>CM062817.1:625511427-626779035 GCA_031772625.1 Pinus tabuliformis | reverse complement strand
GGAATTGATTTCGGGGTACCAACATCGACTTTACAGTTAGATTATTTAATAGAACTGGATATAGTGTTGTCCATGGTTGATGTGAGAAGGGGTCCGAGGTTTACACCAACATTTATTAACGATCCACAACTATGTGCCATGTGATCTAGCCTTACCATTTTTTTGCACGATCGCCCTGAATCCCACGCAGGGGTTCTCATTAACAGTAGACCCTTGGGCAAAGGATTAGATGGGGGAGATCGTTTCATGTCTGTTGAGGTAACTAATTGACCTACGGGTTCTGTGCGTTGTCCCTCATTTCCTTCCCAGCAGCTCAGCACTCTGCAACCCCAGCTCACCCGTTTATTGGATCATACTCTGTCCTTTTGCCGCAAGTATGGCTATATTCACAGTATTGAGTCATTACCATAGTTTCACTCTTAGCTTCCTGGATTGAATCGACAACTCCTAACTGCAGCTCCGTGAATGTTTGGCTGCTTTCAACTCCAGACAAAATGTTTGTCATTCTACTGTCTCCTCCTTTGTCAAGGGTGTTAGACTTCTCCACTTGGGTTCAAGAAGCCAGGATGCACCGATTTTCCGAGAGGGTTTGCCATTGTTCCTCCTGTGGTAAGAGATTTATGTTCTGGTTATTTGTTTTCTTTTATTATTGATTTTATGCTCACCGTTTTACCTCATTTCACTACGACGTTATGGGATTAACCTAGCTCCTCTGCCTCACAGGTCAACCTACTACATGCTAGCCCTCATTGGTAAGAACTTGTGTTTTATAGTGGTTCTCATTTCATGACATCCTGCTACGTTTTCCAACACCGCATAAAATTTCCTTGTTTGCTTTGTCTTCACAGGGAAGAGCTTCTGGTTTTCACCACCAATGGCTTCTAAGGAACGTCCACGGTGTTCAAATATACCTCTTACTGCAACCATGAAACAACTCATTTTTGTACTTAAGTTAACTCTGGGTTAATTACTACCAGCTTATGCCAAGGCTGACATGAGTTTGTTTTTTTTGTTGTCTGTCGACTTGAGGGTTTCGAATTAGGTATACAGGCTAGCATTTAGCTCTTATGAGAATTAGGCCTAGCCATTTTTATATTTTCTTTTTTTGAAGTTAGCCATTAGGCCAAGCATAGGTCATTGTATTTTCTATGTTCTACAAAGCTTTACAGGGGTTACACTACAATGTTATTTTGTATCGCTGAAGAGGGTTTACGTTATCCTTCATTCCTAATGTTAATAGATATGTGTAATTAAGCATTTGGGTTTGTATGCATGACTTATATAAAGTACCAAGTCGAGGTCTATCAGAGTAGAAACTCTATTTGTTACTCACATTTTGTTATTTAAAGCAAAGCAATTGCTACTCGGAAATGTGCCTTATCAGATTAATTGAATAGATTCTACATGAGACATGCAAAATTGTTTTTCCTTAAGTTTAAAAGATGCTTTAGTTTATAACCTTGTATAGTAATTTGTCTTCTCTCTAATTTAATGATATCTCAGAAATGCTTCTTTTCGTTGACTACATTCAGCTACTTATATCAAGGTTATTTGTTTTGCTTGTTCATAGGGTGAACAATGTACAGTTCTTCAACTGCATACTTTTTCTTCTTTTTTTTGTAATTACACAATTTATTTACCTGTAAATTCAGGATTGATCCTTGAGCAGGCACAACTACAAGTATTTTCTCTTTCTTCAGGATCGATTCTTAATCTTTAAGTAACTATCTGTTTAATGATAAATCATTTTACTTTTCTCTCGAACATCTCTTTTTTCATTTCACACCCAGATTCTCATTTGATGGTCAATATAGAGTTATATTGATCAGTTTCTTCCCAGAAATTTTCCCACAAAATGATATAAATTTCCCTTAAAATGAGGATTGCATCCGTATTTTTTTAAAACCAGTGCATTCATTCCACATCTCATTAGAAAAGTTTCATTGCGAAAAATAGGAAACAACCTTGTACCTACCACTATTCACTTCTTTCTTTATCATCATTAAACATCTCGGTAGAGTCATAAGAGAAGGATTCTATAGGAACTTAAGGAAGATTTCCTACACATTCTAGCTCTTCTTCTGCCTTTTCTTACCTGACTCTATACAATAACAACAATGACAATAAAGTTACTTAGATATTGGGTTCCACGGAAATAGTAAGAACAATATTTATATAGAATTAACCATTCCTATTTTATTCTTTCACTGTTTCAACAGTCATAGAAATTAACACAAATAAAATTACAATACTTATCTGCATACTGATAGAAGCTCTTAGACAACAACCACACCTCCCTTCCAATGAGAATGGCTTAGCAGCCAGTTCTCCCCATGAGCTCTCCCAACTCCGAGACAGTGGTTACAGTGGAGAGTTTTCCTTTAAAGCTTACTCAAGGAATTAGGATCTCGCTTGACCCAGCCTGAATGTATATTTACCATAGAATTCGTTCCTTCCACTGGTCTTTACCAGATGATGAACTTAGCTCTTGGGTAGCACATCACCTCAACTCATCTCTCTCTGTTCTTTTTTTAAGAAAATTTCCAACCCCCTCTTTTCCTTTGGATTCTTTTCTTTAAAGAAAATCCTTTGGAATAAGGAGTAATTGTTTCTTCCAACTGTCTTGGGAGTTAGGAACTCTTGTGGTCATCCATGAGCTTTCCTTTCCTCAGATAACTACATATTCTTGTAAATCCTAATCATTTATTTTAAATAAGAATTAGAAGTATTTCCTAACTCAATCAGGTCTTTAACTAACCAACAATCTTTCAACCTCCATAAGAGGTAATTACTTAAAAATTTAAAATTGTTTGTAAAAGACAAAAATAAAACCAAGGTAACTTGGGGTGTTATAGTATTGATATGTCATGATATTATATATGGTGCTATGGTAAAATGGGGATAAATACCAATGTTTAAGAATCTTGTTATATTGTAAGTATAAGTTTTAATTTATAAAATGCTATAAAACTAAATTAAAATCAAATAGTTATAAAATATTTTTATTTTGAATTCAGTGATGGTTTTTGGGCATGTGGAATTGACAATCCATGTATTGACCTACAGTGTTGCAATAAAGCCCTAAATCATTATGACACTAGGAGAATGTAATTTTTTTATTCTTTAATATATTTTTTATATCTAAGAAAGGTCTTTCTACATGTGATTTACACTGAAGTTCTTCTTATAAATAAAAGAATAGTCATCAACTTACTTTAATAAGTTTTGTAGAATCTGTTTAAAATTTTCAAAACTAATTGACAATGCGAAAAAAACAATAACACCTAACTTTTAAATTATTTAAAAACTTTATTTTGTTTTTTATTTTCAAAACTTTAATATGTTTTGTAGATGAAGAGCCAGACTACGGCAAAGATTTAAGCCTTTGTCATTGCTCTTTATTTAAACCTTTTTCATGGTCAGCCTTCTCATCTGATCAAAAACTTTGCTTAAATAATAATAAATTTTATTTTATTTTAAATAATATTAAAGATAAATTAAATACTAAATTATATTTAGTATATTTTTTATTGGGATCAATCCATAGAAATTAAATTTGAATCTCATCATTTACATTATACCTTATATTTAGTATATTTTTATTAAATATTACGTAATAAATCTAATATTCTTTTATTAAATATTATATAATAAAATATATTTATATTATTTTATAAAAAAAACCATATTTCTCATAAATATATAAACAAATCTGATACGTAATTCTAATTTGGTGTCCAACATAATGTGACCAAAGAGAAAGAATTGAGAACCGTAGGATTTAATGTAATTGACATTTGATAAGACGACAGATATTTTTTTTTCTCTTTTGAAAGTTCGATTGGAACATTGTTCGTTTTGGTTTTCCCTGAGTAAAATTTGGAATTGGGGTGAAGTGTTGCAGTTCGTTGTTGGTGATTAAAAAAATAAATAGTGGGAAGATAATTGTTGGAAAGGTAGAGGAAACAAAACATGAATTCATATATAAAACATGAATTGTTGCTCTTCTATTGATCATACAAAACATCATTCTTTCAATGAACCTAGTGAAGGGTATTTAACCTTTTCCAACTAGCTTCTTGCCTAAAATATCTTGACATGCACCCACACACTCAAAGTCATCTATCACTTGACTTGACTCAACACTCAATCACTAAATCACTGAGTTCACTGACTCTCTATTTTTAGCTAGCTCCACATGCAGGAGTAATTACTATTTTTAAGACTCCCCTTTAATTATGACCATATAACTCAACATAACTCAACATGACTGAACTATCAGTCAAACATGCTTGTTGGTCTATGTCTCAGCTAGGCTTACAATGACTCAAGACTTTCACAATTTGACATTTTCTTTTTCTCTGCTTTCAGATTCTATATCCTTGAAATTGTTTTATTCTCTGTTGAACTTTCTTGTTGTAGGCTTTATTCGCTTGCTGCTGCTGTAATTTTTCTTTGAATTTTTTGAACTTGTTCTAAAAAACAATTGGATCATGTCTTTTACAACTTCTTCTAAATATTCGTTCAACTATGGATTGTTGCCAAAACATTGCATCTTCACACTGCCTTCTTTGCTTTCCTTCTTGTGCTTTATATTCATGAGTTTGACTTGCTTCAATTTTTCCTATTGGTTTCTGAATCCATTCTTCAATGAGCTTCAAATCTACATGAAACTTATTAGCTCAAATCTACATGAAACTTATTAACAACTTTGCTTTCAACTTCTTTGCCATGCTATTAAAAACACCTGCATGTTCAAAAACAATGTTAAAAACATCTTTAATATGACTCTCTTTAGTGAGAGCTTCTGGTTCTACATCTGTCTTCTTCTCAACTGCATGGAGGTTGTCTTCCACTATTATGTTGTTAGTGGATATTTTCATCAAAAACTCTTCAATCACTTTATCTTGTTCTTGATCATCAATTGTTGCTAGATGACATACTACTTCATATCTTGCTGCTACAGTGGGAGCTTCAACCTTCAATGTTTTATCAAACTGCACTTACCATATTGTCATAATCAATCTGTGTTTCGAAAAAGAAACCACACATATCATCAACATAATGTTCATCCACACTATGGTGGGAAATTCGAGCACGCATGTGCTCATTGTCAATTTCGTTGACAATTTCAACTTCACCAAATCCATCCGCTGTGGCTGAATTTACCAATTGACATATCACTTTCCAGTAATCATCCACGTGCTTCGTCACAGTGGGATTCACCATCATCTGCATCATCCACATTACAATAGATTCCTCGAGCATTAATATGTTCTTGCTCTGCATCACAAACAGAGGCTTCAGCTTCTCTCTCTGCAATCTTTATTGCATTTTCTTCATCCATATGCATGCTTGCATAATGGATTTCAATTTTATGGTTTTGACAACCATCATCCACTTTTGAGTGAGATTTTCTAAGCTCTATTTTCCTCTCATAGTCTTGTTGATTTACTCTGAGATCTGTGTCTGACTTCTTTGCTTGTGACATACCCTGTTGTTGCATGTCACTCTATTTTGTACTAAACTCTGCATCCAAGATCTTCCATGCTTCCTTGGAAGTTGTAGCTTTTGCTACTTTGCACAAACACTTTTCATCCAATGCATATTTTATAAAATTCAATGCTAAAACATCACATACTCCGTATGAGTTATTAGATTTATACTCAATTAACTCTTTAGCTCTAATTAAAGTTAACATCTTGATAACTCAATGATCAAATATTTTTTTTTTATAAACCTTTATACCATACACCTTTTAATAAAAAAAATTATCACCCAACTTTCCACACTTAATAAATCTTTTTTGAAATAATCACTTTCAAAAAGAAAAGGAAGGCCTTTTGATAATGTCATAAGCTCCTTTTCACACATGCTTTTCCTTTCTTAATAAAAAATTTTCAAACCCTTTGAAAAAAAACCTTTTTAATATGCATTCATCATGACACTTTCGAATCATCTTTTGAAGCGGAGCTTTAACTTTTACCTTTTCACGTTCATGTCTCACAACCAGGCAAGGGTTGTTCACGGGCGCTGCCACTGCTCAATTTCACAGCAACTTGTTCAGAAAAATGGGTTTATAAACCCTCAACACGCTCCAAATCTTTAACCCAACTTTAAAATCTCATATTTTAACTTGCGTCGATGTGGATAAGTTTCTCATCCACTTAGGCCTCTCACTCTGTTTAAAAAAAATGTGGCTTAGCAGCGGTGCTACAAGTCGAATTGAATACATGGACTCCAGCGTTGACTCACAACGTTTCCTACAGTCCCTTTTCAATATTACGGGTGGCTCTGCTAGCATATGGTCATTCACGCAACGGAAACAACTTTCGCTTTCGATTCTCAACCGTGACTTAGCGCTATGCAAGCGGCTGCGGCGGCAGGGCTTTTTAGATTGCTTAGTTTGGATATCATTGGTTGAAAAAGTTGAGGACACAAAACATGAATTTACACATAAAATATGAGTTGTTGTTGTTGCTTTTTTATTGATTATAAAAAATATTGTTTTGATTTTAACGATGATCCTAGTGAAAGTTATTTTAACTTTTTCCAACTAACATCTTGCCTAAAATAATTTGACATGCAACCACACATTCAAAATGATCTATCACTTAACTTGACTCAACAGTCAAACATTCAATCACTTAATTAATTGACTCTCTATTTTTAACTAGCTCTACATTCATACGGAAGTAATTACTATTTTTAATAATAATGTTTCGTTATTGTAATACTAGTAAGTAAGAGTGAAAAGCTACTTATCTTTATGTAGAGTTGAGTCAAATCAGATTGTATGTTTAATGCATTAAGAGTGAAGTTAATTGTAATTTGTGAGAGACAAAACTGTTTGGTGACATTAGACTTCATCAGTGTGGAGAAATTTTAAACCTAATGTATTCCGAGATTGAGATTTTGTGATTTCGGTGTTTTTTCAATCATTTTAAAAAAGAATGTTGAGCGGTAAAAAACGTTTTAGGAGATAGTTCTGAAATTCATTTCCTAGTTTGTTTAGTTTGTTTTTTGAGCGGTAAAAAACGTTTTAGGAGATAGTTCTCAGATTCATTTCCTAGTTTGTTTAGTTTGTTTTTTCGTTGGTTTGTTTTTTTTTTTTTATATATAAGCATTTTGTATTAAATGGTTAAAAATTAATGTTATTAGTATGTAAAGAAAATTGTACTAATAACATAAGTTCAAAGTTTTGAGGTGGCTAAAATCTTGTGTGATTAGAGCATATTGTAAATAAAAACTTTAGGTTAATTTTATGAAAATACAAAACTATTATTAGAGTTGAGGGAAAATCCAGGTAGTCATGAAAACTATTGTGCATAATCTCCATGCATAGAGAATTATTGGTCATTACCCTCATAGAAGTTGATCTCTTCGTTGGAATGGTCAACTTAATGTCTACACTTTCAATTTTTTCCTCCACCTCTTACCAATCTGAAATAATTCTATTATTGAGCCCTCTTGTACCTCCTTATGTGGCCTGCAATATTTAAATGATGTTTAATATTGTGAAATTTTGTGGAATGATCTGACAAGACTGCATGCAACGAGCCAAATATAGTAAGAGCATCAAACCCCTTTCGTGTGAGCTAGCATCATAAATGAGCCAAGTATGATAGGAACATCAAACCCCTTTCATGTAAGCTAGCATCATATCCACAGCCACTTCCTCCAAACAGACCAGATTTTAATATTAAACCAGATTTTAATATTAAAATGTATTAAGACGAAAATCTTGTAATTTATTCGTCCTAAGTTGTTGATCTGCTGAGAATAAAGAAAATGATGCGATGGGTAACAATCAACGCAGCTGTCCCACACGGTTGTGAGGCTCTGTGTCTAATCAAGTAATAAAGAATATCATGTGAACGACATAATCAACGGAATCAAACATAATTATAAGAAGGCAGTTGGTAATGGGCCGATGGCTGAAAATTGGAGAATGATGGGCTCCGTCCTCACACACAGACGGGTTAAACGCGTCTTTCTTATGTGCTTGTTGGTCAATCTCGCTTTGTTTTTGTATTTAAATATCTGCGACAAGCGGACTTCCAAGGTATGTGAGCCCTTGCAAAGTGCGCCACCAAACTCGCAGAGCTAAACAATACGCAGCGCAACTAAAAATGAGGTGCGCAGACGGTCAAGGAGAAGCAGAAGGCGCCCCTTTTACCTCCAAGCTAAAGCTAAAGAGAGGTCTGTGGTCACCTGACGAAGATGAGAAACTCATCAATTATATGATGAATAACTGCCAACAGAGTTGGTCCTGGAAATATGTGGCCAAGCATGTTGGTAATTTTATTCAAATACCCACTCCCACCCTAATTTCAATCATCTTTGGCCGCACCATCACCTTCCCTGCTCTGGTTGACTTCAGCGAGCCATTGAAAGGAGATATTGAAAACAATGGCCACATCATTAATGAAATGATGAACAATTTGTCGTTCCCGGCATCTTCTGGAATGACCGCATGGAGCGCTAGTCATTCCTATTCAAATGCATCTAATCTTAGTAATGTTTATACTGGGTCTTATACGCTTATGAGGTGGGCATCAGTAGCTTGGTAGATTACGTGTGCCAATTTGAGAAGCCTACCGATGAGTCATGCTCGCCAATAAATTCGGTTTCCCAATTTAGAGCACCAGAAATATGGGCCGGTACTGATCAACTTTTTCTAAATCCATTAGTATGTCCCTAATTTCCTTCTTATCAATTTTGGGCTTTTAGATGGTTCTAGATGGTCCAATTGAAGTGGATGTACATCTATTTTTCTCTCAGAAACTGCTTATGACTAGCTTCACATGAGTGTTTGGGCACATTAGAAAAAAAGACACCAATAAAGTGGAAATAATGGTTAGCCATTTAGAACAATCAATCAGAAAGGCTACAATGTATGGTTGGAAGAGGTAAAATCAGCCATGTGAGGACTAATTTAGGTTGAGGATAGTCTACGGAAAAATTTTAGTCTTTTCAATATATTGCTATCATGTGAACTTGATTGTTGTATATATTGGAGTTGTTAATAAAAATTTGTATTTATGTTATGAGATAAATTGTGAATTGTAAATTTAATGTAATAAAATTATTGTAAATCGATTTTGATTTTGAGTCTATTTTCAATTTAAAAATGGTTTTCATATATAAAGACTTGATCTTATTTTTTTTTTTAATTATATGTGTGTTTTTTATATGTTTTTGAAATATTTTATTAAAAATATATATTAAAATATTTTATTCATACGTTTTATTATTGACATATTTTCAAAATATTATGTGTCAATTCCATTTTAAACATGAAAAGAATTACAAATAACCACTAATACTAAATTAAAAAAAAAAAAAACATATTTATTAAAATAAAGAGTTTTTTTTTCCTCACTAAAATATTTTATTTATAATTAATTAGTATGTTTTAAATGATATTTATCAATTTCTTATTTAAGATGCAACGTATTACCATCTCTTTTATATCAAGTAATAGAAAACACTCTTATTACAATTACATATATATATATATGAATATGCTACCTTAAAAATAAATATATTATAAAAATTATTGATCTTATTCATTATGGAAATTTAAAATATTTATAATTTCATTTTATTTTTATTATTTTAAAATCATATAAGCATAATCTTACCAAAACTGTGCGTAATAAAATGATAAAAAAAAATCAATCCACATTAAAAAATAATTATTATAAATTGTTTTTTAATAATTTTGTATATATTTAATAAATCAAATATATTATATAAAATATTTTAATTTTAAAATATAAATAATTATAAATTTCAACATCCAAATTTCTCTAAGTTGCCTTATAAGAAAAGTCCCGTTTTAATATTTAATATAACATTCGCTTCTACCCAGAGGATCACCATAAGCACCACCATGGTAAATGTCCATCAATCCACTTCAAAATATATCTTTCGTATATCTCCCTAACTCACTGTACTAATTTCTCCACGAGTCATTCAAATAATTATAATATTGGGTAAAACGTCCTTTGTGGTCGATAATAACATCTAATAATTCCTTCTCATTCATTTAAAATCATGCACATAAAATTTAATGTACTAAGAAAATCTTTAATATCTCAATTCTTTTAAGATAAATTTTCTTATATCTTAAAATCCATGTTATATTTCTATATTAAAACACATACAATATTGTAATTTTTCTTATATCTTAAAATCCATGTTATATTTCTATATTAAAACGCATACAATATTGTAATAAAAAGAATAAGATAGGATTTTAAATTAATACCTGGGCATTACTCTCCTAAAACTTTGATAGATTAAAAATTGATTTATTTGAGTATTTTTAGAGTTCAAGTTTTGTTGAGTGAAAATCTGTGCAAATTTTTTTATTTATAAAAAGATGGATTTTGCAAAACACAAGTTCAAACAATCATAGTTATTATGCTTGCATAGGCCTTTGCCAAGAACATATATTAAAGCTAAAATTTTATGCTATAAAATTACTAGGTTAAAAAAAATACATTTTTCCATGGTTCCACATAAGAGTATTTGACAAAACCATACATTTATTCAGAGTGGTGTTGGCGTGCAATAAACATCGTTTGAGTTACTAAAACAATTTTTTTTTCTATTTATTGAAAACATTGCGTATAATTTTGAAATTTCACTATGAAAATCTCTTCTGTAGGTTTTAATGAGATTTCATAAATTTGTGGAATTTCATGAATTAATAGAATTACCTACACTAAAGGATTAAAATATATATTAAAAGACAAAACATTTATCAAAAATTTTTATGTGGATTGACAATTTGGAAGTCATTGGAAATAGTATTAGGAAAAATAATTAATAATATTAAATGAGAAATTTTAAACATATTATAATGGACAATTTATTAAGGTGCAAGAAATAAAAGGAGGGATTAAATCATGTTTTTGAAGGTGGAAATAGATTCAGCACCATCAAAAATTTATGAGGCATCCAAAATCTTGAAATTTAACAACTTTAACCTAGATTTACAAAAATCTCTCAGAATTTATCAAAATATTACTGGAATTTTCATGATTTTCAAAAAAAAAAACAATTCTGTTAAACTATGACTATTATAATATCTGAAAAAATTTAATTCAATTATCAAAATTGTTATTAATAAAATATCATCTTAACATTGACTATAACTGGAAAGAATAATCATTTTAATATTATATTTTGACTTTTAATATTTAATATAATAAAATGTATAATATAAAAAATTTATATTAATAAAAAATTAAGTGAACAAGTTTCCTCACTTAAAATAATTATAATTAAATTACTTGTTACATTATATGGTAATCCCTCGTAATTTCATTAAAAATTAATAAAGCAGTGTACACAAGGAAGATTATTAAAATAAATGCTTTACAAATATATGTGAGTGGGGTTATTAATGTTTATTAAAATTATTATGAAAGATTTAAGGAATTACTTGATTTGTTTTGGAATTTTACTTTTGTGTTTAAAGTTATTTTTAAAAAAATCATCTAAAGTTACTATAGTTTTGATTAACACGAAATTTGGAATATTGATATAAAAAAAATTGAAATTGGGACTTTCAAAGGAAGCATTTACTTTTTTTAATATTTAAATTTTGTATTATATTTTAATTCTTTATCATTTTAGAATTTTTTTTAAATTTAGATGAAATAATATTTTTAATAATCACATTATTCTAAAAACTGACATTTTTCATGGATATTTCTGTGATTTAAATTAAAATTTGGCATATTTGTTACATATATTTTCAATACAATAGAAAAGAAAATAATGACAATCAGACATAGTTTGTAAATGTTAACTTTAGAAATCCTTAATTGGGAAAACAAGTAAAATTTTGGTTACACCTTTAACTTTTATCATTATCTAATTTCATATTTTACAGTGCAATAGAAAGGATCCAATGGCATCCAAAACAACAATCCTTTGACTTAGGTTAGATTCCTTGACTGGAACTAGTTACAATGAGTTGAAAATAGATTGGCCAAAAACACGAGAAACATACCAAGAAAAACCTTTTTTTTATTTATTCGGGCTCTCTTATTATATTTATAGGTTGAGATTCTACTCCTTTAGTAAGTAGATTACAATTTCTAATAGGTTATGCATCTCTAGCCTACCACTGCAGAAACCAAACTAAAGACAAAATAATCATTTGTCTATCAAGTCCAAAGTATCCAAAACCAAAACCATAAGAGAATTCTCCCATAGATGGGAAAACCAGCTAAGTGTGTAGATTTTGAGTTTGAAATTACAGGGACCAAAATACCCAAACAAGCACATACCCAAGAGTGAATAACCATAACTACATAGACATAGGAAATTAGAAAGCTAGCAAACCAAGCAACATACCAAAATTGGCTAAAAGAACTTGTAAATTAAGTCGACAAGGATGTATCCAAGTCAATAAGATGGAAGCCATGCCTACTAGATGGTGGCACTATTAGGCTTGGAGAGGAGCCTAAATTTAAGCGCTACAACATACCCTTGATGTCAAGAAGAATATCCTTTAGATCATCCAACGTTTGCATCAAAGTGTCCTTGGATTCTTTCCTTTCCACCAATACTTTGGCCATGAATAGTTTTATGTGCCAATGTAGGTCAACCGTGCAAAGATAAGGATTTTGATTCCCTCTAGTGTGGGCTATATATGAGATTCAAGTAGCTAAATCCTTCAATTCTTTCGAATATGAGTTTCTTTGCCCCTCCTCACGAATGGCCACTTCAGTTGCACTAATGTCAACTTGTACATTTGTTGGAGTATGTGTTTGATAACTTTGAGCAGAATCTTCAGCTCTAAACTTCACTCTGGAGCCTAGCATACTTACCCTTCCTCCCCCACCTCACATACAATGACCTTATTGGAAATTCATTGCTATAGGAGGTGTAAAATGCAAGATGGACGAAAGTAATCCAAAGCCGAAGGATGGTGAAAGTGCAAGCCCAAAGATGCGAGAAGAGAAACAAATGAAGCCTTGGGTAAAGAGGTGAGAGAAATAAAGAGCATTTTCCCCGAATCCATTATGGGAGTGGGAAAGAGGAAGGCATAGGGAAAACAATCCACCATCAAAATATGTCTCAATAATTTGTAGGCCAAAATCGTGGTTGTCCTAAGAAATAGCCAAAGAGAAGTTTACAAAACATATAAGGTGAGCTTGTTGAGAAACTTGGTTAAAAAATCCCTCGTAGTGAGTCTGGACACTTCTCCCACATGGATGCATTCATTGTGATATGCCATGAAAGGTGGTGGCTTGTGTTTTCGATAGATTACATTAACTATTGACATGAGGGGTGTGTTGGTGGCAACCTTGGCACATAGCCTTATCTTGCCAACCAAAATCCACCTTTCTTTACTGTGTTGGCACCCCAATCAAGGGATAAGGCTCTCATATTAGTCTACATTACCTGAGGTCAATCATGCAAAATAATATAGCACATACTTAACAATTTGACTATATTTTGTCATTAAGAGCCAATTTGACTAGATTGTGTACATTAAGAGCCTAGTTATTTCAAAACTCTCAACAAGGACAAACTTACTTATAAGAGAAGGATAGGATAAAATGTATTGTCTTAATTTTAACATTATAACTTATTAAATGCTTTTAGATTTACTTTAAATTTCTCCAAACTTCATGCCTACAAAAGATAATAAATGTGACTACAATTTCCAAAACATATTTCTTCTTATCCCTAAATCAAAAATTTATTAATTAAACTATTCTCAAATTCATAACAAAATTTCCTATTTTATTTATTTAGTTCATTCTTAATATTATAGCTTAATGAACTTACTTGTCAGTCAATTGAGAAATACGTTATGTAAGTTATAATATTATGCAACAAAAACAAGTATAATATACAATGTTTCTACTTAGTTATATATATATATATATATATAGATATATATTAATTGAAAATAAGTATATAATATTAAAAATTAATATAAAAAATTAACATGATAAGAGCTTCCTAATACAATTAAAATAACTATTTATAAAAATTTTGATTTTGAAATGACTTATAGTTTTTGGGCAAGTGGTATTGTTAAGTGATGGTAAAATGGGGTAAATATTTATAGTTAAGGATCTTGTTATATTACAATTATTATTTTTTAATTTAAATCTTTTTATAAAATTAAATTAAAATATAGTTATAAAATATTTTTATTTTGAAATGAGTTATGGTTTTTGGGCATGTGGTATTGATAATCCATGGTAATAGCCAATGGTATTGTAACAAAACCTAAATTATTATGGCACTTGCAAATATAAACTTTTTTTAGATTTTTTATTCTTTAATATAATGTTTATATCTCACAACTCAATTTAAAATTATCACCGACCAATTAGTAAAACAAATATATTTTAAAAAGTAAAAAGTTATTTTTAATTTTCAAAATATTTAATCTAATATTTAATTTTTTCAAAACTTTAATAATTTTCATTAAAACTATTTAAAATCCCAAAATAATTAAAAGTGAAAGATTTTTTTACCAAAATAAACAACAATATAACATGCATTTCACAAGTATAACAAAAACCATTATAGTATTATGCACTCACCTAAATGTAACCACTTTTATTATGTTTGAAAATTTCCAACGTTAACCTAATTTTAATGATTTAAAAACTTTATTTTGTTTCTTACTTATTAATTTTAACTTTGTTTTCATTTTTTTAAAATAATATAAAGTTTAACTTTGTTTAGATAATCTTCGGCAAAATCACATAACAATCTTTTGTCGACGCGTTCGAACCAACCAGTGTGGTTCATCGTCATGACAAGTTGAAGAACAGATCCAGCTTAGCCTGTTTAAATAGCTAGAGCAGAGACACCGACGGTTACCTGGCCAAGGTTGACTCAAGGAGCAAGGTCAAAATTAGTTATATAAGGTAAGAAATACATAAATATATCAATGATAAAATTATAAATAAATCAAAAATAAATAAATATATATAAATTTAGTTAAAATTAGGTGTGAGATAACCAAATTAATATATAAATATATAAATAAAGTAATAATAAATTATTTATTTATTAAAAATATATAACTATATAAATAATAATTTTATTTATTTATTTAAATAAATAAATTAATAATAATTTATATTTATTTATTTATTAAATAAAATCAATATATAAATAAATATATAAATATATGAATGATAAAATTATAATAAATCAAAAATAAATAAATATATATAAATTTAGTTAAAATTAGGTGTGAGATAACCAATTAATATATAAATATATAAATAAAGTAATAATAAATTATTTATTTATTAAAAATATATAACTATATAAATAATAATTTATATTTATTTATTTAAATAAATAAAATTAATAATAATTTATATTTATTTATTTATTAAATAAAATATAAATATAAAAATATAAATTAATACATATATAGCAAAGGTAATTATTTACTTAATTTATAAAAATGGTATTATTAGTGAGGTAAATAAATATAAAATCATATATAAACATATAAGTTTAGTTATATTAGGTGGAGATAACTAAATATATAGATATATAAATAAAATAGTAAATTATTTATTTTTTAAATAAATATATCAATAATAAAAATATATTTGTTTATTTATTAAATAAATAAATAAATATAAAATTAATAATTAATAATTATAATAGTAAATTATTTATTTAATTTATATAAATGGTAATTATTAGTGAGGTAAATAACTATATAAATTCAGTTATATTAGGTGTAAGATAATCGGGCAAAAGATAGTTATATTAGATAAATATTCCAATAAAATTATTAAAGTTAATTCTGTCATTAGGTAATTAAATTATTACTTATATGGTTTAAAAAGAGTTATAGAAGAACTAAATATAAAGGCATAAACAATTGGCATTAAGGAAACAAAAATTCAAATCTAATTAAAATATACCCTATAGTATCATAAACGGGATACGGTTAATACACTAAAAGCCTGAAATTAATTAATAACCTAAAAAACTCAAACACTCCACAATATTAGGACCAACCCTCCAAAAACAAACTAAGGGAGAGGAAGACAGAAACTAAGACCTAACAAACGGGGAATGAGGAGGCTTAGGAAGCCAAGGCTGGGACCCAGCAACTGCTAATCCTCCAGCCATCATCTCTATTAAGATTGTTTGGCCTTTTCTCAATCTCCAGGGCCTCTCTAAATTTGCGATGGTGAAACTGCGCAACTTTGGCAATGACTTGAGCCTCCTCTATACATACATGATGCATAGTCTTCTCTGCATGCTCAGCCAGGGCTGAGGACTTGTCCTACCATGGCTTAAGTCAGCCGAATGCTCGCTAATCCGTTGGTTGATAGAGCGACCAGTCTCACCAATATAAGGGGTCCCACAGGAACAGGGAATGATATATACGCCCTTCATGTCCTTAGGGTCAATCGGGTCTTTCACGACCTGAGGGAGCCCCGGATAGTGTTGAGAGGTCTAAAGTTGCGGGCACATCGTACTTCTTTAGAATCCTCGCAATCCTGTCCGTGGTCCCCTGGATGTAAGGAAGGTTCACACCCATGATATGATCTTTAGGGACCCTATGGATTGAAGGCTCCTTCTTGGCCCAGAGGAAGGCTTTTTGACCGAGGTGCCTATTGTAACCATTCTTTTCAAAACATCTAGGAGATGAGCCTTCTCCGTTTCCAGGCTCTCCTCATCCGAAATTCTTAAGCACGGGTGGCAAGCGTGCTAAGAACCCCTAACTTCTGAGCGGGGAAATGATGCGAAAAGCATGCAAGTATTGCTCAGTATGCGTCTTCTTCCTAAATACCTGATGAGAAAAGGAACCATCCACCTTCTTAGAGATGAGAACATCCAAGAACGGAAGACAACCATTGTCTTCTTTTTCCAGTGAATTTAATGGCGGTGGATTGGTTATTGAGGTGACTGAAGAAACAATCCAGCTCGTCAGGACCATGAGACCAGACAACACCAATGTCATCAAAAAATCTTTTCCAAAGCTTCGGTAGGAGACGAGGGAGGCCAAATTGGACTCAAAATCCTCCATGAAGAGATTAGCGACGACAGGGGACAAGGGGGAGCCATGGCAACTCCGCAAGTCTGCTCATAGAATTCTCCCTTGAAGCTGAAAAAGGTAGAGGTAAGGCAAAGCTCAACTAACATAGCCGTATCAGGGTCAGTTAGCTTATTAATTACCTCCATGGCCTCATGATAGGAATACAAGTGTAAAGAGAGACCACGTCGAAACTCACCAGAATGTCCTCGGGCTCAAGTTTAATCCTCTTAAGTCCTCAATAAAAGACGCTGAGTCTTTGACAAAGGACTCAGTTTGCCCAACCAAGGGTCTCAACTTCGCAGCGAGGAACTTGGCCAGGAGGTAAGTCGGACACCGATGGTTTAACTTTATTTGTAATTTTTATAAATAATATTAGAGATATGTTTATTTATATTTAGTGTATATATTTATTTATTTTTTAAATTTAACTAGTGAATTTGAACTTTGAATCTCATAGTTTACATATCATACTTTATAATATAACCTTATATTTAGTGTATTTGTATTAAATATTACATAATAAATTATATTTATTGAAATATTCTTTTATTAAATATTATATAGTAAATTATATTTATTTTTATATTAGTTTATAAAAAAATCTTAAAATAAGCTATAAATTAAATTTACTTATAGCTTATATGGGGCGCAGCTCAATTGGTTAATCTAAGAAATGTGAAATCGTTGAAACTTGAAAGTTCTAGGTTCAAATCCCCCCTATTGTAACTCAGGCTACAGGGAAGAGGACATATCGAGCCCCCCAGAGGTTTACTGGTAGTTATTTGTCAGGCACGCTGCTAGGTTCCTTTGGGTCACAATAAATAAATAATGTTACTTGTAATTTCCCTGATGGGATGTCTCAAAGTGGGTTCGAGCTGCCACCTCATGAGAATTTGGGAGGCGATGTGGTGTTGGACACCCTCCCACATCACCATGAACTAACACGCATTCATTCTCCCCATTCAAACATTATGTCAACAAGTTTGTGTGCATACTCAGGGAGGCTAACATTGATCGTGTTGGGATTCCCATGCACTCAAAGTTGGTTTTATATGTCAATTTGGTATGAGGAGGTTAGGTTCATTTTTTTTCACTACCAATATTAACAGGTTCTAGTTACAACCTAGTAGACTTCTATAGGTCAAGGAAATTCCTAGACTTTTGGCCAAGCTGTGTAGTCTCAAGGACCAAGCCCTCTTGGCCAAATCCCTTTCCTAATTCTTCTTATTTAATATTTATCTAAGTGTGAGGTTGTACTCCTAGTGGGGTTCACTTCTCTTATTTGTAGTGGTTTGATTTGCTTGAGTGTAAGGTCCTCCTCTTAACAAGGGTCATCAATAGTGCTCAGTAGGATCTTCCAAAGCTTCAAGGATTCCAACACCAGGCTCTCCCTATTTTCTGTTAGGTCACTATAATACTAGTGATTCCCCCATTACTATTGTCATTGTATCCCTTATTGTTATTGTTGTGCCCATATTGTCCTAATATTGTTGTTATTGTGCCCCATAGAAGCCCACTATTGTTATTTTTGTGCCCTTATATTATTATTGTTATGTCGACTTTGATTATATTGTGACCCCTTAGACTCTTATATATAGAAAGGAGGTTTTGTCATTTGTATCATCCAAGAATTATTCATTTGTGTAATGTAAATGAGGTTGCCCCCTCAAAGAGGATGATTTTAAAGTCATTGATCTATCTTTTCTTATATTTTTTGAGTTGGTTGCATAACATTTGGTATCAGAGCCTTTGGATTCTAGGGTTTCGCTGCTCCAAACAAAGCATCGTAGAATTTTTGCTATAGCATTTTTTCTACATCGTTTCAGAAGATGAAATTAAAACCTGTTTGACCCGAAATCGAGATGAACCTCTGGTCTGAATTTCAGATCTTTTCTCACTATATTTTCAGAGATAGGATCCAAGGAAATTAGGGTTTTTGTAGGCTCGCAAATTACATCTCAAACAGATAACCTGAGGAAAATTGTCATAACTTTCTCTGTGAGAATCAAATTGAAATTTCGTAAAAAAAAAAATCTCTATGTATGAGTTTCAGGTCCTAAGGTCGAAATAGTGCCACATGGAACGTCATACAAGTTTTCTCTACTGAACTAGTCTATAATAAGGTCATAGTGGGAGATTTGACATAACTCTTCCTTGGAGAATCCAATCTTGATCAGACTTGCGGGCTTGGAAAGAGGACTCAGAGAGCTACTGAAGGACGCAATTTTAGACTTTGGAGATCCGAAATTACAAAGATGCAACAAATTCAATATCGAGTTCCTACACAATGAAAAAAGGAGTGTAGTTTTTTTAAAATTTTGCATAAGTTTGATTTGAAACATTGATTTGAAGGAATTCAAATGGCATAGTGAAGAATTATTATCATTAATTGATGCCTCGAAGAAAGAAAATGGAAACACCTAGTAAGCAACCTAATTCATTGGAGAAGGCATTCAGGTTGGCAAGAAAAATGGAAAGCAAAATTATGGCAACAAAGAAGCCTACCACTCACAACTATAAATATGGAAGTGTTGCTGCCCCTAGCCTTCCACAACCTACAAGGATGACACCACAAAAATTGGAAGAAAAAATAGCAAAAGGGCTTTGTTACAGTTGTGATAGAAAATACACTAAAGGTCATAAGTGTGCTGAGAAGAAATTATTTTACATAGATTGTGAAGAGGATGAAGAAAAGGAACAAGAAAATGCAAAAGAAGAGGATATACACTAGTAACAAAACCTAGAGAAAGAAGAAATGAATCCGACCATATCTTGTAATGCATTGGGTGGAATTACCACTCTTCAAACTATCAAAATAGAAGGACATATCAAGAAGAAAAAGGTAATAATGTTGATTGATTCGGGCAGTACCCATAATTTTATTCATTGTAAGATAGCCAAAGAATTGAATTACTTCCTATATCTAGCACCAGAGTGTCAAGTGATGGTTGTAAGTGGAGGAACCATAAATATCTCTGGAAAGTGCCATAATATCAAGCTATCCATGGGAGAATATGTATTGAATAGCCCAATTCTTTCCATTCCAATGGGTGGTGCTGATGTTGTACTAGGATTCCAATGGCTACAATCCTTGGGTATACTAGCTTTTCATTTTCAAGAACTTTTCATGAAATTTTCTTTGGAAGGAAAGCAGGTTGAATTAAGGGGTAACACAGGGAAAATGGGAAAGATAATCAACTATAACTGAATGACAAATCTTATAAAGAAATAACAACGAGGCGTAATTGCACAATTATGTTCGCGAGAGGTTCCCACATCGAAATCATCTATTTCTCTAGATCTCCAAAAAGTCTTGGACAATCATTCCAAGGTATTTGAGACTCCCAAAGGTCTCCCACCTATCCTTGATGATGATAATGCTATTCATTTCATTCCAAAAGAAGCGATCCTCCAAACATCAGGCCTTACATATATCTCTATGCCCAAAAGAGTGAAATTGAACGTATGGTTGCAGAAATCCTAGAGGCTGGTATAATTCAACCTTGTCAAAGTTATTTCTTTGCTATAGTAGCATTGGTGCATAAGAAGGATGGGTCATGGCGCATGTGTCTGGATTATAGGGAGCTCAACAAGCTCACCATTAAAGATAAATTTCCCATTCCTGTCAATTATGAATTATTGGATCAATTGCATGGATCAATTTACTTCACCAAGTTGGATATTTTTTCAGGATATCATCAAATCAGAATGAAGACTGAAGACCTTTCAAAAACAACATTTATAACTCATTAGGGTCATGATGAATTTTTGGTCATTCCTTTTGGCCTTACCAATGCACCTTCTACATTTCAAGGTTTGATGAATTCCATTTTCAAACCCTTCCTTAGAAAATTTGTGTTAGTATTTTTTGATGATATACTAATCTAAAACAAGTCTTGGAATGATCATGTTCAACATGTTGACAGGGTGCTCAAACTATTGGAGGAGAAACAATTATATGCAAAAAGCTCCAAATGTTTCTTTGGAGTACAAAAGGTGGAATATCTAGGTCATATTGTATCTCATGAAGGTGTGAAGGTAGACCCTAGAAAAATTAAATTAATTAAGGAATGGAAAATCCCCACATCTATAAAGCATCTGCAAGGATTTCTCGGGTTGACAGGGTATTATCGCAAGTTTGTTAAGAATTATGGGCGAATAGTAGAACCTCTAACAACATTATTGAAGAAAGATGCATTTTCATAGACTCCAGAAGCAGTGAAGGCCTTTGAACATCTTAAACAAGAAATGTGTCAAGCATCGGTCTTAGCTACGCTAGACTTCACAAAATCCTTTATTGTGGAGTGTGATGCCTCAGGAAATGGAATTGGTACTGTTTTAATGCAAGAAGAAAGACCCATTTCTTTCAAAATCTGTCCAATCAAAGGAAAGTATTTACACAAAGCTATTTATGAGAAGGAAATGTTGGCAATACCACATGCACTTAAGAAATGGCGACCCTACCTAATGGGAAGACACTTCAAGGTAAAAACGAATCATGATAGTCTTAAATACATTTTAGAACAAAGATTATCTTCAAAAGAGCAGCAAAAATGGGTCGCAAAGATGATGGGTTATGAGTTTGAAATCATCTATAAAAAAGGGAAGCAAAATGTCGTGGCAGATGCACTCTCAAGAAAGGATGAGGATTGGAAGCATTGATTTGCACCCTTTCTATTAACCAACCAGATTGGATAAACAAAGCAAGGGATGAATGGAAGAATGACGAAGAAGTGTGGGCACTCATTCAAAAGATATAACAAAATCCCAGTACATCTGATACATTTGGCTAGAAAAATAATTCATTATGGTACAAAGATTGCTTATAACTATGTAAGAATTCCCAACTCAAACAAAATATTCTTATGGAATTGCACACCTCATCCTTAGGAGGGCACTCAGGATTTTTAAAAACTTACCACAGGGTTAAGAAATAATTTTTTTGGGACAACTTTAAATTGGATATTCAAAAGTTTATGGTGGAATGTTTGGTTTTCCAACAAAATAAAGTTGAAACAATTAAGACACGAGGTCTATTACAACCTTTATCCATTCCAAGCCAACGTTGGGAGGAGGCTTCAATGGATTTTATCATAGATTTACCCAAGTCCGAAGGAAAGAGTGTCATCATGGTGGTAGTTGACAGGATTACCAAGTATGCACACTTTTGTGCATTATCACATCCATTTAAAGCCAACACAATTTCTACTACATTTATGGAAACAATTCAAAAGCTACATGGAAACCCAAATATTATTGTAAGCGATAGAGATCCCATTTTCAATGGAAATTTTTTGGACATATTTATTTTCTTGTCTTGGTACTCAGTTAGCTCATAACTCATCTTATCATCCTCAAACTGATGGGAAAACTGAGATATTAAACAAATGTTTGGAAGGACATCTTCGTTGCTTTGTATCTGATAAACAGACATAATGGGTCAAATGGTTGACTCTGGTTGAATGGTGGTATAATGCTTTCTTTCATACTCCAGCAAATATGACCCCATTTATGGCACTTTATGGATATCATGCACCGTCCATCACATCATATTTAAGAGAAAATTATAAGGTTCAAGTAGTGGAATATCACATCAAGCATCAACAACAAGATCTCCAACTCTTAAAGGATAACCTCACTTTGGTGCAGAATAGAATGAAACAACAGGAAGATCAACATCGCAATAAAATAAGTTTTGATGTAGGTGATTAGGTATTCCTACGGCTACAACCATATAAACAAATGTCACTCAAGCGAGGTAAGAAGGATAATAAATTATCACCAAAGTATTATGGTTCGTACAAGGTTTTGCAAAAGATTGGTACTATGGCATACAAATTGGAGCTTCCTGCAGCTTCCCGAGTGTACCTAGTTTTCCATTTTTCATGCTTAAAGAAGGTTATAGGTGAAAAAATCCCAATTCAAACAATATTGTCATAACTTGACGAGGAAGGAAAAATCATATTGGAACCTGAATCAGTCACAGAAACAAGAACTCGACAGCTATGAAATTGATCAATTTCAGAGCATCTCATCAAGTGGAAAAACTTACCCGCTAATGGGAGGGTGAGAATTTTATACAGAAGCATCCAGAACTACTCAAGCATTGAGGGAAACACTTTTTTGAAGGAGAGGGGCATGTTAGGTTCCTATAATACTAATGATTCCCCATTACTATTGTGATTGTAGCCCTTATTGTTATTGTTGTGCCCTTATATTATTATTTTTATTTCGGCTTTGATTATATTGTGACCCCTTAGACTCCTATATATAGAAAGGAGGTTTTGTCATTTGTATCATCCAAGAATTATTCATTTGTGTAATGTAAAGTAGGTTTCCCCCTCAAAGAGGATTATTTTGAAGTCATTGATCTATCTTTTCTTCTATTTTGTGAGCTGGTTATATAACATTTTTTCTCATTAACCTCCTTCCTCATAATTTTTTGTGGGATCCGGCACGCAACAACTCTATAATCCACATGCATGGTATTTTTTTGTCAGCTTTTTTAGATTTTATTTCTACTGCAATTGGCAAATGTTAATTTTACTAGTGGTCTCCTTATTTATCCTATTAATTGGTCCTCTTCTCCATTGGTTATGTCTGGTTGAGTCTTGGTGTGGTAATTTTCCTTCCAAATCCCCTCTCTCTCACTCAATAGGCTCTCCCTCCCTATCCCGTGCATATCTAGTATGATTTATGTTATCATCATCGTGCCCCACTAATGAGCTCACTTGAGAAAAGGTAATGGAGGTCGTGGAGCCTACAATAAAGCACAAGTTTGAGCTTGAGCCCATGCATCTGCCAATACGTTTAGGGAGCACACCCCATTAGGAATACAGTAGGAAACTCTGATTTGGTGCAAGAATTCATAGAAGAAAATGAAATTGTTTTAGACACTGAAGTCATGGCTTCGGTCTCAAACTGGATCCCTGACCTACAGACTCCTCGAGCTCAACAAAGTCACTATATGCACACCATTGAGCTCTATTTTCATACCAAGAGTCTATTCAGAAAGGTTGTGTTTAATCGAAATGAAAATTGAGATTAACTCCTCCTCTACATGGAGGAATTATATATGTTATATCATCTCATGGAAGAGCGCATGGAACCCATTGAAATTGTTATCTTACAAAGAGATCCATCACCTCTAGATAACTCATGTCATATTGCACTTATCAATCCGCCTCAATTATGTTACTGTGTATGTTGTTAATAGCACTACATTCTTTTTTAAGTTTTATAATCTATGTCTTTACAAGGAATGAAACATATATTAAAAAATTTCTTGTCGACTAAGACCTTGTAAGTCATTGGGATTAGCACCTAGGAAAAACAATATTAAATTGGAAACATGTTCCCATATTTGACCGAGCATATAATAAAGTTTAGTTTGACTATATAAATTTGTTATTAATGAAATATCATCTTATTTTTAACTCATATCTTAAAAAAAATGTATATGAATGAATAATCACATTATTTTTTATATTTTGATTTATTATTCTTAGTATTTAATAAAATTAATATTAAAATAAATTTATATTAATAAACAATTAACTAAATAAGATTCTTTGTTAGGTCCCTATAATACAAGTGATTACCCCATTACTATTGTAGTTGTATCCCTTATTAATATTGTTGTGCCCCTATTTTCCCCATATCGTTATTAATGTACCCCATAGAATCGCTCTATTGTTATTTTTGTGCCTTTATATTATTATTGTTAGGTCGGCTGGGTTATATTATGACTCCTTAGACTCCTATATATAGAAATGAGGTTTTGTCATTTGAATCATGAAGGAATCATTCATTTGTGTAATGTAAGGGAGGTTGCTCCCTCGAAGAGGCTGAATTCTAAGGCATTGATCTATCTTTTCTATCTTTTTGTGAGCTGGTTTCATAACATTTGGTATCAAAGCTTTTGGATTCTAGGGTTTCGCTACTCCAAATAGGTCGTCGTGGTAGTTTTTCTATAAAAAAAATTCTGCGGCGTTTCAGAAGCGAAAAATAAAACCCATTTCAGACAAAATCTCAATGAACCTCGGGTCCAAATTTCAGAGCTTTTTGCGCTATATTTGCGGAGATATGATCTGAGGAAGTTGGTATTTTTGCAGACTCTTGAATTACATTCCAAACAGGTGACCTAGGGAAAATTGTCATAACTTTCTCTCTGAGCATCGGATTGAAATTTCGTAAGAAGGTGTAGGAAGAGGACGGACTGTAGTTTCATGTGTATATTTTTTAGAGCCAAAGGTCGAAACAGGGACACGTGGCACGTCGTACAAGTTCGCTCTATTGAACTAGTCTATAATCAGGTGACAATGGGAGCTTTGGCATAACTCTTCCTTGGAGAATCCAATTTGGATCAGACTAGTGGCATTAGAAAGAGGACACAGAGGGCTATTGCAGGTCGTAATTTCAAAACTAGATGATCCAAAATTACAGAGATACGTCAGAGGCAATATCGAGCTCCTACAAAGTGAAAAAAGATTTGTAGATTTTTTTAAATTCTTGCTTAAGCTTGGTTTGAAAATTTATTTTGAAGGAATTCAAAGGGCATAGTAGAGAATTATTATCGGTAACTGATGCCCCGAGGAAAGAAAATGCAAGCACCTAGTAAGCAACCTGAAAGCTCTAGCATGACTCATGAAGAAGAGGAAGAAATGCTACATGATATATCAAAATTACAAGACCAAGTGCAACAAATGTCACTCTTACAAAAGTTAACAGAAGCTAAGATAAATGGCGTGGAAGCTAAGATGAATGGCATGGAAGCTAATATGGATAATTTGAAGATAGATTTGAACACAAATTTGAAGACAGGCATGGTAGATTTGAAGACAGATTTGACAAATTTTCTACAAGAAATACTTACAAATGGTGAAAGGGTAGTAAAGGAAACTCATGATGCGAACAAAAGAAATGTTAATCATGATTTCATAGACTCTAATGTTGGATTGAAGACCCACGATATTCCAAAAATCGATATGAAGAAGTTTGATGGCAAGGATCCCACAACATGGATATTACAGATGGAGCAACTTTTCGATCTCAATAATGTGAAAAACACACAAAAGGTACGTATTGAAACTTTATATTTGGAACCAAATCAGTTTGTATGGTATCAATGGCTTTGCTCTCGTAAACAAATTATCACTTGGGCAATTTTTACAGAAGAATTGATATCACATTATGAGGATACAAAAAGCAACACTTTTTTTAGCCAATTGACAAGTCTCAAACAAAAGGGTTCAATAATGGAGCACATTGAGGAGTTCCAAATATTGAACATAAGGGTAAAAATTATTCCAGAGGAGCATAGGATTGATGTGTTCATAGGGACTTTAAAGGATAATATCCAACATGATGTTCGCCTTTGGGAACCTGATTCATTAGAGAAGGCATTCAGGTTAGCAAGAAAAATGGAAAGCAAAATTATGGCAACTAGGAAGCATACCACTCACAACTATAAAGATGGAAGTGTTGTTGCCCCTAATCTTCCACAACCTATAAGTTTGACACCACAACAATTGGAAGAAAAAAGAGAAAAATGGATTTGTTACAGTTGTGATAGCAAATACACTAAAGGTCATAAGTGTGCTGAGAAGAAATTATTCTACATAGATTGTGAAGAGGAAGAATAAAAGGAGCAAGAAAGGTCAAAAGAAGAGGATATACTCCAGGAACAAAGCCTATATAAAGAAGAAATGGATCCGACCATATCTTGTAATGCATTGGCTGGAATTACCACTCCTCAAACCATCAAGATAGAAGGACAAATCAAGAAGAAAAAGGTAATAGTGTTGATTGATTCAGGAAGTACACACAATTTTATTCATTGTAAGGTAGCAAAAGAATTGAATTGCTTCCTATATCCAGCACCATAGTGTCAAGTGATGGTTGCAAATGGAGGAACAATAAATTGCTCTGGAAAGTGCCATAATATCAAGCTATCCATGGGAGAATATGTATTGACTAGCCCAATGCTTTCCATTCCAATGGGAGCTGTTGATGTTGTACTAGGAGTCCAATGGCTACAATCCTTGGGTACAATAGCTTGTAATTTTCAAGAACTTTTCATGAAATTTTCTGTGGAAGGAAAGGAAGTTGAATTAAGGGGTATTTCAGGGAAACCGGGAAAGATAATCAGCTCTAACGGTATGACAAAGCTTATAAAAAAGGAACAAAGAGGTGTAATTACACAATTATGTTCGCTAGATGTTTCCACATTGAAATCATCTATTTCTCCATATCTCCAAAAAGTCTTGGACAATCATTCCAAGGTATTTGAGACTCCCAAAGGTCTCCCACCTATTCATGATCATGATCATGCTATTCATCTGATTCCAGGAAGTGTTCCTCCCAACATCAGGCCGTACAAATATCCCTATGCCCAAAAGAGTGAAATTGAATGTATGGTTGCAGAAATGCTAGAGGATGGTATAATTCAACCTAGTCAAAGTTCTTTCTCTGCTCCAGTAGTATTGGTGCACAAGAAGGATGGATCATGGCGCATGTGTCCGGATTATAGGGAGCTCAACAAGCTGACTATTAAAGATAAGTTTCCCATTCCTGTCATTGATGAATTACTGGATGAATTGCATGGATCAATTTACTTCACCAAGTTGGATATTCGTTCAGGATATCATCAAATCAGAATTAAGACTGAAGACATTCTGAAAACATCATTTAGAAATCATGAGGGTCATTATGAATTTTTGGTCATGCCTTTTGGCCTTACCAATGCACCTTCTACATTTCAAGGTTTGATGAATTCCATTTTCAAACCCTTCCTTAGAAAATTTGTGTTAGTATTTTTTGATGATATACTAATCTATAGCAAGTCTTGGAAGGATCATGTTGAACATGTTGACAGAGTGCTACAACTATTGGAGGAGAAACAATTATATGCAAAAAGATCCAAATGTTTCTTTGGAGTACAAGAGGTGGAATATCTAGGTCATATTGTATCTCATGAAGGAGTTAAGGTAGACCCTAGCAAAATTAAAGCCATTAAGGAATGGAAAATCACCACATCCATAAAGCATCTGTGAGGATTTCTTGGGTTGACAGGGTATTATCGCAAGTTTGTTAAGAATTATGGGAGAATAGCAGCACCTCTAACAACATTATTGAAGAAAGATGCATTTTCATGGACTCCAGAAGCAACAAAGGCCTTCGAACATCTTAAAGAGGCAATGTGCCAAGCACCGGTCTTACCTACATCGGACTTCACAAAAAACTTTATTGTGGAATGTGATGCTTCAAGAAATGGAATTGGTGCTGTTTTAATGCAAGATGAAAGACCCATTTCTTTTGAAAGTCGTCCAATTAAGGGAAAGTTTTTTCACAAAGCTATTTATGAGAAGGAAATGTTGGCAATACTACATGCACTTAAGAAATGGCGACCCTACCTAATGGGAAGACACTTCAAGGTAAAAACGGATCATGATAGCCTTAAATACTTTTTAGAACAAAGATTATCCTCTGAAGAGCAACAAAAGTGGGTCACAAAGATGTTGGGTTATGACTATGAAATCATCTACAAAAAAGGGAAGCAAAATGTGGTGGCAGATGCACTCTCAAGAAAGGATGAGGATGTGGAAGCATTTTTGTGTGCCATTTCTATTATCCAACCAGATTGGATAAATGAAGCAAGGGAGGAATGGAAGAATGATGAAGAAGTGTGGGCACTTATTCAAAAGTTACAACAATATTCCAGTACATATGATACATTTAGCTGGCAAAATGATTCGTTATGGTACAAAGATCACTTATACCTCTGTAAGAATTCCCAACTCAAGAAAAATATTCTCATGGAATTGCACACTTCTCCCTTACGAGGGCACTCACGATTTTTAAAAACTTACAACAGGGTTAAGAAGGAATTTTTTTGGGATGGCCTTAAATTAGATATTCAAAAGTTTATGGCGGAATGCTTGGTTTTCCAACAAAATAAAGTTGAAACAATTAAGACCCCGAGTCTATTACAACCTTTATCCGTTCCAAGCCAACGTTGGGAGGAGGTTTCAATGGATTTTATCACAGGTTTACCCAAGTTTGAGGGAAAGAGTGTCATCATGGTGGTAGTTGACAGACTTACCAAGTATGCACACTTTTGTGCATTATCACATCCATTTAAAGCCAGTACAGTTTCTACTACATTTATGGAAACAATTCAAAAGCTACGTGGAAACCCAAAGATTATTGTAAGTGATAGAGATCCCATTTTCACTGGAAATTTTTGGACGGAATTATTTTCTTGTCTCGGTACTTAGTTAGCTCATAGCTCATCTTATCATCCTCAATCTGATGGGCAAACTGAGATAGTAAACAAATGTTTGGAAGGATATCTTCATTGCTTTGTATCTGATAAACAGACACAATGGGTCAAATGGTTGCCTCTGGCTGAATGGTGGTATAACACGTCCTTCCATACAGCAACAAAAATGACCCCATTTATGGCACTTTATGGATATCAACCACCATCCATCACATCATATTTAAAAGAAAATTCTAAGGTTCAAGCAGTGGAACATCACATCGAGCATCAACAACAAGTCCTCCAACAAAGGATAACCTCGTGTTGGCACAAAATAGAATGAAACAACAGGCATATCAACATCGTAGCGAAAGAAGTTTTGATGTAGGTGATTAGGTATTTCTATGGCTACAACCATATAAACAAATGTCCCTCAAGCAAGCTAAGAAGGATAATAAATTATCACCAAAGTATTATGGTCCGTACAAGGTGTTGCAAAAGATTGGTACTATGGCATACAAATTGGAGCTTCTTGCAGCTTCTCGAGTGCACCCAGTTTTCCATGTTTCATGTTTAAAGAAGGTTATAGGCAACAAGCTCCCAGTTCAAACAATATTGCCAGAACTTGACGAGGAAGGAAAAATTATATTGGAACCAGAAGCAGTCCTAGAAACAAGAACTCGACAGCTACGAAATCGATCAATTTCGGAGTATCTCATCAAGTGGAAGAACTTATCCGCTGAAGATTCCGCATGGGAGGATGAGAATTTTATACAAAAGCATCCAGAACAACTCAAGCGTTGAGGACAACACTTTTTTTGAAGGAGAGGGGCATGTTAGGTCCCTATAATACTAGTGATTACCCCATTACTATTGTAGTTGTATCCCTTATTAATATTGTTGTGCCCCTATTGTCCCCATATTGTTATTACTGTGCCCCATAGAATCACTCTATTGTTATTTTTGTGTCTTTATATTATTATTGTTAGGTCGGCTGAGTTATATTATGACTCCTTAGACTCCTATATATAGAAAGGAGGTTTTGTCATTTGTATCATGAAGGAATCATACATTTGTGTAATGTAAAGGAGGTTGCCCCCTCGAAGAGGCTGAATTCTAAGGCATTGATCTATCTTTTCTATCTTTTTGTGAGCTGGTTTCATAACATTATTCACTTGAAAATAACTAACTCTATGGTAAATCCCCTCTATTTTCATTAAAAATTAATAAAAACATTATAAACATATAGAAGATTATGAAAATAAATATTTTATGAATAAATGGCTGTGAAGCTTATTAATGTTTATTAAGATTCTCTCTCTCTCTCTCTCTCTCTCTCTCTCTCTCTCTCTCTATATATATATATATATATATATATATATATATATATAATTTGGTACATTAATATTTAAAAAATAATAATTGAAATTGAAATTTAATGTGATTATAAGTAGAACATTTTAAAATGAAGTTTTTACTCACTTTTAATATTTGAAGCTTGTATTATTTTTTAATTCTTTATCATACCACAATTTCTTCTTAAATTTAGATAGAATATAATATTTTTAATAATGATATTATTCTAAAAAATGACACTAGCCCAATGATTTAACCATGATTTGGAATCTTTGTTGCATATATTTTCAATAAAATAGAAAAGAAAACAATGAAAATTACACATAATACTTAAATATTTACTTTAGAAACGCTTAATTTGGGAAAACAAGAGAAATTCTAGTTATACCTTTAACTTTTATCATTATTTAATTCCACATTTTACTATACAATAAAGAGGATCCAATAACATCCAAAACCACAATCCATTGGATTGGATTAGATTCATTGAGTAGAACTTATTAAAATGAGTTCAAAATCCATTGGCTAAAAAGACCAAAAACATACTAAAGTAACTCAAAAAATATTATTGAGGCTCTCATATTCCTTTTCTAAGTTAAGATTTCATTCCTTTATTAGGTATATTAAAAATTTCTAAGAGGTTATTCTTCTTTGGCCTAACACTAAGGAACCCAAACCAAAGGCAGAATAATGAATTTTCTGGCAATTCCAAAATAGCAAAAACTAAAACCATAAGACATTTTCCACACAAGTGGGAAAACCAGCCAAGAGTGAAAACTCTGAGTTTGACATTATAGGGACCGAAAAATCCAAAGAAGCCCGTATCTAAGGGTGACTAACCATAAGCCACATAGACAGAGGAAACTAGAAAACTAGCAAACCAAATAACATAACAAAATTGACTAAAAGAACTTGGAAATCAAATGGACATGGATGTATCCAATTCGATAGGATGGAAAGCATGCCTATTGGATGGCAGCACTATTAGTCTTAGAAGGGAGCGCAAATCTAAGCACTACAACCTACCTTCGACGTCAAGAAGAAGCTCCATCAAATCATCCAACCCTTGCATCACACTTTCCTTGGATTCTTTCCTTTCCACCAATACTTTTTCCATCAAGGGTTTTATGTGCCAATATAGATCAATTATGTAGAGTTAACGATTTCTATGCCCTCTAGTGTGGGATATATATGAGATCCATGTAGCTAAATCCTTCAATTCTTTTGGATCCGAGTTGATTTTCCTCTCCTCTCGAAAGACCACTTTAGTTGCACTAATTTCGACCTATACATCTAGTGGGTTATGTGTCTGATAACTTCGAGTAGAAGCTTCAGCTCTAAACTTCACCTTGGAGCTTCCCATATTTCTGCTTGATCCCCCGCTTCACTACAAGGGCCTCATTGGCAATTCATCACTATAGGAGGTGGAAACATGCAAGACAGACAAAAGCAAGCCAAAGCCAAAGGTTGGAGAAAGTGCAGGCCTAAATGTTTGAGGAAACCAGCAAATGAAGCCTTGTGTGAAAAAGTGAGTGAAATAGAGATCACTTCCCCTAAATCCATTGTAGGCGAGGGCAAGAAGAATGTCCAAGGAAAGCACTCTACCAGCAAATGATGCTTCAAGAATTTGTAGGCTAGAATCATGGACTTCCTTAGAAACAATTGAATAGTAGTTTCCAAAACATATAGAGCGAGCTTTGTTGAAAAAACCCTCGTGGCAAGCCTAGATAATTCTCCCGCATGGACACATTCATTGTGATATGACATGCAGGGTGGTGGGTTGTGTTTTTGATACATTACATTAAGTGTTGACATGAGGGGTGTGATGGTAGTATCCTTAGCACATAGCCTCAACTTTCCAACTAAAATCCACATCCCTTTACTATGTTAGTACCTCGATTAGTGTATCAAGGCTCTCATATTAGTCTACATTACATGGGGTCAATCATGCAAAAGAATATAACACATACTTAACAATTTGACTAGATTTTTCACTTTAAGAACCTAGCTATACCAGGCTCCCAATGAGAAAATACTTAATTTTATACTTACTTTTAAGAGAAGAATAGGATAAAACAATTTTAGATTTATATTAACTTTCTACAAACTTCATACCCATACAAAATAACAAATGTGACTAAAAATTCAGAATAACATTTTTTCTTATACCTTAACAAAAAAATTATTAATTTATAACTATTCTCAAATTTATTATAAAATTTCGTATTTTGTTTATTTATTTTTTAATATTATAACTTAATAAACTTACTAGTGACTAAGTTGAGAAATTCATTATATATGTTACAATATTATGGTAACACAAATGAAGACCATTATAGTATTATGCTCTCATGTAAATGTAGCCACTTTAATTATGTTTGAAAATTTCTAACCTTGACCTAACTTTTAACTAATTCAAAACCTTAATTTTGTTTCTTACCTATTAAACTTGACTTGTGTTCTCAAATTTTTTAAGTAATAATAAATTTGGACTTTATTTTTAATTTCTCAAAATGATATTAAAATTATGTTGAGTACTCAATTATATTTAGCGTGTTTTTATTAAATATTACATAATAAATATAATTTATTGTAATCTTCTTTATTATATAAATATTTTTAATTAGTATATAAAAAAAATCTTAATATAGTGTATAAGGTAATTTTATTTATAATTTTCCTTGTGGTCAAAGTGGGAGTAGGGAAACGGGATTGGTTGTCAGTTGCCACCTTGTGAGAATTTGGGAGTGATGTGGTGTTGGACGCCTCCTAGCATTATCTAAATCAATATGAACTAACACACACTCATTGTCTTTATTTAGACATTCTATCAACAAGTTTGTGAACATATTCGAAGAGGTCAACAAGTTTGTGCACATATTCGAAGAGGTTACTATTGATAGTGTTGGAATTCCCAATGCATTCTTAGTTGGTTTTATATATCAATTTTGTATAAGAGAGTTCATTATTTTTTGTTCTGGTTATTACGAAGTTCCAGGTCTAACCAACCTAATATCTTTCTATGGGTTAGGGTCAAGGAAATTTCTAGCTTTTTCACTTAAGCTTTGCAAGTATGAAGGGCCAAATCCTTCTGGCATAGGGCCAAATCTTTCTGGCATGATCCCTTCCCTCTTTTTTTTGTAAGATTTTTTAGAGTGCGAGGTTGTACTCCTAGTGAGGTCACTTCTCTCATTTTGTAGTGGCATAATTTGCAAGAGCGTAATGTCATCCTCCTAGTATGGTTCACCAACTGTGTTCAATGGGATCTTCCAAAGCATCAGGGACTCTAACACTAGGCTCTCTTTATTTTCTCTCATCAACATCCTTCCTCAAAATTTTTCGGATGACACACAATAGGTACTTTTAGTGGGATGACACACAATAGGTCTATAATATTAACATGCATAGTGTTTTTCTATTAGCTTTATTGGATTTTCTTTCTACTATAATTAGATAAAGTTAATTCTACCAAGGAGCTCCCTAGATTTTTATATTGTTAATCGGTCTTCTTCTCCATTGGTTTTTTCCTATTGAGTCTTGGTGTGGTAATTTCCTTTTAAATCAATTCTCTCTTACTCAAAAGTCTTTCCTTCCTATCTCATGCCTACCCAGCATGTTTTATGTTATCTTCATCATGCCCCTCCAATGAGCTTGCTTGATACAGGGTGATCGAGTTCGCAGAGCCTACAAGAATGCCCAAGTTCAAACCCGAGCACATGCATCTACCGACCAGTTTAAAAAACGCACAATATTTAGAATTCTGCAGGAAATTTCTGATTTAGAGCAAGAAGTCATAAAAGAAAGGAATTTGTTTTAGACACCTAACATGTAATAAGTGTCTTGCCTCTTGGATTTTGGTTAAACTCAAGAAGCAACCATGGTGTGAATGTCGGTTGATCTCGTAGTGATGTAGCTAAATCCACAGTTCTGTGATACATATAAACAAATCTAATATATAGTTCTAATTTGGTGTCTAATATGAAATGGCTGTGAAGAGAAATAATTGTAAATCGTAGGGTTTATAAGTCGACAAGTTTTTTTTCTCTGTTGAAAGTTCTATTGGAGCTTTCTTCATTTTGTTTGACAGTGATTCAGAATTGGAATTGCGGAGCAGCTGTTCCAGTTCGTTGTCGGTGATTAAAAAATTGAATGTTGGAGAATTTGTGTTAAGGGAAGATAGTATACTTATTGGGGTTTAGTTGCATCGAGAAGGCTTAAATGTGAAAGCTAATTATAATTTGTGAGGGATAAAAGTGTTATCGAGAAAGTTTAAACTTTTTAATACTATTATGTACGAATTTGAAACCTAAGCATAGGTTAAATTTATTGTTGAATTCCAAATTATGTTGTGCCTAGCAATTTGTTCATTAAATGCCATACATGAGTGTTATACGATCTAAGTGATAACATTTTCACTTAGAAAATCATTCTTCTATCAAATATATACATTAAATTGAAATTCCATTTTAACCTAGAAAATCATCCTTCCATCAAATATATATATTAAACTGAAATTCCATTTCTTAATGGAACAAATCATTCTTACAAATATGCATTAAAATTTTCTTTTTAAATATGTCATAAAAATAAAAATAAAAATAAAAATAAATGATTAACACAATTATACAAATTATTTTTCCATTCATTATGTACATTGAAGCAAACTTAACCCAAAAGAAAAAAATGGAAAAAAAAAACCAACAGGGGAGGAATTACAAAACAAAACTTAAAGCCAAAAGAAAGAAACAAACAGAGGAGAAATTAAACAACAAAACAAAACTTAAAGGCAAAAGAGGAATTACAAGTGACACTTCATTTGATTTATGATGCCACTTACACTTGAGTTGGATGTGGAATAGTTAATACCCTTTCTATCCTTTTTTTCCGTGAGTTTAAAGTTAAAAGATTTTTGACTCGAAGGTTTTTAAACAACTCCGGCCATTCAATCTTAACTGCTTATTTTTGACTCGAAGGTTTTTAAACAACTCCGGCCATTCAATCTTAACTGCTCGCTTTTGACTCCAAGGTTTTAAAACAATTGCGGTGCGGCAGATCATAATTTGACTTTCCACTTTGTAATTCAGTTATGGACGTGAAGCAACCAAGGTGTGAATCGCGGTTGATCTCGCAGTGATGTAACTAAATCAACAGTTATCGGATATATATATATAAACAAATCTAATATATAATTCTAATTTGGTGTCTAATCCATAGTTTCAGATATATATATAAACAAATCTAATATATAATTCTAATTAAAATGACAAATAATTGAGAAACGTAGGGTTTAATGTAATTGACATTTGATCAGTGGACAGGTATTTTCTCTCTTTTGAAAGTTCGAGTGGAAGTTTCTCCGTTTTGGTTTTCGGTGATTAAAAATTGGAATTGCGGAGAAGTGTTTTCGTTCGTTGTCGGTCACTGAAAAATGAATAGTGGAGAAGTAGTTGCAGGGAAGTTAACATGGACGCTGTTGCTTCGTTAATGTGTATCTGAGTAAGTAAAAGTGAAAGGACACTTACCCGTTTATGTGGAGTTTAGTTTAAGGGTGGAAGTTAATTGTAATTTGCGGCAGATAAAACTGTTTGGTGAGATTATACTTCATAAATGTGGAGGAATTTTAGACCTAAAGAATTTGGCGAGGCACCTTGTAGCAAGCCCTTTGTATATTAAACAGTCACCTTGTACAAAGCAATTTGTATATTAAACACCTTCGAGCGAGCAATTTGTACATCAAAATTTATAAAAATCATTGTTTCCATCCCACAGTTACATTAACCAAAAGATTTATTTTCAACTTAAATTTGAAGAAAAATAAAAACAGCCAAAGCTAAAAGGGAAAGTCCAAGCCTCGCTTACAGTGGAGTTAGAGGTGGGATAAATGATACCCATTTTATCATTTCTTTTACTTTATTTTTAACTAATTCTATATAATTTTTTAAATTGTAATTTAAAATTATAATTTTATTTTATGAAAATTGTAAAGTCCAGTTATATTGTAATTTTAAATACAATTTTATCTGAATTAATTAATAAATAAATAAATTTTATGTTTTTAATAAATTTAATTTTAATTAAATAAATTTTAATTTTGTTAAGTCTTATTGGCACAATGGGATGGCGGATGGGAGTCATGAGTAAGGTGTCTCAGGATTCAATTTCACGAGACTGGTTGTGCCCTATACTACGGGAAGAGACATGTTAAAAATTTGAATCGTACCCTGTTTTATAAGAAAAGACATGCTAAAAAATCAAAACAAAAAAATCAATTTAACAATTTAATTTAAAATAAATATATATATATATATATATATATATAAACAATCTAAAAATATTATAATTTATAGAATTTTTTATTAAATTAAAAAATTAAATTGATTCATTTTATTAAATTTTAGCATTATAATTTTAATGTTTTAGAATATAGTTTTTTTACATTATGTTTTTTCAGTTTTTGCTAAGTTGGGCACTTTGCATTAAGTGAAATGAGGATTGTATAGACCAAAAATTCATGTTACTAGTTTATAAGAGAAATTAGACTAACAACACAATTTCAAAGTTTTGAGGTTGGTAAGATCTTGTCTAACTAGAACATCTTGTAAATAGAAACTTATAATGCTAGACCTTGACATACATCACATGAGAATACAAAAATGGCTACTAGTGTTGCAAGCAAAAGCCCAGTGAATCAAGACAACTATTAGACATAGTCTCCACACATCCACAGTGATGGGTCATTACCCTCATCCTAGGAGAAGATTATGATTGTTAATCTCATGGCTAAAATGATCAACATATAGTCTCTACTGTCACCTAAACACCTTACTCTCTTTGAGAAACTTAACAAATTTATGCTATATAAAATAATGTGAGTAATAAAAAATCTATATTCAATTTCCTAAATTAATTAATTTGTATGTATAATGTGGATACTGTTCACAGAAACTCGTAATCTCTATAGTGTTTAGAGAGGAGAGGAGATAACAGTGGGAATTCCACTCTTAAAAAAATTTTAAAATAAAATTTTATAATAGATTTTGAAACCTTTATGAAAATTAATAATTATAATTATATTTACCAATTATAATTATATTTACCTTAATATAAATAGTAAATAAATATAATTATATATACATAATTATAATTATATTTGCATGCATAAAAACTTAACTTGTCGAATTGCTTAGACTTTTATAAAGAAGAAAATAAAGAAAACCATGCGGTGGGCAACAGTCAAGGAACAGTTGATAGGCTTTGTGTCTAATCAAAGAACAGAGAATATCACGTGGAGCACATCGTCAACCGAGTCAAATATCATAAGAGGAAGCTGCTTGGTAATGGGCTGATCGCTGAAAATTGGTGAATGATGGGCTACTTTCACACACACAGACAGGTTAAACGCGTTGCTCAATCTCGCTTTGTTTTTGTATTTAAATATAATCTGCGATGACCGCACCACCTAACTCGCAGAAAAGAACAATACGCAGCGCAGCGCAGCGAAAAATGAAGTGCACACAAGGGCAAGGAGAAGCAGAAGGCGCCCCTTTAACCGCAAAGCTAAAGCTAAGAAAAGGTCTCTGGTCACCTGAGGAAGATGAGAAACTCATCAATTATATGATGAATAACTACCTTCAAAGTTGGTCCTGGGAATATGTGGCCAAGCAAGCTGGTAATTTTCTTCAAATACCCACTCCCATTCTAATTTCAATCGCCTTCCTCTTTTAAATGTAATAAAGCAGTGAAAAATGCTATAATGCGGTGAAAAATGCTATGTACACATACAGGTCTGCAGAGATCCAGAAAGAGCTGCAGGCTGAGATGGATGAATTACTTACGACCTGGACTTAAAGGCGGTGCAATTTCGCCACAAGAAGAACAATTGATCATACACTTACAGTCCATTCTCGGTAACAGGTTTCTATTTTTCTCCATTCCAGCATCTTTATTCTTTGAATTATTTCCTCGTATTTGTTTTTATGAGTCATTTTCTTCTTTCAATTAATTAAGTAAAATTTTAAGGATGGAAGTTGGGGAATATTTTATAAAAACATTTAATTCTAAACGGTTTTACATTAATCTTTATAAAAATTTAGGAAATTTTAACCTAACATAAATTTATTCTATAGATAAATCATTTGAAAATTAGCTCGCTGCTTAACCCTTAAAAATTTCCTTGCCGTTAGCCTCAAATATGAAGGATATTGATGACATGGTTTTTAGGTAAAAACATGGAAACCCCTGAAAATTTCTTAAAATTTTCCTTGCCGTTAACCTCAAATATGAATGATATTGATGAAACGGTTTTTAGGTCAAAACATGGAAACCCCTAAAAATTTCCTTGCAGTTAACTTGGAAAATGAATAATATTGACAACGCAGGTGGTCCCAAATTGCTGCCCATTTGCCTGGACGTACGGACAATGCGATCAAGAACTACTGGAACTCTTGCATCAAGAAGAAACTCAATTTGGGGCTCCGCTGCTGCACCGACGGTAACGACAATAGCGACACAAAATTTAAAATCCCCGTCCAGTCCGCTCATACCTGCAATACCAGTTCAGTGTTTGCTCATGCTGATAATGCCTATACATCGTCTCACTCAATTGATCCAGATCCAGAACAGTCGCTAATTTCTTATTCTCAGTTGTGGATTGATTCTACTACTCGCACCGCTGAGACCTTCTCTCAGGGTTTTCCCCCTCTGAGTCATGAAACGCCTGGCTCTAACAATAACTCTGTTGGCTGCACCATCACCTTCCCTGCAATTGTTGACTTCAACGAGCCATTGAAAGGAGAAATTGAAAACAATGGCCACATCATTAACGAAATGATCGACAATTTGTCGTTCCCAGAATCTTCTGCATTGACCGCGTGGAGCGCTAGTGATACCTATTCAGATGCAGCTAATTTTAGTAATGTTTATACAGAACCTTATACCACTTATGAGGTGGGGATCCGTACCCTTTGAAGATTACGTCAGCCAATTTCAGAAGACTACCTGTTAATGGGTTTGGTTAATGATTACTTTACCGCACGTTTTGATCTCATTTTATTAAAATTGTGGTAAACGATTCTTTTCAGACGTTTTCTTGAGCTTGTTTCAATATATTCTTCAATATTAGGGTTTAACTTATTATAAGGTAAGTAGACTATTCAAATCGAATCGAATGATTTTTTATTTACCACTTGTCAAACGTACTTCATTTCCAATTTTTCATCGTTGACAAGATCGGCCCACACTATGTTTTTCAAGTCTTTGTTCATGTATCAATAATCATCATGTATAATCAAAGTTTTTCTAATCTACAATGTTTTCCAATTGCAAAGTCGTTCAAAACGAAAAAAAAAAATTGAGGATAAAAAGTAAAGAGAGGTGGAGGAATTGTCTGAACGGTTTCAAAAAAAAATTGAGAAAGTGTTTGAATTATGTTTTAAAATTATAAATTTTGCTAATTTTTATTTAAATTTACAAAATTCAACGATAATTTTAACGATAAATTTTTTCAAAATATAGTCAAAATTTCCATAACTCTTTGGAAAAAAAACATAATCGTTAGACTACGGATAAAGGGAACCGCACGAGCTGACGTAGCGTTCAGGTTGTATCTCAAAACAATTAAAGTTCTGTTGATTGCATCCGCGCCTTTAAAGTATACCCCTTTTTTTTGGTGAAAGCCTATAATTACCCTAAGTATACTTAGTATGGGGTTAACAGTGCTGAAGTGCATTCCACTTATATCTCAAAACAATTAATGTTCTCTTCATCACATCCACGCCTAGAGAAGCTCTGATATCGTTGACAAATATATACGTTGCGGGTTTACTGTGCGCGATGGCTGATTGAATGCGTTACTGAATATGAGATGATTCCATGTGACAATCATAATATATGTTGTGTGTTTTAGTATGTGATTAATTGAATTGGTAACCAAGTGGGTTTTGTATGTTGGGAGCTTTTGGGTTTGATATTCATAAGTTATTAGGTTTTGAGTTTTTTCAGTTTTGTAACTAGTTTTGAACTCGGAATCATATACAAAGAGTGCTTTAATTCAGTACTTATTCATTTATCTATATATTAACCATATTCCATATTAATAGATTTAAATAATTTGAATGGTTTTAATTTTATTTATATATAGGAGCGGTTTGATATTCATAAGTTATTAGGTTTTGAGTTTTTTCAGTTTTGTAACTAGTTTTGAACTCGGAATCATATACAAAGAGTGCTTTAATTCAGTACTTATTCATTTATCTATAAATTAACCATATTCCATATTAATAGATTTAAATAATTTGAATGGTTTTAATTTTATTTATATATAGGAGCGGTTTGATATTCATAAGTTATTAGGTTTTGAGTTTTTTCAGTTTTGTAACTAGTTTTGAACTCAGAATCATATACAAGGAGTGCTTTAATTCAGTACTTATTCATTTATCTATAAATTAACCATATTCCATATTAATAGATTTAAATAATTTGAATGGTTTTGAAAAGGTTAAACAAATAGATATTCTTCGGAATACAAATCTAAATTAATATGTTTTTTTTGTTTTTAATATTTGTAAAATAATATGTTTTTATTGATTTATCACAATTGTTGATTAGGAAACTAGAATAAAAATAAAATAACTATTTATTGTTCAAAAATAAACCATGGGTGGAGCATCACAGTACAAAAAGTTAAAGTTATTCTTATAATACTAAAAACAATGTTCAACACAAAAATAGTAGACCATAATTTCAACAATATTAATGGATGACACAATTATAAACCAGTAAAGTGTATAGTTGTCCAAGAAGCTACAGAAAAGACAATAATATAAACCATAATAAATAAATAAATAAATAAAATCTTGAAAGCCATGAAGATAAGGAAAATGAGGAAAAGTCCGATTCAATGAAATGGTCAGAATCCTTGCAATACAATAGTGTTATCCAGTATAGAAAGAAACTTAGAAAAGAACCCATTTTGTGACAAGTAAATCAACCCTCTATATCTATCAACAACAATTCCAATTCATCCAACCTAAAAAAAAGAAAGTTGTTTTCAACATCCCGCCCGTCAACCCACTCTACCCAATAGCATTTTTACTTGTCATTATAGTGATACCATCCATAACCTCAAAGTCCAAAAGTTGTTTTCAACATCCCGCCCGTCAACCCACTCTACCCAATTGCATTTTTACTTGTCATTATAGTGATACCATCCATAACCTCAAAGTCCAAAAAGCGTGGTCTTTCATGATGAATTTTGTCCTGTGCATCACGAATTTTCGATTATCTCTCAAGTGGAGTATGGACCTAGAAATGAGGTATAGAAGCCTCAGGTTAGAACTGAGCCTATAAGCTTCCAATATCCGTGCATCCTTCGCCACTTCGATAAGGAAGAGACGAGCTAGACTAAGAAGTACCAGGGCTTAAGAAGTACCAGGGCTGAGGAATGGATAGAATTTTTTTAAAATAAGATAATTATTTTTGTATAAGAAGTTAGTTGAATATAGAGAGTCAGTTAACTGAGTATTTGAGTGTTGAATCAAGTCGAGTTAAGTGATAGATGAGTTTGAGTGTGTGATGACATGTTGTGTGATTGCATGTAGTTGCATGTTAAGATATTTTAAGCAATTAACTAAGAAAAAATTTAAATACCCTTAACCAGTTTCATTGTAATCATTATGTTTTGAATAATTAATAGAAGAGCAGCCGCTCCTGTTTTATGTGAATTATTTATGTTTTGTTTCTCTACCTTTTCAAAATCTTAGTATCAGAGCTGAGTCAAAAAAAACCCAAAATTATCAGTACAACGCCAATCTGCCAGAGCCGCACGGTTTATTATTTTCTGGATTATTCCAGAGCTGTGAATTCTTAAGAGAGATATCGCTGGAATAGTGGCGAGTGGTTGTTATTGGCTTGCAGCGCCACCATATCACGAAACGCCGTGTACTAAACTCTGTTGTTTGTTGAAAGTCAGCGGCAGCCGTGTTATTGTGAAAAGTGTTAATGTGAAGAGCCCGCGAAAAATGTTAAAGGGCAGAGCAGTGAAAGCAGAGCGGATCACGTATTTGAAGTCACGTTTTAAGTTGAGATGTTTTAGAAGGTCAACCCTAAGTCACCTTGATGAGAGTGTCTGTTTTAAAATGTCAATAAACAAGTTTAATTCGGGGAGGCCATTTATGAAAAAAAAAAAAAAAAATTATATGTAAAGAGAATTTTTTTTTAAAGATTTTTTTTATATAAAAATTATTTAAGTGATTTTCAAAAGGCATGTTTTTGCTAAAGGGTTTTTATTAAAATAAAAAGAAAATTTAAGGTTTTTATTCAAATGGTATTTTTTTTTTTACAAAGAGTTTTACAAAGAAGAAATTTAGGGTTTTTTCAAAAAGGGATTTTTGGAGAAAGATGGTTTTCTCAAATTTCCAGTTTCAATTCCCACTATTTACTGGGACAGATTATGATGTGTGGGCCATTAAGATGGAGACCACGTTGCAAACACATGATGTTTAGGATTATGTCAAGTTTGGGTTTTCACAACCTAAGAATGAAGAAGAAGAACAAGCTCTGAGTAATACAGAGAGGGAACAATGAAAGAAAGACAATAAGAAGAATGCACATGTGTTGCAACTTATTCAACAGGGAGTGGACCAAGCAATGTTCTAGAAGGTTATGATCATGTCTTCAGCAAAAGTAGCATGGGATACTTTGGCGACAAACTATAAAAGTATGGCCAAAGTGAATATTGTTAAGTTGCAGAATACTAGGAGAGATTTTGAAAGTCTACAGATGAAGGAGACAGAGGACATCAATTATTTCATGAATCGGGTCATAACTGTCGTAAATCAGTTAAAGATTTATGGTGAAGATATAAAATATCAAAGAGTGGTTGAGAAGGTCCTCCGATTTTTGTCTACCAAATTTGATGTTGTGGTAGCAGCAATAGAAGAAGCCAAGGATTTGGCATCATTGACAGTTGATGAGTTGATGGGATCACTTCTATCACATGAGGCAAGGATAGATAGAAATAAGGATTCCACTTTAGAGACCACTTTCAAAAGTCAGGTTTCTATTTCAAGAGACAAAGGTCGAGACAGAAGTAGATCGAGAGGCAGAGGACGAAGTGGAAGATATGGTGGTCAAAAAGATGGCCGAGAAGAGCATGAACATGCAAGTGGAAACAACTATAGAAGCTTCAACAATAATCAAAGAGTTGACAAATCAAAGGTGAGATGCTATTATTGCAATAAATTTGGTCACTATGCTCGTAATTGCAGGAAGAAGATAACTGACCAAGGGAACGAGAGAGCTAATGTCACTATAGAGAGTACTAACTCCATGTTCCTAGCTTGCCATACCATGCTTGAACCCTCTGTTAGTGTGTGGCTATTAGACAGTGGTTGTAGTAACCACATGACATGCAACAAGGATTTGGTTGCAAATTTCGATCAATCTAAGAAAACAGAGGTAAAGTTGGGGACTAAAAAGACTGTGGAAGTAGATGGAAAAGGAGTGGTCAACAGTCTGACCAAGCAGGGGGAGCCGGAGACAATCTCATAGGTATATTATGTTCCTAGTCTCAAACATAATTTGTAAGTGTTGGTCAATTGACACAGAAAGGATACAAAGCTATCTTTCAAGGTCAAGAATGTGTTATATATGACAAGCCCCCAAGCAAGCAGCTAATAGCAAAGGTGCAGATGACGAGGAACATACTCGTTTATTTATTTTTGAATTACAGTGGTCAGGTGAGTTCTTTTACAATTGCATGTTCTGATGATTATTGGTTATGGCACTTTCGATTTGAACACTTGCACTTTTCTGGTTTAAGATTGTTGCAGCAGAAATAGATGGTCAGAGGATTACCTCCCATCAAAGAACCTGCTAGTACTTATGAGTGTTGCATCTTGGGAAAGCAACACCATGAAAGTTTTCCAAAGGGAGTTGCATACAAAGCAAAGCAACTCTTGATCTAGTGCATACAAACTTGTGTGGACCTATGAGGACACAGTCGATTGGTGGAAGTTGTTACTTCCTCACTTTTATTGATGACTATAGCAGAAAGACTTGGGTTTACTTCTTGAAGCAGAAGTCTGAAACTTTTGCAAAGTTCAAAGAATTCAAATGCTTAGTAGAGAACTAAAGTGATCAACAAATCAAGGTATTGAGTTCAGATCATGGTGGAGAATATGACTCAAAGGCATTCCATCATTACTGCAAACAACATGGGATCAAAAGACAGTTTACAACCAAGTACACACCGCAGCAGAATGGTGTAGTAGAGAGAAAGAACAAGACAATTATGAACATGGTAAGAAGCATGTTGAAAGGAAGAAACTTGTCTATTGAGTATTGGGCAGAAGTAGTTGCATGTGCTATTTATGTGATCAATAGATATCCTACAAAGAGTGTGATGAACAGATTACTAGAACAAGCATGGTCAACTATGTATTGTAGCATATCTCATCTCAGAGTATTTGGATGTGTAGCTTATGAACATATGCCTAAGGAGCGAAGTGGAAAATTGGATGATAAAAGTGAAAAATGCATATTCACTAGTTATAGTGAGCAATCAAAAGCTTACAAATTGTATAACCCTATCACAAACAAGACCATAATTAGCAGAGATGTTGTGTTCAAAGAACAAGAGTCATGGAATAGAACTGTAGACAAAATAGTTGATGCACAAGTGTCACTGATGGAAGAAGATGATGTAGCAGAAAAGGAGTAGCAAGAATCACAGGTGAAGACACCAAACAGAGACACACCAACAAGGACTACAAGAATTTCAGAGCAGCATGGATCTTCAAGCATATCAACAGATCAAGATTCTCCCAGCATTCAATCAGGTAATGAATCAAACAATGGTAAGAGAAAGATGAGAAGTTTGAAAGATATTTATGATGATTTGGATGTTAGTTCAAATTTTGCATTGTTGTCATTCCAAGCTTCTTCATTTGAAAAAGCAATCAAAGATGAAAATTGGGTGCAAGCCATGGATGAAGAAATTGAAGATATTGAAAAGAATGATACCTGAGATTTGGTTGATTTGCCAAAGGACAAAAATCTCATTCGTGTGAAGTGGGTGTACAAGACAAAGTTGAATGAAAAAGGTGAAATTGACAGATTTAAAGCAAGACTTGTAGCAAAAGGATTCTTGCAGCAACCGGGAATAGACTTTGGAGAAACATTTACTCGAGTAGCCATATTGGATACTGTAAGAGCAATTATAGCCACAGTAGCTTAGAACAAGTGGAAATATATCAAATGGATGTGAAATCAACCTTCTTGAATGGAATTCTAGAAGAATAATTTTATGTGCAACAATCTCCAGGATATGAAGTTGAGAGTAATGAAGAGAAAGTTTACAAGTTGAAGAAAGCACTCTATGGACTAAAGCAAGTGCCTAGAGCTTGGTATAACAAAATCGACAGCTACATGATTAAGAAAGGATTTTGCAGAAGCAACATTGAGCCTACCTTCTAGACAAAGGTAAATGAGCATGGACATATTTTGATTGTTTGCTTATATGTTGATGACATGATTTTTACAGGTGATTTTGACATAGATGAATTTAAAGCAACCATGATGAAAGAATTTGAGATGATAGATCTTGGGCTCATGAAATATTTTCTTGGCATGGAAGTTGAGCAATCTGAAAAAGGGAATTTTTATTTGTCAAAATAAATATTCCAAAGATTTATTGAAAAGATTCAATATGGAAAATTACAAACCCGTCCCTACACTAGTTGCAACAGGTACAAAGTTAAGCAAGGATGATGAAAGATCATATGTCAATCCAACTCTATTCAAAAGAGTGGTTGGTAGCCTCATGTATCTCACAGCGACAAGATCGGATATCATGCAAGGAACGAGTTTGATTTCCTAATTTACGGAGACTCCAAAAGACACACATTGGAGTGCGGGAAAACGAATTCTGAGATACATAGCAGGAACTAGAGATTGTGGCATTATGTATGCAAGCATAGAAAAGAAGGATTTGATTCGATACACAGATAGTGATTTGGCAAGCAGTTTGGATGGTAGGAAAAGCATTTCTGGTTATGTGTTCCATCTTGGTTGAGGTGTGATTTCATGGGCATCTCAAAAGCAACCCATTGTGACACTTTCATCAGTAGAAGCAGAATATGTAGTAGCAACATCAGCAGCATGTCATGTAGTGTGGTTAAAAAGAGTATTTGATGGAATCAAGCATAAACAAAAAGGATCAACAACAATATATTGTGACAACACCTCAACGATTGCACTATCCAAAAATAGTGTGTTTCATTAGAAGAGAAAGAATATTGATACTAGATATCACTTTATTAGAGAACTTGTGAGCAATGGAGAATTTCACTTGAAACCTTGTAAATCTAGTGATCAACTGATTGATATATTCACTAAGTCATTAGCACAAGATGTGTTTGAGTTTCATATAAGAAACTCGGGTGCTGTAAGCCTAGCTGAGACATAGACCAGCAGACATGTTTGAGTTGTCATCAGTGATGTTTTAGTTTAGCAGTCATAATTAAGGGGGAGTGTTAAAATAAGATAATTACTCCTGCATGAGGAGTTAGCCGAACATAGAGAGTCAGTTCACTGAGTGATTGAGTGATTGAGTGGTTGAGTGTTTGAGTGTTGAGTCAAGTCGAGTTAAGTGATAGACGACTTTGAGTGTGTGATTGCATGTAGTTGCATGTCAATATATTTTAAGCAGTTAGCTAGTTGGAAAAGGTTTAAATACCCTTCACCAGGTTCATTGTAATCATCATGTTTTGTGTGATCAATAGAAGAGTAGAAACTCATGTTTTATGTGTGAATTATTTATGCATTGTCTCCTCTACGTTTCCAAAAAATGTGACCCAAAGAATATATTGATACCTTCATGTAAGACAAAGATCGAATCTGCTACTATATGAAGAGGCCCTGCACCTACCGACTAACCCATCAAGGGAAAAAGGAAACTTAGGGAAAGGCACAAGACAAAAATTCCAAAGAAAGGCAATAAAGACAGGCGAGAAAAGGGAGGAATTGCAATCAAAATTCATGACAACCAAACAAAACCTAGAGATCGGAGATATCAAAGATATCAAGTCATAGAGCTCGAAGATGGTCGAAAAACCTAGAGATGGTGTAGACACGAGCGAATTCAATGTGGTTGCATGTAATATGCCGATAGTTGTCATTGACCAAATTTCTACCAACAATAAACACCCCAAGAATATTTTTTTTACTTTTATTACATTACTTTTTTTCAATTATTTTATTAACTTTTTTACTAATTTGCTATGTAAACTTTATTTTGTGTTTATTAGATATCCAAATCTACAATCAATGCTCAAACTAATAAACCTACTTCTTTTGCAAAGGATGAGTGACTTTTAGGTAGACTACTAACACTACAAAACGACGTAAAGGATGAGTGACTTAGGGCTAACGAACCTGCCCATGAAGGATTATGAATTTAGAAGAGACATAATTTAACGTTGTCCTTTGCAAAACCATGTTGTTTCCATTGTTGGAAAATCACACTCAAATAACTAAGAAATAATGCAAAAGGGTGCATTTTTTAAAAAATCGTATAGCATACCAATTTTATTTGCATTGATACAAAAGTCACTAACTTATAAAGGTCACACATATCTCTGAAAGACAAAAGACAAGGTAATTTTTAATTTACAATTTTCATATAAATTTGAAATTTCAAAATATTATTAAGATTCATATATAAATTTTAAATTTTAAAATATTATTAAGATTTGTATATCAATAAATGTGTTTATTTTGGAATAAGGTTTCTATGATTTTAATCTTATTATTATCAATAATTATTAGGTAGATAGTTGTCACACACCCAAAAATAAGAATCACTAAGTAAAACAAATAAAAAAAAATATTACTATCTAAAAATAAAATACTTACCACCATCTAAATCATGAATTCTAGCAATACATTATCACCATTGCAACCTAGATATATTAATTCTCAGAGTATATATTTATTTTCTTTCCTATATGCGGTTAATTATTCCTTGCAAACTTAGGACTATAAAAGTCAGCGCTACAAGTTGCTGGTTAATAATCGTTGTAGATGCTATGTTATGATTATTGTATAAATGAATTGTTGATTAAATGTATCATTGGCTATGTTGTGACCCTTAAGTTCGGTGTCATAAAACTAATTAATTGCATGTTCAACGTATCAACTGCCACTGTACAATTCCCTTGTGTTTTTCATTAAGTTGTCTTGGCCACTTGCCTAGGTATCTGAGGCCATTCCTTCACGAGGTTTCGGTAGAGGCTATAGTTGGTTGTCCTCCGCTTGGTTGACTGTGCATCAATCAACGGTCCTTGCTGCAGCTGGACATCTGACATTGGTGGCAGAGACGGGGAAACTTAAGCCAAAGATAGGCGCGAGTTGGGGTTTTTTTGTTGTCATTTCGTTGTGGAGGGTTTCGACTTTCACCTATGGCAGAGAGGTCTTCATTGAGTGTTCTAGCTCCATCTTCTGTCAAAGGGTTTTTAGTGAGTAATCTCAGCTCTTTCATTCCGTTGAATTTTTAGAGGGTTTGGTTATGCTGGTGAAACCTTGCCTTTCTCGCAGTTTACTGCTGTCAACAGATCCTGCCATGGTTGTAGCGAAACATTGTGTGTCGAAGAAGACATTCGACAGGCCAACGTTGCCCGACTGCTTTCCAAGTAAGAGGTAGTATATTTTCTTATGTTTCAAGGGTTAATTTGTTTTCTTGTTTTGATAAAATCCTGATTTCTGCTCTCTTATTGTTTCTGCCAAGGTTCGTGGACTTCGATCCTAGAGGTTTCCGCCCGGTGGGTGATTCTCCAAAGCTATCTCTCGGCCTTATCCGGGTATGAGGCATGGTGAACATGGTTCCAATTCTTGTTTTGTCTTCTTTGTGGGTTTGAATGTGGCTTGAGTTCTAGGTTTCAGCTTTACTCGTCTGGTTGCAAAATTCCTTAGAAGAGTCGTGCTTGTTTCCTCGTTAATTAAAGAAACCCTCTTTTATGAGGCTCTCTAGTCTATCCACCGAGCCATCTGGCTAGGGATGGCGATGAGAGGTTGTTCAGTCTTAGCTGTTTTACATAAGTTTAAACCCTAGGTTCTTTTGAAGTCTGGATGACCATACCCAGAATGTTAATGATTGTAATCAGTTAACAAGGGGACTCGTATTTATTCACAATTACTGTTTTCTTTCTCTCGAGGAGACGAGGAACTCTCGTGAAGTCTCTAACTGTACATTTTATAACTGCTATTATTAAAGTGAGATTTCTCCCTACGCATTTTGATGAAATTTCTATTATACTCATAAATGTTTTTTTCGTGCTTTAAGCTATAGAGTTATTGAATTGCTATTTCGAGATATCTCTTGCATTACTGTAATTGTATGAGTAATTCTTCAAGATAAACAGTCTTCGTCTTTCAATTTCTTGAATTAGGGATTAGTCTATAATATAACGCATTGTCATTTGTGCTCTGTTTTTCTTTTGTTTTTGTGTTTTAAAAGATACAGAGGCATTCATATATCATATATCTCTAAGTCTTGTAGGTGGTTGTAGGTTCCCTACTGTTCTTCTTTTCTGTTAATGATTATTGTAGCTTTGTCCTCTGTTTCCAACTTCTTAGTCGATGAATTTTTACTTGTTCTCTAAAGGGAAATGTCAAGTCTTAGGCTTTGGCTTACTACATTCAAAATCTGGAAACTGTATACTTTTCCCTTTGTAGTTAATACCTTCATGTGATGGTTAAAACTTTACCATTTCAGAAATGACAGCGTTGTTTCCAGTTTCTTTCCTTGTGCTAAAACTTACAATTACGGTTTCTTTTAAGCTTATAATACAAACCTACAGAATTTGGATATATTCTATGTTGTTTTCAACTATGGCAAGGTTAATCTTCGATTCTTCCTTTCGCCAGAATTTTACATACTAATTGCTTTAAGCTTAAATGGAATTCATATACACAAGCCAACCTAGAGAAATCAATTAAATTCTGTCTACAATCATAGTTTAACTTTGACATTATTAAGACAAATCACTGTCTTATATAAATCTAATAACACTAAATAGGATACTCTTCCAGAATAGTACTTATCTGGTTTTCTGCTCATTCAAAATTTGTTATCTCGACTTGCCTCCCAACCTTGAGACCTGTGCCACAGCACCTCTGTCTCCCCCCAAGCTGCTTGTTTCCGGTTCTTCTCTCTAGAAGCTAGATCTTGATCTGTTGTAGTTATCTGGTCCTAACCAGACTTAACTACTTATGTTCGTGTCTATCCTTACAGCACAGTGCCATTCTTTCCTTTCTAGGATTTCTTTTCTCCTTTCTCCCTCGCTGATCTCAAATCCCCCGTCCTCTTGATCTTTTGGGATAAAATCCTTCTTAGGAGTAGTTAGGGTTGGTAACTGCCCAACCTAACTATCTCTTGAGAATTACACCCATCACCCTTTGATAGGTGTTTTCTCATCAATTATATTTAAAAATCATTTTCCTGTCAAATTTCCAACACTTCATTTCTTTTAATAATTTCAAATATAAATTCCATTCATTAACCAAAACTTTTAAATCAGTTTTCTAGTTTGTTTTAAATGCAGTAAAATAAAATAATATTCACATTTACGGGGGATATCACATCCCCCCCCCCAGATTGAACATCGTCCTGATGTTCCCTTAAGAAAATCACTGAGGGTACACTTCCCTCATGGTCTGCTCACCTTCCCAGTGGCTTCTTCAGGCCCAAAATGCTGCCATTGAATTTTGACTTGGGTGATAACCTGTCTTCGCAACGTTACTTCTCTCCGCTCTAGTGTACCCACTGATTCTACGAGGAATTCTCCTTCCGGTTCTACCTGAAACACAAGAAGACAAAATTTGTCAAAGTCTGAGATGAACAAACAAATATATTCAATTGTAATCGCTCCTCCTACAAACACATGTACATATATATTTTGTACATATCTATGACAGCCTGTCTTCTGGGAGTTCGATTGAACCGGCTCACCTGAATGTCCTGCTAGTTTATTATATGTTTAGCATCGTAAATGTATTTCTTAAGTAAAGAAACATGGAATACGTTGTGTACACATATATGACTGGGTAAAGTGAGCTAGTACACTACTGGCCCAACTCAGGCTAGAATTTGAAAAGGCCCACAAAACTAGGGTGCTAACTTAGCACATCCAGTCCATTGCAAGGTACTTTTCTTAGCTCGTACTCGTATGTATACATGATCTCCAACCTGGAATTCTCATAAGCTCCTTTTCCTGTCAACAAAATTCTTTTTCCGGTCCTGAGCAGCTTTTAAGTTATTTCGTACACTCTTCACCATACTCTCCATTTCTTCCAGCATATATGGTCCCAACATTAGTTTTTCCTCTGGGCCACTCCAACTCAAGGGTGTTCTACACTTACGCCCATATAGTACTTCAAATGGACTCATATGTAATGATGTATGATACCCATTGTTGTATGCAAACTCTACCTGATGCAAGTAATCCTCCCACCTAGAGGGTTGTTGCATCACATAAGCTCGCAACATGTCTTCAACTACTTGGTTGACTCTTTCCATCTGTCCATCCGTTTGAGAGTGATATGCAGTACTAAAATGTAATTGAGTACCCAATCCCTCAAATAGGGCCTTCCAAAAGGCAAATGTAAATTTCACATCTCAGTTCTAATAAATTATCACTTTGGGTAGGCCATGCAATTTGAAAATATTCTGCATGAATACCACTTTATCAGTAGATTGAATGGGTATAAAATGGGTAGATTTGCTCAACTTATCTACAACCACCATAGTAGAGTCATTTAATTTTTTTGAGCTAGGTAATCTAGCGATGAAATCCATAGATATAGCCTCCCAGTTCCATTCATGAATAGGCAGTGGCTGAAGCAACCCTGTTGGGTGTTGGTGTTCTGCTTTAATCCGCTAGCACTCCAAACAATGCCCTAAATATTCTGCTACTTATTTCTTCATTCTGGGCCAAAATAATTCCTTTCTCATGACATAAATCATTTTCTGATACCATGGGTGTCCGACATAAGGACTTTTTGGGTATTCATCTAAAATTAAATCTTTAAGCAATTTTTGGTTAGGTATATATAGCCTTTCCCTATAGGTCACCAGTTCATTTGGAGAAACCTCATAAACCATTTGTTGCTCATGGTTGTTTACCAGTTTAGCTTGCTGCCACAAATGTTTATACTCTAAGTCTTGCTTATCTGTTTCACGAATTTGCTCATAAAAAGTAGTACGTGACTCACTAAAAGAAATTTCATATAAGCAATTTACTTTGTGACTTAAGGCATCCGCAACTCAATTTTCTTTTCCCTTCAAATGTCTGATTTCAAAATCGAATTCGCTTAGGAAATCAAACCATCGAGCTTGCCTAGCGTTTAAGGTGGGCTGCTTGAAATAGCTTGTGAAGTTGTGATGATCCGTTAATAGCAGAAATCTCTTGCCTAATAAGTAGTGTCGCCACATTTTCAAGGCGTGAATCACTGTCATTAATTCCAAATCATATGTAGAGTATTTTTGCTCATATTCCTTGAGCTTCCTCGACTCGTAGGCTATAACCCTGCCTTCTTGTGTTAATACGCCACCTACCGCTTCCTTCTTTGCACCATACATACCACGTACTCTTTGTTAGGATCAACAATACTTAAAATTGGGGCAGTGGTGAGTAAGTGCTTGAGCTGGTCAAAACTCCTTTGGCAGTCAGGGGTCCATTTAAAGGCTCTTCCTTTCTTTTGCAAAGAGGTGATAGGGTATGCTACCCTAGAGAAACCTTCTACGAATCGCCTATAATATCCCACTAGACCCATGAATGATCTTATGTCTGCCACATCCTTTGGTATTGACCATTCCATGATGGTTTTTATTTTCTCTGGGTCTACTGCAATTCCCTCCTTGGTGATAATATGTCCCAAGTACTAGATTTGTTCCTTGAATAAATCACACTTGTTGTATTTGGCATACAGCTGGTGTTCTCTTAGAACTTGTAGAACAATGTGGAGGTGCTCCTTATGTTCTTCAATGCTCTGAGAATAGATCAATATGTCGTCAATAAAGATTAATGCAAACTTTTCCAGGTATTGATGAAATATGTTATTCATGAGACACATGAAAGTTGCAGGTGCATTAGTTAACCCAAAAGGCGGCACTACGAACTCATAATGCCCATAAAGAGTTCTGAAAGCAGTTTTTTGCTATATCCTCCTCCTTAATCCAAATTTGATGATAGCCTGACCAGAAGTCAATCTTAGAGAAGATGGCTGACCCCTTAACTTGATCAAACAGTTCGTCTATGCGAGGTAGGGGATATTTATTTTTAATGATCAGTTTGTTTAACTGACGGTAGTCCATACACATTCGCAATGTACCATATTTCTTCTTAATGAATAATACTGGGGCTCTATAAGCGGACACACTAGGATGAATATACTTCTTATCTAGCAACTCCTGTAGTTGCACTTTTAATTCTATTAATTCGGGTACACTCATGCAGTAAGGGGCTCGAGATACTGGGGCAACTCCCAGAATCAGCTCAATTGTAAAATCTATGTCTCTTTTCGGAGGTAAACCCAGGATTTCTTCGGGGAAGACATCTGGAAAATTTTGTATCACTGGTATATTCTCTAGAGCAGTAGATTTCTCCTTAGAGTCAGCATACCCTACTTGTATGGCAAAAATCTGATAGCCTTTTCTTATGCATTTCGCTAGCTAGGATGTTGTCACTGGTCTTACTTGCAGAGACTTATGAATGCCTTGCATTTCTTGTCTTTCACCCTTATCATTCCGATAATAAATAGTCTTAGTTTTGAAGTTTATAAGGGACCAATGTTTTTCTAACGAGTCCATACCAACAAGGATGTCATAAGACCCTAATGGAAATACATCCAGTTCCACCACGATGGACTGATTAATTAACACTAGTCTACAATTACTAACTTTGGCCAAAACTCTTATTTTTCCTCTAGTGGCTAGCTGTACCAACCATGAGTTTTTAAAATTTTCTATTTGTAATTTACATTGTTCTACAGTTTTAGGACTAACATAACTCAAAGTAGCCCCGAGGTCAATTAAAATAGACACAGCTCCGTCCAGAATTTTACCTTCAAACTCAATCATTGTTGGCTGAAATTCTGCTTGACGGTATTCTAGGGCCGCATTAATTTTTGGGAGACTTCTTGCTACATCTCCCACTGTAGAGGCTTCTTGTAACTAAGAAATCTGATCTGCTCCTTTGTGTTGTGGATAGTTCTTGATATAATGCAGGCCCTCGCATCCCTAACATTGCACAGGGGGGCTATTAGCCAATTCTACTCCAACTTTGCTTAGTTGCTCCTGAGTTCCAGCTTTGCCTGGTACTTTAAATCTGTGCTAATTTTTATTGAGATTTCTGTTATTCTGTCCTTTATAAACTCTGCTACTAGAACCTTTGTTCCCCTTCTAATTGGGAACAAATTTATTTCCTTTCTTATCATTCCACTTCTTTCTCATGTCTCCTTCTGGTCAATTCTACTGATAACAAATTCATGCCTTACGGATCACCTTATCCATGGTCTTTGGGTTATCAAATTCCAGCTATTCCTTCATAAATAGAGGTAAGCTGTTGATGAATCATTGTACCTTTGCTTTCTCTTCATGTATGTATGGCACGTATCATAGTAATGAATTAAACTTTGTTATGAATTCATCCATGGCCATTTGTCCTAGTCGAATATCATGAAATTCTTTAGATTTTTCATCATAGAATCTTTCTGTTAAATACTTTTCTCTAAAATATCTTTGGAATTTTTCCCAGGTGATACTTTGTTCATCCACTCCTCATACAGTCTTTACCTCTTCCCACCACAGTGTGGCCTTTCCTTGTAGTTGAAAAATAGCCAAACGGGCCTTCAGGTTTTGATCATACTCGTATAGCTGGAAGTATTTATTAATATTTATGAGCCATGCTTCAACGACCTCTTCCTATTGCCCATCAAGGGTTTAATCTTTCGAAACTCACCCTGTAGTTCCACTTTCTGCCTCTTCTGTGTTTTATGATTGGACACATTATCTGATTCCTCTTCATGATTCTCTTCTCCACCACCAGTTTCTACGTCTTCAGTTCGGAATTCTTGTTCCCCTGATGCATTTCTATGTTCGGGGCTGGGAATTAGGGGCCGATTATTTTGTCTATCTAATAGACTCTTCATAATTTTTTCTTGTTCCTGCATTAATCTCTCGTTATCTACCCGTAGCTGGGCCATTTCATCCTTTAATTCTTGTACAGTCTCCGTAATATCTGTGACGGTGTTTTGTGGTTCCTCACCTAGCTGTACCCACACTTCAGGATTGCCCTCCTGAAATGGTCTGAGTGGCAGATTTCTTATCCTCCTCATATTAGTTTTTCCTACTTCCTACATGCATTTCATAGAATTTTTGTTACTTCCTTGATCCCATAGGTCTCAGTTTAGCAACTTGAGCTTGCTCTGATACCATATGCCACACACCAAAAAATAAGAATCACTAAGTAAAAGAAAATTTAAAAAATTACTATTTAAAAATAAAATACTTACCACCATATAAATCATGAATTCTAGCAATACATTCTCACCATTGCAACCTAGATATATTAATTCTCAAAGTATATATTTATTTTCTTTCCTGTATGCGGTTAATTATTCCTTTCAACCTTAGGACTATAAAAGTCAGCACTACAAGTTGTTGGTTAATAATCACTGTGGATGCTATGTTATGATTAATGTATAAATGAATGTTGATTAAATGTATCATTGGCTATTTCGTAACCCTTAAGTTCGGTGTCATAAAACTAATTAATTGCATGTTCAACGTATCAACTGCCACTGTACAATTCCCTTGTGTTTGTCATTAAGTTGGCCTGGGCACCTGCCTAGGGATCTGAGGCCATTCCTTCACGAGGTTTCGGTAGAGGCTACAACTGGCTATCCTCCACTTGGTTGATTGTGCCTCAATCAACGGTCCTTGTTGCAGCTGGACATCCAACGGTGGTGGCAGAGACGGGGAAACTTAAGCTAAAGACAGGTGCGAGTTGGGATTTTTCTATTGTCATTTCGCTATGGAGGGTTTTGACTTTCACCTCTAGTAGAGAGGGTTTCATTGAGTGTTTTGGTTCCATCTTCCGTCAAATGGTTTTTAGTGAGTAATCTCAGATCTTTCGTTCCGTTGAATTTTCAGAGGGTTTGGGTATGCTGGTGAAACCTCACCTTTCTCATAGTTTACTACTATCAACAGATACTGCCATGGTTGTAGCGGAACATTGTGTGTTGGAGAAGACCTTCGACAGGTTGAGGTTGCCCGACTGCTTTCCAGGTAAGAGGTAGCAAATTTTCCTGTGTTTCAAGGGTTAATTTGTTTTCCTATTTTGATAAAATCCTGACTTCTGCTCTCTTATTGTTTCTGCTAGGGTTCGTGGATTTCGATCCTGGAGGTTTCCGCCTGGCAGGTGATTCTCCAGAGCTATCTCTCAGCCTTATCCAGGTATGAGGCATGGTGAACACGATTTTAGTTCTTGTTTTGTCTTCTTTGCGGGTTTGAATGTGGCTTGAGTTCTGGGTTTCGGCTTTACTCGTCTGGTTGCAAAATTCCTTAGAAGAGTCGTGCTTATTTCCTCGTTAATTAAGGAAACCATCTTTTATGAGGCTCTCAGGTCTATCCACCGAGCCATCTAGCTAGGGATGGCGATGAGAGGTTGTTCAGTCTTAGTTGTTTTACGTAAGTTTAAACCCTAGGTTCTTTTGAAGTCTAGATGACCATACCCAAAATGTTAATGGTTGTAATCAGTTAGCAGGAGGACTCATATTTATTCACAGTTACTGTTTTCTTTCTCTAGAGGAGACAAGGAACTCTCATGAAGTCTCTGACTATACATTTTATAACTGTTATTATTAAAGCGAGATTTCTCCCTACGCATTTTGATGAAATTTCTATTATACCCATAAATGTTTTTTTTATGCTTTAAGATGTAGATTTATTGAATTTCTATTCTGAAAGCTCTCTTGCATTACTGTAATTGTATGAGTAATTCTTCAAGATAAACAGTCTTCGTCTTTTGATTTCTTGAATTAGGGGTTAGTCTACAATTTAAGGTATTGTAATTTGTGCTTTGTTTTTCTTTTGTTTTTTTGTTTTAAAAGATATAGAGGCATTCATATATCATATATCTCTAAGGCTTGTAGGTGGTTGTAGGTTCCCTACTGTTCTTCCTTTCTGTTAATGATTATTGCAGCTTTGTCCTCTGTTTCCAAAATCTTAGTAGGTGAATTTTTACTTTTTCTCTAAAGGGAAATGTCAAGTCTTAGGCTTTGGCTTGCTACATTCAAAATCTGGAAACTGTATACTTTTCCCTTTGTAGTTAATACCTTCCTGTGATGGTTAAAACTTTACCATTTCAGAAATGACAGTGTTGTTTCCAGTTTCTTTCCTTGTGCTAAAACTTACAATTACAATTGCTTTTAAGCTTATAATACAAACCTACAGAATTTGGATATATTCTATGCTATTTTCAACTATGGCAAGGTTAATCTCCGATTATTCCTTTCACCGGAATTTTACATACTAATTGCTTTAAGCTTAATTAAATGGAATTCATATACAAGAGCCAACCTAGAGTAATCAATTAAATTCTGTCTTCAATCATAATTTAACTCTGACAGTATTAAGACAAATCACTGTCTTATATAAATCTAATAACACTAAACATGATACTCTTCCAGAATAGTACTTATCTAGTTATCTAATCATTTAGAATTCATTATCTCGACTTGCCTCCCAACCTTGAGACCTGCGCCACAGGGCCTCTGTCTCCCCCCGAGCTGCCCATTTCTAGGTCTTCTTTCCAGAAGCTAGATCTTGATCTATTGTAGTTATCTGGTCCTCACCAGGCTTAACTACTTATGTTCTTGCCTGTCCTTACAACACAGTGCCATTCTTTCCTTTCTAGGATTTCTTTTCTCCTTTCTCCCTCCCTCATCTCAGATCCCCCATCCTCTTCATCTTTTGGGATAAAATCCTTCTTAGGAGTAGTTAGAGTTGGTAACTGCCCATCCTAACTATCTCTTGAGAATTACACCCATCACCCTTTGACAGGTGTTTTCTCATGAATTAATCTTTAAAAATCACTTTCTTGTCAAATTTCTAGCATTGCATTTCTTTTAATAATTTCAGACAAAAATTCTATTCATTAACCAAAAATTTTAAATCAGTTTTCCAGTTTGTTTTAAATGCAATAAAATAAAAGAATATTTACATTTACAGGGGATATCACAATAGTAAATATTTAAACTGTAAAAATATTTTAAACTATTTTTAAAAATATACAAAATCAAAAATTAAGATTTATCTCCAAAATAGTTATATCATATTTCCTTTTTAATTAAATTAATTAATTAAAAATAAAAATGACATATAGACAAGTGTCATGTGAAATGACTTATGTTTTTGGGGTATGTAGTATTGATAAGCCATGATATTGTAACAAACCTTATTTACATATTAAAAATATCATGATAAAATAGAGGTAAATCTCTATAATTAATAATTTTATTACATTTTTTTAAATATAAATACTTTTAACTTATATATTGATTATTTTTATGAATAACAATAATAATTTTAAATAACATTATTTAAATTTACTTAAAATTTGATAACAACTTATTAAAAAAATTAGATCTTAATTATATATATATATATATATATATATATATATATATATATATATATATATATATATATATATATATATATATATATATATATATATTAAATTCACTTAAATAAATAATAAAATATTTCCCCTATTAAGTCAAATAAATAATATTTTTGAGTCCAAGGAGTACTTTGAAGATAATATTTGAGTGTTGAAGATGTTTAAGTGTACTATACAATAGAGGTTATAAAATTAATATAAATGAAATAGTACAATTATTGATATGGGTTGGATCACTACATTCTTTTTCATCCATCTTTATCAGCGAGTCCTAATTTGGAAAATTGGGGCCTGAAAACTTAGAAGAGCATTTTGAGGCAGCAAAAGACATATTTTCAGAGTAAAACATAGTCTCTTTAGTGCGACACTTTTTTCATATTCTACACATAGAGTCATTTCCAAGGATGCAATAATTGTGTCAATCAGAGTATGCATGCAAAAGTTATGCCACTTAGAAGTTGACCTTCCTATGTTTACCACCATAATTCCAGAAGGGGCGATTTTAGGCCCCCATTATTCAAGGAAAAGAGGCTAGTCACCCAATTATGATGAAGAAGACTCTAGAAAATTTTGTATTGTAACTTTGGTTAAGAGTGGAGGTAGTCAAACCTAAGCACTAGTAGGTTATCAAGTTATGTTATAACCGGACAACTAGGAGGAAAATAGGTTCCATTCTTTTAAGTGCATTTCTTCCATAAATGAGCTAAAATAGTAGAGATGGATAGGAGATAGAACACAGAGGGATGATTTGTGCACTCTAGTAGGCCACATGTCATACTTGTTTGTACTCACAACCATTTTCTATTCATAGAAAGAGAGCGGAGTGATCTTACTTTCCTGTTGAGTTTTCTTCCTAAAGGGTTTCCGAGGTCATACCTTGTGTTAAATAATCGTTTCTGAGTCTTTATTTAATTGTTCTCTATTTTTCTACATAATTTTAATTTGAATGCATACACAATTAAAATTAATCTATATATCCATAAATCTAAAGAGAAATAAAACACTAATAGTGTAGATTTACGATTTTTAAATATAGTTTTCAGATATGTTGTCATGAATTATCCAGTGGAATATCCATGGCTTACAAATCATTATGTAATGATTTTGCTGGAATGTTTTTCACTTTTTAAAAGAAAACTCAATAATTATACATTTAAATATAATAAAAATAGATCCATCTCAATCATAGATCTAACAACAAGCATTCAAAGGGATCAAATATCTTGAGGTGCAAACTTAGTGCAAAAATTGAAAAAGATTTTGCAACTTGATAAATTTGGTCCCTTTGCCACTCGATAAATTTGTGGTGTGTGTGTATATATATATATATATATATATATATATATATATATATATATAATTTTTGAATGCATAAATTGAATTTAATCCCTTGAAAATCCCCTTTATGACTTGGATTGCATAGACTACAGAGCTTAAACTACATGTTTTAACACTAAGTTCTTTTTATTTTTCAATTACTTCCCATAACATATTCATAGTTCATAGTATATATATATATATATATATATATATATATATATATGAAATTGATTTTGAAATAAAATAGTTATTATAGATATTCAAATACTTTATTTATGTGGTTCATTGAAATATTTTTAAAAAGTATAAGAATTATACATCTTGATGAGTCAAAAGTTAAAATATAAGGTTTTTTTTTTTACTTTTAGCTACATTATCTCTAAAGTTGATATAAAATTATGTTACTTTATATGAATCTAAATATTTTATTTATGTCTAATGAGGGTGAAATATTTTTACCACACCTCCTTCATACCAAAGGTATCTATTTATTTTTGCTTTTAATTATAGTAGACATTGTTTCTTTTTTATTTTTATTTTAAAAGGAACACATATCAACTCAAGGTTGAGTTTAGGGAATTACACATCTCCCTCCTAGACTATAGAATAAGATTAGTAAATATTTGTATTAGTAAAATTATAGTTGAAGTTTATTACAATATTATAAAAATTATTGATTTTGAATTTTTTTCTTTTAATTGTCAACTCTTACTTTTCAAATACATAAAATTGTTATGTCTACACAAACTTCAATCTGATAATTCTTATATAAATAAATTCTGGAAAATTATTGATATAATAAAAGATAAAAATACCAATTCCTATGAGCATTGGTTGTGTTAGTGAAATAATTTTTTTCTTATTTACTACTATTATCCAAGCTTTCTTTATTTTTAATGAGATCCTTTCTATTCCTAACATTCCTCATTTTTCTTGATATGGGAGTTCTTTCTTATTTTTGTATCTCGTCTTCTTAAGCCTAATTTTCTTAGGTCCCCTTAGGAGACTCCACATCTTGATCCAAGTATGACTGAAAAGCAAGTTCCTGGATTGCAAGTTTTGTGAAGTGTTTTCTACAATAGTCGTTTTTGAAGATGTTTCAAATCCTTCTTTGAATTTATTTTCAAGACCAAGATTCCTCCTCCATCACACCTTATTGTGTTGAAGGGTCTTCTTTTGAAGTAATATCTGTAGGTTTTTCTAAGTCCATTAGTTTGTCCCTAATTTCCTTCATATCCACTTTTGGTTCTTAGAGGGTTCAATTTAGGTGAATCTTCTTTGTTAATTAATTGATTTTTTTCCTTGACTCCAACCCACCAAATTGGTTTTTTTATGCCTCTTAATTTGCTTTATCCTTTTTAGGAAATTTCCCACTAAATTCCATATTTCAAAGCAAGTCACTACAATAAAAAGAAACATATTCATAATCAAGTTTTTATGTCCAGTAGTTTTAACCTTTTAGTCTTTCGAAAATCCTTTTCTCAAGTCCATTTCCACACATTTGTGGGCATAGGTAATGGTAAATCATTTCTTTTCTTAATAAGTTGTGTAATAATATATTCTAATGAATTTGAGTCTAAATTTGGAAGTCTAAACCACATAGGAACCAACGAAAGAGTATATGCCAATGGGTAGAAGGACAAAGTCCAAGGTTTCATATATAATTCCAAATTTCCTTAGAAAGGGGGTGCAAAGTTCAAATCAAATCCTTCTTTTCACCAATATCAAAGTCAATGATGAAGAATACCTTTTTACAAGGATAGATAAAAACCTCCTTTGAGAATTCTAAAATCTAATTGTAAAAATCTACTAAATGAGGCTAGAGACTATTAAAGTAGCAAAAAATACCATTGGTAACGTAGAAGGCCACCTACACTACAACATCTTTCACTATGGGAATAGTTATGGCTAGAGCCTCCTCAATCAAAGATAAGGAGAACATTAGACATTCACAATACCATTGAAAGAACCTTTACCTTGACTATCATACTGCTTCCACGAATTGCTTATGACTAGCTTCCATGTGAGTGGTGGGCACACTAAAGGAGAAAGACACTATTGAAATGGAAAGAATGGTGAGCCATTTAGAACAATCAATGCCACCGAGAAGGAAAGCATGGAGTTTGTGCTTAAGATAGGTAAGGTCATTCATGCAAAGATGTATGGAGGTCAAGAGGGATGGTATACATGCATGGATAGGGAAAATTCCTAGTCTCGTCCACATATTACTATCATGCTAGCTCCAATGTTAGACATACTAAAGATGTCTACATAAATTTGTATTTGAATACTTATGTTATGAGAAAAATGGTAAATATTAATTTTATTATATTAAAACTATTGTAAATTTATTTTAACTTTGAATCTATTAGGCACAAACAGGGATCAAATCTTTCTAGATGCAAACATTTTCTGAATTTTTTCAGTATAATAATAGTTTTCATATCCAATGACTTATGTCCTTTTTCACTTTTACTTAAACTAAATGTTAAAATATTTTATTCATGAATATTGAAATACATTTTATTATTAACTATTAATATATTTTTTAAATGTGAAATGCCAACTAGATTTTAAGCAAAATAGAAATTACAAATCTACCATTCTAAGTTGCAAAAAACATGTACTATTCTTATAATAATAATTACTCTCAATTATTTTTTATATTCTTTATTAAAATAATTTATTTATAATTAATATTAAAATATTTATTTATTATTAATATTTTTTATATAACATTTATAAATTTCATATGGAGTGTGTAATTAATTACCATGTGTTGAATTGAGGCTTCTGTGATCCATCATAGTTATAAGAAGAGCTTCGGCGTAAATCACATATAGAAAGACCTTTGTATTTCTATATGTGATTTACGCCGAAGCTCTTCTTATAACTAATTACCATGTCTTTTATATTAAACCATATATATATATCGATGGAAAATTCAATTTTAAAAGTAAATATATATTGATTGCGGGAGAATGACTATATTTAATGTTTTTATATTAGTTTATCAAAAAAATTCCAAAATAAAGTATAAGTTGATTTTACTTATAAATACCCAATTGGAATGGAGAGTCTGGAAAACAGACCTAGATTAGCAGGCAGAAGGTCCTCCAGAATGTTGGGCAATCTTGAATCAAACGCTGCAAGAGCATTGTATCTCTGTTTCGTGGGAGTTGGACAAGATTCGATGGGGTTATAATTCATGGGGCTCATTCTCTATTAAAGAGGCTTATCTTCTAAATACCAACATCCATGATGTGCAAAGAGGAGATCTTTGGGATTTTTTTTGAGATGGAAGCCATAGCCAAAAGTCTCTCATTTTTTATGGCTAGTGGGACATAAATGCATTGTATCTTGGGACTGGTTGATCAAAAAAGGCTTTTTCAGTCCATCCCAATGTTTGATGTGTACATAGTAAGAGGAGACAATGAATCATTTGTTGATCACCTACTCATTTGTAGAACTAGTGTGGACAGAGGCGTGCAGTCTGTTTGGACCATTGGATTGAGATAGAGAGGATTTGCTAGCTACCATTTTCAAATGGCAAAGAATGCACTTCAAAAATCATATAGCTAATAGAGCTTGGATCCTAGTCTTGGGCTTCCTCCTTTGGAATACTTTGAAGGAACGGACTGTGTCATTTTCCACAAGAAATCTCCCTCAAGTACATCCATATGGATAATAGTAAAATAAAATCTATGTCAAACTATTGTGGTAGAAAAATGGGATGAAGAATGATTGGAAGGTAGAGTTGTCTAAAGCAAAGATCCTCTCCTCTCTCAACTTGTCCCCTAAGATGACATTTCAGTCGTCCTCAATTGCAAGAGCCACCCCAATATCTTTGCCATCTATCTTCACAAAACCTCCTGTGGCTTTTGCCAAGATCAACTTCAATGGGACCTCTAAAGGCAACTAAGGCCCAACAGGTTTTGGCGGGGTGATCTATGACTCCCAAGGCTCCCCCATGGGCATATACGCTAGATTTTATGGAGTCACCACAAATAACATTGTAGAAATAATGGGTCTGTAGAAAGGCCTCCTCCTAGCTCAGAGCCTCGGTTGTTCCAAGATTCAAATCGCAGGATATTTGTAAATCATAGTCCAAATGGCTCAAAATCTTGTGGATGGATCACCCTCATCTAAGTTGGTGCATAGCTGAATATTGGAGTCACAAGTAGTAGGATCAAGTCCCTCATATATTGGTTCTCATATGTTATCACAACAGCATTTTTGTTGTTAGTGGGTGCTTCGCCTTGAGCGCAGCAGACCTGGACCTTGGAGAGAAGGGCACCCTTTCCTAGCTAATTGAGGATGATAGATCGTCCCTCGATGGGGGTGGACAAACAGTTGGAAACATGACCTAGAGGTTCGCCCCATGGGGCAGGGGTGGTTCGAACTCTCCAGAATTGGATTTGGTGGATATAATGAGGATCATATCAAATGAAACGGTATTCCATTCTTTGGCGATGAATTTGGGTTGCAGGTTGGTGTGTTTGAACACTGGTGGCTTCGCGAGCTCGCCAAGGCCATGGGTTAACTGGTGTGGTGCGAACGGGTCGAGCATTGTCATAGTGGATTTTCATGAGGGTTGTTATTCCTTCACATTGGATCTTGACACGAAGGGTAGCAACACTTTAGTATATCATTGTAGGTCTAGCGATGTGTGTGGGAACCTTAGTTGTAAGTGGTGGTGGGAAGCTTTAGTCAGTTGGGAACCTAATTTTCTTCAGGTAGTTTGGCTTCCTTGGCTCTAGTCTTTTAATGAAAGCTTTATTCTAAGGGTGGATGGTTTAGTGTTGTTTTCGGTTGTCCTATTGATTGTGTGGTCTGGGTCGTGGGAAAATTCGCAGGTGTCGGTTTATTCTGATCATAATTCTTCCAGGGGATGCCAAAAAATTTGGTGGATTTCGTTGATTCCAAGCACTACAGAAGGCAACCACGAGGTTTGTATTAGAGAGGATCATTGTTTAGCCATAGTGCATGTTGTTTTCTTTTACCTGATTCTTTCTAATGTGGTGTTGGGTTTTTTTTCTAATGGTCATGTCTTGAGAGTTGTCATTCACCTTCTCAAGATTTGGTTGTGGGTTGCTAGTGGGGATGAGTCGGTCTGGGGATTTGAGAGGGTGTGGGCAAGGAAGCCTATGGGTGTGCCCCAATGTGGTCTTGGTCATGGAGGCATTGCGATGTGGCTGTTGCAGAACCCTGGTTCGTTTGAGTGCGTGTCGTTGGGTAATTCCTCTTAGGTAGTCATGGCTTTTTCAATATTCTGATTCAGAGGTTCTCGGGGGTCTCCAGCCATGCCCCATCAGCCTTGTTGTTCCCACCGCGGAGTGGGGAAGCATGGCCCTATCAAGTATCAAGCCAACTATCAGAGCTCACCATTGGAAGATTCAAAAAGTGGGGATAGGGTGGGAGAGGTGGCTCACGACCATAGTCACTCACGAGGATTAGTACAGGCTCTGGGTACACTGGAATCCATTGTTGAGTAGATCTGAGGAGTCCAGGCCAACCTGCACATCCTCAAAGAGCATTGTTACAAAGATAGAAATGAATTGGTGGCGTACATTAATGACATTCAATTTAGCTTCAGTGGAACTCTATAACGACTAGAGAGCATTTGTCGGAACCAGTGATGCATCAACGACAAACTACACAACTTGGAGGCTCTATCGACTTTCACATTTATGATAGAGATGGCTTCCTTGCAGTAACTCTTGGGTTTCCTCCTCAGCCATCCCCGTGACATGAGGTTCTCATGTTCTCTGTCTGTTTTGACAATTTTTTACCCTGTAAGGTTGTATGGCCTATCGGAAATAATGGTTGTATGGTTATACCTCATGCATTCTTTGGCTGTCCTAGCTATCTTCTCTAGTCTAAATGAAGCTAAGAGAGTTGTGAAGACAATTTGTGTACTCTAAATGAAGCTAGGAGAGTTGTGAAGACAAGTCTTATACTCTGATTTATTATGATAATAATATAAAATTGCTCCTATGGCTGACAAAAAAATAAAAAATAAAAAATAATAATTACTTATAAATAATATATAATTTTTTAATATAATCTAAGTTGCATTTTGAAAAAATAAAAATTTATTTTAGCTAAAATAATGGTTAGAAATTAGTGGAAAAATGTAATTCATAAATTCATAGAAAGTCATTACCCTTTTTAAATTTTATCTAACAGTGGATTTTGGTTAAACTTGGAAATCTTACAAACAAATTTTAGAAAATGTAATAATTTCTTTTATATTTGAAGCTAGTTAATTTTAGTGAATGTGTATAGATCTTATAATTATTATATTTGAGCTGTATAACTAAATAGTTTTTTAAGAAAATTTGAATTAAAAATTTATTTAGTTTTTTATTTTTTTAATAATAATATATACGATTTTTATATTTTCAAATTTTTATAATAATCATTTTTAAGTTATATTCTTAAATTTATCATTTTTATATAAATTATTTAAATTATATTAAAAATACTATTTAATTAATTTGATATTTCAATCCATTCTTTGAAGTAGCCACTTAACAAAACTTGTAAGCATATTATGTCTACCCCAATTGCCAATTCCAACCCACCTACTATTAAATAATTGACTTCACCTTCATGTAAACTTATAAACAACACGTTCATAATGTATCTAAGTATTAAGTATCCCGTTTTTCTCTTCTGGTTGCTCTTGATTTTTCTAATCTTGCATACTTTTGTTCATACTTTTTCTGTCTCTATATTTTCCTGCATATTTTGATGAGGTTTTCAATTTATGGCATCCATATCGTATCTCACTTCATTGGTTTGGTTGCTTATTCGAGCTGCACCTATATATTATCACTATTCACCAGATGACGTACTATTATCTCTTTTTGAAATAAATAATAATCTAGCTTTTTTCGTACTAAAAAAATGTATCTATATTCTTAACTGCTGGTTTTTGCTTGCTTTTGACTCGAAGGTTTTTAAACAATTGCGATGATTCTAAAGAAAGATGTCTCACAGTGATGTAACTAAATCCATAGTTCTCTGATTTATATAAACAAATCTATACTATACTATACTATACTATACTATACTATACTATATATATATATATATATAAATATAATTTGGTGTGTCACATAATTTGATTGTGGTGACCACATCGAGAAGAGAAAGAATTTAGAAACGGTGGGTTTAATGCAAATGACATTTTATCAGTTGATAGTTTTGTTTTTCCTCTCTGTTGAAAGTTTTATTACAACTTTCTTTGTTTTGCTTGTCGGTGATATAAAAATTGAATCGCGGAGAAGTTGTTTCAGTTCGTCGGTGATTAAAAATTGAATAGTGGAGAAGTAGTTGCTGGGAGGATAGCACGGACGTTGGTAGCATATTTATCGATTTTTATAGGGTTTAGTTTTATTAAATCAAGGTGTAGATTAAGGTGTTAAAGGTGGAAGTTAGTTGTAATTTGTTAAAGATAAAATTGTTTAATTTATTTTTGAATTTTAAATTTAAAATATTCATGATCAAGGGAAAGAGTGAAGGGAGCTCTATTTGAATTTGTTAAGGTTTTTCAAATGGGGTAGCAAGTTAAGTGAGCTTGATTGTGGGGAAAACTCCGCAGTTAAGCGCACTTGAACTAGAGGCAATCTGGGATGGGTGACCTCCTAGGAATTTTTGGTTACTAAGTGCAAGCCCTGGAAGTGATGATTGACGCTATGTGATTCATTTCATTAGTTTCAATCTCACTTCTTCACCCATGTGTATTCATTTCATTAGTTTTAATCCCACTTCATTTCATTAGTTTCAATCCCACTTTTGGTGTTCAATGGGATTTGTTAATGATTATTTTACCGTTTTGATGTCATGTCTTAAATTCGTTGTATATGATTTTTTTGAAACGTTTTTCATTTTCTTGTTATGGTATATTCTTAATATAAATGTTTAACATTAATAAGTCACGTAGATTATTCGAATCTTTATATTAAATTGAATGACATTTTATTTTTATTGGCCTCCAACCTACTTCCTTTATAATTTTTCATCATTGACAAAACAGGGAAACATGTTTTTCAAGTTTTAGGTCCTGTATCAAGAATCATCAAGTATCATGCCTTGGGTTATGTATAGTCAATTTTTTTGACGAACAAATCTCCCAACCAACGAAGCTATTAAAGAAGAGCTATTGGTTGTATTATTGGTGAGATTTTTCCTTCTTAATAACTATTTCCTAATCTTTTTTCTTTCTTTCTTTAGGTCTTTGTTATTCATATTATTCCTCATTTTTTTAATGTGCAAATTTTTTTATTTGTTTTTGAATCGAATTTTTTTAAGCTTAATTTGTTTAACTCTTATTTTTTTAAGCTTAATTTGCTTAGCTCTTTTTAGAGGATTCTACATATTGTTCCAAGTAAGAGTGAAAAGTAAGTTTTTCATATAATAATTTTTCGAAAATATCTTCCTCAGTAGTCATCTTCTAAGAAATTGATGTTTCAAATTCATGTTTAAATTCATCCGTAGGACCCAGAGTCCTCTTTCATCAAACCTTGTGTGCATATTTGCTAAAATGAAGGTCTTCCTTTCAAGGAGTATCCCTAATTTACTCTAAATCCATTGGTATGTCGTTAAATTCCTTCAAATCCACTTTTGGCTCTTAGATGGTCCAATTGAAGTGGATATATATCGATGATTTCCCATAAATTCCTTATGACTAACTTCACATGAGTGGTGGGCACGCTAGAGGAGAAAGACACCACTGAAGTGGAAGTAATGGTTAGCCATTTTGAACAATCAATGCTACTGAGGAGGGAGGCCTGGAGTTTATGCTTGAGATAGGTAAGATCAGCCATGTGAGGATGAATTGTGGTTGAGGGATGGTCTACATGCATGGCCAGAGAAAAATCCTAGTCTTTTCTACATATTGGTATCATGTGAGCTTCATTATTGTATATATTGGAGTTATCAACATAAATTTGTATTTATGTTATGAGATAAATGGTGAATGTTAATTTTAATGTATTAAAATATTGTAAATCTATCATAATTTTGAGCCTATTATGCATACGGAGGGATCAAGTCCTTTTAGACACAAATATTTCTTGAAAATTTTCAATCTAAAAATGGTTTTCATATCTAGAGAGTTGATCTTGTTTTGCTTTTGATTATATATATATATATATATATATAGCGGGTGAGACATGTCCGGTGTCACGACCCCAATTCATTTTTCCTAATTGGAGTAACGTGCAACATCGGCTAAACACTTACACTTTTTTTTCATTACATTTTCCGGACTACGCCTACTATCAACTTCCTTCATTTCTTTTATAACAGTTATGTGCGGAATTCATAACTTAAACATCTACAACAGTATGCAAGAGACACTAATTCAACACTTTAATGCTTTATAAAATCATATATATCTAAATTATGTTCACAAATATTACATCATAGGGAGGCGAGAAGCCTCAGCCTATTTTATACAAGTTTTGCACCAGCCACCCTGCCCGTCAAGTTTACACACCCAACCGGCTGCACAACTCGACCATAGTTGCCTAACCGATCCACCTGCATATCACACCTAGCCTTGATGCATGCTCACAGTGTTTCCATGGTTGTCGTGTCGTTGCACACCTACAACAACCTGTGGTCCTTGTTGTACCAACTCCATCGGACCTTCGCACTGTGTCAACAATGTCGCGAGTCTGCGGGTCTGCTAGTTCTGTGTTTTTGTGATATGTGTTGCTTGTTCAACTCTCTTCTCCCTACGAACTTCAGAGATCAAACTTTCTTGCATTTTTACCCATTTAACTCCCATAAGATATATGGTTGTCATCATGTCTCTTGATGGGCTTTGGCCTATCAAGTCGACCCATCCAACTTGACCATGACACCCCATCATCACACCAACCCACCAACATCATGTTGCCCACTGGCCACTATAAACTCTCCATGGTTGCCCTCAACACGTAACCAATTTTCCACTTCTCTTGTCGCTCAGTTTTGTGCATCCAAGTGTGCACTCCTCATCGCACTTGGAAAATGTGCTCATGAAGTATTCCTTGATCGTCATGTTGACTTGCCCGAGTGTGCTCCCACCTAGTCGCCCTCTACTCAGCTCACTCAGGAGCTCTTGCCTGTTACAACAGCTTGTCGCACGTTTTGGAGCGCACCCACCCATAGCTCCACCATCACACACAGGCGCGCCAATCACACTTCGGTTAAGTGCACCCATTTTGGGCAGCCCACTCACCTAAGGGTGGTGATTCTGGCTCAGGGTCTTAACATCCTCCCCCTCCATGAGTCATTTTTGCCCTCGAAAATCCTATTGACCACATCAGCTCATCATTATACTCAACAATCTACTTCTTCCACCTCCACAGAGAATCCTCTGTTTCCCCTCTACTCTCATCTGGTGCATTCTTCCATCAAATAAAGAGCTCCCATCATGCGGTACTCCCAACACCTACAATGTGAAGTTCCAAGATCTTGTCCAAAATTAGGTGTGGCCTATCCACAATCATGGCTGGTCCTCTCAGTGGTTTTATCCTCTCAAGATGATGTGCATAAATTCTACATCTCTTGATTTGACTCATATGGAACACAGGATGTTTCGAATGCATGTGATTTGAAAGCTCCAACTCATAAGAAAATTCCCCAACTCGCTTCTTCAGCTGGAATGGCCCTTCATACCTCCTCGTCAAAGATCTCACAGTCCCTTTTAGTGGATGAAACCGATCTCTAGTGATCCTCAGAAAAACCATATCCCCAACTTCGAAGTGTGTGTCTTGTCTATCCTTGTCCTCCCATTTCTTCATCCTCTTTACAACATCATGTAAGTGCACTCGTGCTAAATCCAAGGTCTCCTCCCATGTTGACAAGAGTCTCTTTGCATGTGGACTCCTCGTAAATCCTCTTGGTAGAAAATTGTGTAAAGAAACTGGCACCTATCCATTGGCCAATTCAAATGGATTATACCCGGTTATGGAACTCTTCTGCATATTGTAGCTAAACCGAGCCACATCGAAGAGTTCAGGCCAATTCTTATGATCAACTGCCACATATTGTCTCAAGTAGTCCTCCAGCGGTGCATTAATCTACTCAGTCTTCACATCTATCTCTGGTTGGTAACTCGAACTGTACAGCAACTCTGTCCTGACGAAATTGGACAAAGTGGTCCAAAATATTCCTGTAAATTGCTGATCTCAGTCAGAAACAATACTCAATGGCATTCCCCAATACTTCACAACATTCTTGAAGAATAACTCAGCAATCTTCTCATCCCCACATGGTATCTTCTATGGAATGAAGACAACTTACTTAGAGAAACGATGAAAAATAACCATAACTCCATTATACATCTGCACCTGCGATAACTGAGTGATGAAGTCCATCGAAACACTCATCCATGGTCTCTCTGGAATCAGTAAAGGTTGCAACAATCCTCCCTATCTGATTTGTCCTACAAAAAAATGATGCACGTATGCACATATTCCTCTACATCCTCCCTCATCTTCTCCAAAAAGTACCCTCTTTCCATTAATGCCAAAAATGACGCTGCCCTGGGTGACCAGCCCATGGAGAATCGTGGCACTCCAAGAGGTCCCTCCTAAGTCCAAATGACTTTGAAATGTAAATTTGGTTCCCACAGAACAAGATTCCATCTCGTAGGAAAAAATTATGAGTCTTCCCCTCCTTCACCTACTTAAGAATGCTCTTTGCCTAAATATTGGTCTCCACACTAGCTCGAAGTCCTCTCTGCATCTCACCGATCATCTATACTCAACTCCTACTGCGCTCAACCTGACCCTCTCCCTCCTCAAGTGCAGCTAAATTTCCCTTCTTGCTAAGGGCATCTGCAATTGCATTGAGTCTCCCCGGTCTATAATCAATAGTCATGTCAAACTCTACCAAGAAGTCCTACCATCGAACCTGTTTCGCTGACAAATTCGGTTGGGATGCAAAATAGCTCGATGCAACATTGTCAGTATTGAGAACAAAAGGCTTCCCAATCAAGTAATGCCTCCATACTTGTAAATAGTGGATGATCGTAGTCATGTTCTTCTCATGAACTGGATACCGTTGCTCTCTATCCTGCAACTTCTGACACTCATATGCCACTGGATGCCCATAGTGCAAGAGAACTCCTCCTATCTCAAAATCTGAAGCATCAATGTGCAGATCAAATGGTCTCTCAAAGTCAAGTAGCCTCAGTATCGGTGTTGTAACCATCCTCTTCTTCAAATCTTCGAATGTTTCTCAACACTTCTCCATCCAATTCCATCGCTTATCCTTCTTCAGAAGGTCTGTTAGTGCTGCAGTCACCTTGGAATACCCCTCTACAAACTTTTGTTGATAGTTGGTTATCCCCAAGAACACCCTCATATCATGGACATTCTTCGGTTTGACCCAATACTCAATCGCCTTTATCCTGCTCGGCTCCTTCCATATGTGACCTTGACCCACAATGTGTCCAAGGAACAGAATCTCGGTTTGGGAAAACATACACTTAGACTTTTTCAAGTATAAATAATTCTTCTACAGTGCCTCAAATACCAAATCCTAGTGCTTCTTATGATCCTCCATGTTATCACTAAATATCATGATGTTGTCCAAGTATACTACCACAAATGAATCCAAATATGGACGCAAAACATCATTCATCAAAGAGAGAAACGTAGTAGGAGCATTGCACAACATGAAAGGCATGACAAGGAACTGAAAACTCCGATACCCTGTCACAATTGTGGTCTTCTTCTCATCTCCCTCTGCTATCCGCACCTGATAATATCCATACCTCAAATCTATCTTGGAAAACACTCAGGCTTTCACAAGCTTGTCGAAGCAATGCGCAACAAGTGGCAAAGGATACATGTTCTTTATCATCTACTTGTCAAGAGAATGATAATCACATCACATCCGTAACTCATTTGTATATTTCTTCCTCTGGAGCAATATTGGAGCACCATATGGGGACCTTTAAGGTCATATGAAACCTGCATCAACCAAATTATTCAACTGTCGTTTCAACTCCTCCAACTCTGTTCTTGATAAATGATAAGGAGATTTGGTCAAAGGTTGTTTGCCTAGCTCTAGCTCAATGCTATGGTCCACTACACATCCCAGTGGAAGTACTTTAGACAACTCACTAGGCATCAAATATGCATATTTGTCCAATACATCAGAAATCTTAGCTAGAATAGGCGTCCCCACTCCATCATCATCCTCAAACTCCCTGATGACTGTTGCATATGTCTCAACATCTGAATCCCACATCGCCCTACTCATACTTAGTACAGAAACATGTTGCACCTTCACTTCCCTCCTTTGCTAGTGAGTTGGTAAAGCCCACATCTTTGTGTCTCCAATCAACATGATATCATTGTAAAAGGGGACAACAATTGCCTTGTTTCCCTTCAGAAAATACTGCCCCAATATCATGTCAAATTCATTCATCTCCATCACTGTGAAGTCTAAACAACCCTTTCATTCTACAATTTGAGCTGGCACTTCATCAACGAATCCCGGCACTTTTGCCTTCAATTTTAATGCCTTGACCTCTATGTTTATTGGAACAATCCGCAACCCAACTTCCTTCGCTAACCTTGTCTTCATAAAGTTATGTGTGGCACCCATGTCGATCAAGGCTTGGACAGTTCTTCCATGAATCTCCAAGTCAATAAACCCCAAACTATGCAGCCAATTTTTTTTTGCTCCAAAACTTCAGCTTGTATACATCTCCGGTATCTGTGATTCATTGTTGTACTCACTCTAATACCATCTGTCATGGTCCCAATTTGTTTTTCCCAATTGGAGTAATGTGCAACACCTGCTAAACACTTACACTTATCTTTTTCCATTACGTTTTCCGGACTACACCTACATTCAACTTCATTCATTTCTTTTATAACAATTATGTGTAGAATTCATAACTTAAACAACTACAAAAGTATGCAAGAGACAATAATTCAACACTTCAATGCTTTATAAAATCATTTATATAAATTATGTTTACAAATATTACATCATAGATAGGCGAGAATCCTTGCCCTGTTTTATATAAGTTTTGTGCGCATTGGCCCACCCAACCCGCTGCACGACCCGACCACAATTGTTTGACCGGTCCACCTACACATCGCACCTGACCCTATTGCATGCCCTCAACATTTATGTGCCCATTGTGTCCCTCCACACCAATAACAACCTATGGCCCCTCCTATCACGGCCCTATACTAGTGGTACTCTTTCAAACATGTATAGTAGGTGCAACATCACTACACTTTTTCTTTTCACCAATACTAGAGTGTATGGACTACACCTAACTTCAACACTTAGTGAATTTTCCAATTGATTGTTAATAATGTAGTGGGATAACATTTACTTCAATTATATTTCATCATCATTATGTAGTGGAAATCAATAACCATACAAGTATAACACTCTTATACTTGGGAGGGGTAACTCCTGTAAAGTCTGCCCTTGTCAATAATAATACGACTTCAATAATATAAAAAATATACAATTTACTATTTTGTTGCTAAGTCGTGCAACCAACCATCAGCCTGCACACTTAGACGAATATCCAAAACCCGTGTCGCAATTGTGTAGCACTTTCGCTGGTTTTACCCACACTTGCACACTTAGGAACTGCAAGTTCTCTTTCAGCAGAATTCGTTCTGCCCACATTCAACATTCACACAAATTTTGCACACTTCGTTTTGTGGCCGTGTTGCCCTGTCATGCTACCCATTGTACCCTGCACATAATGGAACACCAAACACTACCCACCATGTCAATACCCGAACTGCCAAAACTCCACACATGACCGTTCAACTAGACCCGTGTCTGCCTACCACAACACGTCCACCGTGTTCACTGAACCATCCACCGAAACTCTGCAAGTAACTATTCTACCAACCCATCGGTGAGGAGCATGACCCACACACCCTCTCGGTCTACCCAACCCAACCCGACCGTACAACTTACCCATAGCTTGAATCGACCCACCTGCAACTCTTGGCCCTTCAGCCTTTGTTTCACGTCGGTTCTTCTTTGTTGTTTTACGCTCGGCCTTCTCTTTCACACTGTATTATGTGATTTTCACCCAAGACGAGTTTGATGTTTTCAACACAATCCAACCACTTTTAATATATATTCACACCAAACACTGTGGCTCCTCCAAGGCACACGACCTTTCGTCTCCTCCAAAGGTTGACCCATCACCAATCAACATGTCGAACTCTAACATATAAGTAAGTCATCCAACACTTAGTTTTTCTCTGTCACACTCATGGGTCGTTCGGGTTGGCTACCCACTCACCCCACTCGCTAACCTGTATAGCTCATCCAACCACATGACTCGCCCTACTGCATGACTTGTCTAGCACCCACACGTCTCTCCTGCCTGCTATCGGTGGGTGCCCTCTTGCAACGCGCTCAACAAGTCACACATCCACCCAATTTGGTTAGTACAGACACCTCTGCTACAACTTGGTTGCATATAACCGAATGCCATCCCATGTCATCGCACATGCCTGAATTGATCAATACAGGTGCCCGTCGCACATGAGCGTGCCCGTTTCAACTTGTGGGACTGACATTCCCCCCCACTCTAAATAAGGTTGTCGTCCTCGACAACTCCATCATATGTCATAAAGTGTCACTATCTCCAACATCCAAAAATGTCCATGCTTCCCACCTCCGCTCCATCATTGCACAAACCATCAAGGCTCATGATTTCAAGTACATGGGTACATCTCCTCAATCCATGATCATCAACAATACCTGTCGCAATCTCCACATACTACTCCGCCGTGGAAGGTTGGCCCCTCCAACTCAAGCTACATGCTCTCGCTGCAACGTATATCATCATCATGTGAACTGTTGCCATGATACTCCAACTCAAATCAAACACATCTCAATACACTTCCAGATCCCATGACTCGAACTAGTCAGGTGATCAGTCCAACCATCATGCTCAAATCATGAGAATACACCTCCTCATGCCATCATTGGTCATTTATCCAACATCTTATCACATCCTCAACTCGATCAAGGAATATCCCATCTCCATCAAAATGTAAGTAAGCCATGTTCAGGTCCATGAAGTGGTCTCCATCTCATCCGTAATGTGTTTTCCATGATGTTGGTGTCGGTGGGTTGTATATCAATCAGTCACATCTATCCAAGCATCATCATCCATGTGTGAGAGGCTCATCTCCTCAAATCAATCAAGAACTCCTCCTATCTATCCAATGCTCAATATGCCATCTATCAAATCTGTAAAAGGGGCAAGTCTACACCTACCTCATCATCCATGTGCTACCTATGGTCATAGACCAATAAACCACCATGTCTATCAAAAGTGCTACCATTAAGGCATCTTCGTCACTGCAAATCTATCAAATCCAAAGTCTCCCGTCTCTGTAATATCCATCAAGTCACGCCCCATGAACACACCCCATAAATGTGCCCAAAGGTATGCATCCCATACTACATCATAGTTAGGTACACCTCTGACCTCAACTCCTCAATAAATGAGATACTCCAATACCACTATTTATGAAGTCTCCATGAGTTGCAACTTTGTCAAGTCATCATGAGCTCCCATGAATCATCTCCATCCAACACCTCTGCAAGCATACCTGACTTGGTCTCAAATGCCAATGCAATATGCCTCTGCACTCCATGTGGTATGAATACTCTTATAGGCTTCTCACAAAACCAACCATGGTATTGTTGTACAAAGGGGCACATCATCCCAATTGGCTCATTTGTAAAATATCTCCATGTCGCATCAACAAATCCATCCACACAACATCCTTTCCTTCGCACTCCTCCTTGTATGCCCATAAGTAACATCTCTATAAGTGCTCTTGCATAATGTCCCTGCAAGAAGTTTGCCATTCTCCATCTATCCAACTTGATGTCCATGACTCTAGATGCCCATGTTCTCTATCTTAGTAGGCTCATCACAACATCAGTCATCACACCCTAGTCCTCAATCAAGCTCAGTGCCCTCGGTCACTCAAACCTCATATAAAATCATATAATATCATGTCACAAGTTCCTCCCATCATCACTGCCTCCCTCACTAAAGGTCCACCAAGACTACCTCTTGGTCTCAGCCTTGAAGAAGTCCAGCCAAGTATCATTTAACTCTGGCATGCCCTCTCTCCAATCTATCCATGAGTCATGCCGAGAACTTAGCCAATTCTCCATATGGCTAAGCATGACCCCTCCATCACAAATTTCATCATGTTCCTCCCTTTTCACGGGCATTTGCACCTTCTATCATAATGTCACAAATTTCCCCAACAAGTTCTTTAAAAATCAATATTCCTTGCCTCAACGCATAAGGTCTCATTGTAGTCATCCATGGTAAGGTATTCCATCGCATTGGAAATCTACCTTTTCCCATCCCTGCATATGGCCCATCCTCCAAAATATCCAATGTAACACAAGTAACAACAATACTTACTTCATCATGAGGCTCCTCCATTTGAGTGCCTTCATCAGTCAATGTCTGCAATATGTACGATCTTGGTCGAACTTGGTCAAGTGTCATCACACCAAGTTCTTCCTCCATCTTTGTCACATCTGCAACATCCTCTTCCTCATATATCACAACTTCTTCTTCCTCATCACAATGTGCAGCTATATCCTGCTCCATTTCCCAACCAAGTCAAAGAAGTTCCCCAATAACATTCTCTTCCAAAACTTCAAGTTCATCTCAAATATGTGCGTTCTCTTCTTTCATATGCCTCAACCTATATAAGGTCAACAATATTATCCCATGGTCTTGTCATTCATCTTGGACCAAGCACAATGCTTTACCGTTGCTCAACTATGTCGCACTCGGTCCAAATCCCAAGTGTTCAAGCTTCAATACCAACTGCAACCCTGTCATCGTATCTCTTGCTTAAAAATATTAAATCTACAAATACCCACGGAAATAGGCCTCTGATACCACCTATGATGGCCCTATACCTGTTTTACTCTTTCAACCATGTATAGCGGGTGCGGTACCACTACACTTTTTCTTTTCACCAATACTAGAGTGTATGGACTATGCCTAACTTCAACACTTAGTCAATTTTCTAATCAAGCATTAACAATGCAACTGAATAACATTTAATTCAATTATATTTCATCATCATTATGAAGTGGAAATTAATAACCATACAAGCATAACACTCTTATACTTGAAAGGGACAACTCCCGTAAAGTCTACCCATGTCGCTCAGTTTTGTGCATCTACGTGTGCTCTCCTCGTCGCACTTGCCAAACACGCCCGCCAAGTCTTCCTTTCTCGTCATGTTGACTCGCCTGGGAACACGCCCACCTAGTCGCCTAGGCGTGCTTTCCCTTTATGACCGCCCGTTGCACATTTTGGGGCACGCACACCCATCGCTCCATTGTCGCACATGGGCGTGCCCATCGCACTTCAGTTAACTATGCCCGTGTTGGGCGCCTGACTCACCCAAGGACAGTGATGCCGACTCGAGGTCTTGAAATCCTGGGATTTTTAGATACACAAGAGCTTGTCAACATGTGTTTTTGCCAATTGTACTACCACACGCACACACAAAATTAAAATATTTTATTTAAGGTAGATATTGAAATATTTTATTCATGAACATTAAAATACAATTTATTATTAATTATTGACATATTTTTAAAATGTTACATGTCAAATCCATTTTAAACATGAAAGGAACAACATATAACCATTAATACTTAAAAATAAAAAATAAAAAATAAAAAAAACAAAAACAAACATATTTTCTTAAAAAAATATCAATTAATTTATATTCTCACCAATAATATATTCTATTTGTATTTAATTAATATGTTTTAAATGACATTTATCAATTTCTTATTTAATAGGCAACGAATTACAATCTCTTTTATATTAGATAATAGAAAACACTCTTACTACAATTACATTTTTATCTATTTATATAAGTATACTACCTTAAAAATAAATATATTATAAAAATAATGATTTCCTTATTTTATTATGGAAATTTAAAATATATATCTATATATATAATCATTATCTCAAAATCATATAAGAAAAATGCAATAGAATAATGAAAATTTCAACCCACAAAAAGAAATAGGTATGGATTATGATATAATAATATAAATATATAATTTATTGAAATAAAAAATTTTCAATTAAAAATAAATATTATAATTTTTTTTAATAATGGCTTATATATTTAATAAATACAATATAAAAATTGAATTAAATATACTATATAAAATATTTTAATTTTCAAAATATAAATAATTATAAAATTAAACATAAATTTCTAACATCGAAATTTAATTTCTCTAACATGAGACTAGTCCCATTTTTAATATTTAATCTAATATTCTCTTTTACCAATAACATCTCCATAGAAAATTTCAACCCACAAAAGGAAATAGGTATGGATTATGATATAATAATAAAAACATATAATTTATTGCAATAAAATTATTTTTTCAATTAAAAATAAATATTATAAATTATTTTTTAATAATAACTTATATATTTAATAAACATAATATAAAAATTAAATCAAATATGTTATATAAAATATTTTATTTTTAAAATATAAATAATTATAAAATTATACATAAATTTCAACATTGAAATTTAATTTCTCTAACATGCCTTATAAGACAAGTCCCATTTTAATATTTAATCTAATATTCTCTTTTACCAATAACATCTCCATGAGCACCACCAGGGTAAATGCCCATCAATCCACTTCCAAATATATCATTCATATATCTCCAAAACTCTCTGTTCTAATTTCTCCCATAGTCATCAAATACTTATAATATTGGGTAAAACGACCTTTCTAGTCGATAATAACATCTAATTTTATTCCATCTCATTCATCTGGAATCATGCACATGAAATTTAATGCGATAAAAGAAATAAGTATGCCCAGGAATTCTTTAATATCTGAATTCTTTTAAGATAAAATCTCTTATATCTTAAAATTTTTGGTACATTTCTATATTAAAACAGATATGGTATTATAAAACAGAAAATAAACAATCCTTCAATGTCTGAATTCTTTTAAGATAAAAACTCTTGTATCTTAAATATTTTGATACATTTATATATTAAAGCAGATATAGTATTATAATACAAAAAATAAGATAGGAGTTTAAATTAATATTTAGCACTAGGGACATTATTTTTTTAAACTTTGATAAGTTAAAAATTAATTTATTTGAGTATTTTCGGAGATAAGGTTTTGTTTAATAAAAATCAATATAAAAAATGATAAGCTTTTGTTTAGTAAAAATCAATAGATTTTCTGGCCTGGAGTATGTCGTAAAACTGCTTCTGCTTGGCTAAGAGCTCGTCTTCCTCGGACGTAAGGAAACAGGTTAACGGCCCAAGACCCAGAGGCATCTGGCAGGAGTGATGAGCCTGCTCCCTTACGAACCACCAGCGGGTTATTTCAGGTGGCGTGGTTTTCCTATCTATCTGTGATGAGTCAAACTGACATTCGCGGATAGCAGCCAGAGATAGTTGTCCTCACTGTTGGTTTTGACACCTGAGTTGATAGGTTTTTCCACCTAGACGAAAAAATCAATAGATTTTTCTTTTTTAAATGATACAATGGATTTTGCAAAACACAAACTCAAGTAATCACGGTTAACATAGCCTTTGCCAAAAATACATATTAAAATTAGAAATTTATGCTAAGAGTATTCTTATAATAGTATACATGGTTAACATATTTACATAAGCATTTGCCAAAAATACATATTAAAACTAGAAATTTATATTAAAAATATTCTTATAACACCATACATTTATTTGCAACAAAGAATAATATTAAAATGAAATAAACATTGTTTAAGGCTCCTAAATCACTTTATTGTTTTTTGTCATGGTGTATAATTTTGAAATTTCACTATGAAAATCTCCATGGTCTCTTTCAATGAGATTTCATAAATTTGATCGAATCAAGCACTAATTTGCACTAGTGGAATTATATATAATAAGTGTTGCATGCAGCTGGTAGTCCCTGCCGGGGTCCGCCACAACAACACAATACAAACGCTCTGTGCAACATGTCTAAGCTTTCTGTTTCGCTAAAAACATGCCTTCGTCGAACAAACTTGCTACCTTACCTGAAAGATCTTGCTGTTTGCATGGCGTTGAAAGATCTTGCTGTCTGCATGGCGTTGCAAATTCAGTGTATAATTTGTTCTCTGGAGAATTTGAGAACTATTGATTCTGTCCTTGGAAGAGAGCACAGAGAAACTACAACTCTTTCCTGCGAGGTCTTTATTCAGAAAAGCTGGAGACTGTGATGCAGAGAAGTTTTGCCTTCTAACATGCCCTTGAAACCATTGAGCATGGATATTGGATTAGCTCCCTCCATCTCCAGCCTAACAACTTCACCGGCGGCTGCATAGAGCAAATCCCATGCATCAGTATTCTCTGTCAAAGGAGTTGTTGGCGGGGATGAGACCTGTGAAGGACCCTTCGAGCTTCCCCTGGACCAACTGCCAACTGCAGATAAGGTACACTGCGGAGACCTTGCCAGACTATTTGACTGCAAATCAAGTTTTACTAAAAGAATTAGATATTATGTGTATGCTATAGTATAATTCAAATAGGTAAATCCACAGCCAGATTTAAGAGAACCTGTTGCTTCTACACCTATTTCAACTAAGAGAACCTGTTGCTTCTACACCTATTTCAACTGAAGAAAACTAATATATTGATAAAAACTGAGAAATGAGGAATCAAGAACTCGTTTTATTCAAATAGCTCTGGACTCGTTTTATTCAAATAGCTCTGGAGAGATCTGTCCATTGCATAGCCTTTACACTCTAGACTCTTGCCTCTGAACCTTTACAAAATGTTTATTTGAGAGCTTTATTCTCCTCCCAAAACTAGCTATAAAGAATTATAAAATTAATGAATTTAATATTACATAGAATAATATATAATATTAAATATTTTTAAATAAAATAAAACTCTTTTTCATTTACGAATGTTTATAAAATATATAGTCTGGCTTATGACCCCAAAATAACAATATATATATATAGACCATATTTGAAGTGAAATGGAGGTCGAGCGGGTCCCAGTTTTTCGTCATATCCATGAAAACCCGTAATGGTTTTGCAGAAACCAATAATCACTTTTTGATAGGTGCCCACAGTGGTTTCTGAAAAGGTGCCACAATCAATCTGGTATGTATATTTTCAGATGGACGGTTTTCCATACCGCTTTGTGACAGGTACCCTCCGTTTAAATTTTGATTGCTTACACCCATCACAAATCCATTGATCTGGAGTATATACGTTGTAGGTCATTGATTGCCATTCAAACAGTTTCCCATTTATAAGATGACCATATGTAAAATCTTTGAGTGTGAACCAATAGAATGAACAAAGTGAAAGTGGATGATGTATTAATAATGCCATTCCTCTTGTGACTGCGTGCTCCACAATACTTTGCAACTGAGTAGGGGAACATCAGATTGAAGCTTAGCAAGATACTAACGCATGTAAATACTTCAGTAGCAAATAAAATTTTCCTATCCTCAAACACGTTCTTGACATAGTTTCCAACAACAATGTGGACTGGAAGAAATGTTAATCCTAGCAATGCAAGGGTGGACTGTTAGGGAGTCCTTTTACTGCAGCGCTCTCCGGGCTAAATTTGTATTATGCTGATGGCATGTGAAATCTTGCATTTGCGACCATCCTCAAAGGTGATGACTTAAATGAATTCACATTCTCATGGATTTGGCAGGTTCCCTCGGATTTGACAGGTTCTCGAGGATTGATTTTTTGCTCAACTTCGCACAACAAACGCCATTTGCTTCTCATTTTCCTTGCAGACAGAGATGAAGACTATACGTAGTTGCAATATTTTGATTTACTGGTGCTTCAAATATTTTGTTCTTTCGATGAAGCGTAGATGAGGAGAGGATATGATCATCCACCTCAGTTTCTCAACATACTCTGTCCCTACTTGTTGGTGAGATAAAAGCTTTTAGCTCTCTGTTACAATAGAGGCTTTGACATTGGTGAATGCATTTAGGAATACCTCTGTAGGGTGTTTTTGCAAATACTGGGCGTTGAAAAAACCGGAAAATTCTTCCAAACTATAAACAATTTTTAAAATACACTCGCGATAACAAAGCAGTGTCTACAACTGTAGTTGCAGATACAATAGAAATATACTAACCTGATTTGAAATCAATATAAATATTGACATGGATTATACAACCTGGAGTCAGATAGGCTACTCTGCCATCTGACAACGAATAAAATATCTTTCTCCAAGTGCAGGTTTATACTAAGCTAGAAAGTAGTATTTTTTGAACCAATGCCTTTCAAATCTCCTTCACGGGAGAGAGAGACTTATCTCTCGTTGAAAAACATTGAGTGAATTTCACTATTAAGAGCATAACTCTTTCCATTTGGACTTACTACATGAGAGTAATCATCCAGGGAAACAAAATTCTCTAAACTACTTCTTCTCCTTTGAAAATCTTGTTAAAATGGATCTCTGACATAAGAACAAGTAGGTCAAGAAAGAGAAACCCTCAGTGAAACTTACCAACTATGAAGATTGCCATACTGCAACGTTGGATGCATCACAATTTCACATGGATGCATCACAATTTCGCAAGGATAAAGAAAAGAAATTTTGGTTTGATATATCTCGCATGAACAATCATATAAAAGAGTCTGGCATATTGTAGATAAAAATGCACAGAGACAGCGAAAGAAATCAATGCTGCCCTTTCTTTTTCAAGAACTTTCAATAGACTTTTCAAATAAGTTACAAAATTAAAAAATCAATTCTGCATTATGAATATCAAATTCGTGTATTTTAGAATGAACAACGAATTCATTAACTTTTATTTCAGAATGAACAACGAAACTTTTAACTATATCATGTATTTCAGAAAGTTTAGTGTCAATAAAAAACTAATTAACTATATAGTATAATAGTCATTGTTACAATGTAGAAATATAAAACATAATTTTTAATTGTATATATATATATATATATATATATATAAAATTTATTTGTCTAAAACAATAAATATATGGCGAAAACATTTGAATGACACATGAGCTTGCATTTATGGCCAAAACATTTGAATGACATGTGGGCCTGGATGCAAGCCACGTTCCCTGCATGAAAAATCACCTTTTAAACAATAAATATATGCCCAAGCAAGAAACATTTGGATGACATATGGGCTTGGATGCCAACCACGTTCCCTGTTGCATGGAAAACCACCTTTCAAACAAATTAGTAAAACTATTAAAATCACCTGCTTAAACGGTGAACGGCCACCTTTCAAAAGATTTGATAAAGATACTATGAACCATATAAACCAGATAACCAAAACATTAGCGCGTCAATAAGAGTAAGTAATACGACATGCTAACAGAAACCTCCCGAAATGTTTGGGTGGGAATATTGCAGATAGGGAAGAAACCATGGATTTTACTTAGATTGATGCAACTCCTGAAAATTAAATTTCTCTACCGCCTTTGAATCCATCCAGGCTAACAATGACAAGGATCAAGTCACGTTGTTGTTTTTCTTGGCGGACAAAGATCCTGTTTCAGATGCCTCAGCTGTTTTTCTTGGCGGACAAAGATCTTTTTTCAAGCCTCTGCTGGTATCCAGGTTCTCATTTCTAATTCCCTCAATCCCTTATGTAGTGAATTTATACAAAACCAGATATCGATAATGAAAATAACAGTAAAATTAGCTGTAAAGAAAGACCCAGAGCGTAATTTTTTGGACATTCAGAGATTGATATTTGAAATTATTGGAGATTGAAACCCTCAATTTTAAATTTATGAGTCTTTAGCATCTACAGTTGAGGATTTTGACTTAGTCGTTCCGAAAGGCCCCGCAGAGACAGACCTACCAATCTCTGCGACATAAAAGATTGCACATTTGCAAAAGGCATTCCAAGCCCTTCAAGACCAGAATTGAGAATTGCAAGCAAAGATCAAGTCAGTGCTGACCACTGAAGAAAGAAAGCTGGAGGAACAAATTCAGGTTGCAGACGAGTTGTATTTTCCTTGTTAATTCTGATACATGCTTTCATTCAAAACCATTAATAAAAAAATTCCTCTAAATACATGGCATTCAAAACCATTAGTAAACGTTAGTTCGGTGTCTATCCATAAACCCTTTTAGGCACTGTTTTGTATGATGGTGGCAGCGCTTTGGATACATTTAATAATAATACAATTTTACTGATATTTACCTGGTGTAGATTGACCCGTCCACTATCTTGCGGGTAGTAGTTCCTCGCTAAGAAAATGGTGGGATTAAGGGGGCGACATACAACATTATGCAAAGGGGATCAGAAAGAAAATGGCAGAGAAGTTTATCAGCATTCCAAATTCTGATAAAGTCAGTGTAGATATATATAAAAAACAATAAGGCGAGATAGAGATAGATGGAGTAGCAGCTACGCAAGCCTTATATTCATATCCTTTTTGAAGTAAAATAAATTTACAGATATTTTCAACTTTTCCAGGTATCTTAGTCCTAGATACTTATTTTTATGATATTTTGAAAATTACTAAAATTTAATTATAAATTTTAATATTTAATTATTAGAGAACAAAATCAATTGAACACATTGAATCTATAATACATATCATTATAAAATGCCAAATTTATATATTTTGTTGTGATTATGCAGAAACAGATACAGATATATATACATTTCGTTTTCACCGTTGGTACTTCCCAATCCAGAAATATTTAGACTCATAATCTTTTGCAAACAGAGACACTCGTCAGATCCCTTTTGATAGAACCGAACACTAATATTTTAAAGTTTTCAGATAAACGATGACAATGAATAGAATGGGCATAGATTTAAGATTGTGAATAATATTGTGGTTGCACTGGATAAGAGTGAGGAGAGTATGCACACCTGTGAATGATATGTTTGAGACTGCTTTGCAGCTTTGTTCAGACTTCAGAAGAAGCAGCTTTCTCCAGACTTCTGAAGGAGCCAAGCTAATGCCTCCTGTAGCAAAATGGAAAAAATGCTAATGCCTCCTGTAGCAAAATGCAAAAAGGTTGGTTGTGATAGAGTCTTTGGAAGGCCGACTGCCATATAGTGTTTGAGAAATCTGCAAAAGGGCGAGCACGCTGCCATATAGCATTTAGAATTGAAGAAGAACTAAAGACAAGTGGCCAACTGAAGACAAGTGGCTACTGCCATGCAAAATTCGTGTTGTGGAAGTCGGCAACCAAAGTTTGGATAAAATAACTTGCCGCTTCAACCAGCCTACTTAGGATAAGATCATATTGCAAACTTTGCCTCCACAGCCTACTTTGGATAAGATCATATTGCGTCAATCTTTTTGCATTGGGCGACGTGAAGGCTGTAATAAGACCTCAATTGTTTTTCGAACCAAAAACTTTGCTTAAAAGTTTGTTGAATGAAATTGGGAGCATTAAACGTAGGTTAAAATGCCAAATCACTGAAAAAAATCGGTCAAAGTATAAACTAATGCTCGGTCAACGATCTATCGATGGCTAATAGTCCCAGGCATGGACTAATAAAGGGATTGAAATATAAATTAAAAGGATGAAACATTTGTGAAAACTTTTATTGGAAATGGTATTAAAATTATAATTAATAATATTAAATTGAAAACATATTTAATTATATAAAATTATTATTTTTTTTCACTCGGAAAAAAATCGTAATTTCTATTAATAAAAAGAAATTACATTTTGTAGATGCTAGAGTATATGCATAGTTGCCTATCAAGTTCTGAAAAAAAATTTCAGCTTTTCTCCACGCAGGGAGTCTTGTAACAGCTCATGCAGGTGAGCTCAATGAATAGAAAACCAAAATTTATAAGAAAAGGCCACATCGGGCAAACAAAAAGCTATATATTTGGGAGGATCATATCTTCCTGCTCTTTTTCTTCTCAACTTTTCGCCATTCTCCTTGGGACGGAATAATGGGAACAAGTTGAAGTGGATTTTCCTCGCCAAGTCGAGGATTTTCTCTGTCTGAATCAGAGGTGTCTGGTGTATGCTGCCTTTTGGTTCCACTGATTTCCATTATATTTGAATTCTTCCCTAATTGTGTTTCCATAAGCTCTTGAGGAGATGTCTTCTGGGTTTCTGTTTGGTTGCTTTCATTTGGGATGGGATCTTCCTCCTCACTGTCTTCCTCCTCTTCTGGATCTGGAGGGGGGAATTTCCATCCCTTTTGGAGGTTGCCTGTTTTCTTCTTTCTGCGGCTGTTCTTTTTGTATTCTGGACATGCATTTTGCAGGTGTCCAGTTTGTCGACATATTCTGCACCTAAAAGCTGTATTTTCATAGTCTAATGACTGCAGCCAGCTATGGTCTTTGTGCTTCAGTTTTATACTTTCTAGTAATCCTTTGCTAAGATCTACCTCCACACATATGCGTGTGAAAGTAAATATTCTTTCGTCGATTCTTTGCATATCCATTTTGATGAATCTGCCAGTAGAATTACCTATGCAAGCAAGTATCTTTGGATCCCAGAAATGGATAGGGAGATTATGAAGACGTACCCATACAGGCATCCTAGAAACAACAAAATTGTGTGCGTCAAAATCTGGGAATCATGGAGTGATAAAAAGACCCGAAGATCCCCAGAACCACGGTCCTTCTTGAATCATGAAATCTCTGTCTTCTGGTGACTGGAATTTAACTATAAAAAACCCCTTGGCGCATAGATGGATCTCACAGTCTAGAGACCATTTTTTGAGTATCCAATGAAACAGATCCATGGGTTTGGGCCAAAAACCGTTAAAACGGCATATGATGGCTTGCTTTTCATAGCTGTCCCGTACCTTCTCTGCTTCTGCTATATCAATTGTTAGTTCTGGTGTGTGCTGCAGTTGTTCCACTATGTATGGACTTGGTTCGGCTCCGACCTGCTTTGGGGCTGTTGGAGGAGGTTTTCCACTTTGTAAAATATGCTTGTAAGATGTTCCTTCATTGTTGTATTGATGGTGTTGATATGGGTTGTGGTTTGGTTTGTACCCACTGCCCCCTGTGGATTTACTGGTTGCTGCCCCTCCACGTAATCTCATATTGAGAATGACTGTGGATCCTGGTTTGATGTTGTAATCCTTCAAGGTTCTATAATCCTGTAGCGATCTGCCCCCTGTTATTAGGTGTTGTTTTCCAGCCGGGTAACCAGTTTGACTGGCTATGTTATTTTTTAGGTCTATGACACTATCCGTTGCAGTAATCCAGATTAAGGTTGTATTCCCCTTGGGCATTCTGATAAAGATTTGAAAGCTATTAGGAACTGATCCGACGAAGCTAGAATTGGAGATCTGGGTTTGGGGTCCAGTCTGGCCGTCCTCTCTTCCCACAAAAGTGGCCTTGATAGCTTCTGCCCCAATGGTCGTACAAAGATCGAAAGTGATCTTTGTATTAGGCAATCTCTGTTTCCCGGATACACAATCTGCCATCTTTGAGTGCTCATCCATCCAGAGACGCTCCCATCCATCTGACAAAGCCCTGGCTGACTTCTCCTGATCTGCTTTATTGGTCCTTCCAATTCTGAGAATAGTCTTCACAGTGATACCCATGTTTGTCCCATGTGCCAAATCTGGGCAAAACAAGACAGTAACAGATCTGTGGTGAAAGACCTAATCTCTGCACTAGGCTCCCTTCCACCAAGGTGCAGGAATGAATGACCTTGCAAGGTTTGTCGCTGCCTGTTTGTTTGACGCTGGACCGTTGCTCGTGGCCGTCCAAAGCACTCCTTCATGCCCTATGCTAATACGACTGATCTCTGTCCTGTTCAATTTAGCATGACTATGAATCAGCCATGATCTGCAAAGAGAAAGCTCCGTAGCAAAAAAGACAGGTTCTGCTTCAGATCCAGAACATAGCTTTGTCCATAGCCCGAGATCTATACACCCGACTGCGTGAGGGCATCGATCTAAATCTAGGGAGCTCCCCTTCTTGGTTTGCTGAGTGTCGGCGGCAGTAGACGCAGCAAGAACCCTAACCAAGGCGCCGATGATCACCTCTCGAAGCCCTCCTTGGAGACAATCACAACTCTTGACCTCTTTGCGAATGACATCAAGAAAGGAATCGATGAGTTTGGCCCCCTCGGTATAAACCCCTTTGGCCCAGTTGTTCTCGGCGCCATTCTAACCGAAAACAAGGTTTTTGGGCCTGGAGATCTAGCCATAAAGCCCCATCCTGTGGCTGTCCATAGTTCCCGACACCAGATCCATAAAAATCGCCTCTATAAAATTATAAAATTATTATTAATAACATATCATTTTATTTATATTTATATTTATATTTATTAAATTAAAAATAAAATAAATAAATAATTTGAATAAATAACTACGTTAATTTTCTATTTTGATTTTTTTCCGATTCACTATTTTGAATATTTAATAAAAATAATACTAGAATAATTTTATATTAATAAAAAATTAATTAAAGAAGTTTCCTCAATAATTAAATTAGTGGCTGGTAATCCTTTGTATTTTCATTAAAAATTAATAAAAGCGTTGTATATAAAATAACTGTTTTATGAAGTGGGTTATTAATGTTTATTACAATTATTATTATTTATTAAAAATTTTAAATAATTAAAAATTATTTGATTTGTTTTACAATTTTAGTTGTGTTTAAAGTTATTTTAATTTTTTTTTTAAATTACTATAGTTTTGATTAATATGAAATTAGGAAGATTATAATTAAAAAAGTATTTTGAAATTCTAACATTTTAATTTTTTATAATATTTTAAATTTAAATAGAATATAATAATTTTAATTATCACATTATTCTAAAAATTGACATTCTCTTTGAATAGTCTAATGATTTAAATTAAAATTTGGCATCTTTGTTAAATATATTTTCAATAAATTAGGAAAGCAAACAATAACACTCAAACGTAATATCTAAATATTAATTTTAGAACCTCTTAATTGGGAAAAACAAGTGAAATGTTTATTACACCTTTAAAGTTTATCATTATCTAATTTCATCTTTTACAGTATAATAGAAAGGATCTAGTGGCATCCAAAACTCTAATCCATTGACATAGATTACAATGAATTGAAAATTCATTGACTTAGATTACAATGAATTGAAAATCGATTAGTAAAAAACAACAAAAACATATTAAAAAATGAAAAGAAAAAATTATTGGGGTTCTCATATTTTTTTATAAGTTGAGATTCTACTCCTTTATAGAGTAGATTACAAATTTCCAAGAGGTTATTCATCTCTAGTCCGCCGCTTGTGAAACTGAACCAAAGACAACATAATCAATTGTCTGTCAAGTCCAACGTAGCCAAAAGATAGTTGTCCCACAGGTGGGAAAATAAGCTAAGAGTGTAGATTCTGAGTTTGACATTACAGGGACCAAAAAATCCAAACAAGCCCATACCCAAGGGCGACTAACAATAACTACATAGACAAAGGAAACTAGAAAACTAGTAAACCAAGCAACATAATTGAATTGACTAAAAGAACTTGGAAATCAAGTGGACAAGGATGTATCCAAGTCGATAGGATGGAAGGCATTCCTGCTATATGGTGGAACTATTGGGCTTGGAGGGAAGCCTGTAAGCACTACAACATACCATCGGTGTCAATAAGAAGCTCCTTCAGATCATCAAACCTTTGCATTACATTGTCCTTGGATTCTTTCCTTTCGACCAATACTTTGGCCATCAAAAGTTTTATGTTCCAATATAGGTAAACTGAGTAAAGATAAGGATTTTTATATTCTCTAGTGTGGGCTATATATGATATTCAGGTAGCTAAATCCTTCAATACTTCTAGATTCAAGTTGCTTTACCTCTCATCCTGAATGATCACTTTAGTTTCACTAATTTCAACTTGTACATTTGTTGGGTATGTGTGTGATAAATTAGAGCAGAAACTTCATCTCTCAACTACACCTTGTAGCCTCCCATAGTTCCCCTTCCAACCCCGCCTCACTTGCAAGGGCCTCGTGGGGCAGACATCACTACAAGATGTGGAAAATGCAAGATGGACGAAAGTAAGCCAAAGTCGAAAGTTGGAGAAAGTGCAAGCCCAAAGATGTGAGAAAAGAAACAAATGAAGCCTTGTGTGAATGGGTGAGAGAAATAAAAAGAACTTCCCCCAAATCTATTATGGGAGAGGGCAAGAGCACAACCCAAGGAAAACACTCCACCATCAAATGATGATTTAATAATTTGTAGGCTAAAATCATGGTTGTCCTAATAAATAGCGAAAGAGTAGTTTCCAAAACGTATAAGGTGAGTTTTTCGAGGAACTTGGTTGAAAAGGCCCTCGCAGTGAGTCTAGATACTTCTCCCACATGGATGCATTCATTATGATATTCCATGCAATGTGGTAGCTTGTGTTTTTGAATCATTACATTAACTATTGACATGAGGGGCATGTTGGTGGAAACCTTGGCACATGACCTGAACTTGCCAACCAGAAGCCACCTCTCTTTGGCTTCTTTGTTATGTTTCCACCCTCATTAAGGGATCAAGACTCTCATATTCGTCTACATTACATTTAGTCAATCATGCAAAAGAATATAACACAAACTTAACAATTTGAATAGATTTTGCACATTAAGTAGTTATAGCCAAGCTCTCAATGAGGACAAAATTACTTTTAAGAGAAGGACAAGATAAAATGTATTGTCTTAGTTTTAACATTATAAGTTATAAAACACCTTCATATTTACTTTAACTTTCGCTAAACTGCATGCGCACAAAAGATAATAAATATGACTAGAATAAAGTTATTTCTTCTTATCCCTAAACCAAAAATTTATTAATTTATAACTATTCTGAAGTTCATAATAAAATTTTCTATTTTATTTATTTCTTTCTTAATATTATAGTTTAATCCCCAGATGCAGGTGTTTGAGGAGATGGGACGGGCGATCACCAAAGGCCACTTGCCCGCCATACGTAGAAGTGTTGTATTCACATGGGGGAAGGGACATGCTAAGCGGCATGGGATTGGAATTAAAAGCACACAGCAGAGGAGCATTAATGCTCTGTTCACCTCTGCACGCGAAGCTGGGCTATGCTCCTCGGCTCCCATGAAGGCCACAGTAATGGCGGGAACGCCTCGAGGAAAAGGTGGGTGCATGATATATGGTTGCATCATGGGATTCACATCGCGGATTCAGGCTCTGCTCCGTTTTTTACTGCCGCCTCTGGCGCTGCTGGTCGCTCCAAGCATTTGTCTTTCTGCTTCTCTACAGGATCCTTGCCCGTCTGTTTGGTCCACTCCCCCGCCTGTGTGTGGTCTTTCCTTGGCTGTTCTAGGATCTAATACTGCTTCGAGCTCCATTTCGGCTTTAGACATAGAGACTCTATTCAGCTCTGCAGTCATGGTTCGGCCTCGACAGCAGATGCCCAGCCGTCGAGGCACCTCCCGTGGCGGGTCCTCGCGGCCCTCAGTCGACGAAGACTCTTCCCATCATTGCCATTGCCACTGCACTCGCACTGCAGGAGCAAGACTCCTACGGTCCAGCCAATTTCTGGATGCCAGCGCTCCTGGGTCCTCTTCCTCACCCTCCTTTGGCTCGGCAATATTCACATTCAACAATTCTCTGAACCATCCCTAGATTAGCGCCCATGTTTCAGTGCTCTTCATTGAGGAGGCCCAAGATGAGGGCGACTCCAGCGCTCAACGGGAGACAATGCCAACTGATGGCTCTGCGAGAGCCATGGAGACACTCTCTGCAGATCCCGTGAATGTATCGGAAAGACCAATTGCTGATTCCATGAGCGCTAGGGAGACATTGCTAAGCCAGAACAAGGACGTCAAGATGGAGCCCGTCCCGACAGCTACGGAGGAGGCTCAGGACTTGGCGGAATTCGGGTGGTGCAGGGTTGTGGAGGAGGATCCTAAAGACTAACTGCGGCTTCTTCTTAGGTTTCTGCGGCCCGATAGTGAGGGCTTTTGGTCACTTCTGATGTTTTTGGATATGTACTTGTGTCAAAGCTGTGGTGTAATTGTCTGTGTCAATGCTGTTGAGAATTTGTCTGTGTTCAGGTTCTGGGACTTTTTCTTTGTGGTTGGAAAATTATTTTGGCTCCCCTACACGGGATTAGATTGCTAGCCCCTCTAGCACCCCTGCGTGGGATTGCTTTTTGGTTTGGTTCGTCCTCTCAGACTACGAACTCTGTTGTTCCATGCTGCCATCACCACCGGGCAGCTGGCTCTTTTTGTTAAGTTGTGTTGTAATTGTTCACTGTTAATGTAAATAATAGAATAGTTTTACCGAGAAAAAAATACATATATTATAGTTTAATAAACTTACCAGACACTCAATCTAAAAGTATCTTATATACATTATAATATTATGCAACATAAACAAAAGTAATATGGAAGAAAAAAATAATTGTATCATATATATATAATTAATTTAATAGAATTTTAAATTAACATAATATTAAAAACTAATTCAAAAGAAATAGCCTAATAAAAGTTTCTTAATAAAATTAAAATAAACTATTTATAAAATATTTTGATTTGGAAATGAGTTACGGTTTTTGGGCCAGTGGTATTGATAAGCCATAGTACTAGCCCATAATAGTAACAAAGTCTATTTACAAGTTAATAATATCCATGGAAAAGTGGGGTAAAATGGGGTTAAATATGCATGGTTAAGAATCTTGTTATATTGTAAGTATTAAGTTTTAATTTATAAAATGTTATAAAATTAAATTAAAATGAGATAGTTATAGAATATTTTTATTTTGAAATGAGCTATGATTTTTGGGCATGTTGGCCCATAGTATTGCAATAAAGCTTAAATTATTATGACACTTGGTGGATATAATCTTTTTTTAGTCATCAACCAATTTGAAAAAAAAACCAATTACATTTAAAAAATTAAAAATTATTTTTTAATTTTCAAAATATTCAGTTTAATATTTATTTTTTTCAAAACTTTAATAAGTTTTGTAGAAAAATATTACATTTAAAAAAATAAAAATTATTTTTTAATTTTCAAAATATTCAGTATAATATTATTTTTTTCAAAATTTTAATAATCTTCATAAAATATGTTTAGAAATTTCAAAATTAATTGGAAGTCCAAACTAAAAAAAATTCAATCTGACCTAACCTTTAACTTATTTAAAAATATTACATATTTATTTATTGAGCTTGACCTATAAGAATTTGAACTTTAAATCTTATAATTTATAAGATATTATATTTAATATATTTTTATTAAATATTACATAATAAATTCAATCTTCTTTTATTAAATATTACATAATAAATTATATTTAATTAAAAAAAAAATCCACAGTTCTCATAAATATGTAAACAAACCTAATACAAAATTCTAATTTGGTGTCTAATATAATACGACTGAAGAAAAAGAATTGAGAACCGTTGGGTTTAATGTAATCGTCATTTGATAGTCAGTAAAAATTGGAATTGCGGAGAAGTGTTTCAATTGGTTGTCGGTGATTAAAAGAATGAATAGTGGAGAAGTAGTTGCAGGGAAGATAATATCGTTGTACTGTATGTATCTGAGTAAGTAAAAGGGAAAGGATGCTTATCCGCTTATGTAGAGTTTAGTTTTATCGAATCAAATTGTAGGTTTAATGCATTAAGAGTGAAGTTAATTGTAATTTGTGAGAGAAAACTGTTTGGTGACATTAGACGTCATGACTATGGAGGAATTTTAAACATTGAGATTTTCTGATTCTGGTGTTTGTTTCAATCATTACTATGGAGGAATTTTAAACCTAAAGTATTATTTTGTGATTTTGGTGTTTGTTTCAATCATAAACCTAAAGTATTTTGAGATTTTGGTGTTTGTTTCAATCATAAAATTGAGATTTTTTTATTTTGGTGTTTGTTTCAACCATAAACTTAAAGTATTTTTAGATTTTGGTGTTTGTTTCGATTATTTTAAGAAAAAATATTGATAAGTAGAAAATGTTTTACCTATATTTGATTGGCAAATCTATTATAGCAAGCAATTTATATATTAAAGACAAAAAGAATGTTGACTGGTATTAAAAAGTTTATCCATATTACCAATCACCTTGTAGAAAGCAATTTGTATATCAAATTTTATTTAAAGACAGCCAAAGTTAAGAGGGAAAGTTTTATATAATTTTTTAAAATGTAATTTAAAATTCTAATATTATTATATTAAAATTTAAAGTTTCCATTATGCTTAAATTTTAAATATAACTTTATTTAAAATTGATATTTTATATAATTTTTTAAATTATAATTTAAAATTCCAATTTTATTTTATTAAAATTCAAGGTTTCCATTATACTAAAATTTTAAATATAATTTCATTTAAAATTGATATTTTATATAATTTAAATTTCCAATTCTATTTTATTAAAATTTAAAGTTTCCATTATACTGAAATTTTCAATGTAATTTTATTTAAAATTGATATTTTATATTATTTTATTTTATTAAAATTTAAGGTTTCCATTACACTGAAATTTTCAATATAATTTTATTTAAAATTGATAATTTTATTTTGATAAAGTATTTTATTTTATTTTAATAATTTAATTTAAAAAATAAATTAAGAATTTTAAAATAAAAAATTATATTTTAGTTTTTAAATAATTAAAAAATATTATAATTTATATGAATTTTAATTTTAAATAATACTGAAATTTTAAATATAATTTTGTTTAAAATTAGTAATTTTATTTTATATTAATAATTTAAGTTAAAAAAAATAATAAGTTTAAAATAAAAAAATTATATTTAAGTTTTTAAATAATTAAAAATTATTATAATTTATATAAATTTTTACTAAATTAAAAAATTAAATTGATTTATTTATTAAATTTTAATGTTTCAGGAGATAGTTTTCTCGTTTCGGTTTTTTTTCTTCCATTTTTTAGGTTAAGCATTAGTATTGCATAGATTAAAAATTTAATGTTATTAACATGTAAAGGAAACGTTACTAATAACATAAGATCTTGTGTGACTAGAGAATATTATAAATAGAAATTTAAATGTTAGATCGATACAGTTTTATGAGAATGTAAAATTGACTGTTAGTGCTCGGAGAGTGAGTCGTGACAATTATTGTATGGAGATAGAAATTTATCTGTTTGATCATGACATACAGTTTTATGAGAATACAAAAATGACTATTAGCGCTCGGAGAGTGAGTCGTGACAATTATTGCACATAATCTCCATGTGTATAAGCAATTATTGGTTATTACCACTATTTTAGGAGAAGAATATGATGGCCAGAAGAACATGATGGTTAGAATGGTCAACTTAATGTTTATACTGTCAATTTTTTCTTATTTAAATGATAAGTTCTAACCACCATTTTAGGGGAAGAATATGATGGCTAGGATGGTTAACTTATTGTCTATATTGTCAATTTTTTCCTATTTAAATGACATATCATTTAACTTTGTGAAGTTCCTAGAATATGCTAGCTAGAATGTCAACTTAAGGTCTTTATTGTCAATTTTTTCCTGGTTTAATGATATTTAAATTTGTAAAGTTTCATTTTTTCCTATTTAACTTTGTGAAATTTCCAAAGATGATAGGGAATGCAAATAGACCAAATATAATAAAAACCTCAACATCATATCAAAATCAAAATTGAAGAACCCAGATCCTAAACACCCTCTCCTCCTTGAAAAAGCTTAACAAATTTATGTTATATAAAATTATATAAATAATAAAATATTCATGTTAAATTTCCCCTCTTCAAAAAGCTTAACAAATTTATGTTATATAAAATTATATAAATAATAAAAGATTCATGTTAAATTTCTTAAATTATCTGTATGCTATATTGGTGTGAGAGAGGAGGAGATCTAGAAACTCCACTTTAAAAAAAATAAAATTAAAATTTTAATGATAAAAAATTTACTCAGAAGACAATCTCGTAATGTATTCCATTTTCTACCCCTTATTCCAAGTGATTGATATGTTGAGAATAAAAAAAATTATGCTATGGGTAACAATCAACGAATATGTCCCACACTATTGAGAGTCTCTGTGTCTAACCACATAATCAACGGAATCAAATATAACAAGGTGGGTTGCGGGGCAACAAGTCCCTGCCCAAGAGCAGGGTGCCAAGAGCAAAGGCTGTCACAATTACAACCAAAGTTGGTGAGCAATAATAAATTTTATGTTTCTACTTGCCATGTGGATAGAGATTTTATAACATTGAATGTCGTGTGCATAGAGATTTGACAGCACTGAATGAAGATGAAATCTCTGAACGCAACAAGATATGTTTGAGCAGCAACAAATTAACATCGGTTTCTTAGTCTTTTAACATCTACAAGTTCATTCATGGGTAATGATGTTCAACACACTTTTAACTATAATTGCAATAAGGGTAATAGGGAGAATGGTCTCTCTTAAGGTTTTGAATTTGTGTAAAACTTCAAAAAAGAAAACACATTTAAGGAAATTTTCTATAAAAAATTATAAAATATACAACTCCAGAGAAAAGGAAACCAACAGCACTATAAAGTCTTATGAAATATACAATTCCAGATAAAAGGAAACCAACAGAAAACATAGAATTCTGGAGAGTTCATATGTAAACATCACAGTTTTCATTGTCTAACCAAATTATGGTAACTGTAATAAAATTAAATTAAAATCTGCTCACGAAAAACGTTTGAACCACAATGATGCTTGTTAACTTGGAAAATGCTTTGCTCATCTGATTTGTTTTTTATTGAGCCCATAAATGGGAGACATGTAACAACAAATTCATTAAATAATTGGATCCAGTAGTTCTAAATTCTATGGAGACATATATAACAACAGATTCATTAAATAATTGGATGCAGCGGTTCTGGAGACAGGATATAAATTATAACCCAATTTTCTACATCGTGGCCTGGGGCTGGCTTGGTTTCTTGTTCAAAACCAATAAGAATGCAACCAAATTTGTTAGAACGAACTCAGTTTCGATCATATTTGGTTCAAGACTTGGTTGCTTAGTTTCTCATTCGTGGGTGGGCCGAGAAGACTGTATTGAAAATTGTATCGATCAAGTTCATCATGGGGAAGTTGAAGTTGATAACTTGATCCTCGGTCAGTGTTTATTACCCAGAAGTTAAGAGCGGGGTTAGGACCTATGAAAACCTGTTTCTTACATGTTCATGGTGGGTTTAAGTATCAGGTATACCGAAACATGTTAATGATGGGTTTAAATATAAGGTATACCCTTGATGGGTCGGGATTCATTGATTCCAGCAAGATTGTTGGGTCAGGATTCATTTCAACCCGCAACACAGGAAGGTTAGCAGAATCACCTGCCTCATATCATAACCACCCACCTCATGCTTTGAGGGAAGGTCAAACATGCGATTCATTGTGTGATCTATTTCATTATCTCTACAACTAGGGGAATTGACAGAAGGAACAACTTTGACTATGGGGTTTAACATTTGAGAGTGACAAGGTGGTGGTAGGGAAGATAAAATGGGTTCTAAAACTGAGTCTACCGCGGGTGCCTTTGCTATCTCCTTTTTTTCACTCAATCAACTGGATCATCAATTGGTGGACCCAAATCCCCAATGATAGGCCCATAAGAAATCGGTAAATATCAATCAAACTGAAGGATCTCTATAACGGTGAGTAAATTACCCAATGCCAACAGCCTACTCAGTCGACTGGCTCTAGTTCAAATTCCGGTGCTTCTATCTTCACTGCACGTGGTGTCTGTGGTTCTATCTTCACTGCGTGTGGTGTCCGTGCCTGTTCTTTCACATCTTTAACTTCTGGCTATGAAACTGCTTGCTTTTTTGCCTCTGTCACTTCTGGCTATGAAACTGCTTGCTTTGTTGCCTCTGCTAGTCATTTTCTGGGAATTCAAGCAACCGAGCCCATTCGGTAGTATTCCAGCAGAGATATCTGGGTCCTTTTCCAATTAGATAGAAAAAGTAGTAGAAATTGGAGAAATAAAGGTTGGTCATGCCTTCACGCTTGTTTTGGGAGTAACCGAGAAGATATAGATATAGATATATCTAGCTAGCTCCAGAAAATAGACAAATCAAGAGGAGATACAGGGTCACAACCGCAGTACATCAGTTGGTGCGAAGCGCCAGTATGAAACGGGTGCGATAGGATGGACTGGATCACCTTTGATAAGCTTCATAGAAGCAACAGGTTATTTATATGATCAAAATAGAGTTATGGTGTGGCTCAAAAATATGTAGCTAGCGAGTGCAAGAGAAGTTTTGTGTTGACTCTAGTCATCTCTTGGCAACTTCCTGCTTTTCGAAAAAATCAAATATTCTCAACTGAGAAATGACTTCATCCATCCCATGCGAATGACAACACTGGAAACATGCATTTAGCATCCTTCTTTTGAGGAACTCTTTGGCTTTTATCGCATTTTCGCAGCGACAATCAAAGCCCAGATAACTAACTAATTTGTTATTATAAAAAGAGATTATGCACTATTGTTCATCGTCCTTGGCTTCTTCTTCGATAATCGATCCAATCAAGGGTGTTTTCAATCAAACTCTATTCGTTTGATTTTGGCCTTAATTCGGCCTATCAGAGCAAACAAACCCAAAGCATCCACGGAATAAATTCGGACTATAATGCATAGAGAAAGGAAATAAGTTCCCTGACCATGAACAAAGATGGACAGGCTCAACGAAATATTTGCAATAAATGAGTGAAGTTTGTCGACTAAAATTTTATGGCCCTGCTTCACTCCACAAATGCCAATCAGTAAGTCATTAGCATAGCGGATGTAATGGAGATAAGAGCACCCCGATAAAAAAAATACTCCCCTTCACGTCCAACTAGTGCATGTATATATATTCATCATAACTGGGGATAGGGGTTGTTCGGTATGTTGGAAATAATAATCCCAACCACCACCTTAAACAAACTGACAAACACCATGCTTGCCTAGTCAACCACTGCACGGTTGCGATTTTGTTTGCAGGCAGAAGGATTGACGTCAGAACAGAAGGATTGAGGTCAGAACAGAAGGATTGAAGTCAGAACAGAAGTACAACATGGACCACTCCACAACACAGCAGAGGAGTTCAGGAATTTAATAATTTTTAGTAAATAGATATGGGCAAACATTTACTCCGCAACTGTTACCCACACTCCACAACACCTGCAAGTTCAGAAAATCATTTACTATGTAAAATCGTCCATGTTGCATATTAAATATTCTCTCTTTCATGTAATTCATGTAAAATTTGTATGTTAAGATAAATATGGATGTAAAAGTCATTTGTAATGCTGGGCAAGTTAGAGAGCCAGAGTTTGTAAGCTAGTGAGGAGAAAATCGTGGAGGAAATATTGGTGGGCACGTGAAAACCAGTTTTATGGAGTTTTACAACTCCATGTGTGGTTGTGATATCATTGCCGCAACCTAAAATTTACCTTGCCACAACTGAAGTTGGCTTTTACCTTGCTGCAACGATTTTGGAGCTACTTTGCCCTCGTAAAATTTTTCTAGCATGGTATCAGAGACTTTGGTAGTGTAAAAACTACTAGCAATTAAAATTTGTTTTGAGGGCAGAATTTTTGAAGTGTATTTACTAGAAGGTAGAAAGTTTTTTGTTTTTAATGGAAAAAATTATGATTATTGGACTATTACATTGAAGGCCCTATTTTCATCTCAAGACATTTGGGATTTGGTGGAGAATGGTTTTCCAGAACTAGCAGATGCAGCAGCATACAATGCCTTGTCTCAAGCAGAAAGGGATTTGTTAAGGGACAACAGGAAGAAGGATTCAAAAGCCCTGTTCTATATTTTCCAAGCAGTTCATGAAATTATTTTCTCAAGAGTTGCAGCAACGACGAAGTCCAAGCAAGCTTGGGACACCCTCTAGACAGCCTACCAAGGCATGGCAAAAGTGAAGACAACAAAACTACAAATGATGAGAAGAGATTTTGAAACAGTTTGTATGAAACAGTCTAAGAATTTAGACTCGTTTTTTACACATGTAATTGCGTTGGTTACTCAAATCAGGCCTCATGGTGAGACACTTGAAGAAAGAAGAATAGTTGAGAAAGTTTTGAGAAACTTGTCATCAAGGTTTGATGCCATTGTTGTAGCCATAGAAGATACAAAGGATCTCTCACAGTGCTCAGTGGATGGGATTCATGCATCACTGATTTCTCATGAACATAGACTTAATAGAGCAACAAGCTCCTCATTGGAGCATGCCTTCAAGACACAAGTTTCATTTGGTCAAGGTCAAGGCAGAGGAAGATCATATGCTAGAGAAAGAGGAAGAAGCCCACACAGAGGTGGAAGAAGCAACCCTTCAAGCTCAAGTGGAAGAGGCAACAATCAAAATTCAAGTCAAGGCTCAAGCCAAAATCAAGCACAAGGTCAGAGGCATGATAAATCTCAAGTCCAATGTCATAACTGTAAGAAGTATGGTCATTATGCAAATGAATGTAGAAAGAAGAAATATGACATTAGTAACAAACCAAGTGTAAATTTCACAGAAGAAAATCAGAACCATGATAGCATGTTTTTAGCTTGTAATGTAGCACAAGAAAAACAAAGTGATATATGGTATCTAGATTTAGGGTGTAGCAACCACATGTCAGGGAACATAGAAATGTTTTCCAATCTTGATGAAAATGTGAAATCTGAAGTGACATTAGGGACTGATAGCAAAGTCTCTGTCATGGGCAAAGAAAGAGTTAACATCCTAACAAAGAAGGGGGAAAAGAAGTACATATCAGATGTTTACTTTGTCCCCAGTCTAAAGCATAACCTCATAAGCATTGGACAGCTCATGCAAAAGGGCTACAATGTATTCTTTAAAAATGATATATGCACAATTTTGGATAGGCCTCCAAGTAGACAGCTGATTGCAAAGGTTCAGATGACAAGCAATAGAATGTTTCCCCTAAAGATAAGATCAGACTTGAAGGAAGAAAGTGCACAAGCACAACTATCAATGAACTCACAAGAAGATGAAAAAAAAGAGGAAGTTGTCACACAAATGAACTATGAAGCAGAGGTCAAAGATGAAAATTGGTTATGGCATTTGAGATTTGGAAATCTCAACTTTGGAGGTTTGAATTTGTTGCATAGGAAAGGCATGGTGAAGGGATTACCACTCATAGAAAAACCAAACAGCGTATGTGAAGGATGTATCTTGAGAAAATAACATAGAGAGACATTTCCAGTGGGAAAGTCAATAAGGGCAAAGGCACCTTTGGAGACTGTCCACTCAGATTTATGTGGACCAATGCAGACACCATCAATTGGTGGCAGCCACTATGTATTGACATTCATAGAGGACTACACAAGGAAGACATGGGTCTATCTCGTAAAACAGAAAAGTGAAGTGTTTGAGCGCTTTCACTAATACAAAGCTCTTGTTGAGAAGCAAAACAAACACTATATCAAAGTCCTCAAGACTGATAGAGATGACGAATACATCTCAAATTACTTCCTTTGATTTTGCAGGGAGCATGGAATTCACAAGCTATTTACAACAAGGTATACACCTCAGCAAAATGGTGTAGCAGAAAAGAAGAATAGAACCATTATGGAAATGACAAGGAGTATGTTGAAGGCAAAACATTTGCCAAATGGTTATTGGGTTGAAGTTGTCGGTTGTGCAACATATATCTTGAATAGATGTCCAACCAAAAGCGTCCAAAATGTGGTTCCTGAAGAGGCATGGAGTGGAATAAAGCATAGTGTCACTCACATGAGATTTTTTGGTTGTGTGGCATATGCACATGTCCTGGACGAGTTGAGGAAGAAGTTGGACAACAAGGGGGAGAAATGTATATTTGTTGGATACAGTGATGAATCCAAGGCATACAAACTCTACAATCCATTAACCAAGAAGGTCATAATCAACAGAGATGTGCAGTTCATAGAAGAGGAAGCATGGGATGGAAGTTTAGAGAAGACAATCAATGTCAAAGCATGTATACCACATGAGGACAAAGAGGAATTGACAGCAGCAAGTAATTCCTCAATAGTGACTCCCTCTACACCTATTCAAGCGCAACAAAGCAGGCAACAAGTAACACCATCAACAAATAATAGGACAATGTTACGCAGTCAAGAAAGTGCTTCTCCAAGCACACCGCAAAGCGCAACACCAAGTGACATGTCAAGCCCATCTTCAGCAAGCACAAGAAGACCAAAATTTAGAAATTTAAATGAAATTTATGAGCAAGATGAAGTTGATAACAGCGCTAGTCTGAATTCATTATTTGTTTTGTTTTGTCATGTAGATGACCCAATCCACTTTGAAGATGCAGTCAAAGAAGAAAAATGGGTTGTGGCAATGGAGGAATAAATAGAAGCAACAGAAAAGAATGACACATGGGAGTTAGTGAACCTTCCACAAGGAAAAGAAGTCATTGGAGTGGAGTGGGTCTATAAGATCAAGAGCAATGTCGATGGGAAGATTGAAGGGCACAAAGCAAGCCTATTTGTCAAAGGATACAAGCAGCAACATGGAAGAGATTATGCAGATACATTTGTTCCAGTCGCGAGGATGGAGACGATGCGTATAGTTGTGGTGATTGCGGTGCAACATAAATGGAAAATGTATCAAATGGACGTAAAATCAATGTTCTTAAATGGGGTGCTTAAAGAAGAAGTGTATGTTGCGCAACCGCCTGGTTATGAGGTAAAAGGCCAAGAAGACAAAGTGTATCGGTTGAGGAAAGCTCTTTATGGGTTAAAGTAAGCACCGCGCGCATGGCATAGCGGGATAAATCCCTACTTGTTGGAAAATGGTTTCGACTAATGTGACGGTGAACCCACTCTCTACATCAAAGAAAGTGAAGGTAAAATTTTCATTGTCATCTTATATGTAAATGATTTGATTTTTATAGGCAGTGATCATTTCCTCATCACTGATTTCAAACATGTCATGAAGAGTGAATTTGAAATGACTGACTTGGGATTGCTAAGATATTTTTTGGGCATAGAAGTGAGCAAACAGAAAATGGAATTTTTATCTCTCAAGAAAAATATGTGGCAGACATTTTGGAGGGGTTTAAAATGCAGAACAACAAGTCTGCACCAACTCCAACTGTCATGGGGTTGAAGTTGAGCAAAGAAGATTGTAGCAACAATGTCAATCCGACATTATACAAAATCATGATAGGCAGCTTGATGTATTTGATCGCCACTAGGCTGGATATAATGTATGCAATGAGTTTAGTGTCGAGGTTCATGGAGACACCCAAGGAGACACATTGGCAAGCAGCGAAAAGGATTTTAACATATGTCAATGGGACAAAACAGTATGGCTTTTTGTACACCGCAATAAGTGATATCAGGGTGGTTGGTTACATTGACAGTGATTTGGCAGGAAGTGTCGATGACAGAAAGAGCATGTCATGATATGTTTTTCATTTGGGTTCAGGAGCCGTTTCATGGGCCTCCAAGAAGTAGCCAATAGTGTCATTGTCAACAACAGACGCTGAATATGTTGCCACAACAGCAGCAGTGTGTCAGGCAATTTGGATGAGAAGGATGTTGAGGGATCTTCACCAGGACCAAAACAGAATGACAACTATTTTCTGTGACAACACTTCAGCGATTGCATTGTCAAAGAATTCTACTTTTCACAATAGGACCAAGCATATTGATGATAAATATTATTTTATCAGAGAGTTGATTAACAATGAAAAAATTGTGTTGCATCACTGCAGGTCACAGGAACAGTTTGCTAATATTTCATAAAGCCATTGGCACGTGAAAGTTTTGTTTATCTCAGAGATTGTTTGGGAATTGTCAATGGCGGCAGTTGTTATTAAGGGGGAGTGTTGGAAATAATAATCCCAACCACCGCCTTAAACAAACTGGCAAACTCCATGCTTTCCCAGTCAACCATTGCATGCTTGCGATTTTGTTTGCAGGCAGAAGGACTGAGGTTAGAACAGAAGAATTAAAGTCAGAACAGAAGTACAACGTGGACCATTCCGCAACACAACAAAGGAGTTCAAGAATTTAATACTTTTTAGTAAATATATATAGGCAAACATTTACTCCGCGACTGTTGCCCACACTCCACAACACCTGCAAGTTCAGAAAATCATTTACTATGTAAAATCGCCCATGTTGCATATTAAATATTCTTTGTCATGTAATTAATGTCAAATTTGTATGTTAACATAAATATGGATGTAAAAGTCATTTGTAATGTTGGGCAAGTTAGAGAGTAAGAGTCTATGAGGTAGTGAGGAGAAAATCGTGAAGGAAATATTCGTGAAAACCAGTTACTCCGCAATCCAGTAATCGTAGTAAGTTTGTTGTGTTTTTCACTTCAAACTGCAGCCTCCAGTAATCGCGGGAATGTATGCGTAAAATTTATGTTTTAATTAAGTCCCTACTTGAGATTTACATAGCTGCAATTGAAGTTGACTTTTCCTACTTTCCCACAACCGATTTTTTAGCTTCTTTCCCCTAGTAAAATTTTTCTAACGTGGTAGAATTCCCTTGTTCGTTCCTCCATAATGATTTCCAACCTTGCCGATCATATCCGCCTTGATGAATACAGATATAAGAATTATAGGTGGAAATAGCCAATGAAATAGTTGGGTGTGTGGAAGATGGTCGAAGCACCCCACTGCAACAAAGGAGATGAAATAGTTGACGTCTTTCCAACTTAATATTTCCCAAGAGCATGTCTTGGTTCCTCTTTCCTTTCTGAACCCATCTGAGCAGTTATAAAAGACTGACTCAAAAAGCTCATTTAATATTGTAGCTAAAGCTTCCATTACTATAACGTCTTTTGGGTTCGGAATGGTTATAAGTTGAAACTTCCCGGGGCCTTCTTGGTTTGGGGATGAAGATATTGTCCAAGGGAGAACTCTAAACGAAGAATCCTTCCTGGTTTGGGGATGAAGATGTTGTACAAGGGAGGACCCTAAACGAAGAATCGTGATGATACGATATAAGGGGAGCTTTTCGGATCAGGTTATATTCTTGCCTCGTCAATATCATACATATCTCGCTTTGTATCAATATTATGTTCGGGATACAAAGTTGTGATTTCATAAACAATGAAAGGGAAAATAAGAAGAAATCTGCCATGTCCATGATATTGCGGGAAAATCAAAGTTTAGAATAGTGAGGTGCGCAAGCAGGCTCGACTATAAAGGAAAGGGTCCTTACTTCCTTGAATCTGCGTGACCTGAGTATGCTTGACGTGGAATCTGCCTCGCCTGACCTTACCTTACTTGAACCTACCCTGACCAGAGCCTGCCTGACCTAAGTCTGCCTTCTTGCCCAGTGTACCCAGTGGTAGAGAGAGACCCCAGTAGCTGATTCATTAGTATTTTCAAATGTGGATTGATTCCACTTCTGTTCACACCACTGAAACCACCTCTCAGGCTTTTTCCCGCCGGGTCATAAAGCCCCTGGCTCTACCAATAACTCTGTTGGCCTCACCATCGACATCCCTGCTCTGGTTGACTTTAGCGAGCCATTAAAAGGAGAAATTGAAAACAACGGCCACATCATGGATGAAAATAAGAGAGGGATCATGATGGAAAATTTATCGTTCTCAGCATTTTCTGGAATGACCGCATGGAGCGCTAGTGATTCCTTTTCAAATGCAGGTAATTTTAGTACCCTGGAAGATTACGTGAGCCAATTTGAGAAGACTACCGATCAGTCCTGACCGCCAAGGAATTCCGTTTCCCAATTTAATGCACCAGAAATATGGGCCGACATTGATCCCTACTGAACATGAACGAAGGACGCTATAAATTTGAGATATGACGCAGTGGATTTGGAATTGACTGATGATTAGTTTATCGTTTTGATGCCATCCATTTATTAAATGTGTTGTATACGATTTTTTCTACAAACGTTTTCTTGATGTTGTTTCGATATATTCTTAATATCAAGGTTTAACATTAATAAATCACGTAGATTATTCGAATCTTGTGAATTCCCATCTCTTATTTGCGTCAAACCTATTTCATTTATAATTTTTCATCATTCACAAAAGAGGGAAACATATGTTTTTCAAGTTTTTGCTCATATATCAATAATCACCCTCTATCATATTTTGGGTTATGTATAATCAAAGTTTTCTGACGAACAGATTTCCCAACCAACAAAGCGCTTCTTTATTGCTTTTGTCCAAGCTTCTTGCTTCTTTGATCTTTGATTAGGTAGTTGTTATTCTGGTTATTTTTTTTTAATGTAAAGGTTATTTTTGTTCTGGTATCTCATCTTTTTAAATTTAATCCGGGACTCTATATTGATCCAAGTATGAACAAAAAGAAAGTTCTTACATAACCGTTTTTCTATAGTATCTTCTACCATTGTCATCTTATAAGATGGTTGATCTTTCAAATCTTTCTCTAGATTCATCTCTAAAACCAAGAGGACTCTTCCACCAAACCTTCTTGTGCAGATCCTTGCTAAAATAAAAAGTTTTCTTTTCAAAGAGTATCCCTAATTTTCTTATTGTGCCCCTAATTTCTTTCATATTCACTTTTCACGCTTAGATGTAGTTCAATCCCTAATTTCCTTAGTATCCACTTTTCACTCTTAGATGTATTTCAATTGAATTGTGTTGGAAATATTAATTCCAACCACCGCCTTAAATACACTGACAAACACCATGCTTGCTCAGTCAATCACTACATGGTTGAGATTTTGTTTGCAGACTGAAGGACTAAAGTCAGAACAGAAGGACTGAAGTCAGAACAGAAGTTCAGAGCGTACCATTCTGCAACACAGCACAGGAGTTCTGGTAAATAGATATGGGCAAACATTTACTCCGCGACTGTTGTAAGTAAAGTCGCCCATGTTGCCTATTAAATATTTTCTCTGTCATGTAATTAATGTCAAATTTGTATGTTAAGATAAATATGAAAGTAAAAGTCATTTGTAATGTAGGGCATGTTGGGCAAGTTAGGGAGCGAGAGTCTATGAGGTAGTGAGGAGAAAATCGTGGAGAAAATTTTGGTGGGGGTGTGAAAACCAGAGTGTAAATCACAGTAAGTTTGTTTTGTTTTTCACTTGGAGCTGCAACATCCATTTATCAGGGGAATGTAATTTTTTTATGTTTTGAGATATAATATAAAGTGTGGTCACTTGTGTTATGGTTTCAATTTTACACAAGTAAATTTCTGCAACCTCTTTTATTTTACTATGTTTTGCCTGAGTGAACTCTATGTTTAAGTAAGTCCTTGTGTGGTTGTGATATCCTCGCAGCAACCTAATATTTACTTTTCTACAACTGAAGTTGACCTTGCTTACTTTGTCGCGACCTATTTCTGAGTTCCTCTACCTCCATAAATTTATTTTTGTAACATGGTGTCAGAGTGGGTTAAATATTGTTAGTGTAAAAACAAGTGTTTTTACTAGCAATTAAATTTGTTTTGAGGGCAAATTGTTTTTTCCTTTGGAGCGAATTTACCAGTAGGTAGAAAGTTTTTTTTCACACTCAGAAATGGCAACATCAAGCACAAGCTTGACTAATCCTCAGATACCTCAGTTTAATGGAAAAAATTATGATTATTGGGCTATTACAATGAAGGCCTTGTTTTCATCTCAAGACATTTGGGATTTGGTGGAGAATGGTTTTCAAGAACCAGTAGATGCAGAAGCATACAATGTCCTGTCTCAAGTAGAAAGAGATTTGTTAAGGGACAACATAAAGAAGGATTCAAAAGCCCTATTCTATATTTTCCAAGCAGTTCATGAAAGTATTTTCCCAAGGATTGCAACGGCAACGAAGTCTAAGCAAGCATGGGACACCCTTGAGACAACCTACCAAGGCATGGAAAAAGTCAAGACAACAAAACTGCAAATGTTGAGAAGAGATTTTGAAGCACTGTGTAAGAAAGAGCCTGAGAATGTAGACTCGTTTTTTACACATGTAATTGGGTTGGTTACTCAAATCAGGTCTCATGGTGAGACACTTGAAGAAAGGAGAATAGTTGAGAAATTTTTCAGAAGTTTGCCAGCAAGATTTGATGCCATTGTTGTGGCCTTAGAAGATACAAAGGATTTCTCATAGTTCTCAGTGGATGAGCTTCATGCATCACTGATTTCTCATGAACATAGACTGAATAGAGCAACAAGCTCCTCATTGGAGCATGCCTTCAAGACACAAGTTTCTTTTGGTCAAGGTCGAGGCAAAGGAAGATCATATGCTAGAGGAAGAGGGAGAAGCCTACAAAAGTTGAAGAAGCAGCCCTTCAAGTTCAAATGGAAGGGATAGCAATCAAAATCCAAGTCAAGGCCCAAGCCAAAAACAAGCACAAGGTCAGAGGTATGATAAATCTCAAATTCAATGTCATTACTGTAAGAAGTATGGTTATTATGCAAATGAATGTAGAAAGAAGCAATATGACATTAGTAACAAACCAAGTGTAAATTTCACAAAAGAAAATCATAACCATGATAGCATGTTTTTAGCTTGTAATGTAGCACACGAAAAACAAAGTGATATATGGTATCTAGATTCAGGGTGTAGCAACCACATGTCAGGGAACATAGATATGTTTTCCAATCTAAATGAAAGTGTGAAATCTGAAGTGACATTAGGGACTGATAACAATGTCTCGGTCATGGGAAAAGGAAGAGTTAATATCCTAATAAAGAAGGGGGAGAAGAAGTACATCTAAGATGTTTACTTTGTCCCCGGTCTGAAACATAACCTCATAAGCATTGGACAACTCATGCAAAAAGGCTACAATGTCTTTTTCAAGAATGATGTATGCACAATTTTGGATAGGCCTCCAAGCAGATAGCTGATTACAAAGGTTCAGATGAAAAACAATAGAATGTTTCCCCTAAAATTAAGATCAAATTTGCAGAAAGAAGGTGCACAAGCACAACTCTCAATGAACTCACAAGAGAATGGAAGAAAAGAGGCAACTGTCACACAAGTGAACTATCAAGCAGAGGTCAAAGATGAAAATTGGTTATGGCATTTGAGATTTGGACATCTCAACTTTGGAGGTTTGAATTTGTTGCATAGGAAAGGCATGGTGAAGGGATTACCACTCATAGAAAAACGGACAACCTATGTGAAGGATGCATCTTGGGCAAGCAACATAGAGAGACATTTCCAGTAGGAAAGTCAGTAAAGGCAAAGACACCATTAGAGATTGTCCACTCAGATTTATGTGGACCAATGCAGACACCATCAATTGGTGGCAACCACTATGTATTGACATTCATAGATGACTACACAAGGAAGACATGGGTCTATCTCCTAAAATGAAAAGTGAAGTGTTTGAGCGGTTTTTCCAATACAAGGATTTTGTTGAAAATCAAAGTGGACACTACATTAAATTCCTTAGGACTGACAAAGGTGGCGAATACATCTCAAATGATTTCCTTCATTTTTGTAAGGAACATGGAATTCACAAGCAATTTACAAGGTATACACCTCAACAAAATGGTGTGGTGGAAGGGAAGAATATGACCATTATGGAAATGGCAAGGAGTATGTTGAAGGCAAAGCATTTGCCAAATGATTATTGGGTTGAAGTTGTCACTTCTGCAACATATATCTTGAATAGATGTCCAACCAAAAGCGTTCAGAACATAGTTCATGAAGAGGCATGGAGTGGAAGAAAGCATAGTGTCACTCACATGAGAGTCTTTGGTTGTGTGGCATATTCCCATGTCCTGGATGAGTTGAGGAAGAAGTTGGACAGCAAGGGGGAGAAATGTATATTTTTTGGATACATTGATGAATCCAAGGAATACAAGCTCTACAATCCATCAACCAAGAAGGTCATAATGAGCAGAGATGTGCAGTTCATAGAAGAGGAAGCATGGGATGGAAGTTTAGAGAAGACAGTCAATGTCAAAGCATGCATACCGTATGAGGACAAAGAGGAATTGACAGCAGCATGTAATTCCTCAATAGTGACTCCCTCTACTCCTATTCAAGTGCAACAAAGTAGGCAAAAAGGAACACCATCAACAAATAATAGGACAACGTCACACAGTCAAGAAAGTGCTTCTCTAAGCACGCCGCAAACAGCAACACCAAGCGACATAGCAAACCCATCTTCAGCAAGCATAAGAAGACCAAAATTCAGAAATTTAAATGAAATTTATGAGCAAAATGAAGTTGATAGCAACACTGGTCTGAATTTATTATTTGCTTTGTTTTGTCATGTATATGACCCAATCCATTTTGAAGATGCAGTGAAAGAAGAAAAATGGGTTGCAGCAATGGAGGAAGAAATAGAAGCAATAGAAAAGAATGACACATAGGTGTTAGTGGACTTTTCGCAAGGAAAAGAAGTCATTGGAGTGAAGTGGGTCTATAAGACCAAGAGAAATGTCGACAATAAGATTGAAAGGCACAAAGCAAGGCTAGTTTTCAAAGGATACAAGAAGCAACATGGAAGAGATTATGAGGATACATTCGCACCAGTCACGAGGATGGAGACAGCGCATATAGTTGTGGCGATTGTTGCGCAACATAAATGGAAAGTGTATCAAATGGATGTAAAGTCAACATTCTTGAATGGAGTGCTGAAAGAGGAAGTGTATGTTGCACAAGCCCCTGGTTATGAGGTAGAAGGCCAAGAAGGCAAAGTGTATCGGTTGAGGAAAGCTCTTTATGGGCTGAAGTAAGTACTATGTGCATGGTGCAGAATGATAGATGCCTACTTGTTGGACAATGGTTTCAACAAATGTGACGGTGAGCCTACTCTCTACATCAAAGAGAATGATGGTAAGATTCTCATTGTTGTCTTATATGTAGATGATTTAATTTTTATAGGCAGTGATGATTTTCTCATCACTGATTTCAAACAAGTCATGAAGAATGAATTTGAAATGACTGACTTGGGGTTGTTAAGATATTTTTTTGGCATAGAAGTGAAGCAAACAGAAAATGACTATTTTATTTCTCAAGCAAAGTATGTAGTAGATATTTTGGAGAGGTTTAAAATGCAGAAGAGCAAGACTGCACCAACTCCAACTATCATGGGGTTGAATTTGAGCAAAGAATATTGCAGCAGCAATTTCAATCCGATATTATACAAAAGTATGATAGGCAGCTTGATGTATTTGACCGCCATTAGGCCAGATATAATGTATGCAGTGAGTTTGGTGTCAAGGTTCATGGAGACACCCAAGGAGACACATTGGCAAGCAGCAAAATGAATTCTAAGGTATGTCAATGGGACAAAACAATATGGTGTTTTGTATACCACAACAGATGATTTCAGGTTGGTTGGTTACACCGATAGTGATTGGGCAGGAAGTGTCGATGACAGAAAGAGCACATTGGGTTATGTTTTTCATTTGGGCTCTGGAGCCATTTCATGGGCCTCCAAGAAGCAGCCAATAGTGTCACTGTCAACAGCAGAAGCTGAATATGTCGCCACAGCAGCAACAACGTGTCAGGAAGTTTGGATGAGAAGGATGTTGAGGGATCTTCGTTGTGACCAAGAGGGAGTGACAACTATTTTCTGCGATAACACATCCGCAATTGCATTGTCAAAGAATTCGGTCTTTCACAAGAGGACCAAGCATATTGATGCTAAATATCATTTTATCAGAGAGTTGATTAACAATGATGAAATTGTGTTGTAGCACTGCAGGTCACGGGAATAATTAGCTAATATTTTCACAAAGCCATTGGCATGTGAAAATTTTCTTTATCTCAGAGATTGTTTGGGAATTGTTAATGACGGCAATTGTTATTAAGGGGGAGTGTTGGAAATATTAATTCCAACCATTGCCTTAAACACATTGACAAACACCATGCTTGCTCAGTCAACCACTTCACGGTTGTGATTTTGTTTTTAAGCTGAAGGATTGAAGTCAGAACAGAAGTTCAGAGCAAACCATTCCGCAACATAGTTGAGGAGTTCAAGCATTTAATAAATTTTGGTAAATAGATATGGGCAAACATTTACTCGATGACTGTTGCCCACACTCCATAACACCTGTAAGTTCAGAAAACCATTTACTAAGTAAAGTCACCCATGTTGCGTATTAAATATTTTCTTTGTCATGTAATTAATGTCAAATTTGTATGTTAAGATAAATATGCAAGTAAAAGTCATTTGTAATGTAGGGCATGTTGGGCAAGTTAGGGAGTCTATGAGGTAGTGAGGAGAAAATTGTGGAGGAAATTTTGGTGGGCATGTGAAAACGAGTTTTACGAAGTTTTATAGAAGTTTTCTCAACCAGTAGTGCCTAAATCGTAGTAAGTTTGTTGTGTATCGCAGTAAGTTTGTTGTGTTTTTCACTTGGATCTGCAGCCTCCATTTATCAGGCGAATGTAATTTCTTAATGTTCTAACATATAATATAAAGTGTGGTCAGTTATGGTTTTAATTTTACACAAGTAAATTTTCGCAACCTCTTTTAGTTTACTCTCTTTTGCCTGAGTGAACTCTATGTTTTAATTAAGTCTTTTTATGGTTGTGATATCCTCGCCGACCTAAGATTTTGTTGGCTCCCTATTAATGGTGGTGTAGAAGGTCAACGCTCCCTGTGTGTTTCGTGACATGTACTTAAATCTAGCGATGTGTCTATTTACTAACACCTGCGGGGTTTAGTGCAATGGAAATCTTGACTCCAACAAGTGGTATCAGAACTAGAGGTCTTGAGTTTGAAACACACTGGGCTCGCGTTGGGGGGGGAGATTGTTGGCTCCCCGTTAATGGCAGTGTAGAAGGTCAATGCTCTTCATTTGTTTCGTGACATGTGCTTAAATCTAGCGATGTGTTAATGGCAGTGTAGAAGGTCAATGCTCCCCGTTAATGGCAGTGTAGAAGGTCAACGCTCCCTGTGTGTTTCATGGCATGTGCTTAAATCTAGTGATGTGTTAATGGAAATGTAGAAGGTCAGTGTAGAAGGTCAATGCTCCCCGTTAATGGTAGTGTAGAAGGTCAACGCTCCCTGTGTGTTTCATGACATGTGCTTAAATCTAGCGATGTGTTAATGGCAATGTAGAAGGTTAATGCTCCCTGTGTGTTTCGTGACATGTGCTTAAATCTAGCGATGTGTCTGTTTACTCCTGTGTGTTTCGTGACATGTGCTTAAATCTAGCGATGTGTCTGTTTACTAACACCTGCAGGGTCAATGCTCCCCGTGTGTTTCATGACATGTGCTTAAATCTAGCGATGTGTCTATTTACTAACACCTGCGGGGTCAATGCTTCCCGTGTGTTTCGTGATATGTGCCCTGTGTGTTTCGTGACATGTGCTTAAATCTAGTGATGTGTCTGTTTACTAACACCTGCGGGGTTTGGTGTAACAGCAATCATGACTCCAACAAATTTACCTTTCCACAACTGAAGTTGACCTTGCTTACTTTACTGCAACCTTCAACCTATTTCTGAGTTCCTCTACCTCCATAAATTTATTTTTCTAACAACTTAAATGTACATCCATTGTCTCCCATAAATTGCTAAGCCATCGAGGAGGAAATCCTGGAGTTTATGCTTGGGATAGGTAAGATCAACCATGTGAGGACGAATCAAGCTTGAGTGATGTTTTAGGGATGGTTTACATGCATGCTACGGAAAACTCCTATTATTATGTGAGCTTCAATGTTGTACATATTGGAGTTATTAACAATATTCAATGTTGTATATATTGCAGTTATTAACAATATTTATGTTATGAGATAAATAATCAATGTTAATTTTATTGTATCAAAATTATTTTAAATTTAAATTTATTATGTAAAAAAAATCAATTTTTTTCAAATACAAATATTTATTAAAAAAAAAAATAATTTAAAAATGGTTTTCATACATAAAGACTTGATTTTTTTTGCTTTTTATTTTATAAATATATAATTGTTATTAAAATATTTTATTTAAAATAAATATTAAATTATCTTATTCAAGGTGGATATCAAACTATTTTATTCATAAACATTGAAATACATTTTATTATTAATTATTAACATATTTTTGAAATGTTACAAGTTAATTCTATTTTATACATTAAAAAATTTACACACATTAGGTTATACTAAATTGTAAAAAACACATTTTTTTTTAAAGTACACAGCTTTTTTAATTTCAATTATTTTATATATTTCTGATTAAAATATTTTATTTATAATTAATATTAATATATTATTAATATATTTTAAATGATATTTATCAATTTCATATAAAGAATTACAAACTCCTTTATATTAAATAATAGAAAATATTCTCACTACAATAACATTTGCATCTACTTATATAAATATATTATTTTGTTATATAAATTTAAAATATTTATATTTTCATTTATTATCTGAAAATCAGATGAAAACAATCTTACCAAGATTTAATGACGGAAAATTCAACTCCCAAAAAGAAATATGCATGAATAAGGAAAGAATAATATAAATAAATAATTTAGTGTAATAATTTTTTTTTTCAGTAAAAATAATTATTATAAATTATTTTAAATAAATTTCTATATATTTAATAAATAAAAATTAAATATATGTTATAAAATATTTTAATTTTTAAGATATAAATTTCAACATCCAAATTTCTCAAACTTGATAATGCAAGTCCAGTTTTAATATTTAATATAACATTATCATTTACAAATAACATCTCCATAATCACCAGGGTAAATATCCATCAACCCACCTCAAAATATATCTTTCGTGTATGGCCAAAACTCGTTGTTCTAATTCTTCCACTAGCCATCCAAATACTTATAATATTGGGTAAAACAGCCTTTCCACTCGATGATAACATCTAATAATTCGATGTCATTCATTTGGAATCATGCACGTAAAATTTAATGTGAAAAAATTATATTAAGGGAATTTTTTTAATATAAAAATAATATTTTATCAATTTGTTTGACTATAGAAACCTGCTGGAAAGGCTTTCAAAAAGTTGCGTTATAGACTATTTCTTTTTCTATGGTTAATTTTTAACAGTTAGTTTTTAACGGCTAACCCTCGGTAATGATGCATCTTTACTATTTATTCCTGAAGATTGTACAATTTCTTTCACTTTATGAACCACATTGATTGGTTCGAAAGGTCGACTAAATCTTAATAATGTGATTATTCCAAAAAACAGTTATCTACAATATAGATCACAAAAATCTCAAATCTAACAATTTTTTTATATCTCAATTTTTTGAAGATAAAATCTCTTATATCTTAAAATCTTTAACATATTTTTATATTAAAAATATTTATTATTATAATACGAAAAATAAAATAAAATTTTAAATTAATATTTAGCACTAGGGGCATCATTCTCCTAAGATTTGATTGGTTAATATTGTCTTTTAAGTATTTTTAGAGATTAGGGTTTTGTTTAGTAATGATTAAAGCAAAATATTTGTAAAGTGGTGGATTTCGCAAAACACTATTTGAAGCAATTATGGTTAGCGTGCTCGCATGCTTTTTGCTAAAAGCACATTTTAGAGTGAGAAATTTACGCTATAAATTTACTATATTAGGTTCTGTAAAGATGTTTTGTTTTCGATGGTTTCACGGAGGAGTATTTGATAAGACCATATATTTATTTGCAACAGACAATGATACCCAAATACAATAAACATGGTTTGAAACTCTTAAATCACTTTATTGTTTTTCGAGTCATGGTAACATTATGCATAATCTTGATATTTCACCATAAGAGCCTTCCATGTCGTTTCAATGAGATCTCATAAATTTGTGGAATGTAGTTTCAATGAGATTTTATAAATTTGTGGAATTTCATCCAATCAAATAGTAAATCAAGTAGTCCTTTACACGGGTGAAATTACACATTAAAAAATTAAAATATATATTAAAAGAGATGAACATCTATTAAAAACTTTCTTGAGTAATCCTTTGCATGAGTAAAATTATATATATTAAAGAAATTAAAATATGTATTTAAAGGGATGAAATATTTATTAAAAACTATCTTTTTTTTTTCAAAAGAAAAAATCAGAATGTAATTATATTAAGATGATATAATTGATCGTCATTACAGTTGTCTCCGTGGAGACATGTTACTGATTGTATGCTATTTTCCTCATAACAGAGAAGATCCTGGACAGAGAAAAACATATATTTGGCCTGCAGTTAGCAACATCAATCTAATGAGGAGAGATATATATGCCGAATTGAAAACCATATTTGGAAAAACACATATGAGTCGTAAGTATAGCAAAATGTAGAAGGTGCCAGCCTGATAAGAAGAAAGAGCTACGCCGAAGAGGGCATAAATCCCGAAATGGACACCAAGATGGAATGCAGAGGCATGTTGGAGTTCTGGAATAGGCGATGATTTCTCCAATTCCAGATGTGCCAGCATGTTAAAAACTATCTTGTGAATGAACAATTTGTAAGTCTTGGGGATGAATTATATTAGTTGCCTCGAAATGTCAACCAAATCTTAATGATGTGATTAATCTAAAAGATATTTATCTACAATATAAATCACGAAAATCTCAGATCTAACAATTTGTAAGTCATTATGATTGGTATTGGAAAAGTGGAAATATATTCTAATATTAGATAAACATATATTTAAGTTTAATTTAATTATATAATTTTTTAATCAATAAAATGCCATTTCAACGTTATATATATATATATAATTATATGAATAATCACATTAATTTTTATATTTTCATATTTATAAATTTATTAGGTTTAATATTTAATAAAATTGATGCTAAAATAAATTTATATTAATGAAAAAATAACTAAACAAGTTTTTTCACATAGAATAATCAAGTTAGTAGTTAGATTATATGGAAATTGTTGTACTTTTATTAAAAATTAATAAAAGCATTGCAGAAATGGAGAAATTTTTTAAAACACATGTATACTTAATTAAGTTAGTAAACAAATGTATATGAGAAGTAATTAAGTTAGCGGTTAGATTATATAGTAGTTTTTCGGTATTTTTATTAAAAATCATAAAAGCATCGTACACATGGAGAAGATTATTAAAACAAATGTTTTATGAATAAATGTGTGTAGGTTATTATTTTTTATTAAAATTATTATGATTTATTACACTATAGAATATGTAAAGCATTACTTATGATTATACATAGGACATTTTAAAAGGAAGTGTTCGCTTTTTTTTATATTTTAGTTATTTATTATATTACAATTTATTTTTAAATTTAGATGGAATATAATATTTATGTCGTAAGGCATTCCCTTTTGAAAAGAACTTCTTCAGCCGTTTTCTTGTTATAATTTGTGTCATTCAATTTTTTGTTAGACAATTGAGTTATGATTACCTTTTGATTTGAATTGAATGATGCCAACAATGGCGGTTGTGACTTGGTCCAAAGATTTGAAATTCCCTGTCCATCCATTTCCCAACGGCACAAACGACTCTGGCAGATGCATCCCATGGCTTGTGTGCATCCTGCAGCACTTGCCTCTATCAGGGGAGCATTTCCCATCCCATTTCCCAACCGCACAAATGACTCTGCCAGATGCATGCAATGGCTTGTGTGTGTCCTATAGCACTGGCCTCTATGAAGGGAGAATTTTCAAAAATCCATTTGTTTTGATTTCAGGAACCTCTGCAGATCATGATACTCGTTTTTACTTCCAACGAAGAGCGGAGAACCACTATTCAAACCAGATTCATCGAAGCAGAACAAAGCTCTAGAGGGTTTGAAATATGTCCGATGGTTTCAATTTCAGGGCACCTTTGCAAATCAAGATACTCTTTTTTCTTTACAATGAAGAGTGGAGAACAACCATTTGGACTAGATTCACATAAGCAGAAGGGAACTCTAGAGGGTTTCAAAGACGTCTGGTGACTTCTTTATAGTAAGCCATCTCGATTACTCCCCTTGAAGCTCACCAATATCAAACCCTTGACCAAAATCTTCCATGAAATAATTGGCATCTAGTGCAAACAAGCGTGCATCATGAAAACCATGTTTCTCTCTAGTGGAAGATCAGGATACTCATTTTTCCTTCCAATGAAGAGTGGAGAATAACCATTCGAACCAGATTCACCGAAGAAGAATGGAGCTCTGGAGGGTTTCAAAGATGTTAGGCAATTTCTTTACAGTAAGCCATCTCGCTTACTCCCCTTAAAGCTCACCAATATAAAACCCTTGACCAAACTCTTCCATGAAATAATCATCATCTAATGCAGATAAGTGTGCATCATCAAAACCATGTTTCTCTCTAATAACAGATCATGATACTCATCTTTCCTTCCAACGAATAGCAGAGAACCACCATTCGGACCAGATTCACCGAAGCAAAACAAATCTCTAGAAGGTTTCAAAGATGTCTGGCAGTTTTGATTTCAGGGCACCTCTGCATATTAGGATACTTGTTTTCCACTACTACGAAGAGTGGAGAACCACCATTCAAACTAGATTCACTGAAGTGGAACGAAGCTCTAGAGGGTTTCAAAGATGCCGGACAGTTTCTTTATAGTAAGGTATCTCGCTTACTCCCCTTCAAGCTCACCAATATCAAACCCTTAACCAAACACTTCCATGAAATAATTATCATCTAATGCAGATAAGTGTGCATCATCAAAACCATGTTGCTCTCTAGTGGTAGAAATGACTCAAGAGGAGAATTTATGACGCAAGTAAGAGAATTCTCCTACCTTATCAAATTGAATTTTTGTTGTCCATTCTGACCATTCAGATAATTAGTAGTCAAAATCTCATTGACAGATGGAAAATTACTACCATGTGATCTAAAACAGTACCCTTCACTTCAATTAACTTGTTGATAAGTAGGTAAATAATTAACCTCACAGTGACCACTAACTCTGGCCTATTTTGATGGTTGTATAAGTTGTCCTGAAACACCAATTCTGACAAGATTTCTTGAAAAGGAGAGAATGTGTTTGAGCTCTACTTTGAAATATTCAAAATTTGGATGAACCAATAATGTGGATACTTCCAACACAAATGAAGGCGATGCTACCAAACAACCATCAGAATTTTCCTTTGAAACGCAAGAGAAAAGGTACAAATTTTGCATCAAGGTCTTTTTATCTTATTTGTATCAAATAGTACTCCTTTCCACTATCATAGATCACTTTCTTCACTAACATTCTAGGCCCTTTCAATGAAACCAGGTGCTCAACATCTACAATTTCAGATCCTCTGCTAAAAAATTAGTTGGTGCCAATGAGCCTCTAATCTTCCTAGTTGCTTCATCATAATCTTGGGCAACTTTTTCTGCAGTATCAAAAGTCCCCAAACACAACCTCACTCCTTTAGATGGATCTCTAATCTCCGCAACCCATTTACCCCGTTTCATCCATCTTACCCATTGGAGGCACTGACTATGGAGCAGTTGTGGATGATTGGGTAAAGTTCTCATTTTCAAAACTAAAATATTAAGAAGGCACAACGTGAATCTTGGGCAATTGGATAAGCGTTTGAGGTTGTGAAAAATACTGTATGGGTTTTGAGAGAATTTTTTTGCTTTTTAGTCCAAATAGATCCCACAAGATTCAAATTAACCCATGAAACTTCATTTGTAAAGTGCCATATGAGTTTCTGTAGCCGAACACTGATTTTTAAATGGATTGTATGTTATTCACAATTCCAAATCTTCAAGGGATAAATATATTTATTTCCTATTTTCATTAATTGATAAATATCAATATCTGATTTAACATTATCTTTCCTCAAATTTGTAGGTATGCTTCTTTCGTCAATTTTGCCAGTCGGTAACTAAAACTAATTACTTGACCTTGTGCCATGGCTTCATCGTTTTAATTTTTGATTAATGTCAATACCAATGACGATATTGATGCCAATACATCCACCACTGCGTCTTCCATTGCTAGATTATAAAGGGTACACATCATCCTCCAATCCTTTCTTGCTCACTGAATTATTCAATGCTATTATTCATAAGTGTGCATGCCCTTTCTATTTTGCATCTCTCAATGGACGAGGCAGTCAATAAATGAGAAAAGATTTGATCAATAGCGAACTCATTTTATGAGGTTTTCATTTTACCTTATATTTATCATGCAAATCCATGTCAAAATATATAATATGGCCATAAACAATATTTTACCTCAATTAAGACTAATATTCAACAAAGTGTCTTTTACTATTGTTGATCTTGACAAAGTAATCTTGTTTTCACAAGTAATGTTGGGCTCATTTGGAGTGGAATATGTAACAACCTAATTTTGTCAACTATTTAATGGTGTGGAATGAACTGAAAATGGAAGGTTATGCTTTGTCTCGATTAATGATCATGGAAATAATAGGCTCTAAGCTCTGATGTCGCTACCCTGTGTGTTGCAAGGGAGATTTTTTGAACCACTGCACCATAGATTATGATAATGCTGGAATACGAGTGAAGGAATTTCGAGGAGCAATACTATTGAACTTATATTATTGATTAAAATTTTATAGAGCAAAACCTTCATTGAATATTTGAGACTAGGAATTTCATCATAGAACAAAAGGCTATTTTAAATAACATCAAAACAACATTGTGAGTCCATAAATAGATTTTAATTAAGTCAAATTTACTTTGTTTTACTATCACGATTAGGGATTAAATTTTAAGGGAAATGTTACATTTCAACTTGAAGAGTTTATTTTATTTTGGTTTTTGGATATTGACAAGTTAAAATAAATGAATGATAATATTTTAACTAGCAACTAAAAACTATCATTAGTAAAGTATCAATATAGCTCTAAACCCAACAATAGATGAGGAAGCTAATTGACAAAGTCATGATTCTAGCCAAAAGTATGGCAGACCTAGGGTTATCTACCTCCTCTTTTGAAGGATGGCATACCTGATACCATTTAGGTGGTTTCTTCATCTAGATATATGTCTTTCCTTTCTTTTTTGTTATATATGTTAGTAGTAGCCTTGTTGCAATCCTAGGTGTTGATCTTTTTGGTTTTATCATCAATTATAAATTTAATGAAATGGAAAAAAGTTTTATTGCTATTCTCTTGGTATTGTTTCCTTAATGGTAGGCCAATGAGAATAAATCATGATGGATGTTTATTTATAAATGCAAAAGAGGTCCCCTTCAATTTAGATTGGTGACTGTCATGCGGAAGCAGAAGAAGGGAAAATGCAACCTTGACATTATGTCAGCTACAGAAGCTTGTGTAGAAGGTAGGTTATTTGAGGTCACTATACTTATGCACAAATTGCATGCCCAACTTCACTGCCACCTCCTCATTCTGCAAAGTCCACTTCCAATGCAAAATGCATCCTATATGTTGGTGGTTGTTTGTTAACTAGACACATTCAATGTTGAAATTCCAACACAATTTATTTATCTTGGGAAATGCAACTAGAAGGATGGAGCAGTTGCTTTGTTCTTTGGAATCCAACATTTGATTCGTAGCATTTCTGTATGATATTAATACACTATAGATTCTTCAAAACTGACAGGGAATACTATTATAGCGACTCAAGCCAACACTAGAAATATTTCAAGTTATCCAAAAGGGTCAAGACAATTGTAACCAATTTCAAAAATCCCAAAGATTGTAACCATTTGTGAGACACAAAAGAGCTCCATGAATTTCTTGTCTAGTGCACAATAATTACAGAATATAGGGGAAAAATGGTATGCTGTCCACTACAATTAACCATATTCTGAAACAAATTTTGCTAAAGGCCGATGCGAAAAAGGCCACACTTCCCTTGCTTATGTTGGGAGCGGTACCTGTACCCACTCTCTTTGGCATCATGTATCATTCTAGATGCATTTATATCATGTTTAGCCATGAAATATCCATCTAATGATAATCTCAGTCCTTGCAACAATGCATATGCTTCTTCCTGGACATAAGTAGAAATTTTAAGACCCTATGAGCATGAGATAATTCTTTATTTCCTCTGAGGTTGTAGAGTTTTCCTTCAGCACCTGTCACCCCTTACTTACACAGAGCATATTTAACCAAGTGGGATATGAGTTGAATTTGTGTTACAGAGTTATATAGCCAAAGGAAAATGGGGCTTAAATTTTATTTTCATGATTATCGATTTTAATTTTTTATGGGAGGTTCCTTCTATTTATGATTTCAATATCTTGTTTAAAACTCAAAATATAAGATTCTTTTTTTCTTATTGATGTTGAATATATTGAATTTTCATGAATTTCTTTGCGTTCACATCATTAAGATTTTCTATGTTCACATCACTAAGATGTTCCTATTTCAAGTTGTAGTTTGAAACAGTGAGTATGATATGGTTATTTTTTTTGTTTTTATTCTTTTATTTTAATATATAACCATCATTTGATTTTAGTTTATTGCTTCACTTGAACATGCAGGTTGATATGACAAAAGTGAACATAGACTTTATTTACACCTTCGATAGCCAATATGGCTATTGAGTTTCTTGGCTTCGAAGATGAAGTGTTGATTAATTTCATATAAGGACTCTTGGACAAGAAAGTATGGCTATTTCTTTTTCCATCTACAAAATCATTTATGATTTTTATTTTTCTTAATTTTTATTGGAGGGTATGGAGGTTGCAGTGGTGTTTTGTAAACATTTATCTTATGAGACCCATTATTATCAATTATGGGAAAGTAGAGAATCATAACATTGTATATTAGGGAGGATTATAGATTCAAACCAAAAATTTAATATTCTATTTATGTTTTCTATAAGAGGTGGATGGAAAGAAAATTCAAATTCAACTATGTGTGGATTTGTTTCTTGCATTACTATAGCGATGTTCATATCGCAGCTTATTTTCAAGTAATGGTTGTTACTTTTGGTAAATGTGCTTATGTGAAATTGGCAGTTTCTGATGCATCAAATTATGTACATAGAAACAGAGAGTGGGAGTGATAGTGTTAATTCTCTCAGGTACTTGCCTTGTGTTTATGTAGCTCTGATATCAATCTATTTTCATAATCAAATTAGTGAGTCTTCTCAACAAGGAAAAATATTACGAAAGAGACATTAAAGAGGTACTTGATTGATATGCGCAAAAGAAATCCAAAAATTATGATTGCTCATCCTTTTTGTTTGCTGATTTTGTTTATGTTGATAGTCTTCCACTGGTTAATTGGTATAGGACTCAAGAAACACAACAATACCTGGCTACTTGACAGAAGCAAGTACATAAGATGAAGAAAATCATTTGTGCATTAATGGGCACGAATTTGTCTTGGATGAAGAAGTAGAGATGAATAACATCTTTGAGCCATTTGTAAGTAAACACATGATATGGATACTTTTCCATTGGACATCAAAAATAGTTTTGTTTGTGGTTAAATTTGGTCAAAATAGGAAAAGGATGTTATTGCATCTTCTATGACCCTAAATCGACTGATATTTCATTTGTACCTTTCAACATACAGGGATTTCCATCCTTTCAGTGTCATGATTTGTCTAAGAAGCCCAATTCTGTATGGAAAATAATTCTACATTTGGACGAGAAAATGAATGCTCACCAAAAACAAGGATTTGAATTCCTGTGGAGAAACATTGTTGGCTCGTTGATCCCAAATGAAATGGAGGCATCATCAAATAGTGATCGTGTTGGAGGTTGCATTATTTCCCAGGCTCCTGTGACAAGAAACTCACTCATGATTATAAGTTTTCTACAAAGTTATATGAGTTTCTTTCTAGCATGCAAACCATTAATCATTTCCCCAAAAATCATGCTCTATACATGGCAAAGGGAGTTTAAAAAGTGGAATGTTAACATTTCTATTTATATTCAAAGCTCATTAAAATACTTCACAATAAGGGAGTCCCCTTTTAGAGGATTTGTAATGTCTATGTCATGTATAGTACCCATCAGATATGTCTATACTATTTACAACATAAAAATTCTACATGAGTGGCATAAGAAGGAATTTAGTTTGTTGATAGTAAGCTACTCTTTTTCTTTACACTTTCACCAATGAAGAAAATGCAAAAATGTCTAAAGAGAGAAAGAAGATAGGAAGGTTCCTTACAAGGAGTCCAGGTCCTTTAATTCTTAATAAATACCACATTCCTCAGACTCACAAGTCAAAGATTTGGAATTTATTAATGAGAGTGAATACAAGGCTTCAAATTCTACTATCTAGAACTTTGTTTTAGAACTGATCTATGGATCCTAAAAAAGAGAACTACTAATCAGTAAGGACACCAAAATTTTCAGTGTGAGTGCCCTTGCATATGATCCCTACATACCATATATTTCTTTTGGCAATAGTGGTGTGAAATTTCAATGTAGGAATGGATTTGAAATCAAATTTACAAATTAAATATAGTTTCAATTTTGAGATTCCATCAAAAGACAATTTTTGAATGGTCAACAAGGATGGTTTCTTTAATTAAATCTTAATCCTAATCATTATTTTTTATTATGATTGTTTTCTTAAATTTTGATGTCAGATTTTTCTTTATTTGAGTTGGTGAAATGTAACTCCATATTTATTGAACACCCTTGTTCTCACCATGGCTGGTAATATCAACTCATTGATACCCATGTACGGATTCTCATCCACATGCTCCTAACAAGTTCTTCCCAACCATCCTTTCTACATAAAGAAAACAACATTATTAGAAGTTATATTATTCAAGATCAGGTTAGGTGCTTAGTTGTCCAAAGAATATAGCTTATGTATAGTTTTACAATACATCTTTACTATTTGTTATGTGGTATTTTTCTTGCATTACTATTATGATGTTCATACCGCACCTTATCTTCAAGTAATTATTTTTTATCATTGGTAAATATCCTTATCTTGGTGCTACCATAACATCTAGAAATAATACAGGACCAACTCTTGTTCACACAACTGCAGGTCATGGCCACCCTGAAGCACTCCTATTAGTAATAAAGAAGTGCAGGGAAAGTATAGACATGCTCACAGGAACAAGAGAGACCCCTCTACATTAAGTTGTGAAGAATAAACATCTTGCATGTGCTACTCTTTTGCTCAGACATGGAGCCAATAGAGATGTAAGAGGTTTGAGAAATCAAAGGCATATTCAGCTTGCACATTCATCTGAGATGAGTGTGTTGTTGAGTATACGTGATAAATAATTCATTGATGAAGCATATGATAATATCATAACTTCTCAAAGTTTCATTTTGTCTTCCATTAAGAAATCTTTATCAGGGTTTAAGTATTCAAATTCCCATAAATCATGTCGGACGGATCCAATGCTTCTAGGAAGTTTGTCTACTTCCAAACATGTATCTTCTTTTCAACCTATTGCTTATCAAGGAAATCCTCCAATGGCTAAATATTTCTCAAAAATTGTTGCAGAGGCTCCACAAAAGTTCCAAGTAGAGTCTTCCTCACAATTCCCTTCTTCCAATGGATAGGAATTTGAGCAGGCCACAAATTTGACTGGGGAAACGGTCTAGAAAAGGTCCTGCAAGCATTTAAATAGTTCAGCTTCAGCTTCAAATGTGAAGGAGATACCTATTACTAAGATAGTTACACTGCCTCCATCCAACTTTATTTTTGTTCATTTGTATCTTTATTCATGTGTTAATAACTTAATACAACTTTAATTGTTAGTATTTTGTAACATAAATGGTTCAATGGAGACTGATGAATTTTTGAAGTTAGAAAAAGGAGTTTTACATTATGCTTGTGTGCTTGATTCTGATGAGATGTTGCGGCCTTTTGTTAGGTTCTGAAAAATTCACACCTATGGATGTTGATGTTGTTGATGAGGTAGATCAATGTTTAGGTTTACATTTTGCAAGTTTTTATCATTCTCATAAATGTGTTGATCTTCTTCTGAAGAAGGGGGCAAATCCTTCTCTCTTGGCATTCAAGGATGCCTCTAGAGGAAGATTTATGGAGTCCAAGCCTTGATGTTGACTGGGATTTCTCCACTGATGCATCTAAAATTGTTAAAATAATTGGGGAAAATGATCTAAAAGTCTTGAAACATATTGGTTTTGTTGTATTTGAAAAGCAGAAAGATACAGATGAAGTTGTACAGAGGCACTACATTCCATTCCAGGGAAAAAGAGTGGAACTTAAGAAAGTAATGACTTGTACTACATTGGCTGTGGGAGATGAGGTGGGAAGGAAAAATTATTTATCTTTGGATTTATCAGCACCAACTACTACTTAGCCTTCTCAGCCTTCTCCATCTTATAGTTTGTGTATCCTTGATGGTGGATTACATTCACCAGGTTCAAATGCAATACGTTACCATTAGAATTTGAGACAATTGTCTTCATCTGTTGAGATCCCCTAGTCATTGGTTGGGGATGGTCTTTAGTCCCTGCAACCCTTTTCCTACCAACTTGCAGGTTATTTGCTGGAGAATAACAAGTTGATTTCAAAAATTGAGCAAATAAAAGATTTTGAAAATAATTCACACATTTTCCCTCCCATTCATGAAAACTGCATTTTGGAAAAATGTCTAAGCTCTATTACTAATGAAAACTATCCATATCCCTAGAAAACTAAACACTCATTGAAGGTATATGATGCCCCTTATAGTTACTCACTTCATTAATTTAATCTGTCCTCTTCACCAACACCCAATACTATGCCTTCAACATTGTTTACTCCCTTTTCAAATGGTAATAAATGCATGAGTCTCTCAAGTAGTCAACTATTTACTTACTTTAGCAGTGGTGCATCTAATGGCTTTTTCAGCATTATGCTTGAAGCCAATGGTTCAATTCAGATTAATTATGCTAATTATGATAAGGATCTCTCACAGATTCTTGAATTGCTAAGGGTGAGCCCTGTGTTGGAGCAAACACAACCAAAATGTTTTACATATAAGTCACTAGCTTCTAACTGTGGTGTCAGTTTAGCTATACTCGGAATTTCTTTTCACAATGTTTGGGAAGGAGATACCTTAGCTAGTCACCAAAATTAGGATTCTCAATTCTGGTGTGGTGAAAATTGGTATGGTTATGCTCCACAAAAAACAGAATATGATTCTCAAATTTCAGGTGGTTACAGTTGTTATTATATGCCTGAAAAGACAGGACCCAACAATTTCTCAAGTGATTTTGCTATAATGGTTTGTTAACCGAAGGTTTTGGATATGGTGAGGATTATCAAATTTCTGTTTGGTCACAAGGACCTCCAAGAGTTTCTCCATTGCTGAATGAATTATCACTTCAAAGATATGCCACTAACAATGGACACTTTCAAGGATTTAATAGCTCACATGAAACTGCTCCTTATGATTTAAGACAGTTGAATAGCATTTTTTTTACTAATTTTTATCTTCAATGATTTTTTATATGTCATGATGCTTCTTGAATTTATGACTTACGGTGTTTCCTTTACAACATCTGGTGCAATTGCTAGTTTTAATAATCACATTATTTTAAATGGTGACACTCTTCCTAGATATTTGAATGAATTAGCCAATATTTGGCATCTTTGCTACATAGATTTTCAATAAAATAGAAAAGAAAACAATGACAATCACACATAATAATTAAATATTTACTATAAAAACCATTAATTAGGAAAACAAGTGAAATGTTAGTTACGCCTTTAACTTTTATCATTATCTAATTTCATGTGTTATAGTACAATAAAGAGGATCCAATGAAATCCAAAGCCATTTCCATTGACTTAGATTAGATTCCTTGACCGGAACTACATTACAATGAGTTGGAAATGGATTGGTTAAAAACACAATAAACATACCAAAAAAACCCAAATTCTTTTTATTAAGACTCTCATATTTTTTTTATAAGTTAAGCTTTTCTTCCTTTATCAGGTAGATTACAAGTTTATAAGATTTTATTCATCTTTGGCCTACCACTTGGGAAACCAAACCAAATATATAATAATCAATTGTATTTCAAGTCCAAAATAACCAAAATTGAAACCATAAGATATCTGTCCCACGGGTAGGAAAACTAGCTAAGAGTGCAGATTCTAAGTTTGACATTATAAGGACTGAAAACCCCAAACAATCCCATACCCATGGGTGACTAACCATAACTATATAGACAGAGGAAACTATAAAACTAGCAAACCAAGAAACATAAAAGAATTGACTAAAAGAAATTGGAAATCAAGTGGACAAGGATGTATTTGGGTCAATAGGATGGTAGGAATGCCTATTGGATGACATTATTGGGCTTGGAGGAGAGCCTAACTCTAAGCATTGAAGCCTACCCTCCATGTCAAGAAGAAGCTCCTTCATATCATCCAACCTTTGCAACACACTGTCCTTGTATTCTTTCCTTTCCACCAATACTTTGGCCATCAAGAATTTTATGTTCCAATATAGGTCAACTGTGTAAAGATAAAGATTCTGATTCCCTCTAGTGTGGGCTATACATGAGATCCAGGTAGCTAGATCCTTCAATGCTTCTAGATATAGGTTACTTTTCCTCTCCTCCCGAATGGACACTTCACTTGCACTAATTTCAACCTGTACATATAGCGGGGTATGCATACGATAACTTTGAGCTAAAACTTCAGCTCTAAACTGCATCTTGGAGCCTCCCATACTTCCCCTTCCTCCCCTACATCACCTGCAAGGGCCTTGTTGGTGATTCATCTCTACAGGAGGTGGAAAATGTGATATGGATGAAAGAAAGTCAAAGGCTAGAGAACATGCAGGCCCAGAGATGTGAGAAGACCAACAAATGAAGCCATGTGTGAATGGATGAAAGAAATAGAGAACACTTCCCCCAAATTTTATGGGTGAGGGAAAGAGGAAGGCCCAAGGAAAACTCTCCACCATCAAATGATGATTCAATAATTAATAGGCTAAAATAATGGTTTTCCTAAGAAACAACCAAAGATTATTTTCTAAAATGTATAAGGTGAGCTTGTTGAGGATCTTGGTTGAAAATTCTCTCAAAGTGAATCTAGAGACTTCTCCACATGGATTCATTCCTTGTGATAGTTCACGCAAGGTGGTGGGTTGTGTTTTCGATACATTACATTAACCGTTGACATGAGGTGCATGTTGGTGGCAGCCTTGAAGCATAGCCTTAGCTTTCCAACTAGAAGCCACCTCCCTTTGTTGCAGTGGCACCCCGATCAAGGGATCAAGGCTTTCATATTAACCTACACTACATGAGGTCAATAATGCAAAAGAATGTAACGCCTACTTAAAACTTTTACTATAATTTGTACATTAAGAACCTAGTTATAGCCAAACTCTCAATGAAGACAAACTTACTTTTAAGAAAAGAATAAGATAAGATGTATTGTCTTAGTTTTAACATTGTAAATTATAAAACATTGTCAAATAAACTTTAACTTTCTCTAAACTTTATTCCCACAAAAAAATTAATAAATATGACTAAAATTTCATAAATATATTTCTTCTTCTCCCTAAACCAACAAATTATTACTTTATAATTATTCTCAAATTCATAATAAAATTTCTTACTTTTATTTATTTATTAATTAATATTATAACTTAATAAAACTTACCGCTCATCTAAATATAAGTACTTTGATTATGTTTCAAAATTTTGAACCATGACCTAACCTTTAAATGATTCAAAAACTTTATTTTGAAAAATTTATTTGGTTTCTTACTTATTAACTTTGACTTTGTTCTCAATTTCTTAAAGTAATATTATTTTAAAGGTAGATACTTATGTATAATATTTTTATTTATTTATTAGATTTGATTAATGGATATTTGAACTTGAATTTCATAATATGTATCATACTTCATAGCATCACTTTATATTTAGTGTATTTTTAATAAATATTATATAATTAATTTTATTTATTGCAATTTATTTTATTAAATAGTATATAATAAATTATATTTAATGATTTTATATTAATTTATAAAAAAATAAAAAAATAAAACTTAAAATAAAGTATACGTTAATTTTATTTATAATTTTCTTGAAGGGGTGTTTCAAGACCAAAGTAGGGAAAGATGGTTCAACTTCTAATTGCCACCCCATGAGAATTTGGGAGCCTACAACAATTCCCAAGTTCAAGTTAAGCCTACCCATTTGCCAATAATTTTAGGGAGCAAACCCTATTGGGAATTCAATGGAATTTTTTGATTTTTAGCAAGAAGTCATAGATGAAAAGGAAATTGTTTCAAACACCAAAGTCATGGTTTTAGTCTCAAATTGGTCTGTGACCTAGGGATTTCTTGAGCTGGACAGAGTCAGTATCTACACACCATTGATCTCTATTGACATACCAAGAGTCTATTAGGAAAGATTTCGTTTAATCAAAATTAAAAATGAGATGAACCCTTACTTTGCATAGAAGAATTACATTTGTTATATCAACTCGTGGATAAGTGTATGGAACCCATTAACGTTGCTATCTTACAAAGAAATCCACAACCTTAAGAAAACTCCTCATCTTGTACTTATAAATCTACCTTAATTTTATTATTGTATATGTTGTTGATAATAACTATGTTCTATTTTCAGTTTTATTATCTATATCTTTACAGGGATGAAACATCTGCTAAAATATTTCTTGTAAACTAAACATTTGTAAGCCATTGCAATGGGCACTGTAAAAAACAATTAACACTATTAAATTAGAAGTGTGTTCTAATATTTTACAAAACATATATTAAAGTTTAATTAAATTATATGAAATTGTTGTTAATAAACTATCATCTTAAATTTAAAGCATATCTATTAAATTAAAAAAAAAAAAAAAAAAATTACATTAATTTTACTATTTTGATTTTTCCGTTGTATAATTTGTAATATTTAATAAAATTTATATTAACGAAAAATTAAATAAACAAGTTTCCTCACTTAAAATAATATATTAAGTTAGTGATTAGATTATATGGTAAATCTGTATTTTCATTAAAAAATAATAAAAATTAAAAGATAATAAAATCATTATACACATGGTGAAGATTTTTTAAATATATGTTTTATGAATGAATGTGAGGAAAATAATTAAGTTACCTCACTTGAAAATAATTAAATTAGTGGTTAGATTATATAGTAAATTCCTAGTATTTTCATTAAAAATGAATAAAATCATTATACACATGGGAAGATTGTTAAAATATATGTTTTATGAATGAATATGTGTGGAGTGTTTATTAATGTTTATTAAAATTATGATGATTTATTAGGATTTTAAAAAATGTAAGGAACTATTTGATTTGTTTGATTTATAGTTTTGATTAGTTATACAATTTAGAAGATTTATATTTAAAAAAATATTTTGAAATTGAAATTTAATGTGATTACAAGTAGGACACTCTAAAAGGAAGTGTTTATCTATTTTTAATATTTTAATTTTTTAATATACCACAATTTTTATTCAATTTAGATGGAATATAATAATTTTAAGAATCATATTATTCTAAAAAGTGGCACTCTTATTGGATAGGGTAATGATTTAACCAAAATTTGGTGTCTTTGTTGCACAGATTTTCTCTAAAATAGAAAAGAAGACAATGACAATCACATATAATACTTAAATATTTACTTTAGAAACACTTAATTGGGAAAACAATTAAAATGCTAGTTACACCTTTAGATTTTATCAATATCTAATTTCATCTTTTATAGTACAATAGAGAGGATCCAATGGCATCCAAAACCCTATTCCATTGAATTGGATTATATTCCTTGACCGGAACTACATTACAATGAGTTTAAAATCCATTTGCCAAAAACATGCTAAAACCAACCTAAATTTTTTTATTGAGCCACTCATATTTTTTTTCTAAGTTAAATTTGTATTCCTTTATTCGGTATATTACAAATTTCTAAGAGGTTATTCGTGTCTAGCCTATCACTTGGGAAACCAAACCAAAAGTAGAATAATCAATTGTCTATCAAGTCCAAAATAGCCAAAACTGAAACCATAAGGCAATTGCCCCACAAGTGGGAAAACCAGCCAAGAGTGCAGAGTCTGAGTTTGAAATTATAGGGACTGAAAAGTCCAAACAAGCCTGTACCCAAGGGTGACTAACCATAAGAACATAGACAAAGGAAAATAGAAAACTAACAAAACAAGAAAAATCACATAATTGACTAAAAGAACCTGGAAATCAAGAGGAAAAGGATGTATCCAAGTCAATGGGATGGAAATCATGCCTGCTAGATGGAAGCACTATTGGAATTGGAGGGGAGCCCAAATCTAAGCACTACAACCTACCCTTGACATGAAGAAGAATTTCCTTCAGATTATCCAAAATTCGCATCACATTGTCCTTGTATTCTTTCCATTCTACCAATTCTTCAACCATCAAGAGTTTGATGTGCCAATATAGATCAATTATGTAATGTTAAGAATTTTGATGCCCTCTAGTATGGGATATATATGAGATTCGTGTAGCTAAATCCTTCAATGCTTCCGAATTTGAGTTGTTTTGTCTCTCCTCCTGAACGACCACTTTAGTTGCACTAATCTCGACCTGTATATCAGGTGGTGTATGTGTTTGACAACTTTGAGAAAAATATTTAGCTCTAAATTACAACCTGGAGCCTCCCATATTTCCCCTTCCTCCCCCATCTCACTACAAGGGCTTCATTGTCTAGTCATCACTATTAGAGATGGAAATATTCGAGATGGACAAAAGCCAAAGTTGACTACTGGAGAAAGTGCAAGCCCAAATATTTCAGGAGACCAACAAATGTAGCCCTATGTGAACGTGTGAGAGAAAGATAAAGAACTTCCCCTGAATACACTAAAAGTGAGGGCAAGAGGAAGGCCCATGCAAAACACTCCACCATCAAATGATTCTTCAAGAATTTGTAGGCAAAAATCATGGTTGTGTTGAGAAACAACCCGAGATTAGTTTCCAAAACATATAAGGCAAGTTTGGTGATAAGCTTGGTTTAAAAAACCCTCACAGTGAGTCTAGAGACTTCTCCCACATTGACATGTTCACTGTGATATGCCATGCAGGGTGGCAATTTGTGTTTTCGATACATCACAATAATTGTTGACATGAGGGGTGTGTTGGTGGTAGCCTTGGCACATAGCCTCAACTTGCCAACCATAAGCCACATCCCTTTATTACATTGGCACCCCGATTAGGAGATCAATATTCTCATATTTGTTTGTACATTACATGAGTCAATCATGCAAAATAATATAACACATACTTAACAATTTGACTAGATTTTGTACATTAAAAACTAGTTATAACAAAGCTCTCAATGAAAAAAATAATTACTTTTGAGAAAAAGATAAAATATGATGTATTTCCTTAATTTTAACATTATAAATTATAAAACACTATTAAATTAACTTTAACTTTTTCTAAACTTAACTTCGTACCCATACAAGTTAACAAATGTAATTAGAATTTTAAAATAATATTTTTTTTGTTATACCTAAACCAATTTTAAAATAATTTTCTTTTGTTATCCCTAAACTAAAAATTTATTAATTTGTAACCTTTTTAAAATTCATAATGTATATATATATTATAACTTAATAAACTTACTGCTCACTCAAACGTTTTAATATTATGCAACACAAATAAAGAAGATTTATAGTATTATTCCCTCATCTAAATGTAACCACTTTGATTTTGTTTGAAATTTTCCAACCTTGACCTAACCTTTAAATGATTCAAAAACTTTATTTTGTTTCTTACTTATTAAATTTGACTTTGTTCTCAGTTTCTTAAAATAATAAAGTTTTTATTCTTAATTTCTTAAAATGATATTAAAGATATGTTGAGTACTCCCTAATAAATATAATTTATTGTAATATTTTTTATTAAATATTAAATATAATAAAATTAGATTTAATATTTTTATATTAATATATTAAGAATTTTTAAAAATAGAGTAAAATTTTATTTTACTCATATATATATATATATATATATATATATTATAGGTATCTCAAAGTAGAAGCAAGGAAAGAGGGTTCAATTTCTACCTCATGAGAATTTGGAAAGTGATGTGGTGTTGGATGTCTCTTGCATCAGATGAAATAAGAGCATTTATTATCTTCATTTAGACATTCTATCAACAAGTTTGTCGATACAGTTGAAGAGACTATCATTGATGGTATTGGGGTTTGTGAGTGTGAGGTTGTACTCATAGTGGGGGTCACTTCTCTCATTTTGCAGTGGTCTACTTTGCATGAGCACAAGGTCATCCTCTTAGTAGGGGTCACCAAGTGTGCTAAGTGGGATATTCCATAGCATCAAGGACTCCAACACTAGGATCTCCATGTTTTCTCTCATCGACCTCCTTCCTTGAAAATTTTTAGGGATGCAACACACAATAGGTCTATAATCCATGTGCATAGTGCTTTTCTGTTAACTTTGTTGTCTTTTCCTTCTACTACAATTGGCTAAGGTTAATTCTACCAAGGGCCTCTCTCTTTATATTGTTAATTGGTCCTCTTTTTCATTGGTTATGTCCTATTGAGTCTTGGTGTGCTAATTTCCTTTTGAATCCCCTCCCTCTCACTCAGCAGTCTCTCCCTCCCTATCCCATTCCTATCTAGTATGCTTTATGTTATATTCATCGTGCCTTGCCAATGAGGTCACTCGATATAGGGTGATCGATGTCATGGACCCTACAATAATGCTCAATTTCAAGCTCAAGCCCATGCATCTACCGACAAGTTTAGGAAGTGGACATTATTGGGAATTCAACTAGAAATTTTTGATTTGGAGCAAGAAGTCATAGAAGAAAGGGAAATTGTTTTAGACACTGAGGTCGTGGCTTTGATCACAAATTGGATCCTTGACCTAGGGACTCCTCAATCCCGACAGAGTTGATATTTTCACATTGTTGACCTCTATTGGCATACCAAGAGTCTATGGGGAACGGTTTTGTTTGATTGAAATGAAAATCGAGATGAAATCCTCCTCCTCATGGAGGAATTACATCTATTACATCAGCTCATGAATGAGTGCATGGAGCCTATTGTGGATGTTATCTTACAAAGAGATCCAACATCTTCAGGAAGCTCAACTCATCTTGCACCTATCTATCCACCTTAATTTTTTTTATTTTGTATGTTGTTGATAGTATCCAAACTTTATTTTTAGCTTTATAATCTATGTCTTTATATGTTATAGCTACTATTTTGGAAATGATTTTCAAGCCTCTTTTTTGTAATAGGATAATTGTTATAGAAATCATGTTCTTCTAGTTTTGAAGTACATGAGGTCAAATATCATCTATTATATTGGATTTGGTTTCTTCTTAGACAGGCCAAAACAATTTAAGATCCCAATAAATTGCATATGATATGATTTTTTTATATGTTATTATAGATCTTTAAGTTTAAAAGAAATTAATTATATTTTTTTTGGTGTGTGAAGGTTAGACTAATCTTTATATTACAAAAAATTTACATACAAGATGTCCTAGTGTTGTTGGTCAGCCCGAAGGAAAACCCAACCAAAAGCACATGATTGTAGAGTTTCCTTCTTAGCATAGCATCAGGCCTTGAATAATCAAAAGGAGTCTACATCTATAGATAATTGGAACAACGACAAAGACACATCCTCAACCTATCCAAAAGCTTACATCTAGAGATAATTGGAACAATGACAAAGGGACATCCTTGACCTATCCAGAAAAGCAAGTTCAATACATGGATAATATAGAGGAAAAATGCATTTCACAAATCCATAAAAATACAATTCACAAATTCCTAAATAGTCATTGTATTCTCTACTTTATCGGATCAAATCAAACACACAACATGTAATTGTTTTGATTAAACTTAAGAAATTTATGATAGAATCTAGAAAATGTAATAATTCTTTTCATCTTTAAAAATAGTTAGTTTTAACAAACTAACAAACTTATATGAATATCAAGATTATTATATAATATTTGAGTTGTATAACTAAATAATTTTCTTTAATTATATTAAGTTATGGAATTTAGTTATTTTTTATTAAAAATAAATAAATAAATTAATATTTTATTTTATTTTATTTTCATAATAATTTTTTTATATAAATTTATAAACTCAAGTTTATAATTTTTCATATATTTATTAAAAATATATTTAAAAAATCTCCAAAAACAACTATTTAACTATTTTAATATTTTAATTAGATCTTGTAATTAATTTACTTGACAAGTGTATAAACATTTTATATAGAATATTATGGAGCCTATGGCTTAGTCTATGTAATATGAGAGAGACTGCTTCAATGGCAAATTTCACTGATATATATAAAAAAAAGGACTGTGTTTCAGTTCGTTATCGGTGATTAAAAAAATGAACAGTGGAGAAGTAGTTGCAGGGAAGATAGCATGGACGTTGTTGTTTTGTTAATGTGTATCTGAGTAAGTAAAAGTGAGAGGGTACTTATCCGTTTATGTAGGGTTTAGTTTTACCAAATTAAATTATAGGTTTAAGGCATTAAGGGTGGAAGTTGATTGCAATTTGTGAGAGACAAAACTGTTTGGTGACTTTAGACTCCATCTCGTGTGTAGGAATTTTAAACCTAAAGTATTTTGCGATTTTGGTGTTTGTTTCCATCATTATAATAAAGAATGGTGATTGGTATGGTAAGAAAAAGTTTTAAGCAAATCACCTTGTAACATCAATTTGTATATCAAAATTTATCTCTAAATATTACATAATCATACACAATATCTCCAAAATTTTAAGTTTATCTCTAAATATTACATAATCATACACAATATCTCCAAAAATTTAAATTAACTTAAATTTGAAGAAAGTTAAAACAACCAAAGCATTGTTGACGGACGAAAAAGAACTCGTCGGCTCACAAGAGATGGTGATAATGGGAGTAATCGTTGTTAAGTTCGTGATTGGATGTCATGGGCTATGCACGTATGTTTCTAAATGACGCTATGCAAATTTTGTGTAATTCTGGGGAATTTTTTTTTTTTTAAACAATATATAGTGTCAATGTTTTCAGTCTAAGATGGAACAACAACCTCAATGCTTGCAATATTTTTGAACAAGCTATTATAAATAGATATTATTTTAGTGGAAAATCTATTTAAGGGTTTTGGTCCCTAATTCTATATTTATTAATATCAAAAACTTTTTCTTGTTTTGTTTTAAAAATACATGTATTATAATTTATATAATTTATTTATTAAATTTTAACATTATAATTTTAATGTTTTAAGAGATAGTTCTCCCATGTTGTTTTGGTTTGGTTTTTTTATTTCAAGTATTTTGTATGATGGCAAATGAGGATTATATAGACCAAAAAAATTTCAATGTGTAGAAGGGAAACTAGACTAATAACATAATTTCAAAGTCTAGCGGTTGGTAAGACCTTGTCTAACTAGAGCATCTTGTAAATAGAAACTTATAATGCTAAACCTTGATATACATCCACATGAGAATACGAAAATGATTATTAGTGTTGCAAGCAAAAACCCAGTAAGTCATGATAACTATTGGGAAGAATATCCAAGCATCCGGGTTGGATGGTCATTACCCTCATCCTAGGTGAAAGAGATCTTTGTTGATCTCATGGCTAGAATTGTCAACTTGTGGTGTATACTATCAATTATTACCTCCAACTTTGCCAATCTAATAGATTATCATGTATTGTCCTCATATACCTCCCTATGAGGCTTACAATATTGCCAACTTACTGCGATGATTGATGAAGTGATGAGAGTGCATGCAATGCACAAATATTATGGGAACCCAATCCCCTTTGGTGTGAGTTGGCATATTTATGTTATATAAAATGACATAATTATGTTATATAAAATGATGTAATTGATAAAAGATTTATATTCAAATTCTTAAACTAATTACTTTGTATACTATTTACAGAGACTGACTAATATCTATATGGTTTACAGAGAGAAGGAGATAACAATAGGAATTCCTCTTAAAATTAAAATTTTAATGATCTTTTAGTTATCAAAATTTTAAATCTTCTTTATCAAAAATAATAATTATAATTACGTCGTAAGGCGTTTCCCTTTGAGACGAACTCCCCTCTATGCCATTGTGTGCAATGGTGAACCCTTAAATCACTTTGTTTGATGATCAGAGTAATACTATCCATTGGATTATTATCATTTCAACCGCCCAACTTCCGCAACATGCGTTATCATATCAACTGCTTTCAGATTTGGTCATGTTAGGGTTTTGAATGGTTATGGGAGACTTTGTGTGGTGGTATCAACAAAATCTAGGGCAAGAGTGCATAGCATCATATGAAACTAGAAAAGGTTGCCTTCGCCTATGATTTTGTTGCATATTACCTAAGAGGATCGAAAGCCAAGCCAAATTTTCCCCTTTCCCCACTAGAAATCCCCTGCACATCTTCTTTATCACCACCTAAAATTCAAGACTCTATCGCCAAGTTCACCACAAAAGAATTGTCGTTGTCATCTGAACCAACGTTTCATCTTCTGGTTTGAAAGTTGAACACTGCAATGATGACCAAGAGATTTGGGCAGAGAACAATCCCGCATTTTGGGATTGGGTACTTCTTTAATGCGTGGAGAGCGGAAAGTCTCAAAATTTAAATGAATTCCCTCCCTTGGATGAGTCCATGGAGTACTTTGGGGTTCACTAGTAGCCCATGAAGGAAAATCGGTTAATTTGTAAATTATTTTTATGGAATTGTTGACTTCTCCTACAGGGCATTATAAGTGGCCATCCATGCTAGAAATTTCACATCATAATGAAATTTTTTCAAGCTCTCGATTTCGGATTAGAAGCTAGCAAGTGAAATTGAGCTTGCACAATTAATTTTATCACCAAAGGTTTTTGACGGTGACGAGCACCCTTCTCTTTTTATTCTCAATTCCCCTACAGCGTGTTTTCGGTGGCCATTCATGGCAGAAATTTGTTTTGCAATCAAAATTTTGTATTTATGATATTTGTTCATTCCCTGCCTGAGTCAATGTCTGTATGCTTATGCTTATTGCTAATGAATGACATTGGTGGATGGAAGCTCCTCTTCATATTGAGAATATGAGTTACCAATAGAATATGAGGCCACATCTTCATTATCATTTGTACACAATCAAGTTTAAACCAAAAAAAATGGCATAAAGATGATAAAATTGCAATCTATTTTGAATTCCATTCATTGAAAAATGTTGATAGGCGTTTGAATTAATTTTCCTTCAGGCCATCAGTTACAGACTTCTACATTATAAAATAAATCCTATCAATTTATATTTCATCTTTTCTTTTTGAAATATGGGAGATGTGATCGGTCGTCATTTTTGTTAGCTTGTGGAGATGTGGTTAGTATTCCAAGAAATGTTATAAATTAGAACTAAATTGTGGGAGCTTATGAGGTTATTGTCGAGAAAACTGATGGATGGGTGGACTACAACATCGAGTGCATAGGGAATGTCAAGGCCATGATTCAAGCCTTCGAATCCTGCCATGACGTATTTACTCTGCCTTCCCTTCCCTTTCTTTTGAAATTGTAAATATATGCTCAGTTTTAGCAAATGCATATGTTGATCACATGGGTATGTGTTTGTTCAGGGATGGGGTGTAGCCGTTTTAGTGGGGGTCCCTCATTCAGACGCAGTATTTGCAACCAGCCCCATGAATTTTCTAAATGAGAGGACATTGAAAGGAACCTTCTTTGGAAACTATAAGCCTCGTTCTGATTTGCTAGGCCTTGTAGAATTGTATTTGGATAAAGTAAACCTTCTATCATTTATTTATTTATTTATGGCACTTCTGAAACAAATGTATTTCTCTCTCACACCATGCCTCCTCATTTCCTTTCCTTTCCTCATACTGAATCACTACTCGTCTTTAATTAGGCTTTCAATCTAACTTCCTTTCCTGGTGTATTGCTTGCAAAACCTTGAACTGGAGAAAATTTATACACATGAGGTTTATACAGAGAGGTTGTTTTGCATTGGATAAATAATAGGGCTCAACATTGTGAAATAATTGTTAAAATTGTGAAGAAGTTGAAAAAAGTATGTGGGAAATATTGGAATTTTGGTTGATTAATTTTTATGGTTGTGATAAATCAAATCAAATTATTAGAAAAAAAATATTTAATGGCCAAAGCTTGATAAAAAAAGTTTAATGGCCTGTGTTTCCTTTAACCATTCACCCATTGCTCCACTCCTCGATAAGCGTTCACTCCCGGCTAAATCAACAAGGTGAAGCACTCCATGAACATGTTTCTCAATATTCTCATTTACACCAGTAATTCGAAGTGTGAAAACACAATGAATTCTTATTTTTTTTTGTTGAAATGGTTTTGCAGAAATGGTTTTGACACTATTGATGCTCTGCCTTCTTTAACTAAATATAACGCTAATGATTTGGGTGTGCAGGGTCTTGAAGCCTTGTAGTCTCCTGGTGGATAAGAAAAGGGTGGTTGTTAAAATAACAAATCTTGGTTTTGGAAGGGAATTTACAATTCTATTAAGAAATATACACATGAGGTGAGTATTTTAACTGAATTTTCCACTCACATTTTCTTTTGGGTTTTGCAGAAATTCAATAATGGTTTCTTCTGGATTTTGCAGAAATTCAATAATGATTGCTTCTAGGTTTTGCAAAAATTCAATAATGATTGGCAACATTGAGAGAAATTGATTGACCTAAAACCCTTGGTGGTTGGGTTTCCTTCAGGAAGTTCTTTGTAGACATTTGAAGTCTATCTTATCTTTAAATCTGTATATGATTATTTTAATCTTACTGGAATGGACCTGTCTATCTTACCAATATAAAGTTTATCCATGAATACTAATTTAATAGAGTACACTCCTCTATTTAAATATAGTTTAGGATTAGGCAAATCTTTTGTTGAATCAATCATTCTGTTAATTGTATTAGGGATGAAGGAAATACCTATGTTTACTTCTATTTTATTTCTACATTTGACACTTTGCACAATATGTCTAGTGTGATTCGGTGCATTTCAATATAGACATATAATTGTTTTTGTCATTCACAAGAAATTAGATTAATAAATCTACCATGAATTATAATAGGGGAATTCACTAATTAGAGTTTAAATATCTTGTCAATCAATACTTGCAGCTACCATTATTAACTAATGGAGATTATTTGGTGTTTTATTATTATGGTCATTGCTCTCAGAAAAATGATTACAATGGCCACAAAATAGATTGTAAGATGAAGTTTCCTAGACTCTTGACTTTGGGGGAATGACTGTAGACAATGAGATCAATGATATATTGGTAAAAAAACTCTTACTCCGAGAGCACCAATGCATGTAGTCGTGGATGTTTGGTATAGTGAAACCGTGGTATATTTTCCCTACATCTACTTCTTCATCAGCACGTCAGTACTTCTGAGGTGCAATCCATGATCATTTCTTACAGTCATGGTTGGTTCTCAAATTTTCTCATTTCTAAAATTAATTGTTTTAGGGTTGACAAATTTAGTCAATGAAAATGTGTAGGAAAGTAGGAAAGAGGACTATACACGTTAAAATTCCATGCATAAAGTAACAATGGGAGGAGAAGCCATATGAAATAATAAGGTAAGATTGTTTTATTATGAGAATCCATATGAGATAATAAGGTAAGATTATGTTATTATTTAGGTTTGTTTTTAACAAAAACATGTTCGTTTATTTTTTTATATAAAATTCAAACATAATTAGGTCAATAGTTGTGGGTTATTTTGGAACAAGGTTTTTAGGTTAATAAATAAACTATATAAAATAATTAATTGTATTTTATAATTAGTCATGCTTTAGCCTGTTCATCTAGGTTGGATGACAAGTTCATCATCTTTCCATTTCCTTGATCAATTTGTGTTGGAGCTTGAGCACATGTGTGAATCTTACAAGCCTCCTTTACTAGAGATTTGAATGTGGGGTACAAGCGCATAGGATTTACATGCTTTCTAGATGAGGCTAGTTGTTTAACTAGGCTCCAAAATATTTGGTTCCTGGAGGCCACAACCTAAGCCACTTTTGGTACCAACTCAATAAACTTGTGTATTTTTATAAGTAGTGAAGAAGTTTTTGACAAGGAAACATCTGGCAAAGAGAACATAAAAAATCTATTTAATGGCATTGATAAATTATCACTTAAAGTGTCAAATAGCCTGTTTTATGTTTATGATTCTCACTATGATTCATATATGAAGTGAATAAATGAGAATTATCACTAGAAAATGAACAACATCGTGCATGTCTCTTATATGCTACTATTTCCTACACTTTTTCCTTATGGTGTTCCCATTGCAACATGTGGTGCAATTGCTAGTTATATTTATTTACCTAAAAGAAAATTAACTTTTTGATTTTCTTAGAGTTTTATAAAGAAATTCAGTCACAAGAAAATATCGTAATTTATTCCATTTTCTACCCCTCGTCCCACGTCGTTGATATGTTGTATGCTGAGAATAAAGAAAATTATGAGATGGGCAATCGTCAATGAAGTTGTCCCACACTGTTGAGAGGATAATTAAATAATAAAGAATACCATGTGAACCACCTAATCAATGTAATCAAATATAATAACAGGAAGGTGGTTGGTAATGGGTTGATTACTGAAAATTGCAGAATGATGGGCTCCATTCTTACACAAACAGACAACTAATTATGTTTCCCAATTTAATGCACCAAAAATATGGGCCAGCATTGATCACTACTTGACAGTCTATCACATACCCCCTGGGCCTAATTTGGTAGATAATTTGGCAATTACCTACCAAGATCCCTTTCCTTAAATAACCATCAATTGAAATTAGCTTCAATATCCTTCACAGGCATAGTTATTCTATCATATCTCGAACAATTACTAATCATGCAACTATACACATACTCTCAAAAAATTGACAATATCAAAAGTTATGCACCATATCCCCTAGCACCATACTACAGACTTCTCCTATGATTTACTGCATACATGATGGTAACCTTTATATCCAATTATAAGACTTACATTTCAACCCAACCTTACAACATAGAGGCATCATTCATGGCATGCAACTAATACGATTCCTGACGACTCGACATTATCATTAATGGAACATTGTCTTATCATGTCCATGAATCATGATAATAGTCCTATTGACACCATTGAAAGAAGACATAAATATATCTTATGTAATACAAGCCTCATTAGATGCATTCCACTCTATAACGCATAATGTAGATGACCTGAACCATAGGCTTACCCAATTCAAGCCTTAGAATGTAATTAGGTATATATAATATCTCAGGCCTACTATTCACCATCTCAAAAACTAAGATAACACCTAAGTTTCAAGATGTGCCACATAACAATTATTGTATAAAAACCATTTATTAGATTCCTTTACTAAACATAACTTGGATTAAATTTATGTGAAATAGTTGTCCCATACCACCACATATAATCATCTCATAGACATAGTTAACACATGCGATTCTACACATGCTTAGTGATCACATGCAATATCTCACAGCAAGGAAAACTCAAGCAATTTATCACATATGCTAAAGGAACTGAAAATACAGAGGGTAGGAATCCAGCATACATAACATCACATGTAAACTATATTATATGAAATAATGTCACTTGGAATACCGAGCACTGCCTCCCAACCTAGACCCGGCTTTCACCAATTCACCCCCAAACCAAGAGTTCTTACCATGGATTAACTGCCTCCTATTGATCTCTTCAATGGGTATTTAATACCCTCTTTCATGATATGGTTTCCATTAGTGATGTGCCACTTTTATGGATCTTTTTTATCCATTTTCCTAGGCTTTTCCCAAAAAAGCTCGCCTTTCTCTCTTGCAAGGCTTTTCCTCATAAAATCTTTCCTTAATCTCCTACAAACCTTTTATGTTTTTCTTAACTTAGCATCTTTCTCCACATAAGTATCTTAATGGATATTTATCTCCAATCCATTAAGATGATCTATAATTGGATCTAGAAATCTTATCATGAAAGAATTATCCCTTCCCATTCACCAGTGGGATTTGGCAAGAATCTCATCTCTTGGTGTCTCGCTTTTCCAAGTGATTAATTCATTTATTTATTTAATAATAAAGTATTTAGTTTTCTTGTTACACATCAGACTAGCTTTTATTATCTTAGATTAACCGAGTTTTACATACAATGGAGGAGTGTTACATATTCCCCCCCTTAAATTTACATTGTCCTTAGTGCATTATTGCATCTTACAATGTTATTTCCTCATTCATAGCTAGTTGTCTCTGAATTTACAGGCTCCCATTGCCTTTCCATCTGATGTATATCTTCTGATATATATTGGTTACAAAGGAGCACATCTCCTTCCATCGCTACATTTAAATATGATTCCCCATGTTCATTGTATTTGAAGAAATTAATGTTCTTCTCGTTCATTCTTCCAAAGCCTTTGTATTCTTTCCGAACACTTGCTTCCTACAGTTTCCCTGCATTAGTCACAACAAGTCAACTAGCCCATTTGACTAATCAACGTGTATAAAATATCATAGTAGGTTAGTTCAAACATAACCATCAAAATCATACCCCATAAGTAGCCATCATAAGCAGAACCATATGTCATATGTATACTAAGACTAAAGCAAAACATAGATACTTATCCTTAGTTTCCCATACCAATTCTTAGTTTCCACTTTTATCCTGCCTCTATACACACTCTGGATTGGTTACCTTACCAGGCAATCACCCAATGTCTTCATGTGCACCTGCACATAGTGTGCATTACACACAATTATACATGTCATATATTATCATGCAATACATGTATCCATACCGGTACCATATGTACCGCTTGTACATAGTACCACCTGTACAACTTGTACACCATACCAATGTCCATAACATCACCTGCACGACATATACTTCATCCACATGTTTCCAACCATGTTAGTATTATGCTAACAATTCCTTCAACTATTCATCTTACCTTTAGGCAAGTCCAACCAAACCATGTATAGTTTGTCAATTGGAGAATAAGGAATTCTACAACCAGAGTATAACTATTTTTTTTTTATGTCAAAGTATTCATGTGCTTTTACTTAGCTAATAATTTTCATATATCTTGTGGTTGCAGGAAATTTTCAGTAAATGATAACATAGATGCATAATACAACTTTACAAAACCAATAACTTTGAGTTTTGGGATTAAATATGTCACTTAGACAAGGTTTTAACAACAACGGAATATGACCTCTGCTTAATCATAAAACAACTATTGACTATGATAGTTAGTCTAGCATGGACTTCATTGTTATAGTTGAAATCTAATAACAACTTTAACTTTGTCTTTAACCAAGAAAATGATCGTTTGGTACTCAAAAGTACCCCATACTTAAACTAATCATGTCATATGATTTATTGTTACTCTTTTTACACTTCTTCCAACACCTTGTTGGCCATGAATAATTCAGTGTATGTCCAAAACCAATTGAACAAACAATATGCAAATACATACATTTCCCATACCTGAGTTATAAATGAAAGTTACAATGTTTTCAATTCCACACCCTCTAAGTTTTTAGGCACTATGTGCACCAAGGTGTGATCCTAGGGTTTTTACCTGTTAACACATTATTTTAACATTAAATCACCCTTGTAAAATAAAATAAAATACTTATTTATCCATTAACATGAATTCTTTCGTCATTTCGGTAGTACTTGTTATGTTGCCCTAACCAAACAACACTATTAAGGAAATCTGATCGGTAGACTTCTTCAAGATTGTTTGATAGTGGTACAAAATATGCATTCCATTTTATATGGTTGTCCATTTATTGGAATAAATTTCTAGATACCCCATATCTTTGTGTACAATCATCCTGATTACCAGTACCCTCTAATCATCCAATATGGTTAAAGCATCCTATTGATTCAACAATGAGTTGTTGCATGGTTTGTTATTCTCTCTTTTCATTGTCTAGAACATTTTATATGTCACACTTTACTTGATGCATGAATTATTTCACTTAGACCATCATAAGTTGTGCTAATGCAAATCCTTTTGGTTTACCAACAATTTGTTGATTAATTCAGACCATTCATGCTCTGGATCTAGTGTATACTTCTGGTTAGTCATTCAGCTGCTCTGAAATGCTCTACTTCTAATTCAAGTGCATCCAACACCACCATATCTGATCTGTTGGTCATTTCATAAAGCAGGTATACATTGTTTAGATATATTAGGAGTATACAGATCATTTTTATCCTAATACGTCCCTCAAGAAGTACATTTATAAGTTCTATAATCATTCTACTGGAAGCATCTTCTTCCTACTCCAGGTTCCTATTTGTGTGATATTAACAGAATCCCATCTATATATGGATGATATACACATCAAGGTTATGAAGTTTGAGGTTGTATACTTTGAGTTGAAATTTCATATCCAAATTTGAGTGAACTTGAGAATGTATCCTTGAATTTGTGTTTAATAATATCTTACTATTATTGCTTTTGCACTCCATCATGTATTTACTCTAAGTGTAATTTTCGCTGTTAGTCCCCTTGACCTTCTGATTAAAGTCATAAAATTATTAATGCATGATGTCTTCTTCAATATGTATACAATATGTTGTATTACATTTATGCACACTCTTCACAACCTTGACCCTAGTTTAGTCTAGATTGGAATATACTTTGTGCCTCTTGCATATCTCAATTACGATTATTGAGATTTTCTTTACTCAATAGAACCCTGTAGGTTCCAAACTATGCATGTCTAATTAGCTATGCATAATAACCTGGTAAGGTTTTGTTCCCTCAAATAATGTGTATTTGGAGCATTTTTCCACTAAGGGTGAATTAAACAATTCACCCAATGAACCACATCCTTACATGTAGATGAATCAATTAACACAAAATGTTAAATTGAGAGGCAATTTTAAAATTACATGGTCTCGTTCCACATATAGAGACATGTCTTTTACTAGCTTAATGATATTGAATAGATACAATTTTAAGAAGACCTTCAGAATTGTTCTAGGATGGAAATAAATTAACCATCAATCTCTTGTCAATGTTGAGAGAATGTCATGAACTTATCTTCTATGACTTATATAGATTCTATCTATATACTTTTATTTTAATTTGTGTTGACCATGATCTATGGAAATGGTGCTTGTCATTTTATCTTTTTTGTTTTCCTTTTACCTTATATGATTTCAGTGTTTCCTCTTTCATTTATCATCCTTTCTTAGGATCTCTATAATCATAAACTTTATTCCATTAAGTGATGTCCTTGACTGGACTATCCTTACCGGTATTAGTTGGAATTTTATTAAGCTATGCCCTTGCATAACAATCATACAACTCATAATTTGATTTTACTATGAGTAAAATAACATGATTACCTTATCATCAAAATTTTAATCATACTTTAAAATCACTTATTCAACGTTGTTATTTATTCATATATTTCCTTACACAATATATCCATTGTTCTTCCTAAAGCTGGTTATAGACTTTACTCCTCTTATGTCGAGGAATTTAGGATTTGAGCATTCTTTTACCTCAATACCAATGATATATATTCTTCTTATAGAGGTACTACTTATGATCTAATTGAATATCTGATTAATACTTTGGGTATAGCATCCCACTTCTGATGTAATAACCATACTTCACAATTATTACAAAATTGTTTATTTCTCCCGCTCTATTATGCACATCTAAAACTAGGTTGACCATGTGTAAGTATCTTAGAAAATATTTTAACAAAGGCATCCACATCAGAGTTGCCCCTAGATCTTGTTATTGTCAAGATGAAGGAAGAAACCATAAATAGAATAAGGAGAAAAATATACAAATCATAGGAGAGCTTACTCTCTATGGTGTGTAGAAGCCCACTTCAGAGTTGATTTGAAATCCTGCTAATATTCAGTTAGAAAAGGATGCAATCAACAGATTATTCTGTTAGCAACAACATAAAACATTTTCTAGTACAGGAGGCAACTTAATACTAATTTATAAATATCACACGCTAACGGAGCTAATATCCACCTGCGACTGAATCATTGACAACAATGTATCCACTAAAGGACTGCCAATAGTGAGCTCATTATTATCTAGCTTTGCAATTAATTTTGTGAATACGTGTCATGAAACTTCAAGATCCTTCCACTGGATTATTTCCAATGAGAATATAGGATGAATAATTTACCAACATAGTTTCCATCACATGCCATTCACTGAGGCCACCATGTAACAATTGCAAAGACATGACAAGAAATTTAAATATAGTTTTTCTTTAACAAAAAGCATAGCTAAATAAATTTCCCGTAATTTGTTGTAGTCACATAAGCTTTCTATAGGATATGCACTGGATAAAATATGTCTAACAATACTGCTTTGAGGAAACATAGTATAAATTATCTCACCAAAGGCTTCTACACTGAACATTAAAATTGAAAAGAAACATCCAACAAGATGTTCATCAAAACAAAATAATATCTCTACTGATAGACAATTGAGAAATTCTAATATGGTTCAATATGGAATTGCCTCCACAACATCATTGTTTTGTGCTTCCCAAAATATATAATAATTTTGGAAGAATATTCATACTGTTAAACTAACGATTAAGCATCCCACACTACATCCCTTCACTTCCAGAACCTAGAGGCAAAATAATAGATCAATATCGAAGTAATAATCACATTTAGAAATGTACTCTTACTTCAACTCGTATTCAAACCTCAATACAATTTTTAAAAATTTAATAATTGGTCAAAGGACACATAATTGCGAAGCAACCAAACTATTGAAAAAGAAGAAAATTTAGAGCTAATGCATATCATCCCTAGTCCAAGGATATCATGGAACTAGAATCTGGCAGTTCACAAACATTAAAAGGTAAAATGCAACATGCATAATATATTTCAATCAACGTTACTGTCACAATAAGTTTGTGCATCTTGACCGGGCTATTGACTAATGCATGCGCCCTCCAGTATATATAAGCAACAACTTTCACTAGTGTATTTTGGTGGAGGAGCTAAACCAAAGGCTAAGTTTCTTCGCAGTTCCAATTTGGACCACCTCGGGATCATCATTGACACTCAAGGCCACACCCACGATGAAGGTTAAGAAATCTCCTGCCACAAATCAATTGCAAGGCTTCATGAGGCCTGAAGGTAAAACTCTCCATGGGGCTCACGTAGATGTTGCTACCCCACCCTTCATGATGAACACAGTCCATCTCGAATTAATCTTGCTTGGTTAGACCATAACTGCTCTCTGTTGAATCAAATTCTACGTAAACATGGAAGAACAATGAATATATGCATAGGTGTACCTCTTGAATGTGAATCCCTACACTTGGATGACTAACTTCCTACCTCCATGTAGAGAACGAAGGAAAGCCCTACTTATTTAACGAGAATTTCCTTAATGATATGTGTTGCCTCCGCAAAGATTCGATCAATAAAACTAGATAACCATTATCTTGCTAAGGAAACGTTTTCAGTTTAGTAGATAAAGCGAGCACAGAAAATGGCTTTTGTGGATTGAAAGGAAACAATCATCCTTACCATGTTTTTCTTCGACCGAAGAAAAATTTGCAATGTCCCCTATCCAATTTGAGTATCTTGATGCCTATCCAACCGAATTTGATCGAATGACTCGATCCATGGGATGATTTAAATCTCAATGGCTTGAAATTTTTTCGTTTTTTTTTCAAAAAAAACAAGAATCTAATTCATGACATGTCACTCCTGCCTTATGACCATGCAATTTTGGTGGATTTTCCATGCAACACCTTGATGAATTAAGCGGAGCTTATGCTTCAATAACTAATCTCTCAATCCATTCTTTCACATTTCTTGCAGAGATCAGTGAGCACTTGATCAAGAGACTCCTGCGCTCGTTGTGCGCAAAGATGTCTGAAGGACTTAATGGCCTCGATGGCTTCCAGCGACCGGTTCTGCTACTTCATCACTAGGGCCATGTCCTTCAATGTGCTGTCAATGCATTTTCCTGCAATAATAGCTTACCAGCTGGGTCCTTCTCCATGAGTTGGAGCCGCTTGGCTCTGCCATAGGGGGTGTCTCTGATGGGGACCTTGTACATAGCATGAAAGGGATTGATTTTTCCCTGATCTTTCCACGAAGCTGATTGATTTGCCTGAGCTGAAGCAGGGGCAGTGTTGCTCTGTGAATAGTGCATTTTAAACTTTAACATCAGACTTATCTAGAGAAAATAGCAAAGACTCGGCTTTGACTGTCATTTCCTTCATTTTTGTAGCATTGAATGAGAATTTCCAAAACCTTTCTGGTCCTTAAACCCTGCGCGTCATAAACATGACTTTGCCTTTGCAATAGTCGGCCATTAGAAATTAAAGACCTTATGCTCTTGACTATTTTGACTAACTCTACATAATTCGATCCGCGGTATTTAGTGGTCCATATCAATGCACTAGAGCGCTCATGCATTTATGAGACTAAATCTAGTTGCTCAATTAATGCCAAGAATTTGGTAAATACTGAACGCTCTCAGATTTTTTATAAATGTGGTCATGGCCATATAACTTGTACGTTGTTAAATATGCCCTTTGCAATGTTTTAATATATTTTACTTCATTTTCATGGAGAGTTATAAATGTCGAATATTGGTCGAGACCTTAATTAATCAATATAATATATATAGCACATTATATTATATTGCTATTCCAACAATATGCCCCTTCCATAATCATTTTAGGATTTGATTTCCACCGTTATGGATTCTTGCATATTTGGCACTTATATCCTGAACCCTCCATTAAAATTCTTAGTAGTGTAAGGCCAAATTTAGGACCTGAAACTTATTCATATCCTACAGAGGCGGATTGGCCCATAGGCCGAAACGTTTGAACTTAAGTGTGGTGCCCCGCTCTAGTTGAATGACAATGATATGAGATTAACATTTATTTAGCCCTAGGGCCCACACTTTATTACTTGAGGATATGGACACATGACTCTATTATTATTGGTTGTGATATTAGTGGTTGTGATGTTTATGTATGATCTCCATTGATATTATGATGAAGATAACATTAATGGTTATTCATGTTCTCTATTGATATTATGATGATTGTGGCATAAATGGTTATGTTTGTTATCTATTTGATGTTATGATGTTGATAGCTTTGATGCATATGTATGCTTCCATTGATGTTATGATGATGATAGCCATGATGGATGTGTCCCCTATGTTACCTACTTGCATTAGTTCTAGTTCACAATGAACAATGATGTGAATGACTAGGTGATGGTAATGATGCTATTATGACGATGACTAACACTAAGAAACCTTGTTACTGATTATTATTGAGTATGGTAGGAAACCACCAGATGCACTCGCACATGACGAGTTGACGACACCTGGTTTGATGAAAATTTATATTATTTTATCTTTGAAATTCTAAGTCGATTTTGAAACCTGCTATATATGTCTATCTATATTTTGATGATATGTTAGTGGTTGTAGGCACAGATTAGTTGCTTGGCCGAATGACTCACATATGGGTGATGGGGTTGTACAATTGGATGGAACTGCATGGGAGGGGTGGGATAGTGTCCTTGATCTCACCCACTAGCACTCCTGCCGTGACTTGGGCTGGAAAGGTTGAAACACCTTCGCCTTGAAGATCACGATGTCATGAGGGCAGGTCCCAAAGTTGGGTCGCTCATGAGGATTTTACCGGGGGGCACGCATCAAGGTGGATTCCTTGATCCCTGACACCATTAGTCTCACTATAGCAAGCAACATAAGAGATGATAGTGGTCTCTGTCATTGCACCTATACCTTCCCCTCGTAGCCATTGAATTCTTGAAGGGCAAGTGGCATGGCACCCTTGGAACTTCAAGGGAATTTCTTAAAGGGCACGACCGACTTGGCACCCTTGGCATCAAAAATAAACTGTTAGGCATGGTACCCTTGGAACTTCAAGGGATGTTCCTGAAGGGCACGACCAAACATGGCACCCTTGGAATCATTAAAAATAAACAAATTAATAAATATAATCAAGAAATGAAAATCAGGCAAATTCACATCAAGGGTAAATGATGTTAGAAACTGAGGTAATTAAATCAAGAATAAAACTTGGGTTAAGAGGATCATAGGAAGAAATAAAATATTTTACCTTAAAAACTCTACCCTTCCCATGTTGAAAAATATTAGGTAGATAATGTAGTTTAATTAGGTAAAAAGGGGAAAGAGGGACATAAATGTAAGGATAAATATTAATCCTAAAATAGTTAAACCTAATTAAGAGAAGAGGATGGTGAATTAAAATAAGATTAATAAATTAAATTTTAGAGAAATATAGAGAACCTCCATGTGGCAACAACCAACATAAGAATATCCATCTAAGAGATAACTTGAGTTAAATTAGGGAGTAGATAGGGGATCAAATCTTGACTCATCAATTGACTTTAGTAATGAACACAAATTAAGGAGTAAAAAAGGGGGATCAAGAGACAACTAGGAGAAGAAATAGGAATCGTGTTGAGGTGAGGAAAAATATTATTTTTAAATTAAAATTTAAGTAAATAATCTTGGAGATCCTTGATGAGAGAGTGACACATGGGTGGGTGAATAATCAAACTATTGAATTATCAAAAATAATTAACTATGCATGAAATGCCAAGTGTCACCTATGAGGACTCCTATAAAAGAAGGGGCAAGCCATGGGAGAAGGGACTTTTTGGACCCTAATGTTGGATGGATGAGACTATGCCAGAGTAGTGACTACGAGCTATAGTTAGTTTGGTGAGTTAGAAGACTTTAGAGAGGGGACTCTTGAGCCAAGGAGTGCTCTCCTCTACCAGCTAATTACATTCCTCCATTGTACAACCCCATTGCAGCTCGGGGGTCCGCGGGGAAGGAGAGTACCCAAGGAGTAGGCTGGGAGTTTAGTCGGTGGGTCATTGCTTTTGGATTAAGCACGTCGACATTCACACTTGGAGACGACCGACAACGAAGGAAGGCAAATAGCGGCTAGTGAATTTTGAATTTTGTCTCCTAGTGAACAGTACCTATGTTGTTATAGTATTCTTTTGTATGACTTCATTATGGTTTTAGCAAATTTAATGATATGTTCAATAAAGAAAATTTCTAGAAAGTTTTATATATTGCTTAAATGACTTTTGAATTCCTAATGCTATTTTTCTTATGGATGTATTTCAGTATTAAAAAAATAAAAAAAAAATTATAGGGTTGGTCCCTACACTTGGTTTCAGAGCTATGTTGAACCCTTGAGACCTATGGGCCTATGCATGCATGACTAGTTTTGTTAAATATCTAATACATTCTACATAGAGGGATTTGGAGAAATGACCAAAAGTGGAGGAAGTTTTATAAAGTTAGAGCCGAGGAGAAGCCTGCCAAGTTGGTGATGTTTATCGGAAAAGGTGAAGCAGGAAAAACAGCCTGTGCCCTGATTGTTGCTCAGGTTCCCCATTCCGCCTTCTCTTCCATTGTCATTTTAGATATGAGGGAAATTTGTTTTTTTGTTTTTCATTTTTCACTGATGGTGACATAAGCATCTCTGATAAAATGCATATATTTCGTCTAAACTTGTAGTAGCATGTAGTTTGGTCTGTTTGGATTGGAAATATATTTTAGATAATATGCATTTCCTATCATCTTTGTTCAACCATTGTCAGTGGGCACTCTTGTGTATTTGGCTCAAGTCTTTAATTCCATTAAAAAGGGGTACAAATGGTAGTACAAAAATTGAATATCAGATAGGATGTTGGCACAGACACTGTTCAAGAGTTAAAGCACTGCGCTAAAAATCGAAAATGAGACTCCTATGAACCACCCTCCCGCAGATCCCCGTGACAAACAAGACAGAGGGGAACAAAAGAGATACAGAATAGATTTACTTCCCTTTATTAATCCGTAGACCTTCATGCAAGTGAGCTGCATGAGCCTCGCAAATCCACCATAGAGCATGATTTTCAGGCAACTTGGAAGAGCAAGAAGTCTATCCAATTTAAAATCCATGCTGGTCAAAAATATTTTCCTGAATTATTATTTATGAATATATTTGTGGATATACTGGTTTTCCACTCTTGAAGATGATCCAAATCCATGATGTGGTTTCGTTTTATTTAAATTGTGGTTTGATTGCTCTAAGATTCATAGTATGTCTATTGATTCTGTTTTCGTCATTCCTGTGGCTCGATTATACACCTGAAGCTTGCAATTTTATGGCACGCTATATAATTTGCATTGGTTGGGGTTCAGATGTCTTGTAGCTCAGATCTTCCATTTGTACTCTTGTTCAGTTGCTCAGTTATAATTTCAGTGGTTTTTAAATGGCACGCTTTTTGTTCTATGCAACAAGATATCACTTATAATATTTGGCATCATATTTTTCTGAAGAGTGGCCTTCGATATATCATATGGTATATATTCAGTGGCTATCCGATATTTACTGACATTGTTTCCAATGGTATCACTATGTTACCTTTTAAATGGCTTGCATTTGTTTCCTGTTTGGATTGTTCTACTATTTGTATTGATCTGTGATCTTGGATCGTTAAGGGAGCCTTCTAACTCAACCATCACAAAATCAATTTTCTTGAAGGGTTTCAAGGTATAGCCGTGAGGGTTTGGAAGATAGCTGTGAAGATTAGATTTTTCTTCTTTGTGGGTTTTCCCATCATTTTCTGGGCAAAAGAATTGACCCTTTGAAACATATTTTCTTAAGATAAACTCAAGTAAATTTCTGAAGAATTTGAAAGACGAAATTCTGCATTTTTCATAGTCGTCTACTTTCTGGGCTGCAAACGCCACAGGGATGCTCTAGCTTCGTATTGAGGGTTTCACAATTTTATTTTTATTTTTATTTTGTGGCACATTAATATATTCATTGAAGGCTCTTTCTCTCTGGCAGATTTATGAGATAGCTGCAAGGCCATAGAAAAATTGTTTTTCTTTTATATATAAAAAAAATCATCTAATCCTCCATGGAAATTTCTTCCAATCGCCTAGAAAGATTGCGCTCAATCTCTGCAATGCCTTGACAGGCTTCATCCATAGCCTCGTGATCCGACTGATCTCCAAGGGACTGTAGAATGGATCTGGTCTGCGCAACATCGGAAACAACGCTGGTCATTTTAGCCACACGCTCTGGCTGCAGAAGCTTAGGCATCTCTCTAACCAGAGCCTCACCATGCCGCTCATTGGCTTCCAGATCCACTTCAATGGTGTTCGAATTTAATTTTTGCAATTAACCCATTTCATTATGTTTTCCGCCTTCTGTATCTTACATTTATTTTGATGGCATATTTGGTTTTTATAACTTTGCCTCTACAAAATGTTGTTCACTATTGAAGCCTCATATTGTCAATATAACAATGGAAATTTCCTTTAAATTGAGAAACATAAATGATACTTTGCTTCAATTTGGAGAAAGATAATTTTGTTATGAACCAAATTGTTGTTACATGAAGCATCATAAATAAAAGGACACGTAGCACATATAATCCACAAGGATAAAAAAATATATATACATAAATTGATATTAATGAATGATGATTACAGGTGAACACTGTGATCACTTTATATTAGTGTTGAAAAGATTGGTCATGCTGAATGGTCGTAATTAATAATAATTATGAATTATATATATTATATAGATAGGATTCATTACATGTCACCCTTCCTTGAAATGCTTCATCCTCGAGCAATTGAAGAAAGGAGGTGAAGAGATCTTTTGAGTTTTGAATAATTTTGTTGCATTGTAGAAGGACCAATCCATCCTTGGTTGATTTTGTCTAGGATTCTCTTTTGATAAGACTCTTAAATGAAACTTCTTTCATTATGAATCTAAGTATGTTTTTATTTTGACTCCACGTTATATTGAAATTTTGATTCTTCAGATTGTAAATAGAGTGTCATATTTTGTTAGATAAATGTCAACGCTGATAAATTCATTGGTTATTGGGACTGCTTTTGTGATAAGGACAATGATAAAGTGCCTTTATGGATTGTTGCTCCTTGATCTCCACTTTTTATTCTCAAATAACTTTTTGGTATTTAAGTTTCTGTTAGATACTCGAATTATCTGTTGATTGATAAAAAAATTCAATAATTCCAAAATGATTTTTAATTTGAATTGATTATGTTTCTTGTGATCAATAAAGTTTTTGTCCACAACTTGCAGTTAAATTTTTGAAAACATATTCAACTTAGTTTGGTTGGCAGATGTCTCTTGGTAGACAACTTGAACTTTGACTTTTGGAAGTAACATTTTCTTTCACTTTAGTAGTTTGAATTTGGTAAGCAAGGTTTGCCTTTGATGTATTGGATGAGTAATTTCCTTGTCTCTTATAATAAAAATTTATTGATATTTCTCCATTTGTTTTCATGAACCACTTATTTTTGCTTATCTTCTTGTTGTGATTCCTATCCATATTGGAGCATCACATCTTCTAGAATTGGTGTTTGATCCTTGAATTGGAAATTATAAAACATTGCCTTGATCCTCATGATTATATTTTGAATCTATTTAATTTGAATTTATGATGAGTTGTAGTTACATTCTTTGCTGGTAATATTGAATAGGCATTGGACATGCCTTAAGGAATTAGTTATTGCTGTAGAAAATTATGCTCTGCTGTAGCCTAAGCCAGTTTTCAAGTTTTGCATGGTTTAATGCCCAAACCTATCATAAAACATGACTGATACATTTATTAATTTTGCATTTAGCTTGAAACAAAAAGGGCTACTCTACCATTTTACTTTTCCAAAAAACTGATACAAGAGAAAAATTGTAAGCACACACATAAATTTAACAACCTTGTTTTTGGTCCAATGGCTCTAGAAAATCCCACAAGGGGAAAACAAGTCTTCAAGGAGAATTTTATTTGCTTCTTTAGAAAATTTCTACAACAAAAGTACCAACTTATCTCTTCCCTTGAAGAAGCACCTCAGAGGTCCTCTTTCAAGTAAGTTCTGAACTGATATTTTAACACATAGTTAGCTCTCCTTTAGCAGAAATGTCGACCTCATTTAACAACTCCTTCTTTGGAAATGACCTCTGTGTAGAAATTCCATAAAATTCTGCAACTGCTTATATGAACAATCTGAAATCTAACTTATTTTCATAAAGACACATAATTTCTCTACTAATTGCAATGGAATAGGAACAGATAACACAGACACACAATATAAAAAACACAATTTTTCTAGGGAACCCAACTAGGAAAACCTCCCTACACTTCTTGTTCTTTCTTTGGAGCTCAGTAATGGGGCTTGCTATCTTCGAAAACCCTTCGACAGATCTACGATGATACCCTGCCATGCCCATGAAACTTTGTATTTCATGAACATTTGTTGGTGTTGGCCATTCCATGATGGCCTCGATCTTTACCGGGTCTACTGCAATACCATCCCCAGAGATAATGTGTCCAAGATAATGAATCTTGGTTTGGTAAAATGAACACTTTGACAACTTCCCGTATAATTGGTTTTCTCTAAGACATTGAAGAACTATCCTCAAGTGTTCATCGTGCTCTTCTGGGGTCTTTGAGTAGATCAAAATGTCATCGATAAAGACTTGTACAAACTTGTCAAAGTACTCCTGAAATATTTCGTTCCTCAAACTCATGAAAACACCCAGGGCATTTGCTAGTCCAAAGGGTAAAACTACAAATTCATTTGGATTGGAAAATGTGAAGAGGCATTCTAAAGGTTAAAGGTGTTATTAATGACAACACCAATTTTGAGGGTGTCAAATATGGAACAATAATTTTTGGGTTGCACTGATGCCTCCAAGGAAGGGTTGGGTTGTGTGTTGATGCAAGAAGGAAGAGTAATAGCTTATGTAACAAGGAAACTTAGAACCCACGAAGAAAACTATGCAACCCATGATCTAGAAATGGCAGCAATTGTTTATGCACTAAAGATTTGGAGACACTACCTTCTTGGAAGGAAGTTTGATCTTAGGACTGATCATTGTGGGCTACAACACATATTCACTCAAGACCACTTAAATGCAAGACAAAGATGATGGTCTGAGCTAATTAGTGAATATGATTTTGATCTCACTTACATAAAAGGAATAGTAAATAGGGTGGTTGATGCTTTAAGTAGGACATCTCGATATTTTCAGTGAGTCCTTTAAAGACAAATTTGAGGGAGAAACTACTTGATTTTACAATTTAAGGACACCAGGTATCAAAAGGTTAGAAAAGGTTTAATGGAGGATGAAATGAGGCTCCCAAAATATGAAGAATACTCCCTTGATAATGATGGGCTACTACAATTTCGGGGAAGGATATATGTACCACCGAATGAAGATATACGCCAGTTAATCTTGAATGAAACACATCGTGTAGTATACATGGCACACCCTAGTGTTAAGAAGATGAGTGCGGACCTGAAACCACTCCTCTTTTGAAAAGGGATGAAAAAGGACATTGTAAACTTGGTAGCAAGATGCTTAGAGTGTCAACGAGTAAAAGCTGAACACAGACATCTAGCATGATTATTGCAACCCCATGAGATACCAAAATCAAAATGGGATGTTATATCAATGGAATTCATTGTGGGACTACCAATGACCTCAAGAATACATGATTCCATATTTGTAGTGGTGGACACGTTGACCAAGAGCGCCCATTTCATACTAGTTAAGACTACATATAAGGCACCAAAAATAACCAGATTTTTTATTGATGAGATTATGAGATTACATGGATTGCCTAGGAAGATCATATCTGATAGGGGAGCAATGTTTACAAGAAAGTTTTGGACCAGTTTCCAAGAAGCCTTGGGAACCCAGTTGAACTTCAGCACTACTTTTCACCCTGAGGCAGATGGGCAGACACAAAAAGGACTAATCAAATCCTTGAAGGCATGCTTTGGAGGCATGTGATGGACCAACAAAAGAGATGGGAGGAGTTTTTACCCCTTGTGGAATTTTCTTACAATAACAGTTATCAGAGTTCCATCAAGATGGCGCCATTTGAGTTCTTATACGGAAGACCTTGCAGAACATCTCTCAGTTGGGACCGACTAGAGGACTGAGTATTAATAGGACCAGAAGTGGTGCAAGATATGGAAGAACAAATGACTATGATTAGAGGAAGGCTAAAAGAAGCACAAGACCGACAAAAGAGCTATGTTGATGCTCATTGGGTAGACCGAAGTTATGAAGTGGGAGATAGGGTATTCCTGAGAGTAAGGCCCCAAAAAAGCTCTATAAGATTCAAAAAGGGAGAAAAATTGTCTCCACGGTTTGTGGGACCTTTTGAAATCTTAGAAAAGAAAGGCCCAGTGGCATATAGGCTTGCCTTACCTCCATCTTTAGCGTGTATGCACGATGTGTTTCATATTTATGTTTTGCGTCATTATATTTCAAATCCTTCGCATGTTATTAACTTTGGTCATTTGCAGGTTTCGATCAAGGGAATAGTAATGGACAAACCAGTTCACATACTGGACCAACGAACTTTGCAGATTAGATGATCGTTAGTGGACCAAGTTAAGGTCCAGTGGAACAATTATAGTCCTAGTTCAGTTACTTGGGAGGACGCCGAGGAGATGTTTCACCATTTCCCTTACTTATTCCAAGGACTTCGAGACGAAGTCTATTATTAAGAGGGGGTGTATGTAGTGCCCCGCTCTAGTTGACTGACAGTGATATGAGATTAACATTTATTTAGCCCTAAGGCCCACACTTTATTACTTGAGGACCTCAGGTTGAGGATCTGGACATGACTCTATTATTATTGGTTGTGATATTAGTGGTTGTGATGTTTATGTATGATCTCCATTGATATTATGATGAAGATAGCATTAATGGTTATGCATGTTCTCTATTGATATTATGATGATTGTGGCATAAATGGTTATGTTTGTTATCTATTTGATGTTATGATGTTGATAGCTTTGATGGATATGTATGCTTCCATTGATGTTATGATGATGATAGCCATGATGGATGTGTCCCCTATGTTACCTACTTGCATTAGTTCTGGTTCACAATGAACAATGATGTGAATGACCAAGTGATGGTAATGATGCTATTATGATGATGACTAACACTGAGAAACCTTGTTACTGATTATTATTGAGTATGGTAGGAAACCACCAGAGGCACTCACACATGACGAGTTGACGACACCTGGTTTGATGAAAATTTATATTATTTTATCTTTGAAATTCTAAGTCGATTTTGAAACCTGCTATATATGTCTATCTATATTCTGATGATATGTTAGTGGTTGCAAGCACAGATTAGTTGTTTGGCCGAATGACCCACATATGGGTGATGGGCTTGTACAATTGGATGGAACTACATGGGAGGGGTGGGACAGTGTCCTTGATCTCACCCACTAGCACTCCCGCTGTGACTTGGGCTGGAAAGGTTGAAACACCTTCGCCTTGAAGATCACGATGTCATGAGGGAAGGTCCCAAAGTTGGGTCGCTCATGAGGATTTTACCGGGGGGTGCGCATTAAGGCGGATTCCTTGATCCCCGACACCATTAGTCTCACTATAGCAGGCAACATAAGAGATGATAGTGGTCTTTGTCATTGCACCTATACCTTCCCCTCGTAGCCATTGAATGCTTGAAGGGCAAGTGGTGTGGCACCCTTGGAACTTCAAGGGAATTTCTTGAAGGGCACGACCAACTTGGCACCCTTGGCATCACAAATAAACTGTTAGGTGTGACACCCTTGGAACTTCAAGGGAAGTTCCTGAAGGGCATGACCAAACATGGCACCCTTGGAATCATTAAAAATAAATAAATTAATAAATATAATCAAGAAATGAAAATCAAGTAAATTCACATCAAGGGTAAATGATGTTAGAAACTGAGGTAATTAAATCAAGAATAAAACTTGGGTTAAGAGGATCATAGGAAGAAATAAAATATTTTACCTTAAAAACTCTACCCTTCCCATGTTGGAAAATATTAGGTAGATAATGTAGTTTAATTAGGTAAAAAGGGGAAAGAGGAACATAAATGTAAGGATAAATATTAGTCCTAAAATAATTAAACCTAATTAAGAGAAGAGGATGATAAATTAAAATAAGATTAATAAATTAAATTTTAGAGAAATATAGGGAACCTCCATGTGGCAACAACCAACATAAGAATATCCATCTAAGAGATAACTTGAGTTAAATTAGGGAGTAGATAGGGGATCAAATATTGACTCATCAATTGACTTTAGTAATGAACACAAATTAAGGAGTAAAAAGGGGGGATCAAGAGACAACTAGGAGAAGAAATAGGAATCGTGTTGAGGTGAGGAAAAATATTATTTTTAAATTAAAATTTAAGTAAATAATCTTGGAGATCCTTGATGAGAGAGTGACACACAGGTGGGTGAATAATCAAACTATTGAATTATCAAAAATAATTAACTATGCATGAAATTCCAAGTGTCACCTATGAGGACTCCTATAAAAGAAGGGGCAAGCCATGGGAGAAGGGACTTTTTGGACCCTAATGTTGGATGGATGAGACTATGCCAGAGTAGTGACTACGAGCTATAGTGAGTTTGGTGAGGTAGAGGACTTTAGAGAGGGGACTCTTGAGCCAAGGAGTGCTCTCCTCTACTAGCTAATTACATTCCTCCATTGTACAACCCCATTGCAGCTCGGGGGTCCGTGGGGAAGGAGAGTACCCAAGGAGTAGGTTGGGAGGTCAACCGGTGGGTCATTGCATTTGGATTAAGCACGTCGACATTCACACTTGGAGGCGACCAACAACAAAGGAAGGAAAATAGTGGCAAGTGAAGTTTGAATCTTGTCTCTTGGTGAACGGTACCTATGTTGTTATAGTATTCTTTTGTATGACTTCATTATGGTTTTAGTAAATTTAATGATATGTTCAATAAAGAGAATTTCCGGAAAGTTTTATATATTGCTTAAATGATTTTTGAATTCCCAATGCTATTTTTCTTATGGATGTATTTTAGTATTAAAAAAAATAAAAATAAAAATTATAGGGTTGGTCCCTACATTAAGCTCTGATACCATTTGTCACATACCCCCTGGGCCTAATTTAGCAATTACCTACCAGGCTCCCTTTCCTTAAATAACCATCAATTAAAATTAGCTTCAATAGCCTTCACAGGCATAGTTATTCCGTCATTTCTTGAACAAATACTAATCATGCAACTATACACATACTCTGAAAAAATTTGACAATATCAAAAGTAATGCACCATATCCCCTAGCACCATACTACAGACTTCTCCTATGCTTTACTACATACATGATGGTAACCTTTATATCCAATTATAAGACTTACATTTCAACTCAACCTTACAACATAGAGGCATCATTCATGGCATGCAACCAATATGATTCTTGACGACTCAACATTAGCATTAATGGAACATTATCTTATCATGGCCATGAATCATGATCATAGTCCTACTGACACCGTCGAAAGAAGACAGAAATATATCTTATGTAATACAAGCCTCAGTAGATGCATTCCACTCTATAATGCATAACATAGATGACCTGAACCATAGGCTTACCCAATTCAAGCCTTAGAATGTAATTATGTATATATAGTATCTCAGGCCTACTATTCACCATCTTAAAAACTGAGATAGCACCTAAGTTTCAAGATGTGCCACATAACAATTATTGTATAAAACCCATTTATTAGATTCCTTTACTAAACTTAACTTGGATTACATTTATGTGCAATAATTGTCCCATACCACCACATATAATCATCTCATAGACATAGTTAACACATGTAATTCTACACATGCTTAGTGATCACATACAATATCTCATAGCAAGCACAACTCAAGCAATTTCTCACATATTTTAAAGGAATTGAAAATACAGAGGGTAGGAATCCAACATGCAGAACATCACATGCAAAATAGATTATCTGAAAGAATGTCACTTGGAAAACCGAGTGTCGCCACCCAACCTAGAACTAGCTTTCACCAATTCACCCCCGAGCCGAGAGTTATTGCCATAGATTAACTACCTCCTATTGATCTCTTCAATGGGTATTTAATACCCTATTTCATTATATGGTTTCCATTAGAGGTGTCCCACTTTTATGGATCTTTTTTATCCATTTTGTTAGGCTTTTCCCAGAATAGCCCACTTTTCTCTCCCACGAGGCTTTTCCTCATAAAGGCTTGCCTTTCTTTCCCGCAAGCCTTTTATGTTTTTCTTAACTTAACATCTTCCTCCATCTAAGTAGCTTAATGGATATTCATCTCCAATCCATTAAGCTTATCTAGAATTGGATCTAGAAGTCTTATCATGAAAGAATTATCCCTTCCCATTCAGCGGTGAGATTTGGCAAGAATCTCATCTCTTGGTGTCTTGCTTTTCCAAGTGATTAAATTATTTTATTTATTTAATAATCAAATATTTACTTTTCTTGCTACACATCAGACCTAACTTTCCTTACCATCGGTTAACCGAGTTTTACATACAATAGAGGAGTGTTACACAATCTAAATTTCCGATATGGAAAAATAAATTTGGTGATCAATGCAATTGGTTAACGATTATTTTACCACTTTGATCTCATTACTTAAATTTGTGCTAAACGATTCTTTTCAAACGTTTTCTTTTTCATATATTCTTTAATATTAAGGCTTAACTTTTATAAGTCACGTAGATTATTCAAATCTCTATATTAAATTTAATGATTTCTTATTTCTTATGTGCGCCCAACATACTTCATTTATAACTTTTCATCGTTCACAAGATAGTGACACGTGATGCTTTTCACGTTTTTTTTTGGGGCCATGTATCATCGTTCACAAAATAGTGACACATAATATTTTTGACCTTTTTCGGCCATGTATCAATAATCATCTTGTATCATTTATTGGGTTATCTATTATTATAGATTTATCTTCAGCATCGTTGTCAATTTTTTTAGGTGCAATTTTTTTAGAGTGAAAAATACAATGTGTAATTTTTCATTGTTAATATAGATTTTTAAATAGTTTATTTAAATATCGTGTTTAAATATTTTTGAAAAGTATAAGGTTTAAACATCTTATTTACTTGCTTTTACTTCTAATTTCTTTACATGAAATTACTTTACATGCGTAGCATATTTTTTTATTATAATAGTCAACATTATTTTTCTATTGAGAGTCTATTTTATTTTTATTTTTTATTTTAAGAGGGACACTTATCAACTCCACATTTAGCACGGACATACTTACACATCCCACTCATACTACATTGTAGAATGAGCCTCTAGGCTCAATAATCAAAGTTTCTTAATGAACAATTTTCCCAACCATTATTTTTTAACGGGTGAAATTGGTTATTGAGTTACTTATCACGCATAAAGAATATTACTTAGTTAAGGTGTGGACCAATTTGGTTTTATATATACGTGTTTTCTAAATTAAAATAAATAAATAATAAAATAAAAATTTATGTTACTTGCACATTACTTGTAAGCATAATAGAAAGAAGAGGTGAAGTGAGAGAATAGGTGACATTAAGAATCCCTAGATTCTAGTTTATTTCATGGTAGACAAAACCATTATAGTTCTCTTGGTTACTTTTGTAACCCACCCTCCCACATTTATCCAATTTCACCGACCTGCCTCGGTAAACATGAGATGGAGAATTACTACGACATGCCCTGAACTCCTAGGTCCCATTAAGGAAGTGGGGTCAACTATTGAAGACAAACTGACCCTTCACAACATCTTACAGGGGCTACATGACACTCAAGGGATGAGAAACCATCCCAAGTGGCCAAACCCTGAGTTGGACCTTTCTTTCTCTACTCTGGGCCCTCAACCGCACCCACAACAAGGCCTCCATGTGATTGGAAGCCTCCAATCACATGCACAAGCCTACATCCATGTGGTTGTAACCCAAACTTTTCAATTAGGACCATGTGATTCTGGATTCTGAGCGTAAATTCTAGTTCAATCTCTAGGCCACTACCTATAACTTCTTATAACTTCTCAAATGCATAAATGACATGACAACAAAGCTAAACATTCAAACTTGAGTCAGAGACTTGACCTAACTAGGCCTAACCATGACAATCATTTTGTCAAACATATTGAGAACATATAGTCTATAGGTCATGAATACATATCTGAACATAGGGGTCAGATACTTATCTGAGAATCATCAAGAAGGTTTAATTCTCTCTCATAGTAGTTGTAATAACATTTATTAGATAATGTATTCATTAAGCATTCATCAACAAATCAAACATATTAAGAGCCATAACTAGAACTTGTTATGAAACCATGCTTATAACCAACATATAACCAGAATAATAACTATAATGGAACAACCATAAAAGTCACATAATAAAAATTACAATTACTTATAAAATACAAGCGGAATAGAGCTCTTATTAACAGATGCAAAAGCCAACTAGGTCAAGGACTTCCACGTACCACGCAACCATAGGTTGAGCTTAACCAAATCATTCTTTCAGCCAATAACCCCCATTCCATATTCCATGCATGAATGTGGGACTCAAGACAAAAAAAACTAGGGCTCCCCGAAGATTAAACCATCTCTACCCTCAAGATTTACCGCAATCCTACCAAAATAGGTCAAGGGATTCCAAGGCCCAAAGCAAGCACATAAACAACTAGGATTTATCGCAATTCTGCCAAAATCAGTAAAGGGATTACCAGGCCCAAAAAAATATTGGATGCCTCATAATTCCTTTACCAATACCTTGAGGAATTTTCTCGACTCCACCCTTAGGCTTTATCGCAATCCCTCCAAAACTAGTCAAGGGATTCCTAGGCCCTTGGGGATTTTCCCGAGACACCTCACCCGACTCCAAAACCTTCTAGAAATCCAAAGCTCAACCAAACGAAGAACCCCATCACACCATGGCTATCTATAAATGGAAAGGAAAGGTTGAAACCATTGTCACACCTAGAAAAACACATTCCAATGACAACGAGAGAACCAAATACACACATGCATGTGTTGGAAATAATACTGAGAAGGGGGTGAATCAGTATTATTAGATCAATAATTTTATTTCCAAACAAATTTATATACACTACTTCAGTGAAGTGAACTAGCATGTACACACGACTATGCTTAAAGAAACCAGTGTATATGCTGAGAACTTGTCATTTAGACAGTTTATCATGTGTTGAGCTTAAACCAGTATATCAGAGATTTATTAGACAGTGCAGTAAAAGCATAATAAAGCATCACACATAAAAAACACACATGAACACCAAAAATTTAAGGTGGAAACCCAATGTGGGTAAAAACCACCTACTGCTATCGTCTCTGTCTTCTTTTAATAATAAGAAAATCTGTTTACAATCTTGTACTAGTGTAGAATCATATCAGTACGCAGGCTTCTACCTGCAGAAGGTTACAACCTTCTCTCATTTTCCAGCTTCTACTGGAAGGGAGCTACAACCCCTTAGCTCGTGTACTAGCTAATATGTTTACTAGTACGTAGCTGCCAGCCTACAGAAAACTCCACTCTTCCACCAGGGACCACATTTCATGAATTTTCAGACTAGATACTCCTGGAACACAACACCACAAGCTGAAGGCCACGTTTCAAAGTCTTTTAAACTTAAACTGCATCAACCAATATTCAGTTAATCTGAACAATCAGATCACTGACACCAAAACACTGTGCTGAACCCAGAACCCTACATCATCATCCAGAACCAGCTGTAACCTATAAAATCATGCATTAGAGTGTATACGCTACTTGATTGAACCCAACCTGCGTGTATACGCTACTTCCTTTAACCCAACCTGCGTATATCTCTAAAGATGTTGAATCATAAACTTCTGAACCATAGAATGTACCAATCAGTGATATTATGAAGATCTACTATCATATTACAGAGTTCAAAACAGATAGCAGCAAGGATCACCCTTCCTTCTCAATCAATCAATCAATCAGACTCAATTTCCTTATACAACAGTTCTACATTCAAATCTAAGAGGACTTCATTGACAGACAGCAGTAAAACAACATAATTTGATCAAATAGATCAGTGAGATCTGAACATAAGTTTTTCTTTTTGTATACGCTACTTGAAAGAGTTGAACCTGCGTGTACACGTGCTTTGGCCGAGATGAACCTGCATACAGATCTGCAAATTTTGACTCAGAACTTTGCTGCAATTTCAGACTTCAGAAAAACCCATATCATGATAGATAACAAGTAGAACAGGCACAAAACATCAGATCTAGTCTCAACCAATATCAGATCATTCAAGAATAAGTCATTTCAAGTTTCATGATTCCTGATCCAATGTTGAACTCTAGGTGCACAAGAAAATTTCAGATCCAGTCCCAAACATAGCCCTGCAACATAATATATACTTCAGATAGAAGTATTCCTTAGAATCTCATTGCTTGCACAAGCTAGCCTAATGATCTTCTCTTCCTTATATACTCTTAGGCCTTTCTCAATACCTTGGACCCAATACCTGGGGTCAATACCTTGGACCAAATGCCTTGGACCAATTACTTTGGACCAAAATACCTTGGATCAAATACCTTGGACCAAGAAACTTGGTTTTCCAACATGTACGCACTTTTCCTTTTGTGAAAGTGCGTGTATATGTTATACGCTACTTTTGTTCTATTAAACCGCGTGTATACATGCCTTGGACAAAGTGAACCAGCGTATACCTCTCTTTCTTCATTCTTTGGAGTCTGATATGTAATCCTTTGTTGTTGACCTGATGCACTGTGAACTTTCATATGAGTGAGTTGCCATCAAGGACAACACCTGTATCATAATGCCTACAGCATGTACCGTGAATTCACAAACCAAGTAAGAAATCATACATGCAACCTGTTACCTTCAAGTATTCCTACTGAAGTTGCTTGATCCAAATTTTCCTTGCTTGTCCCTTGATTTTACTTGATTTCTTATCCTTCCTTTGCTTTCCTTTCTCCAATGCTAGAATGCTCCAAGAATGCTCCACGAGGGCACCACTGACAAATCGATATAACATCATATGCGTTCATATTGGGGCATTAAAATGGAAAAATTACAAATTAATATATTGAAGTTATAATGGGGCCTAAAGAGTTTTATATATATATATATATATATATATATATATATATATATATATATAGATAGATATTAAGGTATTGTTTATATGATTTTTTGGCTAGGTGGGAGGCAAAAAACACGATAGTTTTGAAGGATGTTGGGAACAGTGCATGTCACTAGCAATGGGAAAGGGTGGGAAAAGTGGGTGGGAGAGGTCACAGTCGATGAACCCTAAGCCTTGTTCCATTCTTCCTTTCTATCTTGAGCGATACCTACTTCTTTCAGTCGAATCTCTGACTTATGGGTTGAGCCTAGTTTTCTTGCTTCTACAACCAAGAAAGAAAGCTACCTCGTTTCCACCCACATAGCTACTCTCTCATTACCTTTACGGAGGGAGTACATAACCCAAAATTAATGTGTTGATTCCAACTAATCTAACCTTCATGATTAAGGATTTACAAAATCACGGGTTCTAGGAACACCTAACACGAACAAAAAAAAGAGGTGGTGAGTCGGCTTGTAGAGTGCAACAAGTGTTATCACTAGTTGATTCAAAGTGTTTTCAATCATAGTGCTAATGATAGTCAATGAACCCTTTCCAGTTGGAGTTTTCCCAGATAACCGAGTTTCTTACAATAGGATCAACAATCATTTCCATAGGTTGGGTCATTCTATTTGTATGCTCAGAAAACTCATGTTTTATGCACAAAACTGTTAATTCCTTATGGATTTGTACCACTATACATGTTATGGTTCTATTACCATTTTAGTATGATGATGAAATTATGACTATGGGTGAAGGGAGTCTCGGCTCCCTTCTTGGAGCCTTTCAATTTTAGATCTACTATTTTTGTGCTCAAAACTTTCATGACTTGGTAGACTCAAATGTTTTCTTTACATAACTTGGAGTAGGGTACTCGTTATGCACAAGTGTAGAACAAGGATTAAGATTAATAATACCCTTTCTCTTGAATCTCTATAATATACAAGGATATCCTTTCTCAAATAACGCTCTTGGCTCCTCCACAAACATGCTCACAATTTCAACTTCTTTTAAGAAAATTTGATAGACTTGAGGCTTCAGAATTTCAGCTTCTTCAATTCATATTTTGACTTTGTAAAACATGCTTATAACTTTCTTCATGTAGCTTGAACTTCAGGACTTCGGTAACCTTTAACAGTGGTCTCAAAATAGGACTAATTCTAAACATAGCCCTTCAACTAATGCACAGGAGTGGATTTTTTGTAGATTGTCCTTCTAGGGCTTATGCACATAACCATACACAAATTTCAAACTATAGACATAGGGTTCAACTCCTTTGTAGGTTTGTATAGTTTCCAATAGGAGGGACTTGAGTGCCTTGTAAAACTATAACAGTCCATTCTTAATAATTTCATTGATCAATAATGTAGATACCAAAGCTTGCATAGATGTTCATAAATTCGGTGATTTGGAAGATGCAGACCTAGTGGGCAACTTTTTGTATTTCACTCCATTGTCAAAAGGTGTGGCTTCTCTTATGCTACTAAATAAGTCCTTTGACTCTTCAAAAATATTCTCCTTATGCCTTTACTATGCTGAAAAAAGGTATGTGATCTTGATTGTAGAGATAAGAGGATTCTGTTGATTTCTCCTTTTCATTATCCAAGATTTGGGGAAACTGGTGTGCAAAACTGAAATACTTGTGTTCCTCTAGAGCAACAGATTATTCATCATCGAGGATTTCATAACTTGTGTAATGTTGATACTCATTATCAGAAATTCCATTGTTTCATGTAAAATCCTCATTGTTGTCATATTTGGAGCAAAGTCTCTTGTCCTAAGAGCGATATTCTATCCTCAATTATTGTGACAAGTTTGGGGAGGTTAGTCCAAGATTGTTATAACATGACACAATCTCAAAATCCTCGTGAGGGATTCTTGTGAAGGGTTCATAATCATACTTACTCTCTTCTTGGTGATCACCAAACATCGGTGGTCCATGCAAGCACAATTTATACGAGTTGCCTCTACCCAACCCCAAATATATGATCGAATGATTGATCCATATTGATGAGAGGATCATTATGAGTGTTAAGGTTGTTGTTTTCATTATTATGATTATCATGGACATAAGCCATAAGAGATGGGAGTGTTCCTATTTTTAGTTTTGAGCCTAAATCCTACACCAAATACATCTCAAAACTACTACTAATTTCTTCTTTTGGATCTACAACATTGTTTCCTATGGGGCGGAAAATAAAAACATCACCAACCTAATGCCAATCCTCTCCAGAAACAGTGACATGTGTATCATTTGACATGGTGTAATAATCTCATCACAGTTTTCATGGTGGTACTCATTTATGTGTTCATCAATCACTTTAGATTCTAGAATCATCCTCCTTCTTGTCATTGCTACCACAAGGTTGTTCATGTTACAAATATCTAGTGTTTTCATATTCAAATTCCGAGAACAATCCATTTTCCATAGATGCTCCACTTTTATCCCCAACAATTCTATCATTGCCTCAAAAAGACCAAGGAGGCCTTCCTCTTGTAGGGTTTCCAACAACACTTGATATGTACCGTCAAATTTCTGAAACTTGGGTGGCAATGCTTGAGGAAGCTTTCAACTAGAGCTTTGAGGGAATGTATGCTCTTTGGGCTACAAGAATGCTTCAGCCAGTCACCATGCCCTTGTCCCAAAGAGAGCATAAATAACCTTATCATGGCATCTTCATGTCTTTCCATCAATTCCTAGATATGCTTCATAAATGCTAGGACATGTGGGATAGTAGCAAAACAGTTCCCCTCAAACTTTGGAAGGTCCTTGCCATAGTTAGGAGGAAATGAGTTTTGGGTGACAACCTGTTATTATCTGATACACAGAAATAAAATATGCCCAGAAACTCAAGATGTGTATAAACTCATCACATGAAACTCATATTCTATAATCTCTCATAGTTCCATGTTAAAGGTGAAATATTTACAGTGAAACCTACAACTACCTTGAGCGATGTATAAGATATTCCTTTACTAAATTCTAGATGTAACCTTCAACCATAATTGCACTTAGAGAAGCAAGGTGCTCTTACAACCCAGTTGGATGAGATGTGTAACATTTGTATGTATGTCCATCACACTAGTAAAATAAAATGGAAAAAATTGATGTTAGATATCAAATATTAAAAGGAAAAAATTTAATGTTATATGTCAAATGTTAAAAGGAAAAAAGGAATGGGTGGAAAAAAATGGTTAAATTCAAGACTAGTCCTTTAACCATAACCATGCCTAGATAAATAAGGCTCTCTTGTGGCCCAATTATATGATATGTGTCACACGTGTGGAAAAAAATTGAATTCAGATCTGAAATGTTAAACAGATAAAAAAAAAAGAGGGAAAAGAATGCATAGATCCATCTTAACCCTGAATATTTCAAACACCAAGTTTCGTTATGCACACATATTTTCTTATACTAGAACTTTGGAACATTAGGCATTATAGAATCTAACACTATATACTTTAACTTTATTGAGCACTTGATAATTTTTCTTCACATCATCTGCGTTTACTGTTTATTCTCTTGAAAATTGGGTTCCTTCTACAAGCATTATTATTCTTATTCTTTTTAGGTGTGAGAAGAAGGCTTATGTTGCAGATGCATGCAACACTATGATATTTGTTGTCTTATGATGACTTCTTTACTTTTTGTTGAATTCTAGTACTGATGTTATGCTCATGCACTTTTTTGTATATTCAAAATTCTAATGGTAGTTGGTGCACCCAACTTGTATATGGTGGAAAGTGTGGATAGCTCCAAGGTGAGTTTGATGAACCTTCAAATAATTTATTTATTTAATATATAGAAATTCGTTTTATATCTTATGAGGGATTCTTGCAACCTATATCAAATATATATGTCTGTTTAAATTAAAGAGCCAAGAAACATTTTGTTTCTTTATGACATCTTGAATGGATTCATCTGATGTAAACATTTTGTTGGATTAATCTATCATGTATGTTCCAGATCTATAACTATATTTAATTCCATAAACATTACTATCAAGAGTCAAAAGGTAGTGTGAGTATTATGATTTATCTGTGTAAAACTTAACTTGTATTTTTGGTACTAATTTATATGCAACCTCTTCCTATTTATTTTATTCTCAAATTATTCCAAGCTACGGTCTTGTATGTGTCTTTATGATAGAATATTTAAATAATCTAGGAAGATGAAAATAACTTTCATACCTGAGAGGTAGAATATATTAATGAGAATGAATTCTATTTGTAGGGTTTGTAATGGTATGAAAAGTTGGCTAACAATGAAGTGTGGTTGTAGCACAAAGACAAAGGACCAATGTTATTAGAACCAAATCAGAACACCCTCTAAGTTGGGAACTAGTTGGAACTAGTAAAAATACAGGACCAAAAAATTGGTCGACCAAAAACACACAAAATATTCAAATTTTAAAGAAAATCATAAATATTCATGTGCATCCATATGATTCCAAACCATTTATGAATAAATAAGCAAAATTTCTCATTTATATAGCATGTAAGGGTGCACATAACCAAAATAGCATAGAGTGCAATCCATCTCTAAACCAAAAATGCATCTACACATAGGTTCTAGATGGCCTTTAGCATCCACGATAAATCATGCTACAAAAAATACCTACCTATCATCAAAATCAATGCCTATATTGGGATATTCGTCAAAGCTCTTCGATCTTATTGCCAAAGAGTGTGGTCTGGTGATGCCTATTAAATTAGCCTTTCAGATTCCTTAAAATAGGGCTTGAAATCCCTTCAAGTGCCCTTGCTAGCCTTGAGAATTCATGCAACCTAATGTCTGCAATTAGAGCTTGAAAAACTTCCCTGGACTTCTTCTACTTTGATTCACAAATTTGGCTTAAGGAACTTGATCTTCTTGTACTAAAATTAAAGCCAAACTGATCTTCTTTCTACCCATTGTTCAAAGCCCTAGCTCTAATACCATGTTCAGAAATCTAGGGCATAATAGTTAGGGTTATTTTAAATTTGATTTCTCTTTAATCCATGACATTTTCTTATGATATTATTATTATAATTTATTTATTCTTTATCATCAAGACAAATTCCAATAAGAAGATCACAATCCAAACACAAGAGCACTAGATGTAGGCTGCTAGCCAAGGCCAAAGCCTCTCCTAGAGAGGAAAACCCACAAAAATATCTTCTTACAGAATTTCAATGAAGAATTCCATAACCTTCACCTTGAGCTTGACCAAACCCCAAGTGATGAGCCAGCTAAAACCCAAAATATGTCTATGAAAAAACCACACTGAGGAAACCCTAGTTCTTCCTTCAAACTTGCCTCCCAATAATTCACTCTTCTTCCCACGTAATTTTATTAGATCATACCTCTCTTTGATTTTTCAGGATCAGAGATAACTTATTGTTCAATGTGTGTATCAAATGACATGAGGTTCTTTGTTTTACAAACCTCCATGAGAGCGAATTAGGCCTCTTTAGGCTAACTTGAAGAGGGTAGACCAACTCATCACTTGGAGGCTTCTAGACATTACATATTACATTAAATATATTTCTTTCTTTTTACATGGGACCTCCAAGGGATAGTACATCATGACCTTGATTCTTGACTTGAAAACAAGAACCCTAGAGAACAAAATGGGTGCTTTTACCTAGGACCACAACATAATGGGAAAGAAACCCATTTCAATAAAATATTTTTTCTTGTATAAGTAAATTTTTTATTTTCTTTTGTTTTGATAAGTACATCAATAATTATATCAAGTCATGACTCACAAACAATTATGAAGACCGACACTAGTTACATTTCAACAACTAGTGCCTTCCAGTGCATGTTAATGTAGGTTACTTTTTTATACACAACATTACCGTAGCTCTTAACACATTTTACAACCTAGAAACCACATTAGTGCCCTGAAAACCCTATTTTCCACCCTGCGCTTTTGCTTGTTTGTTGGTTTTGAAGTCCATTTTGTTTGAACTATAATATTTTTAGCCATTTACATGAAATTTTATTTTAAAAGAGTATCTCAATTTCATTACTTAAAAAGAAAATAAAAAATTTATTTTCTATTATTTTGGTTTATTTCGATCAGTTTAATGATAATCTATTTTGAGTTGTGAACATCTGCATGTGCTGAGATATATTAGAATCTACATTAGGGTTTTGTTTTTGGAAAATGTGTTAGCACTCTCTCCTTGTAGAAACTACTTTTCATTGAAAGTTAATTGAAGAGCATTCTTTTTGCATGGCTTGAGTCAGGTATGACGAATTTCATACATCAACACCCTTCCGAAGATAGTAATAAAGTTCCTTTAAAAGAAACTTAATAAAAGAAATCAGTAACTCTTTGTTTTAGAAAAACACACATTACATTAGGTTAGGATCTTGGGTTAGGCTATGGAAGTCAACTCCCCAAGGCTCTAAAAGTAAACTAGTGTCATTAAAGAGATAAAAACTTGTTGCACTCATATCATCTAGGATCACTCCTCTAACATAGTAGTTAAATGTGAGATAACATCTAGGATCTACTCCTCTAACATAGTAGTTAAATGTGAGATAACATTGGGCTACCCTATTACCTAGACAAACAAACCTACTTTGTCTTTGGTTTTTTGGGAGGGTTTTTGTCTTCACGAGTGTGCTTCACCCTTTCTTACTGAGGTTTGTGCGAAGCTCAGGAGTAATTGTAAATGTCTCATTCTGGCCAACTTTCTCTTACCATCCTTCGATATTGGGTTTCATCTCCAGCTAGTTGTGACTATCTGACAAAGTTTGATTGCTTACTGATAGCGTAGAGTTCTTTTTTTTTAGGAGTGTGATTTTCTGGTTACTGAGACAATATAAGAACATCGATTAATAATTTTTTTGTAAAAATCTATATCATTCAATGTGGCTTCCACTGGATCTCTTCATCAATATTGATGACTGTAGGGTCTTCCTCCACATTCTGTGGATGAATTTTTGAGTGAATCATATTCTCCTTTTACTCGGCAGAGTCAGTCTCTAGTTTCTAATTTTGAATCATTACACACAGACCCAGAGTCAACTATGCCCAAAGACCCTTTTACTAAATGTCTAATACTTCCTTTTAATCCTCCTCTAACAAATCCTCTTGGGCCTATTTTGATCCAAGTAACACCTTTCCCTACAGTGTCTTTGTTTGTTTCCATTCCAAATATCCCAATGACTGCTAGTGAGTCATTGTATTTTATGGACATTTTTGGTCCACCATCATATACCCCACCTGTTTCAACTTCTACGCCATTTGTTGGTTATCCCATTTTCCAAACTATCTATAATCCAGGAACTATGGGTGGTGGGTTGTAATTTGTGCCTCCTGCCAAACCTTATCCTTTTGTTTCGAATCCTATACCTTCAAATAACACTCCTCTCGGTGTGAAATGTTTGCTAACCTTCAATAATCCTTTCGACTGGAATCCTCTTCTAAGTTCAAATCCACCTTTACCACAAGGTGGGGGTAATATTTCGATACGTATTCGATAGCTAGGGAATTCTTGCACCCACTCAACCCATTATACAACAAGGTATTTATTTTATTGATTATATTCCTGTTGGTGTTATAATATTAATTTTTAGTCTCATTATCATAAAAAGTGGTAGCCCTACACCTAACCTACCTTATGTGGCCAACAGTGTCCCATATCCTTGATGCCTTCCAACTCAACCATCAATACCTGTAGGAGGAAACCTGTATTTTGGGAGTAACCATTTTACTTCTTACCTTCCTTATGTTGGGGGCATGCGGTATGGCTCACCACTTTAGACGACTCCACCTCCACCATAAGGGAATTATTATCTTACCACACCAATGTACCCTTCCAAAAACTAGTTGATGGCTGGACCTTCTAGTTCTTCACGTCGACCTATTTTCCCTAGTCAGATTCCATAACACCTACTCCATTACCATTTTTGTCTACTCTCAACATCACATATATATACATGTTAACTAATCACCCCATCAACCAAAAATTGTTATAGCCTCCGACCTCACACAAAATTCTTGTCCACATTATGAAGTTTGAAGGCAAGTAGGGAGATGACCCGATGACACATGTCACTACATGCCATCTTTGGTTTGTTTCTAATTCCATGATTGATGATAGTATCCATCTTAAGCTCTTCCCTCGTACCTTTACTGGTAACATTGTTGGGGTGTAGTTATATCTATTCCATGAAAGCCATTATATTTTCGGTCTTCCAACTTATCTGTTTTCCTCACCAAAGGAAAATTGTGATAGTGGACCAACTGTGTTTCTGCACCCCTAACTTTCAACTGCTTACTTCTAACAGTGTTCCTTTAATTAGTGGTACTCCTGAACCTTTTTTTGGTATTGGTACTTTTATTGGTATTGGTACCGGTCTTTTGAAAGACTCCTATCTTCTGGGGTGTTTCCCTCTACCACCACTTGAGGTTCCTATGGTCATTTCTATGGTCTTTATTGTACCTTATGGCTCTATGGATCCATGGATCATACCCCTTATAGCCATCACAAGAAAACTAACTTTTCCATCACCCCCTTAGGGCCATCACATGAAAAATATGTTTTTAGAAATAAGAAAAAAACTATTGTTAATAAATATCAATGAAACCAAACCATCAAACCCTAAAAAATTAACTATTTCTATTATTTTTTTTCTCAAATGATATCTAGCGAGTTCATTTTAGCAACCGTCAAATGTCATTAATATACCAAGCAACAATCTAATCATCCCCGTCACTTTGTTAAGATCTTATGAATGACCTATATAGTTCCTTATTGTATTTTTGTGCTGTCATTTCTTTTTGCTTCATGTTTTGCAAATTTCTGGACTAATTTAATAAATAGTCCATAAGAAGGTACTTACCCTTCATCTTAGTAATCATCTTGTTGATATTCTCTATTATTTTATCAAATATTTCATTCCTTCATCCATTATACATACCAAGAGTGGTGTGTACCCTATCTTTAAGCATATGGACCTTCAAGAACTTCAAAGATTCCTCAACATCTAAATCTATCAAAGAATTAAAAAATGGATGTGTAGATCATGCCTAGATTGAGTTTGAGGACAAAGGTTTTTCTTAAGTGGGATGTGAATCAAATTTAACCATTGTTAGGACTTTGGAATCCAAAGTAGTTGTTTCAAAGGTTAATATACCTCACAAGTTACTTTTCACACTGTAATGTTAATCTACATACAAACAATTTCTTTCAAGCATTTTGACATAATAAAGTTGGCTCATGGATATAAAATTACATGTACTATATTGAAATATGGCCCTCAAACATGTAAAACAACATTTTTAGGTGTAGAAACTCCACCTAGATGGACATTGGATTTACACATCGTGCTCAATTAAATATTTTGTAGTGCACATAGGCATAACTACTAAGGTGTTATATAAATACAAGGGCCTCAAGAGATAATGGAAACATAGTCAGTTTCTTATTTAAATGAAATAAAGAAAAACTTTTTTTTTTTTCAAGTTATGGATATTTATTTATATCTCTCCCTGACCTCCCTAACCCAAACCTTAATAATGGACTTGACTAGGATTTAGTTGAAATTTTTCTCAAGGTTTGAATGCCTTGTCTGATAATCATAAGCACTAAAATGTAGATATAAAAAAATTCCATAGGAGTTTCTTTAGAAAATATTTTATTACCTTCTGAAAAAACTTCAAAACAATTTTTGGTAGAGCTTCCCATCAAACTAGGTTGCAATGGATACCTTTGTGAATAACGTGAGCAATTGTTGAGTTAGTAAAATAATTTTTCAGCCCATGCTCATCCATTTTAAGTCACTCCCAAGTCTAGGAATAAGTGGGAGAAACTCCTTACAACCATCACTTGAAAACTAAGTTTTCCAGTAACCCCATAGGGCAATCACATGAAAACTACGTTTTTAGAAAATAAAGTTAAGAAAAAAACTATTGGTAATAAAGATGAACGACACCAAACCATCAAACCATAATAAAATTAATTGTTTCTATTCTTTTTGTTGCTCAAATGATATCTGAGTGAGTCTATCTTAGAAACCATCAAATTCCATTGATATACCTAGCAGCAATATAATCACCCCTATCACTTTGTTCAATTCTTATGAATAAACTATACAATTATTCAGTGTATTTATGTACCGTCATTTCCTTTTGATTCATGTTTTTAAACTTTTTGGACAAATTCAACAAATAGTACAAAGGTAGACTTTTATTAAAAAACAACCATAAGAACATAATATATAACGAACTTGATATCATGACAGTTGTAGGAGGACAAAAAGATATTTATTAACAACCCTCTTATGCTAAAAAATAGTCCACCCTAAGACAACAAAGTACAAATCCCTATCTTTTTTTAAAGAAATGAATGCAAGCATGAAATGGCACCCTTAGAGAAATATTTCATCCCTTAGAAACTTATTGATGAAGCTCCAAATCTGTGCCATGACCTCTAACATCCAAAAAATGGTTAAATCATTTTCTCCAACCTGAAATCACACTTGCATATGATAAGTGCTCCTCTTTTTCTAGCTTTTATCTCTAACAACTTTATAGTAAAATATAATTTAGAGATATTTATATTGAACTTTTTCTCTTTATTTTACTATAAAGAGTCCCTTAAAAGCCTCCTATGGTGGAGCATTCCTATCCTAGCATGACTTTGTCATAATTTTAATGGTTGAATGAGCCCTTGTTGTCATGTTTCATCATTTCATCCCAAGCACTCCTTATTATGGGGGAAGAATTTCAGTAAAGAAGGATGAAATTGGTATACAAGGAAACATGTCCTATGCAAAAATCATGTGCTCTAATATCCCCAAATAGTGCAAATACTTTCACAAGGTGCTAAGTCCCATAGAATATGGAAGTGTTACCACTGTTGCCTTGATAACAAGTCCCCTCGTTTTAGTGAAGGGTGGATCCATCAAGGGAGGTTTACCTTGTAGCCTATAGGGTTCCTAAGGCAAGATACAATCAAGTGTAAGGACACCTATGTAGCTACTTCACCAATAATGAAATATAATAATCAAGGTGAGTTTAAGGTGGCTATTGAATGCAATTTCTAGATTCGAATAGATGAGGATATAAGGCAATTTACAATGAGCAACAAGTAAAGGCTTAGCATAAGAGGATCCACAAACACTATAAAAGAAGACAAAACCATTGGTTGTTATATAAAAGGTAATAATTGACATCAATAGAACAAGTGACAACAACACCAATAAAATAATCCTTAAACATGTAATTATCAACCAAAACTAGGGTTGAAACAATGAGTTAAAATAGGGTTTAACTAGCTAAATAAATTTTAATTTTAAATTGCATATAACAATCAAATAAAACAAGAATTTTTGTGCCAAAGGGGATGTAACATAAACCAACAAGTAAAATATGATGATAAGTGGCTCAATTTTGAGCCAAGTAAATGCAAAAGTACCTAATATGTGTAGCTTATTTATGGCTAAGAATGCATGTAAAGTTGTTTTAAACTCTAATCTAATCCTAATCATAAATTAAAAGTTAGAATTTAGGTTTTATGATTAAATGCTTGGAGAAGAATAGTGCCTACTATATTTTTTGGGTATATTGGGTCAACTAAGGATTCCCTGGAAGAGACGTAAGTAGATCTAGGGTGATGACTTGGGTTGTACATCACAAACCCTAGAAGATCCACCTAGCACCTTACAAACTTCAAGAAAATTCAAGAGAAGGCTCTCCACTAAAAATATTTTGTTGGCTTAAGGGGGCCTGGCCCAGGTTGAAATTTGTTCGTGCCAACCAACAAAACCCTAACTACTCACCCTTTCGGAAACAACCTGAATAGTGCAGACTACTATCTCACCCCAAGCAGTATTGGCGGATGCTAGAACCAGGTTTCTGCATCCAGGGACATGTGATAACTGGTTCTCAAGCTCTAACAGTTCAGACCTGTGTTCGTGTAGATTGATATCCTTCTGGGGCTCATTACTGTAACTAGGGTAAAAGGGCTTCTTGACCTTCGTGAAGGTCTACGATTAGTCTTTACAAACCTTAAACAAACAATTTATCCACTTTCACGCATCAATAAATACCCCTAGATCTGAGTTCACACAGATCTATCCAATTCATTAGAAAACAGACCAGAAATAACTATTATCTTCATGAAACTAGATAACTACTTAAATCATGCATAAATAAGACAAATTCAGTGGTTTTGCACAACATTCATTCATTATTCCATAGAACACATATTATAAGAGACAAAAGATAGCATAAAAAGAATCAACAGAAATACTCAAATTGCACGATAATTCTTCAAAATCAGTCTTTATTGATCTTCAATGTTCAGATTACTGACTCTTCTATGTTGCGCACTCAGTCGCAGGGGTCCGTGCACTCAGTAGTTAACTTACCAAGGCCTCCTACGCACTCAGCTGCAAGAGCATTCTCCTTCTCGCCTAAGTATAGGAAGCAGATCCTTCCTGCCTTAGCACTCACCCAAAACAATCTCTCCCTTAACTTAGCTCACCTCTATCTTCTAAGTTATCTCTAAGACTCTGTATGACTTAATTATGTATAGCCTTCTCAATACAATACCATGGTCCGCGGACCATGGATGAGTCTCAAAATCGACTTATCTATCTATCCAAACAAGGGGCTAAGACCCCTTTGACTCCTATCTATCTGCGCACTCTGCATCCACATTTTGCGGAGACTTTACATCTTTTGCAAAAGCTTATACAAAATTTGGGTTAAGTAACCCCAAAATTGACCCCAGGGACCTTATTTGATAGGACCCTATAATACTAGTGATTACCCCATTACTATTGTAGTTGTATCCCTTATTAATATTGTTGTGCCCCTATTGTCCCCATATTTTTATTACTGTGCCCCATAGAATCCCTCTATTGTTATTTTTGTGGCTTTATATTATAAATGTTAGGTCGGCTGGGTTATATTGTGACTCCTTAGACTCCTATATATAGAAAGGAGGTTTTGTCATTTGAATCATCCAAGAATTGCTCATTTATGTAATATAAAGGAGGTTGCCCCCTCTAAGAGGCTGAATTCTAAGGCGTTGAACTATCTTTTCTATCTTTTTCTTGAGCTGGTTTCATAACATTTGGTATCAGAGCTTTGGATTCTAGGGTTTCGCTGATCCAAACAGGTCATCATGGCATTTTCACTATAACTTTTTTTTTGCGATGTTTCAGAAGCTAAAAAAAAAAACCATTTGAGAAGAAATCGTGTTGAATCTCTAATCCGAATTTCAGAGCTTTTTGCGCTTTATTTGCGGAGATATGATCTGAGGAAGGTGGTCTTTTTGCAGACTCCTGAATTACATTCCAAAAAGGTGACCTGGGGAAAATCGTCATAACTTTCTTTCTGAGCATTGGATTGGAATTTCGTAAGAAGGTACAGAAAGAGGATAAAATTTAGTTTCTTGCATATATTTTTTAGAGCCAAAAGTCAAAACAGTGACTTGTGGAACGTTGTACAAGTTCGCTCTACTGAACTAGTCTATAATCAAGTCACTGTGGGAGATTGTGCATAACTCTTTCTTGGAGAATCCAATTTGGATCAGATTGGTGGCATTGGAAAGAGGACGAAGAAGGCTACTATAGACCACAATTTCATAATTGGATGATCCGAAATTACAGAGATACATCAGATTCAATATCAAGCTCCTACAAAGTGAAAAAATGTGTGTAGTTTTTTTTAAATTTTTGCATAAGCTTGGTTTGAAAAATTAGTTTGAAGGAATTCAAAGGGCATAGTAAAGCATTATTATTGGAAATTGATGCCCCGAGGAAAGAAAATGAAAACACCTAGTAGGCAACCTGAAAGCTCTAGCATGACTCATGAAGAAGAGGAAGAAATGCAACATGATATATCAAAATTACGAGACCAAGTGCAACAAGTGTCACTTGCACAAAAAGGAACAAAATCTAAGATGGATGGTTTAAAGAGATATGTAGAAGCTAAGATGGATGGTTTAAAGAAAGGCGTAGAAGCTAAGATGGATTGCTTAAAGAAAGGTGTAGAAGCTAAGATGAATGATGTGGAAGCTAAGATGGACGATTTGAAGATAGATTTGAAGATAGACATAGAAGAATTGAAGATAAATATGAATAAGTTGCTACAAGAAATGGTCACTAATGGTGAAAGGGTAGTAAAGGAAACTCATGATGAGAACAAAAGAAATGTTAATCATGATTCCATAGACTCTAATGTTAGATCGAAGACCCACCATATTCCAAAAATCGATATGAAGAAGTTTGATGGCAAGGATCCCACATCATGGATATTACAAATGGAGCAATTTTTCGATCTCAATAATGTGAAAAACACACAAAAGGTACGTATTGCAACTTTATATTTGGAACCAAATCAGTTTGTATGGTATCAATGGCTTTGCTCTCGTAAACAAATTATCACTTGGGCCATTTTTACGGAAGAATTGACAGCACATTATGAGGATACAAAAAGCAACACTTTTTTTAGCCAATTGATAAGTCTCAAACAAAAGGGTTCAATAATGGAGCACATTGAGGAGTTCCAAAAATTGAACATAAAGGTAAAAAATATTTCAGAGGAGCATAGAATTGATGTGTTCATAGGGACTTTAAAGGATAATATCCAACATGATGTTCGCCTTTGGGAACCTGATTCATTAGAGAAGGCATTCAGGTTAGCAAGAAAAATGGAAAGCAACATTATGGCAACCAGGAAGCATACCAGTCACAACTATAAAGATGGAAGTGTTGTTACCCCTAGCCTTCCACAACCTATTAGGTTGACACCACAACAATTGGAAGAAAAGAGAGCAAAAGGGCTTTGTTACAGTTGTGATAGCAAATACACTAAAGGTCATAAGTGTGCTGAGAAGAAATTATTCTACATAGATTGTGAAGAGGAAGAAGAAAAGGAGCAAGAAAGGTCAAAGGAAGAGGATATACTCCAGGAACAAAGCCTAGATAAAGAAGAAATGAATTCGACCATATCTTGTAATGCATTGGCTGAAATTACCACTCCTCAAACCGTCAAGATAGAAAGACAAATCAAGAAGAAAAAGGTAATAGTGTTGATTGATTCAGGAAGTACCCACAATTTTATTCATTGTAAGGTAGCAAAGGAATTGAATTGCTTCCTATATCTAGCACCAAAGTGTCAAGTGATGATTGCAAATGGAGGAATGATAAATTGCTTTGAAAAGTGCCATAATGTCAAGCTATCCATGGGAGAATATGTATTGACTAGCCCAATGCTTTCCTTTCCAATGGGAGGTGTTGATGTTGTACTAGGAGTCCAATGGCTACAATCCTTGGGTACAATAGCTTTTAATTTTCAAGAACTTTTCATGAAATTTTCTGCAGAAGGAAAGGAAGTTGAATTAAGGGGTATTGCAGGGAAACCAGGAAAGATAATCAGCTCTAACAGTATGACAAAGCTTCTAAAAAAGGAACAAAGAGGTGTAATTGCACAATTATGTTTGCTAGATGTTTCCACATCGGAATCATATATTTCTCCAGATCTCCAAAAAGTCTTGAACAATCATTCCAAGGTATTTGAGACTCCCAAAGGTCTCCCACCTATTCGTGATCATGATCATTCTATTCATCTAATTCCAGGAAGTGTTCCTCCAAACAGCAGGCCGTACAGATATCCCTATGCCCAAAAGAGTGAAATTGAACGTATGGTTGCAGAAATGCTAGAGGCTGGTATAATTCAACCTAGTCAAAGCTCTTTCTATGCTCCAGTAGTATTGGTGCACAAGAAGGATGGATCATGGCGCATGTGTCCGGATTATAGGGAGCTCAACAAGCTCACTATTAAAGATAAGTTTCCCATTCCTGTCATTGATGAATTATTGGATGAATTGCATGGATCAATTTACTTCACCAAGTTGGATCTTCATTTAGGATATCATCAAATCAGAATGAAGACTGAAGACATTCCAAAAATAGCATTTAGAACTCATGAGGGTCATTATGAATTTTTGGTCATGCCTTTTGGCCTTACCAATGCACCTTCTACATTTCAAGGTTTGATGAATTCCATTTTGAAACCCTTCCTTAGAAAATTTGTGTTAGTATTTTTTGATGATATACTAATCTACAGCAAGTCTTGGAAGGATCATGTTGAACATGTTGACAGGGTGCTACAACTATTGGAGGAGAAACAATTATATGCAAAAAGATCCAAATGTTTCTTTGGAGTACAAGAGGTGGAATATCTGGGTCATATTGTATCTCATGAAGGAGTTAAGGTAGACCCTAGCAAAATTAAAGCCATTAAGGAATGGAAAATCCCCACATCCATAAAGCATCTGCGAGGATTTCTCAGGTTAACAGGGTATTATCGTGAGTTTGTTAAGAATTATGGGAGAATAGCAGCACGTCTAACAACATTATTGAAGAAAGATGCATTTTCGTGGACTCCAGAAGCAACAAAGGCCTTCGAACATCTTAAAGAGGCAATGTGCCAATCACCGGTCTTAGCTACACCAGACTTCATAAAAACCTTTATTGTGGAATGTGATGCTTCAGGAAATGGAATTGGTGCTGTTTTAATGCAAGATGAAAGACCCATTGCTTTTGAAAGCCGTCCAATCAAGGGAAAGTTTTTACACAAAGCTATTTATGAGAAAGAAATGTTGGCGATACTACATGCACTTAAGAAATGGTGACCCTACCTAATGGGAAGACACTTCAAGGTAAAAACGGATCATGATAGCCTTCAATACTTTTTAGAACAAATATTATCCTCTGAAGAGCAACAAAAGTGGGTCACAAAGATGTTGGGTTATGACTTTGAAATCGTCTACAAAAAAGGGAAGCAAAATGTGGTGGCAGATGCACTCTCAAGAAAGGATGAGGATGTGGAAGCGTTGTTGTGCGCCATTTCTATTATCCAACCAGATTGGATAAATGAAGCAAGGGAGGAGTGGAAGAATGATGAAGAAGTGTGGGCACTTATTCGAAAGTTACAACAAGATTCCAGTACATCTGATACATTTAGCTGGCAAAATGATTCATTATGGTACAAAGATCGCTTATACCTCTGTAAGAATTCGCAACTCAAACAAAAGATTCTTATGGAATTGCACACTTCTCCCTTAGGAGGGCACTTAGGATTTTTAAAAACTTACCATAGGGTTAAGAAGGAATTTTTTTGGGATGGCCTTAAATCAGATATTCAAAATTTTGTGGCAGAATGTTTGGTTTGCCAACAAAATAAAGTTGAAACAATTAAGACCCCGGGTTTATTACAACCTTTATCCATTCCAAGCCAACGTTGGGAGGAGGTTTCAATGGATTTTATCACAGGTTTACCCAAGTATGAGGGAAAGAGTGTCATCATGGTGGTAGTTGACAGACTTACCAAGTATGCACACTTTTGTGCATTATCACATCCATTGAAAGCCAGTACAGTTTCTACTGCATTTATGGAAACAATTCAAAAGCTACATGGAAACCCAAAGATTATTGTAAGTGACAGAGATCCCATTTTCACTGGAAATTTTTGGACAGAATTATTTTCTTGTCTTGGTACTCAGTTAGCACATAGCTCATCTTATCATCCTCAATCTGATGGGCAAACTGAGATAGTAAACAAATGTTTGGAAGGATATCTTCGTTGCTTTGTATCTGATAAACAGACACAATGGGTCAAATGGTTGCCTCTGGCTGAATGGTGGTATAACACGTCCTTCCATACAGTAACAAAAATGACCCCATTTATGGTACTTTATGGATATCAACCACCATCCATCACATCATATTTAAGAGAAAATTCTAAGGTTCAAGCAGTGGAACATCACATTGGACATCAACAACAAGTCCTCCAACTCTTAAATGATAACCTCGTGTTGGCACATAATAGAATGAAACAACAGGCAGATCAACATCGCAGCAAAAGAAGTTTTGATGTAGGTGATTGGGTATTCCTACGGCTACAACCATATAAACAAATGTCCCTTAAGCAAGCTAAGAAGGATAATAAATTATCACCAAAGTATTATGGTCCGTACAAGGTGTTGCAAAAGATTGGTACTATGGCATACAAATTGGAGCTTCCTGCAGCGTCTTGAGTGCACCCAGTTTTCCATGTTTCATGTTTGAAGAAGGTTATAGGTGACAAGCTCCCAGTTCAAATAATATTTCCAGAACTTGACGAGGAAGGAAAAATTATATTGGAACCAGAAGAAGTCACAGAAACAAGAACTCGATAGCTACGAAATCGATCAATCTCGGAGTATCTCATCAAGTGGAAGAACTTATCCGCTGAAGATTCCACATGGGAGGATGAGAATTTTATACAGAAGCATCCAAAACTACTCAAGCGTTGAGGACAACACTTTTTTTGAAGGAAAGGGGCATGATAGGACCCTATAATACTAGTGATTACCCCATTACTATTGTAGTTGTATCCCTTATTAATATTGTTGTGCCCCTATTATCCCCATATTTTTATTACTGTGCCCCATAGAATCCCTCTATTGTTATTTTTGTGGCTTTATATTATTATTGTTAGGTCGGCTGGGTTATATTGTGACTCCTTAGACTCCTATATATAGAAAGGAGGTTTTGTCATTTGAATCATCCAAGAATTGCTCATTTATGTAATGCAAAGGAGGTTGCCCCCTCGAAGAGGTTGAATTCTAAGGCGTTGATCTATCTTTTCTACCTTTTTCTTGAGCTGGTTTCATAACATTATCCCAATAGGCCCCCAACACAAATATCATGACTTGGCCTCGAGTCGCTCAGTTGGTGCCTCGATATTGCTGTGAAGACCACCCATCTCAACCTGCATCACTATAGCTTCAGCAGCGCTCTGTGCCATAGCGTGCTTCACTTCTTCGACCAATTTTTCTGTTGTGAGGCCCTCCATTGCTAGGCGCATTATCCTCTGCGTCTGTTGTTGCACCTTGAGATTTTCCTTAATTGGAAGAGTAAGCAGATAAGCTTCCTCTATCCATGGTTGTAATTTGGCCTTAAGCAGGGCCTCTTTCATCTGCAATTCTTCCACATGTGCTTGCAGCTACTTTCCCTCTTGTCACTTCGCGAGGCATTACACTACCACCAAAGTGCGCGTATTCGCTCGGACTTCATCATACTTTTGTTTTGTCTCTCAGACATTGGTGGTCAACTTCTCCAGGTTCAGGTCCTCCTGCAGATTTGTCCATATTTCCATTGTTGCACCAAACATCGAGGAGAATTCAGTGACTGCAGTATCCAATGTGTTCATTCCATCCTTGATTGTTGCTCCACATTTCTCTTGAACCTATGGAGGAGTCGTTGGTTGCAACTTCAATTGTAGCTCTGATATCTTCATCTGGAACTCGAAGGTAACCCTACCTACCTCGTCCTTTGATGGGCATACTGCGGCAGCCAACTTCCTTACTTTTGTTGAGGCTTCAGCATCCTCCAAGATTTAAAATTCTGGCATTGTTTTGTAGGATTTCTCTATCATTGTCTCCAGGTTTTGACTGTTTTACTTCATCTCTTCCTTCGCCTTCAGGCCTGAGGTTTCTCCACAAACATATGTTCATTATTTACCTTGAACTCACTAATGACCGTGAGGGCGCACTGCTCTCTGATACGCAACTCTTCTCAAACCCCCTAATGCAGTGCATCGAGGGTCTACAGTGGCAACATGGTCAAATTCAACCCCACGTTCTTTACTGTGCTAATCACAGTGCAATCCTCATCTGACTCTATGCGAATGGACCCTTCTAGCAAGGGTATGACTTTGAGGTCTAGAGTCCATTCCAGCTCCGCCACTGTGCCACTTCCCTGTGTCTGGCTTGCTTTCACCCCACTCGCTTGCTCGATGCTTACTTGAATCCTATTAGCCTGGATCTGCAACTCGCACAGATCCTTTTGGATGCTCCCCAGAATCTGCATATACTGTTGCTCAAATTTCTGCAACACCTCAATCGTTGTGTCTCTAACTTTGTCCCCGATCTCATCGTGATCGACTTCTGTCAGCACCATTGGATCGATGTGTGTCTGCTTATCAGACTTGTGATTTTTCCATTGTCCATCAATCTGCTCCTTACCATGCCACTTCAAGGTGAACGGAGTGCTTTGCTCCTCACCCCCACCTCCTTCCTGTCAGGACAACTCCTGCTCATCTTTGTGTTGTGAAGAAGACTTGTCACCTTCGTCTGTTTCCTGGCATTATTTTTCAACCGTCTCTTTGGTAATGTGCTCTTTCTCCGCAACTACCTTAGCAGAAGCCTCCTTTTTCTTCTCCGCGTCGAGAGCTTGCGCAACCTTCTAAGCAGCTTCCTTGCACTTCTATGCAGGAGAGCTCTCAGCACCTTTGCTTGTTCCCACATCAAGCCTCGTGGGTTCGTGCCACTCTGCTGGCCAATACCCCACGATCTCATGCACGTCTATCTCAGAGACCAAATAGGACAACTAGTGCCATACATGCTTGGGGTCCTTTCATGCTTTGATGGACACACTGTGGAAATCGGCCTTGAACTCCGCATAGGCTATCAATTTCTCAAACAAGGTTGGGGAAAACCTTGGTCTCTGATTGATAACCATTTGAAGGTAGATCTCGATTAGGATCCAAAAAAATTTTGACTCCTTGACTCTTGTTAGATCCTTTGTAGACCACAACGAGGCAAACCGCACTACTTCGGATAAATCTTCCTTGTGCGGGGGAAACCGACTATCCTTCAGCAACCTCCAAGTGACTAACACAATAGACAATAATAGCCATGCATAGTGGAATGGCTTGCTTTCTTCTTGGGATTCTCAGCAGTTCCCGAGGAACTCATTGCACATATACTTTTCCCAATTGTACTAAACAACCTTCGCGCATTGTGCTGCAAGTGACACTATTGGCATCGGAACCTGGTCCGCGCGACACTTTCTCATGATTTTTCCTACAAGAATCTAGGTGACAAACTGCACCACCTGGTTTTGAATTAAGCAAATAGAATCTCCGCACGACTTCTTAACAAGACCATATTCTGCCTTCATCTTGTCCTCCAAGTCCTTTTCCTCAGTTTTCCCTCCAAAATCCTTGGCAGGGTCCACTCCTTTATAAGGCAACTTCGTTATGTGATTGATTAACATATCAGTTATTGGGATGGGCTCCCCAAGCCATAAACACCCATCATGCACCAGTGTGAGGAGCTGGCACACACACACTATGTTGATAGTCGATCTATGATAATGCGGCATGCAGAGCATGTCTAGTCACCCCATCTAATCAATGCCTCTGACCCACTTCATGGGCTCCAACTGCATAACCCCCATCTCTTCATAGTATATCTTTGTCATATATTTTCTGGTCGCCAAATGTGGGAACCCCTCATGGTCCACAAGGTCCCAATCCTCCATTTTTAGTACTTGGATGTGCACTAATATAGGACCTTCAAATTCCACCTGTTCAGGCAACAGGGGTGTCGAAACTATGAATTTCCCAAAATCGAGATCCTTGGTAACTTTGGTTCTTCCCTTCCTTGGAGGGATATACTCGGGAAAATGTGAGATAGGTTCAACCTCTTCGGCATCTACTTCCTCTACACCTTGGTATTCCTCCTCTTCTAAATAAACCACTTTTTCTAGTTGTTTGTATTTTTTCTCCTTCTGCTGCACCTCTAGGTTCTTCCTTGGTGACATTCTCACTGGCATTGGCTTCTTCTGCTTATCCTTTGCGGCATATTTCTTTTATTTTGCGGCTGAGGCTTCTCTTTTGTGGCAGATTGCTTCAGCCTAGGCAGCCTCAGTACTGTAGGCACAGTGAGCGTAGCTTCCATACTTGTGATTTCAAGGCCCAGCATATCAAAAACAGTAGCTTCAGAACTCACGACTTCTACCGGATTTGTTGCAGTCATTTGTGTGAGAATAGTCCTCTAGTTAACTTCAGGCAATGTTGTGAATATGGGACTGGAAATCAAGTCCTCCCAAACCTTACGATTCATAAACTTCAAATAGAAAAGCGCACAGATAACTCTTAGACAACAAAGTGTTCTTCAATGGACCAACATGCTCAATTTATAGAAGGATTTGAATTCAAATCCAACCATTCCCCCCAAATTCTAATCATAAATGCATCTTTGGTAGTAGATCTCCAAATATTTTTTCCATAAATAGCGCCTACACGCTCCTCTTACCTGATTTTTGGCCATCAAATCATGAATAGTAACCTCAACGATTACTTTTCGTCCCACCAACGCGGCACCATCCTCCATGGCGCAGCTCATCCAACGCAGCTTCACCTACTACACCCCTGTCATTCATCACACAACCTTTCTACCATGTTTTTCCCTTAGTCGGGAAGCGTAGTTTAGAGTCCCACAATCCCTTGTAGCTAGTTGGATTACTGAGACTGTCCTGCTTCCATATAGTTATTGCGTAGGGGTAAGATCCCCTATGTACGACTTCAACTTACTATCGTTCACTTTTCCAAGGAATCGTTCTCCATTCAGCTTCGCGAGCTGAACTGTGCCATCATCCATGATATCCTTAATAACATATGGCCCCAACTAGTGCATTTGGAATTTTCCTAGAAACTTTGTGAAATTTTTATCATATAACAACACCAAATCATTAACCTTGAATGTGGACAACTTAATATGTCGATCACTCCATGCTTTCTCACATTCCTTTTGCACTTACTGGTGAAATCTGGCAAGGAACTGATTTTCTTCTAACTCCATGATCTGCACAAGTTGTTCCTCCATGGTCTCACAGTCTACCATCTTGGTCAATGTTGCAATCTATAAACTTGGCACAATATACTCCATCGGCATTACTACTTCAATTCCATAGACCAGCCTGAATGGCGTTTGTCTTGTCAACTTCTTGCAAGTCGTCCTATAAGCCCATAATACAATAGTTACGCTCATGTCCCAGTCATTTCTCTGCGTGTTGCATACCTTGGTCAATGCATGGTACAAAAACTTATTAAAAGCTTCCACCGTTCCATTCGCCTGTGGGTGATAGAGCGTGCTCCTCTAATGATATACCTAAAAGTCTTCCAACATCACGCTGATTGTTTCATTCAAAAAATGTGTACCCCTGTCACTCATCAAAATCTCCGGGCATCCAAACCTTGTTAAGACATATTCAAACAAAAATTTGGCAGCAGTGGCCACTGTATAATCCTTTGCGGCTGCGCTTTTTCCCATTTGGTAGATGCAATAATAATATACTACGCGCCCATCTTCTTTCCTGGTGGTTGTATAGGACCTATAAAGTTAATGACCCACTTATCGAATACCTGCAACGAAATTTAAGGATTTAAAGGCAATTCATCCCTTCGCGAAGACTTCCCCATACTTTGGCAGGCATCACACACCTTATAGTATTCCTTAGAATCCTTGTGTAATTTTGGCCACCATAATCCAGTGCGCAAAATCTTCTGCGCGGTCGCCTTCCCTGCATAGTGGCCTCCTGCCACTCCTCCATGAGCTTTAGCTAGGATACTAGCGCATTCAAACTCCGGAACATACCTACACAATATCTCATCCGACCCCATCTTATATAAATGACCCGTAGTTACTGAAAAATCTGTAGCATGAGCTACTAACTCCTTCTTTGGTTGAGTGGAATAACCTTCTGGGGCTGTTCCCATTGTTAAGAATTGAACAATATCAAAAAAATGATCGTCCACGATGCGCACCACAAAGAGCTACACGTCTAGCAGTCCTTCCTCCAAACTATTTGGTTCCTCCCCTATTTCAATCCTTGACAGATGCTCCGGGCCTGCATTCAGCCTTCCAGACTTCATAATCACCTCGAAGTCATACTCCTGGAACAATAGAAACCATTAGCATATCTTCCCCCCCAACACAGTCTTATTGAACAAGTACTTTAGCAGGGAGAGATCTGTATACATTTTAAAGTGTCTACTTAACAAATAATGTCTAAAATTCTACAACGTGTAGATAATCGTAGCCCTTCACACTCTGTAGTGGAGTAATTCTTCTCAGCTATGGATAAATTCCTACTTGCAAAACCTATTAGATGATCAATCTCTCCCTCTCCTACCTGTGTTAATACTTCTCCTAGCACAATGCAAGAGGCATCAACATGCACATGAAACTCCTTTTTCCAATCCGGAAACACCAAAATAGTTGCTGACACCATTTTTTCCTTCAAGTCATCCAAACTACGTTGACAGTATTCATCCCAACAAAACATTGCATCCTTCTTTAACATTTTTTCCATCAGCGCGGTTATCTGGGCATATGCCTTGATAAACTTCATGTAGTATCGAGTGTGTCCCAATGTCACGTGCAGTTATTTAATGTTCCTAGGAGGTTCCAAATTCACAATTACGATGATCTTCAGAGGGTCCACCATCAATCCCTTCTTACATACAATGTGGCCGAGTAAAATCCCAAAAGGTACACATAATATACATTTCTATACCTTTGACATGTATATAGCATGAGGTGCAGACTCGCAACATGTCGCTTCAACAACCCAAATACGTTCCAGTCATCAAAATATACTTCCAGGAACATATTAATAAATTCTTTGAACACCGCTATCACTACCCAGGAAAAGATTGCAGGCGCATTCTTCAATCCAAAGGGAATAACTATATATTAGAAGCAACCACACTTAGTCGCGAAGGCTGTTTTTCTTCAATCCTCCAATGTGATCTTTATTTGATGATAAACCAAAAAACCATCAGTGAACAAATATGCCTCCTATCTGCCAACATTTTCTAATACTTTATCAGTAAACAGTCCCGACAACGGAACCCTTTGTTGGCTTAAGAGGGTCTGACCCAGGTTTAGAGTTGTTCACGCCAACCAACAAAACCCTAAATGTTGGCCCTTTTGGCAACAACCTGCATAGCGTAGGCTGCAGTCTCACTCGAAGCAGTATTGGGGGATGCTAGAGCTAGGTTTTTGCATCCAAGGACATGTGATAAGTGGTTCTCAAGCTCTGACAGTTCAGACCTACCTTCGCGTAGATCGATATGCTTCTAGGGCTCATTATTGTAACTAGGGTTAAAGGGCTTCAAGTCTCTTGAGCAGTGAAGGCGTGCATGTTTTGATCAATCCACTTGTCAATTTCTTTCTTCGTAGGAAACCATTTATCACACATCTCTCAGATAGATCTCGGTCCCAGTAACAAAACCATTTGTTGGCTTAAGGGGGCATGACCCAGGTTCAAATTTGTTCGCACCAACCAACAAAACCCTAACTGCTGGCCCTTTCGGCAACAACATGCATATCACAAGCTATAGTCTCACTTGAAGCATTATTGGGGGATGCTAGAAATAGGTTTTTGCATCGAGGAACATGTGATAAGTGGTTCTCAAGCTTTGACAGTTCAGACTTACATTCATGTAGATTGGTATCCTTCTAGGAATTGTTACTATAACTAGGGTAAAAGGGCTTCTAGAACTTTGTGAAGGTTTATGATCAATCTTTGTAGACCTTAAGGAGACAATTTATCCTCTTTCGTGCATCACTAAATACCCCTAGATCTGAGTTCATGGAGATCTATCCAATTCATTAGAAAACATAGCAGAAATAACTATTATCTTCACGAAATAATATAACTACTTAAAGCATGCATAAATAAGACAAATTCAGTGGTTTCACGGAACATTCATTCATTATTCCATAGAACACATATTATAAGTGACAAACCATAGCATAAAAAGAATTAACAGAAATACTCAGATCGCATGGTAATGCTTCAAAATCAGTCTTTATTGATCTTCAATGTTCAGATTACAAACTCTTCTACCCTGCACACTCAGCTGTAGAGGTCTGTGCACTCAGCTGCAAACTTACCAAGGCCTCCTACACACTCAGTTGCAGGAGCAATCTACTTCTTGCCTAAGTGCAGAAGCAGAGCCTTCCTGCCTTAGCACTCGCCCAAAACAATCTCTCTCTTGACTTAACTCACCTCTATCTTCTAAGTTATCTCTAAGAATTGCTATGGGTCAATTATTTATAGCCTTCTCAATACAATACCATGATTTGCAGACCATGGGTGAGTCTCAAAACCGACTTATCTATCTATCCAAACAAGGGGCTAAGGCCCCTTTGACTCCTATCTATCTGCATGCTTCACATCCACATTTCGTGGAGAATTTACATATTTTGCAAAAACTTATACAAAATTTGGGTTAAATAACCCCAAAAATGACCCCAGGGACCTTATCCTAACAAGGCCCCAACAAAAAGATCATGACTTGCCCTCGAGTCACTCAGTTGGTGCCTCGATCTTACTGCGAAGACCACCCAGTTCAACCTGCACCATTGCAACTTCAGCAGCACTCTACGCTGCAGCCTGCTACACTTCTTCGACCAATTTTTCTGTTGTTGAGCCCTCCACTACTAGGCGCATTGTCCTCTATGTCTACTGTAGCACCTTAAGCTTTTCCTGAAGTGACAAAGTAAGCTGACAAGCTTCCTCTAGCCATGATTGTAATCTGGCCTTAAGCAGGGCTTCTTTCCTCTACAATGCTTCCACCTGTGATTGCCGCTTCTTTCCCTCCTATAACTTTGTGATGCATTGCGTGGTGCCAAAGTGCACGTATTCGCTTAGACCTCATCATACTACCGTTGTGTCTCTCGGACATTGGTGGTCATCTTCTACAGGTTCAGGTCCTCCTACAGATTTGTCCATATTTCCATTACTGCATCAAACATCAAGGAGCAGTCAGTGACTGCGTATCCAATGTGCTCATTCCATCCTTGATTGTTGCTCCACATTGCTCCCGAAGCTCTGGCGGAGTCGTTTGATGCAACTTCAATTGCAGCTCTGATATCTTCATTTGGAACTTGAAGGTAACCCTACCTACCTCATCCTTTGATGCACGTACTACGGTAGAAAACTTCCTTAATTTTGCTGAGGATTCAACATCCTCCGGGATTGGCAATCCTTGCAGTGTTCTGTTGGCTTGCTCTATCGCTCTCTCAAGGTTCTGACTGTGTTGATTCATCTCCTCCTTGGCCTTCAGTGCCTGAGTTTTCTCCACGAACATTTGTTCATTGTTTACCTTGAACTCGCTAATGACCTTGAGGGCATTCTGCTCTTTGATTTGCAACTCTTTTGAAACCCCCTGATGCAACACATGGAGGGTCTGGAGCGGTAGCGTGGTGAAATTCATCCCCATGTCCTTTACTATGCTAATCACAATGTGATCCTCACCTGACTCTACGTGAACAGACCCTTCTGGCAAAGGGTATGACTCTGAGGTCCAAATTTCGTTCTAACTCTGCCACTTCCCTGTGTCATGCTCATTTGCACGACACTCGCTTGCTCGACGCCTGCTTGAATCCCGTTAGCCTAGATCTATAGCTCGCACATATCCTTTGGATTCTCCCCAACGTGATCTAGATCTTGGGGGGAGACCCCAAAGATCTAAAAGATTGAAATTGATATTGGGGGGGAGGCCCCCAAGATCTGAAAAATTGCAATGCCAGAAAGAAAATGAGAGAACACACAGTAAATAAAACCACAAAGAAACTTTTTTATTAAAATGGAGAATAACTATGAAAGCTACATTTTGGTGGAAAATCTTTCTTTCTACAAAATGTGACTCGTTACTTATAGCCTTTTTTGGTTACAATACCACAAGTAAATTCCATGGGTGAATGAACACCATGGGTGGATGTCACAATACCATGGGAAAATACCATGGGTGGATGCCACTTACAATATCATGGGTGGATAAATACCATGGATGGATGCCACTTATGATACCATGGGTAAATTCCATGGGTGGATGAATACCATGGGTTGATGCCATTTTCCATTTGGATCATTCCTCCCTCCTTAAGAAGCAATGGTCCCCATTGTGTGAAGTTCCCTCTTGCGAAGCCTTAGTTGAATATGAAGAGCCACTAGAGGGAAGGGTTTTATGTGGTTAACCCATAACCATGATGAACGAAGATCTGAGGATAGACATACCCTGTAATGCTTGTGACCAACTGTGATACTGACAGTGTGCGGTCTAGAAAATGGACTTCAGGTTTGTGGATGACCCATAACCATGACAAACGAATATCCGATGATAGAGATACCCTGTAATGCTTGTGACCAATTATGATACTAACAGTGTGTAGCCTAGAAAATGGACTTCAATGACAAGGATTTTGTGTGGTTGACCCATAACCGTGATGTTGATTGTTAATGAAGTAGCAAGTGCCTACATAGCTTGGGGTGGGAGGGCATGTCTCCAAAGAACCCGCTCTGAATGCTGCTCCAAAATTAAAATGGACATAAATCGGTTAATATAACTCAGCATATTTATTATAACCTATTTTTGGAAATAGAATGACCATTCTACATCTTCCCATGTGTTGGAAATCCTTATCTAGACACTCTGGAATCTCAGATTCGTACTGCCACTTTTCCGCCATCACAAAAGTTCTGAAAAAATAGTTGATTTTAAATCAGCGATATCTCTCACATCTGAACTCCGATTCGACCTTTTTTTTTTAAATTGATTTATTTTTTAAGAGGATCTCATATCTGCAATAATTTTTCTGAAATTGGGCAAAAAAACTAAAAAGAACTGGTAGGAGATTCATCGTCCACCAGTTGCCATAAGAAAAAATTCTATAAGATAGCTGATTTTAAATCAGCAATATCTCCCTCATTCGGACTCCGATTCAGCCGATTATTTTTTGAATTTGGACATATTTTCACAAGGAATATAGATCTATTATTTTTTTCAAAAATTTTGCACCAAAAAGTTCATATCTGATCTAAAAACTTGCTGCCCAAAAAAATTGCTGCAAAAAAATGAAACAAAAAGAAAAATTCTTCCCACTTTTCCCAAGAAAGTGCTTTGTGGAGGTTGTAGCACATGCTTGAAGTTTGTTGAATATTTCTGCAAAAATTTGAAACTAAAATGTCCATCAAACCATCATTCTCATAGAACCATAACCTGAATCTGATACCACTGATCCGGATCTTGGGGGGAGACCCCCAAGATCTAAAATATTTAAATGGATACTCAGGGGGAGGTCCCCAAGATATGAAAAATTGCAATGCCAGAAAGAAAATGAGAGAACATACAGTAAATAAAACCACAAAGAAACCTTTTTATTAAATTTGAGAACAACTGTAAAAGCTACATTATGGTGGACAATATGTCCTATTATGAAATGCGACTCATTACTTATAGCCTTTTTCGGTTACAATACCACGGGTAAATTTCATGGGTGAATGAATACCATGGGTGGATAAATACCATGGATGGATGCCACTTACAATACCATGGGTAAATTCTATGGGTGGATGAATAACATGGGTGGATGAATACCATGGGTTGATGCCATTTTCCATTTAGATCACTGTGTCTGCATATATTGTTGTTGAAATTGCTGCAACACCTCAGTCATCGTGTCTCTAACTTTTTCCCCGATCTCATTGAGATCGCCTTTTGTCAGCACCATTGGGTCAATGTGTGTTTTCTTATCAGGGTTGTTCTTTTTCCACTGTCCAGCAGTCTGCTCCTTACCACACCACTTCAAGGTGAACAGAGTGCTTTGCTCCTCACCCCCAACTCCTTCCTATGCAGGCAACTCCTTCTCATCTATGTGCTGTGAAGCAGACTCATCACCTTCATCTGTTTCCTGGCATTCTTTTTCAGCCCGCTCTTTGGCAGCATGCTCTTCTCCACTTGTTCTTTCTCTGCAGCTGCCTTAGCAACAACCTCCTTTTTCTTCTACGTGTTGAGCTCACACAACCTTCTCAGCAGCTTCCTTGCACTTCTACGCAACAGATCTCTTGGCACTTTTTCTTGTTTCCAAATCTAGCCCCGTGGGTTCGCACCACTCTGCTTGCCAATACCCCGCGATCTCCTACACATCTGTCTCAGAGATAAAATAGGGAAACTTGTGCCATATGTTCTTGGGGTCCTTTCGCACTTTGATGGACACACTATGGAAATCAGCCTTGAACTCCGCATAGGTCATTAATTGCTTAAACAAGGTTGGGGACAACCTTGGCCTCTGATTGATAACCATTCGAAGGCCCAACTCCATCAGGATCCAGAATGTTTTTTACTCCTTGAATCTTTCTAGATCCTTTGTAGACAAAAATGAGGAAAACCGTGCTGCTTCGGTAAATCTTCTTTGTGCAGGGGAAACTGACTGTCCTCTGACAACCTCCAAGCAACTAACACAATAGACAGTAACAACCATGCATAGTGGATTGGCTTGCTTTCTTCCTGGGCTTCTTGACAGTTCATGAGGAACTCCTTGCATAGATACTTTGCCCAATTGTACTGAACATCCTTCGTGCACTATGTTGCAAATGACACTACTGCATCGGAACCTCGTCCGCGCAACACTTTCTCATGATTTTTCCCACAAGAATATCGGCGGCGAACTGCACTGCTTGGTCCTGAATTGAGCGGATAGAATATCTGTGCTACTTCTTAACAAGGCCATATTCTGCCTTCATCTTGTTCAGCAAGTCTTTTTCCCCATTTTTCCCTCCAAACTCCTTGGTTATTGGGATGGGCTCCCTAAGCCATAGACACCCATTGTGCACCAGGGCGAGGAGTTGGCACACACACACTATGTTGATAGTCGATCTATGATAATGTGACATGCAAAGCATATGCAGTAGCCCCACCTGCTCAACATCTCTGACCCACTTCATGGGCTCCAGCTGTGTAACCCCTGTCTCTTCATAGTATATCTTTGTCACATATTTGTTGGTCGCCTAATGTGGGAACCTCTCATGGTCCGCGAGGTCCCAATCCTCCATTTTTAGTACTGGGATGCGCACTAATATAGGACCTTCAAATTCCACCTGTCTAGGCAACAGGGCTGTCGAAACTTTAAATTTCCTGGAATCAGGATCCTTGGTAACGTTGGTTCTTCCCTTCCCCGGAAGGATATAATCGGGAAGTCGTGAGATAGGCTCGACCTCTTTGGCATCTACTTCCTCTACACCTTGGTATTCCTCCTCTTCTAAATCAGCCACTTTTTCCAAATGTTTGTCTTTTTTCTCCTTTCGCTGCACCTCTGGGTTCTTCCTTGGTGACATTCTTAGCAACATCGGCTTCTTCTGCTTCTCCTTTTCAGTAGATTTCTTTTCTTTTGCAGCTGATTGCTTCTCTTTTGTGGCGGATTGCTTTGGTCTAGGTAACCTCGGCTTCGTAGGCACATCGGGCGTAGCTTCCATACTTATGATTTCAGGGCCCGGTCTGTTAGAAATAGCATCTTTAGAACTCAGAGCTTCTGTTAGATCTGTGGCAGTCATTTGTGTGAGAATAGTCCTCTGGTTAACTTTAGGCAATGTTGCAAATATGACACTGGCAATCAAGTCCTCCCAAACCTTACGATTCATAAAATTCAAACAACAAAGTGCAAAGACAACTCTTAGACAAAAAAGTGTTCTTCGGTGGACCAACATGCTCAAGTTATAGGAGGATCTGAATTCAAATCCAACCATTCCCCCCAAATTCTAATCATAAATGCATCTTTGGTGGTAGATCTCCAAATATTTTCACAATAAATAACACCTGCCCGCTCCTCTTAACTGCTTTTTAGCCATCAAATCATGAATAGTAACCTCAATGGTTACTTTTGGACCTTCCTGCATGACAACATCCTCCATGGGGCAGCTCATCCAGTGCAACTTCACCTGTCGCACCCCTGTCATCCATCACATAGCCTTTCTACCATGGTTTTCCCTTAGTCGGGCAATGCAGTTTAGAGTCCCGTAATCCCTTGCAACTGCTTGGATTAATAAGATTGTCCTGCTTCCATATAGTCACTGCACAGGGGAAAGATCCCCTGCATACAGCTTCAACCTATTGTCGTTCAATTTTTTAGGGAATGGTTCTCCTTTCAGCTTCGTGAGTTGAACTGTGCCACCATCTGTGATCTCCTTAATAACATATGGCCCCAACTAGTGCATGATGAGCCTCATCATTGGGTAACTATATGGACCTTAATTCATCTCCTAGCTTAGTCAAATCAACTCTTCTCACAATTTCTTACATGTTTTGATTATATTTTTTTTTAAAGAGATGAGTCAAAGTGAGATATTATGCCTAGTGGACTAATGTGCATTGAATGCAGGTTTGTGAGAGAAAATTAGGGAATTTTGGCAAGATTAAAGGTTGAAACTCAAATGGAAAAAGGAAGAGATATTGTAGGAGGTAAATCCTCCTCATTTACTGCTCCTTCATTCGAATATTCCTCCATCAATCACACTAGCTCAGAGTACAAGCATCCAAGTTATGAAGATCAAAAGGTAGTCGAGCAAGTGATAGTCGAAGAGTTAGTTTATCTCAAGTTTGGGAGATGAGCCTCCCTAAATTTAAGGAAGTTGTTGGAGACTTCATTTGTATAAATAAGGAGGCCAAGAGCCTCATTGGGATTCAAATTTTTGCTATAAAAGCACTAGTTATTTTTGAGCTCCAGACTTGTGGAAGACATTGCTATGTAATTTTCTATTTTGGTAATGAGAATGAGCTTTTTCTTGATCCAGTACTAAGTTAACTTAGGGGGCTGAAGCTCTTGGGTTAGGCCCCAAACCTAGAAGCAAAGGCTCCTATTCTTGTATCTGTATGCTTAGATTGATTTCATAGATTCATGGTTAAATTGTCCTTAGAAGTATTTCATTGCAAGTAGTGTAGATTTGATTAGTTTGTTTCCATTTGTGCTTTACTTCAGCAGTAGTTTAGAAGAGATAAAGGACCATCAAAAATCTGTCAATAGGTGTTTTGGCCTCACTTCTTCCTTCAGGGATCATGATTTGAGGAAAGGACTCCTATGCAGCCCCAAAAAGACAGAATTATACTTTCTCATAGAATTTAGACTTTTTTATACTTAAGCTAGCATTTGATCAATTTGCAAGAGTAGGACCTAGTCATCATTTATTCCATCTTTAGCCTTATAGTACATCTCATCAATGATTCCATCTTATGCTACAATTTTTCCTCATGCATGAAGTAGACAGCTAGCTCATTAAACTCTATTTTCCTAGCTTATTTAAATTCTCCTTGTTTACATTATTTTTGGGAAAATATCAATGTTTGATGCAGTGCAAGTGTTTCAGAAGTAAAGAGAGATATCATAGCCAACAACCTCTTTCAAACTTCATCCATCCATGATCATTCCTTGCTTTCACTAAGACCCTCACCAATTTCATCATTTTACAAGGAAACTTCTCCAAGCATGTTGAGAAAATCCAACCATCTCCCAACCTTGGTTTTGAGTTCTGAGTGATCCTAGGAATTTTCTAACCTCAATCCATCCACCAACCATCGTCCCTAAGCCTTCCATCACCTTCAAAACCCATAATTTTACTCTCGCCTATATCCTGTAGAAATACAGGGAATCCTGTAGGTTTTCCTGTAGTATTCTGTTTTGAGGCCGAATTGAGGGAAAAGCCTCTAGGAAGCCAGATAAGGTCACCTAAGGGTATCCCAAATCTTCCAACCATCCACCAGCATTCCTAAGCCACCTGCCACATTGCCAAAAGAGATTATCTTTCACACTCTTTCATAAAATAGATAGAAAGAAAAACAGATTTATTCTAGTCATTTACATGCACAGTAGTAATGTTTTATGTTTTGAACTTACATGCTTAGGATAGTAGAATTTCATACATGTTAACTTAGCATTCTTGTTGAAGCATAGTCTCTTAGCAGTTATTTAGGAAATGGTGTGTTTTAGCATTGGATTTCAATCTTTTTCTTTACTGCAGTAGACAAGCTTTCTCTTAGAGTAGATTTCTCTTTCCCTCATTAGTAATCAAGCTTCTTCTAAATCCATAGAATTCTGGCATGAAAAACCCTAGTGGTATCTTGCGAGCTGAATAGTGACAAAAGGGAAGAACCATCACTTTTACTTGTGTATACAACACTATCACCTCCAAGTTTATAGGAACCCCAGGTTGATAAAGTAAAGATGGTAGCCCCATGAGTTGTAGCATTCTTGCTGCAATACTGGTGCTCATCACTTTTTGGTGCCGTTGATGGGGATGTATCTGAGTAATGTGTGATTACTACTTTCTTTCTTCCATTTCTTGTTTCTGATATTATGTTATTAGTTTCATTTTTGCAAGAGTAATTTTTTTTCTTTCTTTCCGATTATGCATTCTTTGCTTTCCTTTCCATTTCGTAAGTAAGATTCCATTCAAATAGTTAGTTTTCAGTCAGTCAGTTAATTCTCATTCAGTCTGGAATTTCAATTCTGCAATCACTTTCAAAGTTTGAAAAAAAAACTCAAAACAAAACAAAAACATTTTTTTTCATGCCTCGTAGGAATAGGGATAACTTAGGGAAATATTTGCCAAATACCCCCATTGCTTCAGATAGCCAACCTTCCCTCTTCTTCAATGGTTTTGAATTGGAGGAACCCTTAGGTGAGAAACCTGAAATATTTGAAGAACCTACAGGGGAAGAAGAAGAAGAAGAACCCATTCCTACTGATCCAATGGCTGAAAATAGAAATGACAGAGGAAATAGAGAAAGAGTTGAGGGTTCCTTCCCCATCAAGGAAACCAATGGGGATACTAAGATGAAGAATATAAGCCCCTCTGCCCTTCCTCATTTCCATGGCCTGACCACAGAAGATCTAGACACTTTCTTATTTGAATTTGTTGTCATATGCCAAACCTATGACTACACCAATGATGAGCAGAAGTTGAAACTATTCCCATCCACTCTCAAGGATGTAGCTTTGTGTTGGTTCATGGGTTTACCTGGGGATAGCATCACCACTTGGGCTTAGATGCAGCAAGCCTTCAACAACAAGTATCGAGACTACTGTAGGTCTAAAGACACTAAAGAGGAAATTTTTAGGATGACCTTAGGGCATGATGAATCCCTAGAGGATTATGAAGAAAGATTCCAGCTTAGCTACAAAAGGGCCAGGTGCACACTTGACCCTGAGTCACTGAAGCTAGTCCTACTTAGAGGAGTAAGGGAAGATCTTCTGGATACCCTAAACTTGTTAGCAGGAGGGGACATCTACCAGTTACCTTATGAGGATATCAATATTGTCTTTAGAAACCATGCTAGGGCAGCTAGGAAAAAGGGTAGGGGTAGTCAACCATTGGTCAGTCCATCCTCTTTCAATGCATCCATCAAGGGTGAAATTGGAAACATGTTGGAGGATTTCAAGAGTGAGATGCTGCAAATCCTTACCATACAGATGGACACTATGCACATTAAGAGAAAATAGGAGGAAGCAGAGAGAGCCTTAGCCATTTTCTACCCTATATGCACCAGGAGGCACCCTAGGAATGAATGTCCATTGAATTCGATTGAAATATGCTCAGTCTATGAAGAAAACCACTCCACAGACATGTGCCCTTCTCCACATGGACTAAAATTTGTATATAAAGGAGCTGAAGGGGTAATTAAACAATTCTACTACATAAACCAAAGGAGACCCCATGGGCCTAGGCCATACTAGCAGGGCATGCAAGGGTCATCCCATGCATATTACAACCCCAACCAGACCACATCCATTCCCTCTTAGGGACCCCCTTCTCATCCTTCCTAGTCTACACCTCCTCCTTGGTCCTTTGCACCTCAGTATCATTCCCAGCCAACTAGCCAGTCATTTCAACCATATCCTCTACCACAACCTCAATGGAATGCACTACCCCAGGGGTGGAGGCCCCCATAGAACAATGATCCAGCTTTATTGCCTTCACCACCTGCTCAACCACAACTTTTACACTCTGCTCCACCTAAACAACCCCAGATGTTTTCCCAGCCAAATCTGAACCCGAACAACAAACAGGCGCAACCAGTATACAGTGGAGAGATATCCTATCCAGCTTATGCTGAGGAAATTTAGGAAATCAACCTAAGATTTGGGAGAGCACTCCCGAAAAACCAAAATCTACCTCCACCTAGGGAGGTTGAGGAAGAAAGAGAGGAAACCATGCCGAAAGTAAATCCACCACCCTTTCCTGAGAGATTAACCCAACCACTCTAGCCTACCCTAGAAGAGACTGAACTTCTGGGAGAATTGAAAAATCTATGTGTCAAAATTCCACTTCTTCAAGCTATAAAAGATGTGCATATTTACAAAAAGTTGACCAAGGAGAAGTGCTTAAAGCATCTAGGGAGGCGAAGAAGAGATGCCCCTACCATTAATGTCATTGGACAGCTGTCTGACTTAATGTTGGGGCAGGTAATCTGTCCAAAGTATTTGGACCTTGGAATCCTTGTAGTAGATGTGCACATCAATGGAACCATTGTCCCACACACTTTGATTGATCTTGGGGCTGCCATTAATGTGATTACCAAGGACACCATGCTCAAGCTCAACCTCTAGGGTTCATTGAGAAAGACCACAACAGTCTTGCAACTTGCAGACCACTCCACAATGACCCCTGAGGGGATTTTGGAGGATGTGATGGTCTCCATTGACTCTTGGGAATACCCTACAGATTTCCTAGTTCTCCAGCCTAAGGCCAAGCTTACCGATTACCCTCTCATCCTTGGGAGGCCCTGGCTAACCACTACCGATGCGTACATTAGATGTAGGGATGGAAATATGACTATCAAGAATAGGCATATGTCCAAGTAGTTAGTCCTATATCCTCCTGCTCAACCATCTCTAGAACATGACTTACCTTTATGGTTGGAAGAGGAGGAAGAAGATGAAGTTTATTCTGCCCAACTCTATACCTTAGAAACAACCATGGGAGGGGGACTACCAGATGAAGATGATTTGATTGAACACATACCTCAAAGTCAAACTCCCAATACATTTTCCTTAGAAGAAGTAGTAAAGAAAACCCAAAACAGTCATCAAATTGATCTATGCTTAGCTAATTCCAACCCTATCCATGTCAAAACCATAGAATTTGGCCCTAAGAGAACTTTGAAAATCAACCCATATCTTTATGTTCACCAAGAAGAAAAGTTGTGCAACATGCTAAAGGAACACCTGGATGCCTTTGCTTGGAGTTACAAAGAAATGAAGGGAGTGCACCCCTCAGTGTGTACTCACAACATTTATATCAAAGAAGGTTGTAAACCAGTTTGGAAACCCCAAAGGATGATGAATCCAGCGCTCAAATATATAGTCGAAGAAGAACTGCAAAAGCTGCTAGATGCAAGATTCATTTACCCTATCTTCGACAGTGACTTGTTCTCTCCTTTGGTGTTGGTTCCGAAGAAAAATGGTAAGTGGAGGATTTGTGTCGATTACAGAGAGTTAAACAAAGCCACAAAGAAGGACCATTTTCCTCTACCTTTCATCGACCAAGTGCTAGATGGTTTGGCAGGGAAAAAGTTTTTCTCTTTCCTAGTTGGATTCAGTGGGTACAATCAAATCCAGATTAGACCAGAAGACTAGGATAAAACAACCTTCACTTGTCCTTGGGGTACTTTCGCCTATAGTGTCCTTCCTTTGGGCCTATGCAATGCTCCTACCACTTTCCAGAGAGCAGTCCTGAGTATCATTTTTGAGTTAGTCCATGATGCAGTAGAAATTTATATGGATGATTTTACACCTTATGGATGTGATTTCTAGGAGTCTATGTTCAGATTAGGTAAGGTGTTGAACAAATGCATTGAAATGAACGTATCACTTAGTCCCAAAATATGTGAGTTCTTGATGACTGAAAGGACTGTGCTAGGTCATTAAATATCCCAGCAAGGACTGTAGGTGGACCCAAACAAAATAGCTATCATCCAAAGGGTCCCACCCTCGCAAAAGTAGAGAGATGTCAGTATTTTCCTAGGGTTAGCTGGATACTATCGAAGGTTTATAAAACACTCCAGCAAGTTAGCTTCTCCTTTATTTGGGTTGTTGGCCAAGGACTTTGAGTTTGTATGGTCAAAAAGCTGTCAAGAGGCCCTAAACACCCTAAAGGACAAGTTAACCACTGCACCGATTCTCTGAGGCCCAAATTGTGTCCTTCCTTTTCATATCCATGATTATGCCTCACACAAAGCCATAGGAGCAGCTTTAGGCTAGATAGATGAAAAATTGCCTTATGCCATTTACTTTATCAATAAGAATCTGTCAAAGGCTGAATTGAACTACACAGTGACCGAAAAGGAGCTCCTGGTTGTTGTGCATTCACTGAACAAATTTAGGCATTACATGATAGGTTATCAAACATTTGTACATACTGACCATGTTGTAATCAAATATTTAATGAATAAACCTGATGTGAATGCCCAATTATTAGATGGTTACTTTTATTACAGTAGTTTGATCTAACCATTGTTGATAAGCTCGACAAGGAAAATGTTGTTGTAGATTTTTTGTCCAGATTCGCTTTGTTTGCATGTGAGGAAGGAATGGTTGATGATCAATTACTAGATGAACACTTATTCGCCATTGCAGTTCTCTCTCCATGGTTTTCTGACATAGAAAACTATTTGGTATCTGCACAGTTCCCACTGAATTTGTCTTCCAAAGAAAAAAGCAAGATTGTGAGGAAGAGCACCCCATTCACTTGGATTGGGGGAAACCTCTTCAAACTAGGCCCAGATCAAATTCTGAGAAGATGTGTAAGGGTGGAGGAAGTCTTTGACATCCTTCTGACCTATCATGATGGGCCTTGTGGAGGTCACTTTGCAGCAAAGAGGATAGCATTCAAGGTGTTACAAACTGGTTATTATTGGCCCACTCTTCATCAAGATGTGAAAATATATACTAGTCAATGTTATCGGTGCCAAAGGATGGGAAAGCCTACTCCAAGGGATGAAATGCCTCTGCAACCTCAAGTGACTATCGAGCCATTTGAAAAGTGGGGCATGGATTTCATTGGGACTAGTGACCCTCCTTCCAAGCAAAAGCAGTACATCATTGTGTCCACTGACTATCTGACTAAGTGGTCTGAAACCAAGGCAATCAAGGAAACAGCAGAGGAGAAGGTGGCTGAGTTCTTAAGGGAAAATGTCTTTTACAAGTTTGGGTACCCTAGATAACTGGTCACTGATCAAGGCAACCAGTTTATGTCCAACATGATTGAAGACTTGTTAAGCCAACATAAGATCAAGCATAGGACCTTTACTTCCTATCACCCACAAGATAATGGGCAAGTGGAGGTGACCAATAGAGCACTGGAGGGAATCTTGACTAAAGTGGTTATTAGCAACAAATAATATTGGGCAGATAGACTAGTTGAGGCCACCTAGGCCTATAATACCACCTGGAAGACCACCACTAGATTCACACCCTATGAGTTTGTCTATGGAAAAAAGGCCCTGATGTCCATTGAATTTGAGTACAATACATTGAGGATGGCAGTTCAACTAGATATAGATCTCAACAATGCACAAAAAGAGAGATTTCTCCAGTTGAATGGGTTAGATGAGTTCAAAATGCAGGCCCTCCTACACACAGAGGTAACTCAAATTCAGAGGAAGATCTGGCATGACAAGAACACCAAAGACAATAAATTTCAAGAAGGTGACTGGGCTTTGTTATATGATTCTAGATATAAATAATTTAAGGGCAAGTTAAGGACTAGATGGTTAGGGCCTTATGTCATCGAGAAATTTCATGATAATGGTTCAGTGAAGATCAGATCCATAGATGCAGAGGTTGTAGAAATTTTGAATAATATGACACTTATTCACAAAGATTATCCCGATTATACACTATTGCAGAATACATGCACAATACATAATCTCCTCTACGTTGATCATCAATTTAGCAGCATTAAAAACAATGAAACATCAATCGCATGCGCACATTAACACAGTATGTAACCCGGGGAAAGCATACAGCTGAAAACCCCACACTATCTGTATATTATAATGATTGAGAACATGTAACAATACATAGTAGAATACTCCTCACAAGTACTCAGTACTATCTCCACCTGTTACACACAAAACTAGCTCAGATCCGAACAAGTCACAGGTTAAAATCTTCTCCGCTGCTTTGCCTGCCTCCACTGCACAATCCAAAGTGAAAAATCACGTGAGCACAAGCTACAATTGCCTTGGTATTAGCCCACACTACGTAGTCCTCATTGGCATAACTCAATCCCATTGATTGTGCAAGATCTCATGCACAACTATAGTCACAACTGATAGCAATCTCAACCTCTAACACCTGTCTCCACTGAACTGTCCATGCACTGAGTTAACTGATGTATTCTTCAGTTGCTTTATGAGTTAATAATTAGTGAATTAATTAATAATTAATTCACACAACTCATCACTAGAGTATTCTTTAGTTAGACTAAAATACAACTAGTTCAACCAAGTCAAATTGAATACAACTCCATCAACTCCACATCCAACTCCACCAAACTCAAACACATGAGTTATAACTGAAGTCCTACATGCAATAGCTCAACTGACCCACAAGAAAAGTGTATTTCCTTCTAACAGCTGCATGTGCCACATCTGTAGCTCAAACTGAAGTGCTCCAAGAGGATAAGATAATGTTTATAGTCCAAATATTATTATGAGCTAATAATATTCGACTGTTCTATTTATAGCCTGGCAGTCTAAAAATAGAAACCGCCCATATGTATAAAAATAGAAGTCCATCTATTTTTACCAACATGACCAATCATCCACAAATAGCATCCTGCAACTCATAGACCATGATCCATATGTCCAAAAATAGACTTTGCGCCAAAAATAGCCTGCGGGCCCACTTAGTGAAGGCGACTCCTTTCCACTAAGCTCCATCATCTTGTTGCATTTTCAACACTCCCTCTCAACAAGATATGGATTATCTTCAACCCCTCTCCTGCAACTCTGGAATGTTCTGCATGCAACACATTTTCCTGGTCCACTTTACTCCAACAACACTTGGAACAAAAACACTCCCAACTGACCACTCTGTTGGGCTAGGAACATACTCTGATGCTGAAGCTCTACCTGCTGCTGACAAGTGATCCCTCTCTGACATCTGCGCTACTGCAACATCTCCATGCATCTCGCACCATTGCACACTTCTCTATGCCACCTAGCATTGTGCAAAACACTTGTGCCTCTCGCATTGCTGCAGCCTGCTAGCTATGCGTTGTCCTGGGATTCCCTACACTGTTGCTCTCTCTGTTGCTCCATCCGCATCTGTCTCTACCCAATCAGTCAGTTCCTACTACTCCACATTGGGGCTCCCGTAGCAAGGTCTCATCCAAGAGGTTGGGTACCTCAAGGGTCCTGCCCCTCCTCCTTGGGACGATCAATCCACATCACCCCACCTCTTACCTGGAGGTATGGATGCATGTGATCCCTCAGCCCACCTGGCTCGAAGTTTCCCCCTACTGGAGGACTTTGCATGAGTAGATGTCTCTACTCGATCTCCTCTCAGCTTCCCTTGTTGTGGCTACTCCACAACCTCCTGAAGCTGCTGCACCAATCGTGGCTCCTCCACAGTCGTCTGAGACTTCTTCTGGCTCTGCATGTTGAGAGGTAATATACGCTCCCTCTCAACCACCAAGTCTCCATCAGTTGCCTCGCTGCTCAAGGCTTTGCATGCATCTTGAACCTCAAGAGCATACAGGTTCTTGACCCGTGAACCAATCTGCTTCACCTTTCTAGTGATGATGTGTCTAAGGAAAACCTTTCCCTTACTGAAGACTACATCATAGCCTCTGTCTTCCAGCATCGCGATCGACACCAAGTTTCTCTTCAGTCCTGGTATATACTTGACATCGGTCAAGGTAAGGCGAGCTCCATGCTCCCTCTGAAAAATAACCATGCCTACACCTGAGACACTATACTTCTCATCATTACCCATCACTATGAGTATCTGGAGATCTTTCTCCTCCAAAGTACTGAACAAACTCTTGTCACCGGTCATGTGGAAAGAAGCTCCACTGTCAAGAAACCAACCACTTCCCACCATGGATGAAACCATGCATGTGAAGAGTGTGAAATCCAGCTCAAACTGTGAAGCAAGTGCCTCATCTTCAGATCCTTCCCCGGATCCCTTCTTGGATTTCTTCTTTGGGCAATTAGTAGCATAATGGCCCAACTCATGACAACGAAAGCATCTCACCTTCGACTTGTCAACCTTCTTCCCATTATTGGAAGAACTGGATTCGGAAAGAGAACCCTTCTCCTTCCCCTTCTTCACCTTACTCGCTAAGGCACAGTTCTCCTCATCATGCATGGATGAAGAACTGTCTCTGGTGCTCCGTCTAATCTCCTCTTGCACAAGATCCGACCAAAGTCTCTCCCATCCTGGCAATTTCTCCCGACCATTGACAGAGTCCTGATAGGAATGCCAACTCTTCGGAAGACCAAGGAGAGCCAAGCTCACCAAGTCCTCATCATCAACAGTCACCCCCACACTTCCCAGCTCATCCCAGCACTGGGTGAACTTCGTGAGATACCTGGGCATACTGTCTCCATTCTCACACTTAATGTTTCTGAGTTTATCATTGAGTGCCAACTTCCTCTAGTTGCTCTTGCTTTGAAATAGATCTGTCAACGCTTTCCACATCAAGTATGGAGAAGCCTTTCCATGCAGGCTGGATACAATGTGATCCTTCACGCTTGTTAGAGCCTAGATTTGCCTCAGGTTGAAAAGACAAGGTTCTAGGTCCACATCAAACCACGCTCAGCCTCGTAGCTAGCCCTACGAGGACAGGACAGGAGAGGGCTCTCTCCGGGTCGATCTCGGCAAAAGACAAGCGATGGGGCTTGAGATGACTAAAATAAAAGCTAATTTTAGGCTAGGTATGAAGTACAAGGGTTTGTTTTGAGTTTTTGGGGGTTTTGTGTTGGAAACAGGGAAAGGCAAATTGGGCTCGGGGATGAGGCACAGTTTCTGCAGAGTTCTGATTGGGGCAAGGAAGGCAATCATTTTGATGCTTTAAATTGAGTGAATGGATAGATTGGACTGGTGAGGAGCTAAGGAGAGCAAGAGAGTCTCAAGAATTCTCCTTAAACAGATGAAAACATGGAAATTTAAACAAATTCAAAGGCAGAGCATAACAGTTAATGGATTCCACCTTAATCACTCATTTGTTCAAATTCAGAAGAAGAGACAGGAAAATGATACACATAACACTAATGAACTTACAATTACTTAGAGAAGCACACCATCAAAACATAAAGCCACATGGATCCCAAATAGTGCTGCAAAACCCTGGTCTTTCCTTAGCCAAAAATGCAGAGATAGAATGTACAATGATATGCCAAAGCAATCCCAAGTGTCCAACCCTGAAAATGACTTAGAAATTACATGATATAGACTAGCTCAACCCATTCCCTTGCCTCTAGGGGTCGATCTCATCATTCTAGGAGCTGTTTCAACCAATTCTAAAAAAAGCACTACAATCTCGGCAGTCAAAACAACTTGCCTCTATAAGGTAGGAAATTGATTCATTCATTAAATTTTCACTTTTTAGAGAATGAATCCTCTAGAACAAGTAACTAAGTGCCAAAATTACATCATGTTCATCCAATTACATCAATATAAGTCAAAAATAACATCACAAAGCAAAACTAGTCAAACTGGCCAAATTTCTAAGCTGGAAGGTGAAAAATTGAGCAAAAATCCTCTGTGCACCGCGCCAATTTCTCTGTGCATCGCACCACTTTGAGGCTAAGTTGGAGGCACTTCTTGAAGTCCAAATCGAGCCCAAGTGTGCTTGTTGGAAAACCCTAACTATCTACTTTCTAACCCAAGTGGAATTTCTGAATTTGGTACTCATTTGCCCCTCCAAAACGTCAATCTCCCAAGATTGCTTCCTGTATGTCAAAATAGGGGCAGAAAGGTCATTTTTTAGTGTTTTTTGACCTCCTGGGGACTCAAAACTTCCCCAAAATTCTTGTCCATGCACCAGAAGTCATGATTTTTCATGAAAAATCCAAAAATATAAACTTTTTTCTATTTGGAGCTTCCTATCAAAAGCACGTGCCACGTGGCGCGGCACACAGGGAGAAAAACCCTGTTTTTTAGTGCAAAAAATTTCAAAATGTCAAAAATGCTCCAAATTTCTTGAAATTTGGGTTGTAGGTCCCCCATCAAGTGCCATGCTCAGCCAAAGAAGCTTTGGTCAATATCTGAAGATGATCAAGCTCCCTTTTGCCTCTTTTGCCTCTTTGATGCCTTCCTCAATTTTGCCTTCAGATTCCTTATTCATGCCTTGGAACTCATATTTCGTGCCATGTAATGATGGGCCACGCAATCGCAATCACAATCCTTTGCTTTCGAGCTCCAGATAATCAGGTACCATGCTCTCCGAATTGGGTATCAAATCCCCGAAAAGAGCAACCATGACTGAGGCATGTTACTAATAAATTTTGCCGCATTAGCAAGCTCTCCAGCAGCCTGTATTTCCTCTGTGTTGCCCCATCTTTACCATATGCAATATTCTCCTTAATAGTGGTTGCAGAGAGAGCAGGTTCCTGGCTTACAAGTCCAATATTTTTCCTTATCCATTAAATTGATTGATATTGACACTATCTATAAGCACTTCACCAGCTTGTGGATCATAGAATCTATCTATAAGACTTATAATTGTGGACTTCCCACTTCCACTCTCTCCAACTATAGTTGTAGTGGTACCTCTATAGCTGCAATGGTACCTCTGGCTATTTCCAGTGAGAACCCTGAAAATATGTGAACATCAGGCCGTGCTGGGTAACCTAAGTGTACATCTTTAAGCTCAATATCACCCTGAATATCCTCAAGTACCAATCCATTTGTATCATATACATCAATCTCTAGCTTTCTATAAATTGTCTCAAACATTTTGTAAGCTACAGCTTGTCCAGCTCCAAAGGCATTTAACCATGGTGACACCTCCATTCAGAACTGCAATGATGACATTAATCACACTCGGCTCTAGAATATCCTTCATGAATGATTAACCGTTATCCATACCAAAGAGTCAATGCAAAGGTGGAGAACAAAATAAAATGTAAGGACCCAACGCCCAAACTAGCTGCCAACCATTGATGAGCAATAGCCTTGTAAGAAATCGCAAGGGAATTTTCATAGTCAGTCACAATATTCTTCTCCCCAATAAAAGCAACAACTGTGCTAAATGAACCAACTTCTCCACAACATTTCTGGCTTCTACATATGCTTGTTGGCCTCAGCTTGACATCTTTGATATTATCATAGCCATAACACTTATTACGACATGCTTGCTGAAGATCCCCCTTTGTGCTTCAGTTCAGCTCCTCCATGCTTGAATCTATACTTTTGGAATGAATAAAACTCAATTTTGAGGAAGATTTGAAAGAATTTCAGGCTTTTTATCCCAATGCGCCGCGCCTCCCCAGTGCGCCTCGCCTTTTTCCAGGTGACTTTTGGAGGCATTCCTAGTGTCCAAATTGGGCGTCGGATAGCTCGTTGGAAAGGTATTTGAGTATAATTTCCAATCCAACTAGAATTTTTCAATTTAGAGTTCATTTTACCTATCAAAAATCAAATCTCCCAAGACTGGTCAAAATGTGCCAAATGAGGCTGCCTCAAGGTAGAGTTCTGTTGCAGTCAACTTTTGAATGCCTTCCTCAACTCCAAATTGAGCACATGATAGCTCATTGGAAAGACATTTGTGTCTAGTTATCATTTGGCCAACCAAGCTAGGAGAAAACTTGATTTTCCCAAGGTCACTTTAGAGGTGCATCAATTCTCCCGAGGAAATTGTATTTTTGACATTTCTCTAAAACCATGACACCTGTGTAGAAAGTGAATGAGGTTTTTCTTCCTTGGCCTATTGTGGACAAAAACCTTTCTTGATTTTTCTAAATTCATCTTTCCTTGCTCAGAAACATCATTTGAGTAAAACCTACCCCGATGTGTGGAACAAGAGATTTGTCGAAATGAAGCAAAATGAAGGGGATAGGGAGCTTCTAAATTCTTGAGGAAATTTTGGGAAGTAGGGAGGGATGTTAGGAAGTAGGGGAAAGTGTAATATCTGAAATTGAGTGAGGGGAAGGGGTCCAAAAGGGCAAAACACAGGCCTAGCCTAGAAAATAGGGTTTGTAGCAAGAAACTAGGGTTTGTGTGAAAATGAGGAATTTGGGGGATCTCAGTGATGGGAAATGTTTAATAAGGTACATTAAGGATAGGGGAAGGTGTATGAACATCAGGATACAAGTTTTGCTGATGATTTGACCGTCCAAGAGAAATTTCCTTCAAAACCCTAGGAGAGGGAAATGACCTTACCTAGGCGCAACTGAAGCATGAACAAGGTGTAAAATGACCCATTGGAACCTGACATGATGATGAAAACCCTCTGAATGATGGTAGACTCAGCTGAATAGTGACATAGACCGACATTTGGACAACTTTGAAAGGAGTGAAAGCAAACCCTAGACCTAATGCCTAGTGACCAAATTTTGCTTGAAGACTCACTGAAATGATAAAATTTGACCTTGACACTTTAAAATCAGTTTGTAAGAGCATGTTTGATCACTGGAGGAATGTTGGAAAGACTAACACTAACAACGCCCTCCAACAGAATCCTTCGACACTTTGTTGTCTTCTTTTGCCAAACCACAGCTTCAGCAACATCAGTAGGCTTTGGGACCTCAGCCTCTATGAACTCCTTCAGCCCATTGTCATCTAACACCACCTCCATCCTGTATTTCCATGCAATATAGTTCGAGCTGCCTTCAAGAGCATACTCCAATCACAATCCGTTGAAAGACATTGCAATGTTGACACCAAGAAAACACTGCTGCAAATTCGAATTCCACCAGCTCAAAACTCAACCGCTTCTGATCTAAAATTCGTGAGAACAAAGTATTTCTCATACAGAGATTGACTGTATGGGCTTTTACCAGATATCTCACCTTCCAAAGGAAGGATGAATCCAGAGGCTACCTGGCCCGATTATAGACTTTGCCTGAAGAAATAAAATGTAAACACTTTCTGAATAATAGATCTGATGATCAACAGCTCTGATACCATGTAGAAATTTTGAATAATATGACACTTGTTCACAGAGATTATCCCGATTATACACTATTTTGGAATACATGCACAATACATAATCTCCTCTATGTTGATCATCAATTTAGCAGCATTAAAAACAATGAAACATCAATCGCATGCGCACATTAACACAGTATGTAACTCGGGGAAAGCATACAGCTGAAAACCCCACACTATCTGTATATTATAATGATTGAGAACATGTAACAATACACAGTACAATACTCCTCACAAGTACTCAGTACTATCTCCACCTGTTACACACAAAACTAGCTCAGATCCGAACAAGTCACAGGTTAAAAGCTTCTCCGCTGCTTTGCCTGCCTCCACTGCACAATCCAAAGTGAAAAATCACATGAGCACAAGCTACAATTGCCTTGGTATTAGCCCACACTGCGCAGTCCTCATTGGCATAACTCAATCCCATTGATTGTGCAAGATCTCATGCACAACTATAGTCACAACTGATAGCAATCTCAACCTCTAACACCTGTCTCCACTGAACTGTCCATGCACTGAGTTAACTGATGTATTCTTCAGTTGCTTTATGAGTTAATAATTAGTGAATTAATTAATAATTAATTCACACAACTCATCACTAGAGTATTCTTTAGTTAGACTAAAATACAACTAGTTCAACCAAGTCAAACTGAACACAACTCCATCAACTCCACATCCAACTTCACCAAACTCAACCACATGAGTTCTAACTGAAGTCCTGCATGCAATAGCTCAACTGACCCACAAGAAAAGCATATTTCCTTCTGACAGCTGCATGTGCCACATCTGTAGCTCAAACTGAAGTGCTCCAAGAGGATAAGATAATGTTTATAGTCCAAATATTATTATGAGCTAATAATATTCGACTGTTCTATTTTTAGCCTGGTAGTCTAAAAATAGAAACCGCCCATATGTCTAAAATTAGAAGTCCATCTATTTTTACCAACATGACCAATCATCCACAAATAGCATCCTGCAACTCATAGACCATGATCCATATGTCTAAAAATAGACATAGTCTAAAAATAGACTTTGCGCCAAAAATAGCCTGCGGGCCTACTTAGTGAAGGCGACTCCTTTCCACTAAGCTCTATCATCTTGTTGCATTTTCAACAGAGGCCATTCCTTTACTTGTTAATGGGCACATATTGAAAGTTTACAAAAGGCCATTGTCAAAGAAAGAGTTCATTGATGGTATCAACAAAATAGTGATGGTGGTGGAGCAAGTCTCAGCTCCTACCTCATCAAGTCCTTGAGAAAAAGAAAAAAAATAAAAATAAGGAGACTCGGGTGAAAACCTCCATGAGGCGCCTGAGTCCCACTGTTGGTATGAAGACATCTTGAGGTGGCCCAATGGTGTCAAAAGAAAAAAAAGAGAGAAATAAAAAGATCTCTGGGTGAAAACCTCTCTTGAGGCGCCCATGGAAAGCAACTAGGATGAAAACCTCTTGGAGGCAAACTAGTTGTTTTTCAAAAAAAAATATAAATAAAAAAGAGAAAAGAAAAATTGTGAAATATTGTTTGCAGGTCAGCAAGAGGACGATCAAAGAAACAATGGAGAATCAAAAGGGACCTATTCAGCTCATATTTTTATTTCTCCGTTCATTATCCTTCAGCATGCTGCCATTCCTTTCATTTTTTTCCTTCATTTGCCTCAGTTTGCAAGGGTTTTGTGTTTTGTACAGGATTCCCTATAAACCTATAGGATTCCCTAAAAACCTATAAGATGATCTTGCAGGAAATACAGTGGCTTGGGAATCCTAAAGGAAGTGACCCTAGAGAAAGTAAATGGCCTATCCATGTCAAAGAAATAAATTCCTACATCATCATCTCATTACCATACCTCTCTCTACCATGATTGCCCCCTGCATTCATAAAAAAAAAACCAGTTTCCAAAAAAATTACAGTTTTCAAAAAAAAAAACACAGAGTAAAAAGATGAAGACAGAGAGCAAGGGGACCACACTTAAAGGTTATTTTTCATGATTCACGAACCCATAAACCTCCTCTCTTCCCATGCTAATCATCCTCAAATCCCAGCAATATAATAAGATTAAAATTTTTGAGGGAGAAGCAGGGATAAGACATCCTGTAGGAAATCCTTTAGCAGCCTATCCCATAGAGCTGAGATCATAAGTTGCAGCAAGTTTCAAGCATGGAGATCCAAAGGTAGGAGAAACTCCCCCAGAGCCTAGCAGCAGCAACATCATCATCATCATCAACACCAGGTACCTGCACATCAAGGAAAATCATTAAAGGACAATATAAAAAAAAAAAAGAGGAGAAATCACATGCAGCCAACACACAGCAAAAACCTCATTTCTTCAACAAACTGCAGCAAGGTATTGTTACCATAGGTAAGTATCTCGCTTCCACTCTCTCATTTGCATAATGTGATCAAAAGATGTAAATATTGTGAATGAGTTGGTTTATAAGCGAAAGGTGGCTAGTTAACTTGGCCACCTTCGTTCAGTCAGCGAGGACAAAATAGTTAGTCCTCACACACGTGGCAACAGTCAAGTCAAAGAAAAGGAGGATGAGGTCGAAAGCAGTTAAGCTACAGATGCCTGAAGTGGGAGTTGATTACAAGGTGAGGAGAATGATGATGTGGTAGTGGGACCAACGGTCCAAAAATAGATATTCATACCTCGGTTTCTGGCACACCACCTCACTCAAATCAACCATAAGAGGAAATAAACATTGATCCCCATGCATAGATGCATTCACATTCTCAAGGCTCACACTAGCAAAGTCGCTCTTGGCCCTCAAGCAGTCTACAGGAGAGGTAAATTTCATTTTTTTTCCTGCGCAGGACCACCTACAGGATCCTACAGGGTCCCATAGGAATCCTATAGGATACAGTTAGGCAGTCTACAGGATTGGAAGTGAGAAATTTTAGAGGGAGAAAAACAGGGGTTGGCTACATCAAGCATTGTAAGGAGGTAGGCTCTACATTTCCTCCTATTTTTCCAAGTGAAAGGAACAAAAAATCCTCTAGTTTGTTGAAATTGATTGCAGTAAAATGGAATTGTATCCATAGAAATTTCAGTTCAATTTCCTCCATTAAAATTTTGTATGACACATCTCTTCTCCTCCATCCATCAAACAAAATGACAGGGGGGTTTAATAGAAGGGAGCCCATCAATACTGTGAGGATTCACCAACACACTCCTGTGCTAGAAATATTCACAAGTCATAATTGGATTGGTTTCTTTGAGAAATTGAGGGGGTATGATGATGAAGTAGCCAGAGATTTTTCTCTCTCCCTCATTCTACTGACTAGGACCCACGCCACTGTTGTGGTGAGAGGTCTCTCCATATAGCTCACCCCTGAACTCATAAGAAGAATTACCCCACTCCCCTTAGGAGTGCCTTGGAGAAAGGAAGACAAGGGAAATAGCCAAACTACAAAGAAGAAATTCTTTTTAGAGGGAGAGGAGGCCATGGAAGACAAAAATGAAGAAGAAAAAGCCTACCATACCCCTAGAATGAAATAAGCTACCACCTTATAAAATATATATCATGTCAAAGTAGGTATAGTGTGGTATATGGATACCACTTTAGTCTTCTTGAAGAATTGAGGTTTGGAGAAGATACACCTCCTCACCACAAACTCAGCATACCCTACTTCCTTCTTCAATCACTAAGAGATATGAGCATGAAGGTTCAGGAAGGAAACTACCAATAGCTAGCCCATCATGGGTTAATTAGACTCATCATAGAAGATGCCCTCCAAAACCTTAGAATTCCTATCACATGGGAAATTTTCAGAGACATGTAGACAGAGGAGGATATAAAAGCCCTCGAATATGAAAAGAGCCCTACTTCCAGTGAGAGGGATGAAGAAGAAACTAAAATAGATGAAGGAGAAGCAGAGAGGGATGAAGAGGAAATAGATGAGGAAGAAGAGGAAGAGAAAGAGAAGGAAAGTGGTGAAGAAACAGAAGAAGATGCCAAGGAGGAAACTGATGAACAAGGTGAGGAACTAGAAGAAGAAGAAGAGAAAGACAAAGATGAAAAGGACAATGGAAAAGAGGAGGCATAAGACAAGGAGGAGTCACCCAGGGTGTCTCCAGAACCCACTGAGAAAGAGGCAGCAACCGTCCTCACTTCCCTTAGCACCCCTATCAAACAAAAAGACAAAAGACAGAGACAAACTCCTTTGTACTTAAGAACAAGAAAAAGTACAAGAATAAGGCAGGGAAAATCTCAAACTCCCACGAAGGTTCCCATTGTTATTGAAGACTTGCCTAAACAACAGGAGAAGATGGGTCATCTTATAAAAACTCATGGAGAAGGATCCTCAGGACAAACCTCCCCTAAGTCTCTTATCACTTATGTGAGAAGGCCTATGACTAGATCTGCCTCATCTAAGGGAAATGACATCCTATAGGATACACAATAGGAGCTACAGGAAGCAGAGGCAATCCTACGAGAAACTTTGCTAAACCTACAAGAAACTCAAAAAATGGATAAGGAAGGGAGTATGCAGCAAGAAGCAAAGAAGGAGGATCCAGAGTTAAGGGAACCTAGTCCACAACCTAACCTTGACTCCTACTACAGATTTATTGAAGGGGGTAGGGTCATTCCACAAAAATCTTCCATCCCATTATTCTTTGAGCTTGAGAAAGAAAGAGATAGAACACATAGATGGATGCAGATTCAAAAGTGAAAGGGAGTGGAGGACATAGGTCGCATGGAGGAAAAGCTCAAATAGATGGGTAGAGAACTAGCAGCTTGAGGCACAGAGAGGCCATAATGAAAGCTTAGTTGGAGGCAGAAAATGCATGGTTGGAAGGATAGTTGCAAGAAAGAGAGAATCAATTGGCAACCATGGCCAGTCTATCCCTAGAGGCAATCTAATGCAGGATGCCAACTAAGTCCTATGCATTATACCTTAAGGAATAGTGATTGCAGTTCCAAATCAAGACCCTAGCACAGAGAGGCACTATGCCATTCTAGGATTATAGACAATTCATTGATCTTTGTGATCAAAACACATTGGAGGATAGGGCTACGATGTTTGATTTCTACTTGCATAACACGGCCTTGACAGATCTGAATGTATGGGACCCTAATGAAAAACTAGGGGATTTACAGTTGATGGCTTTGTCATCATGGATGAACCATGAGGAAGCAAGGGTTGCATAAATGAAGAAGATATTAGGAAGGGAACAAACAAAGCCTCTTATGATAAGAGCCGAGCAGTCAAATCCAGTGGCTGTCATCAGCACACATAATTTAATTGCAAATGATCCTCAACTTGCACCCAGGTATCTTGCTGCCCAAGAGCAAGCAATTACACATTTTGAGGATATGTTCAGGATGTTAGGGGATGACAGCATGCAAGCTTTCCAAAGGAGATGGAATACGTTTCCATACAGTTTGAAAATCAGAGAGTACCATTCTCCTCAAAGGATGAGAGAAGCACTGAACGGGACACCCATGTACAAGCAAACAATCTAGAGGCTCAAAGTCAATTGGATTGGCTTGAGACTCAGTCCACCACTACTCTTGGGGATGTTAGAAGGAAGGAAAGAAGAGGAAGAAAGAAATTGGTGGGAGGACATAGAAAGGAAGGCAGGATTTTATGCACAAGAAGAGGAAACCACAGCAGAAGCATGGGATGTCAGGGAGGCCACTAGGGCTATGAAAGATATGGATATTGATTGAGTTTCTTAGAGGATGAGAAACACTTTCAGTAGGGGGTGATGATGAGCCTCATCATTAGGTAACTATATGAACCTTAATTCACCTCCTAGCTTAGTAAAATCAACTCTTCTCACAATTTATTACATGTTTTGATTATATTTTGTTTAATGAGATCAGTCAAAGTGACATATTATGCCTAGTGGACTAATGTGCATTGAATGCAGGTTTGTGAGAGAAAATCAGGGAATTTTGGCAAGATTAAGGGTTGAAACTTGAATGGGACAAGGAAGAGAGATTGTGTTATGAAACTAGCTCACAAAAAGATAGAAAAGATAGATCAACGCCTTAGAATTCAACCTCTTTGAGGGGGAAACCTCCTTTACATTACACAAATGAATGATTCTTTGATGATTCAAATGACAAAACCTCCTTTCTATATATAGGAGTCTAAGGAGTCACAATATAACCCATCCGACCTAACAATAATAATATAAAGGCACAAAAATAACAATAGAGGGATTCTATGGGGCACAGTAATAACAATATGGGGACAATAGGGGCACAACAATATTAATAAGGGATATAACTACAATAGTAATGGGGTAATCACTAGTATTATAGGGACCTAACATGCCCCTCTCCTTCAAAAAAGTGTTTTCCTCAATGCTTGAGTAGTTCTGGATGCTTCTGTATAAAATTCTCATCTCCCATGTGGAATCTTCAGCGGATAAGTTCTTCCACTTGATGAGATACTCTGAAATTGATCGATTTCATAGCTGTCGAGTTCTTGTTTCTGTGACTGCTTCCGGTTTCAATATAATTTTTCCTTCCTCGTCAAGTTTTGGCAATATTGTTTGAACTGGGAGCTTTTCGCCTATAACCTTCTTTAAACATGAAACATGGAAAATTGGGTGCACTCGAGAAGCTACAGCAAGCTCCAATTTGTATGCCATAGCACCAATCTTTTGCAACAACTTGTATGGACCGTAATACTTTGGTGATAATTTATTATCCTTCTTAGCTTGCTTGAGGGACATTTGTTTATATGGTTGTAGCCGTAGGAATACCCAATCACCTACATCAAAACTTCTTTCACTGTGATGTTGATCTGCCTATTGTTTCATTCTATTTTGTGCCAACACGAGGTTATCTTTTAAGAGTTGGAGGACTTGTTTTTGATGCTCTATGTGATGTTCCACTGCTTGAACCTTAGAATTTCCTCTTAAATATGATGTGATGGATGGTGGATGATATCCATAAAGTGCCATAAATGGGGTCATTTTTGTTGCTGTATGGAAGGAAGTTTTATACCACCATTCAGCTAGAGGCAACCATTTGACCCATTATGTCTGTTTATCAGATACAAAGAAACGAAGATATCCTTCCAAACATTTGTTTACTATCTCAGTTTTCCCATCAGATTGAGGATGATAAGATGAGCTATGAGCTAACTGAGTAGCGAGACAAGAAAATAATTTTGTCCAAAAATTTCCAGTGAAAATGGGATCTCTGTCACCTACAATAATCTTTGGGTTTCCATCTAGCTTTTGAATTGTTTCCATAAATGTAGTAGAAATTGTACTGGCTTTAAATGGATGTGATAATGCACAAAAGTGTGCATACTTGGTAAGTCTATCAACTACCACCATGATGACACTCTTTCCCTCAGACTTGGGTAAACCTGTGATAAAATCCATTGAAACCTCCTCCCAACGTTGGCTTAGAATGGATAAAGGTTGTAATAGACCCGAGGTCTTAATTGTTTCAACTTTATTTTGTTGGCAAACCAAACATTCTACCACAAACGTTTGAATATCCGATTTAAGGCCATCCTAAAAAAATTCCTTCTTAACCCTGTGGTAAGTTTTTACAAGTCATGAGTGCCCTCCTAACGGAGAAGTGTGCAATTCCATAAGAATATTTTGTTTGAGTTGGGAATTCTTACAGAGGTATAAGCGATCTTTGTACCATAACAAATCATTTTGCCAGCTAAATGTATCGAATGTACTGGAATCTTGTTGTAACTTTTGAATAAGTGCCCACACTTCTTCATCATTCTTCCATTCCTCCCTTGCTTCGTTTATCCAATCTGGTTGGATAATAGAAATGGCACACAATAATGCTTCCACATCCTCATCCTTTCTTGAGAGTGCATGTGCCACCACATTTTGCTTCCGTTTTTTGTAGATGATTTCAAAGTCATAACCCAACATCTTTGTGACCCACTTTTTTTGCTCTTCAGAGGATAATCTTTGTTCTAAAAAGTATTTAAGGCTATCATGATCCGTTTTTACCTTGAAGTGTCTTCCTATTAGGTAGGGTCGCCATTTCTTAAGTGCATGTAGTATTGCCAACATTTCCTTCTCATAAATGGCTTTGTGTAAAAACTTTCCTTGATTGGACGACTTTCAAATGAAATGAGTCTTTCATCTTGCATTAAAACAACACAAATTCCATTTCCTGAAGCATCACATTCCACAATAAAGGTTTTTGTGAAGTTTGGTGTAGCTAAGACCAGTGCTTGGCACATTGCCTCTTTAAGATGTTCGAAGGCCTTTGTTGCTTCTGGAGTCCATGAAAATGCATCTTTCTTCAATAATGTTGTTAGAGGTGCTGCTATTCTCCCATAATTTTTAACAAACTTACGATAATGCCCTGTCAACCCGAGAAATCCTCGCAAATGCTTTATGGATGTGGGGATTTTCCATTCCTTAATGGCTTTAATTTTGCTAGGGTCTACCTTAACTCCTTCATGAGATACAATATGACCTAGATATTCCACCTCTTGTACTCCAAAGAAACCTTTGGATCTTTTTGCATATAATTGTTTTTCCTCCAATAGTTGTAGCACCCTGTCAACATGTTCAACATGATCCTTCCAAGACTTGCTGTAGATTAGTATATCATCAAAAAATACTAACACAAATTTTCTAAGGAAGGGTTTGAAAATGGAATTCATCAAACCTTGAGATGTAGGAGGTGCATTAGTAAGGCCAAAAGGCATGACCAAAAATTCATAATGACCCTCATGAGTTCTAAATGTTGTTTTCGGAATGTCTTCAGTCTTCATTATGATTTGATGATATCTTGAATGAAGATCCAACTTGGTGAAGTAAATTGATCCATGCAATTCATCCAGTAATTCATCAATGACAAGAATGGGAAACTTATCTTTAATAGTGAGCTTGTTGAACTCCCTATAATCCGGACACATGCGCCATGATCCATCCTTCTTGTGCAAAATACTACTGGAGTAGAGAAAGAACTTTGACTAGGTTGAATTATACCAACCTCTAGCATTTCTGCAACCATATGTTCAATTTCACTCTTTTGGGCATAGGGATATCTGTACGGCCTGATGTTTGGAGGAACACTTCCTGGAATCTGATGAATAGCATGATCATGATGACGAATAGGTGGGAGACCTTTGGGAGTCTCAAATACCTTGGAATAATTGTCCAAGAATTTTTGGAGATTTGGAGAAATAGATGATTTCGACGTGGAGACATCTAGCGAACATAATTGTGTAATTACACCTCTTTGTTCCTTTTTTAGAAGCTTTGTCATACCGTTAAAGCTGATTATCTTTCCCGGTTTCCCTGCAATACCCCTTAATTCAACTTCCTTTCCTTCTGCAGAAAATTTCATGAAAATTTCTTGAAAATTAAAATCTATTGTACCCAAGGATTGTAGCCATTGGACTCCTAGTACAACATCAGCACCTCCCAATGGAATGGAAAGCATTGGGCTAGTCAATACATATTCTCCCATGGATAGCTTGATATTATGGCACTTTCCAGAGCAATTTATTTTTCCTCCATTTGCAACCATCACTTGAAACTCTGGTGCCGGATATAGGAATCAATTCAATTATTTTGCTACCTTACAATGAATAAAATTGTGGGTACTTCCTGAATCAATCAACACTATTACCTTTTTCTTCTTGATTTGTCCTTCTATCGTGATGGTTTGAGGATTGGTAATTCCCGCCAGTGCATTACAAGATATGGTCGGATTCATTTCTTCTTTATCTAGGCTTTGTTACTAGAGTATATCCTCTTCTTTTGACCTTTCTTTCTCCTTTTCTTCTTCCTCTTCACAATCTATGTAGAATAATTTCTTCTCAGCACACTTATGACCTTTAGTGTATTTGTTATCACAACTGTAACAAAGCCCTTTTGCTCTTTTTTCTTCCAATTGTTGTGGTGTGAACCTTATAGGTTGTGGAAGACTAGGGGCAACAACACTTCCATCTTTATAGTTGTGAGTGGTATGCTTCCTGGTTGCCATAATTTTACTTTCCATTTTTCTTGCTAACCTGAATGCCTTCTCTAATGAATTAGGTTCCCAAAGGCGAACATCATGTTGGATATTATCCTTTAAAGTCCCTATGAACACATCAATCCTATGCTCCTCTGGAATATTTTTTACCCTTATGTTCAATTTTTGGAACTCTTCAATGTGCTCCATTATTGAACCCTTTTGTTTGAGACTTATCAATTGGCTAAAAAAAGTGTTGCTTTTTGTATCCTCATAATGTGTTGTCAATTCTTCTGTAAAAATTGCCCAAGTGATAATTTGTTTACGAGAGCAAAGCCATTGATACCATACAAACTGATTTGGTTCCAAATATAAAGTTTCAATAAGTACCTTTTGTGTGTTTTGCACATTATTGAGATCGAAAAATTGCTCCATCTGTAATATCCATGTTGCGGGATCCTTGCCATCAAACTTCCTCATATCGATTTTTGGAATATGGTGGGTCTTCGATCCAACACTAGAGTCTATGAAATCATGATTAACATTTCTTTTGTTCACATCATGAGTTTCCTTTACTACCCTTTCACCATTTGTAAGTATTTCTTGTAGAAAATTTGGCAAATCTGTCTTAAAATCTGCCATGTCTGTCTTCAAATCTATCTTCAAATCTGCCATGTCTCTCTTCAAATCTGTCTTCAAATATATCTTCAAATCATCCATCTTAGCTTCCATGCCCTTTATCTTAGATTCCACGCCATTTATCTTAGCTTCTGTTAGCTTTTGTGAGAGTGACATTTGTTGCACTTGGTCTTGTAATTTTGATATATCATGTAGCATTTCTTCCTCTTCTTCATGAGTCATGCTAGAGCTTTCAGGTTGCTTACTAGGTGTTTGAATTTTCTTTCCTTAGGGCATCAGTTACCGATAATAATGCTCTACTATGCCCTTTGAATTCCTTCAAAATAATTTTTCAAACCAAGCTTAAGCAAAAATTTAAAAAAATCTACACACCTTTTTTTGCTTTGTAGGAGCTTGATATTGCCTCTGATGTATCTCTGTAATTTTGGATCATCCAGTTCTGAAATTACAATCCGCAGTAGCCCTCTGTGTCCTCTTTCCAATGCCACCAGTCTGATCCAAATTGGATTCTCCAAGGAAGAGTTATGCCAAATCTTCCACAGTGACCTGATTATAGACTAGTTCAGTAGAGCGAACTTGTATGACATGCCACGTCTCCTTGTTTCGACCTTTGGCTCTGAAAAATATGCACAAGAAACTACAGTCTGTCCTCTTTCTATACCTTCTTATGAAACTTCAATCCGATGCTCAGAGAGAAAGTTATGATGATTTTCCCCAGGTCACCTGTTTGGAATGTAATTCGGGAGTCTGCAAAAAGACCAAATTACTCAGATGATATCTCCACAAATATAGTGCGAAAAGCTCTGAAATTCGGATCCAAGGTTCAATGCGATTTCGTCTCAAATGTGTTTTTTTTCGCTTCTGAAACGTCGGAGAAAAAAGTTATAGCGAAAATTCCACGATGACCTATTTGGAGCAATGAAACCCTAGAATCCAAAGCTCTAATACCAAATGTTATGAAACCAACTCACAAAAAGATAGAAAAGATAGATCAACACCTTAGAATTCAACCTCTTCGAGGGGGCAACCTCCTTTACATTACACAAATGAATGAATCTTTGATGATTCAAATGACAAAACCTCCTTTCTATATATAGGAGTCTAAGGAGTCACAATATAACCCAGCCGACCTAACAATAATAATATAAAGGCACAAAAATAACAATAGATGGATTCTATGAGGCACAGTAATAACAATATGGGGACAATAGGGGCACAACAATGTTAATAAGGGATATAACTACAATAGTAATGGGGTAATCACTAGTATTATAGGGACCTAACAGATTGTAGGAGGTAAATCCTCCTCATTTATTCCTCCCTCATTCGAATATTCCTCCATCAATCACACTAGCTCAGAGTACAAGAAGCCAAGTCATAAAGATCAAAATGCAGCTGAGCAAGTGACAGTCAAAGAGTTATTTTATCTCGAGTTTGGGAGTCGAGCCTCCCTATATTTAAGGAAGTCATTGGAGACTTGAATTATATAAATAAAGAGGCCTAAAGCCTCATTGGGATTGAAATTTTTGCTGTAAAACCATTAGTTATTTTTGAGCTCCAAACTTGTGGAAGACATTGCTATGTAATTTTCTATTTTGATAATGATAATGAGCTTTTTCTTGATCCAGTACTGAGTTAACTTAGAGAGTTGAATCTCTTGGGTTAGGGAACAACCCTAGTAGAAAATTCTCCTCTTCTTGTATCTGTATGCTTAGATTGATTTCATAGATTCGTTCTTAAATTGTCCTTAGAAGTATCTCATTGCAAGTAGTGTAGATTTGATTAGTTTGTTTAATAGTTTGCTTCCATTTGCGCTTTACTTTAGCAGTAGTTTATAAGAGATAAAGGACCATAAAAAAGATGTCAATAGGTCTTTTGGCCTCACTTCTTCCTTCATGGATCATGATTTGAGGAGAGGACTCCTATGCAGCCCCAAAAAGATAGAATTCTACTTTCTCATAGAATTTAGAGTTTTTTGTACTTAAGCCAGCATTTGATCAATTTGCAAGAGTAGAACCTAGTCATCATTTATTCCATCTTTAGCCTTACAGTAGATCTCATCAATGATTCCATCTTATGCTGCAAGTTTTCCTCATGCACGAAGTAGACAACTAGATTCTCATTAAACTCTCTTTTCCTAGGTTATTGGAATTCTCCTTGTTTACATTATTTTTTGGAAAATATCAATGTTTGATGCAGTGTAGGTGTTTCATAAGTAAAGAGAGATCTCATAGCCAACAACCTCTTTCAAACTTCATCCATCCATGATCATTCCTTGCTTTCACTAAGACCCTCACCATTTTCATCATTTTACGAGGAAACTTCTCCAAGCATGTTGAGAAAATTCAATCATCTCCAAACCTTGGTTTTGAGTTCAAAGTGATCCTAGGCATTTTCTCACCTCATTCCATCCACCAACCACCTTCCCTAAGCCTTCCATCACCTTCAGCACCCATCATTTTTCTCTCGGCTGTATCCTGTAGAAATACAGGGAATCCTGTAGGTTTTTAGGACATCTTGTAGGTTTTCCTATAGTGGCCTGTTTTGAGGCTGAATTGAGGGAAAAGCCTCTAGGAAGCCAGACAAGGTCACCTAAGGGTATCCCAAACCTTCCAACCATCCACCAGCATTCCTAAGCCACCTGCCACATCGCCAAAAGAGATTAGCTTTCACACTCTTCCATAAAAAAGATAAAAAGAAAAACATATTTATTCTAGTCATTTACATGCACAGTAGTAATGTTTGATGTTTTGAACTTACATGCTTAGGACAGTAGAATTTCATACATGTTAACTTAGCATTCTTGTTGAAGCATAGTCTCTTAGCAGTTAGTTAGGAAATGGTGTGTTTTAGCATTGGATTTCAATCTTTTTCCTTACTGCAGTAGACAAGCTTTCTCTTAGAGTAGATTTCTCTTTCCCTCATTAGTAATCATGCTTCTTCTAAATCCATAGAATTCTAGCTTGAAAAACCCTAGTGGTCTCTTGTGAGCTGAACAATGACAAAAGGTCATAGCCATCACTTTTACTTGTGTATACAACACTATCACCTCCAAGTTTGTACGAACCCTGGGTTGATAAAGTAAAGATGGTAGCCCCAGGAGTTGCAGAATTCTTGCTACAATATTAGTGCTCATCAGTGCATTTAGATTTTTCCTAGAAAATTCGTGAACTTGTTGTCATATAACAACACCAAATCATCGACCTTGAATGTGCACAACTTAATATGTTGATCATGCCATGCTTTCTCATGTTCGTTTTGCACTTGCTGGTGAAATCTGGCAAGGAAGTGATCTTCTTCTAACTCCATGATTTGTGCGAGCTGTTCCTCCAAGGTCTCGTAGTCTGCCATATTGGTCTCAATCCATAAAATTGGCACAATATACTCCATCAGCATTGCTGCTTCAATTCCATAGACCAACCTGAACGACGTTTGTCCTGTCAACTTCTTGCAGGTCGTCCTATAAGCCCATAACACAGTAGGTACGCACATGTCCTAGTCATTTCTCAGTGCGCTACATACCTTGGTCAATGCATGCTCCAAAATCTTATTAAAATCTTCCACCATTCCATTCGCCTGTGGGTGATAGGGTGTTCTCTTCTAATGATGTACCTAAAATTCTTCCAACATTGCACTGATTGTTTCATTCAAAAAATGCATACCCCTATCACTCATCAAAATCTTCAGGAATCCAAACCTTGTTAAGACATATTCAAACAAAAAATTCACAGCAATGGCCGCTATACAATCCTTCACCAATTGCACTTCCACCCATCTGGTTAGATACTTTGTTGCAGTAATAATATATCGTGTGCCCGTCTTCTTTCCTAGTGGTTGTATAGGACCTATAAAGCCAATGGCCCACTTATCAAATACCTGTAGTGAAACTTGAGGATTTAAAGGAAATTCATCCCTTCGTGAAGGCTTCCCTATCCTTTGGCAAGCAACGCACGCCTTGAGGTATGCCTTAAAATCCTTGTGTAATTTTGGCCACCATAATCTAGCGTGCAAAAATTTTTGTGCAGTCACCTTCCTTGCATAGTGGCCTCCTGCCACTCCTCCATGAGCTTCAACTAGGATACTGGCACGTTCAAACTCAGGAACATACCTATGCAATATCTCATCTGATCCCATCTTATATAAATGACCCGCAATTACTGAAAAATACACAACCTTAACTACTAACTCCTTCTTCTATTTAGTGGAATAACCTTCTGGGTTTGTTCCCATCGTCAAGAACTAAATAATATCAACAAAATGATCTTCTGCAATGGGCACCGCAAAGAGATGCGGGTCTGGCAGTCCTTCCTCTAAACTATTTGGTTCCTCCCCTGTTTCAATCCTTGATAGATGGTCCAGGCCTGTATTCATCCTTGCAGGCTTCATAATCACCTCGAAGTCATACTCATGGAACAATAGAAACCATCGGCATATCTTGCCCCCCAACACAGGCTTATTGACCAGGTACTTCAGTGCGAAGTGATCTGTATACATTTTAAAGTTTCTACCCAATCAATAATGTCTAAAATTTTGTAGTGCATAGACCATCGCCATCCCTTTTCGCTCTGTAGTGGAGTAATTCTTCTCATCTTTGGATAACTTCATGCTCGTGAAAGCTATCAGATGATTAATCTCTATGTCTCCTACATGTGTTAATACTTCTCCTAGTGCAATGCAGGAGGCATCGACATGCACATGAAACTCCTTTTTCTAGTCTGGAAACACGAAAATAGGCGTTGTCACCATTTTCTCGTTCAAGACATCCAAACTACATTGACAGTCCTCATCCTAGCAAAACATTCCATCCTTCTTTAACTATTTTTCCATCAGTGCGGTTATCTGGGCATATGCCTTGATAAACTTCCTGTAGTACCCAATGTGTCCCAATGTTGCATGCAGTGGTTTCACGTTCCTAGGAGGTTCCAAATTTACAATTACGAAGATCTTCGTAGGGTCTGCCATCAATCCCTTCTTACATTCAACGTGGCTGAGAAAAATCCAAAAAGGTACATAGAATATACATTTCTATACCTTCGACATGTATCCAGCATGAAGAGCAGACTCACAACATGTCGCTTCACCAACCCAAATACAGTCCAGTCATCAAAATATACTTCCAGGAACTTATGAATAAATTCTTTGAACATCGCGATCACTACCCGGGAAAAGATTGCAAGCACGTTCTTCAATTCGAAGGGCATAACTGTATATTGGAAGCAGCCCCACTCAGTCGTGAAGGTTTTTTTTCTTTGATCCACTGGCACAATCTTTATTTGATGATAACCCAAAAAACCATCAGTGAAAAAATATGCCTCCTCTTCGTCAACATTTTCTAATACTTCGTTAGTAAATGGTGTTGGAAACGGATCATGCACACAAGCGTTATTCAACTTCCGTAGATCTACGCATATGCATATTTCACCCTTATGTTTCTTGTCTTGGACCACCATTGGGCTTACCCAATCTGGTTCTTCTATAGGTTCAATAATACTAGCTTTCAACATTTTATCCATTTCTAGGTGCACCTTATCCTTATGCTTTGGATTCAATCGATAAGGTCGCCACTTAATAAGCTTCGCATCCGGTTTCAAGGTGATCTTAATAACGCCTAAATCTCTAAAAATACCTTTCAAATCTAAAAACTTCATTGGAAATAAGTCCTGGTACTCACGCATCATCTCAGCTACTTTCTCAACCGTATCTTCGTCCCAATAATTTCCTATCTTCACAAACTTAGGTTCTTATTTAGATCTAATGTTTACCTGTCGAGTTTTCAAAGGCTCTGATATATTCGAGTTCGCCACCTTCGGTCCTTCAACCTCACGCTTTGCTTTGGTTTATGGAATGGTAATATTCCACAGATCATCCTCTTCAGCTTTAGTAGTTACATTATAACATTCCAGCGCATGGCACATCCGTGTACTCCAATCTGTCTGAGTCCATTCTACCAGTTCCTTTGATGTTCTGAATATAGCTTCTTTTGTTTCTTGGAGTGCTTCATCAATACTTTCAAAACCATCCTCAAAGCTGAAAGTTAATGGAAAGCTCTCCCTTAAAACATCCCATTCAGCAGTTCCATGGCAAAGCTCTGTCTCCAAATACCAGTTCATTGGGATCATATCTAGCGTATGATAGAATATATGCACCCATTCTTGCTGTGGTTCTGTTCCCTAGAGCTTAGTCCATCGTGATAAATGATCGCGTAGATCATGCTTCCCACTATATTTTTATGTCATTCTAGTATTAGCATACCCAAACCTTAACTTCATCATCCTCTTGTATTCTCTCCATCCTGCAAAGCTTTCTTTGTGCCTACCCCACTAACGGGCAAGTGTAGCACACAACACCAATTCTAGTGCCTGGAATCAATGCTCTTCTGGTACTTCTCTTTAAAATTCATCTAAAAAAAATTCCACATCAATCAAACCCATCATAATGTAGAAGGTTTCTTACCTCAGTCGAAACACACCTCAACGACTTGGTTGTCATGTTGTAGCGGAGCATAAATACTTCATGCAACCTATTCTGCTAGTTTTCAAGCTCTTCATCTGAATTTGAGGTGGAGGAGTTATCAATGTCCCATGTAATTCATCCATCAGTTGTAGGATTGATCCAATCCTCGTCTCACATTGTTATCTTGTATATATGATCGAGATCATCATCACTTTCTACATAGTCGTGCACAGGTTCAGTATAACGTGTTCCTTCTGCATGGTCTAATGGCACTATAACCCTGAGCAATTTCTTCTCAAAAGACATCTTCCACTTCTTCAAGTTGATTACCCCATTCATATTAATAACCCAGTCAATTCCTCGTAGTGCGAGGTATGGGTTACTGTCATCCACTATCTCAATGACCTCAAAGTATGCTAGGGCACTCGCACCTTCAATGTCCACGTTACACCATATAAGCACCCCATTGGAATAATCTTCTACTGATTTTCCATACGCAACTGAATAGGATATTATTGCAGCTCGGGTATCCCCATCCTTTCCCATGTCTTTTTAGGCAAGACATTCACATCAAACCCTAGATCTAATATTACCTGGTCCATTTCATATTCACCTATCTGCACGGTTAGCCTCATCTCGTGCCCTATTCGTACTTTATGCTTACCGATCTTTCTTATGGTGTATTGTTCAGTAGGAATATTTTCCTCATTGGTGCACTTGTCTATTAAGTCTTTCAATCATTCGACGGCTTTCTGATCATGCAGAAGATTGATACAAGTCTTCATAAAGGTAGCTAGTATTGAAGGATCTACTTCTTGCGTCGCATTAGCTTCTAGCATTTTCTCCTAACTTCCTGAGGTGGAAGCCTCAGCGAAGTACTTCTTTGCTTCCAAGAAATTTTCTTTAGTGCGATTTAGATCAAAGTTGACTTCCTTCTCAGCATCCTTGCGTACCCATCCATCTTCCTTAGGTTTCTTACCTTTATCGTGTCAGTTGTTATACCACTTCTCAATACAATATTTATGTTCTGATCCTCTTTGCGGGGCTCAGCCCTCATCTTCTGAATGTTCTGTGTAGGTTGCTGGGGCTGCGCCTTCTTCTCTTGTATCTTTTCCATAAGGACCGGACATTCCTCTATGACATGGTCAAACTGTTGACAATATTGACATGATGGATGTGTGGGATTTGTACACTTTCACGTGAAGTGCCCTGCTTCGCCACAGTTATAGCAGATTACCAACCCACGCCCTCATCCTATTCCAGTGCCTCTTCCTCTCCCTCGGCCTTGGAATCCATCACATGCTGCTCCCACGCCTTGATCCTGAGGCCAGTTTTCTACATGCATTCTATAGGTATGGGTCTTATCCATCATCAACTCATAGCTTCTACAATGGCACTCATCATGTCCTACAGACTTACAAAAATTACAAAATAACTGCTGAGGGGTCTGTACAAACTTCTGCAGCAAATGGAAGTTATTAGTAGCATGTTGTCCTTTAACTTGATAGTTATCACACTATAATGCAGCTCCCTTGCTCCTCCCAATATTAGTATCTGGTTTTAGGGGAACCGATCCTCCCCCTATGATGTAGTTCTTAAAGACAGAGCAATGGTCCTTATCATGTTCGTGGCTTTTACACTTCAGACACCAGACCTCAGCGCGCACCTTCGTTTGAGATTCCCTTCCTTTCTTCAAGCTCTTCAATTCCAAGTGCATGCTTTCGAGTCGTGAATGAATTTGTTGCACCCCAATGTTCGTATCATGAATAGGCGATGCGTGCAGCCTCATTGCGATCTCCAAGGCTTCCACGTGCATTGCTATTTTCTATTGTGTGAATGGTATTCTTAAATGTGGCAAGATTAATGCTATAAACTAGTCCCGATGATGGGAATCTAAGATTTGCATATTAGCCTCCATGATCAGGAATTTCAACCTCTAATCAAAGTCCCAAGGTGTCTCATTGACCTTCTATCGGATTTCCTTAAACTCTATTACTGACTGTGCCTCTGACTTAAGTTTACTGAACTCCTTTTTTAAAGCTAGTTGGGTATCTTCCAATGACGCATTGGGGTTATCATTGCAATACTTAATATACCATGTTAATGCATGGTCCTGTAAGGCTATAACCAACTATGATTTCTTAATATTTTCATTAGTAATCTTCTGCACAGTCCAAACAACTCCCGCAACAAACCAAAATTGTTATGGATCTTCGCTCCCCGTTCCCCTAAAAATCGACATCTTCATCACGTTCTCCATGTTGAATGGTGGAAGTGGAGGTGGAGGGGGTGAAGGCATAGGTGTATGAGGTGGAGGTGGAGGTGGGGTGGATGGATGAGATATCCTCATAATACCCTGCGTAATTAACTAAACAATGCTTCGCGGCATAGTCAACACTGCCCCTTTGTCGTCGCTCGAAGGGGTTTCATTGAGAAGACTATATTTTGGGTTGGATCCTCTATTTCTTCTAAAGAATATCCCACTTCACATGGCCCCAAACATCAGGGTAAATACCTACCCATCTTTTCAAACAACAACATTTTAATCACAGTCTTCAATGATTTGAGATACTTAACTCGCAGTCCTTTAAAGATCCTTCGTTCCACTTCACTATAGCTGATATTCCTGTCAGTTGTGAAATAAGTCACAAAGCTTCACAATGTGCGATCAATCCAGTGATCCACAGCCCACACGATATTTCTTTCTGATGCAGTCTCACCCGAAGTAGTATTGGGGGATGCTAGAACCAAGTTTCTGCATCCAGAGACATGTGAAAAGTGGTTCTCAAGCTCTAAAAGTTCAGACCTGCCTTCGCACAGATCAATATCCTTCTAGGGCTCATTACTATAACTAGGATAAAATGGCTTCTATACCTTCGTAAAGGTCTATGATCAGCCTTTGCAGACCTTGAACATACAATTTATCCAGTTTCGTGCATCAATAAATACCCCTAGATCGAAGGTTGATGCGAGCGAGAGGGAGAGGCGGGAAATGGAGGTCCAGGCTAGGGAAGCAGGTGACCATGGCTAGCTGCTTCGTGGAAGCCACAGAAGGGTGTAGTTATTTGTACCAGTACTACACATGTCCCCATCATCTCACATGCAGACCTCCTACGATTTTACCATGGGTGGTTTTGGGTTTTTACTTCGTTTTCTTTTACATGATCACCCATTCCCACTTTACAGCTTCACTGTTTGACCTCTGGCATCCCCTGCCGGTTTCTGTCATTTTTCTGCTCCTCCCTCTGGTGGTTACCAAGCCATCTGGCGTTGGTTTTCACCCAGCCAACAATGGACCTAGAAATGGTGGATTATTCAGAAGAGGAAATAGTGGAGGACTCCATCTGGACTTCGCGACTTGCTAAGTTGGGGACCATTTCGTTTGGCGAGGCTTTGCATGAGACTATTTTTGGGATTCCTACACTATCTGGACTGTCAGACCACTAGCTCATCCTACCGGATGACCCTCCTTCCTGGCCATCGCTCTCAACTCCCCCAATGTCCCCAGTGACCTTAGGGTTTGCAACGGGTTGCCTTAACCCTAACCCTCCCTCCCCGACCCCTGGACAATTTTCTCTCCCCAGCTTTTTCGTAAACCCTCCCTCACCCCGTGCCCCCCCAGTTTCCTCACCTCCGCTAGCCCCGTCGTGCACTTCCCCTCCCCCTATGGCAGTTTCACTGGTATCCCCCCCCTTGCGGAAAGTCTCCCCTCTGCTTCTACCCCTCCCCTGGTGAACCCCCCCATACAGGAGCGCTCCTCATAAGGTCGCGAGAACCCTGCAACTGAGGACAGGACAATAAAGAAGACGTGGTGCTTCAAAACAAAGGAGGTGGACTCTTTCCTCAGGTTGGAGGAAGACATTCGGCTGGGAGAGACCATGGATTTTGTTGATAGGGTACTAGTCGGCAGAATTCGGGGATGCAACTACACCGTGGCTCGACTGAAATCTTGGGTTTCGGAGGTCTGGGGGAACCACTTGGTAGAGCTGCCTATTGTGCAAACTTTCGTAAAGGGCTGGTTTGCTCTCAGATTCTCCAGGCCTGATCTCACGAACTGGGTACTCTCGTCGTATTGGCATTTTGAACATGCCCTGGTCCTGCTAAAGAGATGGTCCCCCCTTTTCGATCCGGACACAGAGCAACTCGGAGTCGGGCCGATTTGGGTAAGGCTTCCTGGCCTCCCCCTGCATTTCTAGTTGGAGGACATCTTCAGACGTATTGGGAATTCAATCGGCACATATATGGAATCAGACAAGTCATATCTGTCCACGGGAAAGATGGAATTTGCAAGGATACTGGTTCATATGGACACTCGAGGGGGTCTGCAAGAATATCTAATGATACAATGGAGGTCTTTCACACAGAAGCAGCCCCTGGATTATGAGGGCATACCATACAGATGTTGGTGTTGCCATAAAGTGGGGCATGTGTACAAAGATTACCCTCTGGTAACCAAGCAAGTGCAACAGCCAGTGGAAATTGTGCCAGAGAACTGTCCCCCACAGGAGGAACCTCCATCTGCTATCAAGGAAGTTCAGGGCCCTCCAGAACCGACCGATGCAGATAAGGACCATGAGAAAGACTACAAAAAGAAGCGTGGGAAGGCTCCTCTCCAGCCTCCCTCTCCGCCTCTAACCAGAGCATGGGCAGCCATAGGGGATGTTACACAAAATATTGTCACCATGACTATTTGCAGTCAGTATGGGTCTATCATCATTCATACTGTCCTCCTTAGCAAGTCTCAAACCTCAGCTCTTCATGTCAAGCTTTAAAAATGAGAGAAAGACCTTGAAAATCAATAAAGCTCTGGTTCCGCACTTTCTCTTATTGTTACCTGTGGTCCCGCACTCCTTGGTCATGTTACCTGCAGACCTGCCTGCTCTGTCTCTAAAGGAGTGGGTGTGGACCCCTGTGAAAGTAAAAAAGGCGCAAGTTTATTCTTAAAAACTCACTTGTGGTTAATTCTAGATGCTTCTAGAAGGAATCTTGACGTGGATGGTTCGCTCCTAGGTGGTTCATGCATCCCAAAGCTAAAGGAGCTAATCCCTTGATGAGAGGAGCTTATCCCTTTGAAGGAGGGCTTTATCCCTTTGAAGGTGGACCTAGTAACTTCCCTCCATTGCACTATAAATTAAGGCATTGGGCTAGTTGCTAGAGAGGTTGAAAGCTGAACATTTTTGAGGGTAAATGCTGTTGGAATTGATACTTCCTAGTTAAGCTTGAGAGGAGAGATTACATACCTTTTGGCTTCATTGGGAAGAGAGTGAAACTTGTCAAAGTAGAGGAGATTCTTGTTGGACCCTGGGAGGAGCTTGTACATCATCAAGGCACCAAGGTTGTAAAGTTCTTCTTTGATTAAAGTTAATACAATCAGATTCATTTTTCTCAATAAATTGTCTTATATGGTTTATTTCATGAATTCCTTGATCATCATGATAAATGTGCTTTATTATATTGGCTTTTCAGGTGCTATTTAATGTGTGTGCTTGTTTGTGTTTGCAGATTCTTTACAAAGGAGCTCATTTGGATCAACAGAGTGTGGCTTCTACAAACTAGCACTGGACCCGAGGTAGGCCTAAAACACTTGTTTGCCTTTATTTATAAATTGCATATTTAGAGAAAGATAGAATTTGTTTGGTTTGCTTGTCGCTAGATATCATTAGATACTAGGGAGGTCGGTCTTGTCCGCAAGAACGACTTATCCGATCGACAAAATGGCGACTCCGCTGGGGACTTGAATTTTTTATTTTTCCTTTGCTTTTAATTTGACTTGAGAAACTGTGTCTTTGTTTCTGGTTTTTGGCTTGATGTGTGTGGGATTGGGTAGGTTCAGTAGATCTTGAATTATTTTTTGTTTTTCGTACTTTTGGAAGAGGACCGCACCCTCTGCTTGTAACACAGTGCGGACATCCCCGCACTTTTGTTTTACACACAGAGCGGTACCGCACCTGGGTATACTGGGGGCCTGCGGACCCTGTCAAAATTTTGAAAAACTTGAAATTTTCTCATTCAGTCAGCTTAGGATTTGTTTATGTGTTTTTAGCCTCTGCCCAGATCTGCACGTGACTTGTCAGAAACTTTTCGTAGGTTAATTCCATTGGCATTAGGGTTTTAGGTGAAATTCCTAGAAGTTTTGTGTGCCGGGCTTGATTTTCGTTTGGTCTTGTAGTAACTCAGAGCTTGGAAGCCTTAGAAACCTCAGATCACCTTGGTTTTTGCTGGCCTTCTTATGAGTCTGACCATTTTGTAAAATCTGCCTTTGTTGAGGAATCCATCTTGTTTTTCTCTTTGCGAAACTTCGAAAGAACTTGTGTTGAAAGTTTTGGATTTCATTTTTAGAAAAGAAAACAAAAGCTGGTTGTTTTTTGACTGATTTGTGATTCTGGACAAATTAGTCCTTAGTTTGCTCATAACTAAGTAAAACATCCTTGAAAAGAAATCTTGTAAGCTTTTACTTCAATTAGCTTTTTAGAATTTATAGATCTCAAGATTAGATTTTTCAATAGTTTTGAGTGTTTTATAAAATTTAAAAAAATCTCTTTTGAAAAAGTTTGTTTTTGTAGTATTTGAGTGTTTGAAAGAAAAGAGAAATCTTCGTGAGCATAACTAGTTGTCTCGTTTTTGAGTGTATTGGAAAAGACAAAAAGTTCTTCTTTTTATTTGTTTGTTAAGGAAAGATTTGTTTTTACAAAGCATTTGCATTCTCAACTCTTTCTCTAGCTAGAAATTCATTGAAGAAAAAGGATTGTTTTTCATCTTAAGTGCATTTTTAGTGATTTGGAGTCGAGTCTTCACACCATAAGTTTCATCTCCGCACCTTTTGACTTAAGAAAAAACCAATAAAAATAACGCTTAAAGTAAAATCTATCTAGTAATCTTTTTATTTCTAGGGCTCTTTATCACCAACATAGCTTAGGCTAGTATCTTGGAGTAGGGAGTAATTAACTCTCCAAGATAGTAAAACAAACAAGTAGCTGTATCTTGCGGTAGGAGATAAATTCCAATTGTTACATCTATGCTCTGGGAAGCTCCTCTTATAGGAGTCAAGCACGAGATCGTGTCCGAACCAGTGGGGTAATCAATCCTTCCTCATTGGGAACGATACTAGATATACATGTATTGAAAATGGTAAACCTCGGATTAACCATTGTCGAGGAGCCTAGGGTCACTTGTTGGTAAACCTCGGATTATGTCAAGGAGCCTTCAAGGGGATTGAGCTTACTACTCTGCCCTTGCGTGTGTATCGGATCACAGAATGTTCCCCCAGGTATATTTGTTTCCGTTGGTAACCATAGTGACCATATTCTATAGGATTCTTTCCTAAGGTGACGGTGGAGGGAAGATCCCACTGTACCTGGAGCAGACGTCGGCTAGACTCACTTGGATTTTCTGGGGGGTTCTCTTCACTCAAGATGGTTTAGTGGAGAAACTTGTGCCAGTCTATTCATTAAGTAGGTTGCCGGGGTAACTGTTCCAACTTCCATTTCTGTATTGAATTCTACGACGTTGGATTTCATCACCAACTAGTGTTTTCAGTACGGAAAGTTATTGTTTGTGTGTGGTTTGACCTCCTAGATTATTTAGGCGTGTGATTCAAAATTGTTTGGTTCTTTAGAGACTTTAGGTGGTTTTCATTGAGATTTTTCTTTGTTTGCGTGTGAAGTAGTTAAAATATTTAATCGTGGCTGAATTACCGAGGAAGTCCCGTAGACTTCAGGGCCAACCTCCTGAGTTTTCACCAAGCTAGCTTGAAGGGCTACGAGCCCTTGTAACTCCTAGTGACAGTAGAGTTGGGTTACCTGAAGAAGGAGAGTCTTCTTTGGTTGTACATCCTGATTATCAAGTGCAAGCACCAGAGTATATTTTAGAACCTGTTTCTTTTTCCGAAGTTACTGGTAGTTTTTCTTCTACTAGTGATTTAACCGAGGAACCTGAAATATCTGAACCTGAAACTGAACCTGTTGCTACTCCAACATCAGGATTTGCCTCTCCAACTTCCAGTGGTCCTGGTTCACCCAGGGTAGAAAGAGTCATTACCCAAAATCTTCCTTCTGGGCTTATTGCTATTGAAGAACTTGTTACTCTGGAAGAAGATATACCTATCCCTAAAAATTAACCAGCTATAGAACTTAGGGAGCGTGAATCGATCTTTTACAGTCCACCTAGGAGGGACGCTTGGTATCTTTCATTGAACAATTTTTTGGAAAACCCGGGACTAAGTTTTTCACCACCTCGCATTCCTTTTCATCCAACACCTAGGGGTTATTATCCTCCATTAAATATGTCGAGACAGTCGTCCATGTTTTCTCAATCTCTAGAAACCTTTTTATATGGCGGTCCTTCTGTTCCCTCTGGGTATCAGTCACTTACTGGTACTTTTTTGGGAGCATCTCCTCAACCTATTGAACAAGGGTTATTAACTGGTAATAACGGAACTAAGCCATTGAGTGTAGAAGATATTCTTATGATGTCAGGTACCATTCCAAATCCGCAACCTCAAGGTGGCCAGTTACTGCCTGGGGGGCAGCCTCAAGGTCCTCAATTATTGCCTGGGGGGCAACCTCAAGGTACCCAATTACCGCCTGGGGGGCAACCTCAAGGACAGTACATACCTACGGGACAGTACATTCCTAAAGGTCAACCCCAGACTCAGTATGTACCTCAAGGTCAACCATAGTATCAATATGTACCTCAAGGTCAACCCTAGTATCAGTACATGCCTCAAGGTTATCAACCTCAAGGTCAGTACCCAACCCAAGGTTTCCAACCACCTTTCGGTTAATCATTTATCCAAGGAACTGGAAATGTACCTTTGAATTATCAACCCTACCCTCAACCCAGTTATGGTCCTCAATATGCTCAACCTTCTATGGGTCCATACCCCAGAATGAACTTAGTGTGGGATCCATCTCAATCACAACAGATCTTGCAACCGAATGTGCAGTTGTCATCTCAATCTGGACAACCCTTGGTTTCTGGTTCAACCCAGCAACCTGTCCAGTCTACTATTCAAACTTCTGCACCTTCTGTAGTTTCTCAGCCTGGGCCTAGTTCGCCTCGAACTCCGCCTCAAATGACTGCTGCAACTGCTGCAACATCTGTTCAATCTACCCCACCTACTTCCGGAGTATCTACAGCTCCGGTTTCTACTGTTCCTATATCAACTCCTCAAGAATCTTTACCTTAGTCTGGACCCACAATTCAGACTTCGGTTCAAATGCCTGTAGGACAACCTGGTCAGAGTACGGTTGTCACAAGTCAACCTCAATTTACTTATCAACCGTACCAAGGGTAGTACCAATTCGGTCCTGCTGTGCAGTAGCCAGTCTATCAGTATCAACCGTACCCTGGATATACATATCAGCAACCTCAACAACCCCAGTACGGTCTGGTTAATCCTGGTTTTCCGGGAGGATATAATATCCCAAATGCAATTCCAATTCCTAGTTATCCTAGATATCCTCCTCCTGGGGCTGGTCTCATGACCCAGGGTTTCAGGGACCCTAATCGTCAGTTACTGTTCATTGCAACTTTGGACTTACCTGATTTGTCGCGCCTTATGAACGATCCAATTAATTATCTTCCATTTTGGCCGCCAATGCCGAATAAGTTACCTCGTGATATTCCTAAGTTTGAAGGTAAATCAGGAGAGGATCCGTCGAACCATGTGATGACTTATCACCTCTGGTGTGCGTCTAACTCCATTTTAGATGATTCAATCCATTTAAGGCTTTTTCAACGCACTCTAATTGGTCTTGCAGCCAAGTGGTACATTGAGTTACCGCGAGCCACTTTTTATAACTTTAGTCAGTTAGCTACTTCATTTTTAACTCATTTTCAGTTGCCAGTCAGATATGACAATGGCACGAAATTATTAACTTCATTAAAACAGTCAATGTCCACTTACATTTCAGATCACATTCATGAATGGAGACGTCGACGGCGTTTAGTGAAAGTTTTTATTCCGGATCAGATCTTAGCTGAATGGTTTGTCAAATCTTTATTACCAAAAATCACTGAGGATGTAGCTAAGGCAGGACTCGTTACTGAAGAGAAAGTAATTGCTCAAGCTTAGTACCTTGACCTAGTTTATACGCAGTCAGGGACATTACACGAGAAAAACCCCGACCTTCCTAAACAAAATCAAATAACTGCAGCTCCTTTAGGGTCTCATGCCGCTGATGGTATGATTGGTACGGTTAATACCAAAAGTAAGAAGAAATCTTCCAAGAATTCTTCTCCTATCATAACTTTACCAGATTCCCCAACAGGAGATTCTTCCGCAGAAATTTCTACTGATATTCATGTTGTAGAGTCATCTACAGCTAAATCAAAATCCGGTGGTAAAAAGAAAGGGAAGAAGAAAAATAAAATAGATAAAAATTCGAAAGAGAAACCAGAAAAAACGAAATCTACTGATGAGAAACGCAAACCTCGTTATCCTTGTCTCATTTGTGATGAGGAGAATTTTACAAGAGACTGCCCTCATCGCGTTGAGGTTGCGAAAATCATCAAAGGTTCCCAAATGCCTGCTGTTTTGAAGGATCCTTTTCCTAGTCAAGACAGTAAGATGATAGTTTCTTCCTCAAATGCCTCCGAAGAACCCATAATGATGATGTCCCATGTTAGGATTGCGACACGATCGCAAGATTATGGAAGTAAAAGTCCTGTTGGTGGTAAGGAAGCAAAATCTTCTAATTCGAACCCATCAACTTCAACTCCCGGTTTCGATCCACTACAGATTGAGAAACCTAACCCAGACTTAGTAATAAAACTGCCTGCCAAGGGTATACTTCGAAAGTCAGCTTTCAATCCACATGCGAGAGCGGCTCAGAGCTATAACATTGTTGAAGATTTGGCTATTTCACCTTCAGCAATGTCAGCTTTGGAGGTTCTGCAATCATGTCCAGCACAGCGTAAATTGCTACTGTCAGCTATAGGAGCTGTTGACATTCAGGACTCGAACCTTATAATTTTCGATCTAGAAAATAGTACACCTCACTTACCTCATCAAATGGCTTTCCAGATTCCAGTGTTAGTCAAAAACAGACCTTGCTATAGGACTATGATTGATGAGGGAGCCTCAACGTGTATTATGTCGATTCAATGTTGGAGATCGCTTGGTTCTCCTACACTTAATCAATCCCCGACATTTCTAAAGGCCTTTGATGACTGTGGGTTCCATCCTTTTGGCATTCTACAGGATTTACCTATAGGGGTTAAAGGCAAAACTGTTAATCTAGATGTGGAGGTGGTTGATGCCCCTCTAGATTACAACCTTCTCTTGGGCCGTAGTTGGTCTTACATTATGACAGTTGTTGTTTAATCGGTCTTTCGGCTTATAAAGTTCCCTCATAATGGAAAGATCGTAACTATAGATCAGCTAACTTACTTTTCATCCGACCCAGCCTCTTCTGAAAGTATCCAGCATGTCGGCAAAATAACTATCCCTTATAAGGATGTTGGAGTAGGACTAGTTAAAGATTCTGGTTTACTAGGAATTTTTCCCTTTCCTCCTCTCAACGTATCGCCTTCTACTGCAACCATTCATATGATTTCATCAGCCACTATTTTTTATGATGATCCTTGGATCGTACCTTCCGAATCTGAGATAGATTCATTTGGTGATGCTATGCCTTTGAGTCCATATGAAATTACGTATCAGGCCGTACAGTCGTTTTTCGACTCTTCTTCAACCGAAATTGACTTAATGAATGTGGTCCATGAAGAATCACTTTCAACATTAAACTCAGATTCAACAACGTTTTCTGAACTTGTTCACACTGATGAGCAAATTCGTGAAATCCTGTGTGTTGATGATTTACCATGGGAAGATCTTCATCATAGATCTTCATTTTTACCTAAGATTGATCGCTTTGAAAATAGTTTTTCATCTATTTTTACGACTGATTATGTCAAGGAACCTCAGAATCCAATGAAAAATCCTTATTTTGAGTTAAATTTGGGAAACATTTCTCGAACTATTCCTATTGACATTTCGGTTAAGCCCGGAATTGTTGAAAACATTCATATAGGTGCCTCTTGTACGGAAGATGAAATTCAAACATATAAGGCCCTATTTCAAGAATTCTGCGACGTGTTTGCCTGGTCATATGAGGAAATGCCAGGAATTGACCCAGCAATTGTTATTCATGAAATCAAAACTTACCCGGATGCTAAACCCGTCCGGCAACGTTTGCATCAAATCCACTTGCGAAAAGTTGCTGCTATTAAAGCAGAAGTTGAAAAATTACTTAAAGCAGGTTTCCTTTATCCAATTCTGTTAATGGATTGGGTATCGAATATTGTTCCTGTTAAAAAAAAGCAAGGAACAATAAGAATATGTATCGATTATAGGGATATCAATCGAGCCTGTCCAAAAGACAATTACCCAACTCCCTATATCGATCAAATCATTGATGATTGTGCCGGCAGTGAAATATTCTCCTTCATCGATGGTTTTTCCGGATACAATCAAATAAATATTCTACCTGCTAATCAACCGAAAATGGCTTTCATTTGTCCATGGGGGACATTTTCTTATTGCAAATTACCTTTTGGGCTCAAGAACGCCGGAGCAACTTTTCAAAGAGCCATGTCTTACACGTTTCATGACATCAAGCACATTGTGCAACCCTATCTCATTGATTTACCTGCTCATTCATTACATCGAGTTGATCATCTCATCCATTTACGAGCAATCTTTATGAGGTGTAGGCATTATCGAATTAGGTTGAATCCACATAAGTGTGTTTTCTGTATAGAGACGGGTCGGTTACCGGGGTTTGTTGTTTCGAAAGCCGACTTTCGCGTCGATCCCTCGAAGGTTGAAGCTATTGTCAAATTGCCTCCTCCTTCGAGTCTTCGCCAACTCCAAAGTTTGCAAGGGAAAGCAAACTTTTTACGTCGATTCATTCCTAACTATGCCGAGATCACAAAGGGTTTTACCCGGTTGTTGAAACAGAATACTTCTTTCTTTTGGGATGAGATAGCTGACAAATCTTTTGATGCACTAAAACATGTGTTGACCCATGCACCGTTACTGCATCCTCCCAACTACAACCAGGACTACTTCTTATATCTCGCCGCCTCGCATTCCACCATTGGAATGGTGTTAGTTCAGGAAGATGAATTCGGTAGTGAACATGTGATATATTACCTTAGTCGAACCTTAAATCCAACTGAGCTAAAATATTCACATGTGGAGAAATTGGCATTGGCAGCTGTTCAAGCTGTCCAACGTTTTCATCATTACATTTTACTACGCAAAACTACAGTAATTTCCGATTGCAACCCTATGATCTATATTTTGACCAAACAATTGCTAGGGGGAAAGTACTCCAAATGGATTGTGATCCTACAGGAGTTTGACTTAGAATTTGAAAAGTCTAAGTTAAAGAAATCTTTAGTTTTTGCGGAGTTGATGTGTGACTTCCCGCATGCTGACACTGAAACTGTGGCGGAGGAGCCCATTGTGGACAAATCCTTGTTTCTAATCATCACTTTAGATCCATGGTATGGGGATATCATAGTTTATCTCCAAACCCAATCCTTTCGGCTTGAAATTTCAAGATCAGAGCGTCGAAAAATACGATTCCAGTCCCAACAATTCAAAATTATTGGAGATACACTTTATCGTCGTGGGGCGGACTCTATTTTCCGACGTTGTTTAACTCATGAGGAAGCTGAAAGGGTTCTAAATGACTGTCACTCTGGAGCGTGTGGCGGTCATATGTCGGGGTTTGCCACAGCCCAAAAGATATTGTGCACTGGCTATTTCTGGCCGTCTTTGTTTAAAGACTGTATTAACGCGGTTCGAAAATGCCACAACTGCCAAATTTTTTATCAAAAGATGCGCGCTCCACCTGCTCCTCTCCACCCTATAATTGCCGTCGGTCCTTTTGTGAAATGGGGTATCGATTTTATTACATGTAACCCTCACTCAGCCGGGGGGCATGTGTATATCATCCTTGCGGTAGATTATTTTACCAAGTGGGCCGAGGCGATGCCTATATTTGAGGCAGACGGCAAAACTGCTGCGATTTTCGTGTTCAATCATATAATTGCTAGGTTTGGTGTTCCACAAGCGATTATCACTGATCATGAGCGTCATTTTCGAAATATTATGATGACTGAACTTACAGACCAACTTGGCTTGCGTCACGATATTTCAAATCCATATTATCCATAGGCTAATGGTCTTGTTGAAGCCATCAATAAAGTTCTAGTCATCATGATCCGACAAATCATTGGGATTCATAGGTTGAATTGGCATAACATGTTATTTTCAGCGCTTTGAGCATATCGAACCTCAGTAAAAATGTCAACCGGTTTCACTCCTTTCCAACTAGTTTATGGTTTGGAAGCTGTGTTACCCATTGAATGCGAAATCCCGTCATTGCAAATGGCCATAGAATTACTTCCAGCCACTTCCGAAGAGGAAAAATGTTTGTTGTACTTGGCTCAGCTAGATGAGAATCGACGTGATGCTGCATTAGCAATTGAAACTCATTCCAAACATATTAAAGCTCAGTATGATCGAAATGTTACCCCTCGTAATTTTTCGGAAGGAGACCTAGTCTTATTGTACGATCAAGCAAATGATAAATTAGGCGCTGGAAAATTCGTACCCATGTGGCATGGTCCTTATGTTGTTAAGCGAAAGCTGGCAAAAGGGGCCTATGAATTGGTAGACTTTGACGGGGTCTCTTTAGGTAAACCTAGAAATGGTCTTTACCTGAAGAGATATTATGCTTAAATCTGGGTGTGGAGATTTTTAGTTAGGTTAGTTTTCTTTCTAGCTGGTGTGTTTTAGATTAAAAAGTGTGCTTAGCTTAGAGAGTGTTTTTTTCATTATTCCTGCTTATCTTGATTTTACTCTTGATATTGCAGATGTCGACGTCTCTCCAAACATACATTGGTTTTGCTGATGGTGCTTGTCGTAATACACAGAACATTTCTTCCATAGCTTGGGTTATCTATTCGCCCTCTGATGAGTTGGTATCTATGCATGGGGTAAGCCTCAGTCAAACAACGAACAACATTGCAAAGTATAGTGCAGTGATTGAGTTATTATCTGAATCCATCTCATTTGGGATTCGGAGTTTGATTGTGAGGTTAGATTCTGAACTCGTTGTATTACAGCTTAATAGAGTATATGCCATTAGAAATCCAGTATTATTGAGATTATTTTTGAGAGTTCGTCTCTTGGAACGTGAATTTGACTATATTGAATATCAGCATATTCCAAGATATTTAAATACATTAGCAGATGCAATTTCTTCTCGAATGTTAAGTAGACATTTGCAATAATCAAGCAAGTAAATTTAAAAACATTCCATAACATGTTTTACAAGATAAGCCGGTAATAGTGATATAGCATAGCATAGAAGTGTGTCAAATATACATCGTCTTCGATCATAGGTTGAAAAACACCTTATGATCGGCAAAAATGATAGTACAAAAAGCAAAAATGTCATATGAGTCTACAACAAGCGATCATCCTATCACTGGTGATGATCATGATAAGAAACCACTGTACGGGCCACCCTACAAAGGAACCTCCTGAAAGGTCCTGGGATCCCAATCACATAGCACTATAGCCTAAGAGGAATGTCATCTATGCTGGTCTCCGGAATGTCTGCTGTCAAACGCTCTAGATGGCTCTCCAATTCGCCCAAAGTCTCTGTAGATTCGTCTTGTGGGGCTAGTGCTGCTGCAGCTAGTTGTTTCCTCTCATAGGGCCGGAGAGTGGCTAGTCACCGTGGACCTACATCTGCATTTGAAACTTTTACTATCAATTTTCAGACAGTTTAAAAAACAAAAAAAATAAATTAATTAGAAAATGTTGAAAATGATTTTACCTGAGTCATCCCATTGCTCTCCTGGTGGAAGAGCCATGTCTGGGTCAACACGATAATATATCCCAGCATAAGGGAAATCCTGAATAGCAAATACTTGGTTCTCCAACCAATGAAAATACTCAGGAGTAAATTGGACAACTTCTGTTCCCTCCTCAGGATGACGGGACATAACTGCAACCCAACGCATCAGTTTGGGCTCTCGGGGAAGTCCAGCTCCAATGGTAAGATGCTGTGGGACCAACATTGGGACCCTCTATAGACCAAAGCTCACAACTAAAGCACCATATCCAAAGGTCTTCAGTTGTCCGTTCTTTGCTCTAGTCAGTTGGCCTTTTACATTAGCCAACACAGCCTTGCACCAGTTGATGGTTCCTCGAAAGCAGTCTACTGCCATCCGCATTTGGGATCCAGTGGCCACATGTAGTGCTGCGCTTCCGCAGAGCCTGGTAACAATAAACGCAATCACTTTGAGTTCAGGACAGGATATGGTTTTGATATCAATCCCTTTGTCTCTAGTTTGGTCATTACAAAACTCTAGCCGGAGGCTATCGACAGACTGGCCACCTGGCCTAGTCCTGAATAGAGTTAAATTTTCACCTCTCTTAGGCAAACCAGTCAAAAAGTAAATGTCTTCCGGCTCCATTTCGAGCTGGTGGCCACCAATAAAGAAACACTGGTCCTATATATGCCACCTGTCTACCTGCCACTGCAAAAAGTCCACCTAGGCCCTCATGCCAGGTATGGCCCAGAATTTGTATAAACAGTATGCCTTCAATGCATCATTCGAAGGTTGATGATTAATAGCGGCGAGATCCACATCCTTGTGCTCCCGTTCCCGCCAGTCAAGCATGATGTATACCCTACATTCAATAAAAAGGCGGATTAGAATATTTAAAATCAAAATTTTTGGGTGGAATTTGAAAAATTTAAGTTTGAAAACCTTTGTTGCGGGGACCGCACCCTCTGTGTTAGAGACAGTGCATGGGTCCACACTCTGCCTTAAGGGCAGGTGCGGGCCCCTGACTTTTTTCCTTTTACGAAAAAGTCGGGGTCCGCAGGTTTCCTATGCTATGCCTGCGGACCCCCGCGCGCGGGTTTTTAACCTAAAAATTTCCTAAAAAACAAAATAAAACCCTAAAAACAAATTTCAAATGGATGAAATGAAAGAGTAAGATGATGTGGATTACCTGGAGGTGATGGCGTTCGATTCCAACGGACGGATTTTCCGCAATCTTCACGGGAAGTTTCTGACCAAAAGCTCTCTTTTCTCACTCTGAAGTCAAACGGTAAAAATGAATTTACAAAATCCTTTTTATAAGCTTTTTTGAATAAATAAATTTTTAATTTGTTTATTTTTCACTTTAAAGAGGTAACTTTTGAAGCTTTTTATCTATTTTAAATAGGTATGAGTAATGTTTGAGTTTTTGTGCAGGATAACGGATTTTTCAGGCAAAATTGGTCATTTTTGACGAAAAACATTAGAGTCACCTTTAAGCTCTTTTCTGACTCCTAAAATATGAAAAGATTGCCGAGGTTTTCTTTTTAAGATCGTTAAAACAAAACTAAAAAGACGGTCCACTTACAGCTCTTTTTTGACCGTAAAAACATGAAAAGATTGCCGGGTTTTTGTCGTTTCAAATTCGATATTGGTTATAAAACGACGTGTCATTGATCGCTTTTTTGCTTTTTTGGATTAGAGACACTAATTATGAAAAGTACTCCTTGGTCGTAATGATCAAGCGGTTCTCTCAAGTATTATTTTATACTTTTTCGGGCTTGGGAGACACACATTTACGAAAAAGGACAACCATGGAGTTTTCTTAAGTTTTTTCAGACTCCCTAAAATTGAAAAATGTCGAGTTTCTCCTATACTGGACTTGTTAAAATTTAACAGTAAAGGACCTGTTCAATTACAAACAGGAACAGACCACTCCTTCTTAAGGTTCGAATTTAAACTAAGTTGGACTCATCTGAAGGATGAGCTTATAATCAAGCAAATGTTATCCTCCTCAAGCTTGTCAAAAATAAAGAGGTACTTGCCAGAAATGGTGGGGGAAAAGAGAGAAAAATGAGCCTGTTTGTCGTACTTTGTGTCTCAGAAAACATTTAACCACTCTTGAACACGACACTTTTTATTCACCTGGGTTGGGAAATCATTTGCCTAACAGTTGATCAAACCATATTGAAAGTCTTCAGTCGATTTCTGGGTATTAACTTTGGGTCAATTGTCACCAAACCATCTGCTGTGTCGTTATGTGTTCAAGAGGTCAGTGAAAATAAACCATTCATCTGCAAAATATCTGTCATCCATCTTGACCATCCCTGAGTCAGTCCTTGCAACTATATTTCTTCAAACTTGATCTATGATTTCGTGTTGTGGGCTTGCCTACGACGGATCGCTTTCTATCGACTTCAGCTCATTATCTAGAAAGATGATCTAGAAATCGTCAGTACCTTGGGATCTGCATGCCTCAATGGCAGGTTTCTCGCCTTCGACGATAGGTTGCATCATTGACCTTCGATCAAAGGATTCCGTGATATGTTCGACATCAACACATCTATTCACATTTCATGGATTGTACTGAGTACTTTGAGAGCCATTGACATTAATGGTGGTTTCTCTCACACTTGTTAACAGTTTACATCATTGACTAGTAATCAAGTGGTTTCTACCATGTTCGACTTCGACACATTCATTCACATAGATAGAATCGTACTATTTCGGGAAGTAGAAATCAAGACCCTGGATCTAGTTTCCACCATCCAGGCTGCGAGGAGTTTTGTATTCATTATACAGTAGACTATTCATAAACAGATGATTGGGCCCATACTGTGTCTACATGTGTCTATACTTGTGATGTATTACAAGATCATTCCTACATCAGAGCAGTTTAGTTAGTTTTCTAATCAGTTTTGATCTGAGTATGGGAATGCCTACCTCAGCGATGATATGATCTCATATATATATTTTGTATTGAATGTTTTTATAGGTTCCAACCGGGCTCTCCACAATATGATCCTCGAAATGATAAAGTACTTCACTCTTCTTAGATGATAAATGAAATCCTCATCTACTACAGACTTTGCACTTTAGGGGGCAATCTGTTACACAAAATATTGTCACCATGACTATTTGCAGTCAGTATGGGTCTATCATCATTCATACTGTCCTCCTTAGCGAGTCTCAAACCTCAGCTCTTCATGTCAAGCTTTAAAAATGAGAGAAAGACCTTTAAAATCAATAAAGCTCTAGTTCCACACTTTCTCTTACTATTACCTGCGGTCCCGCACTCCTTGGTCATGTTACCTGCGGACCTGCCCGCTCTGTCTCTAAAGGAGTGGGTGCGGACCCCTGTGAAAGTAAAAAAGGCGCAAGTCTATTCTTAAAAACTCACTTGTGGTTAATTCTGGATGCTTCTAGAAGGAATATTGACGTGGATGGTTCGCTCCTAGGTGGTTCATGCATCCCAAAGCTAAAGGAGCTAATCCCTTGATGAGAGGAGCTTATCCCTTTGAAGGAGGGCTTTATCCCTTTGAAGGTGGACCTAGTAACTTCCCTCCATTGCACTATAAATTAAGGCGTTGGGCTGGTTGCTAGAGAGGTTGAAAGCTGAACATTTTTGAGGGTAAATGCTATTGGAATTGAGACTTCCTAGTTAAGCTTGAGAGGAGAGATTACATACCTTTTGGCTTCATTGGGAAGAGAGTGAAACTTGTCAAAGTAGAGGAGATTCTTGTTGGACCCTGGGAGGAGCTTGTACAGCATCAAGGCACCAAGGTTGTAAAGTTCTTCTTTGATTAAAGTTAATACAATTAGATTCATTTTTCTCAATAAATTGTCTTATATGGTTTATTTCATGAATTCCTTGATCATCATGATAAATGTGCTTTATTATATTGGCTTTTCAGGTGCTATTTAATGCGTGTGCTTGTTTGTGTTTGCAGATTCTTTACAAAGGAGCTCATTTGGATCAATGGAGCGTGGCTTCTACAAACTAGCACTGGACCCGAGGTAGGCCTAAAACAGCTGTTTGCCTTTATTTATAAATTGCATATTTAGAGAAAGATAGAATTTGTTTGGTTTGCTTGTCGCTAGATATCATTAGATACTAGGGAGGTCGGTCTTGTCCACGAGAACGACTTATCCGGCCGACAGGGGATGCTGACACTATGGGTATGTCTTCTCTCTCCCTCTCCTCTGTTATTTCTGCCAATGTTACTTCTATTATGCCTTCTCTTTCTAGGCATGTTTTCTCAAATGTTCCCCCAGATCTTCCTTTAAGCGCACCCTTTCCCCCCCCGCTCTGGACCTTCCCTTCTATCCCCTATGGTCCAATAGTGCACTATTGCCCCTCCCCCCCCCCGTTTTCTCCTTCCCTCAGCCCTCTCTCTCGGAGGCATCCCTTTCCCCTTACCCAGACCCTGAGTATCCCGAACCCCGTTACCCCCTCCGCTCTCGGATGCGCCCTCAAGGGCTTGACTCTATTGGCTTTGAGGTCATTGCCTCTCCCACCCCCCCCCAAGTCTAGAGGGCGACCCTCCCACCTCTCCAAAGCCATGCATCAGGCTAGAGAGGAGGTTGCCTCTGGCAAGTAGAAAACTTTAAATTGGGCTCTTAGAGTGGAGCAAGCCCCTCTTTCCCCCCCCCCCCCTCCATGAAGCTCCTCTCTTTTAATTGTCATGGGTTGGCTAGCCCAGACAAGAAACTAGCCCTCAAGCGCTTATTTGCCTCTGAGCAGGTTGACATCATTTTCTTACAAGAAACCCTTGGCTCCACTTTTGTTGTATCCTCCCTTCTTGCTTCTTGGCTCCCAGGATGGTCCTTCCACTCTCTCGATGCCTCGGGTAGATCAGGGGGCTTGTCCCTAGGAATTTGTAATAGAACTATAAAAATTTTGAGTGTATGGGGAGTCTGAGGCTTTTTGGGTGTAGACATATACTCCCCAACCCTTGAATCAAAGTTCCAGATCCTCAATGTGTATGGAGCCTATCAGGACAGGATGGCTTTTTGGAGACCTCTCCTCAACTTGTCTCTTCCTCTCCAAGACAATGTTATAATCAAGGGTGATCTTAATTTCTCTCTTGGATACTTAGAATCCTGGGCTAATCATGCCTAGGTGGATGCTTTGACGGGTCATTTTGAGAACCTCTTGGAGACCCACAGTCTTGTCGATGTCCCTTCAACAAAAAAGTAGCCTACTTGGCGGAATAACAGAGTGGGAGAAGCCAGTTTGGCTAGAAGACTCGTTCGCTTCCTTACTAAGGAAGGCCTAATCAATGGAGGACACTGTATTAGACAAAGGCTAAGTTGGAGTGGGCTATCAGACCATCGCCCCATGTACTTGGAGATACAAGATGTTATTAGTAAGCCAAAGGCCCCTTATAAGTTCAATTCTACCTGGCTACAAGATATGGAATATGTCAAGCTTGTGACGGACTTCTAGAAGGAACACCCTCCTGGTGCATCAGGGGACATAAATCAGAATTTCCTCCTCAATATGAGGGAACTGAAGAGCTTATCTAAGTCTTGGGCTCGGAAGAAAAAGGAGGCAAATGATCTATCCCTCCAGGAGGCGGAGAGGGCTATACTCTCGTTTGAGGAGGACACAGGAGGGGTCTTGAGGACCCAAGATTAGAGAGAGGCCTATAGTGCTGCGCTTCAAAAGAGAACCAAAGTTATAACAAACAGAGAAGCGAATTGGAGGCTCTGGAGTAGGGCTATCTGGCTGAAGGAGGGGGACGATATCACAAAATTCTTCTATAAACATGCAAATGGTGTTAGGATATTCCGACACATAGGATATAGTTAAGTTCAACTTGGTCTAGTATAGAGTTAGGTTAGAGTTAGGTAAAGTGTGTTTCTTTACCGTTGTACATTTTGTAACTTACAATCCGACGGTCACGATATGTAGTGATCCGACGGTTCACTCTCACCTCGGTATTACCGACACTTGATCCGTGGCTTGACACCCGATTGGTCCATGAGTTCTATTTAAAGCGCATGGAGGGTCATTGTTCGAGTAATCCGTGCATGAGAGAAGCTTATGTAATTTTTCATTCTTTGATTAATAAATTGTCTGTACCCACGTTGGGACAGGCCGTGGACTGTTTCCCTCCTTGCACTCTGAGGGTTTTAACCACGTCAAAAATACTGGTGTATTGATTTGAGATCTGGTTGTGAGCGGTGTCCTCTTGGTATTCTTTCTGAGGAACTTACCCTGTAAATTCCTACATGGTATCGGAGCTATTTGAGGGCCGCATCCGTTGGTGATCCAAATCTGAAGCCGGTAGAACTGCATGCGGCTGTCGTTTCCTAGATCTGCTGTTTCTGACTGCTTTCGGGCCGAGAGGACTGCTCTGTTGCGTTCAGAGCATCTGTTTCAGTGAGGAACCCCTTTCGTTTCACGCGAAAAGGTTTCCGGTAGCCCTAGCTGCGTCATTTTTCAGATCGGGAGGTATACAGTGTTTTTTTTGCAGTTTACTGTCATTTTCTCTCTGCTTATTTCGGTTTCGGTTTATTTAGCCTTTTTTTTTTCCGGATCTATACCTTTCATTTCTGCGTATGCTCTTTGCCCTGCGACTCTGTGCGATCTGGGCAAATCAGAAACAGAAAGAAAGGATTTTTCTCATGCGTATGCTCTTTTCCCTGCACCTTAGTGTGATCTCGGAAAATCAGAAACATTGAGAAAAATATTTAGTTTTTCGGCTAAAAGCTAACTTTGAGATTTTTTTTTAAATTTCTAGTTTTTTGGCTAAAGCTAACTTCGAGCCGTAAGGTTCGTTTTTCTTTGGATATTCGTGTTGGGTTTTGTGTTTTGTGTTTTGTAGGGGAAAAGAGTCTTCCCAAGGCAAGCACGCAAATCGAGGCCCCCCCCCCCCCCCCTCTCTCTCTCTCTCTCTCTCTCTCTCTCTCTCTCAAATATTTTGTATAGATCAATTGGTTCAAAGATCTTTTAAGAGAGTAGAGGTCTTGGGTTCAAGTCTCCATTTTGTGGGGGCGGATTTTTTCATTTCCGCACATTCGCGCACTTTGCCGGCAACGTCAACAATTTTTTTTCAAAAAGCCATAACTTCTTCATCCGGAAGCCTTTTTCAGAGCCGTTTTTTTTAAAACCGCCTATTTTTTCGAGATCTATCCATTGGACCACTTACTTTCAGCATCTTCAGCTTCAGTTGTTTTTCAAAAAATGGAAAGTCCATGCCAAGTCATTCTTGACAGCACTAACTACTTCCAATGGGTAGCCTACATGGGAGATTTACTTAGAAGTAAAGGTCTCTTCAGAATAGCCACAGACCAAGAGAAGAAACCCAAAGATGAAGACAAGGCCGAAAAATGGGAAAATCGACAAGATCAAGCACGTGGTTTGATAGGAATGTCTGTTTCTCCTGATCTTAGATTCCACATTGCAGAAATTGAAACTCCTCATGAAGCATTAGAAAAACTTGCTAAAGTTTTTGGGATTAAAAATGAAATTAGAGCCCATCAACTTGAGAATGAGTTGCTTACTTTGGATCCTAATAATTTTTCTTGCATTGAAGATTTCTTGTCCAAATTCAAGACCCTTAGATATCTCTTGGAAGGTGTTAAAGTTAAGAAAGAAGATGGTAACCTTATTTATTCCATCCTTACTAAGTTGGGACCAGCCTACTCTGTATTTGTTTCCACTTTCCATTCTACCAGGGAAGCTTTCATTTGTCAAGGCAAAGACTACAAGCCCCCTTCCTTTGACTCCTTTTGTGATTCCTTAATAAGAGAACAAGAAAAACTCTTACACCTTGGTCTTCTTAATCTTGGAAACTCTTCCTCGAAAGCGTTAGCCGCCCAGCAGCAACCAAATTCAAAGAATCCTAAGAAGTCTTATCCTCAAAGGAATGGTCCTAAACCAACTCAGCCTCAAGATGAAAGATCATTTCAGCAATATGACAAGACCAATAAAAACAAATGGAAGAAGACTGACAGACATTGTAACTTTTGTAATCGAGATGGCCACTTAGAATCTAAATGCTTTAAGAAGATGGAAGCCTTGGAAGCCGCAATGAAGAAACATAACATCCATCTGGAGCCTACTTCAACTTCAACTTCCGGAACGGCATTTTCTGCATGTCATCGTCAATCATCTCAGTCTGGTTATGCATTAAATGTATCTTCTTCTTCTTCTCATTCTCATGAGTGGCTCATTGATTCTGGAGCCTCTTGTCACATGGCCAAAAACCAAGCCATGTTTTCTTCTTTAAATGATTGTAACACCAAAAATATATATGTTGGTGATGATAGATCTCTTAATGTTGTAGGGACTGGAACTGTTCATCTAGACAATGGTCAGTTCAATGATGTATTATGTGTTCCAAACTTATCCTGCAACCTTCTATCTGTCTATCAGATAACTCATTCAGGTGAAGGTAAAATTGTTGAATTTTCACCTCATGATGTTGTAATCAAGGATCTAAAAGATCCTAAACAGATTCTAGCTACTGGTCTTGCTGATGATTCCAAAAGGTTGTATAAGTTTCACAACTTTGGGTCATCCCATCTTCCCTCAGTATTTGTTGCTCATAATGATGAAGTGAGCAAACTTTGGCATGAGCGGTATGGTCACTTAAACTATCGCTCCCTTCAGCATCTATGTAAAGAAAACATGGTGACAGGTCTTCCTATGGTATCTTGCAAAGATGGTGTTTGTTCCGGATGTGTACTCGGAAAACATCATCGGGACAGTTTTGACAAACGTGCCTCTTGGCACGCCTCAGCCCCTTTACAGCTTGTGCACAGTGATTTATGTGGTCCTCTTCCTGTTGCTTCATTCTCTGGCTGCAAGTACTTCTTAACTTTCATTGATGATTTCTCCAGACGCACTTGGGTATACTTCTTAAAACTCAAGAGCGAAGTATTTACCACCTTTTTGGCCTTCAAAGCATTCGTTGAAAAACAATCTGGACATCAAATTCTTAAGCTAAGAACTGATAATGGTGGAGAATATGTTAAAAATGCATTCATCAACTTTTGCACCGAAAATGGAATTCAAATGCAACATACTGTTCCATACACTCCACAACAAAATGGTGTAGCTGAAAGGAAAAATCGCACCTTAAAGGAAATGGCTAATTGTATGCTGCAATCTAAAGGACTCAGTCTTAGTTTTTGGGCCGAAGCAATTAATTGTGCAAATTATATAATCAATCGCACTCCTACTAAGGTTCTAGAGAATATCACTCCAGAAGAAGCTTGGAGTTCCATTAAACCAGATGTAAGTCACTTTCGTGTGTTTGGAAGTGAAGCATGGGCCCATATTCCAGATGAAAAGCATAAAGCCTTAGAACCTAAGAGTGAGAAATGTACTTTTGTTGGATATTCTGAAGATGTAAAAGGCTATAGACTTATTCCATTTAAGTCCAAAAATGTTATCATTAGAAGAGATGTAAAATTTGATGAAAATAAATCGGCCTGCGAGCCTAGTCCGGCGGATGTGCCACCTCTTCCTATCTCTTCTATCTTTGAAAACATTTCTTCTTCTGATGATGAAAGCGAGGATGATAATCCTTCCCCACCTTCTCAGGATCCTCAACTTCCAAGATGGGTCCGTGCTACTCGGGATGCAGCAGGTGATCTTGCCGGTGATCCTACAGATCAGCGACGTACACGTTCTCAGTTTGAAAGAGCCTCTTCTTTACTGGCTCAAGCTCCAGTAAATCATGATCCTGACACTTTTGCAGAAGCTTCAGGCCATCCACATTGGGAAACAGCTATGAATGAAGAATATCATTCATTGATGACAAATGATACATGGGATCTTGTTCCTCTACCAAAGGGACGCAAACTTGTTAGATGCAAATGGGTTTACAGAACCAAGTATGGACCAGATGGGAAAGTTGATAAACATAAAGCTCGTCTAGTTGCTAAGGGCTTTTCACAGGTTGAAGGCATTGACTACACTGAAACCTTCTCTCCAGTTGCCAAAATGAACTCTATCCGCCTTGTTCTTTCCCTTGCTGCCTCTTTAAAATGGGAAGTCCATCAAATGGATGTTAAATCTGCCTTCTTGCATGGGGACTTGCAGGAAGAAATCTATATGGAACAACCCATTGGCTTCATACAAACAGACTCCAGCCTCGTTTGTCGACTTAAGAAATCCCTTTATGGCCTCAAGCAAGCTCCTCGAGCTTGGTATGCCAAAATGGATAGCTTTCTTTTAGAATCTGGCTTTTCTAGGTGTCATTCTGACAATACTGTCTACACCAAGAAAGTGGGCAACTCTCTCATCATCCTTGTTCTTTATGTTGATGATCTTATTCTTACTGGTAGTGATCCCAACCTTATAAACCATGTGAAGTCCAGCCTTAAAAAGAAATTTGAAATGACAGACTTAGGACACTTACACTATTTTCTCGGTCTTCAAGTCTTGCAATCCCAAGAGGGTATTTTCCTTTCCCAGTCCAAGTATGCTTGTGATATTCTTCGTCATTTTCACATGGAAGACTGTAAGCCAGCCCCTTCTCCCTTTCAGTCTGGAGTCAAACTTTCAGTCTCTTGTACTTCTCCTGAAGTTGATGCTACCTTATACCGTCAACTTGTCGGAAAACTCTTGTATTTAACCCATACTCGTCCTGATCTTTCCTTTGCTGTTGGCCTTGTTGCTCGTTTTATGCAAAACCCCCGTGAAAGTCATTGGAAAGCAGCTAAAAGAATACTTCGTTATGTTCGAGGTACAGTACAGTTTGGGATTCATTACAGTGCCAAAGCAGCTCCTCTGTTAGTTGGTTTCACTGATTCTGATTGGGCTGGTGACCTTGATGATCGGAAGTCTACTGCCGGTTATGTCTTCACTCTTGGTTCAGGACCTATTACATGGGCTTGTAAGAAACAGGCTGCCATTTCTCTTTCGTCAGCAGAAGCAGAGTATCGTGGTGCCGTGGAAGCTAGTAAGGAAGCCTTGTGGCTTCGTCAGATCCTATCAGAGTTTGGCTTTGAGCAGCAGCATCCAACCACACTTTGGTGTGATAATCAAAGTGCCATTCAGCTATGCAAAGATCCAGTCCAGCATCAGCGCAGCAAACACATTGAACTACACATGCACTTCATCAGAAAGCTCATTCATGACCATGTTCTTGAAGTGCAATATTGTCCAACAGATGATCAGGTTGCAGACATCTTCACAAAGGCTCTCACAGAGGCGAAGTTCACTAAACTTCGATATATGCTTGGAGTTCAGGAAGTTGTCACTAAGGGGGGATAGGCTCTAGTGCCTCCTTCCTTCTCCTATTGTGTCATATTTGTAAATCCTTCAATCCTATCCCAAGTTGTTCTTAAGGGGGGATGTTAGGATATTCCGACACATAGGATATAGTTAAGTTCAACTTGGTCTAGTATAGAGTTAGGTTAGAGTTAGGTAAAGTGTGTTTCTTTACCGTTGTACATTTTGTAACTTACAATCCGACGGTCACGATATGTAGTGATCCGACGGTTCACTCTCACCTCGGTATTACCGACACTTGATCCGTGGCTTGACACCCGATTGGTCCATGAGTTCTATTTAAAGCGCATGGAGGGTCATTGTTCGGGTAATCCGTGCATGAGAGAAGCTTATGTAAATTTTCATTCTTTGATTAATAAATTGTCTGTACCCACGTTGGGACAGGCCGTGGACTGTTTCCCTCCTTGCACTCTGAGGGTTTTAACCACGTCAAAAATACTGGTGTATTGATTTGAGATCTGGTTGTGAGCGGTGTCCTCTTGGTATTCTTTCTGAGGAACTTACCCTGTAAATTCCTACAAATGGTAGAACGGCTATAAATACTATATGGGAACTAAAGTATTCAGAGGTAAGATCAGTTCAATCCTTCAGAGAGTTGGCTTCTCTAGCTTGCTCACATTTTCACAATATATATAAAGCCCCTCCTTATGCCTCCTTGGCCGAAGTGATGAAAACCGTCCAACTTTTCCCGAGATTTGTTGAGCAGGAGATGGAACAGGAGCTAGCAGGAGAAGTGTCTATGAGAGAGCTGGAAGATACTTTAAAAATGTTGAAGAAAGAGAAGAGTCCGAGTTTGGATGGCTGGACCGTAGAATTCTATGTGACTTTCTTTGAGGTGCTGGGGGTGGACCTCCTACAAATTATTGAGGAGAGCAGAAAGTGACGAAGGATCCCAGGTAGCTTGAAGGCCACATTCATCGCCCTTATTCAAAAAACTGACAAACTCTCCTCCTTTGATGGATTCAAGCCCATATCCCTCTGCAACTGCATTTACAAAATTATAGCCAAAATCATTGCTAACTGCTTAAAGCCTGTCCTCTCGCTCCACATATCCCAAGAGCAATTTGCCTTCTTGCACAACCGACAAATCCATGAGGCCATTGGGACGACTCAAGAACTCCTCCATTTAGTTTAGTACCAGAAAAAAAAAGGCATGATCCTGAAGATTGACCTCTCAAAAGCTTTTGACAGAGTCAACTGGCTATACCTCCACATGCTCCTTACCCATATTGGCTTCCCCTATCCTTTTATCAAATGGATCATGAGCTACATAACCGATGTTCCCTTCTATGTGTTGATAAATGGCTCAGCCTCCCCTCTTTTTCATGCAGAAAGAGGACTCAGACAAGGATGTCCCTTGTCTCCTCTTTTGTTCCTCTTGGTCATTAAGGGCCTCAGCAGATATATTCATGAGGAGCATAGGAATGGGTGCTTAAAGGGCATAAAAGTTACTAATACCCCTGCCTTGACTCACCTGTTTTTTGTGGACGATGCCCTCATCTTTCTCGATGGTAGCCTGAGTGACCTCACAGCTCTCCACCAAGTCATGGGGGTCTTTCAAAAGGCTACAGGAATGGTTGTAAATGAATCCAAATCTACTTTGTCTGCACTCGGATGTGCTCAAAACGAGATGATTTTTTCACTCAGGAGATTCCCCTTCGTCACCTATTCGTTTGAAGAAGGCCTGAGATACTTGGGATACCGTTTGAAGCCATTTAGCTACAAAATTGTGGACTGGATCTGGTTGATCACAAAGGTGGAAAAGCGCTTGAATATATGGTACCATAAATACTTATCTAGAGCCGGTAGACTAATTCTAATTAAAGCGGTCCTGGAGGCAACCCCAGTCTACTGGATGTCCCTAGCATGGATCCCTAGAGGTATCCTGGACAGGCTTCAGAAAATATGCTGCAGATTTTTATGGAAGGGGAACCAGACTGGTAGAATTTTTGCTTGGACAAGATGGGAGACTCTGGCGCTGCCCAAACGTTGGGGGGGGGGGGTGGGGATAAAGAGGCTGGATTTCTTCTCAAAAGCGCTAGCGGAAAAACTAGGTTGGTAGCTTCTTAACAAAGACAGCCTTTGGACGAAGGTAGTAACTTCAAAATACATTAGCCCCATCAATCTGCTAGACTAGATTCGACATGATCAAAGAACATTTGGGAACATCTCCAACATTTGGAAAGCAGTAAACAAAGCAAAGGACCTAATAAGGAACGGTTTGACTTGGAGAGTTCGCTCAGGCTCAAACGTGCATCTGGGAGTGGACCTGTGGGTGGGGTGTGGCAACGCTCACAAACTCCTTGAAGACCTAAGACTCCATCTAGCTGAACAGGGGATTTCTCATCTCAGTCAAATTGCAGACAGCGAGCGATCCACCTTAGCACAACAGGCCTGGAAATCGGTAGTAGCCCTAATTATTCCCATGCAGTGGCAGCAAATTTGGAGACTCTACATTACAGCGCTAACGGAGGCTAACATCAGGATCATGGAAAGGGAAGATGAGCTTATTTGGGCTTTTGCAACACACGGTTACTACGCACCTAAGACTGGATACCAAGTGCTCATGGAACCTTTTAAGCCACTAGACTCTGAGATAAGATGGAATCTCCTCTGGAAACTCAAAGCAACCCCCAGAACAAAGCTTCTCATATGGTCCATCTTAAAAAACAAGGTCCCTACGAGGGAAAATTTGATGAAGTGATCTTTCGTTGGACTGTTCTGGTGCCACCTTTGCAGAAGCAGCAATGAGGACATAGAACACCTCTTCCTAGATTGTCCTCGGGCATAGGATCTATGGAATGGCATTCAGACAACACTTTCCATCATGCCCACCTGGTAGGGGGTAGCAGTAAAGGAGGCATGGATCTCTTGGTGGAGGGATACATCTAGAAAGGAATGGAACCTGCCTCTACTAATCTGCCGGGCGATTTGGATAGCCAGGAACGAGATAATTTTCTCGCAGAAGATCCCACACTGGCCCTTCATGCATAACAGAATTGTAGCAGATTATCACATGATCCCTGAAGAGTCCCAAAAAAACCAGACAAGGAATGTTGAGATAGAAGTCATCAACAAATCAATCCCTTGGGCTTATTTTGATGGTTCAGCTCAGGAGACAGGTTGCGGTGGGGGAGCGATTCTATTCTTATCAGAAACCCATTTTTACAAAATCCAAATGGGATTAGGCCGGGGAACCAATAACTATGCCGAGCTCATTACTACAAAAAACATTATCCTTTTTGCCTTACAAAAACAATGCTCCAACCTGCAGCTTTTTGGTGACTCAAAACTGGTTATAAACTGGATCAACAAAAAATACACATGTTCTGCTTTCACTTTGAGGCATATACTAGATGAGATTCATAGACTTGTCACACATTTTGACTCTTTCACTTGTCATCACATTTACAGGGAGCGAAACACCACTGCTGACTACTTATCCAAAGAAGCAGTGATCAGGGACGACAACTCTTGGATGATCTGCGAAGATTTGGACGAGGTCATGTATCAGCATTACCACAGGCCATTCCTAGACCCTGAAGCACTATAAGAGCAGCACTGGAATGAAACATCTTAACTCAGTTTTTTGATGAAGATTAAATATTTTTTTGTTTATCTGTTCTGATAATTATGTAAATAGTCATCGGTTACTCTTTATCCTCTGAGAAGAGGACAGAACTTATAAGTTATAGTGTTTTGAACTATATGTACTCCCTGCGAGGAGGAATGCACAATTTTCTCACATTTTGGTTGGACAGGCAGTGCCAGATCAAAGTAATGCTTATGAATATCTAGAATGTAATTTTCATCTTTATTAATGGAAATTATGAATTTTTCCACAGGAAAAAAAATACCCCTAGATCTGAGTTCGCGCAGATCTATCCAATTCATTAGAAAACATAGTAGAAATAACTATTATCTTCGTGAAATTAGACAACTACTTAAATCATGCATAAATAAGATAGATTCAGTGGTTTCACGCAACATTCATTCATTATTCCATAGAACACATATTATAAGTGATAAACCATAGCATAAACAAAATCAATAGAAATACTAAGATTGCACAGTAATTCTTCAAAATCAGTCTTTATTTATCTTCAATGTTCAGATTACAGACTCTTCTACCCTATGCACTTAGCTGTGGACTTACCAAGGCATCCTATGCACTCATTTGTAGGAGCCTTCTCCTTCTCACCTAAGTACAGAAAGCAGAGCCTTCCTGCCTTAACACTCACCCAAAATAGTCTCTCTCTTGACTTAGCTCACCTCTATCTTCTAAGTTATCTCTAAGACTCGCTATGACTCAATTATTTATAGCCTTCTCAATACAATACCATGGTTTGCAGACCATGGGTAAGTCTCAAAACTGACTTGTCTATCTATCCAAACAAGGGGCTAAGACCCCTTTGACTCCTATCTATTTGCGTGCTCCACATTTACATTTCAGGGAGACTTTACATCTTTTGCAAACACTTATACAAAATTTGGGTTAACTAACCCCAAAAGTGACCCTAGGGACCTTATCCCAACATATTCCTAAGGTTTTAAAGGAAATATTTGTCTAATAATAACATGAAGAGAATGAAACACATCCATTTATAAACTAGATCCAAGTCTTGGAGAGAAAAATTACTTAGAAATTCATTTGCATCCACAAACCCTAGCCATGAAAATCCATAAAATTTGCAAACTCATGCACAAGATCATTTCCTTAATAAGGTGCATTGGTTGATTTCCATAGCTAAACAGGCGAGTAGTAATGTTTCTCCACAAGTAGCAATGATTCACAAATGAGGACTTCTTCTCTTATTTATATAAGAGATCACACACTGTCCTTATCCATTGGTAGCTCCAAAAACGTAAAAAATGCCTTGATCTCTCATAACCCTAGATACCAACAAATAATAAAATGAATAAAATGCATTTCATACCAGTGAACAATAAAATATACAAGGGTTTGGTTTTGATCTCTTTAGGACACAAAAAGGTGATGTAAATAAGGCCAAAATTGAGGCAAATCTAGGGCCTAAGTTTGCATATAAGTTTTCCAATGTTTGACTCAATAAATCAACTCTCAAATTTGTTTTAGTACTCTGCTTTATTGCAGGTTTTAGTTTCATTTGAGGAATCCATTGATAGTACATTTCAAATCAAGGTGTTTCATCCCAATAGTAAGATTTTTTCATCTTTTTTGGAGCTTCGAATTAAAAGTGCATACCTTGCTTCCTTGCTCTTTGTTTTATAATAAACTAATATGTTTGTGGAATTTTACTTAATTTTCCATTTATTTATGTGAAAAAATAGATGGAGCTAGTTTATAAAATTGCTATAGGTGAAGAGAAATGTGTCATTGGCATGATCAGGTGTCAAGAAGGTTGTACATTTTCTAAAATATGTGCTGAAATTATGGATGATGAAATCATTGGATACACTTTTGATTTTATATAGGATGCATTAACTTTAAATCTAAAGCAAGAGAAAAAATGGAAAGTTCATAAATTAATTTTAGGCATCAAGAGGAAACTAGGCACATTTTATGTGGAAATAGTGGGTTCATATGTAGTGGAAAGAATGCCAATCCTTTAAAACAATGAAGCGAATATGGAGGGACCTATGCATAAACAACAAAGAGTTGAAAATATGTCTTTGTCAGCAGAACGAGCCATAGTTTTTTATCTTAGTATCCTGGTAGTTATGCCAGCTCTTGGGAAGGCCTATAAGTGTTAGGCTTACCATATCATCTTCAAAAACTGTAACACCAACACTCCCAAGTTTATCCTTACATTAGTGAACTTGCTCAGGTACTATGGTATTGTGTTACCCTTCTCCATATTGATCTTCCAAAGATTTTCCTTCAGTGTCAGCTTCCTGTGGTCACTGTTGTTTTGAAACAATTCTATCAAGGCTTGCCACATTGGATGTGGGGTGTCCTTCCCATGGATATTCAAGACAATATGATCTCGAACTCCTTCTAGTATGATCCTCCTCTCCTTTGCCACACATTTCTTCCACTTTGTCGGGTCTTGATATTCAATTGTTGGAGGCTTAGGTATGTAATTTTCTATGAATTCCTTCAACTTGTTATCTTCCAACACTACCTCCATCTTGTCCTTCCAAGCAATATAATTCGAGCTACTATGAAGAGCATACTCAAGTCTCAAACAATAGAACGACATCCTGCTAGCTCTAAAAAATGATCTTGCAAATTCGATTTAAATGCAAAGAAAAAATATAATTCTTACCTTCTATTTTGAAACCTGGCTCTGATACCATTTAGAAATTCCTTGTAAATTCAAACTACTTATATAATATGCTAAAAAAAAGACTTGAATCTACATTACTCATCAGCGGAAACAATTAATCGATCGAGAAATCAAAAAATATGAGACAAGATTCAATCACATATGCTCAAATATTTATTTAAGGGGAAAGATTGTTTCTCAAAACCCCTTCCTATTTGTATATTGCATTAGATCAGAAAAATAGAGAAGAAAACAAAATGCTTGTTCAACATGAACAATCTCTGCACAAGTACAATCTATCTCACTGCGTCACAAGCCAACTTTGTCCAATACTTAGCCAATTCTGTTGCCTGCCAAGCTCCTATTTCCTTGTGCTATTTCTCAAGGAATTACCCCTATATTAATAAGGGAAATACCCATCCTGAAATGTGAAATCCATATAGGCCCTTTTCTGAATGTATGCACCACCTATACAACTTGGGAAATTATACAACTGACAGTGCATTTCCTTTGAACTCCAATTTCAAATGGGTAACTCAAATTTCATGCATGCATGAGTTAATTATGGCTGATTTATCAGTAAACTAGTTGAACACATGAAGTTGCACCCTACTACTAGACCTCCTACTAGTTCCTCCAATAGTTGGAACTAGTTTAACTGACATTAACTTTGTTTAACTGAATTAAACTATTACCACTCAAATTAAACTCAATCTAGGATCCTAAAACTTAGGAAACACTCTACATGAGTCAAGTTAGGCCCTCAACTTGAATTAAATAAGCCAACTAAGTGAAGTTAACTTAGTTAACTCATTCTTGTTGTCTTGTGACGTGGAATTACAATTTTCTCCTAATTTAATTCAAGGGAAAATTAAATCAATATTTTCTTGTTGCCATTTTCAACAGAGAAAATGAATTATGTATCTCAATATTGATGAGAAAATCAATACATAGATTAGGTAATTTAAACTTAACTACATGAAAGCACTAAGGCAAACTAAAGCTAAGTGTGTTTTATGTTATGTTAATGATCAGGTGGTCAAACTTAGGCTCAAAAATCAAAGTGTCAGAATCTTGATAAACTTAGCTTCAGATTGAAGAACTCATCATTCTGATTCCAATGGTGTGAACGACACTCAAATCCAAGATCGTATGCAAAAGTTAAAGCAAGAAAAAGTTTAGGTTTGACTTGCTCACATGGCAGGATTGGATGATGTGGCAAGGTCCTTCAGCGAATGAGGAGGTGCCAAGTGGAAAGCCACCATTGGCCCCCCAATGTTGCAAATTGTAATCGCAGGAAGGCCGATGTTAAAAATCGGCCCTAAAGCAAGCCGAAGGCACGATGCGATGGATTGTAATCATAGATCCGCAAAAGAAGGTGTTACAGAATCAACCCTTGGCGGCATCTGGGTTGCAATGTGACTGTACATTGCATATTGCACGACACTATAGAATCGTCCCCGGCAAGTTTAATTTGTGATGCGATATCACAATCACAAATCGAAACAAGGTAGGTCCTACATTCATAAGACCATTGGTACTCCGCGATTGTGTTTAGCGAAAGGATCCTAGATGCAATACATTTATAGCCTTTAGTTTAATGTCTCGTCGGGTCTTTCAATATCTCAATCGTGCATTACTGCCTTGTTCACAGACCATAAGCCCACAAGACTCTGTCGATTGTGATTTGCAATGGATAGTAGGTGTCGAAGGATTATGGCCAACTGTGCGGCAAAATTCTCGCTCGGTTAGCGGATTTTTGGAGCGAAATTGTGGGTTCTTGTTGGATGTGGAGCAATTTGTAGAACGAATAGTGGGAAAACTAGGAGAAGTCATAAATTCTTTAGTTTTCCACCAAATTGGTTGCAAAAAGAGGTTAGATAGCCATTTTTGAGGATTTTGGACTGGGGGGAGTAGGTTTCAGAAGAATTTGAGCATTGTAAACACAAATTTTTACACTTTTGAGCATAATAGAGAGGCCCAATCCATTGGAAGCTAGACCAAAGAGATGTAGCCCAGGGGGGGTGAACTACTTTATCATGTGCTTGTTATAATGTGTTTTTCATGACGTTTTGTACATGTTTATGATGTTCTTCAGTTTTTGGTTTATGTTAAATTGCTCATAAAATTAACATAAAAACTCTTCATTTCACTTGCAAAAATTGATGAATCCTTAAGCACAACGAAAGCATTTTGTTTATAATCTGAGGAAGATCTTAGCGCTACAAACTAATATTCTAAATTAGATCAATTTGGTATCAGAGCACTAGGTTTTCTTTGTGAAAGAAGGATTTAATTATTTTCAAATTTATGTCATTCTTACAAGGTTAAAACTCAAAAGAGGTGAAGGAAAGTTGGTTGGAAGCCTGAAAGTTGGTTCAAGGGGAAGAAGAGCAAGGTTGCCACAATCTCCAACACGATTTCAGCCTCAAGTTACAGTTAAGACTTTAGAGATCATGTCTCATGAAGGAGAACCTACAAACATGTCAGAATATGAGAAGACCTTCAAAAAGGCTTTCTTTGTTATGAGAGAGATGGTCAAGGTCCTCTATGAAGAGAGGAATAGCAAGTTGCAAGGAGAAAGTTCCAAACCTCCCAAAGGAGAAGGTTCTTCAGGAAGAAGTAATGGAAAAGGAGGTAATGGGAATGGAGAAGAACCTCCACCCTCTCCACCATATTCTTCATCTTCTTCTTCACAAGCATATTCACACTCTTCCACTAATACAACCCTTACTCATACTCATCATCATTCTTCAAAAGGAACTGGTAAATCACCTTTTTTAAAAGTTGATGTTAAATTCGAGTTGCCCATGTATAATGGTGAAGTGAATGCAAAGAAGCTTGATAATTGGATTCATCAGTTAGAGGTCTATTGCAAGATTTAAAGCCTTCAAGAGTATGACATAAAGATTCAGTTAGTTTCCTTGAGAATGGAGGGTGCATCACTTGTATGGTGGGAATCAAAGACCCAAGAGGAGATTAAAAAAAATGGTAAGATATCTATTTCTTGGAATGATTTCATTGCTACAATCAAAAGACAATTCTACCCTCTAGATTATATGCAGAAATCCATCATTAATTGGAAAAACTTTAGACAACTTAGAGGTGAAAATGTGTAAGATTACACCCAAGAATTCAGAAAAAGGTCTCTGATGTTAGGTGTAGATTTGCAGTCACAAGACACTTTGCTGAAGTACATAGGGTGTTTACATAGTTACCTTAGGAATACTATCTTAATGTTTAATCCCAGTAATCTAGATCATGTGAGTGTGCAAGCCACTCATCTTGAGGCAAGAGGAAAAAACACCCCAGAAGAAGGTAGTAAAAATCCATTTAAGAGTAAAGGAAAAGAAAAGGTTTTCAAAGGGAAGGCAAAGAAAAATGTGTCTATCAAAAAAGGAGAAAAAATTACATGCAAATATTGTTCCAAAGAGGGTCATGTTGAAGCTCACTATTGGAAGCTTCATCCCGAAATGAAACCAAAAAGAAACAACAACAAGGGAAAATAGAAGACAACTGTAACCACTCAAAAGGATTTGGAATCTAATTCAGATGATGAAACTAAAATCACAACCATGGGGTTAAAAGGAAAAGAATCCATTGCCAGCACTAGTTCTTCAGACTCGCAAAATGAAACTCCAAATGAGAAAAGGAGAATAGAATTGTTTCACATAAGGGTTATCTCAAAACATAACAAGATTGATATGTTGTTTGATAGCAACTCTCAAGCCAATCTTATCTCTGAAAACATTGTCAAGAGTTTAAATCTGGAAACTGTTCCACATCATAAACTGTATCCACTTGGATGGGTATGTGACAATGCGCAATTGCAGGTTACTAGAAAGTGTAAACTAAGATTTGCTATTACTGCAAATTTCATAGATGAAGTGGAGCTTGACGTTGTGCCATTAGATATATGTGGCATTGTTTTGGGTAGCCCGTACCTTTATGATAGAAAATCTATCTTCCATCGACATGAAAATAAATATCATTTATTCAAGAATGGAGTAGAATATATTGTGAGAGCTGACAACAAGAAGACAAATATTTTGCTTGTTAATGCAGGGCAGATGAAAAGACTGGTGAATTCGAGCAAGAATTTTGTGCTTCTCATGATAAAACCCAAAAATGATGTTGATAATGAAGCTTTTAAAGGTTGTGATTCAAATTTGAAATATGAATTGGTTGACGTATTTAACCAATATGATGAAATGTTTTAGGAACCAAAGGGATTACCTTCCAAGAGAGGAATCCAACATGAGATACAGTTGCCACAAGATTGTCCTCTTCCTAACATTGGCATGTACAAGATGTCACTGATGGAAAGCGCAGAAATTAAGATGCAAATCCAAGAGTTGTTGAATAAAGGGATCATCACACCATCTTCCTCACCTTGTGTTTCACCTATTGTCTTGGTGCCAAAGAAAGATGGAACATGGTGCATGTGTGTGGAATTTCGTGCATTAAACAAAATACGGTAAAGAACCATTATCCACTACCTCAAATAGATGATTTACTAGATCATTTGAAAGATGAAAAATATTTGACTAAGATGGACTTAAGAAGTGGCTACCATCAAATTAGAATAGTTGAAGGAGACATTTGGAAGACAACGTTCAAAACAAAACAAGGTTTTTTTGAATGGCTAGTTATGATGTTTGGTTTATGTAATGCTCTTGCTACATTCATGCGTGTGATGAATGATGTGTTGAGGCCATTTCTTGATGAATTTGTCATAGTGTACTTATATGACATCTTAATTTTCAGTAAATCCTACGATGAACATGTCATGCATGTAAGAAAAGTACTTGATGTCTTGAAAAAATAACAGTTGTATCTTAAGATGTCAAAGTGTGAGTTTGGAAAGACTTGTTTAGTTTACTTGGGTTATATTGTTGGAGGAGGTGTGTTGAAAATAGATCCCTCTAAGGTTGATGTCATTGTGAATTGGCCAAGGCACAAGACAGTTATAGAGGTTAGAATTTTTTTGGGAGCAGCCAATATTGGAGAAAATTCATTTCTAATTTTTCTCTTATAGAAGCTCCTTTGCATGCGTTGACCAACGTGAAAAAGGTTTTTCAGTGGGGAGGCAAACAGCAAAAGGCCTTTGATATGTTGAAAGAAAAGATCAGTACAACTCTCGTACTCGCACTTCCAGACTTGAGATAGTCATTTGAGATTCAGACAGATGCTAATGACTACGTTATGGGTGCAGTCCTCATGCAGCATGGTAAGCCTATCTGTTTTCATTCAGAAACTTTTAATGGTGCAGTGATTAACTATCCTACATATGACAAGGAATTTTATGCATTGGTGCAAAGTGTGAAGAAATGGAAACACTACCTGATAGGTAAGGAAACAATCATTAACACTGATCCTTTAAGAGTTGGAGAACTTGTTTTTGATGCTCGATGCGATACTCCACTTCTGAACCTTAGAATTTTCTCTTAAATATGATGTGATGGATGGTGGATGATATCCATAAAGTGCCATAAATGGGGTCATTTTTGCTACAGTATGGAAGGAATTTTTATACTACCATTCAGCCAGAGGTAACCACTTGATCCATTATTTATGTTTATCAGATACAAAGAAACAAAGATATCCTTCCAAACATTTGTTCAGAGGGCTACCACAAGACTATGGAGATCTGAAATTATAGAGATACAATAAATTCAATATCAAGCTCTGATACCAAATGTTATGCAACTAACTCACAAATAGATAGATCAATGACTTAAAAGTTATCCTCTTTGAGGGGGAAACCTCCTTTACATTACATAAATGAAAAATTATTCGATGATTCAAATGACAAAACCTCCTTTCTATATATAGGATTCTAAGGGGTCACAATATAATCAGAGCCGACATAACAATAATAATGTAAGGGCACAACAATAATAATAGTGGACTTTTATTGGGCATAATAATAACAATATAGGGACTACATGGGCACAATAATAACAATAAGGGGGTTATACTAACAATAACAATGACGGAATATACTAGTATTATAGGGACCTAACAAAAAAAATGTTTGCATGGTTTGACTCCTTAGATTTACTAGCGAATGTTAGTTGCTTGTTTTTACTTTTTAGTGACCTTAGGTGTGGATTGTGATTTTGAATCATTAATATTGGTAATAATTTATCTAAGTTGAATCTAATGGAAACAATGTCGGAAGTTACCGATAAAGAAACTCCTTTTAATGGGAATCCTAGTCCTCTTCCTGACTTTGAAAATGTCGGTCCTCCTTATATGGTTGCATTGTCACTTCCTAGATTTATGATATGTTTACCGGTGTGGTTGTTTTAAACTTATTTAATCCCAAATACCCAAACTATTCCACCTCAACCAAGTTTTTCAGCTCAACCGAGTTCATCATCTCAACATCACGAACCTCATGTTGACCCTTTACCTTCTTCACCCAACATGTTCTCCTCCCTTTCTTCTTCTTCGTTTGGTAAAAGCCTTGATGCTAGTAACCAAGTGACTAAGAACAAGAAGAAAGGAAAGAATAAGAAGAAGCAAGATGAGAAAGATGTCAACCAACCAACCATAGGTATTGGTAATGTTGAGGAAACTTCAAACTTGCATCGTAAGCCCATATACCCTTGTAAGCTTTGTAAGGGTGACCACTTCCTTATCGATTGTCTTAGTATTCCTAAGGTCTTGGAAATATGGTTAGAAAATTCTTATCAACTTATTATTAACCAGTGATTTTGAGGTTCATGGGAAAAAGGGTAAAGTTAGGTTTCCTTGTAGGTTACTGATTAGGTGCTCAAAATTAGGCTCAAAAATCAAAGTGTCAGAATATTGATAAACTTAGCTTCAGATTGAAGAAATCGTCATTCTGATTGCAACGATGTGAATGAAACTCAAATCCGAGCTCGTATGCAAAAGTTAGAGCAAGTCAAAGTTCAGGTTTGACTTTCTCACATGGCAGGATTGGATGATGTGGCAAGGTCCATCAGCAAATGAGGAGGCACCAAGTGGCAAGCCGCCATTGGCCCCCGCATGTAACAAATCACAATAACAGGCAAGTCGGCATTACAAATCCCCAGAGCAAGCCAGAGGCTTGATGCGATGGATCACAATCATAGATCGATGAAGGGAGGTGTTACATAATCGGTCCCCGGTGGGATCATGGTTGTGATGTGATCGCACATCGCACATTGCACGACATTATAGAATAGGCCCTGGTAGGTTCGGTTGCAATTTGATATTGAATCAAAAATCAAAACAAGGAAGGTCCCGCATTCATAAGACCACTGGTACTCCGCGATTGCGATTAGTGAAAGGATCACAAACGTGATAAATTTATAGGCTATAGTTTAATGTCCCGTCAGGTCCGCCGATATCATAATTGCATATTTTCACCTTGTTCACAGACCATAAGCCCACAAGACTTCAGCGATTGTGATTTGCGATGGACAGTCAGTTCCGACAAATTATGGCCCACCGCATGGCAAAATTCTCGCTCGGTTAGCGTATTTCTGGAGCGAAATTGTGGGTTCCTGTGCGATGTGGAGCAATTTGTGGAACTAATAGTGGGAAAACTAGGAGAAGTCATAAATTCTTTAGTTTTCCACCAAATTGGTTGCAAAAAGAGGCTAGATATCCATTTTATAAGATTTCTAGACAAGGGGAAGCAGGTTTCAGAAGCATTTGAGCATTGTAAACACAAATTTTTACACTTTTGAGCATAATAGAGAGGCCCAAGCCATTGAAAGCTAGACCAACGAGACGTAACCCAGGAGGGGTGCACTCCTTTATCATGTTCTTGTTGTAATGTGTTTTTGGTGATGTTTTGTACATGTTTATGTTGTTGTTCAGTTTTTGGTTTATGTTAAATTCCTCATAAAATTAACATAAAAGCTCTTCATTTCACTTGCAAAAATTGATGAATCCTTAAGTACAATGAAATCATTTTGTCTATAATCTAAGGAAGATCTTAACAATGCAAACTAATATTCTAAATCAGATCAATTTGGTATCAGAGCACTAGGTTTTCCTTGTGAAATAATGATTTAATTGTTTGCAAGTTTATGTCATGCTTACAAGGTTAAAACTCAAAAGAGGTGAAGGAAAGCTGGTTGGAAGCCCGGAAGTTGGGTCAAGGGGAAGAAGAGAAAGGTTGCCACAATCTCCAACACTAGTTTAGCCTCATGTTGCAGTTGAGACTCCAGAGATAATGTCTCATGAAGGAGAACCTACAAACTTGACAAAAGATGAGAAGACCTTCAAAAAGGATTTCTTTGATATGACAGAGATGGTGAAGGTCCTCTATGAAGAGAGGAATAGCAGGTTGTAAGGATAAAGTTCCAAACCTCCTAGAGGAGAAGGCTTTTGAGGAGGAGGTAATGGAAACAAGGGTGATGGGAATGGAGGCAAACCTCCACTCTCTCCACCATCTTCTTCACCTTCTTCTTCACAAGCATCTTCACAATCTTCCACTAATACAACCCTTACTCATACTCATCATCATTCTTCAAAAGGAATTGGTAAATCACCTTTTTTAAAACTTGATGTTAAATTCGAGTTTCCCATGTATAATGGTGAAGTGAATGCAGAGAAGCTTGATAATTGGATTCGTTAGTTGGATGTCTATTGCAGGATTCAAAACCTTCAAGAGGATGACATAAATATTCAGTTAGCTTCCTGGAGAATGGAGGGTGTAGCACTTGTATGGTGGGAATCAAAGACCCATGAGGAGATTAAAAAACATCGTAAGATCTCTATTTCTTGGAATGATTTCATTGCTGCAATCAAAAGACAATTCTACCCTCTAACTTATATGCAGAAAGCCATCATTAATTGGAAAAGCTTTAGATAACTTAGAGGTCAAAATGTGTAAGATTACGCCCAAGAATTTAGAAAAAGGTCTCTGATGTTAGGTGTAGATTGGCGGGCTCAAGAAACTTTACTGAAGTACATAGGGGGTTTACACAGTTACCTTAGGCATACTATCTTAATTTTTAATCCAAGTAATCGAGATGATGTGTGTGTGCAATCCACTCATCTTGAGGCAAGAGGGAAAAACACCCCAGAAGAAGGTAGTAAAAAGCCATTTAAGAGTAAAGTAAAAGAAAAGGGTTTCAAAGGGAAGGCAAAGAAAAATGCATCTATCAAAAAAGAAGGAGAGAAAATTACATGCAAGAACTATTCCAAAGAGGGTCACGATGAAGCTCACTATTGGAAGCTTCATCCTGAAATGAAACCAAAAAGAAACAACAAAAAGGGAAAACATAAGACAACTGCAACCACTCAATAGGATTTGGGATCTGATTCAAGTGATGAAACTAAAATCACAGCCATGGGGTTAAAAGGAAAAGAATCCATTGCTAGAACTAGTTCTTCAGACTCACAAAATAAAACTCCAAATGAAAAGAGGAGAATAGAATTGTTTCACATAAGGGTGATCTCAAAACATAACAAGATTGATACGATTTTCGATAATGGCTCTCAAGCCAATCTTATCTTTGAAAAAATTGTTAGTTTAAATATGGAAACTCTACCACATCATAAATCATATCCACTTGGATGGGTATGTGACAATGCAAATTATAGGTTACTAGAAAGTGTAAATTGAGATTTTCTATTACTGTAAATTTCATAGATGAAGTGGAGCTTGATGTTGTGTCGTTAGATATATGTGGCATCATTTTGGGCAGCCCGTACCTTTATGATAGAAAATATATCTTCCATCGACATGAAAATAAATATCATTTATTCAAAAATGGAGTAGAATATATTGTGAGAGCTCACAACAAGAAAACAAATCTTTCGCTTGTTAATGGAGGGAAGATGAAAAGACTGGTGAATTCGAGGAAGAATTTTGTGCTTCTCATGATCAAACCCAAAAATGATGTTGATAATGAATCTTTTAAAGGTTGTGATTCGAATTTGAAATCTAAATTGGTTGACATAGTTAACCAATATGATGAAATGTTTCAGGAACCAAAGGGATTACCTCCCAAGAGAGGAATCCAACATGAGATACAATTGCAGCAAAATTCTCCTCTTCCTAACATTGGCATGTACAGGATGTCAGTGATGGAAAGTGCATAAATTAAGACGCAAATCCAAGAGTTGTTGAATAAAGGTATCATCATTCCTTCTTCCTTGCCTTGTGGTTCACCTATTGTCTTGGTGCCAAAGAAGGATGGAACATGGTGCATGTGTGTGGACTTTTGTGTATTAAAAAAAATTACAGTAAATAATCCTTACTCACTACCTCGAATAGATGATTTACTAGATCAATTGAAAGATGAAAAATATTTTACTAAGGTTGACTTAAGAAGTGGCTACCATCAAATTAGAATAGCTGAAGGAGACATTTGGAAGACAACGTTCAAAACAAAACAAGGTTTGTTTGAATGGCTAGTTATGATGTTTGGTTTATGTAATGCTCCTACTACATTCATGCATGTGATGAATGATGTGTTGAGCCCATTTCTTGATGACTTTTTCATAGTATACTTAGATGACATCTTAATTTCATATAAATCCCGTGATGAACATGTCATGCATGTAAGAAAAGTACTTGATGTGTTGAAAAAGGAATAGTTGTATCTTAAGATGTCAAAGTGCAAGTTTGGAAAGACTTCTTTAGTTTACTTGGGTAATATTATTGGAGGAGGTGAGTTGAAAATAGATCCCTCCAAGGCTGATGTCATTGTGAATTAGCAAAGGCCCAAGTAAGTTACAGAGGTAAGAAGTTTTATGGGAGCAAACCAATATTGGAGAAAATTCTTTGCTAATTTTTCTCTTATAGCAGCTCCTTTGCATGCATTGACCAACGTGAAAAAGGTTTTTCAGTGGGGAGGCAAACAATGAAAGGCCTTTGATGCGTTGAAGGAAAATATCAGTACAGCTCCAGTACTCACACTTCTAGACTTGAGATAGTCATTTGAGATTCAAACATGTGCTAGTGACTATTCTATGGGTGCAGTCCTCATGCAGCATGGTAAGCCTATCCACTTTCACTCGGAAAATTTTAATGGTGCAGTGATTAACTATCCTACATATGACAAGGAATTGTATGCATTGGTGCAAAGTGTGAAAAAATGGAAACACTACCTGATGGGTAAGGAAATAGTCATTCACACTAATCATTAGCCATTGCAATACTTGCAATCTCAATCAAAGTTGCAGAAATCAAGGGACTTCCGATGGATGGGTTTCCTTCAACAATTCCACTTGGTATTCAAGTATAATAAAGGTTTCTACAATAAATTTTCTAGGCCGATTGTTAGTGCAGCTACTTTACTCAAGCATAATTCTATTTTACATGAAAGTTATATTGAGAAATATGCATTAGATAAACTTTCAAGATGTTTATGCAAGGTTGAGTCAAGGTAACCAAGTAGAGGAATTGGATTATCATTTGCATGATAACTTGTTTTACCATCTTGGCAAGATTTGTATTCTGCAGGGAGAAAGAGTTAACATCATAAGAGAGGCACATACTTCTCTTATTGCTAGTAATTCTAGTGTAAGTAAGATGGTGGCACATCTACAAAGGTATTGTTATTGGCCTCGTATGCTTGAAAGTGTGTCTCATTTTATTCAAGGATGTTCATTATGTGCAATAAGTAAGCCTAGAAATAGAATTTAGGATTGTACACACCACCTTCGGTTCCTTCACGGCCATGGGAGAGTGTTTCTATGGATTTTGTAGGTGGTCTTCCATTGTCGAAAATAGGTCATGATTTTTTGTATGTACTTGTGGATAGGTTCAGCAAAATGTGTATTGTGATGCCATGTAAAAAGAAATTTACTGTTGAACAAACCACTCAGTTATTCTTTCAGAATGTTTGGGTGCATTTTGGATTTCCTACATCCATTGTTAGTGATTGAGATTCTCTCTTTGTGGGGAATTTTTGGTCAAACTTGTGGGGATTCATGGAAACCAAACTGAAAAAGATTACAACTTTTCATCCACAAATAGATGGTGAAATAGAAGTGGTGAACATAACAGTGATACATCTTCTTCATGGATAGTGCAGCAAGCATCCTAAGTTGTGGGATGAACATTTGCACTATATTCAACATGGTGACAACTGAGCCAAGCACTCTTCAACTCAAACTTTGCCATTTGAGGCATGCATGGGATACTTGCCTAAATCTCCTTTGGATTTTATTTTTGGCAAAGATGTTCCTATTGAAGGTCATAGTGACATAGAAAAAGCAAGAAAGTTCATTGAACAAATACAATTAGTACACCAAAAAGTTCAAGAATAGCTTGAGAAAAGCCAAGGCAAGTACAAAGCAAGGCACGACAAACATTGTCAAGATCACAAGTTCCAAGTTGGTGATGAATTTTGGTTTCACATTAACATAGAGAGGCTCCAAGGAGAAGGTAAAAAGCTAAAACCAATTAGATATGGTCCATTCAAAATTCTGGAAAAGATTGGTAACAATGCCTTCAGGTTGGATTTGCTTTCATATATGCAAATTTATGTTGTTGTTAATGTTTAGAATTTAAGGTTGTATGAGCCTCCTTTGATTGAAGATCAAGGAGAGAATGTTCAAATTCCATCTATTGAATAATTTTCTCTAGAATTCCTTGACGTGCTTCAGCAAGACACTATACTTGACAGAAGAACAAGGACAACAAAAAGGGGAAGTATTGATTATCTTCGAGTGGGGCTCAAAGGTACAATTCCTTCAAAAGAAAAATGGGTAGAGGTTGAAAAGGTGAGGAAATTGTACCCTCACCTACTGAAAAATTGAAAGTGATCCTTTTGGGGTCCAAAAGGCTTCCAATGGGGAGGAGTGATCAGGTGCTCAAAATTAGGCTCAAAAATCAAAGTGTCGGAATCTTGATAAACTTAGCTTCAGATTGAAGAACTCTTAATTTTGATTCCAATGGTACGAAAAAAACTCAAATCTGAGCTCGTATGCAGAAGTTAGAGCAAGTCAAAGTTCAGGTTTGGCTTGCTCACATGGGAGGATTGGATGATGTGGCAAGGTCCTTCAACGAATAAGGAGGCGCCAAGTGGCAAGCTACCATTAGCCCCCGCATGTCACAAATCATAATAGCAGGTAGGTTTGTGTTACAAATCGGTCCCAGAGCAAGTTGGAGGCTTAATGCAATGGATCACAATCGTAGATCGGCGAAGGGAGGTGTTACAGAATCGGCCCTCAGCAGGATCAGGGTTGCGATGCAATTGCACATCGCATATCACATGACACTATATAATCAGCCCTGGAAGGTTCAGGTTGTGATTCAATATCGCAATCACAAATCGAAACAAGGCAGGTCTCGCATTCTTAATATCGTTGGTACTCCGCGATTGCGATTAGCGAAAGGATCCCAGACACGATACATTTATAGTTTGCAATTTAATGTCTCGTCAGGTCCGCGGATATCCCAATCACACATTGCCACCTTGTCACAGATCATAAGCCCATAGGACTCTGCCAATTATGATTAGCGGTGGACATTCATTGCCAAGAGATTATGGCCTGCCGCATGGCAAAATTCTCGCTCGATTAGCGGATTTTTTGAGCAAAATTATGCGTTCCCATCGAATGTGGAGTGATTTATGGAACGGATAGTGGGAAAACTACGAGAAGTCATAACTTCTTTAGTTTTCCACCAAATTGGTTGTGAAAAGAGGCTAGATAGCCATTTTTGATGATTTCTGAACTAGGGGGAGCAGGTTTCAAAAGCATTTGAGCATTGTAAACACAAATTTTTACACTTTTGAGCATAATAGAGAGGCCCAAGCCATTGGAAGCTGGACCAAGGAGACGTAGCCTAGGAGGGGTGAAATCCTTTATCATGTGCTTGTTGTAATGTGTTTTTGATGATGTTATGTACATGTTTATGTTGTTGTTCAGTTTCTGGTTTATGTTAATTTTCTCATAAAATTAACATAAAAACTCTTAATTTCACTTGCAAAAATTGATGAATCCTTAAGCACAATGAAAGCATTTTTTTTATAATATGAGGAAGACCTTAGCACTGTGAACTAATATTCTAAATTAGATCAGTTATTCAAATGCATTCATCATAGTCACCTTTGCCCTCATATGGAGGAAGCCTCAAAATTGTTGGAAAAACTTACTGATTCACAACAGCAACTTCCAACTAGTTATCGTAAAATTTCTACCAACCTACCATCATTTGATGAAATGGTTGGTCTAATTCCAAGTACAGCCAATCCCACTCTTCCATTGGAGAGTTTCATGTTGATGAGAAATGGGTTGACCAAGTGGTCGACTCGATTCAACCTTCATTCGATACCACTCTCCCTTTAGAGAGTGAAATTAATACCACTCAGGTTCTTCTTGTTACTTGATTTTCTTCTACACATGGGGGCATTTATCTTATTTCCATTGATCCCTTTCCAAGTAATGAGGTTATATCCTTTGATTGGATTAGACTAACAGGACCTCGTATTCCTTCTTCCACCCCTTTCCAAATCATTGTGAAATCATATTGTAAGAATGTGTGTCACACAAATGTCGATGAAGGTGCTTCTATCAGTATTTTATCCTCATCTACTTGGCAAGATTTGGGTTCCCCTCCGCTTGTTCCTACTACACAGAATATTTTATCTTTTAACAAAACCATTAGTGAACCTTTAGGGATCCTTCCTAAGTTACCTATTACTCTGAAAGGTAAAATTGTCTATATTGATCTTATGGTAGTCCAAGGCCCCTTGGATTTTAATTTTCTCCTTTGGTGAGACTATGTATATGCCATGAAAGTTGTCATATCAACACTCTTTTGCGTGATTTCTTTCCCTCACAATTGAAACATTATGACTATTGACCAACTTTCATTCGTTGGTCTTGACTCGACTACCAGTCATCTGACATCCCTGAATGTTCCTTATATGCAAGTGGTATCTACCCCGCCATGGGTTAATTATGTGGTAACCAGTACCGTGTTTCCAATTACTGATGCAAGAGAGTCTCTCATTGTTTTCTCGACTTATTTTGACTTAGATCTAGTAATTGACATGGTTGACCCTTCAATGGTTACATTTGAAGCCGATTTTCTTATCCCCATTGATTCCCTTAACACGTGTTTCTTCCAGATAACTATTCTTTCTTCTGATGAATATCTCTTGGAAGCCATGGTCAAAAAGAATCCCTTGGCATGTGTCTCTTCCAAATGGAAACCATGATCCATGACACTAAGAGGATAGTTATTTTACTTTGTCAACCTCGTTAAAAAATAAAAAAGGTTCTTACGAGCATAGTTATTTTCGTTTCAAGATCACATAAACATGAAGAAACCCATGAGTAGAGTTCATTTTCTTGTGTCAAGATCACTAAAAAGTGAAATAAGTTTCCACTAGGATAGTTCTTTTACTGTGTCAACCTCATTAAGAAATGAAACAGGTCATTGTGAGGATGGTTATTTTACTATGTCAACCTCATTAAAAAATGAAACAAATCCCTATGAGGATGGTTCTTTTACTATGTCAACCTCGCTAAAAAATGAAACAAATCACTATGAGGATGGTTCTGTTACTGTGTCAACCTCGTTAAAAAATGAAACCAATGCCTATGAGGATGGTTCTTTTGTTGTGTCAACCTTGTTAAAAAATGAAACAAATATTTGTGAGGATGGTTCTTTATTGTGTCAACCTCATTAACAAATGAAACAAGTTCTTTGAGGATGGTTCTTTTGTTATGTCAACCTCGCTAAAAAAATGAAACAAACTCTCAGCGTAGTTATTTTCATTTCAAGCTCATTAAAGAATGAAACAAATCTCTTTTTAAATCGATTATTTTATGTGATTTTATCAATAAACCTTTACTTCGTCTTCCTAATAGTAATTTACCATTTACTTAAGCATATCAAACAAATCTTGGGGGGCATGTTCCTTTCCATGGTTACATTGTAATTATGTTTTGTGTGTGATAATTTTTTAGCATCTTTTTACAATTTTCTTCTACTTATTTTCTTATCTTATGTTACATTTGATTATTGATTCATTGGCTAATTTATAAGATCTGTAAAAAGAAAAAACAATATTCATCCATATATTGTACAAGATAAACTAAGATAAAAGTAATAGTTTTCATTAGTTAAAATGTATGTAAAAAGTGTTTCTTTACAAAATGTCATCCAAAGACATGAGGCCATGTGGCATTTATTATCCAAACATGCCGATACATCATCAAAAAATAAAATCTAGCCCTAATACTAGCAGCTACGCATGATGATCATGGTAGAAGACAATAGCGTGAGCTAATCATCGTAGCAAGTGACTAATCGGTTGAGGAGCCCCCATGATTTGCCTCTGGTAGCAAATAGGCAAGTCATGAATCCCAACATCTGGGATGTCTAGGTTCAACCTCTTTAGGTTGTGCTCTAGCTCAGACAAAGGCTCTACTACGTTGACGTTTTGTACTGTAAGAGCTACTGGCTACACACCAGGTCTATTGAATTTGGATAGTCCTGCTAGTTTCATGGGGCCCACATATGCATGATCATTTTAAATAGTTAATTTTGGATGACAAAAGTTTAAAAAAATGAAAAACACAAAATGACCAAAATGTGAAAATTTTACCTAGATCACCCCATTGCATCATAGTTGGAAGTGGGATATCTGGATCACTTGTGTAATACATGCCTGCATATGGAAATCATTCGATTAGAACGATCTAAAGTTCTAACCATCCAAATAAGTCAGGAGTATATCGAATAGTTGGGCCATCACCACCTCCGTGGTGCACCATCAACGTGACCCATTTCATCATATGAGGATATTGTGGTCCTCCTGCATCTATTTCTACCTATGGGGTGAGAAGGGGGATCCTCTCTAGAGAGAACAAGATAACAAAGGCACCATACCAAAAAAAAATTGGTTTTCCATTTTTCACTCTAGTTAGTTGGCCTTTGAGGTTGGAAACTACACCTTCACACCAATTAAATATTGTAGGCTGCAAGCATTCTACAGAAATATGCATATGAGACCTGGTGAATAAGTGAAGTGTTTCACTCCCACATAATCGTGCAATTGTAAAACCAATAGTCCTCAAATGAAGTTGGTCAATGATTTTGATATCACTGCGTGTGTCTTTAAGTTCAAACCCTAGAGAACAATGTTGTGCTAGGTAAGTGGAAGTTGTTTCACCTCCTCACCTATGCCCATACAAAGAAATGTCCACTCCACGATGTGGGAGCCCATACAAGAAATAGATGTCATCAACATCTATCTTGACTCTATGATCCCTGCTCATGAAGCCCTCTTCCTGTACATTCCATTTTCTCACCATTCATTCCAGTAAATCTAGTTGAGCCTTAATTCCTGGGATTGTGAAAAAATTCTATAGGTCGTATTTTCTCAATGCCTGTAATGTTTGCAGATGGTTTAAAGATGCCACATCTTGTTCTTCGTGTTCATGCTCTCCACTCCATTTTTGTGGATCAAAACCCTCTAAATAAACATGGAGGATCATTAGAAATTTTTTTAGTGATTTTTTGTAAAAATTGGGCATTTTTCATGGTTTTTTCAAAACCCTTGGCGTTGTGTGTGGACGCCTTTGAAGACCAGTGTGGATTTGCACATTTATAGCCTTAGAAACCACATAATCTCATTTTTACATATAAAAAAAATGGTCGGTGTGTGCAGGACTGATGAAGAGAAATTGTGCACTCCAAGAGTGATTTTCGAATTCACATAACCCCTGAAAAAACCTAAATACATGGAAAAAAGCACAATGAAAGCAATGAAAATGAAGATATCAGATAGATCATTTACCTGGAGAAGTCGACTTGTGAATTGGTCCAACGGTTTGCCTATGATCTGCCTCTGAAGCTTTGGTGAAAAATGCACTTTATCACTCTCAAATGATAAAAAACACAAATGATAAAAAAAAAAATTACTTTTTGGATTTTTATAAGTTTTTAGGTCCATTAAAATATTATTTTTTCCCTATTAGCCTCTTAAATCCAATTTTTTTAATGTTTTTACTATGTTTTTGAGGAGTGGCGATATTTTTGAGTTTAAATGTGCAGAACACAGGTTATTTACAAAAATGAATCATTTTGGTGATCATTATATTTTTATCACTTTTTCGAACTCTTTAAAAACTTACCAAAATGTGAAACATAAGAGTTCTCTTTAAGCCCTCTTCAAACTCTCTAAACATGAAAAGATCATCGAGTACTTAACTATTAAAACTTGTAAAAGTAAATGAACAATTGTTTATTCAGTATAAGTTTACCCCTTTTACGGACTGAACTAACCTATTTACAAAAACTTGGTATATGTTGAATAGTCATCGTTAATAGAGTTCTCTCCTGCATTATTTTACCCTTTTCTGAGCTTGAGAGACTAAATTTACGAAAAAGGACTCTGTGGAGTTTACTTAAGCTTTTCTCCTGACTCCCTAAAAATGAAAAAGATTGAGTTTTACTTTCTCCAAGCTCATTAGAATTTTATGTTGAAAGAAATGAATGAGTTTTCTTTTTGTGTCTTTTAAAACTCTTTAAACATGAAAACGATGTTGAGTTACCCCTTCACTAGACTTGTAAAACTTAAGAAATGTAGGACTTTTTAATCAAAACGAGACCAAACCACTCCTTCCTAGGGTTCGTTTAAAATACTCCAATGGACTCATCTGAAGGATGAGCTTATAGAAAAAGCATATTTTATCCTTCTCAATCTTGCCAAAAATAAAGAGGTACTTGCCAGTAATGGTGGGGGGAATTGGGAAAGAATGTTTGTCTATATTGTAAAAGGTAGTATGTCAATATTAAACATGACACTGTATCACCTTTGTGTCTGGATTGTGAAATCCATTTGCCTCTTAGCGGACCATACCTCATTTAAAGTCTTCAATTGGTTTGGGTATCATTTTTAGTCAAATGTTGCCAAGTTAGAATGCCATATCACCAATATGTTCAAGAGAAGTCTAACCTTAGTCAAAATTAACTCATAATTCATAGCCTTCAATTACATCAAAGATCCCTCAGTCAGTCCTAGATTACTCCAAATTTCTATTCTTCAAAACTTGACATGAGTTTCGCGTCATAGGCACTCTTGATACGGGTCATTTCCTTCCGACTTCAGCTCACTATCTAGGAAGTTGATCTAGAAACCTTCAGTACCTTGGAGCCTGCATGCCTTAATGGCAAGTTTCTTGCCTTCGATCGAATGATTATATGAATTTTTGACTTAAGGACATTTTTTCACACTTCATAAATTGCACTGGAAGTACCTTGAGAGCCATTGTCATTATTGGTGATTTCTCTCATTTGTTAATGATTCACATCATTGACCAGTAATCAAGTGGTTTCTACCATGTTCAACTACGAGACATTCACTCACATGGTTAGATTCGTACTACGAATTGAGAGATGGAGATCAAGACCCTGGATCTAGTTTCATCCATCCAGGTTGTGTGGAGTTATTAAATATTCATGATTGTAAACATAGATCCATTGATGGTTGCGTCCATACTGTGTCTTCTATTGACATGGATCTTTAGATGTATTTTCGTACTAATTATTTGAAATAGTTATGCTCTAAGTATGGGAATTCCTACCTCAGCGATGATTTTATATTGCATTGTAACATTTGATTGATTGTTTTATGTCTCCAACTACAGTCTCTAACTTGAACCTTGGCATATTAAAGTGCTTCAGTTATCATTTTCTGACTTTGCACTTTAGGGGGAAATCTGTTACACGACATTTTGTCACATTAGGAAAATGACCATCATTCTGGATCTTTCGCTATTCATCAAAGTGTTCCAAAGCATCCCCCTGCAATGCTAGAACCCAAATAATCCCAAGGAGAATAAAATTCCTAGATCTCAAGGCTCAAAAACCTATTTTTTACTCCCTGCACAGTTCCCTAGTTAGTTTCTGCACATACGTAGAAGAGACCATTAGGAGCTATGCAAAAGTGTGCTCTGTCTTACACCGTGGCCTGCACACATGACTCAATGCAAGTAAAAAATAAAAAGTAAATTCTAGACGTTGTGTCAGTCGAATCCTTCCCAACTAATAGGTTTGAATTTATGCTTACTCAAACCTGATCCCTCCTATCATGAATCGACTTCCCTCTCTTTATGGATCCCCTATCACACCAATTGTGGATCTCATCCCTTAGGAAGAGGATCCCAAACCTCGTCTTCTTGGCTTATAAATTAAACATAGGCCAACAGATTGGGGAGGACCATTGAAGGTAGGATTATGCTATAGAAATAGGGCTAAAAGGATTTTCATCGAAGGATAAGGTTGGAGATCATGGGAAGAGGCTTGTAACATCAAGGCATTGAGGTTGTAAGTTTGTTCTCCCTTTTTATTGAATAAAAAGAAATTATTATTTCCTAATCATGTATATTCTGATATAATTTTTGGGATTCATTAATCACTCACATAGGTTATTATTTGTTATGATTTGTTATTGATTAAATTTATCATATATCCTGAGCAATTGTTTCATTTATCTTTCATACTATATACTAGATGCTTTGATCCTTTATGTGTTTCTATCTATGCCAATCTCCTCCAAAACATCATGGAGAAGCCATGGAAAGTGCTGGAATGATCTCTAAAGCATCAAGGAGAAGCCAACTATGGAATCCACTAAAAGGACTTTGACATGAATTTAGTTAGATCGGTAAGTGATCCCTGGCATATTAATTGTTTCAATCAATCATAAGCTAGGGAAAGGTAACAATTATTTTCTTGTTTGTTACTAGATTTTGTTTGAGATTTAGGGAGATTTTCCCTTTCTGCAAGAAGGTTTATTATGCCTAACAAGCCTAAAATAAATATGCATGACAGCTTCCCATGGTGTCCAAGTCCATTTCATGCCAAGGAACTGTTTTTGTGCATAGATTGCATCTAGTAAATATGTAGACATATAAAAACTTGCTTGCCAACCATTGGGAGGACTCAGATCCTTTGTTACATGGGCTCTCAACTATCAAGCCAATAGATCTGACAGATTGAACTAATTTGCCTCGTTCATAACCTGGTTCAATAACAGTATCCACCCTTCAGGAAAGGTCTTCATGCTTTGCTGGCCATGGATCCTGCAAGTTAAGATAACCAAGAGCTGGTGGGCCTTCCTGAGGGAATTTGTCTTGTATAAATGGGTAGGTGTCTATCGAAAATTCGATGGATATTTCACCTAGCCTTCGATAATGTCTTGCGTATTCACATAGTTGTTAGAGGCATAGAAAAATGATTCCATGAGCTTCATTGGCTCAGGAAAGTGATATATGTGCTGATAATCTTCTGCCCGAAAGGTAGCAAGCTTCTGTCCACTGGAACTACTCAATGTCATGGTCTTCTCATCAATGTGTGAGAACATCCAGTTGATGACATCTGCACATGGGAAGATTGGATATATACATGCAACCTTGTGTAGTCCTGATTGCTAGATGTTGAGATACACTTATCGGTCCTCTAGATCTGCCTCAAGGATAATTGCTGAAAGAGATTCATTAACTTGGTTCCATGTTAATGTTGACCCATTTTCTATAAATAACTCGGTGTTTGCATACACTGGCAATTCTATTGACATTTTCTTAACTGCTTCTCAATACTGCTTTCAGTGGTCTCTTTTTAAGTAACTCTCTTTGGTGCCATGGTAATGACTACTCGAGAAAATTGTTTCACAAGTGTGGTACTTGTGGGAAAAAAAGGAAACTCATGGAAAGAAAACATTAGCTCTTGCAAATCTACCTTCAAAGCATGATCAAGCAGCAAACCAAGTAACTGGAGAGAAGGATTGTACAATTTTTATCAACAAGGGAGATTGTTTGACTGTGGGAACTATGCATTGTGCAATCCCAACAACTAAGGAGGAAGCCTGAGGCTTGAGACTGTCTGGAACTGTGCAATGGGCAATTGGGTCAATTTGTACTACGCATTGCGCAGTTATATAGGCCAATGTTGGAGCTTGAGCCTTAGGATTGTGCAATGCCCAGTTGGGGAAGGCAAGACCTAGCTAAGGAAAGTGCAGATGTTCCCAGTGAAAGCGTGAAAAATTAGTAGAACTCAGTGATGATTCAAGCTTGAGTGCAAAACATGGAGAATTTTAATGGTGAATTTTCACTCTTGAGCAAAATTAAGGGGTTTTAAATTTTTATTGGGCGAATATTTTGTATCATAGTACATTCTTACAAATTGCCTCAAATTTATTTTATAAAAAAAATAGGTATGGAGGTTAGCCCACCTTATTTTAAGGGGGAGGGTAAAAAAAAGTAAATTTAGCCCTTGAAATTAGGAGTTACAACCTTCCATTTTCCCTACTTTTCAAGAATAGGTATTTATGATAGTTATTTCACCCTCCCCATTCGGTGTAAACAAGGTTTTTTCGGTATTGCGATTAATTTCGAGAAAATGACCCTCATTTTTGGGAACAAATGGTCATAATAGAATGATTCATTTTTATTTAAAAATTCAAGTCTCTTATTGTCATGTCTATTTAAAGATTGAATAGTGCTCTTAAGAAGTCAATATTGAGAATAATGGTACATGGTTGTGTTATCACTCAGATTTTCCCTTAGAAGTTATCAAAAGAAGGGACACTCTGAGGTAACCACAAACCAATGTTTTAAGTACAGAATCTAGCCAATCTGTACTCAGAGAGGGCTCTCTCTTTATTATTTAGCCTTTTTATGGGATATTAGGCTAGTTATGAAACCTTGTAGGGGATTTTGGTTGGGTGGTGGAATTCTGGTAATAGATGGATAGAATAAGGCCTTCAGGGCTTTGGCTATGGAGTCATATCGAGTGCTGGCTCAACTAGATCAGATCAAATTACTAAAGGGAAAACTCACAGGGCAAGGTAGTAAAACAAAAGGCAAATGTCAAGTTCAGATGGATGGCTGAAATGGTAATAAACAGGGAGAAAAGGCAATGAAGAATCCTTTAACTGGGTTTAATATGCAGAATAGACGGTACTTATTAACAAGGAGAAATTAAGTATTCTTTGTTAAATGGGTCACTGTGATAAACTATGAAAGCAAGGGAACATTTAAGAATTCCCTAACTATGATAGTCTAGAAGAAAACATTAAGAAAGATAAACCTTTTAAAACATATTGCAGCAAAGCAAATTCTGAAATATCATTATTTCATTTATCATTTAGATTTCATGAAAACACATGTGATTATTAATAACCAAAAGGGAAACAGTAAAACACAAGAGATATAGAATACTTATTTGATTTCTATTTGACACAAGTATCCTGTAAACTGCGTTAGCTTTATTCCTTGATCCAGCAAGCCATACAAATGTTGGTACAATAGCACTTCAATTCTAGAAGAAAATGTCTATAGAAATGTTGTAGAATCCACCTCTAATACTTTGAATAAAGAAGTATTTATACAAAATTTACATCAAAAATATCTCATAACTAAATGAGATTTATTCTAGGAAAATAAAAGATCTATTTACACAAATATAGAGATAGATGGTCTCGAATATAGTGACAGATAATGAACTGATTTTTGCTATCCCTGTTTTTGTTGAAGGAGCTAGAGGCATGCTCTATGAATCTGCATCTTGTTGTTGTCTTAGTAACTCTGTGCTGGACATCTGATTTGATCTTTTTAACTAATACTCTTTCACCTGTAACTGATACTCTTTACCTATTCACCAGTATTCATCCTGTTTACCAAAATTTACTGTGATAAATATTTCAATTTACCTCACTATTTACCATGGTAATTTATAGGATGTCAGTCATGTTGGACCACTAATCATCCTTTGGTATTCTTGTTTTTGTCAGCTTCCTGTAAATTTCATCTGCTTCTGTATATTTTACAAAATTGGGCCATACAGGGAATAAGTGTTTTACTTCATGTTCAATGAAAAAGAGGTTCTCTAAACCATCGTACAACACTTTTCCTGTTGGTAATGCCTTGGCTAAAGATGAACTAGCCTGACTATCAGCCTGCTGATGTAATTTATCAATGTAATCAATCTGAACCATTAGCTTATCATTGATGACTAAAGGACTGGGGAGTCCTTTCATCCTTAAGATGTCAAATTTCTTCATGAACTCATCTATATCTTGCTGCATGCTTTGACATCTACGTTCCAGGGCTTGTAACAGATTCCTTTTGGTCAACACTTTCTTTATTTCGAGGTTGGTAGCAGTCCTATCCTCAATGTCTAATTGTTCTAACTATTGCCTATTTTTACTATTCAAAAAATTGATTACCTGATGGCTTCTTCAGGTTTCATGCCCAGTTCTTCTCTAGTCTTCTCAATTTCTTTAAGAGCAAGCTTTACTACATCAATCTGTTCAAAAATAATTTGAATTGATGACCAAATATCATTGATGGAATCAATGATATTGGTCCACAATATCCTCCTGATCTCTTTTAAAGGCCTGTCAAATGTCAGGTCCTTCTCCAATGCTTTAATTTGTTGGGCCATGCCTTTGTTTTTCCTTATCTATTCTGCATAATTGATCTTTGATATATCATATTTTTGCTCCAAGGTAGTGAATTTCTCTTTTACTTTCTGCAGCTCTGTCACTTGGAGTTTCATTTCTTCCATTGACTTAATCAAGTCCTCTGTGCTCTGTGTTGATGTACCTACCTATGATGTACATGTTGTCTCTATGGGTGCAGCGATTTCCAAAGGGATGTTTGGTGCTAAAACAGTTGCCAGTGTGGAAGGGACTACTGTTGAAACTATTGGCACTACAGTTTGAGGCTGTGTGGTCGACTCACTCTGCCTTGATTGCACTGCTTTCTCCAATTCCTGCTCTGTTTCCTTTAGTTGCTCATTTAACTTAAGGACCAATTCCATAAGTTCTTCTTCATTTTTCTTCTCTATTACTTTATCAGTCTGAGGGTGAATGAGTGGTGGCAACTTCAACTGTTTTCTAAGTGCAGCTATGTCTTCATTATTTTTCTTAATTAAGCTCTCTACTGCCTTAACATCTTTTGGGTCATGACCCAACTCAATTACTAACTCTTCCAATGATTTTATCCTGTTATCTTTTGCATGTGAGGAGGCTTTCTCCAGCTGCAATTGGGTTGTAGTGTTGCTCAATGAATTTTGCAATCTATGAGCCATCATTGCTTTGCTGGTTAGTGTTGAGTAGACCATCTCACTTGTTTTCTTGTGTGATTCAATCTGATCAATAGGGTGGATATCTTTAGCCATGACTTTAAAGTCAGTTTTGAGATAATCTACGAAGGATTTTGGCTGAAGCACTATTGCCTTTAGGAAACTCATTTGCATTTTGTCCTCTTTGATGTCAAAGGCTGGCATCAATCTGGTTTGGTTTGAAGGGGCCATCTTTAAGTACTGAGCATAGGCTTGGGCCTTCAGTTTCTCATTCTTTTCCTTGATTTCTTTAAACTTCCCCTTTATATCTATAATTTTCTTAGAAGAAGACCTGAGAGGTGAAACTTCTATGCTCTGTTGTCTTTCTATCTCTTGCCTTTGTGAACTTGAAGGTGTCCCACCTGTTGGGAATGTTTGAAAGATGTTTGTCCCTTCCTTTCTCATGCTCTCTGTAGTTTCTCCAATGAATTCCTCCTCTGAATATGGATTCATCCTTTGCCTCTTAGAAAAGGGTCGATCTGTGGGTATGCTTGGAGGGGTAGCTACTTCCCTATCTCTTTTTAGATTCTTTTCCTCATTTAGAGGAGTCTGTAGTATTGGAGGATTTCCCATATTAGTTTGAGCTGGATGTGCCTGCGGTGGGTCCAACTCTATAGAGATTTCAGGCTGTTGTTTTGATTTTTCTGGTTGTTCTGTGGTCTCTATTTGTTTTGATGTAGATGGACCTATTTCTTGAGTTTGCCTCTGTGAAGGCTTGGCTGTGGGAGCACTGGTTTCCTGGGCTGGCCTTTGGGAAAACTCTGCATGCACCCGTACAAAGGAGTCTAGGTCAAGTCTTTTCTCTAAATCTTTCATCACATTCTTAACTTCAACTTTATCAATATCTTGCTCTGTCAATGTCCCTTCCCTCCATTCATTCATATTGGCATACTATTCTATTTCAGGGATGTTGTGATGGACATAAGGTGATACCTTGTGTTTTGTCCTTCTATCACAGATGAAACTGTGAGGATCATAGGCCCAAACAAAGCTTTTCTTTAAATGCATTCTCCTCTCTATGATTTGTTTTGCTTCTTTCCCTGCTCTTCTGTTGTTGCACACAAATGGGCCTAAGTGGTCTTTGATTCTTAGCTGGGCTTTCTTCTTTGCTTTCATGAAATGGATTTGATCAGAGTTGATTATTTGCCTGTAGTACTCTAGGGCAAATAATCTCATGGGGACATACTTGGGCAATTTGTAGGGAGGCAATTCACACCCATAGACTCTGATCTTAGTATGATTCTAGTATAAGTACCAGTCACCTATCCTATACTGCTTTGACAACTGAAGGATTCTTTTGATATCATCATTGATTCTAGGAGGAGAATTTCCTATCAGTATGGTAGTTATAGGATGGACAAACTGATCAATGAAATCTATATATGAATAGGAAGAAGAGGGTGAGAAGTGAAAAATAGAGCTCCATAAAATGACTGACCTAGGGCCACTTTTTGTATCAAGCCTATGCACAGAGAAAGGGAACTTGTCAGATTGATGGTAAAGGAAAAGGTGATATATGACTATGGAATACTTAAACACTCTCTCATTTTCTAGCCTCATGAACTGGTCATGGATTTTTTCAACAATGAATGTAGCATAGTCATATTTGACAGCAAGAGGTTGTCCAGGGGTGAAGATGGACATGAGAACTGGGGTCAATTCATCAACAAACTCACTAGTATTGAAACCCATAATGGCAGCAATCATATTAACAATATTTCTGCCCATCTCAGTGAAGAAACATGTCAGATAGGGAGGGGGATCTTTTGGTAGATGATTCTTATCCATGAAGGCATGGCAAATACGGTTGAGTTCAGAATTAGACATTTTGGTGGATTTTTCAAGTAGTTCTCCAATGGAAATGGGGGTGAGGTTCTGGTCGGGATGAAGCTGTAACATTTCTTTAATTGAATCAGCAGTAATGGTAAACAAGATTGACTGGTCGGGGGACATTATGGCTCTGAAGTTAGGGTTATAATTGGCCTGACATTGGTGGATAATGTCTGGGAAAATGTGCACAGAAGGGAATATGTACTTTGGGAGATTTGATTCCCAAAGTCCTATGGTATCAGAATTGTTTATGTAATTGTCTCGGCATTGACAATATACTTTCAGGGGGAATTTATTAGGTTCAAGGTCCTTTATTTGGAAGTCTTTATCTGCTAAGGGAAGGTAATCCAAGTCTTTATGGGGAGCATTGACTGGAGCTACATTGAGGGCCACGGGGGTTTCCATTTCTGGTTCTTGTGGATTCAGAAATGAAAATGGGGCTTTTTTGAGTGAAAATAGGTGAAACAAAGGTCGTGGGAGTCTTTGATTTTAAGCCTTGCAACTAAATTACACTGGAATTTTGGGTTTCAACATAATTGCAAAGGAATTTTAGTATTTAACAGGGTTTCTAGAAGAAAACTGGTAAATACCTGTTATTGAGCGACTTGTAATGGTGAACTCATTGACTGGAAGCATACAGTGGACTAGAGCAGCATTGGGCAGCAACTTTCAGGGTAGTTGATGGTTTGGGTACGAGCTGGTTGATTTCTACGTACTGACTGCATGCATGGGTTGTTCAGGATAAAGGGCGAAAATGAATTATACTTTGTTTTTTTTATGCAAATTCAATTTTTTGGCGGGTTTGTGACACAGACAGGTTGTGTCAGCGGGGGTGATTAAACGTTTTTTATCGTTTGCGGGAAGAGGTAAGCGGGTTTCATCACACTGCTTATGGGAGGTGGGCAGTATTGAAGGAGGGGCGCGCAATTCCACTAGTCGGTTGACACGTAGCATCGACACTATTTTAGAAAACCGCTCATATCGTGCATATAACGTCCGACCAAAAGGCCCACACGATATGAGCGATGGCAGTCAGATCTAGGAGATCTGATCTAATGGTGGTCGGCAACGGGAAGTGGCGGAAGGTTAATGGAGGGGCCCAATGGTAATTAAAATGTCTTTAATTACATCGGGGGCAATGTGATTGAATGAGAAGTTTATTAATTAATCCAAATGATTAATTAATCCCTTTATTAATATGGCGGGGACTAGGTTCTTAATTAATCACGGATTGAGTAATTAATCCCAATTATCAGTGTTATTAAGGTTATTTTTCAACCATGGGGTGGGATACATATTTATTGGGTTTTTAATAATAATACGGGTAATGGGTGTTTCTTTTTCGGGATTTAGATAATAATATTAATTAGCGGTTAATATGATTTTGAAAGATATGTATGTGCGCTAAGTTAAAATGTTTCTGAAAGCATTTTCATCATACACATTTAAGACTTAGGCTAAGTGAATATGAGGGTTTATATGGAGAATGTTTTAATTTCCCTAAGTAAAATAGGATTTCACTTAGGAAAAGCTTTATAAAGGGAATGAGTGACTTTATGGAGGGGTAATTGTTGATGAAGGGGATTTAAGTACTTTAGGTATTTCAAATTATTGGGCCGAGGGTTCGGTCCCTCCAAAAATCAGAGAAATGCTTTGAGCCCCTCTAACTTGTTTAGGTACCTTTAGTACTTAGGGGAAATTAGTGAATTTTTAGGGAAAAATTGAGTAAAGGAGTTAATTAATTTGACTTTGTTTACTTGATGTGTTGTCTCCAATGTGAGTTGTGCTTTGTCCAAGTGATGAAAGCAAAAGATTTAAGCATTAAACTTAATCATTCACCACACATTTATTCTGTAACCATCATCTACTTACCCTACCTACTTTATCCTAGCATTTTCACTTTTTTATTAGGGTGCACTTAGATTTGCAAACCCTTTTCAAACTTTCTTTTCTTTTACATAGTAATATCTATCTAAATCTACACTTATTACATCCAAGGGATCATATTAAACTGTTGAGCTCCTTTTATTCACTCTACCTATCTACTTATCTGCCAAGATTAAATTGTTTGTTCAGATTTTTATTCTATATATCTAAAAACATGAAATTGAAAACATGGAATAACCAAGATTAAACTATTTGGTTACCATGGATTGTGGCATAGGTGACAAGTTGCATACAATCTTTATTATGCATAAAGTAAAGAGTAGTGGCATTTGGGCTTGCACACTTTCATGGTCTTTTTTTTTTGTTGGGGTTCATTTTCTTTCATTTTTTTGACCTTTTCTTTATTCTTTTTACCTTTTGATTTTTCTTTTAGGGTACACCCTCTTTACATTTTTTAATTTTTTGATTTTTTACAAATATGGAAAACCTTGGCAACAAGTAAAGTTATGAACATATTTCAGAACTAGACCAAGTCAATCATGATATATGACACCTATTGGTATAGGGACATAATAGTGGCTCCACTTGGGGATGGCTTTCCCTGGTGGAAAGTAAAGAACAGTAGGTTAGTGGCCTTCTGGATGACTTTGACTGTGCTCTGCAATATTCCTTTTGCTTGATGCTTCATTTTTATGTATGACAGTAATATTTCTGAAGCTTAGGGCCTTCTCTTCAGGCTTCAACTTCACAATCTTAGCATCCAATCAACACTGAACATTACAAAAGATACAGTATGTATAGTTAGAAACATGGTAACATTAGCAGCTAGGATCAAAGTAATGCTTTAACATGCAACCATTGACTGGTCCTCCTTCCACTTCTGTACCATCTAACTCTTTAATAAAATATGCATTGTTTCCTCTGAAAGCATGTATGATATATGGTCCTTTCCACAGGAAGTCAAACTTCCCATGTTTTCCTTTATCCTCTCTTCTTGAATCCCATCTCAACACTTTTTCTCCCAGATAGAAGTCTTCTGCTTTGGCCCTTTTGTCAAATATCTTCTTGAGTTTTTCCTGCAATACTTGGGATCTTTGGTACACTTCCTCCCTGGTCTGTTGTAAATGAATGGTCTAGTTAATTCTTCTTTGTATATCATTTGGTTCCACTTGAGCTTCTTGAAGAAGTTTCATGACAGGAACCCCTAAAGATGAAGGAAAAACTGCCTCCATTCCATATACCAGCTCATAGGGACTAGTTCCAATGGACTTCTTAGTAGTAAGCCTATCTGCCCACAAAGCATTTGTCAACTTCTTATTCCAAGTTTTCTTATTTTCTTCCAACAGTTTTTTGATAATATTGATGAGACTTTTATTAGAAGATTTTGCAAGTCCATTCCCTTGAGGATAGTAAGCTGTGGAATGACCAAGTGTTATGTGATATTTGTGACAGAAGGCAATCATTTTCTTTGACTTGAAGGCTGCAACATTATCAGTAATGATTTTAGTGGGACAACCAAATCTGGACAAAATATTGGCCTCTAGAAATCCTATAATGACAGTGTCTGTGGCTTGTCTAGAGGGAATGGCTTCTATCCATTTAGTAAAGTAATCTGTTGCAGTGAGTATCCATTTGTGTTGACCAGAAGAGGGTGGATGAATTTCTCCAATGAAGTCAAGACCCCATTGTTAAAAAGGTTTCTCAGTGGAAATGGGTTTCAATGGTAAAGGTAACAATTTTATTTTTCCTTCAAATATTTGGCATTTGTGGCAGGAAGTTACAAATTTCTTTACATCTGCAAACACGGTTGGCCAATAAAATCCAGCTCTTAGAATTTTGTCAGCAGTTGACTTCAAATAGAGGTGTCCACCATAGTCTAGTGCATGAAATTCTTGGAAAGCTTTGTTAGCTTATTCTTTTAATAGAGAATTTAATAAAATTCCTTCATGATTTTTCCAAAATAGAGTATTATCTAAGATGCAAAACTTTGAAGCTTTCATTTATTCTTGGTTCTGGATAACCCTGGAGGAGCCTGCAGGTTTTGTAACACATAAATTATATCAGCATACCAAGGTGAATCTAAAAAGGCCTGGCTGATTTGTGGAGTCACCATCTCCTGTTCGTTATCCAACTCTACAATGAGATTTATGTCTAGGGCTTGACAATTAGTTTCTGCCATGAGTTTAGCCAATCCCTGACCTTTAATTAGCTTGGTAGGTTTTATCTCTATATCATACTCTAAGATAGTAGCTATCCATTTTCCTCTTTTGCCATCAACTCCATCCTGAGTTAGGATGTCTTTGACTACTGCGTTAGGAACATAAGCTATTACATGGGAATACAATATATAGACTCTGAAATCTTTAAGGGCTTTTACCAATGCAAAAGCTTGTTTCTCCATTATTTTGTATTTTAATGATGCATCTCTGAGAGCTTTACTAAAAAAGGCTATTGGTTTTTCACATCCTTGATCATCCTTTTGTAGTAAAACTGCAGCTATGGTGTGTTCTGATGCAAAAGAAAAAATGATGAAGTCTCTATCAAATTGTGGGCTCGTAAGGACTGGTGTTCTGGTTAAGGCCATTTTGATTTCTTCAAATGATTGCTTAGCCTCTACTGTCCATTTGATGCTTGAATCCTTTTTTAGCATGTTATTTAATGATCTTATGAGTTCGGCTAAGTTGGAGATGAATCTTCTCAAAAAATTGATTTTTCCTAGGAAAGCCTAAAGCTCTTTAATGTTTCTTGGATGGGGTATCTGTAAAATAGCTTCAATCCTAGAAGGGTCAATTCGAATGCCATCCTTGGAAATGATGTGACCTAAAAGTTTTCCTTCTTCCAGACCGAACAACGACTTCTTTGGATTCAAAGAAATGCCATACTTTTTGCACTTTAAAAAGACTTGCTTGAGATGCTCCAAGTGTTGTTGATCTAATTTGGAAAAAACAGTTAGATCATCAAGATATATAACAAGAAAATCATGAATTTCTTTGGCAAAGGCAATGTCCATTGCTCTTTGGAAGGTTTCTCCTGCATTTTTTAGTCCAAATGGCATTTTAATGTACATGAAGGTACCCCATGGTGTTGTAAGAGCAGTTTTCTCTTGGTCATCAGGATGAACCAAAATTTGATTATAACCTGAAAACCCATCTAAAAGTGAAATTCTAGAAGAACCCACTACCCTTTGCAAAATATGATCCATTTTGGGTAAAGGATAGTTATCTTTAAGAGAGACCTTATTTACATTTCTCAGGTCAACGCATAACCTTATTTCCCCTATTTTCTTCCTAGTAGGTACAAAATTAGATACCCATTCTGAGAATCTAATAGGGGCAATAATCCCTACTTCATACATGCATTTGATTTCTTTCTCAATTGATGGTAATAGCACAGGGTTAATTCTTCTGAGTTTTTGTTTAAAGGGCTTTTGATTTTCTTTCAGAGGTATAGTGTGTTGAATGATAGAGGTGTCATAGGATTTCAAATCTTCATAACTCTAGGCAAAGACATCCTGGAATTCCCTCATAAGTTCAACATACTTTAGCTTTTGATCAGGAGGCAAAGATTTTGACAATTTTATCAATTTGGGATTATCCTGTGTTCCTGGGTTATACTCTTCAATGTCTGCTTTTAAAGGCTCCATTTTAGGTTTCTTCGAAATGTCATTAGAGTCAAACAAATCCTCCAAAGGAGTTAATTCTTTGGGTAAATGATTGTCCTTTAGGTTGATAACCTTTGTTTCTTCTTTAATTATTTCATCTAGGTCCATTTGTTTCAGGTCTTGAATTTATTTTTATGTGAATTTGGTGGGGTGAAGCATATTTATTGAATCCTCTTCTGAAATGTTAATTTCTACCTCATTTATTTGATTAGAACTAGTAGTTGTATCAACATCTATGTTAATGTTAGAAAACTCTTCATCTAAAGTTAGAAAATTATTGATCTGCTTATCACTATCAAAAACCTGCGAGTTCTTAAGATTATCAGGGATGGTTGTTCTATGCCTAATCTCAGTAGTATACTAATGATTAGGTTGAAAAGGTAATTTGTAGGTGCTAGCAAACATGGCCAGACTGTGGGCTTGCATGTTGTGTTTTCTAGGAATAGTTGCAAGCTGGGTTTCCAAAAAAGTGTTGAGGATTTCTATGACTGTTCCTCTATAATATCCTAGTCTAGGATCCCTGGTTGAGTAAGTTCCTTTAATATGTTTAATTATTAGTTCTGAATCTCCCATGATGGACACCCTTATAGCTCCTAATCTTTTAACAAGTTTAAGACCTAACAAGAGAGCCTCATATTCTGCCATATTATTGGTGCATCTAAAATTTAATCTGTAGGCATGGCCTTCAGCATGATCATTTTCTAAATTGTACACCCAAACTCCTACTCCTGCTCCTAGTTTATTTACCGAGCCATCAAACTCTAAATGCCAAAGGATTTCATGTTCATAATTTGTATCTGGGGTAGTGGGAACTTGTTTAACCATGGAATTTGGGTTTTCATTGTCATCTGATTTTTCTTTGTTATTTGATATTTCCTGAATATGAATAGTTGATTTTTCTTTTTCAATTTCTTTTGGTTCTGCTGCTAAAACATCTAAAGTATTTGAAGGATTGGCTTCTGCATTGTAAAGAATGAAAGAATCCATATCAGAGTGTACTGAGTAGATGGGGAAATTTTGGGGTTTTTCCTGACTACTTACTACATATTTCATCAATGTTTCTCTGTATAGTTTCTTGGGTTGTCCAAAAACCGATATAGTGGCATATGACATATCTAGTTGAAGAGACCCTTGAAGCTTAGCACCCCAGGATTTGGACAACAGCATGCCATATTTGGGTGGTATATCTACTACCACTATGTCCATTAAAATTGTTTTTGTAGGGTATTGAACCAATGAAACACACAAGTCTTTTATCAATCCTAAACATCTCACTTGACTAGAGTCAAAAGAAAAAAAATCTTTGTATGGTCTAGTGATGTCTAGGTCTAGCTTTTCCATGACAGACTTGGGCATGAGATTATGAGATGCACCAGAGTCAAACATGGCATTGTGAAGAATCTTATCATGTATGTTTAGGCTAACATAGAAGGGAGGAATTCCTCCTTCCAATGGTTTCCCATTCACTTCTGGGCCAAAGATTAACTCGAGTTGATCATCATAAAGATTAACTGAGTCTTCAGTTCCAATAATTTTCAGTGATCTATTGATTTGAGTCTGGTAAACATCATGTTTAGCTAATTCAACTAATGGGACAGAAATTTTCAGCTTGCCAACTTCTGCTTCCAGATTAAAGGACTTTTCTATTTGGGCTATTGGATTTCGAGCAGCCGTGTTTTCTATGTCTTTCTCCTTTTCAGGGTTAGAGTCATGATTTTTTGATTCTCCTAAATCAACCTTTTGAGTTTCTTCCACTATTTCCTTGGAGGGAATTGAAGTGGAAGGTTGTTTATTGCTGGGTTGGTTATCAGACACATCTTCTATGGTGGGGCTGGAAGGGTTTTGATTAGTTCTTGAAAGGATCTAAAGCGTTTTTGTCACTGGGCCTGTTTTTCCTTTTTTGGGTTGATTAGGAGTTGTTTTTTGGTTTGTTTCAGGGTTATCAGTACTTCTTCTACTCCTCAGGTTATACTATTTGTGCACCTCGAAAATTGCTGAGTCATATCCCTGTCTAAAGTCGAAGGATTCTCCTGATTGGGTTTGGAACTGTTTAAGTATGTGGGCCTCTTGATCATCTTGGGATAAGAAAACTTCTTCTTCATCATCAAGCCCCATCAAATTGATTTGAGTATCTTCTTCTGGGCCTTCAAAGTGAGAAGCTTCTACATAGTTCTCCTGGAAAGGGGGTCTAATGTTTTGGTCAGGACCATTCTTTCCAGTGTTTTGGTTTTGATTTTTCCTAAAATTAGGATTTCTCCCTGCATTAGTTTGCTGGCTATCCCAAGGAGATTTCCTTTCAATTATCTCCACTCTGTCTCCTAGTCTATCCATTCCTTTAATTATGGCATCCAACTTTTGTTCAAAAGGTGTGCTTTCTTCTTTTAATGGTATTCTCCTTTCACTCCTAGCCTTGGATCTTTTGGATAGTAGGTTGGCTTCAACACTAACTGCTATGCTTTGCATATCTTCCAAAGTAGGGGGGTTTCATTCTCTGAGCTGGAAATCCATATCAGAATCAAATCCATCAGGGAATTTGACTAAGGCTAAACCAGGTGGAGGCCTAAGATCTAGTGGAATGGCACTATACACACTATTAAATCTAGTGCAATAGTCCTGGACAGTTTCATGGGGTCCTCTTCTTAGGTTCTTGTATTTAGATAAAATCTGAAGGGGGTCTTTCCTCTTTTCCCATCTATTCAAGAATCGCTGGTAAAGAGTTATTAGGATATCTATACTATTGGGTGTTAAGGCTCTAAACCAGGTTCTAACTTGCCCAGACAAACTTTGAACAAATATTCTCATTTGCACATTAGCAGTATCTATTTCATAAATTTCAAAATAATCAGTCATCTTCTTGGTGTGTTGCTGGGTTGTATAGGTTCCAGTGCCATCAAAAGTAGTAATCTTACTTTCGTAGTCCTGGGGCATGGCACCTAAATTGGCTGGTAGTACCAGGGAGCATATCTGTTGGCCATTGTTGTAGGTAGTGTTGAAACAAAGGTTGGATTTGGGGTAACAGTGGATGTTTAAGTTGTGGATGGAAAACTAGGGGTTATAGTAAACTGTGGAGTGGTTTGAGGTTGAGAGAGATGAGGGAATGATGATGAGCTAGTGGAAAAAGAGGTACTATAGAAGGATTAGAGATTTCTTCAGTCGTAAGATCAACTTGAGGTGAGTTCTGCAAATATCGGTCAATTGACAAATTAGCTCTTTGGATTTCAAGTTCTCTGATGAACTCTGGGTCTTGGACTAGGTCTATTAATTCAGAGTCAGATGAAGTCTGAAACAAAGAGGTTTCAAAGTACTCATCAAAGGATAGGTCTTCTAGGTAAAGCCACTTGACAGGACAAGATTGGGATCTGAATATGGGTCAAGGGCTAATAGAGCTTTCTTGTCTTCTAATGATTCTGGGGATCATATTGGGGTTCTCAAACACTGGGGGTGGATTAGGGTCAAGATTAGCCCTAGTGTACCGAGTTCTTTCTAAAGCCAGATTTCAGGTTTTTCTTTTTGTTTTCTTAAAAGATATCAAAATAACTTCTATGAATTCTTTAAGATGCTTAGAATCAAACTTTGTGTTTCTTAAAGATTCGTTTTGACTGAGGAATGTTCATCCCCAGTATGGTCACCACTATGTTATCACTCAAATTTTCCCTTAGAAGTTATCAAAAGAAGGAACACTCCAAGGTAACCACAAACCAATCTTTTAAGTATAGAATCTAGCCAATCTGTACTTAGAGAGGGCTCTCTCTTTATGATTTATCTTTGTTTTATGGGATATTAGGCTAGTTATGAAAGCTTGTAGGGGATTTTGGTTGGGTGGTGGAATTCTGGTAACAGATGGATAGAATAAGGCCTTCAAGCCATTGGGCTATGGAGTCAAATTGAGTGATGGCTCAACTAGATCAGATCAAATTACTAAAGGGAAAACTCACAGGGCAAGGTAGTAAAACAAAAGGCAAATGCCAAGTTCAGATGGATGGATGAAATGGTAATAAACAGGGAGAAAGGGCAATGAAGAATCCTTTAACCGGGTTTAATATGCATAATAGAGGGTACTCATTAACAAGGAGCAATTAAGTATTCTTTGTTAAATGGGTCACTATGATAAACTATGAAAGCAAGGGAGCATTTAAGAATTCCCTCACTATGATAGTCTAGAAGAAAACATTAAGAAAGATAAACTTTTTAAAACAGATTCTAGCAAAGCAAATTCTGAAATATCATTATTTTGTTTATCATTCAGATTTCATGAAAACACATGTGATTATTAATAACCAGAATGGAAACAGTAAAACACAAGAGATATAGAATACTTATTTGAATTCTGTTTGACACAAGTATCTTGTAAACTGCCTTAGCTTTATTCCTTAATCCAGCAAGCCATACAAATGTTGGTACAATAGCACTTCAATTCCATAAGGAAATGTCTATAGAAATGTTGTAGAATCCACCTCTAATACTTCGAATAAAGAAGTATTTATACAAAATTTACTTCAAAAATATCTCATAACTAAATGAGATTTATTCTAGGAAAATAAAATATCTATTTACACAAATATAGAGACAAATGGTCTCGAATATAGTGACAAATAATGAACTAATTTTTGTTGTCCCTATTTTTTTTGAAGGAGCTGGAGGCATGCTCTATGAATCTGCATCTTGTTGTTGTCTTAGTAACTCTATGTTGGACATCTGATTTGATCTTTTTAACTGATACTCTTTCACCTATAACTGATACTCTTTACCTGTTCACTAGTATTCATCCTTTTTACCAAAATTTACTATGTAAATATTTCTATTTACCTCATTGTTTACCATGGTAATTTATAGGATGTCAGTCATGTTGGACCACCAATCATCCTTTGGTATTCTTGTTTTTGTTAGCTTCCTGTGAATTTCATCTGTTTCTATATATTTTATAAAATTGGGTTGTACAGGGAATAAGTACTTTACTTCATGTTCACTGAAAAAGAGGTTCTCTAAACCATCGTAAAACACTTTTCCTGTTGGTAATGCCTTGGCTGAAGATGAACTAGCCTGACTGTCAACCTGCTGATGTAATTTATTAATGTAATTAGTCTGAACCATTAGCTTATCATGATGACTAAAGGACTGGGGAGTCCTTTCATCCTTAAGATGTCAAATTTCTTCATGAACTCATCTATATCTTGCTGCATGCTTTGACATCTACATTCCGAGCCTTGCATCTGATTCCTTTTGGTCAACACTTTCTTTATTTAGAGGATGGTAGCAGTCCTATCCTCAATGTCTAATTGTTCTAACTGTTGCCTGTTTTTACTGTTCAGAAAATTGATTACTCTGATGGCTTCCTCAGTTTTCATGCCCAATTCTTCTCTGGTCTTCTCAATTTCTTTAAGAGCAAGCTTTACTAAATCAATCTGTTCAAAAATAATTTGAATTGATGACCAAATATCATTGATGGAATCAATGATATTGGTCCACAATATCCTCCTGATCTCTGTTAAAGGCCTGTCAAATGTCAGGTCCTTCTCCAATGCTTTAATTTGTTGGGCCATGCCTTTGTTTTTCCTTATCTCTTCTGCATAATTGATCTTTGATATATCATATTTTTGCTCCAAGGTAGTGAATTTCTCTTTTACTTTCTGCAGCTCTGTCACTTGGAGTTTCATTTCTTCCATTGACTTAATCAAGTCCTTTGTGCTCTGTGTTGATGTACCTGCATGTGATGTACCTGTTGTTTCTATGGGTGCAGTTGTTGCCAAAGGGATGTTTGGTGCTAAAACAGTTGCCAGTGTGGAAGGGATTGTTGTTGAAACTATTGGCACTACAGTTTGAGGCTGTGTGGTCGACTCACTCTGCCTTGATTGCACTGCTTTCTCCAATTCCTGCTCTGTTTCCTTTAGTTGCTCATTTAACTTAAGGACCAAGTCCATAAGTTCTTCTTCATTTTTCTTCTCTATTACTTCAACAGTATAAGGGTGAATGAGTGGTGGCAACTTCAACTATTTTCTAAGTGCAACTATGTCATCATTATTTTTCTTAATTAAGCTCTCTGCTGCCTAACATCTTTTGGGTCATGACCCAACTCAATTACTAACTCTTAGAATGATTTTATCATGTTATCTTTTGCCTGTGACGAGGCTTTCTCCAGCTGCAATTGGGCTGTAGTGTTGCTCAATGAATTTTGCAATCTATGAGCCATCATTGCTTTGTTGGTCAGTGTTGAGTATACCATCTCACTTGTTTTCTTGTGTAATTCAATCTGATCAATAGGGTGGATTTCTTTAGCCATGACTTCAAAGTTAGTTTTGAGATCATCTGCCAAGGATTTTGGCTGCAGCACTATGGGCTTTAGGAAACTCATTTTCATTTTTCCCTCTTTGATGTCAAAGGCTGACATCAATCTGGTTTGGTTTGAAGGGGCCATCTTTAAGTACTGAGCATAGGCTTGGGCCTTCAGTTTCTCATTCTTTTCCTTGATTTCTTTAAACTTCCCCTTTATATCTATAATTTTATCAAAAGAAGACCTGAGAGATGAAACTTCTATGCTCTATTGTCTTTCTAGCTCTTGCTTTTGTGAACTTGAAGGTGTCCCACCTGTTGGGAATGTTTGAAAGCTGTCTGTCCCTTCCTTTCTCATGCTCTCTGTAGTTTCTCCAATAAATTCCTCCTCTGAATATGGATTCATCCTTTGACTCTTAGCAAAGGATTGATCTGTGGGTATGCTTGGAGGGGTAGCTGCTTCCTTGTCTCTTTTTAGATTCTTTTCCTCATTTAGAGGAGTCTGTAGTACTGTAGGATTTCCCATATTAGTTTGAGCTGGATGTGGCTGTGGTGGGTCCAACTCTACAGAGATTTCAGGCTACTGTTCTGATTTCTTTGGTTGTTCTGTGGTCTCTATTTGTTTTGATGTAGATGGTTGTTCTGATGTAGATGGATCTATTTCTTGAGTTTGCCTCTATGAAGGCTTGGCTGTTGGAGCACTGGTTTCCTGGGTTGGCCTTTGGGAAAACTCTGTATGCACCTGTACAAAGGAGTCCAGGTCAAGTCTTTTCTCCAAATCTTTCATCACATTCTTAACTTAAACTTTATCACTATCTTGCTCTATCAATGTCCCTTCCCTCCATTCATTCATATTGGCATACTGTTCTATTTCAGGATGCTGTGATGGATATAAGGTGATAACTTGTGTTTTTTCCTTCTATCACAGATGAAACTGTGAGGATCATAGGCCCAAACAAAGCTTTTCTTTAAATGCATTCTCCTCTCTATGATTTGTTCTGCTTCTTGCCTTGCTCTTCTGTTGTTGCACACAAATGGGCCTAAGTGGTCTTTGATTCTGATCTGGGCTTTCTTCTTTGCTTTCATGAAATGGATTTGATCAGAGTTGATTATTTGCCTATAGCACTCCAGGGCAAATAATCTCATGGGGACATACTTGGGCAATTTGTAGGGAGGTATTTCACACCCATAGATTCTGATCTCAGTATGATTCTGGTATAAGTACTAGTCACCTATCCTATACTGCTTTGACAACTGAAGGGTTCTTTTGATATCATCACTGATTCTAGGAGGAGAATTTCCTATCAGTATGGTAGTTATAGGATGGACAAATTGATCAATGAAATCTATATATGAATAGGAAGAGGAGGGTGAGAAGTGAAAAATAGAGGTCCAGAAAATGACTGACCTAAGGCTACCTTTTGTATCAATATTATGCACAGAGAAAGGGAACTTGTCAGATTGATAGTAAAGGAAAAGGTGATATATGACTGTGGAATACTTAAACACTCTCTCATTTTCTAGCCTCATGAACTGGTCATGGATTTTTTCAGTAATGAATGTAGCATAGTCATATTTGACAGCAGGAGGCTGTCCAGGGGTGAAGATGGACATGAGAACTAGGGTCAATTCATCAACAAACTCACTAGTATTGAAACCCATAATGGCAGAAATCATATTAACAATATTTCTGCCCATCTCAGTGAAGAAACATGTCAGATAGGGAGGGGGATCTTTTGGTAGATGATTCTTATCCATGAAGGTATGGAAAATACGGCTGAGTTCAGAATTAGACATTTTGGTGGATTTTTCAAGTAATTCTCCAATGGAAATGGGGGTGAGGTTCTGGCCGGGCTGAAGCTGTAACATTTCGTTAATTGAATCAACAGTAATGGTAAACAAGACTGACTGGTCGGGGGACATTATGGCTCTGAGGTTAGGGTTATAATTGGCCTGACATTGGTGGATAATGTCCGGGAAAATGTGCATAGAAGGGAATATGTACTTTGGGAGATTTGATTCCCAAAGTCCTATGGTATCAGAATTGTTTATGTAATTGTCTCAGCATTGACAATATACTTTCAGGGAGCATTTATTAGGTTCAAGGTCTTTTATTTGGAAGTCTTTATCTGCTAAGGGAAGGTAATCCAAGTCTTTATTGGGAGCATTGACTAGAGCTACATTGAGGGCCACGAGGGTTTCCATTTCTGGTTCTTGTGGATTCAGAAATGAAAATCATATTTTTTTGAGTGAAAATAGGGGAAACAAAGGTCGTGGGAGTCTTTGATTTTAAGCCTTGCACCTAAATTACACTAGAATTTTGGGTTTCAACATAATTGCAGAGGAATTTTAGTATTTAATAGGGTTTCTAGAAGAAAACTAGTAAATACCTGTTATTGAGCGACTTGTAATGGTGAGTTCATTGACTGGAAGCATATAGTGGACTGGAGCGGCGTTGGGCAGCAACTTTTAGGGTAGTTGATGGTTTGGGTACGAGCTGGTTGATTTCTACGTACTGACTACATGCATGGGTTGTTTAGGATAAAGGGCGAAAATGGATTATACTTTGTTTTTTTATGCAAAGTCAATTTTTTGGCGGGTTTGTGACACAGACAGGTTGCGTCAGTGGGGGTGATTTGACATTTTTTATCGTTTGCAGGAAGCGGTAAGCGAGTTTCATCGCACCGCTTATGGGAGGTGGGCGGTATTGAAGGAGGGCCGCGCAATTCCACTAGTCAGTTGACATGTAGCATCGACACTATTTTAGAAAACCGCTCATATCGCGCGTATAACATTTGACCAAAAGGCGCGCGCGATATGAGCGATGGCCGTCGGATCTGGGAGATCTGATCTGATGGTGGTCAACAATGGGAAGTGGCGGAAGGTTAACGGAGGGGCCCGATGGTAATTAAAAAGTCTTTAATTACATCGGGGGCGATGTGATTGGATGAGAAGTTTATTAATTAACCCGAATGATTAAATAATCCCTTTATTAATATGGCGGGGACTGGGTTCTTAATTAATCACGGATTGACTAATTAATCCCAATTATCAATGTTATTAAGGTTATTTTTCAACCATGAGACGGGATACATATTTATTGGGTTTTTAATAATAATACAAGTAATGGGTGTTTCTTTTTCAGGACTTAGATAATAGTATTAATTAGCGATTAATATGATTTTGAAAGATATGTATGTACGCTAAGTTAAAATGTTTCTAAAAGCATTTTAATCATACACATTTAAGACTTAGGCTAAGTGAATATGAGGGTTTATATAGAGAATGTTTTAATTTCCCTAAGTAAAATAGGATTTCACTTAGGAAAAGCTTTATAAAGGGAATGAGTGACTTTATGAAGGGGTAATTGTTGATGAAGGGGATTTATATACTTTAGGTATTTCAAATTATTGGGCCGAGGGTCCGGTGCCTCCAAAAGTCAGAGAAATGCTCTGAGCCCCTCTAACTTGTTTAGTTACCTTTAATACTTAGGGGAAATTAGTGAATTTTTAGGGGAAAATGGAGTAAGGGAGTTAATTAATTTGACTTTGTTTCCTTGATGTGCTATCTCCAATGTGAGTTGTGCTTTTTCCAAGTGATGAAAGCAAAAGATTTAAGCATTAAACTTAATCATTCACCACACATTTATTCTGCAACCATCATCTTCTTACCCTACCTACTTTATCCTAGCATTTTCACTTCTTAATTAGGGTGCACTTAGATTGACAAACCTTTTTCAAACTTTCTTTTCTTTTACATAGTAATATCTATCTAAATCTACATTTATTACATCCAAGGGCTCAGATTAAACTATTGATCTCCCTTTATTCACTCTACCTATCTACTTATCTGCCAAGATTAAACTGTTTGGTCAGATCTTTATTCTCTATATCTAAAAACATGAAATTGAAAACATGGAATAACCAAGATTAAACTATTTGGTTACCATGGATTGTGGCATAGGTGACAAGTTGCACACAATCTTTATTATGCATAAAGTAAATAGTAGTGGCATTTGGGCTTGCACACTTTCATGGTCTTTTCTTTTTGTTGGGGTTCATTTTCTTTCATTTTTTTGACCTTTTCTTTATTCTTTTTACCCTTTGATTTTTCTTTTAGGGTATACCCTCTTTACATTTTTTAATTTTTTGATTTTTTACAAATATGGAAAACCTTGGCAACAAGTAAAGGTATGAACATATTTCAGAACTAGACCAAGTCAATCATGATATATGACACCTATTGGTATAGGGGCATAACAAGTTGTTTGCAAAGTAGTTATATTTGAATTAATAAGTCAAGAATAAACGTATAGGTAAGTTTGTGTTTTAATGGATTTTTGGTAGATATAATTATTAATTTTAAGATATATACTTTTCATTTTCAAATATTATTTAGATAATATATTTTTTTAATTTTCAATCCTATTAAAATAATTGATGTTTGATTCTTGCTTTTCAGCTTCCACCCATCGTTAAGTCAACATCTGTGAAAAAATTAAAAGTCTCTATTCCAAAAAAGTAATCCCTTACATTTGAAAATCAATACAACCCAAATTGCATTGTTTATTTTGTTACTTACTCTTTATCTTAAATGTACACTCTATGTAAATTATGTTTCTATGAAGAAATGATAAAATAGTTGTTACTATTTGAATACCAAGATGCTGGCAGTTTGAAAAACTCTACTAGAAGACTGTTTGCTGGAAGACACCCTATTAAAAATCAAATTTTTCTAAAATTGTTAAATTTTATCAATTACATTTCAACTAGGAATAGATAAAGTAGACACCCTATTAAAAATCAAATTTCTCTAAAATTGTTTAAATTTTATTGATTACGTTTCTACTAGGAATTGATAAAGTAGTTGTTGTTATTCTTGGAATAGTAAGGTGTTGTCTATTTGAAAAATTCAATTGGAACACAATTGAATGGATGCCTAAAGACATCTTATTAAAAAAAGACCAGATATATTTAAATTATATATATTATCAAAACAAGGACTGTCATCCAAACTTTCAATATTGAAACAAAAGGCTATATTAGAATGAGAATTTAGGAAAATGAATAACAGATTTGAAACTATTTACTTCAAATAAATTTCATTAGCAAGATGAACATGGAGGAAATATTTTGAGTAATTTTATATGCATAGATGCAGTGCAATTTTTATTTACTGGGTGCCCATAGATATCAACAATCATTGACATCCTATTCATATATATGGTAGCCATGAAGAGGAGAGAGATTTAACATTTTGAAGACATTAAAAAAAAATGAAGAGATTAAAAAATTACATGTGGCATATATATGTGTTGTGTGTGTGTGTGTGTGTGTTACAAATCTATTAGGTTTCTAGAGGGATTAAATATGTTCTATGCAAATGTTTTAGCTATTTTTTTCACTGTAAATTTTGAAGACATTGAATCTATTTTGTTCATTCAAAAATATAATTTAAACAATGAAAAATTACATGTGTTGTGTGTGTGTGTGTATATTAGGTTTCCAAAGGGATTAAATATGGTGTGTGAAATTTTTTTAGTCAAATTTTTCACTGTAAATAAAAAATGTGGGCTATAAAAAAATGAATATCCATGTTATTCTCTTACTACCAAACATAAATAAAATATTTCAATGTCCATATAAACTATCATAATCTTACACCAATTTTATATAGAAATAAAGTAACTAAACAAAATAATAATAAAAATGTTATACTTTTGAGTACAATAAATTATATAATTCTTATACTTTCTAAAAATATTTCAGTACCTAACTTAAAAAAACAAAAAAAAAATATTACATGACTCAAATAATGTTTTTAAATACACATGTCCAATAATTTATTTCAATCTCAACTTCATATATATATATATATATATATATATATATATATATATATATATATATATATATATATATATATATATATATATATATATATATATATATATATATATATATATCCTAAATGACTAATTATTTTAATGTTGATCATAATAAAATATTTCAATGATGTAAGGGCAATGATTAAAAGTAAAATTGTTCCAAGAGATATGTATTTTTTTTTAATTATTAATATAAAATTAAAATGCAACATTTAAAAATATATAATTAATAATAAAATATTCAATGTGACTAATAAATAAAATATTTTAATATGGAGGGTTAATTAATATCGAAATGTATTAAAAAATATATTAATAACAGTAAACTCATTTTAATATGGAAAATATATTCCATAGATAAAATATTTCAACAAAAAAATTTAAATGTGTATATATTATATATGATTAAAAAAAACTATATATTCATTATATAAAGAAATTGAACAAATTATTTTTTTTATGGCTAAAAATAGTCTCATTGTGGTGCTCTTTTAAGAATATTTTATGGTCAATTTCATTTGAAGTCAAGCAAATATGTGTTAGAATTGCAATTTTAAGCTATTTAATTTACACAATCCAAGCTCTCAAGTAATTTTTGATGGCATTGAACTCATTTTTTACATTCAAAAATATAAGTTAAACAATGAAAAATTATAGTCGGCCTATATATATATATATATATATATATATATATATATATATATATATATATATATATATATATATATATATATATATATATATATATATATATATATATATATATATATTACAAATTGTTTAGGTTTCCAAATCTGTTGTGTGCAAATTTTCTGGTCAAAATTTTCACTCTAAAAGAGGTTTTCCTTGGAGCTACAAGATTGTTTTTCTCCCCCAAAAAAATACTATATACTCTCTCTCCAAGATTGAAATCCAATCTAAACCAATACAAACATGTACGTGTACACTGATTTGATCATGTGTGGACAAATTTTTTGTTAGTTCCAAGTACTGGAGTGAAGTCTATAACTAGCATTTGCACCAAATGTTGCAAAGGAAACATTGTAAGTCGCCCTCATATGGTAATGGTTCCAAATCAAATTTCCAATTCATAGCACTTTAACCACATGAACTAACTCATCAGGTCACAATCACCTATAACTGTTATTATCCTCTTTCGTATTCTTTGTAATATTATGCTTATGCTACAAATATATCTACAATGATTGCTAATTTCAAGTGCCCTTTATCTCCATGTACTTATGGTCAAGCATTTATATTCTCCCATTACATTCATTAATTGCACTTTCTTGGTGCAAATTCTTCATCATGAAATTGTTAATGGAACACCTCCATGGATTCATAGAACAACCCCACTGAAAATTTGAGGTAAAAAAGAAATATGATCTATTGGATACATGGATGCATCGAAGTTTGATAGTTTAAAAAGTCAAATCAAATAGGAAAGTTAATAACAGAGATCTTAAATCATAACATCTCAATACAGAGAAGGTGACTCACACTATTATTATGTTCGAACAAACATGCTTTTTTTGAGCAAAACTACTTCAGTAGCTCATAATGTTGTAGTTTCTTAGCAATCTATTGGCTTCTCTCAACCCACTCAAATAGGCACCATGAGTTGTTGAATAATAGTACCTATCAGTAGCCTCACCTGCAAACAAAATTTGCAGAGGCTTGCTGCTAGTTTGATCCTATGCATATGGCAATGGCTCAGCCAATATATCAATATCACCCCCTATTGAGCCCACAGGAACATAGGTATAAGACCCCAAAACAGAGGATTCCTGCCACAGTCACTCCTCAAAATGCCGTCTATCATAGAACTCTTATCTCCCTCACCAACGTTGTTTCTTCCCTTCTTCAGATCTATGCCGAATGTATATAAGGTATCAAGGAACCCCTCAATGACCTCCTGGTCCAATAAGGACTCCATTGTAATTGATTCCTTTCCCACAAGCCACGCCAAAACAACTTTGGATTGCTTGTGGATTCACACTACTACATAGGTTTTCCTCATCCACCATGGAATCAAATCATCACCACCATCACCATGTTTCGGCCCTACAAAGACTAACTTGGCATTTAACAAGTAAGCATCTTTTAGCTCCTTAGCACTGTTTGATATTGTAAGTATAAACTGCATGGGTATCTGTATATCATATGAGTATAGTTTTTTTTTCTTAGAAAAAAATTATGAATTCATTGCAAGTAGAAAAGAACTTACATTTCTTATGTGCACCTGCACTTTCAGAATATCGTATGAGTAGAGATATTGATTCAATTTATGTATGATATTATAACATTTACTGGACAGAGCATACTCCCCTATGTGCCACTATGTCCTGTATTGCACCATTATGTGTTAGATGATTCAAAAAATTTGCAACACTTATTTCTAAATAAAATATCGATCGATGTATGACATTGCCATTGAATAGATACAATGTCATTTTCCTCTGAATATTTCACACATTATACTTTTGGCCTTATATAGTCCAAATGAGATGTAGGTGAGTCCAGGTGAGATGTAAATGAGGTATGAACAATGTAATCATAAATAAAAATTATATTAACTCAGTAAAAGAAATTGGTATTATATATTTGTGAATTATTCATAATTAAATAAAAATATTATAAACCATTTGACTTCATTATTTAACAGATATTTCTAGTTCTAGCTCTGATTTTGATTTTGATTAATTATTTTTTTAATCAAAGCTTTACTTGGATTTCATTTTTTTTTTTCATTCAGATTTTCTTAAAAGACTTTATTGCTCATTCTAATACTTGTTTGTTTGATCTTGCTATCAATTTAACAGTATTACATGGCTACATGCCAATCCAGATATATCGAACTTTTGTAGTAACTAGAAAAGCCAGCTCGTATCTTTACTTCTAAGGCCTGTAAATTTTGACTTACTTTTGGTAGATCTGGTACCCTTTCCATTCCTTTAACTTTGGCATCGATTTTTGTTTCCTAAATTCTCTATTTTCTGGTACAAACTTAAGCACTCTGCATCAGATGCCAAAACATGTAGGTACTAAAATTATTGAAAAACAAAACTGCCTTAAACTTCCATCTGTATTCCATTGATGATCCACTTTCTAATTCAGATTCCACCAGCATTTTGGACATGAGAACTTTATAAATAGACTCCTTATGTGAAGCAGTAACCATGGACTCCTGCAATAAATAACAACAACAATGACAAGACCAACAACGCAGATAACTTTTCAGATTATATCTGGAAATATTTAACAACATAGGAAGAAAATCAATACATTCAGTAACATGAGAGAGACATGATAGAGATCAAATTCATTTTATAATTCCAAGAAGATCACCAAAAATAATTCATTTTACAAGTGGCTACCAAAACACTCAAGCAAGCAAGCATATCAGTGTTGCAGCCAATCAACCATTATGTAAAAATTACTACTACTACAGCTTTTATGCTTGCTTACATCTACTCTGAACCAAAAGAATTAGATTTCAAGTTCCAACCTCTTTAAATGGGCACTGAACCAACTACAAACCACTTTATCTATATTTTGATGAAATGCACACCCACCAACCTCTTTAAATGGGCATTGAACCAACTACAAACCACATTATCTATATTTTGATGAAATGCACACCCACCATATCTATATTTTGATGAAATTCACACCCACCACTGGCCACTTCCCCTCATTCTGAGGATGGTAACCAAGGTTAACCAACCAGTTGCAATTTTGGAAAACTAATCCAACAGAGACATCGAATGACACCCATGACATTCACAAAGGTAGCCAGCCTAGAGACTTGACTCTGCAACCTCACACTTGCAATTCATAGCACTTTAACCACATGAACTAACTCATCAGGTCACAATCACCTATAACTATTACTATCCTCTTTCGTATTCTTTGTAATATTATGCTTATGCTACAAATATATCTGCAATGATTGCTAATTTCAAGTGCACTTTGTCTCCATGTACTTACGGTCAAGCATTTATCTTCTCCCCTTACATTCATGCATTGCACTTTCTTGGTGCAAATTCCTCATAATGAAATTGTTCATGGAACACCTCCACGGATTCATAGAACATCCCCACTGAAAATTTTAGGCCAAAAAGAAATCTGATCTATTGGATACATGGATGCATCGAATTTCGATAGCTGAAAAAGTCAAATCAACTAGGAAAGCTAATAGTGGAGATCTTAAATCATAACATCTCAATAAAAAGAAGCTGACTCACACTATTATTATGTTCGAAAAAACATGCTTGGTTTGAGCTAAACTACTTCAGTAGCTCAGAATGTTGTAGTCTCTTAGCAGTCTATTGGCTTCTCTCAACCCACTCAAATAGGCACCATGAGTTGTTGAATAATAGTTCCTATCAGTAGCCTCACCTGCAAAAAAAATTTGCAGAGGCTTGCTGCTAGTTTGATCCTCTGCATATGACAATGGCTCAACCAATATATCAATATCATCCCATGTTGAGCCCATAGGATCATAGGTATAAGACCCCTAAAACAGAGGATTCCTGCCCCAATCACTCCTCAGAATGTCTTCTATCATAGAACTCTTATCTCCCTCACCAACGTTGTTTCTTCCCTTCTTCAGATCCATGCTGAATGTAGATAAGGTATCAAGGAACCCCTCAATGACCCCCTGGTATGATAAGGACTCCATTGTAATTGCTTCCTTTCCCACAAAACACACCAAAACAACTTTGGATTTCTTGTGGATTCACACTAATGCGTAGGTTTTCCTCATCCACCATGGAATCAAATCATCACCACCATCACCATGTTTCGACCTTGCAAAGACCAACTTGACATTGGGGATCTCTGAAACATCAAGTCCCATATGTAGCAACACCTTATCCACAACGCCAAAGTGAAGTCTGCTGATTGCACTGACTTTGTAGGGTGGCAGGTGTGGCTGGAAGCCATGAAATACAGGGACCCATGGATTCTGATCCTTGCTACTATCTGCATCATTCTTATTTCATTTTTTTATGATAGACTTCAATACACCCAATGAAGCAGTGAGGATAACATGATCGGCCTCAACATCTACATCAGGCCCCTTCAACAACACGACCCTTCTCCCACCAATCCTCACCTCGCAACCCCAAGCTACACTCTCAACCTTAGCATTGTACACTATACTCTCCTCAGGTAGCCTATTCACAAGCTCCTTCATGACACTAGAGAACCCCCTGGGGATGGACAACTGTTTCCCAAGGAATTCCCAATACTCACTAAAAGACTCAATGTCCACATTATCCAAATCGTCTGCAACAGTGGTGATCCTATCATTGTGTCATCGGCTTTGAAACACAAACTCCTACAATGACCTCAGATACCAATCGGGTCTTGGCTCCTCTCCCAATTATGCCGAAATAGCCGATGGGGATGTAGATTGGGTTGCGTTATTCTTAGTATTCTTCGATAAATATTCCTCCAACCCTGCTCTCAGATAAGCCCGCAAGACCCCGTTTACAGCCCCATGCTTGCGCTCTTCCAGAGCGTGACCATTTGGTAAAATCATATTGTTGGAAATAATACTGAGAGGGGGGGTGAATCAGTATTATTAAAACTTTTCAATATACCATCCAAATTTATACTTCAACTTATTTCTTCAGATATTGATGATTAACTTATGCATAATAATGAACAAGAACATGAAAAACAGATAGTCACACCATAGAACACTAGATATAAGGTGGAAACCCAATGTGGGTGAAAACCACCTGCTGCAATATGTCTCTATCTTCTTTCAATTAGAAACTTCTTTTACAATGATTTTGTACTGGTGCAGTCCTTTACCAGTACGCAGGCTACAACCTGCAGAGAGCTACAACTCTCTCTCGTTTTCCAGTCTCTCCTGGAAGGGAGCTACAACCCCCTACTTCTTTTCTTTCAAGGACCACTTTTCATAAATTTTCAAATTGGATCCATGATCATCAAGTACACAGTCAATTGCAGTAACCAGATCAATCAATAACAGTAAGCTAAACCCAGAACACCTTATCAACAAGAAAAGTCAGCCAATAAAAGTCTTAAGACAGATCCGCAGTATTTCTTTATCTGGCCTGCATGGCTCCGCACTTCACCTTTGCGTATCCCCGCAGAGATCCTTCTACTGCGCCGCGTACCCACGCACCTGTTCGTTCAATCACGCCGCGTACTTCTGCTGTGCCCACGCACCCACTGCTTCTATCGCGCCGCGTACCTACGCACCTGCGGCTTCGGTCGCGCCACGTAATTTTACTGTGCCTCCGCACCTGAACCTCCTATCGCGCCGCGTACCTCCACACTGGAACCTTTTCTGCGCTACGGATCCTCGCACTTTCTCTGTGTATCGCATGCGGACCTCCGCACCGGGGCTTTTGCTGCACTGCGTACGCCTGCACTTTCACAGTGAATGGTCTGCATACCTCTGATTAGAACCCAATTAACAGTCCTCCTAAGTGCCACTGACAGTCAGATTCACAGATCTGATCTTGTGCCCGAGAGATCACAGCTTATCAATAGATTTTCCTTTTATTTCACTTTGATTTAGATCTAGCTTTAGAAACCAATAACCCAATATTTCAGATCTTAAGATATTCAAGATTCACGAGAGTGACTAGCCAAGTGATCTCCTTTCCCTTTTATAGGTGAGCCCTTATTAAAACCATGAATCAAAACCATAGAGAACCAATACAAGGGACCCAAAAACCTTGGGCTCAATAATAATAATATAGAAACAATACCACGGATCAAAACCGTAGGATCATGATCGACGGGCTAAATACCACGGGCCAAACATAAGAAACCCCACTTGAGCGCGCTTCTCTGCCTTGGAGTGAGTGAAATGGGGGACCGCACCTTCTGAACGGGGAACCTGCGGGTATGTACGCACCTCTTGGTCGGAGCACCTGCGTGTACGCACCTTTTTCACTGAGCACCAGCGGACCTCTTAATTTTTATCATTTTGAGAGCCTGATCAGAGTTTTGCCACCTGTATGAGTTGCCATCAAGTACAACACCTGTACCATAGAGCCAAACCAGAATCATAATGCCAACAATCTCCCCCTTTGGACTTGATGGCAACCTCAAGATCCTCCACGTCATTCTCCCCCTTTGACATCAAGGGCAAAGGGTTATACTCCCCCTGAGAACATGCTCCCCCTGATTATAGACCAGATCTGCAAAAGAATGATCACCAAACACCATAAATGAACATGAAAGAGATAGAGACATATTGCAGCGATATTTGGATCAGCATCCATGATCTCCTTTTGTACTTCTATCATAATGCCAACAATGCATTATATGCTCCCCCTGAACCTGTGCCATCAAATGTATACCCCATACGATTCTCACGTACAACAACAGATGAGATTCAACAACAAGATGATGCATCAACAACCCCCAGCTTTTGCCTGAGGTATTCAAAGGTCTCCCTGGGCAATGGTTTGGTGAGTATATCAGCAACCTGTTCCTTAGAAGGAACATACTCCAACTTGACCTTTTGTTCAAGCACTTGTTCCCGGAGAAAGTGATACTTGATTGGTATGTGCTTGGTCTTTGAATGCATGAATGGGTTCTTTGAAATGCTGATTGCACTTGTATTATCACATAAGATGGAGATAGGTGGTGTACAAGTGATTTGAAAATCTTGCAAGGTCCGCATCATCCAAAGGAGTTGAGTGCAGCAAGATGCAGCAGCAACATATTCCGCTTCAGCTGTAGACAAGGCAATCGAACTCTGTTTCTTGCTGAACCAAGATACTAATCTGGAACCCATAAAGAATGCACCACCACTTATGCTCTTCCTGTCATCCACGCTTCCGGCCCAATCTGCATCTGTATAAGCATGAAGTGTGAGATCTGTATCTCTAGGATACCATAAGCCATAATTTTGAGTCCCTTGAAGATATTTAAAAATTCTCTTCACTGCCTGAAGATGAGTTTCATTTGGATTTGCCTGATAGGCAAATCTTCCAACTATTCCTACTGCATGCATGATGTCTGGTCGGGTACCTGTCAAATAAAGTAGACTTCCAATCATAGATCTGTAGGTTGGTTGATGCACTGCTGCTGATTCATCATTTGCACTGAGGCTACATCCTGTGACCATGGGTGTACATACTGGTTTTGCATCTTCCATGCCATATTTCTTCAAAATCTGCTTGAGATACTTGGTTTGAGACAAGAAGATCCCTCCTTCTTTTTGTTGGATTTGCAAACCAAGAAAATATGTCAGTTCTCCAAGCAAGGACATTTCGAATTCTTTCTGCATCACCAAGGCAAAGCTTTGACTCATAGCTTCTTCATTGCTGCCAAAGATAATGTCATCTACATACACAACAAGTATTAGTAATTTGTCATTTTCAACTTTTATATAAAGATTGCTATCTGCTGATCTTTTGAAAAACCTTGTTGATGAAGATATTTGTCCAAACGATAGTACCAAGCCCTTGGAGCTTGTTTAAGACCATAGAGAGCCTTTTTCAGTCTGCATACAAGATTTGGATCATTTCCAAGAATGAAACCATTTGGCTGCTCAGTGTATACTTCTTCTTCTAAGTCTCCATTCAGAAAGGCTGATTTTACGTCCATTTGAAATACTTTGAACTTTTGAAAGCTTGAGAGAGCAAGGAACATTCGGATGGCCTCAAGTCTTGCAACAGGAGCAAAAGTTTCTTCAAAATCTATTCTTTCTTGCTGTGCATACCCTTTACAAACAAGTCTGGCCTTGTTTCTAATTACTTCCCCATCTTCATTCAACTTATTTTTGAAGACCCATTTTGTCCCTATAACATTCTTATCCTTTGGTCTAGGAACTAACTCCCAAGTGTTGTTCTTTTCGATCTGCTCAAGTTCTTCATCCATTGCTTTGACCCAACATTCATCTTTGCATGCCTCTTTCACATTTTGTGGTTCAGTGGAAGAGAGTAATGCCAAATAGCTTGAAGCTTCTGCAATTGTTCTTCTTGTTTGTACACCTGCTTCTTTCTACCCCAAAATTTGAGATTCTGGGTGATTCTTCTGAACATACCTGGATGGAGTCTTCTCTTCTATCCTTATCTGTTCCTCTGGTGCTTCTTGAGGTTCTTCTTCTTCATCATTTTGTCTTTGAGGGTAGTCTTCATCTTCTTCGATATTTTCATGATTTACTTGCCTAGGAATGTATCCCTTTTCATCAACCACTACATCAATGTTGTCAACAATTCTTCCAAGTCTTTTATTGTAGCACTTATATGCTTTGCTGTGTGGAGAATAACCAAGAAGAATGCCTTCATCTGCTCTAGGTTCAAGTTTCCCAAGTTGCTCATCAGTATTCTTAATATAACATTTGCTCCCAAAGATTTTGAAATGCTTTACCGAAGGAGTCTCACCATACCAGAGCTCATGAGGAGTTTGAGTGCTGTTCACTCGGACATTTGTTTTGTTGAGAATAACAACTGTAGCATATGCAGCTTCACCCCAGAAAGTTGAGGGAGTTCCAGATTCATCAAGCATAGCACGAGCCATTTGTTGGACTGTTCTGTTCATCCTTTCCACCATTCCATTTTGCTGAGGAGTTCTAGCTGTAGAGAATTCTCTTCTTATCCCATGTTCTTCACAGAAATCGAAAAATTCATTTGAGGTAAACTCCCCACCTCTGTCGGACCTGAGGAACTTAATTTTGTAACCTGATTCATTTTCAACCAAGGCTTTGAAGGATTTGAATTTTTCGAATGCTTCATCTTTGTGCTTCATAAGTCCTAACCAAACAAACCTGGAGAAATCATCAATGAATAATATCAAGTATTCTTCTCCTCGAGGTGTCCTTTTCCTAAATGGACCACATACATCTGTATGGACTAGCTCAATAGGCATGCTAGCTGATCCTTCCTTCTCTGGAAAGTTAGTTCTAGTTTGCTTTCCAAACTGACATGATTTGCATATGGTGTTGTCTGGAATTTTGATATCTGGAAGACCACGAACTGCCTGATATTTGCATGCTTTCCTTATTTGTGAAAAGCTTAGATGCCCCATCCTCCGGTGCCATAACCAGTGTTCATCATCCTTGCTCAAATAGCATTGTTGTTGTCCTTCTTCAAATATGTATAGATTATTTGGAGTTCTTCTACCTTTGATCACTGTTTCACCTGTATTAAGATCACGAACACGACATCCATTTGATCTAAATATTACCTCGGTTCCTTGATCACACATCTGGCTGACACTCAAAAGATTATGCTTCAATCCATCAACATACAAAACATTTCCAGCTTTGACCTTTTCCTTTAACTGAGCAGTGCCTTTTCCTTTTATAGCTGCAGGAGTATCATTTCCAAAAGAAACTTTCTTTCCCTTTTCTAAAGCAGAATATGATTCAAGTTTTTCTTTATCACCTGTCATATGCTTCGAACATCCACTGTCGATGTACCATATATTTTCTTGTCCCTCTGCATAAAATGCTATCCCACATCTTTCTGTTTGTGTTTCCTTTATTCTCCATGTTCTGGTGCTTGAGGCTTGTTCCTTTGTTTGTTGAAACCTGCTCCTGCATTCAGAATCTTCATGACCAAAGTTATTGCAAATAGAACATTCAACTTCATTTTCAAGAGCCGAAAAGTTGTTATAGGTCCTTTTTGTAAACCCGCTCATACTTCTTTGTTTTTGAGCTTCTCTAGTCATGATTGTTTTATATGCAACACATTGAGCTGCTTTGTGACCAAAGTTATGGCAAGAGAAACATTGTCCATTGAAGAAACTTCTGTGATTATCAAATCTACCGGCCAAATGATTGTAATTTCTATTGTCATCCATTCTTGAAGCAAATTGAGAAGATTTTTCCTGTGGCTGGTTGTAGCTTTTGTTCACCCTTAAGATGAATTGCCCCTGGTTTACCTGATAGTCTTTGTTTGTTCTCGATGTAATTCGTCCCTGCTTTACTTGGTGATCTCCATTGTGCTTTTGCTCATTCCTTCTTGCTGCATCAAGATAACTCTTTGAGGTGGATGCTTGAGATGTTTCTCCATTATATCCCAGACCTGTCTTGTTTAGCGGAGAACGTTGTACATTGATGATCTCATCCAGAGTTTCAGATCCTTTGACAAACTTAAGATTAATAGCCTTTGTTTTCTCAATTTCTTTTCTAAGGCCAACAATTTCACATTCTAACTTTTCAAGAAGTTTTTCTTTTTCATCAATTTGAAATTGTAGGGTATCAATGATCACATTCTTTTCTTCTATACATGTCTTGAGTCTAGAAATCTCTTCATAAAAGCTATCCACATCTATAGCATCCATGTAATCATCATCTTCAAATGCCATTAAAATTTTATAGTCATTACCTCGTTCATCTTCATCACTATTTGATAGACCATCACTGTCTTCATGAGTGTAGTAGCTTTTCTTATTTGCATTATGTTTCTTGTTCCATCTAGCAGGTTCCTTTCCTTTATCAATCTTATCCTTATGAGGACATTTGGTAGCATAATGACCTACTCTTCCACAAGCAAAACATTTAAAAGGTAACTTACCTCTGAACTTTCCAGTACCCCGTTGAAGATTTCTGACAAAATTTGATTCTTCTTCTTCTTCTGGCACGTGACTTGATTCATAGTAGTCTCCTTTGCCTGAAGCCTTAAAAGTAGCTTCTCTCCTGTCTGATGGACCTCCTTTTCTCATTTCATAAGCAGTTAGAATTCCGTGTAGCTGAGACATAGTAAGAGTTCGTAGATTTTCCTTTTCTTCTATTGCAGACACTTTAGATTCAAACTTGGGGGACAAGGATCTTAGAACTTTTTCAATCACAATAGCCTCTTTTATTTCTTCACCCAAGTTTTTCATGCAATTAACAATCTCGTCTACCCGAAGGAAATAGTTAGCCACACTTTCATCATTATACATTCTGAGATTCTCATACTGAATCCTGAGGGTTTGAAGTTTAGCACGCTTTACCTGTTCATCTCCTTCGTAGCTCAAGACAATCTTGTCCCATATTTCTTTTGCGGATTTATATTGCATAACCTTCACGAATTCTGATTGAGATAAGCATCCCAGCAGAGTATTGACTGCTTTAGCATTTGTTTCATATTTCTTCTTCTCGGCCGGATCTGTAGGAGTAGCTGAAGGAAAAGTGTAGCCTGTATCTATGATATCCCAAACTTCTGTACCAAGAGATTGAAGATAGGCAGTAACTCTTACCTTCCAATAATTGAAGTTTGTCCCATCAAAAATTGGTGGCCTGATTGATGCTTCCCTCTCGTAGTTGCTCATGATGAATGATCTTCCTTCAAGCGATCAAGCTTCTCTGAAGGACCTGCTATGATACCAATTGTTGGAAATAATACTGAGAGGGGGGGTGAATCAGTATTATTAAAACTTTTCAATATACCATCCAAATTTATACTTCAACTTATTCTTCAGATATTGATGATTAACTTATGCATAATAATGAACAAGAACATGAAAAACAGATAGTCACACCATAGAACACCAGATATAAGGTGGATACCCAATGTGGGTGAAAACCACCTGCTGCAATATGTCTCTATCTTCTTTCAATTAGAAACTTCTTTTACAATGATTTTGTACTGGTGCAGTCCTTTACCAGTACGCAGGCTACAACCTGCAAAGAGCTACAACTCTCTCTCGTTTTCCAGTCTCTCCTGGAAGGGAGCTACAACCCCCTACTTCTTTTCTTTCAAGGACCACTTTTCATAAATTTTCAAATTGGATCCATGATCATCAAGTACACAGTCAATTGCAGTAACCAGATCAATCAATAACAGTAAGCTAAACCCAGAACACCTTATCAACAAGAAAAGTCAGCCAATAAAAGTCTTAAGACAGATCCGCAGTATTTCTTTATCTGGCCTGCGTGGCTCCGCACTTCACCTTCTGCGCTTCTACGTATACCCGCAGAGATCCTTCTACTGCGTCGCGTACCCACGTACCTGTTCGTTCAATCACGCCGCGTACTTTTGCTGTGCCCATGCACCCACTGCTTCTATCACGCCGCGTACCTACACACCTGCGGCTTCGGTCGCGCCGCGTACTTTTACTGTGCCTCTGCACCTGAACCTCCTATCGCGCCACGTACCTCCGCACTGGAACCTTTTCTGCGCTGCGCACCCTCGCACTTTCTCTGTGTATCGCTTGCGGACCTCCGCACCGGGACTTTTGCTCTACTGCGTACGCCCGCACTTTCACAGTGAATGGTCTGCGTACCTCTGATTAGAACCCAATTAACAGTCCTCCTAAGTGCCACTGACAGTCAGATTCACAGATCTGATCTTGTGCCCGAGAGATCACAGCTTATCAATAGATTTGCCTTTTATTTCACTTTGATTTAGATCTAGCTTTAGAAACCGATAACCCAATATTTTAGATCTTAAGATATTCAAGATTCACGAGAGTGACTAGCCAAGTGATCTCCTTTCCCTTTTATAGGTGAGCCCTTACTAAAACCATGAATCAAAACCATAGAGAACCAATACTAGGGACCCAAAAACCTTGGGCTCAATAATAATAATATAAAAACAATACCACGGATCAAAACCGTAAGATCATGATCGACGGGCTAAATACCACGGGCCAAACATAAGAAACCCCACTTGAGCGTGCTTCTCTGCCTTGGAGTGAGTGAAATGGGGGACCGCACCTTCTGAACGGGGAACCTGTGGGTATGTACGCACCTCTTGGTCGGAGCACTTACGTGTACGCACCTTTTTCACTGAGCACCAGTGGACCTCTTAATTTTTATCATTTTGAGAGCCTGATCAGAGTTTTGCCACCTGTATGAGTTGCCATCAAGTACAACACCTGTACCATAGAGCCAAACCAGAATCATAATTCCAACACATATTTTGCGCCTTACCCAATAAACCCTTGTATAGTCTAACCATTGGATCTACCAAAGATGGAGGCACCAATAATCCTCCTTCTACCAAAATGGCCGAAATGTCCCTGATATCTTCCATGAACTCCCATGGCTTCTCCCTATCCTCCATGGCACCAATCTGCTTAGTGATGGCATAAACAGGGCTCCCTTCAATACCATGAATCCATGTTGCCCCCCATTCTACTCTTTCACCATGAAAGTCAGTGTTGCAGATCCTTCCTTTGTCTCAATTTCTGGCCTCTAAGACCACGAAATCCAATTTGATTGAGGCACAGGCCTCCATTAAACGATTTGCAGCAGAGAGGCCTGCCATTCCTGCTCCTACTATGACGATACGGGGCTTTTTGGCTATATTCATGATGTTTTTCGATGCACCCAACTGGTATTTTTCAAATTTTTGAAGCCCTAGATGGACCAAAAAGAAGCATCGTAGTCAAAGAAATTTGAAGTGCCTGTGACGAAGATGGTTTTTTCCAGGTACATAAGCTTTCAGAGATGCATAATACTTCATCGTATTTTCCTTTGTGTATAGTTTTCTGATATATTGTTGTACCAGATTGTGAACCATGGCATGCCAGAGATGGTCATGAAAAGCATGATGGGAATAACCAAGGAATTCTTTGAAATTCCTCTAGAAGACCGAGCATGCCTCTACTCAGAGGGCCCAATGCAGAGTGTTTGGCTTTCACCAAGCTCCAATATTAGCAAAGAAAAAGTCCTTAATTGGAGAGATTATCTGGAGCATCCATCTCATCCTCTGGAACAAGTGATAGACTCGTGGCCTGAAAAGCATACAGCTTACAGGTAATCATTTACAAATTTACATGAAACCCTTGAAATAATAGATAAGGGGTTAGCTAAAAAAAAACAGAAAATTTATTTTTTCTGTCTTTGTTACAGAGAAATTGCAAGTAAATATGCCACAGAAGTGAGAGCATTGGTTCTAAGACTGCATACCCAGGTCTCCATGGCAATGTTTCCTTTGGCTTCTGTCATCTCCAGATACTCCGCCACACAACGAAGCTCGCATATCTATAAATTCTTAGCATTACTTACATTTGGCAGTGCTCATCTGTAAGTTTTTTGTTCTATGCATTTGGAAGCTAAAGCGAACCGGTCCTACCCCTATCGTGCAATAAAACCTACCTCTCGATCAATGGGACCAGTGAATGGATCAATTGCTAGATCTGCTACTAGACTACTTTTCGCGAGGCTGTATGTATTTTTCCCTAACTGTGTAACTGTTTTCCTTTCTTAACTAACTATTAATCCAATGACACAAACAATTTTAATCGTCTAACATCTGATTAGACGCTCCATACAGAGACAGGTGGCAGTTTGGGAAATTGATTTCAAAGGGAAACCACTTACGGTGTAATTAAAGAGTTGATCCTCATATCCCACGGATGAAAACATAAATGCAAACAAAAAAATCACCATGATCACTCTCAATAATAATTTGAGGCATTGTACATATGGATTTTTATCTAAAATGCTCGAGAAGCACTTGCAGAAAGAAAAATCTTCATGGATAGCCTAGTTTTCAAAACCCTAGGGTATAGAGGAACTATGCCTTTTGTAATTTTCCCATACGCAATTATATTATATATCTAATTTTTTGTTACATCAATTTTAATCAAAAAAATTATTGAAAATGGTTTATATTTGTTTTACCTCTTGTTTGGTGCATAACTAGTGAGTTATTATTTAATAAAAAAAATATTAGGTAAATGAGTATGATTAAGTAGATGAGGAAGAATATATACCTCTAGTTTCATGCGTAACATTAGCAAAGAAAAACAATGTAAACTTTGAAACGGGAACTATAAACTCAAAACGAGAACTCTACCCAAAAAACCCTGAAAAAACATGAAAAACAGTGCTAAAAACAAAAAGTGTGTATACTAGAATGATGGTTTTTTTTTAGGGTCAATTTCGAACTTGTTTTAAAAATGACAGTGAAAACGAATTTTTTGTGCAAAAGTTGTGCAAAAACCAGCTTGAAAATGAAAAGTGCTAATAATGGAACGATGGATTTTTTTTTAGAGTTAATTTTCAACATTTTAAAAAATACCAGTAAAACCGAATTTTTATGTGCAAAAATTGTGCAAAAAACACCCTCAAAATGAAAAGTGTTGATGCTCGAATAACACTTTTTTTTTTGGGGGGGGGGAGGGGCGGGGGTATATTTTCAACATTTTGAAATAATGGTGTAAAAAATTTTGTTATGACTCCAAAAAACATTAAAATTTCAAAAAAGTAATGAAAACATAAAATTAAAAAAAAAAAAACAAAAATAAAAACAATGAAAAAAAACACAAAAAAAGAGTTAAAAAAAAAATACCAGAATGTAAATAAAAATATATATTAAAAACAAAACATAAAATAAAAAAAATAAAAAAAAATAAAAAAAAGAAGAAGAAGCAAAATTAACCTATAAGATATAAGAATTAAAAAATTAAAAAAAATTTAAAGAAATAAATAATAAGAAAAACATATTTCAAAAAAATAACATTTTTTTTTAATGTGGTAAACCATAAAAAAAATTTAGCAAAAAAAAAAACTATAAAATTAAGTAAAAATCGGAAATTTTAAAAAAGCATTAAGAAAAACTAAAAAAATAAAATAAAATTAAAAACAAAGTAGATTAAAAAAAAAATAGAAAAATAACAAAAAAAAAAAAAAAAAATTTAAAAACTACAAAAATTAAGATTAAAAACATTCTCAAAAAACCCTAAAAAACAAAAATATGCTGAAATTTAAAATAAAATAAAAACCCGAAAAACAATTAAAATTAAAAAAAAATACATATTTTCAAATTAAATATCATTTTCAAAAAAAATTAAAATTAAAAAAAGCTAAATATATTTTTATATTTTTTAAAATAACATTTAAAATATATATATTTTACAAATATATATAAAATTAAAAAAAAAAACATTTAAAATATATATACACAATAAACATATTTAACAAAAAATATTTTTTATTTAGAAAAAAACAATTTTATCGGCCACCCTCCCCACGGGCAGCTGGGCGGTGGCTATTCGATTTTGAGAATCGAATAGCCACTTCCTGGCCACCCCCACGGGCGGTTGGGCGGTGGCTATCCGATTCTCGGAATCGAATAGCCACCACTCAGCGACCTGTGGGGGTGGTCGGGTGGTGGATATTTGATTCTGAGAATCGGATAGCCACCGCTCGGCCGCCTGTGGGGACGGCCGAGCGGTGGCTATCCGATTCTGAGAATCAGATATCCACCTCAAGGGCGGTCAGGGGTGGTTATCCGATTCCGAGAATCGGATAGCCACCACCTGACCGTCGGTGGGGGTGGTTATTTGATTCTCGAAATCGAATAGCCATCGCTCGACCGCCCGTGGGGGTGGCTATCCGATTCTCAGAATCGAATAACCATCACCCGGATGCCCATGGGGGTGGCTATCCAATTCTCAGAATCAAATAGCCATCACCCGGTTGCCCATGGGGGTGGCTATCTGATTCTCGGAATCGGATAGCCACCGCCCAGCCACCCGTGGGGGTGGCCAGGCGGTGGCTATCCGATTCCGAGAATCGGATAGCCACCCCCATGGGCAGTCAGGCAGTGGTTATTCAATTCCGATTACGGGAACATGCGTTCAATATTTGTAATATGTGATTTTCACATTAATTTTTAAGTTAATCATTATTTTTTGAAAAAAAAGTGGTTATTATTATTTTTTGACATGAAATTCATAAAAAAACTATTATTTAACCATTTTTAGTTAAAATTTTCGTATAAAAATTGTGATTTTGACATGTCAATTCTAGCAAAAAATTATCAAAATGTGTAGTTTTTTAGTTATATTTATGTTAAAAATGGTTATTTTTATGTCCATTGTTAAAAAATATTGTTTTTTAGAAACAATTATTTCATGTGGATTGAAAAATTAATTAAGGATGTATAAATATGTAGAATATTGAAAATTCAAAATATCAACATTCTAATTTAAAAATGCAAAACAATAAAAACCTCACTACAAAAAAATTAAAATTAAAATAAAAACAAGAAAATATGAAGAAAACGACCACTTCAAAAATTATTAAATTTACAAAATAATTATTTACATTTCATACATTAGAAAATTTAAAGTCAAAAAATAGGTCTTTTAAAAAAAGGGTCTGATGCAAAATTACCACTTTTTTAAATCAGCATGAAAATCACTACCATTCTAAAACACAATGTTCGTAAAAAAAAATTAAAGTGCCAAAAACCATGCTCTAAAAAAGACATGTGTTCTACATCACCCCTTTTCAAAATCAGGTCACTTTTTTGCTATCTCTACGAAACGGGTAACAGTATCAGTTCCCGTTTCAAAGTTTACATTGTTGAAAGCATATGTTCCATCCATAGTTCGTTATTCCCCAATGGTATCTTATAACCATAATATCGATTCACATAGAATGTTCATCACAAGCTATAACATTATGGATGTTTACTGGCACACTCACATCCAAAAATAAATAGAGATAATGATACTTCATAAAAATGTTGTACCATCATATAAAATTCCATTTACAAGAATTACATTGGCACATATAACATTGATTTCCCATTATGAAGAAATAGTAAACCTATAGCAATATTCAACATTCAACATTCAAATACTAAAATACTCCAGCAAAGTGCATTTTATTAATCAATTGAATAAACAAACTAAAGGAAAAACTTATCTATTTGAAAGTTAAAGGCTAGCATTAACTTAGGTAGATAAATGTTCCACCCAACCATACACTCTATTGTGTTTATTCTTTTTATACTAGGCCACCCCAATTGATTCTATGATACGAACATTTTTATGGAAATCATTTTATCTTAGGACAAAAAATTACATATCCCATTGTCTCACCACTACTTTTTTTTCTTGGAACAACACAACTATTTTGGTGACACATTGCTTTCCTTAAATAGAAAAATGAGAATATCTTCCTTATCTATTCAATATTCCCTCAAAAGTCTCTGAGATCTCCCTCTATGTGTGCATAGAGGGTCTATATACTATCCATTAACTTCAACAACATTTACTTAGTTCTTGACCTTTTTCAAGTTATAAAGGCTTCCTTGCTTGGTCGTTCAACCCACACTATGGTTTTGTCCTTAGATTCTATGCATGTATTCTCCATCACATAGCTTGATATCTTTCCTCGATCCCTTTCCAACCCAATTTTTTAAATCTCTCTATGTCCTCCCTCTCTAGAATTCTCTTATTTTCCAAGGAATTAGCTTCTAACCATTTTAATCTCTTCCTTATCTAGTTTCATAATCTATACATATTTCTATAGTTCTCATCACATGAATTCAAAAATGGTCTCTATCATTCCTTGATCAACCTCCCAGTATGAATCAATACCTCTAAAACTACTTTCATGGATGTTAGCATCAACCAAGAGGGATTGAATTGACCTCTCCCTCTATTTCTTTCTCTCTTATAACCTACTTCTCTTCCATATGATTTTCCTTCTTTATTGTGTCTAGCCCCACACATCTCTCTTCAATATTCTTTCCCAGAGTTCGTAATGGTCACACACCATTCATGTGAATGTGAAATGGCCTCCACCATTCACCTTAGAACCAAAATTAATTATTTCATTTAGGTGATCATTGTATTGTACTATGTCTCTTGTCTTAGTCCAATGTTGACCAATAATGAATCATTCTTTCTTCCCTACAATTATTCTCAAACATGCCTCTAAGACTATATGAATCATTGCCTCTCTACAGTAAATTTCCTGCATCTATTATGAAACCAGCTCACAAAAAGATAGAAAAGATAGATCAACGCCTTAGAATTCAGCCTCTTCGAGGGGGCAACCTCCTTTACATTACACAAATGAATGATTCTTTGATGATTCAAATGACAAAACCTCCTTTCTATATATAGGAGTCTAAGGAGTCACAATATAACCCAGCCGACCTAACAATAATAATATAAAGGCACAAAAATAACAATAGAGGGATTCTATGGGGCACAGTACTAACAATATGGGGACAATAGGAGCACATCAATATTAATAAGGGATACAACTACAATAGTAATGGGGTAATCACTAGTATTATAGGGACCTAACATGCCCCTCTCCTTCAAAAAAAGTGTTGTCCTCAACGCTTGAGTAGTTTTGGATGCTTCTGTATAAAATTCTCATCCTCCCATGTGGAATCTTTAGCGGATAAGTTCTTCCACTTGATGAGATACTCCAAAATTGATTGATTTCGTAGCTGTCGAGTTCTTGTTTCTGTGACTGCTTTCGGTTCCAATACAATTTTTCCTTCCTCGTCAAGTTCTGGCAATATTGTTTGAACTGGGAGCTTGTCACCTATAACCTTCTTTAAAAATGAAACATGGAAAACTGGGTGCACTCGAGAAGCTGCAGGAAGCTCCAATTTGTATGCCATAGTACCAATCTTTTGCAACACCTTGTATGGACCATAACACTTTGGTGATAATTTAGTATCCTTCTTAGCTTGCTTTAGGGACATTTGTTTATATGGTTGTAGCCGTAGGAATACCCAATCACCTACATCAAAACTTCTTTCACTGCGATGTTGATCTGCCTGTTGTTTCATTCTATTATGCGCCAACACGAGGTTATCCTTTAAGAGCTAGAGGAGTTGTTGTTGATGCTCGATGTGATGTTCCACTGCTTGAACCTTAGAATTTTCTCTTAAATATGATGTGATGGATGGTGGCTAATATCCATAAAGTGCCATAAATGGGGTCATTTTTGTTGCTGTATGGAAGGAAGTGTTATACCACCATTCAGCTAGAGGCAACCATTTGACCCATTGTGTCTGTTTATCAGATACAAAGCAACGAAGATATCCTTCCAAACATTTGTTTACTATCTCAGTTTTTCCATCAGATTGAGGATGTTAAGATGAGCTATGAACTAACTGAGTACCGAGACAAGAAAATAATTCTGTCTAAAAATTTCCAGTGAGAATGAGATCTCTGTCACTTACAATAATCTTTGGGTTTCCATGTAGCTTTTCAATTGTTTCCATAAATGCAGTAGAAACTGTATTGGCTTTAAATGGATGTGATAATGCACACAAGTGTGCATAATTGGTAAGTCTATCAACTACCACCATGATGACACTCTTTCCCTCAGACTTGGGTAAACCTGTGATAAAATCCATTGAAACCTCCTCCCAATGTTGGCTTGGAATGGATAAAGGTTGTAATAGACCTGGGGTCTTAATTGTTTCAACTTTATTTTGTTGGCAAACCAAACATTCCTTCACAAACTTTTGAATATCTAATTTAAGGCCATCCCAAAAAATTCCTTCTTAACCCTGTGGTAAGTTTTTAGAAATCATGAGTTCCCTCCTAATGGAGAAGTGTGCAATTCCATAAGAATATTTTGTTTGAGTTGAGAATTCTTACAAAGGTATAAGCGATATTTGTACCATAATGAATCATTTTGCCAGCTAAATGTATTAGATGTATTGGAATCTTGTTGTAACTTTCGAATAAGTGCCCACACTTCTTCATCATTCTTCCATTCCTCCCTTGCTTCGTTTATCCAATCTAGTTGGATAATAGAAATGGCGGACAACAATGCTTCCACATCCTCATCCTTTCTTGAGAGTGCATCTGCCACCACATTTTGCTTCCCTTTTTTGTAGATGATTTCAAAGTCATAACCCAACATCTTTGTGACCCACTTTTGTTGCTCTTCAGAGGATAATCTTTGTTCTAAAAAGTGTTTAAGCCTATCATGATCCGTTTTTACCTTGAAGTGTCTTCCCATTAGGTAGGGTCGCCATTTCTTAAGTATGTGTAGCATTGCCAACATTTCCTTCTCATAAATAGCTTTGTGTAAAAACTTTCCCTTGATTGGATGACTTTCAAAAGCAATGGGTCTTTGTTGGCCAGATAAATCGTTCTTGCGGACAAGACCAATCTCCCTAGTATCAACAGATATCTAGCAACAAGCAGGACAAGCAAATATACCTTTCTCTAAATATATTGTGATTCATTAATAAAAATTAAGAGGTGTTTTAGACCCTACCTTAAGTCCAACGCTAGTTTGTGGCAGCCATGCTTCGACCGTCCGAAAGAGTTTCCTTTTGAGAACCTGCAATCACAAACAAGCACACATCAAATAACACCTGCATAGCTAATATAATAAATCATATTCATCATGGTGATCAAGGAATCCATGAAATAAACCATAAAACACAGCTTATTGAGAAAAATAAACTTGATTGTATTAACTTTGAAAATAGAAGAAATTTACAACCTTTGGTGCCTTGATGTTGTACAAGCTCCTCCCAGGGTCCGAAACAGGAATCTCCTCTACTTTGACAAGCCTCACACTCTTCCAAATGAGATCAACAGCATTTCACCTCAAAAATCTTCATCTTTCAACCCCCCCAGTAACCAACCCAATGCTCCATTTTATAGTGCAAAGGAAGGAGGTTACAGGTCCACCTATGAAGGGATAGAGTCTTCCTTCAAAGGGATAAGATCCTCACATCAAGGGGTTAGCTCCTTAAGGCATGGGATGCATGAACCATAAAAGAGCGAACTTGCCACCTCAAGATTCCTTCTAGAAGCTTCCAGAAATGACTCAAAGTGAGTTTTTAAGAATGTACTTGCGCCTTTTTTACTTTTACAGGGGTCCGCACCCATTACACAGAGACAGAGTGGTCAGGTACGCAGGGGACATGACCAGTAGGTGCGGGACTGTAGGTAATGCTAAGAGAAAGTGCAGAACCAGAGTTTTAGAGACTTTTAAGGGCTTTCTCTTATTTTCAAGGCTTGACATGAAGAACTGAGGTTTAAGACTTGCAAAGGAGGAAAGTATGAGTGGTGATAGACTCACACCGATTGTAGAATGTCATGGTGACAATATTTTGTGCAACAGTCTTTCATCTTGCATTAAAACAACACCAATTCCATTTCCTGAAGCATCACATTCCACAATAAAGGTTTTTGTGAAGTCCGGTGTAGCTAAGACTAGTGCTTGGCACATTGCCTCTTTAAGATGTTCGAAGGCCTTTGTTTCTTCTGGAGTCCATGAAAATGCATCTTTCTTCAATAATGTTGTTAGAGGTGCTGCTATTCTCCCATAATTCTTAGCAAACTTGCAACAATACCCTGTCAACCCGAGAAATCCTCGTAGATGCTTTATGGATGTGGGAATTTGCCATTCCTTAATGGTTTTAATTTTGCTAGGGTCTACCTTAACTCCTTTATGAGATACAATATGACCCAGATATTCCACCTCTTGTACTCCAAAGAAACATTTGGATCTTTTTGCATATAATTGTTTCTCCTCTAATAGTTGTAGCACCCTGTCAACATGTTCAACATGATCCTTCCAAGACTTGTTGTAGATTAGTATATCATCAAAAAATACTAACACAAATTTTCTAAGGAAGGGTTTGAAAATGGAATTCATCAAACCTTGAAATGTAAAAGGTGCATTGGTAAGGCCAAAAGGCATGACCAAAAATTCATAATGACCCTAATGAGTTCTAAATGGTATTTTCGGTATGTCTTCAGTCTTCATTCTGATTTGATGATATCCTGAACGAAGATCCAACTTGGTGAAGTAAATTGATCCATGCAATTCATCTAGTAATTCATCAATGACAGGAATGGGAAACTTATCTTTAATAGTGAGCTTGTTGAGCTCCCTATAATCCGGACACATGCGCCATGATCCATCCTTCTTGTGCACCAATACTACGGGAGCAAAGAAAGAACTTTGACTAGGTTGAATTATACCAGCCTCTAGCATTTCTGCAACCATACGTTCAATTTCACTCTTTTGGGCATAGGGATATCTGTACAGCCTGATGTTTGGAGGAACACTTCCTGGAATCAGATGAATAGCATGATCATGATCATGAATAGGTGGGAGACCTTTGGGAGTCTCAAATACCTTGGAATGATTGTCCAAGACTTTTTGGAGATCTGAAGAAATAGATGATTTTGATGTGGAAACATCTAGCGAACATAATTGTGCAATTACACCTCTTTGTTCCTTTTTTAGAAGCTTTGTCATACCGTTAGAGCTAATTATCTTTCCTGGTTTCCCTCCAATACCCCTTAATTCAACTTCCTTTCCTTCTGCATAAAATTTCATGCAAAGTTCTTGAAAATTAAAAGCTATTGTACCCAAGGATTGTAGCCATTGGACTCCTAGTACAACATCAGCACCTCCCATTGGAATGGAAAGCATTGGGCTAGTCAATACATATTCTCCCATGGATAACTTGATATTATGGCACTTTCCAGAGAAATATTATTCCTCCATTTGCAACCATCACTTGACACTCTGGTGTTGGATATAGGAAGCAATTCAATTCTTTTGCTACGTTACAATGAATAAAATTGTGGGTACTTCCTGAATCAATCAACACTATTACCTTTTTCTTCTTGATTTGTCCTTCTATCTTGATGGTTTGAGGAGTGGTAATTCCAACTAATGCATTACAAGATATGGTCGGATTCATTTCTTCTTTATCTAGGCTTTGTTCCTGGAGTATATCCTCTTCTTTTGACCTTTCTTGCTCCTTTTCTTCTTCCTTTTCACAATCTGTGTGGAATAATTTCTTCTCAGCACACTTATGACCTTTAGTGTATTTGCTATCACAACTGTAACAAAGCCCTTTTGCTCTTTTTTCTTCCAATTTTTGTGGTGTCAACCTTATAAGTTGTGGAATACTAGGGGCAACAACGCTTCCATCTTTATAGTTGTGAGTGGTATGCTTCCTGGTTGCCATAATTTTGCTTTCCATTTTTCTTGCTAACCTGAATGCCTTCTCTAATGAATCAGGTTCCCAAAGGCAAACATCATGTTGGATATTATCCTTTAAAGTCCCCATGAACACATCAATCCTATGCTCCTCTGGAATATTTTTTACCCTTATGTTCAATTTTTGAAACTCCTCAATGTGCTCCATTATTGAACCCTTTTGTTTGAGACTTATCAATTGGCTAAAAAACGTGTTGCTTTTTGTATCCTCATAATGTGTTGTCAATTCTTCTGTAAAAATTGCCCAAGTGATAATTTGTTTATGAGAGCAAAGCCATTGATACCATACAAACTGATTTGGTTCTAAATATAAAGTTGCAATACGTACCTTTTGTGTGTTTTGCACGTTATTGAGATCGAAAAATTGCTCCATCTGTAATATCCATGTTGCGGGATCCTTGCCATCAAACTTCGTCATATCGATTTTTGGAATATGGTGGGTCTTCGATCCAACATTAGAGTCTATGAAATCATGATTAACATTTCTTTTGTTCACATCATGAGTTTCCTTTGCTACCCTTTCACCATTATTAAGTATTTCTTGTAGAAAATTTGTCAAATCTGTCTTCAAATCTATCTTCAAATCATCAATATTAGCTTCCATGCCATTCATCTTAGCTTCCACGCCATTTATCTTAGCTTCTGTTAGCTTTTGTGAGAGTGAAATTTGTTGCACTTGGTCTTGTAATTTTGATATATCATGTAGCATTTCTTCTTCTTCTTCATGAGCCATGCTAGAGCTTTCGGGTTTCTTACTAGGTGTTTTCATTTTCTTTCCTCGAGGCATCAGTTACTGATAATAATGCTCTACTATGCCCTTTGAATTCCTTCAAAATAATTTTTCAAGCCAAGCTTAAGCAAAAAGTTAAGAAAATCTACACACCTTTTTTCACTTTGTAGGAGCTTGATATTTCCTTTGATGTATCTCTGTAATTTCCAATCATCTAGTTTTGAAATTGCGACTTGTAGTAGCCCTCTGTGTCCTCTTTCCAATGCCACCAATCTGATCCCAATTTGATTCTCCAAGGAAGAGTTATGCCAAATCTCCCACAGTGGCCTGATTATATACTAGCTTAGTAGAGCGAACTTGTACGACGTGCCACATGTTCTTGTTTCGACCTCTGGCTCTAAAAAATATGTACAAGAAGCTAAAGTCCGTCCTCTTTCTATACCTTCTTACGAAATTTCAATCTGATGCTCAGAGAGAAAATTATGATGATTTTCCCCAGGTCACCTGTTTGGAATGTAATTCAGGAGTCTGCAAAAAGACGAACTTCCTTAGATCATATCTCCGCAAATATAGCACTAAAAGCTCTAAAATTTGGACCCGAGGTTTAGTGCGATTTCTTCTCAAATGGGTTTTTTTTTTGCTTCTGAAACATCGCAGAAAAAAGTTATAGTGAAAATTCCACGATGACCTATTTGGAGCAGCGAAACCCTAGAATCCAAAAGCTCTAATACCAAATGTTATGAAACCAGCTCACAAAAAGATAGAAAAGATAGATCAATGCCTTAGAATTCAGCCTCTTCGAGGGGGAAACCTCTTTTACATTACAAAAATGAATGATTCTTTGATTATTCAAATGACAAAACCTCCTTTCTATATATAGGAGTCTAAGGAGTCACAATATAACCCAGCTGACCTAACAAGAATAATATAAAGGCACAAAAATAATAATAGAGGGATTCTATGGGGCACAGTACTAACAATATGGGGACAATAGGGGCACAACAATATTAATAAGGGATACAAATACAATAGTAATGGGGTAATCACTAGTATTATAGGGACCTAACAGCATCCAATCCTGATTTTGTTCCCTCTCCATCAACCACATGTGTGGGGCGTATAATGATGAATCAATGAATAAAAAAATCACCTCATCCCCAACACCCCATGAGACCTCATTTTCACCCTTATTGTGGGGACATGATCTTTTTACAGAAAATGTGAGAAAATCTAGGTCTTACTACTCCTCTCAAAATTCCCATGATGAAGATACTTATCGCCTTGATTTCATTATTGTGGAAGGTGTACATCTCCAAAACAACCACATGCATTCCATGACTGGTAGTTAAGGTTTCTAGATTTTTAGTAAGGAACATGGTGATGAAGGAAACAAAGTAAAGTTCCAAAAAATGGAAAACTAAGGATTATTCAGCATGTAGAACCCACTAGTACCCTCTCACCTTTCCCATCTCCTGCTATGATAACCCTTTTTTTATGTGCTCCTATCTCAAGAAGATCTATCATTTTATTAAATTCAAGGAAGATAATACTTACATTATTCAATATACCATAAAATTTCTTCCTCGCGGTGTAAATAAAGCATGGTAATTAAAATATACATGCCAAACAAAATTGAACATTTAATCATAATTAAGTATAGTTAATCAATGGGATTCAATATCGAGACATTCTATCATATCCCCCTTCAAATAACACAATCATAAATATTCTCTTCTCATTAAAAACAATTATTTTCCTCATTCTTCAGTTGTATTTACAATACCATCCTATTCACTATCTTGGTATACCACCAAACTTCAACATTCCAATATATGCCTACATTAGTAATCAAGTAAGCATACATATTATAGAAATTATCAAGAAACACTTATCTTATTCACAAGATTTCTCAATTCGATGATGTAAGCATCTATTCAAATATATGTATGTATTTTTATTTAGTACTTATCTCTGAGGATATGCATCTATCCCATATAATGGCTTCCATAGGAAATAATTAATTTCATTATCCTTTCTAACTCACCCACAAGGTTCTGGCCACCATCCCACATGAGCTTTTAAGTTTCCTCCTCCTTGATACTCACCCTCTAGACTTAGATGTCCCCTTCTCTACTAAAAAATCCCTTAGGTGATCCATCTTTACATGGATTTCTCGTGTAAGGAGAGCACTAACTTACTACTAGACATCCACTAGTAGTATATAACGTGTGGCAATCACATGGTTCCTTTGTCCTAACAATGGCCTTTCTTTGAGGGTTTCCATATTCAATAGCCATCATCTGCCATGTATCATACACATATAGTTACCATAGATATATTCATAATAATACGACTTATAAATTCCAAGTCTAATTCATAAAGAATATTATATTTCATAAGTATGAGATTCCTTTTCGTAGTGTTTGGCTCTTGTGTGTTGTAGCACCTAATCTTTTTCACGGAATTACACTCATTTTCATATTTGAGACCATTCTACGTACAACCTGAACTTTTCAATCAACAAAATAAAAGAGAGTATCTATGCATATAATCCTTTCTTTCAATATTTATTACCATCTATGAGGTGTTCTCAAAATAATATTAACAAACTAATAATTCAATCATTTTTAGTTGTTAATCATACTCAATGAAATGGAACTATGTTTCAATGTCAATGGGTTACTTAACATACCTACCATTGCAAGATGAAACTAAATATTTATTCAAATAAACCAATGTGCCAATACTCATGATCAAATCTACTCAATCTATCTTTGTCGCTTGATATCAAAATACTACATTTATATACAATGTATTCCACCACCATCAGTTGGAAGGTCTAGCCAACACCTCAACACATGATCTAGTCACCTCCCATATATACCTTAGGAATACTACAAGGAACTTCCCTTCTCTACTCTATATTACCTTAGGAACCCTCTCCTCTAAAGTGTTGGGTTCTGTTATATTCTTTCCACGACTAGCCCACGTAGTTAACCAGGGGGTTAGAGGGGGCCGAAACCCCCCCTTCATTGCGCCGATTGCATAGCGGGGGGTCACAAGGGGTTTGAGGGGTACAGGTAACCCCACTCAAAATTTTGGTTTTGGAACCTATGTTAGGTTGGGAAAACCCACCTATGGTTTTGTGCATGATTTTCGCACATGTTTTTGGATACGATGGTTTTCGGTCCATGGTTTTGGATGCTTCGGCATGTATGAATATGTATTATAACATTGAAATGAACATAATGAAAAATCAAGCTGGTAGTCCCAATTTTGGGATCCAGGGGAAAATATTTGTGTATATGTGTTTTCTGTGTTATGCTCTCCAATTGTTTATTTTTTGTGTTTTAGAATTTGTATGCAGGTAATTTCTGTACGGGGTTAAAACCTACAATTGGTATCGGAGCTGTTTTGGCTTTAAGGGGATGCCTTTGTTGCTGAGGGGTTTCGCTCGGGCCTGTGGTAGACCCTTTTCAGTGAGAGATCTGCGAGATCAATTCTGGTGGTGAAAGAAGATGGTGAACAGTGGAAAGATAGAGATCGAGAAATTTAAGGGTCAGAGTTTTGAGTTGTGGAAACTCAAGATGGAGGATCTATAGGTGGATAAATATCAGTGGATCATGGTAGATCCGAGTACTAAACCAATGGGAGTGTCCGATGAAGAATGGAAAAATTTGGATCGGAAGGCAAAGAGAATAATATGATTATGTGTCTCAAATTCAGTAATGTTGAATGTATCAAGGGAAGCTACGGCGAAGGCTTTGTGGGACAAGTTAGGGACTTTGTACCAATCTAAGTCTCTGGTGAATAAACTATTCCTGCAGAAAAAGCTGTATAACCTGAGGATGAAAGATGGAGACTCGGTGACAGAGCATCTGAACGCATTTAATACTATGGTAAGTCAGTTAGCATCTGTTGATATTAAATTTCAGATGAAGATAAGTGCATCGATTTGTTGTGTTCTCTACCAGATTCGTGGGATAGTCTGGTTATTGCAATAGGTAGCAATGCAACTACCTTGCAGTTTGATGAAATAGTCCCGTCCTTGTTGATGGAGGAGATGAGACAAAAAAATATGGAGAGCCAGAATGGTGATGCCTTGTCTGTACGAGGATGGTCCCATAATAGAAACAAAAATAAGTCATCGAGTGGGAGATCTAAATCTATAGGGAGATCTAAATCTCCAGGAAAACCTGTAAAGGTGGTGTGCTGGAAATGCGGAAAGGAAGCGCACTACAAAAGGGACTATAAATCTAAAGCTCTTGACAAAGGAAATGGATCTGATGATGCTCCTTTTGCAGAGGTGAAAACCACCTCAGATGAAGGTGGGGATGTGTACTTGGCTTCTTCAAGTACACATGTAGATCATGAGGCATGGTTGATTGACTCAAGTGCATCCTTTCACTTCATTCCCCATAGACAGTGGTTCTGTGAGTATGAGAAATATGATGGTGGTGATGTCTTCTTAGGGCATGATAGGAAGGCTAGAATCGTTGGTTGCAGAAAAGTAAAGTTGAAGTTGCAAGGTGGAAGGGTTAGAACACTTCCGGGTGTTTTGCATATTCCTGCATTCGCCAGAAATCTGATTTTTGTAAGAAAGTTGGATGATGCAGGTGTAAAAATAGTGCTCGAGAAGGATACCTGCAAGATGGTTTAGGGAGCACTGGTATTGATGCGGGGAGTTCGGATTGGAACTCAATAAAGGTGCAAGGTAGCACGGTTGTTGATGGGTGCAACAGTTCTATGGTTCTTGAAAGTGGAGCAGAAAATATAGTGGTCTCTGGAGAGAAGACCATGTTGTGGCATCAAAGTCTTGGACATATTGGAGAGAAGGGCCTTTGAATACTTCATGGTAAAGGTATGATAGAAGGTATGAGTAATAGCTCTCTGGATTTTGATTTCTGCGAAAATTGTGTATATGGGAAGTAGAATCGGGTGAGTTTCCCCTCTGGTGGTAAGAGGGTGAAACATATATTAGAACTTGTGCATAGTGACGTGTTTGGACCTGTGAAGGTTCCATCACTGGGTAAGTCTATGTACTATGTATCATTTATAGATGCCTTCTCAAGGAATACATGGATATATTTCCTTAAGAAGAAATATGAAGTCTTTGACAAGTTTAAAGAATTCAAGGCTCTGGTGGAAAACCAAACAGAGAAGAAGATAAAGGTGCTGAGGACAGATAATGGTGGAGAGTTTTGTAGTAAGGAATTTGAAGAATTCTATAAAAGTGTGGTATAGCATGGCAGAAGACTACTCCATATACACCTCAGCAAAATGGAGTTGCAGAAAGAATGAACAAAATGTTGATGGAAAGGGCAAGAAGCATGCTTAGTGGTGCCGGGTTAGGACAGGAATTCTAGGCAGAGGTGGTGCAGATAGCATGTTACCTGGTCAACAGATCACCTTCATCAGCGTTGGAGGTTAAAACTCCACAAGAGGTATGGATTGGTAAGAAACCCTCTCTTTCACATATGAGGGTATTTGGATGTGATGCATATGTACATGTTCCAAAGGAGAAACAAACCAAGTTAGATAGTAAATCTGAAAAGTGCATCTTTATTGGGTATAAGGATGGTCTAAAGGGTTATAAGATTTGGAACCCAGTAACAAGGAAGGTTGTGTACAACTGAGATGTGGTGTTCAGAGAGGTGAAAGATGTTATTAAACATGAAGTCCAACCAAAGGAACCTGAGAAGATAGAGTTTGAGCTAAAGGAGGAAGAATCAGACTCTATAGCAGAGGAGGAATCAGAAGATGAAGAGCCACAAACTCCGGGTGTGAGAAGACCAGTTCAAGAAAGAAGGCAGCCAGAAAGGTATAGTCCATCTTCTTTCTATTCAAATTTTGCTTTATCTATTACTGATGATGATCCCAGAATTGTGAAGGAAACAGTAGATTCAGAGGATGGAAAACTCTGGAAAGAGGCCATGGTTGATGAAATGGCATCTTTGCACAAAAATAAGGCTTGGGATCTGGTGGAGTTACTGGTTGGAAGGAAACCCATTGGCAGCAAATGGGTGTTCAAGAAGAAGACAAATGCAGAAGGAAAGGTGGAGAAATATAAAGCTTGGTTGGTAAGAAAAGGTTATTCCTAGGTGTCGGGAATTGATTTTGGTGATATTTTTTCTCCTGTTGCCAAGGTAACTTCTATTAGATTACTTTTATCTGTTGCTGCTTCTTTTTATTTTGAGGTAGAACAGATGGATGTGAAGACAACATTTCTTCATGGGGATCTGGAATAGGAAATCTACATGAAGCAACCTGAAGGCTTTGCGGTGAAGGGTAAGAAAGAACTGGTATGCAAGTTAAAGAAGTCTCTGTATGGGTTAAAACAGTCACCAAGGATGTGGTATTAGAAATTTGATACATTTATATGGGGACTTGGCTTCACCAGAAGCAAAGCAGATCACTGTGTGTATTTTAAATTAATTGGTGGCCATGTTATTTATTTTGTCTTGTATGTGGATGATATGTTGTTGGTTGGAAATGACAAAGAAATTATCCAAGATTTGAAGACCCAATTGTCCTCCAAATTAGACATGAAAGATCTTGGTGCTGCAAACTATATTTTGGGCATGGAAATTAAAAGAGATCAGACAAAGAGGAAGCTCTAGTTAAACCAGAGGAAGTATGTCGAGACAATATTGCAGAGATTTAATATGCAGGATAGTAAACCAGTGAAGGTTCCTATTCTTGTAGGTGTGAAGTTATCTGCTGAACAGTGTCCCAAGACACAAGAAGAGGAAGAGGACATGTCCCGTGTTCCATATGCAAGTGCAGTTGGTAGCCTGATGTATGCAATGGTTTGTACTAGAACAGACATTGCACATGCAGTGGGAGTATTGAGCAAGTTTATGTCAAAACCAAGAAAGGAGCATTGGACAGCAGTGAAGCGAGTTTTCAGGTATTTGCGTGGCACTAGTGATTATGGTTTGTGCTACCAAGGAAGACCAGGATTGTACAGAGTGTTGGATATTCATGGCTTTGTTGATGCAGACTGGGCTGGAGATCTGGATCAGAGAAGATATACAAGTGGGTATGTGTTTAACCTATTTGGAGGTGCAGTCAGTTGGATGAGTAAGAAACAATCTATAGTGGCACTATCAACTACAGAGGCATAATACATGGCAGCCACTCATGCAAGAAAGGAAGCAGTTTGGTTGCAGAGATTGTGTTCAAGTATGGGGTTAGTATAGGGAGCTATAACGATAGATTGTGACAGCCAAAGTGCAATTTTCTTGGCAAAGAACCCTGCATATCATTCAAAGACAAAGCAGATTGATGTTCAATATCACTTTGTGAGGGATATGATAGAAGACAAAAAGGTGTTTCTGGTAAAGGTGGACACTTTGAAGAATACTACAGATGCATTGACAAAATCTGTGAGCTCTGAGAAGTTCTCTTGGTGTAGAGAAACAATGGGAATTGCAGGGCTGGATAAATGACTAAGCTCTCTTGTGGCCCCCTGTGGAATGAAAACAACAAGTGGGAGAATGTTGGGTTGTGTTATATTCTTTCCACGACTAGCCCACGAAGTTAACTAGGGGGTTAGAGGGAGGGTGGAGCCCCCCCCGTTGCGCCGATTGCGTAGCGGGGGGGTCACAGGGGGTTTGAGGGGTACAGATAACCCCACTCTATGGGGTCTGGGGTAGCTCCCCGGAAAATTTTGGTTTCGGAACCTATGTTAGGTTGGGCAAACCCACCTATGGTTTTGTGCATGATTTTCGCACATGCTTTTGATGCAATGGTTTTCGGTCCATGGTTTTGGATGCTTCAGCATGTATAAATATGTATTATAACATTGAAAGAAACATAATGAAAAATCAAGCTGGTAGTCCTGGTTTTTGGATCCAAGGGAAAATCTCTGTGTATATGTGTTTTATGTGTTATGCTCTTGCATTGTTTATTTTTTGTGTTTTAGAATTCATATGCAGGTAATTTCTGTATGGGATTAAAAACTACATAAATGTGCTCCTCACTATTTGCAAGAAGGTTAAAGTCTACAACACCAATATAAGCAAGGAGACAATTAGACACCTGTGAAGTATTACATCCTTCCATATCCATAAAAAATATGGTCTCACACATTAGCTCTATTGGAATTCACTTTCATGTCTTATTCAAAGTCATAACATGATTATGTTACCCATTCACTCATTGTCACATGACTCAATCATGGGAAACTAATTCATGGTTGAACCAAAAGGATTATAACAATATTTCCATATGAAAAGATTCTTCCTTCATTATATCCCACCTAGGTATCATTATCATACATGCTTTCCATCATAAACAAAAAAAATGAATATATAAATTATGCCTAAAGGAATTATTACTCCAATCATTTCAAGTCATATATGTTGGCATGATTATTTTTTATACTTGGATAGTTTCCTTCAACATTCCTGACATTACTTGATCAGTTGATGTCTCGTGGAAACTCACATGATCGCTTGATCAACCTATTAACAAGAAACCTATCATATTTATCCTTTTCACAAGGTTTTCTATCATAGGCCACTTCATCATCAACATTTGAAACCACTATTGATATTTGTTTTGGAATAAACTATGTGTCAATATTTGAAATGCCCAATATTTGAGTGGACACTCCACCCATCATCAAGGAAAAAGAAAGAAATAAAATATGAAGTGATTTTAGTAATCAAAAGAGAATATAAAGGTAATGGGAAGGAGTTAACCATGAAATCAGAAAATGGGTTCCAAGGAATGGAAAATATATTTAAATCATATAAAGCATAATCTAGACATTACGGGAAATTTGAGCCATAAAAGATAAATTATTTTCTTTATATATTTGATTATGAAGGAAAGTTTTTTTTTCTCCTTTCACTTTGTGGTGTCACAAAAGAATATTTTCCTTTTAGAATCTATTGTGTTTAATTTACATTTTCTTCGAAAATACTTATTGTTTGTTAGGAAAGGAAAATGAGATCTGCTTAGTTAACTGAAGAGAAAAATGCTATATGCACTAGGATCCTATGTGTTCATCATAGGGGTCCTATTATCATGAGGCTGACATTCATCTAATGCAATTATACTTTTATTCCAATACAAAAAAGTGTCACATGTTATTAGATGAGAACGATAGACTATTTAGTGCACTACCATTCTTGAAGTGAAAAATTCCTTGATGATGATTTTTTTGTGACATATTTTTTGAAGTAATGAACATGTAGAGACTATTGTTTATATTTGTGTTATATTTTTTAACTCACCAATTGTAGTCTTTTAATGAGTTTGTGTTATTACCTTCTTTCTTTTTTCATCGTGTAGGAAATTAAGTTTCAATACATATTTATCTTCAATTCATTTCCATTCTTCATTTTGTGTGATTTCAAATAATTGTTTACCAATTCAACATTATTAGAGTTGTCAATTGTAGAATAAAGCGCAACAACTACTACAATAGTTATGATCCCAAAATTAGGTGAAAAACCTACATATGATGAGGAAGCACCATATTTTAAAGTTGTTGGCTAATTTGAACTCGAGGAATTGGAGAAGTATCTACCTTTTAGAAAATCGATGTATGAGAAAACAAAAGAATTTGATGTAAATATTCATGATTTTGATATAGCTATTCATAGAACTTATTTTCATGTGAAGCTTACAAAATATGAATTCCATTAAATCTGATTGAGTTATCTAGATGCATCAAGAACAAGTTTGAGCAAAATAATTTATTTAGTTCAATATCACATGCCTTTGGGGGTGCCTTTCCAACTAGTTTCCCCTTGGGATGTGATAAGACCTTTGGGGTAAAACATGAAAACAACATGCAAAAAGATTTGCAATGGCGTATAATAAGAACCTAGAGCAACATTACTCTTGTTTTTTCTTTTCCAAAACATGGAAAATTAGTATATTATGATTTAGCTAAATAATTTTCTTATTATTATATATATTTTTATAAATTATCAAGGAATCACCAATATTTTACAATGTTTTCTAATTTTTTAGAAGATTTGCCAAGAATTTGCAATACCATATAACCTAGTGAAAAATTCACCAAGATTTAACAAAAATTTATAATTTAGTGAAATATTCTCCAAAAAATTATATATGCATATTATATCAATGAAAAAATAGCATGTACATTTTTCTATATACCATGGGGATTCACCCATTTATTATACATATAAATTTGGGGGGTTTCTTAAAATTTTCCCTGGTGCAAAACTAACTAAGTATGAGTGAATCAATGCATATTAAGTGAAAAAACTAATCAAATATAAGGAAAATCAAGTATGTAAGGAAAGTCAAGGCAACAATGACCATAAGTCCAAAAATAGGAAAACCGAAGCGACACTTGTAAAAGGAAAGAGAAAGCTTAGAAAAACACTTCTATAAGTTAAAATAAGTTGAAACACCATAAAATATCAAGAGAAATAAGTGAAACAACACTCACACAAGAAAAACGAGAAAAAACGATAGAAAAAGTAGCAAAAGACGACGAAAGCGAAACTTACTTGGAAAAGGGATGATGACCACACCGAAGGTTCTTTGATCTCCTCGGGAATGCTATAGCTCCAATATAGAATGTGCAAGTGATCTCTAGAGGCATCAATTAAATAGATTTGAGTGAATTAGGGTTTATAACGTGTATGCCTAAAATCAAGTAAAAAGCAACACTTGGCGGAAGTTTCTAAAAATAGATAAAGTGCCTCCTTTGGGATATTAATAATATATCCCTATCTTTTAGGGATTATTTTTTCTTTTTCTTTCTTTTTCTAGGAAAATTTCCATGCATAATGTCGACAAAGACTGCGCAATTCTCAGGAACTATGTAACTTTTCGATTCAGTGCACTGTGCAGTTTCTGAGCTCAGTGAGGGATTGCACATTTTCTTGGCTCAGTGCTAGGCTACCTTCCATGACTATGCAGTTTTTGAGCTCAAGGCTGACTTCCAATATGAACTGTGCAATTCCAATCATCAAGGATGCTTTCTGTCAAGGATTGCATTGTTTCTAGAGGCAAGCCTAGAGCTGTTGTGAGACCAAGTTGGGGGATCAACTTGTGAGTTAGAGAGATCAGTTAAGAGTGGAAACAAGCAAACACAAGCACAAATTGAAAATATAAGTCTTAGTCGGAGCATGAATACCTAAGTCAGTGCAAGATAATCCCATGTGGATAGGAGGGAAGGCTCCAAAATCAAAGCATAGGCAAAAGTTTGGAGGGTGGTTGTAGCCGCTACAACACTGGAGACACACTGGTAGAACTCCAGCTCTCCGTATGTATCTTGTCTCATGAAAAATAGGTCTAACTCTTCTGGAAGTATTATTTCATTAATTGATTATCAAAATTTCTTCAATTAGCTTGATTTAAAGATATAGTCCCTACCATTCTCTTCATCGACACCACACATACCAAGCCAAGCCAGAATGATTTCTTTCGATTGGGGATAAGGAGAATATAAATGCACAAGTGAAATAAAATTTCAGAGTCTTATTTTTCATCTCTGGTGTTTCTCTACTGCTAATAGGCCTAGATAGTACCTCAGTGGAGTCACTTCAGGAACAAAAGAATTTCTTCGTTGCTAGTGAGTCTGCACATTACCCCTATAGAGTTGCTTGCTTCACCCCTCTGCATAGGAACCCTTTCTCTTGGTTCGCCCTTTATTTCATTTTTCATTTTTTTCATTTTTATTTGTTGAAAGAACTGTGCATATGATCTTATTTATTTCAAGGGGGTGTAAGAGGGATCCCAACTTATTGAGAGCAAAAGAGGTTTTCCCTTCAGAGAAGGATGCTTATATATACCTATGACATACTTGTTAAGGTTTTCCTCCCCTCCTTGCTCTACTCGACTTAGTTGACAATGATTAACCGAAAATAGGAGACCGATTAGAGCAGGCAGTACTAGCTAAAAGTGTAAGTATTGTGATTTCATTGTGACTTTATTTGAAAGAAATGTATTTCCCATCAAAGTATCATTGACTTAAAGAAATGCAAGATTCACACAAAGAGAGGGAATAGACAGATAACCAAGCATTGATAGCAATACAACTTCCTCTTAGACTTCACCCTACTTGTTTGAGAAGCCAAACATGGTCTCATGTGGAAATTATCCTATAACTAAAAAGAAAACAGAAAAAAAAAGTGCGGAGAAGAAAGTAAAAGTAAGAAAATCAAAGAAACAAGCAAGAAAAGAAAACAACTACTCCTACTCCTAACCTAACAGTGAACAGGCTAGACTCATGTGAAATGGTACTTCCAATGCAGCCACCAGCGTGTTGGCTGACCTATATATGCGAGGGAATATATGTCACAAAATATATACAAACATATTAAAAAAAAAAGATAAGGCAATACAAACAAAAAAGTTCGAAGTTTGAAAGAAATCGTAGAAAATGAAGAAATAAAAATGCATGGGAGACATTCTGCGGGTGCATGGTGGTGTGCAAACAAACTGCAACCTGAAGACATGGAAGAAAAAACTTTCGAACAGCGGAAACGAGTGAATATAAAGAAAGAAGAAAATTTTCATTTTTCAACCATGCTCACCACGTTTGACTCCTCCAATGATTGAGCGATAGGATCGTGTGATACATATATAGGATGAAAATTGTAAAACAAAATGATTTTCAATGTGTACGACAGAGTGATGAGGAGATTGGAAAGATTCAACTCATTTATGATCAGAAGTGGAACTGACCTCAAGATTATGATAACCTAATATAACCATCAACTCGGGCTGAAGTGCCTCGATAGCTTAGGAAATCCAAATTCACCAAAAGATGGATGGTGGGTTAGAAAATTTGACTGTGGAAAAATCAAAATCGCGATCAAATGAATCAATGAAAATATTACGACAGCCACGACCAAAAATTTCATGATTAAAAATAGAGGCATTCTCATCATATGACGAATCGTAAATAAGGGATGATGGAACTTATTCTTTAGAAGATTTGACAGGGATGATAGGACCATGGAAGAAGGCAGGATAATGAGTGAGAGGTGTAGAAGGTGAATAATAATCCTTCTTCACATATTCTTGTCCAACTTTGGGCTCCCACACATAATCATCGTAAATGATATCGCAAGTTGGTTGCTCAACACTAACTCCGTCTAAAACTTGATCCTCATGAACATCAAAATAAGGATTCAAAACAAGTGAACAAAACAACTCATCATCTGGAGGATCAAACAAACCAAAGGATGGAGGATAAGGAGATAACACTTCATCATAACCATCAGATTCATAGCCCAAACTTGCACTTAAATTCTGAGTATGTGGGGTGGGAGAAGATGGTGGTAGATCAACAGATGAATTCTCAACTTCTCCCACCTCAACCTGTGGAACAAGAGTTGTTTTATGAGAAAGGGACTAAGAGTCACTTGGAACAACAACCTCAACCATCGCATATTTAGAAGCTCTAGTAGTGAGGTATGTTGGGAGAGGTTAGAAAGATTCAAGCTTGTGTAGATTAACTGAAATGTGAAGAAGATATAGGAATTTTTCAACCAAGAAAGGCCAATCAACATTGGCTTCTTTAAATTCAAAGAAAAAATGAATAAAATGATACTGAACAGACTCATCAAGTGCTTTTCGCAAATTTAAAATCTTCATGCACAATGTCTTACGATCACACATATCAAAGGCACAAAACAACTCTTTGACAAAATGTTAGAAAGAGTGAATGGATTCATAAGACAATGTGTTACACCATTCTCATACACGACCTTCGAATGTGAGAATGAAAAACCTACAACCAACATCCTCACAGTGGATATCATGCTTTGTGCAGAAATCAAGAAAATGTGTGGTGTGTTCAAATAGGGTAGTTTGACCCTTGCCATTGAATTTCAAATTTGACAATTCATCAATAATTCTCGTCAGCACTTTCATATTTATGTGTCTAGAAAACCATGTCGGGGTTATGATTTTGGAAGAAGTGATTAAATGAGTGCGCAAATTCAAAACAGACTTTAAGGGCTCAATTTGTCATCTGGCCCTCCTTCTAGTGCCAGAAATGTTGATGGTGTTGGACCCGCCAACATTCAGGGGATCTCCCTGATATGAAGTCCCAACTAGACCTCACACCATTTGGAGTAGGAGTCCCAACAGTGGGTGGTAATGTTATGCCTTGATTGCAAAAACATTCAAAGTGAAGTACAATAAATTTGGTTAGATCAAGTGTGTGACCTTGTGGAAAGTCAAGTGTGATGCATGAAGGTTCCACCACACGAAGGGAAAAGGAATTATGCCCATTGGAAGCCTGTAATAGTACATAGTTTGAAAGGAACACACAAGCATAATGACATCACAAGCTAAGATGCAGAATAGTCCACAAGTGATGAATTAATATAATAACATGCATTCAACAAGATTCGTACAAATGCAAACGAAATAGTTAAGAATAAGCATAAGTTAAATAACATGCATTGAAAATACAACAAGAATAGTCCTACTATATTCACAACATATGCATGAAATTGTGATGGCTTTGATTTTATTATAATTGAAAGTTCCATTCATACATACACCATTGACGGACCACTAGTGGAACATTAAAGTCAAGAACACTTGCTCCTCCAAAGAAGTATACTCGCTCTATGCTACGGAGAATCTATGGCTCTTCACAATACCCCCAAGCTCCTTCTAAGCCTAAGCCTCACCAAAATCCCTTTACATGAGTTATGAGGTTCTATTTATAACAAGGGGGGGTGACTCTTCAACTCCCCATTATGACCTTTGGACTACACTGATGACTCTTCAACTTCTTTACAAAATGACTCATTACATTACATCATGACTCTTCATATTCCAATATTGAGACTTATAATTTCACGTACAACATAATCACAAATAATATTACAATTTACACTCGTACCCATGTAAGACAAAATAGGGTAGGGACAACTTGATAGCCTAACAAGACAAGACACAATGATGCTTGAGTTTGGAAAAAATCTAGCTCAACAACTTCAACTTGATGCTTCTTGGTAACATATTGATGCCAAGTTCTATACTGTGTGATGACATCCCCAAATGGTGTGATGGTGTCTGGATGGAAGTGGACTCTAGCCTCCATGGCATCTGGTTACAATGTCTTCGAACCAATTTCAAGTTCATTCAGAAGCATGAGAAACATTTTTCTAATTTGGACAAGACCACCGGTGTAATTCTGTGTGTTCTTTCTTTTTAGCTCCAAATCTTCCTTAGTGGTAATCTGTCTCAGCTGCTCCAAGTAATCTTCAATCTCCTGTCGAACTTGGTTCCTGGGTTTGGGTTTGGGGAGTGAACCAACTTATGGGATATTGTGTGTTTTCACCAAGACATCCAAACTACTAAACAATCGTACATATGAGGCCTGAATGTTACCAATAAATGAGGTGAGTTGCATGTTGTTTTGCATCAATATCCAAACACTCCCTTTCTCCATCTCTTCTTGTAGCTTCATTTTCTTTACTAAGTAAAGGAGTGCCCCTTTGTATCGCATTGCCCATTCTTGCACATAGGTAATGGAAGCTTGTATGTTCTTGAGATTTTTAAAAAAATATCTTCTCTGTTGTTGCATTTCATGCAAACAGACAACTTATATATGTATGGTAACAAACCCCTCATAGAGCTTCCCCATGGTTTCTCTAAATGTTGATACTTCAGCAAGTATTGTTGCTCTCATTGCCTCCAAGTAAAACTGTGCGAAAACTGCATTATGTGTTGCTGCGCATAATTGTTTTGCCTCTTGCCTGGAAGCCTAAAAGTTACGTTCCAATTGCTCATTCTAGGTCATCAAATACTGAATGTTTGATCTCATTGATCTTGCAAAGGACAATTTGGATTCGAAAATGGCATTTGGATTCTTCCTTATGTCTGCCACTATGACCCTTTCTCTAACAAATGTAGGTGATGCGTGATCATCTGGAAAATTCTTTCTCTATGCTTGTAAAATCTTATTTTGGAACTCATCGAATGACAAATTGTACACATACATTATTGGATCATCATCAAGAGGAACAACATCCCCTTCCTTGATCAGGGTTGGCTCTACTGCTGGAGGTGGTGGATACTGAATGATGATCTATGGTGCGCTCGACACCATGTCTTTCACTTCAATTAAGTACTCAATATATGGAGAAAGCTCTTGATCCTCCATCTGCGCACCTTCCTCCTCAGCTGTTGGTTGGTTCTATTCCTGATCTTAAACCTGTGTCGACTTTTTCTCCTTTTCCATTGCGCCTTGCTTTTTTTCTTCTCTTCTTGTTCTCTCCTCCTCAACTCATGTTATTCCTTTTGTTTCTATTATGCTTCTTGTAACCTCAGTTTTTCTTTCTGCAACCTCTGTTTTTCTCTCTTCCTCCACTCTGCTTCCACTTTTCTTTTGCTACCAAAGATTCTTTCATGACAATAGGATATGCTTTCATCTTGCAGCTTTTTTCTCCCTCTGGATTTTCAGAAATCTTTCTCCTTCCCTTGTCCTGCATGGGATTGTTTCCTTCTGTTGTTGTTTCTTTCGGAATTGTTTCCCTCTGTGAAGAAACATGTGAAGTCCCTCCTAAACTGACTGGCTCATGAAGTTTGGACGCATTGTAGCAGTTCCTCCATGGATCCTCCTCTCACCAATGAAATGCCTCGCTGATCCATTGAAAGTAAATTATTTCTCAATGGTCTTTGCAAATACCATGGGGATCATATAGATTAAAGTCCTAAGTACCGAATGCAAACTTCAATATCTCCTTTCCCTCGATATCCACGACTTTCAAGTTCTTTATCTCATATAATCCAATTTTCAAAGGAAGAGTGGGCCATGGTGCTTTCTTATTCCTGTGCAAAGATACTGACAACCCTGTGGTGAGATGATATGACACTTCTTACATGACAAGCTTATCAATGGCATACATGGGAAAAACATGCAGAGGCTTCTCTCTGTCGAACACTCTAAGGAAGGTGCCACTTGGTGAGGCATACCAATATGCGATCTTTGTTAGCGCCTCCATTGCTCCTCATGACATGCAAGGTGGATATTCTTCAAACATGATCTTGTAAAGCGAGATGATGAAGTGGTAAGTTAGCTGTTCCATTACCCATTAATTATTGCAATCCAAAAGAAGCCTACAGTAAATATGCATGAAATTTTCTCATGGTTTCCATGTCCATTTCATGAAAGGGAACTATTGTTGTGCACAAATTACATCCAGTAAATATGCAGACATATAAAACCTTTCTTTCTCACCATTGGAAGGACTCTGGGCCTGTGCTACATGGACTCTCAATTGTTGAGCCAATAGATTTGACCAGTTGAACAACTTCCCCTCATTCACAACCTAGTTCAATTATACTTCCACCCTTCAAGAAAGGTCTTCGTGCTCCGCTAGCCATGGATCCTGCAAGCTAAGATAACCAAGGGATGGTAGGGCTTCTTAAGGGACTTTGTCTTGTATAAATGGGTGGGTGTCTGTTGAAACTTTGATGGCTCTTTCACCGAGCCTTTGAAAATGTCTTGTGTATTCACATAGTTGTTGGTGGCATAAAAAATGAGTCCATGAGCTTCACTGGCTCTAGAAAGTGATACATGCATTGATAATCATATGCCCAAAAGGTAGAAGGCTTTTTTCCGCTGTCACTGCTCAATGTCATGGTCTTCTCATCGATGTGTGAGACAATCCAGCTGGTGACATCTGCACAGGGGAAGGTTGGATATTTGCATGCAACCTTGTGTAGTCCTGACTTACGGATAATGAGATACACTTGTCGGTCCTCTAGATCTGCCTCAAGGCTTTTCGCTAAAAGAGCTTCATTAACTTTCTTCCATGTTACTATTGACACCTTTTCTATAAACAATTGAGTATCTACATACACTGGAAAGTCTGCTGATGTTTTCTCAAGTCCTTCCCTAGTACTTCTTTCAGTGGTCTCTTTTGAAGCATCTCTCTTTGGCTCCATGGTAACAATGAATAATGGAGAAAAGTGCTTCACAAGTGTGGTACCTATGGGAAAAAAATGACACTCATGGAAAATAAACATTCGCTCTTACAAATCTACCTTCAATGCATGATCAAGTAGCAAAGCAAGCAACTCGAGAGAAGGATTGTGCAATTTTTATCAACAAGGGATAATGGATGACTGTGGGAACTATGTGTTGTGCATTCCCAATTGTTACAGGTACATTTTGGCACATCAATCCTGATGATAAGATCAGTGTAAACAGGGTCTATCAAGCCCTCATTCAATTGCTACATGCCCTAGACATGCCACTTCATTGAGTGCTTTCATCCATAAAAGTTTCCTAGTTTGAAACCCCGCTGAAATGCCTCCTTGGGACACCAACGTAGCCTTGGTCAAGGGAAACTACTCTGAATAGTAGGTATGCCCATTCAGACCTACGTTGCATAGCACTTAGGCCCACTTAAGCCCGTGCAAGGCGAGGATGAGCGAAATTGGCATAGGATTCTAGGAATATTCCTTGATTCTAGAACATTTTAGAAGGAACCCAACTCCTATCCTATCAAGATGAGCTTGACTTAGGATAGCCTTGGATCATGTAATCCTCTATCCTCTCATCCCTTTGAACACGGAAACTAATCATCCAATTATGGAAAACCATTCAATGCCATATTAATGACAAAACCACTTGCATTCATCTATAAATTGGCCTCCCATCAAAGAGCCAAGGGGGTTGATCTTGGATATTATAGAGAAATATTGTTGGTATAAAGACTTGCAATCATTCTCAAGTAATGTTATGCTTTTGGATTGATGTTTCTATTGGTGTGATGAGGGTTTGGACTAAGCTGGATAAGTGATACAAGATCGAGCCACATTGGGTGTAACGTCTCCTTCTATCAATCAATAAAGTTGTTTGTTCATTTTCCAATACTTTGATCTATATCTATGATGAATGTATGTTCAAATGTTTTCGATTCCATTTGTTTTAATAAATAGATCATATGCTTTGATTATTTTCGTCTTCTGTTTATGTTGGCAGGTACCAATTGAGCGAATTCAGTTTGAGCGGGAGCGACGAGAGCAACTCAAAGGAGATCAAAGGAAGCGAAGGATCACAAGTAGGTTCCTTTATCTTATTTTTTTATTGTAGGTAAAGGTTAAACATATTTACTTTAGTTTTTCTAAGTGTAACTAACCACTTAAGGAAGATATACTTATCTGTAGGTATAAATTCCGTATAACACCAACAGCCAAGGATGAAGCCTGATGCTTAATATTACGCAATGTGTAGTCCCAGCGTGGGCAGATACTAGGAGAGACTGTGCATTGCACAGTCTTAGTGGCCAAGGTGACAAACTGACCCTTGGAACTATGCAATGTGAAGTTGGGCCAGCTTGTACTCCACATTGCATAGTTCCAGAGGCCAACTTGGAGCTTGAGCCTTAGGATTTTGTAGTGCCTAGTTGGGCAAGGCAATATCTGGGAAAGGAAAGTTCAAATCTTCCTGGTGGAAGCATGAAAAATGAGCACAACTTAGTGATGATGTGAGCTTGAGTGAAAAATTGACTAAGTATGAGTGATTAAATGCAGATCAAGTGCATAAACTAATCAAATGGAAGGAAAATCAAGTATGTGTGGAGACTCATCGCAACAACGACCATGAGTGAAAATATAGGAAAATTGATGCAGCACTTGTGACAGGCAAGAAAAAACTTAGAACAACACTTCTAGAAGTTAAAATAAGTTGAAATTCCAACAACTAAGAAGAGAAATAAATGAAACAATAATCACACAAGAGAAATGACAAAAAGCAACAGAAAAAGTGGCAAAAGATGACAAAATTGAAACTCACCTGGAAAAGAGATGACGCTTGCATCGAAGGTTCCTTGATCTCCTCAGGAATTCTAGAGCTCCAAGAACAAATCTTCAAATGATATTTATAGGTGTCGACTAAGTAGATTTGAGCAAATTATAGTTGATGACGTGCATGCCTAAAATCAAGGAAAAAGCGACACTTGGTGGAAGTTTCTAAAAATAGAGAAAGTGCCTCCTTCGGGATACTAATAACAGATCCATTTTTTTAGGGATGCTTTTTTCCTTTTAGCTTTTTTCTTTTTTTCTTTTTCAGGGAAACTTGCGATGCACACTACCAGGAAAGTCTGTGCAATTTTGGGGAACTAGGCAACTTTCCTACTCAGTGCATTGCATAGTTTCTAAGCTTAGTGAGGGATTGCGAATTTTCTGGGCTCAGTGTTGGGTTTCCTTCCATGACTATGTCATTTATGATCTCGAGGTTGATTTCCAGTGTGAATTGTACAATTCCAATCATTAAGGTTGCTTGTCCTCAAGGATTGCGCAGTTTCTGGAGGCAAGCCTAGAACTATTGTGAGACCAAGTCGGGGGATCAGCTTATGAGTTAGAAAGATCAAGTAAGAGTGGAAATAATAAAGCACAAGCACAAATGGAAAATATAAGTCTGATTCAGAGCATAAATACCTAAATCGGTGCAAGATAATCCCCTGTGGATGTTGGAAATAATACTGAGAGGGGGGGTGAATCAGTATTATCAAGTCAAATATTCCTTTTTCAAAATCAAATGATGTACGCTACTTCGGTTAATTAAACCCGCGTATAAAATGCAAACTTTTAATTTACTTTATCTTTCTGATGTTGATTGTTAATCTGTGTTTCAGAAGCAAATAACCAGTAACCAGAAACAGTAAAACAGAGCAGAAAGACAATCGCACACAAGAACACAAGATATAAGGTGGAAACCCAATGTGGGTGAAAACCACCTGCTGTAATTCATCTCTATCTTCTCTTTAATTAGAAACTTCTTTTTACAATTGTACTGGTGCAGTCCTTTACCACTACACAAGCTGCAACCTGCAGAGAGATACAACCCTCTCTCGTTTTCCAGCTTCTCCTGGAAGGGAGCTACAACCTCCTTAGATCTTGCACTAGCCAAGATACTAGTACGTAGGTGCTGGCCTACAAAAGGCTACAACCTTCTCTTTCTTTCAGGGACCACGTTTCATAAATTTTCAGACTGGATCCACAGATAACATCAATCAAACATCAAGAATTTCTGCATCAACCAATCACCTTTTCACCAATCAAAACTGAATCAAAATAAACACTTCTCTGACGACTGTACCCAGATCATAGTAACAGTAACCACACACCAAATCTAAACCCAGAACACTGCAGCAATAAACAGAAGCAGCTTGATCACAACTCAAAAGATATACGCTGCTTTAACAACCTGAAACCTGCGTACATACGCTTCTGTTGCTGGAACAACCTGCGTATACACTCCTTCGCTTTATTGAACCAGTGTGTATACACGCCTTCGCTTCACTGAACCTACGTACAGATCTATAAATGATAATTCGCTCTTTCAGATATTCAAACACTAATTAACCCAGATTATCAGACTTATAGATCAGGCAAGTGCCACATATAGCAGATCAAAATCATACAGAGATACTATCATTCAAGCTTAAAGATTATGACCCATCAATAGAACTTATCCTTCTCTTTGTGCTAAGGTTCCTCCTTCATTCAGATCCAGATCTGCAGCATAACCCAATTACCCGTATTCCAGATCTAGCACTTTATCAGATATTCAATAATAATTCAGATGATATCTTGCCACATGATCTCCTTCCTCTTTTATAGTTTTAGGCCTTCCACAATACCACGGTCCAAAACCATAATAAACCAATACCACGGACCCAATACTTGGGATCAACACTTCTGATGAGGTACCATGGTCCAAAACCATAGGTTCAAATACCAAGGACTAACTACCATGGACCAAAGGTAAGTTCTCCAACATGTACGCGCTTTTCCTTGCATGAAAGTGCGTGTATACGCATACGCACCTTTGAAACGTCTAACCTGTGTGTATACGCGTCTTCATCTAGATGAACCTGCATATATGTCTTTTCCTTCATTCTGAAATCCTGAACTGAGATATGTTACCAAAGAGAGTTTCCATCAAGGACAACACCTGTGCCATAGCTCCAAACCTGTGCCATAATGCCAACAATCTCCCCCTTTGGACTTGATGGCAACCCAAAATCCTCAAGTCATTCTCCCCCTTTGTCATCAAGGGCAAAGGGTTGTGCTCCCCCTGAGTACATGCTGAAATTTCTGCCCTGCTGTGCTGACCATGCTCCCCCTGACTGTAGGCAAGATCTGCGAAAGATGTTCTTCAAGAAGAACCATGACTTATACATCATAAAAGACCTTCCTATCACCAAAAGACTCAATAAATACATCCATCACCCAACCAAGTGGGGATCATCCAAAATTTACATATGACAACCAAGTTCATTACATGTTCATCCCAGGCATAGTGGGGAAACCAAAATAGGTCGTTACATGACCTTGATACCATAAAAGAGATACCACAAAAGAGATATATGACATAGAGACGAAATATCTAGAACAAGACTTATGAAAGTCACCAATAACTGATAGCAGCAGCATCTGTCAATCACCATTCAGATCAGCAACCAAGATTTCCTTCTGTCCTCCCTCTGGCTCTATTCCATTTGAAACCAACAACAGCTGTGAACTAGAACCAAAAGCTTCTAAGATAATGTCAACAATGCATTATTAGAAGATTATCTGCTCCCCCTGAACCTGTGCCGGATGGTCTCTGTCAGACCCATATCAGAATTTCTTCAACCAAAGCCTGTCCCTACTGATATCCATCAAACCTCCATATACGCGACTGTCTCTGCACTAACCTGCGTATGTACGCCGATCCTCCTCAGGCAACTCGCGTACACCCATTTTTCTCTGAAACAGACAAGTTTTAACAACAAGATGATGCATCAACTACTCCCAGCTTCTGTCTGAGGTATTCAAATGTCTCCCTGGGCAGTGGTTTGGTGAGAATATCAGCAACTTGTTCCTTAGAAGGAACATACTCCAATTTGACCTTTTGTTCCAACACTTGTTCTCGGAGAAAGTGATACTTGATCGGGATGTGCTTGGTCTTTGAACGCATGACTGGGTTCTTTGAAATGCTGATTGCACTTGTATTATCACATAAGATGGAGATAGGTGGTGTACAAGTGATTTGAAAGTCCTGCAAGGTTTGCATCATCCAAAGAAGTTGAGTGCAACAAGATGCAACAACCACATATTCCGCTTCAGCTGTAGATAAAGCAATCGAACTCTGTTTCTTGCTGAACCAAGATACTAATCTAGAACCCATAAAGAATGCACCACCACTTGTGCTCTTCCTGTCATCCACGCTTCCAGCCCAATCTGCATCTGTATAAGCATGAAGAGTGAGATCTGTATCTCTAAGATACCATAAGCCATAGTTTTGAGTTCCTTGAAGATACTTGAAAATTCTCTTCACTGCCTGAAGATGAGTTTCCTTTGGATTTGCCTGAAATCTTCCAACTATTCCCACTGCATGCATGATGTTTGGTTGGGTACCTGTCAAATAAAGTAGACTTCCAATCATAGATCTATAGGTTGGTTGATGTACTGCTGCTGATTCATCATTTGCACTAAGACTGCATCCTGTAACCATAGGGGTACATACTGGTTTCGAATCTTCCATGCCATACTTCTTCAGAATCTTCTTGAGGTACTTGGTTTGAGACAAGAAGATACTGCCTTCATTTTGTTGGATTTGCAATCCAAGAAAGTATGTCAGTTCTCCAAGCAAAGACATTTTGAATTCTTTCTGCATCACCAAGGCAAAGCTTTGACTCATAGCTTCTTCATTGCTGCCAAAGATAATATCATCTACATACACAACAAGTATTAGCAATTTGTCATTTTCAATTTTTATATAAAGATTGCTATCTGCTGATCCTTTTGAAAAACCTTGTTGATGAAGGTATTTGTCCAAACGGTAGTACCAAGCCCTTGGAGCCTGTTTAAGACCATAGAGAGCCTTTTTCAGTCTACATACAAGATTTGGATCATTTCCAAGAATGAAACCATCTAGCTGCTCAATGTATACTTCTTCTTCTAAATCTCCATTCAGAAAGGCTGATTTCACATCCATTTGAAATACTTTGAACTTCTAAAAGCTTGAGAGAGCAAGGAACATTCGGATGGCCTCAAGTCTTGCAACAGGAGCAAAAGTTTCTTCAAAGTCTATTCCTTCTTGTTGAGCATACCCTTTACAAACAAGTCTGGCCTTGTTTCTAATTACTTCCCCATTTTCATTCAACTTATTTTTGAAGACCCATTTTGTCCCTATGACATTCTTATCTTTTGGTCTAGGAACCAACTCCCAAGTGTTATTCTTTTCGATCTGCTCAAGTTCTTCATCCATTGCCTTGACCCAGCATTCATCCTTGCATGCCTCTTTTACATTTTGAGGTTTAGTGGAGGAGAGCAATGCCAAATAGCTTGAGGCTTCTGCAATTGTTCTTCTTGTTTGTACACCTGCCTCTTTCTGTCCCAAAATCTGAGATTCTGGATGATTCTTCTGAACGTACCTGGATGGAGTCTTCTCTTCTATCCTTATCTGTTCCTCTAGTGCCTCTTGAGGTTCTTCTTCATCATCAGTCTGATTTGGAGAGTAGTCTTCATCCTCTTCGATATTTTCATAATTTACTTGCCTAGGAATATATCCTTTTTCATCAACCACTACATCAATGTTGTCAACAATTCTTCCAAGTATTTTATTGTAACACTTATATGCTTTGCTGTGGGGAGAATAACCAAGGAGAATGCCTTCATCTGCTCTAGGTTCAAGTTTGCCAAGCTATTCATCATTATTCTTAATATAGCATTTGCTTCCAAAAATTTTGAAATGCTTTACCGAAGGAGTCTCACCATACCAGAGCTCATGAGGAGTTTGAGTGCTGTTCACTCGGACATTTGTTTTGTTGAGAATAACAACCGCAGCAAATGCAGCTTCACCCCAGAAGGTTGCGGGAGTTCCAGACTCATCAAGCATAGCACGAGCCATTTGTTGGACTGTTCTGTTCATCCTTTCCACCACTCCATTTTGCTGAGGAGTCCTAGCTGTAGAGAATTCCCTTCTTATTCCATGTTCTTCACAGAAATCGAAAAATTCATTTGAGGTAAACTCTCCACCTCTGTCGGACCTGAGGCACTTAATTTTGTGATCTGATTCGTTTTCGGCCAAGGCTTTGAAGGATTTGAATTTTTCGAATGCTTCGTCTTTGTGCTTCATAAGTCCTAACCAAACCATCCTGGAGAAGTCGTCAATGAATAATATAAAGTATTCCTCTCCTCGAGGTGACCTTGTCCTAAATGGACCACATACATCTGTATGGACTAGTTCGAGAGGCCTGCTAGCTGATCCTTCCTTCTCAGGGAAGTTAGTTCTGGTTTGCTTACCAAACTGACATGATTTGCATATGGTGTTGTCTGGAATTTTGATATCTGGAAGACCACGAACTGCCTGATATTTGCATGCTTTCCTTATTTGTGAAAAGCGTAGATGCCCCAACCTCCAGTGCCATAACCAGTGTTCATCATCCTTGCTCAAATAGCATTGTTGTTGTCCTTCTTCAAATATGTATAGATTATTTGGAGTTCTTCTGCCTTTGATCATTGTTTTTCCTGTATCAAGATCACGAACACTACATCCATTTGATCGAAATATTACCTTGGTTCCTTGATCGCACATTTGACTGACACTCAGTAGATTATGCTTCAAGCCATTAACATACAAAACATTTCCAGCTTTGACATTTTTTTTCAACTAAGCAGTGCCTTTTCCTTTTATGGCTGCAGGAGTATCATTTCCAAAAGAAACTTTCTTTCCCTTCTCTAAAACACTATATGATTCAAGTTTTTCTTTATCACCTATCATATGCTTCGAACATCCACTATCAATGTACCATACATTTTCCTATCCTTCTGCATAAAAAGCTATCCCACATCTTTCTGGTTGCGGTTCCTTCATTCTCCATGTTCTGGCACTTGAGGTTTGTTCCTTCTGAGTTTTCTTCCAAAACCTGCTCCTGCATTCAGAATCTTCATGACCGAAGTTATTACAAATAGAACATTCAATTTCATTTTCAAGGGCGGAAAAGTTGTTATAAGTCCTTTTTGTGATTCCGGTCATACTTCTGTTTTTGAGCTTCTCTAGTCATGATTTTCTTATAGGCAACACATTGAGCTGCTTTGTGACCTAAGTTATGGCAAGAGAAACATTGGCCATTGAAGAAACTTCTGCGATTATCAAATCTACCAGCCAAATGATTGTAGTTTCGATTGTCATCCATTCTTGAAGCAAATTGAGAAGTTTTTACCTGTGGCTGGTTGTAGCTTTTGTTCACCCTTAAGATGGATTGCCCTTGATTTACCTGGTGGTCTTTGTTTATTCTTGATGTAATTCGTCCCTATTTTACCTGGTGATCTCCATTGGGCTTTTGCTCATTCCTCCTTGCTGCATCAAGATAACTCTTTGAGGTGGATGCTTGAGATTCTTCTCCATTATACCCCAGACCTATCTTTATTAGTGGAGAACGTTGTACATTGATAATCTCATCCAGAGTTTCAGATCCTTTAACAAATTTAAGATTAAGAGCCTTTGTTTTCTCAATTTCTTTTCTAAGGCCAACAATTTCACATTCTAACTTCTCAAGAAATTTTTCTTTTTCATCAAGTTGGAATTGCAGAGTATCAATGATCATATTCTTTTCTTCTAAACATGTTTTGAGTCTAGAAATCTCTTCATAAAAACCATCTACATCTATAGCATCCATGTAATCATCATCTTCAAAAGCCATTAAAAGTTTATAATCATTACCTCGTTCATCTTCATCACTATTTGATAGGCCATCACTGTCTTCATGAGTGTAGTAACTTTTCTTAGTTGCATTCTGTTTCTTGTTCCATCTAACAGGTTCCTTTCCTTTGTCAACCTTATCCTTATGAGGACATTTGGCAGCATAGTGACCGACTCTTCCACAAGCAAAGCATTTGAAAGGTAACTTACCTCGGAACCGTCCAGTACCCCGTTGAAGATTTCTGACAAAATTTGATTCTTCTTCTTCTTCTGACACGTGTCCTGACTCATAGTACTCTCCTTTGCCTGAAGCCTTGAAGGCAACTTCTCTCCTGTCTGATGGACCTCCTTTCCTCATTTCATAAGTAGTTAGAATTCCGTGCAGCTGTGACATTTTAAGGTTTTGTAGATTCTCTTTTTCTTCTATTGCAGAAACTTTAGATTCAAACCTAGGGGACAAAGATCTTAGAACTTTTTCAACCACAACAACCTCTTTTATTTCTTCACCCAAATTTTTCATACAGTTAACAATCTCATCTACACGAAAAAAATAGTTAGCCACACTTTCATCATTATACATCCTGAGATTTTCATACTGAATCCTGAGGGTTTGAAGTTTTGCTCATTTTACCTGATCATCTCCTTCATAGCTCAGAACAATCTTGTCCCATATATCTTTTGCGGATTTAAACTGCATTACCTTGACAAATTCTGATTGAGATTGGCATCCTAATAGAGTATTGACCGCCTTTGCATTTGTTTCATATTTCTTCTTCTCAGCCGGATCTGTAGGAGTTGCTGATGGAAAAGTATACCCTGTATCTATGATATCCCAGACTTCTGTACCAAGAGATTGAAGATAGGCAGTAACTCTTACCTTCCACTAAACGAAGTTTGTCCCATCAAAAATCGGTGGCCTGATTGATGCTTCCCTCTCGTAGTTGCTCATGTTGAAAGATCTTTCTTCAAGCGATCAATCTTCTTCTGAAGAACCTGGTCTGATTCCAATTGTTGGAAATAATACTAAGAGGGGGGGTGAATCAGTATTATCAAGTCAAATATTCCTTTTTCAAAATCAAATGATGTACGCTACTTCGGTTAATTAAACCCGCGTATATACGCAACTATGCAGAAGGAAACCCGCGTATATAATGCAAAATTTTAATTTACTTTATCTTTCTGATGTTGATTGTTAATCTGTGTTTTAGAAGCAAATAACCAGTAACCAGAAACAGTAAAACAGAGCAGAAAGACAATCGGACACAAGAACACAAGATATAAGGTGGAAACCCAATGTGGGTGAAAACCACCTACTGCAATTCATCTCTATCTTCTCTTTAATTAGAAACTTATTTTTACAATTGTACTGGTGCAGTCCTTTACTAGTACGCAGGCTGCAACCTGCAGAGAGCTACAACCCTCTCTCGTTTTCCAGCTTCTCCTGGAAGGGAGCTACAACCCCCTTAGCTCTTGCACTAGCCAAGATACTAGTACGTAGGTGCTGGCCTACAGAAGGCTACAACCTTCTCTTTCTTTCAGGGACCACGTTTCATAAATTTTCAGACTGGATCCACAGATAACATCAATCAAACATCAAGAATTTCTGCATCAACCAATCACCTTTTCACCAATCAAAACTGAATCAAAATAAACACTTCTCTGACGATTGTACCTAGATCACAGTAACAGTAACCACACACCAAATCTGAACCCAGAACACTGCAGCAATAAACAGAAGCAGCTAGATCACAACTCAAAAGATATACGCTGCTTTAACAACCTGAAACCTGCGTACATACGCTTCTGTTGCTGGAACAACCTGCGTATACGCTCCTTCGCTTTACTGAACCAGCGTGTATACGCGCCTTCGCTTCACTGAACCTGCGTACAGATCTATAAAGGATAATTCGCTCTTTTAGATATTCAAACACTAATTAACCCAGATTATCAGACTTATAGATCAGGCAAGCGCCACATATAGCAGATCAAAATCATACAAAGATACTATCATTCAAGCTTAAAGATTATGACCCATCAATAGAACTTATCCTTCTCTTTGCGCTAAGGTTCCTCCTTCATTCAGATCCAGATCTGCACCATAACCCAATTACCAGTATTCCAGATCTAGCACTTTATCAGATATTCAATAATAATTCAGATGATATCTTACCACATGATCTCCTTCCTCTTTTATAGTTTTGGGCCTTCCACAATACCACGGTCCAAAACCATAATAAACCAATACCACGGACCCAATACTTGGGATCAACACTTCTGACGAGGTACCATGGTCCAAAAGCGTAGGTTCAAATACCAAAGACTAACTACCACGGACCAAAGGTAAGTTCTCCAACATGTACGTGCTTTTCCTTGCATGAAAGTGCGTGTATACGCATACGCGCCTTTGAAACGTCTAACCCACGTGTATACGCATCTTCGTCTAGATGAACCTGCGTATATGTCTTTTCCTTCATTCTGAAATCCTGAACTGAGATCTGTTACCAAAGAGAGTTGCCATCAAGGACAACACCTGTGCCATAGCTCCAAACCTGTGCCATAATGCCAACAGTGGATAGGAGGGAAGGCTCCAAAATGAAAGCATAGAAAAAAATTTTGGAGGGTGGTTGTAGCCACTACAACAAAATCTCTCATTCATAACCTTTATTATTAATCCTTTCCCCTCTCCACCCCTTTTGATTCTTCTCTTCTAGATCCCTCTCCCCTTTTTGGTTCTTATTTTTTATTTTCCTTAATATATTTAATTAATTTTAATTTTTCTGAATTTCATATCTTTAACTAATTTTTATAAATTTTCTTAATTTCATTTCTCTAATTATTTTTTTCTAGTGTTCTCACATTTACCACCCATACCTTGTTCTTTATTTATCAATATTTTCTAGTCCTTTATTTATCTTCCCCTTCTCATTTTTATAGTCAAGTTTATTTTACCCTTCTTATTCTATTTCATACTTTAATTATGGTTTCATAATTTAACCCTTTAATTCAGTTTTAATATTTTATTACTCGATTATATAGTATTTATTTAATAAGAAAAAAAATTATATGCTCTAATTAATTCTTAATTAACAATACATTATTTGTCTACTAATAGTACTCATCATTTCAAATGATTGTTTTGACCTTTTAATTCCATAATTTACTCTAACCTTTGAATTCTAATGTCCCTATATTTTTATTTTCTTGTATATTTCATTTATTTAATATTTTTTCCTAATTTCTAATTAATTATTCATTAATATCAGTAAAAACCATTTTTAATTCATTGATTACAATTAGTAAACTAACAAAAATTCATTATTTAACTTAGATGTTCCCTTAGACCTTAGACCTTTGACCTTTGAATTATTTCATTAACTCTAACCTTTGAATTTTGATTTATGTTTAACACCTATTTAAACATATATGCACTCTTTTCTAATCATTCTACTTCAATTTGTCCCTCGGGATGGGTGGTATGTCAACCCGAAACTTTGGACACAATCCTTGCACCATGCACACAATAACGACCTCTAGAAACAACAACACTACTATGATTATGGATTGTGGAAGCCTATACACTTTAACTTTACTTTTGTAAAAAAAAAGTGCATTTGATTATCAAAATTTTCTTTCATGGTTATTTTGTACATGGAAAATTTTAGAGTTAGGATTAAATGCCTATGATTAGAGTCAAAATCATGGTCATTTAAGCGGTGAAAATTAACTAGTTCATTGGAAAAAGGGATAATAAAAATCACAAAATTCATGAAACTACTAACAAGCCCATGAATATAAGTCATTTGTTATAAGTTTGGCCACTTCATTACACCATTGCAAATTATAAGGTCTTGAGGAGTGCAAAGCTTGACTAGATTGGTACCAGACAAATTCTTAATCAAGTCTTCAAAGTTTCTTTTGTATCTACTAGCTAAAACAAGGTCTTCACATAGCTATAAAAGATTAGGGTTAGAAATTGCTTATAAAAATAGCTTGGTTAGTTGTAACCCTAGAATTAAAGTCTCCTAGAAAGGGGGTATTACTGTCCTACCTCAAACTATGAATTTCTTTTTTTAGGGTATTATAGGGCAATTTTTCATCTATATTTTTTTTCTTACAAAAATTGTAATTCATAGGAATGAAATAAAAATTTTCTATATAAATCTTCTTAGCATTGATATATGAGAGTTCTATCTAAATGGATTGATTGAAATGGTCTACCTTAGGAAGCCAGATAAGAGGAGAAACATTATTTGTATAGAACAAGCTATGCCTCAAATCCATTTGTGATAGGATTTCTTCTTACATGATTACCACAAAATGGATCCTTATATGTGAGGGATCTTAGAATCATCATGTTCCCAGGTTTCAACTAGAAAAATGGTCTATAAAATATCATATATATTTCACTATTCCTCTCTTGTTCCCAGTCTCTTTCCCTATATCTCCCTCCTACAACTTTGATTCTATCTCCCTCCCCTTCTTGTGTGTCCTCCTACCCTCTCTCCTTCTTTGTCTCTCTTTCTCCCACCTCTCTCTCTCTCTCTCCATATCTAGATATTTGTCTATGTGTCAATCTTTTATTTCTCCTCTCTTTCCCTCTTTCCCCTCTCCATCTTTGTTTATAAATCCATCCCTCTCTCCTTGTTTATCTCTCTATCTCACCCCACCACTCTCTCTCTCTCTCTCTTGATATCTATTTGTATGCCCCCCTGGCCCATGACCCCCATCTATCCTTCTCCCTCTCTCCCCTTCTCTATTTCATCCCCCGCTCTCAATTTCTTCTTAGACTCCTCCTCCTCCCTATATCATCCCCAATATATTTTTATTTTACCTTGAGATCTAGAAATGTGCGAAACACCAAGAAAATAGGGCCCTTCTAGAAAATATGGGTGTTAAGGTTATCAATATCAAAAGTTCCTATACTCTCATCCCATGATTAGGTAGTCAATTAAAGTTAATTTTCAACCCAACATTCACATGTATCTCTATAACATCATGAAAATCATGCATAAGACACCTTCCTTATCACCTTAAGTTGTCTCATTAAATCTCATATATTGTTTTATGTACTTCCCATGCTTATCTCTTGCTCAATTTGGATTTTTCACACTTTAATAGTCATGTAAGTCTAGCTTGCTCATGTTTTTTATCCATGGGCTCCAATTAGTGATGTACATGTCATTACATAGCATGGTTCTTTCCTCTTGATTTCATGATTCCTCCAACCCCCTCCATGAGTACATCCATTACATTCCACTCTAGAAATAGATTTGGATTTACCTCACCATTTCTCTTTGTTTCTCTTGTTCTGATTCCCTTTGTGGATTTCACACTTTCTTTCCCTTTTAGTTTCAATTTCCCCTCATCTTTGACCTTTGTTACCTTGGTTTCCTTTGGCCCTTTTCATTGGGATGGCCATGCACAACCTCTTAGAGTTCAATATGGCCATCTCTCTTTTGGAATATGGAATAATGAAAATTCGTTCCCCATCTCAAGTTGTTTGCATTTTCTGCTAGAATTCATGCAACTTAAAATTATAACAATCCAATATTTACACTTGACTCTGAGCGAGAAGCCTCCTGATACAATAAATACAATGAATAAGATAATATTTGATGATATAAGAGTAGGCCTCCTTAATGTGTGTGTGTGTGTGTTTCTATACATATATATATATATATATATATATATATATATATATATATATATATATATATAGGAGAAAAAGGATACAATTATATTAATTTGGGACCATGATGGATTCTATAACAATATAATAATAGAAATGTAATCACTTGATATTTAGAGCTTAACAAGGGGGTTTTAGGTTAACATGGGGCTTATATAGGGATTGAAATGCCCTTCGCCTTCAAATAAGCATTGTCCTCAACAATTGACTATTTGTTGGTGTTTCTGAATGGAACACTCATCTTCCAATGTCACCCTTTCCATTAGTAGGTTCTTTCATTTCATGAGGTATTCAATAATTGCTTGATTTCTTAGTTGTTTAGTCCTTGTTTTTGAAATTGTTTCTTGTTCCAAAATTATTTTCCCTTCTTCATTAATCTCTAGTAGGAAAGTTTGGACTAGGATCAAGTATCACCAATGGCCTTATTTAAGCAAGAAATATGGAAGACTAGATGTACATGTGAAAATGGAGGAAACTTCAATTTCTAGGCCATACTTCCAATCCTTTGCAACACCTTATAGGGGAAATAATACCTTAGAGATAATTTATTTTCCTTCTATTGTTGCTTGAGTGTAACATCCCCTGGTTGATTTCCTATGTAAAAAAAAAATATAAGACCAAGGTCATGGAACACGTATTCCAAGCTGAATGATGGGAAAAACATCCTAGTGGGTGTCACATTCGGTTTATTATGGCTAAGTAAATTGGAAAGTGTAAAGAGGAAATAAAGGATAATATGAAAAAGGGATATAAAGGGTCACATATTTGCATGAGAGAGAAAATGAAGAAAATGGAGGCCTCAATGATAAAAAGTCTTATGAGGATCAGTTCATAGCCTTTTGATAGTTTAACATGGGAGCTCTCTTCTATTCGTCTATTCTCTCATACACTTGCAAACTTAGAGTATTCTTAGAGCGTTCTTGTAGCATGCTTGGAGCACTCTAGTATTCAATTTGATTTGGAGAAAGAAGGCAAAGGAAAGTAGGAAAGTGCAAGGGAATAGTTGGATCAGCAGCTACAACTGGATTTCTTTGTAGATAACAGGTTGTTTGTGTGATTTCCTTGCTAGTTCATGAATGCATTGTATATGCATGTGATTTCCTGGTTATGTATTGTCATTGGCATGGATATTTTCCTATATTGAGAGTGGTTTTAGCTTTTCCTTGCCATTTCGTGTATAGCCATGGTGTTGTGTGATTTTTGACTTGAATTTTTTTCATTGTTGCTCATAATTTCTTATGGTTATGCGTTGGAACAAATGCTTTAGAAGCCCTAGAATAGCTTCGGTTGAGTTACTATTCCTAGAGCCTAGGTTGGGACAAATACTCTGGAGCTCTTGGTGGGTTGAGTTACTAGTCCCTAAAGCTGGGTTGGGAAAACGCTCTAGAGCCCTAGAAGGTTGTGGGTTGAGTTACTATTTTCTAGAGCCCTGGATAGCTTTGGTAAAGACTGATTTGGTTGGTGTTAATGATGTCTGGCCATGGAGGTGGAATCACTGTGGATGAGGGTTGATGTGGTTTGGCCACTAGAAATCCTGGTTTGGTTTTATCTTGGTTTATTCCATGAAATACCACATTCATGATTGGAATATGGCGCGAGGGTGATTGGCTGAAAGAGAGATTTCATTCAGCCCAATATATGGTCGGGTGGTACGTGGAAGTCCCTGACTTGGTTGGTATTTTCATATATTAATGAGATTTATTCTTCTATTGTGATTCATGTATAAATTTTGTAATGATTATGTTGATGATATTATGGTTGAGTTCCCATGGTTCCTATGTTGGTTATTTACTGGTTATTTGTTAGTTACATGATGTATGTTATTTATGGCTCTTGTCATAAATGTTTTATTTGTTTATTGGTTGATAAATGTATGGACTAATAAGTGTTAGTGCAACTAAGTGGAGAGGGAATTGGGCCTTCTTGGTAATTCTCAGAGTAATCTCAGACTATTATGATCAGATATGCATTCATGACTTGTAGCTTATGTGTTTGCCATGTGTTTGATGAAATGTCTAGTGTGTTTTAGGCAGTCTAGATCAATTTTCTTACTCAAGTTTGAATTTTTAGCCTTGTTTTCATGTCTATTATGATTTTGGAAAGTCTTTGACAGCTCTAGGTAGTGGTCTAGGGGCTGACTTAGAATTATGGCTCAGATCTCGGGACCGCACCCTCTTAATTGAGCAAGTTGGGTCACAACCACATGGAAGCAGTGTTGTGCATGTGTTTGGAGGCCTTCAACTACACCCAAACCTTTTCATGCATGCAATTGGGAGCCTAGGTCAATGAAAAGGAGCCCCAACTTAGGGTTTGGTCACCTAGGGTGGTCCTTTGGGCCCTGAGTGTCTTGTAGCCTTGAGGGATGTTGTGAGTTGTCAATTTGTGGTTAGTTGTAGGCCCCACTTCCTTAGCTAGAGCTCGAAGGCTAGGTCATGTCATACTAAATCTTCATCTCATGTTTACCCTAGCAGGTCGATGAAATTGGGTAAATGTGGGGGGAGGTGGTTACATTGAAGGGTATCCGCTTACATGTTTGTAGTCTCACAAATATACAATCTGTAACAACCCATCCCACATTTACCCACTTTTACAAGCTCTCTAGGGTAAACATGAGCTGAGAGTTACTATGCATGACCCAACATCCAAGTTTTGGTTATGGAAGTGGGGCTTAATGTCCTGACACTTTACTGCAACCTCACAGGGACACCTGATCACCTAGATGTCAGACACCACCCATTGTTGGTCCTTCCCTGAGCTGGAACTTTATTTTTACTTGAATTTATAGCCCATCCACATGCATGCCAAACTATGCATGTGTCCAAAAGGCTCTAGCCACATGCACAAGCCTTCCTCCATGTGGCTACAACTGAAATTCCCCAGTTATGTGAATGCATCCAGGGACTTCCTTCCATATTTTTAGGCAAGCCTCCAAGCCACTGCGTAGATCTACCCAGAGCATTCTATAAATTTTTCATCTAGACACTAGAGCTTATAGAGTCAATTTCTAGGCTCACTTACAAAATACACAATAATCATTTACGAAAAACCTTTGTAGACAAGGTACTTGTAGCTCATAAATAAATATTTTTTTCACTAATTGATTAATTTCATCATAGAATCATCAAGAATACTTTCTTCCCTCTATTAACATCCAAAACAACACACATTAGTTCATGCATTCATTTAAGATACCTACGAGTCCATCAAACCATGGAGTGGATCCATAACAAAAGCATATCATAAAATGAGAAATACACCATGCACATAACCAACATTGAACTAGAATGGAACCATGACAAACCAATAAAGAAATCATGCATAAAACCAGAACTTGTGTTCATTAATCTCAATAAGAATTAACACATAATAACATATGAAAATGCAAACCAAGTCAGGGACTTCCACATACCACCTAACCATAGATTGGGCTAAACCAAATCTTTCTTTCAGACAAAGACCCCCATGCCATATTCCAAACATGAATGTGGGATCTCATGAGATAAACCAAAACATAATCAAACAGGAAATCTAGATGTTAAATGACCTCCACCGTCAAGCCACAATGATCTCACCTAAATCAATCCAGAGATCACCAAAACCAATACAGGCTTGGATGCCTTAGGATTTATTCACCATACCTAGAGGAATTTTCATATATCTGCCCACCTATCAAGATATTCATAGATAAATCCATCTCCACCCCCAACCCTTGGGATTTTCCTAAGACCACCACAACCATATATGAATCCACTGGAAATCCAAATCTCAACAAAAAAGGAACCCACTACATCATGGCTCTCTAGAAATGAAAAGGAAAATCTGAACATAGTTTCAATCCAGGCAATCCCATGCCAATTAAAACAAAATAATCATGCAAACCAAATCCATGAACCATGTATTCAAATCCCAACAAGGAAATCACACATGCAACTTTTTACCTACAAAATCCTAATGTTGTAGTTGCTATTCCAATATTCTCCTCATGCTACCTTTCTTTCCTTTGATTTCTTGCTTGCTTGTATCCAATTCATCTCTTTTCTCACTGTATTGCTCTCTCTCATTCTCCTCCCAAACTTGCCAAGAGTGTGATAGAGTGTGATCCCAAAAGACAAATAAAGAGAGTGTTGGAATGTTATTTTTCTCCTTTCCTTTTACTTCAATTTCCTTCATTTTCCTTTGCATGCATATTCTTGTCTCTTCATCTTCCTTTTATCCTATTTTTATTTATTTCTTTAATTAATTACCATTTATTTCATTTTGTCTTTGCCAGTGTCAATGCCAATTTCCATAGTCAATAATTAACCACAAGTGACGTCCACTATAATTTTTTCCTCTCCGTTTAGATTGGAATATGTGCCCCATGACCTTGGTTTGATTTTTGCCTTTATAATGTCCTTCCATTCAAATCAACCCAAGGCTATTACATAATCCCCCACTTCAAATTCCCTTTCATTGTGATGTTGATTTGCTTATTTCTTCATCCTATTTTGTTCCATGACCAAATTTTATCCATATTTATGTAGGAATGAAATGAAATACAAATTTAAATAGAAACAAAGAGATACATCAAAAACTAAAATTCAATTCATTAAATAACAAATACTAATAATTGTTTACATGAAGAATGGAAATAAACTAACTCAGGTGATTGTAGATTGTCTCTGAGAATATATGTGACAGATACATGCCTTTTGAAGTGTGTTACAATGAGGCTTGGAGGCATTTTTATTATTGAGAAACAATGGAAAACCTTAAAAATCCAAAAACCTAACACTAGGAGATGAAGCACCTAATGTTTGTGGGCCCCGTTGGGATTAGTTGGTACACTAACTTCCTAAGGTTGTAACTTTGGCATGCAATCTCCATTTGATGCATATGATACCTCGGTGGAAATATCTATCGAAGGAAAACAAATTTCAACTACAATCCCTACCATAAGTTGTGGATCTTCCCATTTTCCAAAAAGATGTCATTTAGGGCCTTAAAACAGCTCCAGAAGGTTTAGGACCCCAAAAACTACTAAAAATAGTAAATTGTGCTACAATTTAGGAAACTTAAAGAAATAGTGTCGGGGGTTCATTTGGAATAGGTGGGTGGCTACTTAGATCAAAGATGTCCTTCAATAGTTTGAGAACCTTTTGTTGGTGTTGGATAATGTCCTCTACTACTTGAGCCTTTATTGGCCCTTTCAAGGGTTATGTGATGGATGGAGGATGATATCCATAAATTTCCGTAAATGGTGACATTTTTTATGATGTATGGAGGGAAGTGTTGTACCACCATTTTTCCAAGGGAAATCAGTTGACACATTTTGTCTATTTATCAAATGCAAAACAATGTTTATATCCTTCTAAACATTTATTCACAATCTTCATTTTCACACCAAATTGAAGATGGGGAGATGAGTTGTGAGCCGACTATGTACCCAAACAAGAAAACAAGTCAGTCCAAAAATTTCTTGTGAAAATTGGATATCTATCACTCACAATAATATTGGTATTCAATGTATTCTTTTGGACTATTTCCATGAATGCTTCTACCAGAAGAATTGCTTTAAGAGGATGAGAAAGAGAGGAAAAGTGGGCATACTTTATCATTCAATATACCACTACCATAATGACAATATTTCCTTCATAGTTGGAAAACCTATAATAGAACCCATTAAAAATTCTTCCCAACTCTAGCTTGGTATGGCTAAATATTGAAGAAGCCCTCAAGTCTTGATAGTCTCTCCTTTATTTTGTTGGCATACCACACATTTTGCCACATATTTTTGCACATCTACTTTAAGAACTTCCCAAAAAATAATCTTTCTTGATCCTATGGCATGTCTTCAAGAACCCTGAATGTCCTCCTATATGAGAGGTATGTAATTCCAAGAGGACCTTCTATTCGAGTTGAGAATTCTTACATAAGTGATATTGATACCATAACAAATTATTTTACCATGTAAATCTCTCTACTGCGTCATGGTCCTCTTGTAGTTGTTGAATGATCTTGCATATATTCTCATCTTGTTGCCATTCTATCCTTGCTTCTTTCATCCAGTTAGAATGTCAAGTAGAAATAGAACATAGTAAACAATTTGTGTCTTCCTCTTTCCTTGAGAGTTCATCTACCACAATATTTTATTTTCTCTTTTTGTAGATAATTTCAAAGACATAACCCAACATCTTTATGACTCATTTTTGTTGCTCTTCTGAATACAGTCTTTTCTCCAAGAAGTACTTTAAATTATCATGATCTATTTTTACTTTGAAGTGTCTTCCTATTAGGTATAAACACCATTTCCTAGTTGCATGAAGTATGACCAAAATTTATCTTTCATAGATGGGTCTAAGTAATTTATTTCATTTAATTTCAATATTACCAAAGACCACATATATTCCTTCTTACATAAAAAAATGCACCAATTCCATGGCCTGAGGCATCACGTTCCACAATAAATATTTTTGTGAAGTCAGGTTTTTCCAAGACAAGTGTTGTACACATAGCCTCTTTAAGTACCTCAAATGCTTTGGTTTCTTTTTTAGTCCAATAAAATGCTTCCTTCTTCAATATTTTTGTTAGAGGTGTTGTTATTTGACCATAATTCTTGACAAATATGTGGTAATAACATGTCAATCCTAAGAATCCTCTCATCTTCTTCAAGGTATTTGGGATTGGCCATTCCCTAATAGCTTTGATTTTGTTAAGATCCACCTTGACACCATCATGTGATACAATATAACCCAAATATTCCTCTTATTTAACACCAAAGGAACACTTAAAAGGCTTTAAATCTATTTTTTTATCTTCTAATAGTGTCAAGACCTTGGAAACATGTTTTTTTCTAAAGAAAAAATCGTAACTTTCATTATATAGTGAAAATTACATTGTGAATGTGCATTCAGGTGCATGAAAAAAAAATACCATCCAAACTGAATAGATCACATCAAAAATCAAGACTGTAAAGGGCCTCTTCCATGTCCAAAAATAATAGAAAATGTCTATCAATTAAAAATCCTGAGAGATATAACCAGTCATAAGTTACAAAAACTCATAGTCACCTAGGACCATAAACAAAGGAAACATAAATAAAAAAGTGTTTTATTGTAGCCTTTATGCAGCCAAAATAAAGCCCTCTATGAAGGCCCTATGATAGTATTCATAGAATTGTCCATCTATCTGCTCGATGATCTTCTAAATGCACAAATTTTGTGAACCATATGCTTTAGATAAAGAGTCTACAATTGTGTTTCTTTATCTGTAAATATGAAAACATGAGAAATTATCAAAAAAATCCTTTAAATGTAAATGCTCTTCAATGCTTGGGAGTAGTATGTGCATGTGCCATCTCGATATCTCATTAAACCAATTAATTACAATATTTGAGTTACCAAATATTTGCAACATATGAACACCCTTCTCAATTGAGAACAATAAAAGAAGCATGAGGATCATATGTTATAGATCTGACCTGCAAATATATGAAAATGATACCAATATACCCAGTAACTGTAAATCATCACCAAAAATAACAAGATCTAAATATAGAAATGCTTCTCTTTATTAATATCAAACCCTTAAGGTAGGGCAACACCATACATTCACTCCTTAAGGAAGGAGAACACCCTACAAGCCATATGCCTGTTCATACAATATTCCTTGACATCTCTCAATGGGGAGTCTCTAACCTCTATATAGGCCTCATACATACAATACCATGGGTCATTACCATGGTTCCCTCAATACCATTTATCTAATACCATGGGCTTATTACATTATTGCTAACTACTTGTGGTCCCTTACATGATACGGGTTAACCACCTTATTTATTACTATGGCCCATCCCATTATTACATTATTCCCTTGGGTACCTCCCTCTGTACCCCATATTATCCCCCCTACGTATACTACATTCCACCCCCCTTAACATGTTTCGTCCCCAAAACATACAAAGAACACAAATAATAAGATCTACTCAAAAGACTAATCCACTGGTACCATACACGTGCATCTAGCCAACCAAAAGAAAGGTGAACCCTCGATCCAGCTGGTGCCTCGCTCACTTGACATCGAAGTTGACCCTGGCAGCTCTTCTGTGTTGATGTGTAGTAGGTGGATCATCGCTCCTCTCTATCTGTCATGCGGGGGTTGTTGTCCTTGTGGCTAATTCATTTCCATATTGTTGGTTGTTTTCTTGCGGCGTGATGTGGGTGGTGATATGCTGAAGTGTTAACCAATGGTATATCTTTCTTTAATTCACCACCTAATGGAGGCTGATTGGTATATGGTACATGTTGTAGTGCCTGCTGTTGTTTCTTATCTTCCAATATTACTTCAACCACTGAGTCCTCATCTGATGTATCAGTACCTGTAACCTTTTCTGCTTTAGCCTCCTTGGACACTACTTGTTTTTCTGGTACCTAGTTTGATGTTTGTGTTTGATTGTCAACCATCAAAGGCTCATCATCTAATGTGTAAGTGTCATTAGAGCTTTGTGCTTCTACCTCCATAGTCTCTATGTGGGTCTTAATAGAAATATCCTGCGATGTTATTTTCTTCTTTTTATAACAGAGTTTCATGAATTTCTTCTGCACATTAATATTGACAGCACCCACAGATTCCATCCAAGGATATCCCAAAACAACATCCATGTTATCCATATCTGAAATATATAAATCACAATGCAACACATACTTATCCATAGAAAGCTTCAAATCCTTATAAACTTGAATATCCTCATCATCAACCTGTGTGTTTTCAATGTGTTTTCTTGGAACTTGCAATTTTTTTGCCAAATTAACATTGATAAAATTATGCTTACAGCTAGGATTTATAGACACAATGATATTCTCCTTCTGAATACATCCATGAACCTACAATAAGGAGATACCAGCAGAAAATAACCCTTTAGGTTTCTTGGTTTCCTTCTTTCCTATAAAAATAAAATCTTTGCTAGGTTGTGTGCCTGTCTGTTTGAACTTAGTAAGAGGACCCAAAAAATTAGATTTAGGGTCAAAGCAGTCAAAAATGGATTTTACGAACATCTGCCAAGTAATTGTCCTTGGATAGCATTTTTTATGACACTGCCACCATTGCCATCTTTCTTGGTCCAAGTAAATAACTGCCACACTTAGTTTAGTTTCATCATCTACGATGTGATTCAAAGTGAAATATTGTTCCATTTGTGCTACCCATATTGCCGGTTTAGAGCCATCAAATTCGTACATCTTCATCAAATTCTAATCTAGGCACTGGAATTTAAGATTTGTGCTTCAGCTATCCCACTGTCACAAAAATTTCTGAAAAAAGAGCTAATTTTAAATCAGCTAGAGCTCCCTCATCCAGACTCTGATTCGACTGATTTTTTTTTTTGAAATTGGGTATTTTTTTGCAAAGAACCTACATCTGCAATTAGATTCTACAAATGTTGCCACAGAACGTATAGATCTGATCTACAAACTCACCGCCCTAAAAAACGTCTACAACACAGCAGATTTTTAAATTAGCGATATCCCCCTCATCCAGACTCCGATTCGGCCGATTTTTTTTTTTCCAAATTGAGTATTTTTTTGCAAAGAACCCAGATTTGCAATTAGATTCTATAGATTTTGCACCAAAAAATACAGATCTAATTCACAAACTCGCCGCCCCAAAAAATGACTGCAACACAGCTGATTTTTAAATCAGCGATATCTCCCTCATCCGGACTTTGATTCGACTGATTTTTTTTTTTTTGAAATTGGGTATTTTTTCGCCAACAACTCAGATCTGCAATTAGATTCTATAGATTTTGCACCAGAATGTACAGATCTGATCTACAAACTCACCGCCCCGAAAAATGTCTACAACACCGCTGATTTTTAAATCAGCGATATCTCGCTTATCCGGACTCCGATTCGGCTGATTTTTTTCTTCAAATTGGGTATTTTTTCACCAACAACTCATATATGAAATTAGATTCTACATATTTTGCACCAGAACGTACATATTTGATCTGCAAACTTGCCACCCAAAAAGTTCCTGCAAAAAATTAAAAAAAAAAAAATACTTCGTTTTGCCCAAGAAAGTGCTCTGATACCACTTGTTATAGACCTGATCCAAAAATATATGAAAATACAAATATACCCAAGAAATAACAAGATAGAAATGCTTCTTTATTAATCAAACCCTTAAGGTAGGGCAACACCATACATTCACTCCTTAAGGAAGGAGAACACTCCACAAGCCATATTCTTGTTTATACAATAATCCTTGACATCTCTCAATGGGGAGTCTCTAGCCTCTATATCGACCTCATACATACAATATCATGGGTCATTAACATGGTTCCCTCAATACCATCTATCTAATACCATGGGCTTATTACCTTATTGCTAACTACTTGTGGTCCCTTACATTATACGGGTTAACCACCTTATTATTACTATGGCCCATCCCATTATTACACTATTCCCTTAGGTACCTCCCTCTGTACCCCATATTATCCCCCCTAGGTATACTACATCATAAGTTTGGAGTATTTATTTTTTCCATGTCCCAATCCACTCTAAATCATGAAAAAACTATCTTCCCAGTGAAATATTGTTCCATTTGTGCTACCCATATTGCTGGTTCAGAGCCATCAAATTTGTACATCTTCATCAGATTCTAATCTAGGCAATGGAATTTAAGATTTGTGTTTCAGCTGTCCCACTGTCACAAAAATTTCTGAAAAAAGAGCTAATTTTAAATCAGCTAGATCTCCCTCATCCAGACTCTGATTCGACTAATTTTCTTTTTGAAATTGGGTATTTTTTTGCAAAGAACCTAGTTTTGCAATTAGATTCTGCAAATTTTGCAACAGAATGTACATATCTGATCTACAAACTCACCGCCCCGAAAAATGTCTGCAACACAACGGATTTTAAAATCAGTGATATCCCCCTCATCCGGACTCCGATTCGGCCAATTTTTTTTTTCAAATTGAGTATTTTTTGCAAAGAACTCAGATCTACAATTAAATTCTATAGATTTTGCACCAGAACATACAGATCTAATTCACAAACTCGTCGCCCCGAAAAATGACTGCAACACAGCTGATTTTTAAATCAGCGATATCTCCCTCATCCAGACTCTGATTCGACTGATTTTTTTTTTTTTGAGATTGGGTATTTTTTCACCAACAACTCAGATTTGCAAGTAGATTCTGTATATTTTGCACCAGAATGTACAGATCTGATCTGCAAACTCGCCGCCCTGAAAAATGTCTACAACACAGCTGATTTTTAAATAAGCGATATCTCCCTTATCCGGACTCCGATTCAGCTAATTTTTTTCTTCAAATTGGGTATTTTTTCGCCAAAAACTTAGATCTGCAATTAGATTTTGCATATTTTGCACCAGTACGTATAGATCTAATCTGCAAACTCGCCACCCGAAAAATTCCTGCAAAAAAAAGAAGAAAATATACTCTGTTTTGCCCAAGAAAGTGCTCTGATACCACTTGTTGTAGACATGATCCAAAAATATATGAAAATACAAATATACCCAAGAAATAACAAGATAGAAATAGATAGAAATGCTTCTTTATTAATCAAACCCTTAAGGTAGGGCAACACCATACATTCACTCCTTAAGGAAGGAGAACACTCCACAAGCCATATTCCTGTTCATACAATAATCCTTGACATCTCTCAATGGGGAGTCTCTAGCCTCTATATCGGCCTCATACATACAATACCATGGGTCATTACCATGGTTCCCTCAATACCATCTATCTAATATCATGGGCTTATTACCTTATTGCTAACTACTTGTGGTCCCTTACATGATACGGGTTAACCACCTTATTATTACTATGGCCCATCCCATTATTACATTATTCCCTTGGGTACCTCCCTCTGTACCCCATATTATCCCCCCTAGGTATACTACATCATAAGTTTGGAGTATTTATTTTTTCCATGTCCCAATCCACTCTGAATCTTGAAAAAACTATCTTCCCAATGATACAGGATAGCGCGCACCCCCCCCCCCCCCCCCCCTCCCCATGTGCACATATAGTGTGGGAAGCGCCATCAAAGAAAGCCCAAGGATATGTGAAATCAATAAATTCAGATGTAATATTGCAAAGGTGATAGACAAATAGAACATTTGATATACGAGAAACCATGACAGCTTATGTTGCAACCTATCTAGTGCATTATATTTGTCTTGAAATATTTTATAGATCCTTGAGTGTCATATGACTTAGCAAATGAGAGGTAGTATACACCCGTTCTTTTTTGAGTTTTATTATGACCACCATAGCTTCCAAGTGTCCTGATAATATTGTCCCTACCAATCTATATCGATACCCAAGGAAGTCTTAACATCAAGCCACACTCCTAGACCTTGTGAACATGTTGCACATGCTCTTTCCAAGATTTGTTGTAAATTAGTATATCATCAAAAAATATTAGCACAAATATTCTAAGCGTTTAAAAATAGAATTCATCAAGATTTGAAATGTTGAAGGTGCATTTGTAATTACATATGGAATAACCAAATATTCATAATGACCTTCATGCGTTTTGAAGGATATTTTGGGAATGTCTTATTCCCTCATTCTGATTCAATGATATCCAGAATGAAGATCAGACTTAGTAAAGAAAATTGTTCAATGTATTTGATCTAATAATTCATCAATGATAGGAATAGGAAACTTATATTTGATTGTCATTTTTTTGAGTTGTCTATATCTAGACACATATGCCATGAACCACCCTTTTTTATAACTATCACCACTAGTGAAGAGAAGGCACTCTAGCTAGGTTGAATGACTCCCTCCTCTAACATTTCTTGAACAATACATTCAATCTCACTCTTTTGTGCATGTGGATATCTATAAGGCCTAATGTTAAGGGGTACACTTCTAGGTTGCAAATGAATAGCATGGTTATGTTTTCAAATAGGTAGAAGAGCCTTAGCCATTTCTCCAAATACCTTGGCATGATTGTTGATAAATTTCTGAAGATCCATTTGAGCAGAGGATAAAGATGTTTGAACATATAATGAACACAATTATGTAAATACACCTTGGTTTCCCATTTTTAGAAATGTTCTCATGCTATTAGAGCTTATTAATTTACCAAGTTTCTCTTGGATACCTCTAAGCTCAATTTCCTTTCCTTCTAAGAAATATATTACGTAAAGATCTTAGAAATTAAGGGCCATTGCTCCCAATGATTGCAACCATTGGACCCATAATACAACATCAAAACCACCCATTTGGATTGAAATCATGGAACTAGCCAATAAATACTCACCCCATATTCATTTTAATATTATTTCACTTCCCTAAACAATTTATGGCACCTCCATCTACAATCATTTCTTCAAATTCGGGTGCTAGATATACAAAGAAATTAATAATTTTTTCAAATTTATAATTGATGAAAATATGTGTACTACATAAATAAATCAATACTATTATTACTTTTATTTTTATATATCCTTATATCTTAAGGGTTTGTGCAATATAGATGCCATCCAATGCATGACAAGAGATTGTTTGAGTAGTTTCTTCAAGCTCTAGATATTGTGAAGTTTCCACTTCTTGATCTTCTTCATATTCACACTCTATGTAGCCTATAATTTCTGCTCACTACATTTTTGTCATTTACTATATTTGTTATCATATTTTAAATGCAGTTCATTTTCTCTTCTTTCATCCATTTACTAAGGAGTCAACCTTGTCAATTTAAGAAAGGGAGAATGATTTTATCTATAGTTATTAGTGACCAATTTTCTAGTGGTCATATTTTTACTTTCAACTTTCCTTGCTAGACTGAGAGCATGAACTAGAGATTTAGGTTCAAAGAGATGCACCTCATGTTGAATGTTTTCCTCTAAAATACCTATAAATAGGTCTAGTATGTTATCTTTGAAATATTCTTTAAGAATCAACTTTTGGAATTGTTGAATATGCTTTGTAATAGGACCTTTTTGTCAAAAAATTACCAATTAACTAAGGAATGTGTTACTCTTAATATCCCCATAATGTGTTGTCAATTCCTCTGTAAAAATCATCCAATATATAGCAAAATCCTTTTTTTCTTTCACAAATCCATTGATACCGTACATGTTGGTCTTGTTCTAAAAACATGGATACAATATTTACCTTTTTTAAAGATGCCACTTGGTGTAGATCAAAGTATTGTTCCATCTGAAATATCCATCTTACAAGATCATTACCATCAAATTTCTTCATATCAATCTTCAGAATGTAGTAGTTCCTTGGTCTTGTTCTAGCCCTAATGATGTGGATCTTCATGAGTATTTTTTTGTGATTCAACATTTGTGCTCTCCAATTGTGATATCATACTCCTGAAATGAGATTGATTCTTAACAAAATGCTTCTCCTTATTTTCCTTATTTATTTAGATCTCCACTTCTCTTTTGGGAAGCCTCTCCAAGATAGAAATCACAGATTTTCATATTTCTTCCTTATTTTCATTCATCTTCATTTATATTCCTTCTTTATTTTCATTCATCTTCATTTCTATTCCTTCAATCTTCTTTGTATTTCTTCTTTATCTAATTCATCTTCATTTATATTCCTTATATCATATTTTCTATTTCTTCCTTATTTTCATTCATCTTCTTTTCCATCTCTTTTAAGATTTTCTTGAGAACTTAAGAACTTGAAAAATCCAAATTTTTCAACATACTACCATCAATTTCATTAAATTTCTTCTCCAATGGAGATAACTTAGATTCTAGGTCTTCACTTTCTTCATTGGTCATGGATTGGCCTTCAATAGATTTAATTGGTGTAGTATTTTTTTTTTGGAGGCATGTTGGAAACTAATAATAGCCTTCCTCTTTGTTACAACCAAAAAAAAGAAAATGGTCACTTCTAATGAACAATTAGGTCACTAGTAAGTTGTGTACCTTAATTTGGAGAATATAATAATGGTTGAAGCTTTATTGATATATCCCTATGATTTGAGTCCTTATGGATCTGAAATTTTTCTCTGCAATACTATGATATGTAGTTTATGTAATCCTGTAGTTGTGAATTGAATTTGATATGACAATTTAAAGTCACAACAACTTTCCTAAAACTTATTGATTTTTTTGGACTCTTCCCACAAGAAAACTTGTATAGTGTGCCATGTGTCCAGTTCTTGAAATATAATTTGAGAACATGTACCTGAGGTACTTCTATCTATCTCCTAAAATTCTTGAAGATTTCACTGTTTTAAAATTTCCAAATGAGAAGATATAGAAAAAATACGTAGCTAACATGTTTCAAAATTCATTTCCTGACTATTCACAAATCATATCTTCCATAGGGTATAACTCCCAAAGTATAGTGAATCAAATTGTGGAAATGGAAATATATATTCTCGAAGAGTTCTTCCTAATATGAACCAAGTTTCACTTTATGAACCCTTACAAAAAATTAAGGTATAGTGCAAATGCCAAATTGATATGTTTGACACCGAATTTTGGAGCATACGAAAACCCTAAGTTCTTTGGAACATATCTCCTAAAATATAGCAAACCAATATTTGTTACATGGACCAGAAATTTAACATGATGTCCTCTAAATGTGGTCCATGTTTCATGATCTAAGGCCTCATAGAAAAAGAGTTATAGAGAAAATTCCAAACTAACCTATTTAAGAAAAAATTTAGGGTCCTTTAGAAACCTAACTTCCTTGAACCATACTTTGAAAATATAGTGAACTAGGATCTACAACATGGACCATAGATTTCTTGGGATGTCCTCTAAATATTCTCTAGGTTTCTCTAGGTTTCACTATCTGAAACTACACAGAAGAAAAAAAAAAAAAAAAAAAATATATATATATATATATATATATATATATATATATATATATATATATATATATATATATATATATATAGATATAGATATATAATTGTAGTGAAAATTCCGTGATGGCCTGTTTGAAGTAGCAACATTCCTAAGATCAAGATCTTTGATACCAAATGTTATGATCCTTGTGCCTTCAAAATGATAAGAAACCAATATTTATAGTCCATTTTGAAGGGAAAACTCCTTATACAATAAATACAATGAACAAGATAATATCTAATGATCTAAGGCTAGGTCTCCTTAGTGTGTTTGTGTCTATATATATATATATATATATATAAGACCAAGGATAGAATTATAATAAAATGGGACCAAGAGGAGTTCTAGCTTACATAACAATATAACAATACAAATGTAATCACTCAATATCTAGGGCTTAATAAGGAGTTTTTTGGGTTAACATGGGGCTTATATAGTGCTTAACATTTTCTTAGCTAATCTTGAACCTCATATGAGCATAATAATGGAAGAAATTTATCCAAGAACAAGAACTCATTAGACCATTGTAAGACGAGGTTGGTGTTGTTTGTGGTATGCTATCCTAATTATGCATAGGTTGTCATTACGGTTCTTCACACTACTAATCCATTGGCAACTCAAGTTCTCCCAAGAATGAAAAACATAGAGTCTTTCCTAACCTCAATGTCTTAGTTCGAGATGGATTTTTCCAGAAACCTAATTTCACTGGTGAGTCTCCTCCTCTAGGTCCATACTATATGTATTGCCTTTGCTTTTTTGTGCTAGGTGTATTTCATAGGATTTATACTACAAGAATCACTATAATTTTCTTTAGTTGGCATGTTCTTGATAAGCTAGATAATTGGAGTCAACCACCTGGGTATGGCCTCTTATATTGATAGGACATAAATTTTGCACTCATGTAGCATCCTTCTAGATGGATTTTTTCTAATTTAATATATATCTCCCTGTTCTAGTGAAAAAAGAGGGAAAATGTGTAGAAAAGATTAAGTAAACAATTATAGATGAGAAGCATAAAACAAGCAAAATAAATAATAAAAATTACACAATGATTTCTTGAGAAAACCCTCTTCGAAGAAAAACCCCACACTCTAAAGCATGATCAATATATTATTCAACAACTAACCTATGGTTGTGATACATCACAATTTTTTTAATATTAACATAAGTATTCAGATATAAAAATTCCAAAGAACTTTTAGCAATATAATACTAGGTTAAACATCTCAAACGCATTCCTCTACCGAAACACTTGAAAGTAGGCATAATAAAACCATAATATATGGATTGCCAACTCCATAATTAATTAGCAAACTACTCCTTGCTATTAACCAATATATATTACTTATTATTCTCAACAATAAATTCTTATAATTACTAATAATTTATTGAAACAAATACAGTTTTACACCACTGCAAAGTCTATAATACACCTGTCCAACTGAATAGTTGATGACATGGTAGAAGGTGTCAAGGTTTCCCTCCTGCATCCCAACTCTTCCATTTTCACCCAACTCGCCCTCTTCCAATTCGTGCCCTTTCCCAGCATTCCAACGTATGGTTCCTTTGGTTATTTTTTATTATTTTTTTTGTCTTATGGGCAAGAAGACTGACTAGCCTAAGAGCAAGTTGCAGTAGCGATGGAAGCCAACCTGAAAACCGACATAAATGATTAATTGCAGCGCAAGTCATGGGTGACAGGACAAACGATCAGCGAAACAACTATCACAAGGATCCAGCCCTATAGCAACATTAGGGAAGATAACAAGCCTGCAGGATAGCAGCTATAGGGATTATCACCACAGATACACCCGCAATAGTGAATAACACTACAACTGCATGTTTTTTTCCGTAACGTTTTCAATCGTAATCAACCCAAAGGATGACTAGCAATGATATTTTGTTTCATTTTAATTTTTCAAACAAACTAATATTTTACAATTTCAGTTTAAACTACGTAAATTGACAGGAAATATTAGTAAATCATAAAATGAAATTAATTTAAAGATTTAAAAGTTAAATTTTAATTTTCAAAATATTTAAATTAATATATTAAGTCTAAGAAATTAATGAATTTTGAAATGTATATTTCCATAGTAAGTAACATGATTTTGTTGAATACTTTTGATAACCCATCCCTGGGGACATGAAATTTATGGCAAGAATTAGACTTGGAAATGACACGTAAATTTTTTAAGATTATTATATTTGGAGACTGAGGAATACCTCTTCTTCTCTCCCTCTGCTATTCAAATAATTATAGTGCAAACTCACTAATTTGATCAGATTCAATTTTATGTGTGTATAGAAACATCAATACAAAGGCTAATACATTGGCCAATAAGGGATCAACACTGGACCAGGGGATAATGGAAAAGGTTGCAGGCTTAACATACTACATACCAATTCCATGAATAAAAAGGAAAGTGCTCTATTAAATGAAAAAGGAAATTTCGGCAACCTCTGTCGAAGAAAACGTTCAAGGGACAAGATTAGGATATTTTATTTTACATTGACAATGGGTGAATTATGGAGATTAACTCCTTCTGTCACCTTAAGAACCGTTTGGTGGCTTATTAATGAATTCAGAATGCATGGTTTGATGGTGAAGAGTTATAATTGTAATTGGTAAAAAATATGGAGCACCCATGCAATACCAGAAGTGCGCAAGTGTACACAGGCTCTAATATCAACAAGTGAATTCTAGTGGATGCAAGTGGATAATAAGTCATGTCAAATTGGAGTGGTCTTAATTCACCTAGGCCTCCTCATATTTTTCCTCCATCTACATTCAATCTTGGATCCCTATTGTGAAGATTACATGAAATTGGAAAATATGCATTCAATGGCATCCTAAAGGTGATTCAGAGGCATAGGTAGTCTTATAATCGTTGGAGTTGCTCTGCAACGAACTAAAAAACGCCTCTACGAAGAGAAGAGAGTTGTAGAGGGGAACATATAGTTATATATTAGTAGAGGGACTCCAAGTGTTTGGTTGCATTGTGGAGGAATAATGGAGGAGGATGGATCAATGACCCTGAGCCAAGTTCTTATGAAGCTAAATGTGCTTTTGGGTTGACTATCGATAATGATAAAAGGCTTGTTGAGTGCAGTGGCAAAGAAGGTTTACTTGGAATAAAAGGGGAAGCGAGAAAAATTGCAAATGTTTGAGATAAAATATGGTTTGTTGGAGGGGCTCTTTGAAAAATAAAACCTAGAGTGCAAAATTGAATTAGCTACTATGGACATCACACTGACTGAGTTGGACAAAAAAACTTAGCATTAGAGAACAAGACATCTTCACAAAGAAAAAATATACCAAGGAACCTGAGTAAAAAAGGGTCAAACACGTCAAGGGAATAAACCAACATAACAGAGATAACAATTCTGAACAACAATTAGAAGCTCCTGTAGTAGGGCCATCTAAACCCAGTGAAATAGATATACTGTAAATTTTGTAATGCTCTGCAAATATAAGTTAATACTCGTTGTCTATTATAGAGTCTATAGTAGATATATGTTCCAAATAGTTGGAAAAATTGTCATAGGCATAGATTTTTTATTTTTTGAACTATTAAATACTGTGTTTTGTAGAACATGATGAATATTGTGAGGGTACTTGCATGGAATCCAACCTTTTATATTACAAAATCTCTACCCATATATATATATATATATATATATATATATATATATATATATATATATATATATCAAATTAATTTGTTTACAAAAAAAAATCTACATATGTTATTAGGTTTTGCCTAGTTGTTCTAAGTTTTTGGCTCTAATACTGAACCATTTTTTAGTCAAATTGTATCTTTTTGTTATTTAAAAATTGTTTTGAATGTGTAAATGGCACTTGGGTTGTGTAGAGTTCATAAATCAAACATGTGATTTTAACAAATTCCTACTAGATTTTGGACAAATTTAATCGGAAAAATATGCAAAAAACCTCATGTATAATAAAAATATCTATCACGTTCAAATTTAAAAATTGATAATATTTCCATTTAATCTGATTTATTATATTGTGTATAATAAAATTAATGAAAGTCTTGAAAAGTGCATTATGTTATATTAATATCATTTAATACATAACAAATAAATCAAGTATCATAGACTTGTAAAATTAATTAAAATCATAATAAATTAAATATGCTAATAATTAATAAAGAATTATATATATATATATATATATATATATATATATATATCAAATTAATTTTTAAAAAAAAATCTACATATGTTATTAGGTTTTGTCAAGTTGTTCTAAGTTTTTGGCTCTAATACTGAACCATTTTTTAGTCAAATTGTATCTTTTTGTTATTTAAAAATTGTTTTGAATGTGTAAATGGCACTTGGGTTGTGTAGAGTTCATAAATCAAACATGTGATTTTAACAAATTCCTACTAGATTTTGGACAAATTTAATCGGAAAAATATGCAAAAAACCCTCATGTATAATAAAAATATCTATCACGTTAAAATTTGAAAATTGATCAGATTTCCATTTAATCTGATTTATTATATTGTGTATAATAAAATTAATGAAAGTCTTGAAAAGTGCATTATGGTATATTAATATCATTTAATATATAATAAATAAATCAAGTATCATAGACTTGTAAAATTAATTAAAATCATAATAAATAAATATGCTAATAATTAATAAAGAATTATACAAATATTTAAAGCTAAAGTTATATTAAATTAATTAATATAAAGTGATTTATCTAGTATAATAATATAAATTAAATATATAGTAAACTAGGAAGACTAAAGATAATAATAAAATTGCTCTTCATGGTTGGAATTCCTATCTTAAAAAGCTTTATGAATCTCCAAATGTCATGGATAATTTGGAAACCCTGCTCACAACGAAAGAAGTTTTCTCTTTAGAAGACATTAAGTTTGGGGTTAATCGCCTCGCTAATGGGAAAGCTAAGGACATTGAAGGTTACCAGGCATAAATGTTAAAAATTGGAGGTCCTGTCCTCATCCCCCACGTCCACAAGCTTTTCAATCAAGCAGTCAAGCAACGGTTCCCTAAACCTTGGACTAAGAGCCTCATTATCCCTATTTTTAAAAGTGGGGATACAAATAACCCCTCTAATTATCGGACAATTATGATCAGCCCTCTCTTAGCCAAGTTATATGGTAGTATTTTGGAAAAGAAGTTAAGCATATGGCTTGAAAGTGAAGGTAAGCGGGCTAAAGGCCAAGAAGGTTTCAGAAGGCATCACTCAACAACAGACCACCTCGTTACGCTTAGGATCTGTTAGCACCTAAATCTGCCTTAGGCTGAAGGAAGGCAAAAATTAGGGTAACCACAAACCACGCTCAGTCTGGTAGCTAGCCCTACCAGAGCAGGAGAGGGCTCTCTCCGAGTCACGCTCAGTGAATAGATGATCGAAAACGGTCTGAGATGACTTACAATGCAATATTTACCTTAGGCTAGTAAGTGAATAGGGATTCTGGAAACAATTTTATGAATGACCGAGCTTCTGGGATGTTATGGGACTGGCGCTCAGCAAAGAACAGAGAATTGAATATGAAAGCATAAATTATTTCGTGAGGCAAGGTAGGCGGAAAGTGCAACAATTTCGGTTTAAGGTAACGCAGAATGGAAATATTGCTGAAGAAAGTGAAAAGGGCATAGTCGCATGAATCCTTTTCAACAGAAGAATAACACTGTACATGAAATTTTCCCACAGGCAGAGCAATATAAATTGAATTCTACCTAATCTCACTTAGAAAATTTCACTGAAATGAAACGTGAATTGAATTATGAAACAAAACAAGATACATATGAAACATAAGAACACATTTACTACACTCATAACCACAAGAATCTCATGAAACAGAGCCGCTGCCTTTCAATAATTCTCTGTCAAAAATACACAGTGCAGAAACAGAGTTTCTTTCCCAAAGTCTCCCAGAAGTTACAAGCCAGCCAACCCTTTGCAAATAACTTGCATACAATATATAGAATGTGTGAGGAAGAGATAGAATGCCCAGGGGTTGGGAAGTTACTCAAATCATTACGAAATGGAGATGGAGAGCCAACCATCAGCTACAGGTGCAGCGCTCACAAGCATGACATTTGGCTGGGGTGACCCTTTGCATTCCTTTGCCACTTGGATAGATGCCCATCTGGAGAGAAAACTCTTTAAATGCCGCCTTTGGTGCCAAAAAACCGAAGTGTAGATGACCGGGCCCACTTGGAGAAGTCGCGACCCGAAATTTCGCGAAACGGGAGCAAATTGGCAGTTTTTTCCTCTGTGCGCCGCGCCAAATTCTCTGTGCGTCGCGCCACTTTGGAGCCTATTTTGGGGCACTTGCAGGTGTCCAAAATGTGCCCAAGTGGGCTTGTTGGAAAGCATGTCCTGTCTACTTTCTAACCCCACTAGAATTTCCAAATTTGGTGCTCATTTGCCCCTCCAAATCTTCATTCTCCCAAGACTGCTTTCTGTGTGTCAAAAAAGTGGCAGAGAGGCCATTTTTGGGTGTTTTTTGACCTTTAGGAGACCCAGATCTTGTCAAAATTTCTTGCCCGGACACCAGTAGTCGTAATTTTCGATGTTGAATCCAAATATGCAAGCCGTTCCTCGATTGGAGCCCTAGAATTTTAGCGTCGCGCCAGTGGCGCGGCGCACAGGGAGGAATTTCCTGTTTTTTGTCCAAAAAATCACCATGTGACCAAAATTTGCCCAAATTTTTTGAAATTTGGGCTGGAAGTTCTCTATGAAGTGCTATGCTGTGCCAAGGAAGCCTCAGCCAAGATTCGAAGCCGATCTTGCTCCTTTGCCTCCTTTGCCTCCTTTACCTCTTTTGTCGCTTTGCTCAATCTTGCCTTTAGGCTCCTGATTCTTTCTTTAGAGCTCATGTTTCAGGCCTGGTAGTGGTGAGTCATGCACCTCAGCATGTCTTTCTCCCTGTTAGCTTTATCCAACCACTGCTCCAAGTGAACATTCACTTTCTCTAACACATACTCCCGGTCCTCGTCTCTTTGCTCCATAGGTCTTCCTTGTGCTGCCAAGATGTGTCGCCGGTTTTCCTTGATCATTTGCAACTCTATCTCAGCTAGCCGATCCTCAAGTTGCTTGTTCCTCTGCTCCAGATACTGCACGTTCCACTTGGCCCTCTCCAAGTCCAGGGATAAGTTCTCAATCATTGATTGCTGCTCCTGAATGATCTCTCCCAGCTCAGCATTCGTAGGTTCTGCATCTGTCTCATCATCCTAGAGGAGAACAAACTCGGTCTCTTGCTCACCTGATGGCCCTTCCTCCTGCACTGGCTCCTTTCCCTTACCCTGCTCCTGTGGTGCTGATGTCGGAAGCGAGGCCCCTTCCACCCCGGGTGGAGATAACACTCACTTTGCTGCTGCAAACAATGGTCTACTGCCCTTCTGGTATGTGATGTATACTGGCATGGTGGCAATCTCATGGCGCTCAAACTGATGTGAAGGACCCCCCATCTCATGCTCTGCCTCTGATACCACCGGTGGAGCGTTGAAGAAATCACGGGAGATTAAGTCCTCCCAAGAAATACCCTACAATCCCAACTGATGGTCCACCAAAATCCGGATAAGAGAAAAGTGATAAACGTTGTTGAGCTGCTGTCGAGGGGTCTTGTGCTGCATGAAATTCTTCATCCTCTCTATGTTCCCGCAGATGAAAAATGGGAGGCTCATCATCCGCACCCTGGTGAAGTGCATGAGCAACCGGATGTGATAGGCATAGAGGCGGGAAAACCTTCCCTCACAACTGAAATACTTCATGATCAACCTCATGAGTGGGGCATACTCATCCCTCAAAAATCTGAATGGAAAAACTCTGGTGAGCTGGCTCAAACAGCTGTTCTTGATGTAAGGCTCATAATGATGCCTCTCCACCTTCTTTTTCTTATGCCACTGTTCCCCAATGTTTGGTATTCCTGTTGCCACTGATATGGTTTCCGATGTCAAGGTGAAAGTGACCCCAGCCAGGACATATTGACCTGCCTATAGATGAAGTGCAAAAAGACAGGCCAACTCATGATGGACTCTGACATTTGCCACCCTTTGACAAAATTCATAACATGCCAAGTGCTGGAAACAAGACATGGCAAGTGGGCATGCCTGCAGCTTAGTGAGGGTATTTGGCTCATCTCTAAGGTGTCTGCCACTCCGGTGATGTCTCCTATGGGCCCTCTCTCCTGAAGATGTGTCACTGTGGGTCCCCTCCTCATACTCTGATGAAACTTCTGATGCCATCACTGCTATGTGTACCCTGAGTTTTTTGCTGCCCCCCTGAATCCAATGGAACTGGTGGTTGCCCTGAAAATCTGTCACCAAGGGGACAATAAAACAGGGAGTGTTAGGAGGGGAATGATGAAAAGGGGAATAGGGGTTTAAAAGGAGAAATTTATCAGGGATTTGGGAGCGTTTTGGGTATGGTGTTGATGGGGTAGGGTTTGGATATTTTGAGCCATAAGAATAAGGGGAACAAATGGATATGATTACAATGGAGCTAGGGTGATTATTAGGGGAAACTGCTACAGGGGAATCAGTTGATAGAGGTAGGGTAGGAGCATACTTTAGCAATAATGTCACTGTAGCAAAACCCTAGCTTCTTGACCTTCTTTGTGTCATCTTTGTTTTACTTTTAAAAAAAATTTGCATTTGATTCATGGTCATCGAAATCACATTCCTCTTCAAGTTAAATGCCAATGGTGAAGGTAGTTGGGCGACCTCTCCAATTTTGAGGGTTATTCACAAAAATTTTGGGCAATTTAGTAAATTTTTGGGCTTATATGTCTGTGCGTCGCGCGCTCTGCCCAGTGCGCCACGCGTTAGGTATGCGCCGTGCCAGTGTTATATTTACACTGTGGCCGGGCTCCCAATGCGCCGCGTGCCCTGAGTGCACCGTGCCACCTCGTGTGTGTGCCGCGCCACCTCGTGTGTGCGCCGCGCACTATAAAATCACCCAAATTTGCTTGAAAAACCAGGGGGAGGGTTTTAGTGGCGGTTTTAGGGTGGTTTCCTTAGGAAACATGATGGAATGGAGGTGGGAACGATGAGGAGTGAGGGGACAAGGGGAGGGGAGCAGAAGCTTGGTGGCATCATCGCAAACTTGCAACCCCATCTATCATTTTTATTGATGATTTTTTCATGGTCGACCTTGTGCTTTTGGGGTACCATTTAAACGTCTTATGCACACCAAATCATTGACAAATTTGAGAGAGAAGAGGTGTCAACAGGGCCTACCTCTTGATTTGCTAGCTTTCACCGAGATTTGAAATGATTTGCAATGTTTTTCATGCCCCTAGCTGTGTGCGTCGCGCGCCAAGCCCAGTGCGCCGCGCCCTGGGTGTGCGTCGCGCCCTTGAGAAAACTGAACAATGGGCAGGCTGCATGTGCACCGCGCCCTCTGTGTGCGCCGCGCTCTTTGGTGTGTGCGCCACGCTCCTTGAAAACCAGCTCTCCTTCACTCAAACTCTCACGATTTCGCTCTCTCACCTTTGGAAAGTATCTCCAAGTCTTGCAAGAGCACAAGGGCTTTGACTTGGGCAAAAACAAGTATATATAGGCTTGGGAGAGATGGGTTTGATTTTTGCCTCTTTGAAAACCCCCTTTTCTAATGTTGAGTTTTGCACTTTTTCATTGATTTTAAAACACCCTGATTTTCATTTTTTCTTTGAAATTTTGGCTCACATGATGGGATTTTCGGCATTTCTTTGCGGGGACTGTGTGACTGGGCATTTAGCCATGGAAATCATGACTGCATCTGAAAAATCAACTTGTGCATTTTTGGAAAATTTTGTCATAAATGACCTTGTTTGACTTTTCTTCAAAACAGAGTTTTGAAGAAGAGTCGAAGTCTTTCCACTTGAAGATGAAGCTCTCTGAACCATAGCTGTGTAAGGCCTCCCTCTGGCCTGCATGGCTTGTTCTGGACATGTTTTCAAAGACCAAATTGATGAATTCCTAGACCCAAACATAAAAGATGACTTTGCCCTGTAAAGGACGAGACCTTGACTGTCATGAGCTTCGGTGATTATGGACAAAGACCTGAGCCAGCAGGGGCCAGACATGAGGGAAAATGACTAGCATGACTTTCTCCGTCAGATCATGGCATGTCCCTAGCGAAATGCAGCTGAGTGGATGGAGCAAGACACCTAAAATTGAAATGCACAAAGAGTTTTGATCTCTGACAGAGGGCTGACCAGACCGACTCTAACATTGGCTCCAATGGGGGATGGTAGCTCCTTGGAGGTGCCAAGAACAGCAGATCTCTGGAGGAGCTAGATAGTGCCTTTTGTCCATTGGGCTATGGAGTCATCATTTTGATAAACAACACAAGACTCTGACTTATTTATAAAACTGGAATAACCAAGAAATTGACTCAAACTTGACATTGAAATAACTCAAAAACTGACTTTACAGACTGAAACCAAACTGAAATAAAAATGGTATTTACAATGACAGTGGAAGCAGCGTTAATAGATCAACAGTGATACCGCTTGAGTAGCCGACCATTGATCGGCCCTCCAGGACAATATTCCCCGTTCATCTCCTTCAGAAGAAAGGCATTCTGACCCCTATATGCTGCGATCTTGAAAGGACCTTTCCACATATTTTCGAACTTTCTGTGCTTGCCTTTCTCTTCATTTCTTGCATCCCACTTCAACACCACATCATCCAACTGAAATTTATCTACTTTCGCTTTTCTGTCATAGATTTTCTTTATCTTCTCCTGCAACTTGGATGTGTTCTTGAAAACTTCCTCTCTAGTTTGCTGCAAGTGGATCATTTGATTCAACCTCCTCTGCATGGGATCTTCCTCACTGCCAACCTCTTGAAGAAGTTTGACCACCGGGGTAGCAAGAGAAGCGGGAAATACTGTGTCCACTCCATAAACAAGCTCAAACGGTGACATACCAATAGACTTTTTCTGACTGATCTGATCTGCCCAAAGTGCATGGACCAACCTCTTGTTCCAGCTCTTCTTATTTATTTCCAGCAGCTTCTTGATGATGTTGACCAAAGATTTATTCGAAGATTCCACCAATCCATTGCCTTGCGGATGATAGGCAGTTGAATGACCCAAAATTATGTGATATTTATGACAAAATTCTACCATCCTTTTTGATTTGAAAGCTGCTGCATTATCAGTGATTAATTTGTTTGGACAACCAAAGCGAGACAAGATGTTATTTTCGAGGAATGAAATGATTACCGTGTCTGTCGCTTGTCTGGTAGGGGCTGCCTCAATCCATTTTGTGAAATAGTTCGTTGCTGTAAGGATCCATCTATGCTGTCCGGAAGAGGCGGGATGAATTTCCCCAATGAAATCCAACCCCCACTGCTGGAATGGAGCGCTCACTTCAATAGGCTTAAGTGGCAAAGGCTGTAATTTCTGTTTTCCTTCGAAAATTTGACATTTATGACAGCGCTTGACCATCTTATGCACATCAGCAAACAAAGTAGGCCAGTAGTACCCTGCTCTCAAAATTTTGTTCGCTATTGACTTCCAAAAAAGATGACCTCCACACTCTCCTCCGTGGAAATCCTCCATGGCTTTCTTTGCCTCCTCTTCCACCAAACAATTTAACAAAATGCCACCAGGATCTTTCCAATACAGTGCAGAATTCAAAATACAAAACTTGGCAGCCTTCAATTTGAGTGTTCTCACTTTGTTTCTAGTCATGCCGGGCGGTGGTGATAGATTTTTCAGCACATATATTATATCTGAATACCATGGGGACAAAGCAAACATTTCAGATACCTGAATTGACGTTCCTTCCTCATTCTCATCGGACATGGCAGCGATCAGATTTATGTCCAAGGCATGCAAGTTTGATTCGGCCATTAGCTTCGCCAACCCCTATCCTTTGACCAGCTTTGTAGGCTTTATCTCCACATCATATTCCAGCAAGGCTGCAATCCATTTGCCTCTTCTCCCTTCTGGATTGGTCTGCACTAAAACATCTTTTACAACAGTATTAGGAACATAGGCCAGAATGTGAGAATGTAGGATATACACCCGGAAATCCTTCAATGCCTTCACCAATGCCAGGGCTTGCTTCTCAATGATGTTTTACTTCAAAGCTGCATCCCTTATAGCCCTGCTGAAGAATGCAATGGGTCTTTCATGATCACCTCTCTTCTGCAATAATACCGCTGCCATAGTGTGCTCAGAAGCAAATGAAAACAATATGAAATCCTGAGTGTAGTCCAGGCTGACTAGAACAAGAGCTGAAGAAAGGGCTAGTTTGACCAAGTTGAAAGATTTTACAGCCTCCTCTGTCCATTTCACCTGGCTGTCCTTCTTGAGCATGTTGGTCATTTCTCTCAAGTGTTCTGCAAGATTAGGCACAAAGCGACGCAGAAAATTCATCTTACCATTGAATGATTGTATCTCCTTTTTGTTCCTAGGCAGATCGATTTGTTGAATTGCTTGCACACGGGCTGGGTCTATATGAATGCCATCCTTTGAAATGATGTGCCCAAGTAATTTGCCTTCCTCCATGGCAAACAAGCTCTTCTTAGGATTCAGCGATAGACCATATTTCCTGCATTTTTGAAAGACAATTTTTAGGTGATGCATGTGCTCTTCATCAGATTTGGAAAATACCATCAAATCATCCAAGTACACCACCAAAAACACATCCTTCTCATTTGCAAACGCCAAGTCCATTGCCCGCTGAAATGTGGCACCTGCATTCTTTAAACCGAAGGGCATTTTGGCATAGTGAAAGGTTCCCCATGGAGTGGTGAATGCTGTCTTGTCTCTATCATCTTCATGGACAGAAATTTGGTTATATCCGGAATAACCATCAAGCAGTGACATACGAGATGCCCCCACTACTCGCTGAAGTATATGGTCCATCTTGGGCAGTGGATAGTTGTCCTTCAATGATACTTTGTTTAAATTTCTGAAATCAATGCATAGGCGGATCTCACCGGTCTTCTTGCGTACAGGCACTAAATTCGATATCCAATCTGAAAATCTGATAGGCACAATGATACCTGACTTGTACAACCTATTTACCTCCTTTTCGATAGATGGCAGCAACTTTGGATTTATCCTTCTCAGCTTTTGTCTAAATGGTTTTTGATTGGGCTTGATAGGTATTGTGTGCTGAATAATATTTGTATCATAGGTCTTTAAATCAGAATAATCCCAAGCAAATACATCCACAAATGAAGCCATCAAACTGATGTATCTGTCCTTGATCTTTGGCAGTAATGCTTTGGACAATTTTACCAACTTTGGATTGGCAGTTGTACCGATGTTGACTTCCTCTACACCCTTCTCTGTTGGCTGCAATGTTGGCTTGTGGGCTACATCATCCTGATCAAAAAGTTCCTCTAGAGGTATCAAGCCTTTAGGAATGATGTTATTCTTCAGCTGCAATACGTCCATTTGATTGATCTGCACTTCATCTGTACCATTCCCTTTGCCTTCATCGTTCTCCACATCAATCGAGGTTTCTTTGAACTTGCCTTTGTTGAGAAAAAAATCTTTAATCTCCTCATCATCTTGAAACACTTGCCAATATCGCTGATTGTCTGGAATGGTTGGACAGTGCTTGACATGGATTTCAAATTTATTGCTGGAGTTCATGGGGATCTTCAAGCTTCTCGCTCCCTTGGCAAGAGCATCAGCAATACTATTTTGTATTCGAGGCACACATGTCAAGGTGTATTCTGAAAATAGCTTCAAGATGTCTAAAACTGCATTACGATAGGCCCGCATCCTAGGATGTTTTGCTTGATACTCACCTCTGACCTGTTTTATTACCAACTCGGAGTCGCCATATATCGAAATCCTCTTTGCATTCAGCTTTCTAAGAATCTTCAGGCCAGCAATCAGAGCTTCATACTCAGCTTCATTATTTGAACATTCAAAGGCCAGCTTGTAAGAGCAAACTCTCACGCTGCTAAGCACTTTGTTTGGGGCGGAGAAGGGACTGCATACCCAAATACCAATACCAGCACCGTCATTCCCTACTGCTCCATCAAAATCCATGGTCCACAAGCCTTCTTCCTCCTCTTGTAAGTGCTGGAAATCTGTTTGTCGTGCCTTGTCTGCTTGTTGTCCATCACTTTCAGCTGATTGCCCAATCTTTTGCTGCTTTTCTTGTCCTTCTTTCTTGAAGATTTCTCTGAAATTTTCTGTTATTTCCGGAATGTCGTCTGCTTCTACTATCTTACTATCTATATCATTTAAACTATCTGAAAACAAAACAAAAGACTCTAAATTTGTATGTACATAGTTAATAGGATGATTTATCGGTTTCTCCTTGCTTGTGATCATGTATTTCATCTTTTGTTCCCGGTATAACTTCCTCATTTGTCCAAACACTGGGATTGTTGCATAGGAGAAATCCAGCTGTAGTGTCCCTTTCAATTTCGCTACCCAAGACCTCGAAAGAAGCATGCCAAACCTTGGAGGAATATCTGCTACCACCACATCCATCAGAACATTTTTCATAGGAAGCTGACCCAAACTCACAACCAAGTCTTTGATGAGTCCTATACATCTTACTCTGCTGGAATCGAACGAATAGAGATCATGATATTGCTGAGTGATGTCCAGACCAAGCTTATCCATGATAGCCTTGGGCATGAGATTGTGAGAAGCTCCGGAATCGAACATGGCATTGTGTAACACAAAATCATGCAATCGTAAACTGATATAGAAGGGTGGCACATCGCTATCAGGAGACTCACCATTCGTTGCTGGTCCAAAAATCATTTCAAGTTGATCATCTTCTACATTTACCATGTCTGACATTGGGTCCAAATTCAACATTTTAGAAATCTGTCCTCTATAACTGTTGTTCTTCATTATTTCAGTCAAGGGGATGGATACCTTTAACTTAGAAATCTCATTCTCTAGGCTAAAAGTGGGAGTTCTTTCTACCTCTTTGACTGGGATCTCTTTCCTTTCCTTCTCTTTTGATGTGGTTGGTTGCTGTGATTGTTCTGCTGATTTTGATTTGCTGCTCTCCGGACCAACCGCCTCCTTTCCTTTTCTTTGTGTAGCTGATGGATCATTTTTTGTTGTTTCACCCTCCTTCTTTTTCTGAATTGGTTTGGCCGGCACATCTCTGTTTCTAAGAGAATATCGCTGTTGTTGTGCAGACAAAGCATTCATATACCCCCTTTGATATTCTTCTGATTCTTCCTCCAACACGGTGTCGCTAGCTAGAATAAAATCAGTGTCTTGGTGTGTAGCTGAATTTACTGCACATTCTTCCTCTTCGGTGATGTAAGTAGGCAGCTCATCTGGAGTAAAGAGATGGTTTTCCTCGCCTATTACATTCCCGTCCTCATCTGACTCCGGTCCATGCACAAAATTCTGCTGCAAAGGTGTTTGTACCGGCTGTTGTGTTGTCTGCTCTTGAGTTCGCTGATCTCTTTGTCTTATTCTATATTGTGGCTGCTGTTGGCCATGAAAGTTAGGATTCCTAACTTGTGGCTCTGGCTTATCAAGTTTTACCCTTTCAAGCATTTGCTCTACCTTTTTGAGAAGCTGATCCATTGAAGAAGATTCCTCTTTCACCGTGGTTTTCTTCTCTGCTTTTGCTCTAGCTCTTTTGGACAGCAGATTTGCCTCAACGCTGACCGCAATTTTTTGCATGTCTTCCATCGTAGCCAGTTCTCTCTCTCTTAATTGGTACGCCATGTCAGCATCAAAACCATCTGGAAACTTCATCATCGCTAGCCCAACAGGTGGCTTTAGATGGTCTAGAATTTCGTTGTAGACTGCATTAAATCTAACACAATAATCTTGGACCGATTCACCGGCATTCCGTTTGATTTGTTCATATTCGGCCAAAATTTGAAGGGGATTCTTTTTCACCTCCCACCGGTTCAAAAATTGTCTTTGTAGCTCAGCCAAGGTAGTGATACTTGCAGCCGTCAAACCTCTGAACCATTTCCTCACATCACCTGCAAATGTCTACACAAAGAGCCTCATTGCCACGTTCTCCGCATCGATCTCATGAAGTTCATAAAAGTCTGCCATTTTGTCTACATGCTGCTGAGCAGTAATGCTATTTGGAGTGCCATCAAAAAACGGGATTTTACTTTGATAATCATTTGGCATGTCATCTAGGACTTGGGGCAGAACAAGGGGTGCAAAACGAGCAGCCATCATTCTCAGTGGATTTGGCCTTAGAGGTGTTGGAGGAGTGTGCACAGTTTGCAAGGGGCTTGCAATTGGAGTTTGGGGCTGTGTTGCAATGTAATTATCAATTAATCTATTGGCTCTTTCTGTTTCAAGGTCTACAAGAAATTGCGGATTGGGGATGGTATAGTCAACAGCCCTTTCGGATTTAGACTCAAACAAAGATATTTCAAATCGTTCGTCAAACTCAAGCTCGTCAAGATACTCAAAAATATCGGGACATGAATGGGATTTGAACACGGGAGTTATGGTGCTTTCTTGACGAAGGAGTCTTGGGATCAAATTGGGGTTTTCGTAAATATGAGGAGGGTCCGGGTCTGGATTTTCTCTGGTATATCGTCTCGAAGCCAACATGCTATTGAGAGAAATTACGGGACACAACCAACTTACTCAGCCTTTCCAATCCTAAGCTCATCATCCGGAAGGCTAGAATTATTATGAAACAAGGGGATTTGATTTTCAACATTTTTCCCCAGTGGAGTCGCCACTATGTTAGCACCTAAATCTGCCTTAGGCTGAAGGAAGGCAAAAATTAGGGTAACCACAAACCACGCTCAGTCTGGTAGCTAGCCCTACCAGAGCAGGAGAGGGCTCTCTCCGAGTCACGCTCAGTGAATAGATGATCGAAAACGGTCTGAGATGACTTACAATGCAATATTTACCTTAGGCTAGTAAGTGAATAGGGATTCTGGAAACAATTTTATGAATGACCGAGCTTCTGGGATGTTATGGGACTGGCGCTCAGCAAAGAACAGAGAATTGAATATGAAAGCACATATTATTCCATGAGGCAAGGTAGGCGGAAAGTGCAGCAATTTCGGTTTAAGGTAACACGGAATGGAAAGATTGCTGAAGAAAGTGAAAAGGGCATAGTCACATGAATCCTTTTCAACAGAAGAATAACATTGTACATGAAATTTTCCCACAGGCAGAGCAATATAAATTGAATTATACCTAATCTCACTTAGAAAATTTCACTGAAATGAAACGTGAATTGAATTATGAAACATAACAAGATACATATGAAACATAAGAACACATTTACTACACTCACAACCACAAGAATCTCATGAAACAGAGCCGCTGCCTTTCATTAATTCTCTGTCAAAAATACACGGTGCAAAAATAGAGTTTCTTTCCCAAAGTCTCCCAGAAGTTACAAGCCAGCCAACCCTTTGCAAATAACTTGCATACAATATATAGAATGTGTGAGGAAGAGATAAAACGCCCAGGGGTTGGGAAGTTACTCAAATCATTACGAAATGGAGGTGGAGAGCCAACCATCAGCTACAGGTGCAGTACTCACAAGCATGACATTTGGTTGGGGTGACCCTTTGCATTCCTTTGCCACTTGGATAGATGCCCATCTGGAGAGAAAACTCTTTAAATGCCGCCTTTGGTGCCAAAAAACCGAAGTGTAGATGACCAGGCCCACTTGGAGAAGTCGCGACCCGAAATTTCGCGAAACGGGAGCAAATTGGCAGTTTTTTCCTCTGTGCACCGCGCCAAATTCTCTGTGTGTCGCGCCACTTTGGAGCCTGTTTTGGGGCACTTGTAGGTGTCCAAAATGTGCCCAAGTGGGCTTGTTGGAAAGCCTGTCCTATCTACTTTCTAACCCCACTGGAATTTCCAAATTTGGTGCTCATTTTCCCCTCCAAATCTTCATTCTCCAAAGACTGCTTTCTGTGTGTCAAAAAAGTGGCAGAGAGGCCATTTTTGGGTGTTTTTTGACCTTTAGGAGACCCAGATCTTGTCAAAATTTCTTGCCCCGACACCAGTAATTGTAATTTTTGATGTTGAATCCAAATATGCAAGTCGTTAATCGATTGGAGCCCTATAATTTTAGCGTTGCGCCAATGGCGCGGCGCACAGGGAGGAATTTCCTGTTTTTTGTCCAAAAAATCACCATGTGACCAAAATTTGCCCAAATTTTTTGAAATTTGGGCTGGAAGTTCTCTATGAAGTGCTATGCTATGCCAAGGAAGCCTCAGCCAAGATTCAAAGCCGATCTTGCTCCTTTGCCTCCTTTGCCTCCTTTGCCTCTTTTGTCGCTTTGCTCAATCTTGCCTTTAGGCTCCTGATTCTTGCTTTGGAGCTCATGTTTCGGGCCTTGTAGTGGTGAGTCATGCACCTCAGCATGTCTTTCTCCCTATTAGCTTTATCCAACCGCTGCTCCAAGTGAACGTTCACTTTCTCTAACACATACTCCCGGTCCTCGTCTCTTTGCTCCATAGGTCTGCCTTGTGTTGCCAAGATGTGTCACCGGTTTTCCTTGATCATTTGCAACTCTATCTCAGCTAGCCGATCCTCAAGTTACTTGTTCCTCTGCTCCAGATACTGCATGTTCCACTTGGCCCTCTCCAAGTCCAGGGATAAGTTCTCAATCACTGATTGCTGCTCTTAAATGATCTCTCCCAGCTCAGCATTCGTAGGTTCTGCATCTGTCTCATCATCCTGGAGGAGAACAAACTCGGTCTCTTGCTCACCTGATGGCCTTTCCTCCTGCACTGGCTCCTTGCCCTTACCCTGCTCCTGTGGTGCTGATGTCGGAAGCGAGGCCCCTTCCACCCCGGGTGGAGATAACACTCGCTTTGCCGCTGCAAACAATGGTCTACTGCCCTTCTGGTATGTGATGTATACTGGCATGGTGGCAATCTCATGGTGCTCAAACTGATGTGAAAGACCCCCCATCTCATGCTCTGCCTTTGATACCACAGGTGGAGCGTTGAAGAAATCACGGGAGATGAAGTCCTCCCAAGAAATACCCTGCAATCCCAACTGATGGTCCACCAAAATCCAGATAAGAGCAAAGTGATAAACGTTGTTGAGTTGCTGTCGAGGGGTCTTGTGCTGCATGAAATTCTTCATCCTCTCTATGTTCCCGCAGATGAAAAATGGGAGGCTCATCATCCGCACCCTGGTGAAGTGCATGAGCAACCGGATGTGATAGGCATAGAGGCGGGAAAACCTTCCCTCACAACTGAAATACTTCATGATCAACCTCATGAGTGGGGCATACTCATCCCTCAAAAATCTGAACGAAAAAAATCTAGTGAGCTAGCTCAAACAGCTATTCTTGATGTAAGGCTCATAATGATGCCTCTCCACCTTCTTTTTCTTATGCCACTGTTCCCCAATGTTTGGTATTCCTGTTGCCACTGATATGGTTTCTGGTGTTAAGGTGAAAGTGACCCCAACTAGGACAAATTGACCTCCCTGTAGATGAAGTGCAAAAAGACGGGCCAACTCATGATGGACTCTGACATTTTCCACCCTTTGACAAAATTCATAACATGCCAAGTGCTGGAAACAAGACATGGCAAGTGGGCATGCCTGCAGCTCAGTGAGGGTATTTGGCTCATCTCTAAGGTGTCTGCCACTATGGTGATGTCTCCTATGGACCCTCTCTCCTGAAGATGTGTCACTGTGGGTCCCCTCCTCATACTCTGATGAAACTTCTGATGCCATTACTGCTATGTGTACCCTGAGTTTTTTGCTGCCCCCCTGAATCCAATGGAACTGGTGGTTGCCCTGAAAATCTGTCACCAAGGGGACAATAAAACAGGGAGTGTTAGGAGGGGAATGATGAAAAGGGGAATAGGGGTTTAAAAGGAGAAATTTATCAGGGATTTGGGAGCGTTTTGGGTATGGTGTTGATGGGGTAGGGTTTGGATATTTTGAGCCATAGGAATAAGGGGAACAAATGGATATGATTACAGTGGAGCTAGGGTGATTATTAGGGGAAACTGCTACAGGGGAATCAGTTGATAGAGGTAGGGTAGGAGCATACTTTAGCAATAATGTCACTGTAGCAAAACCCTAGCTTCTTGACCTTCTTTGTGTCATCTTTTTTTTACTTTTAAAAAAAAATTGCATTTGTTTTCATGGTCATCGAAATCACATTCCTCTTCAAGTTAAATGCCAATGGTGAAGGTAGTTGGGCGACCTCTCCAATTTTGAGGGTTATTCACAAAAATTTTGGGCAATTTAGTAAATTTTTGGGCTTATATGTCTCTGCGCCACGCGCTCTGCCCAGTGCACCGCGCGTCGGGTATGCACCGCGCCAGTGTTATATTTACACTATGGCCAGGCTCCCAGTGCGCCGCGCGCCCTTAGTGCGTCGTGCCACCTCGTGTGTGCGCCGCGCACTGTAAACTCACCCAAATTTTCTTGAAAAACCAGGGGAGGGTTTTAGTGGCGGTTTTAGGGTGGTTTCCTTAGGAAACATGATGGAATGGAGGTGGGAACGATGAGGAGTGACGGGACAAGGGGAGGGGAGCAGAACCTTGGTGTCATCATCGCAAACTTGCAACCCCATCTATCATTTTTATTGATGATTTTTTCATGGTCGACCTTGTGCTTTTGGGGTACCATTTAAACATCTTATGCACACCAAATCATTGACAAATTTGAGAGAGAAGAGGTGTCAACAGGGCCTACCTCTTGATTTGCTAGCTTTCACCGAGATTTGAAATGATTTGCAATGTTTTTATGCCCCTGGCTGTGTGCGTCGCGCGCCAAGCCCAGTGCGCCGTGCCCTGGGTGTGCGTTGCTCCCTTGAGAAAACTGAATGGTGGGCAGGCTGCTTGTGTGCCGCACCCTCTGTGTGCGCCGCGCTCTTTGGTGTGTGCGCCGCGCTCCTTGAAAACCAGCTCTCCTTCACTCAAACTCTCACAATTTCGCTCTCTCACCTTTGGAATGTCTCTCCGAGTCTTGCAAGAGCACAATGGCTTTGACTTGGGCAAAAATAAGTATATATAGGCTTGGAAGAGATGGGTTTGACTTTTGCCTCTTTGAAAACCCCCTTTTCTAATGTTGAGTTTTGCACTTTTTCATTGATTTTAAAACACCCTGATTTTCATTTTTTCTTTGAAATTTTGGCTCACATGATGGGATTTTCAGCATTTCTTTGCGGGAACTGTGTGACTAGGCATTTAGCTATGGAAATCATGACTACATTTGAAAAATCAACTTGTGCATTTTTGGAAAATTTTGTCATAAATGACCTTGTTTGACTTTTCTTCAAAACAGAGTTTTGAAGAAGAGTCAAAGTCTTTCCACTTGAAGATGAAGCTCTCTGAACCATAGCTGTGTAAGGTCTCCCTCTGGCCTGCATGGCTTGTTCTGAACATGTTTTCAAAGACCAAATTGATGATTTCCTAGACCCAAACATAAAAGATGACTTTGCCCTGTAAAGGACGAGACCTTGACTTTCATGAGCTTCGGTGATTATGGACAAAGACCTGAGCCAGCAAGGGCTAGACATGAGGGAAAATGACTAGCATGACTTTCTCCGTCAGATCATGGCATGTCCCTAGCGAAATGCAGCTGAGTGGATGGAGCGGGACACCTAAAATTGAAATGCACAAAGAGTTTTGATCTCTGACGGAGGGCTAACCAGACCGACTCTAACAGGATCATTACGGAGGAATGTCGTAATGATAAATCCAATTTATTTTGTTTCTTTGTGGACTTTAGAAAGGCTTTTGATACGGTTCCTAGATACAACCTTTGTAATAGATTAGAAGATTTAAAGGTTCCTCTCGAGTTGAGAGCTGCCGCTATAAGGTTATACGAGAATGTAATTGCCAAGCTAAAGAGCAATGAGGGGTGGTCGAAAGATATTAAGTGTAACATCGGAGTTAAACAAGGTTGCCCCCTTTCCCCTACCCTATTTGGCATTTACATCGATAAGCTCGAAGGCTATTTAGAGGAAGCAGAATGTGATGGCACGATCTTAGCTGGGATAGTCGTCATCCTTCTTCTCTATGCTGACGATATTGTTCTTTTGGCAAGGTGCCCATCTGATCTTGATAAGCAACTCAGGCTTCTTAAGGATTTCTGCTCTACCATGGGTATGACTATTAACACTGACAAAACAAAAGTTATGATTATCAAATCTAAGAAGGACACTTACGCTAATTTTATGTATGACAATAATAACTTGGAGGAAGTGTATTCTTACAAGTACCTAGGAATTGATATTCATCACAAGCTCAACTGGAACCATAGCATTGAGAAAAGGATTAATGGGGGCTGGAAAGCTTATTTTGGTCTTGAAAATAATTGTAAAACGGAAAACCTTGTAATGTGGGATAAAAAGAAGTTCCTCTTTGAAACTTTAGTCACTCCTATTATCTTATATGGCTGTGAGGTTTGGGGTTGCAGCATCTCCAGAGAATCATGGAGAAAGATTGAGCAAATCCAGAAGCGTTTTATAACTTATAACCTGAAAATTAAAAGTAATACACCCTATCCTATTCTCCTTATAGAAGTAGGTATTTCCCCTATTGAGAGCCTAGCTATGATTAGGTTTTTGCCATACAAGCACAAACTCAATAACATAGATGATCATAGACTTCCTAAGCTAGCTTTAAATTGCAGCCAAAACCACCTAAGGCTCAATCGGAGGTGGCATAAAGACACAAGGGCCTAGTTAAACTATTGGGAGATCAACGAGAATGATGCATTGCGAAACATAAATAACATTAAAGATATTGTTACTTCTAAGTTCAAAGAAAAAATGTGGTGTGAGAAAGATTTAGCGACTAAAAGAAAATTAAGTTATTATAAGAAGGTCATCAACCCCACCCTAGAAGATCAAAAGTATCTCTCTATTTTAACAAGCTCAAAGAAGAAAATTAATATAGCAAAGATTAGAACGAATTCTCATGAGCTCCATAGTGAAATGGGTTGTTGGGCAATTCCTAAAACGCCATGGATGGAAAGGATCTGCCATATATGTGAGAATAGGAACATCGAGGATGAAAACCACTTCCTCTTAGAGTGCCCCGCGTACAACCACATTAGATCTCAATTTCACAATCTTTGTTACAATACTGACCTTCCTAGCCTTTGACAATGTCAAAATTATAGTGAGCTCGGGAGGCTTCTCTCCAAGCTTTTTGAGCATAGGAATAAAATCTTAAATCAAAATAAATAATTTGTTTCTTTAGGTCCAATAGACCAATGTTTGGTCTCAGTGGATATTAACCATCATCATCATCATCATCATCAAATGTTGAGAGGCATCAAAAATTCATCTCATGATACATTTCAAATTGTCAAAAAAAATAAAAAAAATCATAAAAAATAACTAAATTATGACTTTTATTTTAAATTTATTATTATTGTTATTATTATTAATTATAAAAATATTTATCCATGATGTCAAAAAATGTGCCAACATAAGTTTCTAGTTTGGTTCATAGGGTCTTCATTGAGGGAGAAATACCATAGAACGTGTGTTCATAAAGGGGGATATATATTGAGGGAAAAATGGAATAATATATTGAGCATATAATCGGGGGTAAAGGGTTTTTATATTGGCAAGTATAAAAAATGGAGGTCAAAGTGAATGAAAAAATGTAAAGGGGTATAGTGGGTTATGCCTACAATATCTAGTGAAAATATGGGTGTTTTAAATTAGGAAGATGTATTAGGTTCATATTGGTGGGGGGTTAAATAATGTCATTTTTAAAGATATTTTCCAATATGTAGTCAAATTAAGTGTATTTTTTAGTATGCGACGAACACATGTTTATGTCAAAGGTTCATTGAGTGAAGCCCCATGTTATGTGGTTCTTGACCCTAGTCACACCAAGGGACAATGTAGTCAATACCTTAATTTCATTAGTATTCATTGGTGAATGAAGATGTTAATGGGCTAGGTGCTCAAAGAAAAATATAAGGACCATAATGAGATCATTGCATGCCTCAATGAAATTTAGAGTGTCACATGCCACCATAGGTCCTCCTTGGTTTGCCTCAATGCACATTTGGTTCATATTGAATGACATATTTATTTTTGGGTTAAACCTACATCAAGCTCTAGTGCACAAGACTCAACGCAGTAACATCCTCTGACAAATGATGATTTTCCAAGAGCTCTTGGTTGATGTTTTGGTTTAAGAACTTTCTTTTATTTTCATAGTTAGATGCAGGGTTATTTATAACTAGTATATGATGTATAGTACTGTTTTCAATATTTTGAGACAATTATTCAAAAGTAGGCTAGGTTTAACAAAATTTACATTTTGACTATTTTGATGATTAGGAAACTAGAGAATTGCATTCACCATTGTTGGTTTGGTTTTTCTTGTGACAAACCACGATCATGAGTAGGAAAATCTTGGAATTTTGTAAGATAATCTTTATGATTCAATTTTAAACCTTAATTAACTATATATATAAATTTTGAGTTAAGGATATATACATTTAAAAAAACATGCAACAAGATTCTTCTTGTTTTTTTTAAGGAAATGGTTAGGATTTTATATTAATATCAAACTAGTTACAAGGCGAGATCCTTTTGATATCCAATTGATTCATCTTATTTTGGATTCAAAGATGCCAAAAAAAATGTGTCTATTCTTGTTTCACTTCCTACTTACTGTATATCTAAACTAATAACATATGTCGATCTTCCAAAATACTCCTAAAACTAAAACATACTTGCAATACATAATTCAAGAATGGAAAATGGACTAGTCTACATTTGTCAACCCAACTTCAATTTTAACTCTGATAGTTGCCTCATCATCTTGCGTCAGCTATTCTAAAATAGGGACCTAGCTCATTTCTTCCTCCTCCCTTGTTTCCTTATCCATATTGATTCCCTCTACGCCCCTTCTACTTTTTGCTTCAAGTTTTCCCAAACAAAGGTCCAGTGTATCTAGTTTAACCTACAACCTTCCAATATTGGTCTGAAGCAAACCAATCATTTGATTAATGAGTAGAAACTAAGTCTGTTTCTCTGTGGCGACCATTTCCCATTACTAATTAAGTATAGATAGTATATGTTCCATTTTTTTGGTGATGTAATCGAGATGACAGGCGATATCCTCTTTCTCCTTGACAATCGTGGTTTGTGATTCACCCTCCATGCTTTCACATACAATTGAACCTGCTTTTTCACCTTTAGACTTTCGTTTCTAGATACAAACCTATGAATTGAGGATAATTTCCCTGTGTGTCTTATATGGTCTTTCTCATTTCCTTCTCATTCCATTCAACCCATGTGTCCACTCTTGGTCTTTAATGTACTATCCTTCCTTAATAATTCCACTGTCCAGACATTCCTTACCTAATTCACCACCACTATAACTCTTTACCAACACCATTAAGGTTTTGGTAGTCAACAGTGTTTGATTCACTTTGCAAATGGAGACAACATGGTGATGGTCCTCACTAATATGTATATAACAAGGCCCATTTCATCATCCTTCATTATGCATTTGCCTCTCTCCTTGCATTTGATAACACCTTTTTTACTATAATGTGTGTATTGGGAAGATTAAAGGATGTTTATCATACCTTGTGGCCTAACATGATTAATGTGCAAGAAAAGGGTGCACTTATTGTGTAGAAGTACATTGGAGGTAGCTGGAGGAGATGTAGAAGGCTCATCCCCTACATTTACTCACCTACAACTTGAGTTGCTCCTTGTATTTACTCACATACAATTCAAGGATCTATTGAACAACTAATGCACTCAAGGATTACAAGGATATCGGGAAGCTAGATCCACCTTTATAGGTATTTTTTAGGGAATCAATGATCCTTCCAAGGAGGTTTCCCCTCAGCCATTTTTTTATTAATAAAGAAGCCCAAGGGCTCAATAGGATTCAAACTATTAGAGAAGAATAATGACTGCCAGAGCTGGGAAGCTTGTACTTGTCATTTTCATTTCCATGTACTTGAGAACTTTTAGAGACCAATGAGAAGTCCTTTATTTCCTTAAACATGAGTGTGTTCTAGAGGGACAAGTTCCCTTGGGTTAGGGCCCAACCCAAGCACTCTAGTCTCTCTCCTTTGTACATTTTATCATGCATCTTTCTTTTTTGTACTTAGGTTAGCAATATTTCCTTTTTGCAAGTTTTCTTTATATGAAAAGTTTCTTAATTTAATCCTTATATTGGCAAGCACAAAAATATAGGTTTCATTTTTCATGTAGTAGGAATATCTTGAATAAAATTCAACTCATCATTTCCTTTCTAATTTAAATTTATGCAATTGACATTGTTAACATGCTTTATATGTTTTGCAAGATTGGGTAATCTTTGTGGTGTGAAATTCATATTGTTATGTTACAGGGCATAAAATTGTCATTTCCACTTGTCATCCTACTATCATTACCCTCCTTCCTTCCTCAACAACTTCTTCAACTGCACTGTTCATTGAGAAGTCATTTCATATTTGTTAAAATCCACTGCATGCATTTTTCCTCCTGCAAGATGAGATCTTGAGGGGTATTAAGCTTGGAAAGGACCTCATAAATCCTTCTTCCACCTTCCACTACCCTTCCTCACCTTTAGTTCACCTTTCAAGCCCTTATATTTCTCTCTGATTCAATCCTGTAGGAAAACAAGGCAATCTTGTAAGATCCTATAGCAATCCTATAACATCCTCTAGCACCATGTAAAAGCTCTCCGAACTTAACCAGAATTGTTTTTTAAGCTCTAATTTTTGCTCCTAGCCCTTCATCATTCCCCCTTTGCTTTGTAACCAAGTTTGAGGAGACTATAGACCACTTATGACTAGTCTCTTCACCACTACAATTCATTTATGCAATTAGGGTTAGTAAAGAAGTTCTTGAATTAACGGTATAGTGATGGTATACATTATTACTTTTTGAAGCACTTAATGAACTTTGTTACTAGGATATAGTATATTTTTAATGCATTGATTGAGAATTGATTTCATTTCTTTACTTTATGCAAGTTAGATTAGGTTTTCTTTCTCTGTTTTATGTTTCCTAGGCTAGGGTTTCCATTTCAAGCATTGTCATTTCTTACAAATAGACTAGAATTTCCTTTCATGTGCATTTCCATTCCTGCAAGTAGATTAGCATTTAATTTTATTCAACATTTACATTCCTGTAATTAGATTAGCATTTACTTTTATGCAACATTTCCATTCTTGTAAATAGATTAGAACTTCCTTTTATGCAACATTCTTTCATTCCTACAACATCTAGATTTAGTTGGTAGAATCATCTTTGTACACCTTGGCTTGGTTCACTATGTCAGAGAAACTTGAGTAGATATTATCTTACTATGCATACAACATTGTCACCTCTTAAGTTTGTATGAATCCCAGGTAGATAAATTAAATTTGATATTCCTAGGAGTCACAACATTCTTGTTGCAATACCAGAGATCATCACCTTTTGGCATTGTTGCCGAGGAGGTGTCAAAGTAGGTGTTGATTCTGCTTTGAGTTTATTTATATTTCCATTTTATTTCTTGATGAACAAAATTTTTAGTTGCATAGTTTTTTTACTATCTAGAAAGATCCAAAAAAATAGAGAAAAACATTAAAAAACGCATTCATTTCATGCCTCATAGGGTTAGGGATAACCTAAGGAAATTTCTACCAAAAACCACCACTCCTTCATGAAGTCAACCATCACTCTTCTTTGGTGACTATGAACCTCCTACTCTGACCATTGAGAAATTGTAAAATACCTTAGGTGAGCAGCCAAAGATCTTTGAAGAACCTACATAACCTACCCAAAAGATGGTTGAAAATAGGTAGACTAAGCTCTTTCCTATCAAAGAAACCAATGGGGAAGCCAAAATGAAGAATATAAGCCCCACTACTCTCCCACACTTCCTTGGCCTAGCTTCCAAGGACCCTGATACATTTATTTTCATGTTTATTGTGGTTTGTAGAAGTTTTGATTACACTTCTGATGAGAAGAAACTAAAGTTGTTCCCTTCTACCCTCAAGGATGCATCCTTGCACTAGTTCATGAGCTTTGAAGGAGGCAACATCACTGCTTGGGCTAAAATGTAGCAAGGTTTTAATCAAGAATACATGGATTATTGTAGATAAAGGGAACCAAAAGAGGAGATATTCACGATGACCCTAGGGCAAAATGAATCCTTAGAGGATTATGAAGAAAGATTTCAACTCAACTAGAGAAGAGTTAATTGTACCCTTAACCTAGAATCCTTGAACCTTGTACTTCTCTAGGGATTAGAGAGGATTTAATGGATACCTTTAATATGTTTTATGGTGGAGAGATTTTCCACCTGACTTGTGAATACATCAAGATAGTATTTATGAATCATTCTAGGGCTGAAAGGAAGAGAGGTAGGACTAGTCAAGGCTTGGTCAACTCTTCTCCCTCTACCTCAACTATCAAACATGAAATCATGATTATGCTAAAATAATTTAAGAGTGAGATGTTGCATACATTTTTCCTTACAAATGGATACCATGTAGATTAAGAAGAAGCAATAGGAGGCATAAATGGAACTATCTATATTTTTCCCTAGATGCACCAAGAGGCACCCTAGAAATGATTTCCCACTAAATGTCATAGAAGTCAACTCTATTTGTGGGGAGATCCATGCAATTAAAAAATTCCCCTCCCTTCCAGGCCTGAATGTTGTATATTAAGGGGAAAAGGGTGGCTTGGAATATGTTTGCTTCATCAACTAAAGGAATCCACAAGGCATGCAAGATGCATATTATCCTTCTTTTAATCCAAACCAAAGTGAACTCTTTCAGCCTTGGTATTCTCCAAACCACTCACCTTGGTCCATGCCTTCTCCTTCATCCTATTATCCTTAGTATCCCCCTCATCTTGTCAACCCACCCTTCTAACCATATCAATCCCAACCTCCTCAATGGCGTAACCCTTCACAAGGATGGAGGCCCTAGGTAGCCCAACTACCCGCCTTAATTCCTCCTCCTCCAACTCAACCACAACTACCCCACAATAATCCACCCAAGAAACCTCAGATGCCTGTCTAACCCAATCTGAACTTGGACAATAAGTAGGCCCAATAGGTCTATAGGGGGGAAACATCTTATCCCTCTTATGTTGTGGAGACCTAGGAGATCAATCGTAGGTTTGGGAAGGTACTTTCAGATGCTTACCCACCTTCTCCACCTAAAGATATTGAAGAAGAGAATGAATATAATTCCCCTCAAGCTATTACACTTCCCTATCCTAAGAGGTTGGCCCAACCTGAAAAACAAACCCCAGAATAGGGTGAACTTTTGGGAGAATTGAAGAACTTGTGTGTTAAAATTCCCCTTAACCAAGCCATCAAATATGTTCCCATCTACAACAAGCTTATAATGGAGAGTGTTTCAATAGGCTTGGAAGAAGAAAAAGATATGCCCCCACTATCAATGTTTTTGGGCAGTTGGATGATCTAATGCTTGGGAGGGTCATCTCCCTAAAGTATTTAGATCTCCTTAGCCTGGTAATAGATGTGCACATTAACAATATTGTCATCCCCAACACACTAATTGACCTTGGGGATGCAATGAATGTCATGACCAAGGAAACTATGTTGAAGCTCAACCTCCAAGGAGCCTTGAGGAAGACCACCATAGTGTTGCAACTTGCATACAAATAAAAAGTAGCCCCTAAAGGAGTTATTGAGGATGTGATGGTCTTTATTAATTCCTGGGAGTACCCAACAAATTTCCTTGTCCTCCAACCCAAGTCCAAGTTTAATGGGTACCCTCTAATTTTAGGTAGACCTTGGTTAGCCACGGTTGATGCTTACATTAGTTGCAGCACTAGAAACATGAAAATTGAAAATGGGTAGCTCACAAAGAAACTTGTATTATACCCCCATACTCACCACCTTATTAACCATGACTTACCTTTGTGGGTAGAGGAATAAGGTCAAGAGGAATTTTTTTATCAATCACCCCCCTACCCAGTCTGTACATTAGAAACTACTATAGGAAGCAGGTAGCTAGATGAGGATGACCTTATTGATAAGTTTTTGCAAAACCAACCTCATGTTGCATGCCAATTGATGAGCTAGTAGAGGAATCCTTAGCGAAACCTAAGAATAACCCATGGGCCAAGCTGTTCATTGCCAGTTCTGATAAATATCATGGTAAGATTATGGAAATCAGTCCATCAAACACCCTGAAAATCAATTCTTCCCTCTCATCAAAGCAAGAAGAGAAATTGCTCACTATGTTAAGACAACATCTTGACGCTTTTGCTTTTAACTATAAAGAGGTGAAATAGGTGCATCCCTCAATTTATACCCATCATATCTACATTAAAGAAGGGTGTAAACATGTGTGCCAACCCTAGACAAGAATGAACATTTCCCTTAAAGACATTATGAAAGATGAACTGCAAAAGTTATTGGATGCATAATTCATTTACCCTATTTCAGATAGTGAGTGGGTGTCTCCTCTTGTTATAGTACCCAAGAAGAATGGAAAGTGGAGGATTTTTGTTTACTATAGGGAACTCAACAAGACTACAAAGAAATATCATTTTCCCTTGTCTTTAATTGATCAAGTTTTGGATGATCTTGCATGGAATAAGTTCTTTTCATTCTCTAATGGATTTAGTGGGTATAATCAGATCCAGATCAGCCTTGAGGATCAGGACAAGACCAACTTCAGATATCCATGGGGGACATTTTCCTATAGATTCCTTCCATTTGGCATGCCCCTACTACCTTCCAAAGGGAAATGTTGAGTATTTTTTTTGATCTTGTTCATGAAAAAATTGAAATTTATATCGATGACTTCACTCCTTATGGGAATGACTTCTAGGAAGCTCTCTCTAACTTGTGTAAAGTTTGAAAGAACTGCATTGAAATGAATCTCTCACTAAGTCCAGAAAAGTGTGAATTTTTTATGAATGTTGGGATTGTCCTAAGTCACTTCCTCTCTAAATAAGGGATCCAAGTTGACCATAACAATATTTCCGTTATCAAAATGATTCATGTTCCTTAGAAACAAAGGGATGTTATAAGTTTCTTAGTACTAGTTGGATATTATAGGAGATTTATCAAGGATTTTAGTAAGGTGGCTTCACCTTTTTTTGGATTGTTAGCTAAGGATTCAGGATTTTGTTGGATAGATAAATGTCAAGAGGCATTTGAAGAGGTGATGGAGAAATTGACTACTGCACCAATTCTTAGGGGTCCCAAATAGACCTTTCCCTTCCACATCCACACAAATTAATCTGACAAAGATGTGGGGGCAGCCTTGGGACAAGTGGAAGGTAAGTTTCCCTATGTCATATATTTTATCAGTAATAATCTATCTAAAGTTGAACTTAACTACGCTATTACTTAAAAAGAGCTCTTAGTTGTTGTGTACTCTTTGAACAAGATTAGGCATTATATCACAGGATACCATGTTTTTGTGCATATTGATCATGCGACCATTAAGTATTTAATGAAAAAAAATAATTTCAATTATAGGATCATTAGATGGAAATTATTGTTGCAACAATTTGATTTAACAATTGTTGACAAGCTAGGAAAGGAAAATGTGGTAGCAGATTTTCTTTTTAGACTAACATTACCTACAAAAAATGAGGAGATTATAGATGATCAACTTTTGGATGAGAATCTATTTTCTATTTCATTATTGTCTCCTTGGTTTGCTGATATAGAAAATTAATTGGTTGCTGGGAGATTCCATCCTAATCTCCCCTATAAGGAGAAGAGAAAATTTGTCTGAAAATGTTTCCCTTTCACTTGGATTGGGGGAAATATTTTTAGACTGGGACGAGATTATATCATGATGAGGTGTGCAAGGGAGGATTAGGTCTTTGAAATCCTATCAGCATTCCATGATGGACCCTATGGGGCCATTTTTCTACAAAAAGGACAACCTTCAAAATTCTCCAGGCAGACTACTATTGGCCTATCCTACACCAAGATACTAGGAGATACACTGCTAGATGTGATGAGTGCCAAAGGATGGGAAATCCTACACCAAAGGATGAGATGCCCCTACAAACTCAAGTGACTCTTGAATAATTTGAGAAGTGGGGCATGGATTTAATTGGGCCAGTTGGCCCCCCATCTGGACAAAAGAAATGTGTCATTGTGTGCAATGATTATTTAACAAATTGGGTTGAAGTAAAGGAAGTTAAAGCATCAACAAAGAAAAAGTTGGTAGAGTTCCTAAGAGAGAACATTTTATATAAGTTTGGATTCCCAAGGGATATAGTCACTACTCAAGGGGCTCAATTCACTTCAAATCTGATTGAGGGAATCATGGAGCAACATCACATAAGGCACAGAAATTCCACTACCTATCATCCTCAAGAAAATGGGAAGGTGGAGGGGACAAACATTGCTTTGGAGAGCTTCTTGAGCAAAGTTGTCAGCAACAATAAAAAGGATTCGGAAGCCATATTTGTGGAAGCCACTTGGGCTATAATATCACATGGAAAACCATCACTCACTCCCTTTGAGTTGGTTTATGGAAAATAACAACTTCTGTCAATTGCATTTGAGTACAACACCCTGAGGATAATAACACAATTGGACCTAGACATCATCAAATATCAGTAGGAGAGGCTCCAATAACTCAATGTTCTTGATGAATTTAGATTCCAAGCTCTCATGCATACTGAGGTGGTCTAATTGGAGAGGAAGATTTGGCATGGCAAAAAAATCAGAGAAAGGACCTTCCAGGAGGGTGCTTGGGCCCTATTGTATGACTCCAAATTCAAGAAATTCAAGGGAAAGTTGATGAAAATATGGTTAGGTCCTTACTTGGTGAAAAAGTGTCATGTCCATGGCTATGTCTAGATGAGATCAATTGATGAAGAGGTAATTCCACTTTTAGTCAATCATTACCGATTGAAACTATATAAGAAACATATGTCATAGCAGGATTTAACCAGTTCAAGATGTAAGGAGATGAATTTGATTGGGAGTCTCAAAAATCCCAATCCATATAGCCTTTGATAATAAAAATAAAATAAAAAACTTAATTAAAAAAGAAAAAAGAAAAAAAGAAATAAGAAGCCTAGTTGAAAACCTCCATGATGCAACCGAAGCAAGCTCTGGACTGAAAACCTCCACAATTCAGTCAAATAATTTGGAAAAATGAAAAAGTTAAATAAAATATCTCCAATTCAAAACCTCCTTTGAGGCACATAGGGCAGTCCTGTATGCTGAAAACGTCCTTTGAGGTAGCATACAGGCTTAAGAAAAAAGAAGAATAAAAAAAGAAAAGAACAAAGAAAAGAAAGGGATCCTTTTACATCATTTTGCTAACATTTCTTTTTGGAAAGGTTCTAGTCACATTCAAAGGAGGATAACAGACAAAGAGGCAACTTCAAAACCCCACTTTCACATCCTTCCAATTAACTGTCTTTCATGTCTTCCATCATCTCATTGATTTCCCCAAGTTTCTCCATCACTATATGACCTTACTCACTCAATTCTACCTTAGCCTTGAAGTTCTTATACAGGATTTTCATGTATTGCTATAGGATTTTCCTGTATTTCTACAAGATTGTCCCAGATTTGCTATAGGATTGTAATTGGTGCACGAAGAAGATACAAATCCTATGTTTCTCACCTAGGAACAAGGAGAGCGGTCCACCATAACCCTATCATCCATTTTCCCCACCACGTGGCCTCTCCTCCACTGAAATATCCACTTATGTCCCTAAAAGATACTCCCTTTCACCCCTTCTTCGATCCCTTCCACCACAAAAAAGGCCTTTGACCCTTGTCAACAAGATTCTCATGAATATAAGTGTTTTTAGAGGCATAACCTGAAGGAAATTGTGATCCTAGAAGGGTTTGTGTGACTGCTACAAGAAGACACATAGTCATGTAGCAGTCTACATAAACCCTACAGGACAATAGATGGAGCACCAAATTGAAATACAACCACCATGAGGGAATCATACGGTCACTACTTTTATCTTGAGCATCTACAAGAACCTCTGCAAGATGCTATAGGATCATTATTTGCCTACAAGTTGTATCATCTGGTCCACGTCTTGAAGAACCTATATTTTCAAGTTTCAATTAGTCACTAATATTTAAAAAAAAAAAATCCAATCAAACAAATACATGGAGCAACAAAAATGAGAGGATGACACTTCAATAGACAAGCAAAGCAGCCTTACCTTTTTTCATAAATAACATGCAAACATCAAGTGATCAGCACACCATCAAGGATGATTAGGTAGGTACAAGTATGGAAGACTCCTAACTTCTTCCTTTATGTTTATAGTAGTCTAAGAATGTTTTGAATGCATGATGGACGAGGTTTTGTAGGCTAAAGTTGGCTCAGTAGTCTTGACCACCATCAAATAGTTAAGTTGGGACTATCTTTCTCTCTCATCACACGTGGAGAAAACAACAAAAGAAAATAAGTGATGATTCAAGGAGTGGGCCAATGGGTCTATGGAGGAGTTACGAAGGTGGTATGTGGGGGAAATATAATGCAGTGCGCTAATCCCACCACCAAACCACAAAGGAAATAAAAAGCAAGCTTGAGCCTCATTTATACTAAAGTTTCTTTATAAAAATGGTAAGGAGGCCCACTTCATCATCGAGAGGTGAGATAGCTACCTCAGTGGTCTCATAGGATGCTACAAAGAAGCTACAATACCAAAGCTATAGGATTCAAGCTCAGTGCTACTGGATACAAAGTAGGTGCTATAGGATCCTAACTGTGTGCTACATGATTGACCTCAGCTACTACAAGATTGTCCCGAGAGGTGAAAAAGAGATCGACATTGTGCAAATTTTCCCACAAAACCCTAGAGCCTTGAAGGAGCCTCTAAGGGAAGGGCATGAAACCAAATTTCCTCACCTCCTATGCACAAAAATCCTATGAAATTGCTTAGAAATTTTCCATAAAAGCATCCTGTAGCAAACTCCTGAATGTAGGTTTTAACCCCGTACAGAAAGTACCTGCATAAGAATTCTAAAACATAGAAAATAAACAATGCGAGAGCATAACACATAAAACACATATACAGAGAGATTTCCCCTAGATCCCAAAACCGGGACTACTAGCTTGATTTTTCATTATGTCCCTTTCAATGCTATAATACATATTTATACATGCCGAAGCATCCAATACCATGGACCGAAAAACCATCACGTCCAAAAAACATGTGCAAAAATCATGCACAAAACCATAGGTGGGTCTGCCCAACCTAACACAGGGTCCAAAATCAAAATTTTCCAGGGCGCTGCCCCAGACCCCATAAAGTGGGGTTACGGGTATGCCTCAAACCCCCTGTGACCCCCCCCCCCCCCCCCCCACACTACACAATCGGCACAATGAAGGGGGGCTCCGCCCCCCCTCTAACCCCCGCAATTAACTACGTGGGCTAGTCATGGAAAGAGTATAACACAACCCAACATTCTCCCACTTGTTGTTTTCTTTCCAAAGGGGGCCACAAGAGAGCTTAGTCAATTTTCTAGCCCTAAAACACCCATTGTCTCTCTACACCAAGAGAACTTCTTAGGGCTCACAGATTTTGTCAATGCATCTGCAATATTCTTTAAAGTGTCCACCTTTACCAGCAACACCTTTTTGTCTTCTATCATATCCCTCACAAAGTGATACTGAACATAAATGTGCTTTGTCTTTGAATGATATGCGGGGTTCTTTTCCAAGAAAACTGCACTTTGGCTGTCACAGTCTATCCTTATAGATCCCTGTACTAACACCATAGATCCAACTGACTGCACCTCCAAATAGGTTAAACACATACCCACTTGTAGATCTTCTCTGATCCAGATCTCCAACCCAGTTTGCATCAACAAAGCCATTAATATCCAACACTTTGTCCAATCCTGGTCTTCTTTGGTAGCACAAACCATAATCACTAGTGCCACGCAAATACCTGAAAACCCACTCCACTGTCATCCAGTGCTCCTTCCCTGGTTTTGACATAAACCTGCTCAATACTCCCACTGCATGTGCAATGTTTGGTCTAGTACAGACCATTGTATATATCAGGGTACCGACTGCACTTGCATACGAAACACGGGACATGTCCTTTTCCTCTTCTTGTGTCTTGGGACACTGTTCAGCAGATAACCTCACACCTACAGGAATAGGAAACTTCACTGGTTTACTATCCTGCATATTAAACCTCTACAGTATTGTCTTGGCATACTTTCTTTGGTTTAACTAGAGCTTCCTCTTTTCCCGATCTCTTTTAATTTCCATGCCCAAAATATAGTTTGCAGCACCAAGATCTTTCATGTCGAATTTGGAGGATAATTGGGTCTTCAAATCTTGGATAATTTCTTTGTCATTTCCAACCAGTGACATATCATCCACATACGAGACCAAATAAATAACATGGTCACCAATTAATTTAAAATACACACAATGATCTGTTTTGCTTCTAGTGAAGCCAAGTCCCCGTATAGATGTATCAAATTTTTGATACCACATCCTTGGTGATTGTTTTAACCCATACAAAGACTTCTTTAACTTGCATACGAGTTCTTTCTTACCCTTCACTACAAAGCCTTTAGGTTGCTTCATGTAGATCTCCTCTTCCAGATCCTCATGAAGAAATGTTGTCTTCACATCCATCTGTTCTACCTCAAAATCAAAAGCGACAGCAACAGATAAAAGTAATCCAATAGAAGCTACCTTGGCAATAGGAGAAAAAATATCACCAAAATCAATTCCCGTCACCTGGGAATAACCTTTTGCTACCAACCAAGCTTTGTATTTCTCCACCTTTCCTTCTGCATTTGTCTTCTTCTTGAACACCCATTTGCTGCTAATGGGTTTCCTTCCAGCCGGCAACTCCACCAGATCCCAAGCCTCATTTTTGTGCAAAGATGCCATTTCATCAACCATGGCCTCTTTCCAGAGTTTGCCATCCTTTGAATCTACTGCTTCCTTCACAGTTTTGGGATCATCGTTAGTAATAGATAAAGAAAAATTTGAACAGAAAGTAGATGGACTATACCTTTCTGGCTACCTTCTTTCTTGAATTGATCTTCTCATACTCGAAATTTGTGGCTCTTCATCTTCTAATTCCTCCTCTACTGTAGAGTCTAATTTTTCCTCCTTAAGCTCAAACTCTATCTTCTCAGGTTCCTTTGGTTGGACTTCATGTTTAATAACATCTTTTACCTCTTTGAACACCACATCTCGGCTGTACACAACCTTCTGTGTGACTGGGTTCCAAAGCTTATAACCCTTTAGACCATCCTTATACCCAATAAAGATGCACTTTTCAGATTTACTATCCAACTTGGTTTGTTTCTCCTTTGGAACATGTACATATGCATCACATCCAAATACCCTCAGAAGTGAAAGAGAGGGTTTCTTACCAGTCCATACCTCTTGTGGAGTCTTATCCTCCAATGCTGATGAAGGTGACCTGTTGACCAGGTAACATGCAGTATCCACCACCTCTGCCCAGTATTCTTGTCCTAACCTAGCACCACTGAGCATGCCTCTTGCCCTTTCCATCAATGTCTTATTCATTCTTTCTACAACTACATTTTGTTGAGGTGTATATGGAGTAGTCTTCTGTCGTGCTATACCACACTTCTTATCGAATTCTTAAAATTCCTTACTGCAAAACTCTCCACCGTTATCTGTCCTCAACACCTTTATTTTCTTCTCTGTCTGGTTTTCCACCAGAGCCTTAAATTCTTTAAACCTATCAAAGACTTTAGATTTATTCTTAAGGAAATATATCCATGTATTCCTTGAGAAGTCATCTATAAATGATACATAGTACACAAACTTACCCAGTGATGGAACCTTCACAAGTCCAAACACATCACTATGCACAAGCTCTAATATCTATTTCACCCTCTTACCACCAGAGGGGAAACTCACCCGATTCTTCTTCCCATATACACAATTTTCACAGAAATCAAAATCCGGAGAGCTATTACTCATACCTTCTACCATACCTTTACCATGAAGTATTCGAAGGCCCTTCTCTCCAATATGTCCAAGCCTTTGATGCCATAGCATGGTATTTTCTCTAGAGACCACTAAATTTTCTGCTCCACTTTCAGGAACCATAGAGCTATTGCACCCATCAACAACAGTGCTACCTTGCATCTTGTACAAAGTTCCAATCCGAACTCCCCACATCAATACCAGTGCTCCCCGAACCATCTTGCATGTATCATTCTCGAACACTATTTTTACACCTACATCATCAAACTTGCTTACAGAAATCAGATTTCTGGCCAATGCAAGAATATGCAGAACACCTGGAAGTGTTCTAACCCTTCCACCTTGCAGCTTCAACTTTACTTTTCCGCGACCAATGATTCTAGCCTTCCTATCATCCCCTAAGAAGACATTGCCACCATCGTATTTCTCATACTCGCAAAACCACTCTCTATGGGGAGTGAAGTGAAAGGATGCACCTGAGTCAATCAACCATGCCTCATGATCTACATGTGTACTTGAAGAAGCCAAGTACACATCCCCACCTTCATCTGAGGTGGTTTTCACCTCTGTAGAAGGAGCATCATCAGATCCATTTCCTTTATCAGGAGCTTTAGATTTACAGTCCCTTTTGAAGTGCCCTTCCTTTCCACATTTCCAGCACACCACCTTTACAAGTTTTCCTGGAGATTTAGATCTCCCTATAGATTTAGATCTCCCACTCGATGACTTATTTTTGTTTCTGTTCTGGGACCGTCCTTGTACAGACAAGGCATCACCATTCTGGCTCTCCACATTTTTCCGTCTCATCTCCTCCGTCAGCAAGGATGAGACTATTTCATCAAAATGTAAGGCAGTTGCATTGCTACCTATTGCAATAACTAGACTATCCCACGAATCAGGTAGAGAACACAACAAACTTATGCACTTATATTCATCTAAAATTTTAATATCAACAGATGCTAACTAACTTACCACAGTATTAAACACATTCAGATGCTCTGTCACCGAGTCTCCATCTTTCATCCTCAGGTTATACAGCTTTTTCTGCAGGAACAGTTTATTAACCAGAGACTTAGATTGGTATAGAGTCCCTAACTTGTCCCACAAAGCCTTTGTCATAGCTTCCCCTGATACATTCAGCAATACTGAATCTGAGACACACAATCGTATTATGTTCTTTGCCTTCCGATCCAACTTCTTCCATTCTTCATCGGTCACTCCCGTTGGTTTAGTACCTGGATCTACTGCGATCCACTAATCTTTAAACACCAACAGATCCTCCATCTTGAGTTTCCACAACTCAAAACTCTGACCATTAAATTTCTCGATCTCTATCTTTCCACTGTTCGCCATCTTCTTTCACCACCAGAATCGATCTCGCAGATCTCCCGCTGAATAGGGTCTACCACAGGCCCGAGCGAAACCCCTCAACAACAAAGGTGTCCCCTTTAAGCCAAAACTACTCTGATACCAAATGTACATTTTAACCCCGTACAGAAATTACCTGCATAAGAATTCTAAAACACAGAAAATAAACAATGAGAGAGCATAACACATAAAACACATATACACAGAGATTTCCCCTAGATCCCAAAACCGAGACTACCAGCTTGATTTTTCATTATGTTCTTTTCAATGTTATAATACATATTTATACATGCCGGAGCATCCAATACCATGGACCAAAAACCATCACGTCCAATACCATGGACTGAAAACCACCGCGTCCAATACCATGGACCAAAAAATCATTGCACCCAAAAAACATGGGCGAAAATCATGCACAAAACCATAGGTGGGTCCGCCCAACCTAACATAGGGTCCAAAATCAAAATTTTCCGGGGCGCTGCCCCGGACCCCATAAAGTGGGGTTACGGGTACGCCTCAAACCCCCTGTTACCCCCCCCACTACACAATCGGCGCAACGAAGGGGGGCTCCACCCCCCCTCTAGCCCCCCGGTTAACTATGTGGGCTAGTCATGGAATGAATATAACACAACCCAACACTGAAAGTGAAAATAAATTGAAGGTCTAAAATTGTTGTTTAAGATAAGAATGATAGTAGGAGAATGATATTGTTTTGAGTTGGGCATGCAATTTTTCTCCCACTAATTAGCAAAAGAGAACAATTACTCTCATCTCTACTCTAAAAATTGATAATTGATAGTAGAATTAGCTTGTAACAACTCTGTGAAACTATAGTAGCGATCTTGGGGAGCAGTTTTAATAAAAGAGATCCCACAAACTCATCAAGGATCCACCAACACTATCTTGTCAAATACATCTTTGGAAACTACTAGTGGTTGGAGTTCTTTGAGGAATTCAAGCTGTTTGATGATGAAATTACTCATGAGTTTGTAGTAGGCCTCCAAACTCATGGGGAATATAGTGGTACCACCATTGTGATAGGGCTTATTATCCATTTAAATGCAGAAATCATTAGCAGGATCACCACATTGCCCCTAGTAGTAAGGTGGAGTAAGGAGGAGAGAACAAAGGCTATCACAGCCAAAAAGAACTTCTTCCTCCCTAAAGAGAAACTGATTGAAGATAAAAATTGAGTTAGAAGAGAGAGTCTACCCTACCCATGGGATGAAGTAGTGTATCATATCTTGAAATACAGATCTTGTGAGGGAAGACCCAGTGTTGTTTATGCCTATCAGTTTAGGCTACTTTATGAGCTAATATTTCAAATGGATTTGCCTATCCCAAGAAAATTAAATGTTCCCCACTTCCTTCTTTAATCCATAATGGAAATGAGCCAAAGGGTGACAAAGGGGAAACATCAGTACATTGTTCATCATGGGCTTCTAAGGTTCATTGTCATGGACGCTTCGAAGCATATTAAAACCCCTGTGTCATGGAAATATTTTGTGCACATGGACAAGGAAGCTTTCCTTGGCACTCAAGCCCAAGATTTACTAGAGCATGGAGAGACCACAAAGCATAGTTCTGGAAAACAAAAGGTTGAAGAAGAGTAGGAGAAAGTAAAAATAGAAAAAGAAGAATGTTAGGTCCCTATACTACTAGTGTAACCCATTATCTTTATTAGCACATCCCCCTTATTATATTGTTGTGCCCATCTAGTCCCCATATTGTTATTATTGTGCCCCATAGAAGCCCACTATTGTTATTATTATGCCCTTACATTATTATTGTTATGTCAACTCTGATTATATTATGACCCCTTAGACTCTTATATATAGAAAGGAGGTCTTGTCATTTGTATCATCCAAGAATTGTTCATTTGTGTAATGTAAAAGAGTTGCCCCCTCGAAGAGGCTTATTTCTAAGGCGTTGATCTATCTTTTCTATCTTTTTGTGAGTTTGTTTCATAACATTTGGTATCAAAGCTTTGGATTCTAGGGTTTCACTGCTCCAAATAGGTCATCGTGGAAGTTTCGCTATAACTTTTTTTTTACGAAGTTTTAGAAGCTAAAAAAAAGAACCCATTTGAGACTAAATCTCATAGAACCTCGGTTCCAAATTTCAGATTTTGTCTTGCTATATTTTCTGAGATATGATCTGAGGAAGTTAGGGTTTTTGCAATCTCCAGAATTTCTTCTAAAATAGGTCATCGTGGAATTGTCGCTATAACTCTTTCGTTACGAAGTTTCAGAAGCTAAAAAAAAAAAATCCATTTGAGAAGAAATCGATCTGAACCTCATCTCCAAATTTTAGATCTTGTCTCGCTATATTTTCAGAGATATAATCTGAGGAAGTTAGATTTTTTGCAGACCCCCGAATTACATTCCAAACAGGTCACCTTGGGAAAATCGTCATAACTTTCGCTCTGAGCATCAGATTGAAATTTCGTAAGAAGTTACAGAAAGAGGACAGACTGTAGTTTTCTGTATATATTTTTCAGATCCGAAGGTCAAAATAGTGACACGTGGAATTTCATACAAGTTCGCTCTTCTAGAAAGGTATATAATTAGGTCATCTTGGGAGATTGTGCATAACTCTTTCTTGGAGAATCCAATTTTGATCAGACTAGTGGCATTGGAAAGAAAACGAAGAGGTCTACTGCAGTTTGTGATTTTAGAACTAGAAGATCTAAAATTACAGAGTTACAGTCATTTCAATATCAAGCTCCTAAAATCAAGAAAATGAAATATGAGGAAGTTTGATGGCAAGGATCCGGTAAATTGGATACTACAGATGGAGCAATACTTTGATCTACATGAGGTGCAATTGTTACAAAAGGTACGTATTGCATCTTCATATTTAGAACTGGATCAATTTTTATGGTATAAAGGGCTTTGTTCTTGTAAACCACTTGTTACGTGGTCAATTTTCACGGAGGAAATGATAGCACATTATGAGGATACAAAGAGAAACACCTTATTTAGCCAATTGATAAATCTCAAACAAGAGTGTTCAATGGCAGAGCACATTGAGGACTTTCAAAAATTGAATATAAGGGAAAATGATATTCCATAGAAGTAGAGGATTGATGTCTCCATCGGGACTTTAAAGGATAACATTCAACATGAGGTTCGTCTTTGGGAACTTGATCCATTGGAGAAGGCATTCAAGTTGGCAAGAAAAGTGGAAAGCAAAATTATGGCAACAAGGAATTCTACCCCTCACAACTATAAAGATAGAAGTGTTGTTTCTCCTAGCCTTCCACAACCTACAAAGGTGACACCACAACAATTGGAAGAAAAAAGAGCAAAAGGACTTTGTTACAATTGTGATAACAAATACATTAAAGGTCATAAGTGTGCCGAGAAGAAATTATTTTACATTGATTGTGAAGAGGAGGAATAAAAGGATCAAGAAACATCAAAAGAAGAGGATATACACCAGGAACCAACCCCAAAGAAAGAAGAAATGAATCCAACCATATCTTGTAAAGCATTGGCAAGAATTACCACTCCTCAAACTCTCAAGATAGAAGGACATATCAAGAAGAAAAAGGTTCAAGAAGTGAAAGATCACATCGAGAAAGAAGAAATGAATCCGACCATATCTTGTAATGCATTGGTCGGAATTACCACTCCTCAAACTATCAAGATAGAAGGACATATCAAGAAGAAAAATGTTCAAGAAGTGAAAGATCACATCGAGCATCAAGAAATGAATCCGACCATATCTTGTAATGCATTGGAAGAAATTAGCACTCCTCAAACTCTCAAGATAGAAGGACATATTAAGAAGAAAAAGATTCAAGAAGTGAAAGATCACATCGAGCATCAACAACAAGTTCTCCAACTTTTAAAGGATAATGCCACTTTCATGCAAAATTGAATGAAACAACAAGAAAATCAACATCGCAGTGAAAGAGGTTTTGATGTAGGCGATTGGGTATTTTTACAGCTACATCTCAAGCAAGCTATTTATGAGAAGGAAATGTTGGCAATACTACATGCACTTAAGAAATGGTGACCTTACCTAACGGGAAGACACTTCAAGGTAAAAATGGATCATGATAGTCTTAAATACTTTTAGAACAAATATTATCTTTGGAAGAACAGAAAAAATGGGCCATAAATAGGTTGGGTTATGACTTTGAAATCATCTACAAAAAGGGAAGAAAAATGTTGTTGCATATGCACTCTCAAGAAAGGATGAGGATGTGGAAGCATTGTTTTGTGCTATTTCTATCATCAAACCAGATTGGATAAATGAAGCAAGGGATGAATGGAATAAGGACGAAAAAGTCTGGCCACTCATTCAAAAGTTGCAAAAGACCCCAGTTCAAACAATATTGCCAGAACTTGATGAGGAAGGAAAAATCATATTGGAACATGAAGCAGTCACAGAAACAAGAACCCAAAAGTTACGAAATTGATCAATTTCAGAGTATCTCATCAAGTGGAAGAACTTACCTACTAAAGATTCCACATGGGAGGACAAGAATTTTATACAGAAGCATCAAGAACTACTCAAGCGTTGAGGACAACACTTTTTGAAGGAGAGGGGCATGTTAGGTACCTATACTACTAGTGTAACCCCTTATCTTTATTAGTACATCCCCCTTATTATATTTTTGTGCCCATGTAGTCTCCATATTTTTATTATTGTGCCCCATAGAAGCCCACTATTGTTATTATTGTGCCCTTACATTATTATTGTTATGTTGGCTCTGATTATATTATGACCCCTTAGACTCCTATATATAGAAAGGAGGTCTTGTCATTCATGTCATCCAAGAATTATTCATTCGTGTAATGTAAAGGAGGTTTCCACCTTGAAGAGGCTTATTTTTAAGGCATTGATCTATCTTTTCTATCTTTTTGTGAGTTGGTTTCATAACAAAGAAGAGATTGAAGAGGAGAAGGAAGAGGAAAAATCAAAGAAAGAGGTAGAGTCCCTTAGGGAACCATCTGGACCTCAGAAGAGAAGGAAACAACAACAACAAGTGTTATCACCAAAAATTGATCATTGAGCCTAATTTAATAGATGGATCGAAGTACACCATGTAAAGCCAATTTTACCATAACAAAATTGCTTTCATTGTGAGAAATTACTTAATAAACCACGTCCTAGAATTGGTAGATCGATCTACTATTAGACCAGTATGGAAGCTGGAAGATATCACTATTTTGGTAGACTCATGGCAGTACCTCGTTGACCTTTGGGTTTTACATACCCAATCCCTAACTGGTGGGAATCCTTTGATTTTAGTCTTTAACTTTTCTCACCAGTGTTTCACCCAGAGTCTATAAGGACTCCTCATTGTTGGGTGCTTTCCCTGGTCCTCCCCCTCTCATCTTAAAGCCTAACTCTTTGAGTGTTTGCATGTTACAATCATCACAAGCTGATCTTAAGCAGTTTGGTACATCTAATCCACAATCGGCTCCTCAGCACCCTGTGGTTACCATCCCAGCCGAGCCCTCTAGATCCACCCACCCAAGACCTCCTCCATTTGTGAGTTCCTCTCCCATGTTCCCACCAGGAACTGTCCCTCCAGGTCTCAACCATCAAGGAGTTGTTCCACCGGGACATTACCCTACAGGCCATATACCTTTCTTGTTTCCTCCTCCGGAAATATTTTATGTCCCTGTCATGGCTTCACTGGTCCTCCCTAACATGACTTTGGGGATCCCAGTATGGTACATTGATCCCCCTGCAAGCATTCTGCCTAGTCAGTTAAGGCCTTATCATGCTTTGACCCCGGTTCAATTGGTCCCTACGGCCCCTACTGTTGCTTCAGTTCCATTACAACCTCAGCAAGAACCCACTCCTGTTGTGAAAGCATTCATACAGACAAGAAAATCTAAGAGGAAAGAACCTAAGGACAAGGCTCCCCAAGCTCCTACAGCCCCCAAGCCGCAACGTTGTCACCCCCATGTGCTTTGTGTAAATTTATTGGGCACACCACAAATAATTGTCCTGAACTTCCTCAACTCAAACCATTGGTTCATGAAACGTTCCCTGAGTCAAATATCCCAAAGGTCCATGTTACCTTACTGGGTCCAGCCAAGAAACTCATAATGTTATGCACAAATAAACCTTTTGCCTTGTGTGATCATCATGGTTTCCCTCGTCTTGATGAATTTTGCAATTGCCTTGAGGAACTTCATGAATACGAGGCCACTCGTAGTGGATCACCTACTCATCTACCTATGGATTCTGGTACCACTAGTAAACCAGAAAAGGGGGACTCTGGTCCTACCATCGTGATCCCTCCCCTCGATGTCGAGATGAAAGACTCCATGGGCCATATCCTTTACCTGTCCTCATCCTTGAGTTCCTCGTGGGAAAACCTTTATGAGATTTCTGCACAGGCTTCTATCGAACCTCTTTTGACATAATCCCAGGTCTCAACGTCATTAGATCATCCATCTACCAACTCTTCGTCTACCATTCCAGATGATGCATATGTGAACCTTCTCTCTCAGGGTGATGCACCAGGTACCATCGTCACATCATGTAGTCAGTCTTCCTCCCTTCCTCCCATCTTCCATTCTGATGAGGACATCATGGAAGCTATGCCTACCTATGATTACCCTTGCACTTAGGCAAGGGGGCATACTTTTGGAGGATTTGGAAGGCCATTTCCTTCCTAATTATCCCAGTGCACTCTACCTCAGGAAATGTCACACATAACATATCCCTTTGATTTCAGTGTCTTTATTTCTACCATGAAGTTAGGTAGATTTCATCATCTCATCCGTTGTATTTTTCACCTTTTAGATCGATCCATCATCCGCACCATATATCGGTCATGTTGATGGTGCGAGTTGATTCTCCAGGAATCTAGCCTTGGCAACCTAGGCCATTTTTACTCCCTTGCATACGTTAGTCCTTTCGAACGATGTGTGCATTGGATCTGCCACCAATAACCAGGCCGAATATGATGCGGTGATAGGTTTGTTAGTTGATGCCCTTGCTCATCGCATCCTTCATCTTCATGTTCGTTTAGATTCCTTGCTACTTGTCATGCAATTGAATGGTGTGTATCATGTGCATAACCAAATCCTATTTAGAAAATACCTATGAGTTATGTTGTTGGTACATGAATTTGAAAACATTACTTTCAGTCATGTTCCTAAAGCCCAACGTAACTATGTATATACCATTGCAAATAACATTCTAGATTGGCATTTATCACATGTATACCACAAAAGACAACCATAAACACAACACATGGTGAACCATTATCATCATATAAAAATTCATAATCATATTATGTATCATATAAATTTTTGGAGCCCATGGCTCTAAATACATATGACATGCCCATAGCACATTACAAAAATCAAAATAGAAGGGACCCACATGTCCCCATATCTAGTCACTATCTAGCAAATCTCGTGCCAAAGGCTCTGCTCCACCTACACGTAGATCACGTACTGCCTGACCAACCATCGCCATGGGCCACATGATACCTCGCCACTTTGAGGGAAGTCCGGTACACTATTATGTGTATCGATTGTCTAACTCATGCCATCAGCACTTTGAAACTCTGGTCAAGAGTACCTCACACCTATGATGTAGATCAACGAGTAGTGCACTATCCTCTGGACCCTGACGTGACGAAAATGTTCCCCGATCTGCAGCCCTGGGCACTGCAGCTCGTCCTGCACATCTTGTCCGTTTTACTAGTGCTATGTCTTCATACCACATACTTTACACTCAGTACCATATACATGTGATAAAAATATGAAATGCAACATAAAAATATCAACTTAACACTTACCGTCTAGTCCTCACGCTCGCTCAGGTGGAAGTGGTAAGCCAGGATCTCCATGATAGTTCATCCTGCTATAAGGATAATCATCAATGTAGAGGGGCATCTGATCCCATTGTGCAAAAAAATCATGTCAGAACACTTGTCTGACTCCCCCTCCTCCTCTCCGCAGTAGCTTCCCCCAACAGCTCATCCTGGGCTCTTGTGGGCCCCTATCTCGAATCTATACATGAGGACAAAGGGTGGGTATCTTCTCAAAGAAGAATGCACACAGTACTGTACCAAAAGCATAGTCACGGTTCACCTACCTCCTGCATAGACTTAACAGTTGTCTCATTGATGACAGCATCATCTCGTCCCACCCATAGTAGGTCCTAGCCAAAACACTCTCAACCAACATCATCTGCCCACCAGTGATGTGGTGGAACGCATGGCTGCCCAAGACCCGTAGCATAGCTACGGAAACAACCTATGTCTCTAGCTAGTCTAAATCACCAATCAGGATAGTCGTGCCCTTCACATGCACATCCTATGGACAATGGCACTCCACAAACTCTGTAATGTTCCTCCCACAAGGAAACACCAGATGTATATCCCCCACCACTCTGAGGGGAGGGAGTCCGGTGAAGAAATAAATATCCTATAATGTGAGCTCAATATTGTGCCCCTACACGACAAATACCTCATGGTCTGGATCCCAATAGCTCACAATTCTCAATAGCAAGGGCTCACCTGCCCTCATCAATGGGTTCTCTACCAACTTGAGAACCCCATAGCGAGCCAATGCCCCTCGAACCCCCTGATCCCTCTGAATCTTGGATCAAAGGGTATCCAAGTCTCGCTCACGCCAGTTGACTTTCATCTTTGAAATGCCAAAAAAACACCACATGTCTTGTTAGTTCAGAGAATAAAACACTAGTCTACACTAATCAACCTACAACCCCCATGAGGCCAGTAGACCAACCCTCTTTTTAGCCCCAAATTGCAATTTTCTACCCAGAATGTCTGAGCTCATAGGTTTTCACCTGTTTCCTATGAGCCAAATCACATTTCTGGGCCCAAAAAGTGCGATGCAATCATGAAGAGGAGTAGGGGTCTCCCAGAGAGCTGCAGAGTGCCACAAATCAGGAAATAAACCACTGGAATTGAAGAGATGAGAAAGGCCACCTACCTGAAAGTCGCATATCCTAATTTCGATCGTTGGTTTTTCCACTACGATGTCCACAAGATTTAGGGCCTTTTCATCCTCTCCAAATTCACCACATCACACTTAGTAAATGAATTCAAATTGGAGGGAAAACGTCCTTTCACAAAAAAATCCACAATTTTTCTATCTCCCATTGCGACCAAACCATAGCTCAGTTTGACAAACCGTCAGCACCGTTGGAAAGATCTCATCAAATATTATAATGGGTTTTCCTCCGTTTTTGATGATTTGATGTTTCACTAGAAAGTCATTTGTCCAAGAAGGGTCACTTCGTCGCCTCAAAGTCGAACTTCTCCATATGTGATGCTTGTAATTTGGGGACCACCTTCCCTAGGCACTTGTCGTCTCATGTGTCAATATTCATCATGAGTAACCATCATTTACTCATTCTTTCATGGCCCCCATCGGACCTATTCTATGTGGCAACATTATCGAGTCACCCTTGTTTAGAGCATCCACGATGTGTCACCTTTGCATCCATGGAGTTTGTTTCGTATCCCATTATATCATGTCACAATATTCCATCCATATTTGCATATCATTAATCTTGTGCTGCCAATTTTGGACTCCAGTGATACTATCCCCGATCCCCTCCAGAGTTGAGTCAGTCGCTACTAGGTCAACCATGCACTTTATGCTCTGACAAGGGTCATTGTTTGTTTGTCCCTCAGTCCCAATTTTTACATTGTCCCTGGTGTCATTCCATCAGTCACATTACTATTTTCCCTCGTGCCTTAGTTGAGGATCCTCGTTGCCTCACCTATCACGAGCCCTATTCTATTGAAATCAGCTCATTTATTCCAGAAGAACGACCCAGAGGGCGATGTATCTTGGTTCCAACTTCCACTCTTGTTTGATGCCTCAGATCAAGCAAAGGGACTCATTATTTCCCTTTGACTTGGTTGTTTCATGCTCCTGATTCATACAATTAATGGTCCAGTGATGCAGTAGATTGCACTAGTGATTCCCCGTTGTGTTTGATATGTTTCATACCTCATGAGCGGGTGGCCCTTAAGGTAGCCCCCCACATGCTCAGATGCATTCCCATTATGCTACAGCCTCAGATGCACTTCCGCAGATTTGATGGTTTCGGTTCCTACCGATCACAATGTTCATAGCATGCACGTCTCCTTCAGATGATCCATTCAATCTTGCAGAGCCCTTCCCTGTTCAGCATGACTTCTTCAGTTGTTCTCCCCTCCCTCCCACCCATTTTTTGAGGGAAGGGCCATTATATCTCATGTATTCAAATGATATTTTATTGAGTCCTGGCTCATATTTTTCCAGGTGCACTATTTATATGGGAGACATTGTATTATTTTTTAGCTCAGTTATGCCAGCGTGTCATGTACCATTCAGCATGTACTTCATTGCTCAGTTTGATGTTTCTGGGCACACTATTATTTTGTACATGGTTATCTCGGTGGGTATAGGTATGCCTCCCCCACCTCAGTGAGATCTAGTACCACAACATAAAAGGATACTTGCATTAGTCTCACCCCCTCTGTCTCTATCCTCTTTCACTTCAGCTCTATTGGTCTCTCTCTCTCTCTCTCTCTCTCTCTCTCTCTCTCTCTCTCTCTGACTCCACTTTGTTGTCTAGTGATTGTGTCTTTACAATGTACTTCGGTCATACATTTTTCTCCTAACACTCGTACATCGGGGGGCAATATGTTATCACCAAAAAATTGATCATCTAGCCTAATTTACTAGATGGATCGAAGTATACCATCTAAATCCAATTTTACCATAGTAAAATTGCTTTCACTGTGAAAAACTACTTAATAAACCACCTTTGTTAAGTAATTTATAATTAAACCCATGAAGAATAATTAAATAAATCTCTATTTATTTAATTTTCTTCTAGGAATAATTAATTAAACCATTGTTCAATTAATATTCCTTGTCATATTTGACTCAATTATGAAAAATCAACAAATAAATTATTAATTATCTTATTTTTAGTATTGAGGGTTTTTCGCAGTGCATTATATTAGATATCATTTTTGGGGATTCAACTGCGTTAAGAAAGTCATTCATCTATGACCATTTCCATGATAGGTAGTCGTAACTAACTAATTTCTCATGATTTTTGAATAGTCCACTTAGCACTCATTGCATCAGGTGATGTTCACAGGGGTGAAGAAGTGGGATTAAAACTAGTGAAATGAATCACATAGCATCAATCATCACTTCCAGGGCTTGCACCCGGTAACCAAGACTTCCCGGGAGGTCACCCATCCTAGATTGCCTCTCGCTCAAGCACACTTAACTGTGGAGTTTTCCCCACAAATAAGCCCACTTAGCTTGCTACCCCATTTGCAAAACCTTAGCAAGTATTGTGCCTCATGAACCATTCAAGTAGAGCTGCCTTCACTCTTATGTATTTAAGTATTGAGGGTCTTTCGCAGTGCATTATATTAGATATCATTTTTGGGGATTCAATTGCATTAAGAAAGTCATTCATCTATGACCCTTTCCATGAGAGGTAGTCGTAACTAACTAATTTCTCATGATTTTTTAATAGTCCACTTAGCACTCATTGCATCGGGTGATGCTCACAGGGGTGAAGAAGTGGGATTGAAACTAGTGAAATGAATCACATAACGTCAATCATCACTTCCAGGGCTTGCACCTAGTAACCAGGACTTCCCAGGAGGTCACCCATCCCAAATTGCCTCTGGCTCAAGCGCGCTTAAATGTGGAGTTTTCCCCACAATCAAGCCCACTTAGCTTGCTACCCCATTTGCAAAACCTTAGCAAGTATTGTGCCTCATGAACCATTCAAGTAGAGCTCCCTTCACTCTTATGTATTTAAGTATTGAGGGTCTTTCGTAGTGCATTATATTAGATATCATTTTTGGGGATTCAACTGCGTTAAGAAAGTCATTCATCTATGACCATTTCCATGAGAGGTAGTCGTAACTGACTAATTTCTCATGATTTTTTAATAGTCCACTTAGCACTCATTACATCGGGTGATGCTCACAGGGGTGAAGAAGTGGGATTGAAACTAGTGAAATGAATCACATAGCATCAATCATCACTTCTAGGGCTTGCACCCGGTAACCAAGACTTCCCAGGAGGTCACCCATCCTAGGACTTCCTATTTTTCTCTAGGAATAATTAATTAATCACTAATTAATTATTATTCCTTGTCAAATTTGACTAAATCCCTCAGGAATAATTAAATAAATCATTATTTGTTTACTATTCGTTAAACAATTTCTTGAGATGATAAATAAATCATTTATTTATTTATTATTTCTAAATAAAAGCTTAAATACTTTTTCCCTCCTAACCAAATATAATAAAATATTCCACAAGTGGTTATTCCAAGAATGGGATTAATAATATTTTATTATTGCTCATTATTTGAGGATAACTCAATATTTTGTTATCAATAGGAAGATTTTCCATTCATTATTCACTTTTGATTATTTTCATTGTTGCACTCGCTGCTGTAACTCTGATTATTATCACAGTCGCACACCATTTTTCTTCCATTTGAGTTCCCATTGAGCTCAAACATTTTATTTGCTAGGTTTACACATTATAAAGGAGAGAGACTCTATCAAAAAGCTGAAGACGTTTGAGGATAACCAAGAACCCATCCCATAGAGGGGGACTAGTAACATTTATTTGTTCCCTTCACAAGTGATATAATAAAATCTATTCTTTTTATATCTGGTTTCCATTGGATGATTGGAGTTATTATTGTTTATTTTTGTTGTTTAACTATGATTGTGGCATAGATCAGGACTTTGGCAGGTTTTGTTTCTATCAGTTGTTGCAGATCTACAATGTTTAGCAACCATTTATATTCTTGAGATTGTTTGTCATCCACACTCTTAAGTGGGTTCTTTTCATACATCTTTGAGAATAAAACATTACAACAACAAGAAAGCATTTAAGAGGGGAACACTAAACAAGAAGTTGTTGCCACCTTGGTACCCTTAAGTACACTAGTCAAGGTCAAAGGGGGGCATCCAAAACAAGGTCCACTATATTTCAAAAGGAGGAGAAGTAATAGACTCAAGCAAGGGAATCCCTAGCCTTCCTCAAACACCCCCATCACCATTGAGGGGTCAAATAGTCACAAGGAGGGGTAATTAGAGAAGGATAAGAAATAATTGAAGAGGTGACATCCCTCAAAGCCAAAAGAAAACAACCCGAAACCTCACAAAGGAATCCAAACACGAGGGGAGCCAAGATGAGACAACTGAAAGAGGAATATTCCATGATACAAGAAATAAGGGAAGTGATATGTGAAGGAAGAGAGATGCTACAAGAAAGCTGGGAAGTGCTACAGGAAAGTGTTGCACAACCACAAGAAGGAGGAGAAGAACCATGAGAGTTGTAATAATGTGATCCCCGACCATATATTGTGTCTTATTATAAACTTTATGAGGAAGGACAAATAATCCCAACCAAATTTGTAGTCCCAATCATCCGCAAGCTAGATAAAGAAAGAAGTAGAAGCCACTGATGGATACAGAATGCAAAGTCCAAAGGGGTGGAGGATGTGGGCTTGATGGAAGAGAGAAATAAAAATATGGGTGAGGATATGGTTGATTTGAGACTAATAGAGGCATGCATTAGGGAACAACCACATATAGAAAACAAGAGATTTAAGGAACAACTACATGTGAAATAAGGGCGACTTGATACTATGGCAATCTTGGCTATGGATGCCATCCAATGCAGGCACCCCTCAAAAGCCTATGCCACATTCCTCAAGAGAAATGGCTTCAATTTCAAATAAAGACTCTAGCACAATATGGTTCACTACATTTCCAAGATTATAAATAATTCATTGAATTTTTTCATAGATATAGTGTGGAGGATAGAGCTAGGGTGGCATAATTCTATATGCACAACCTCATATTGATTAACATGAACTTTTGGGATCCCATTTCTAGGATGGGATATGTACAACCAATGAAATCATAACTGGCCTCTTAGCTAACTCCAAAGGAAGGAAGGGTTGAAGAGGAAAAAAGGGTCATATCCAGGGAAACTAATGAACCCTATGGATCAAATAATAATTGAGAGCCCCTCACCTTGTCATCAACAACCATATGATCATCTCTAAATACCCCAAATTGGCATCACTATACATAGAAAAATAGGAACAAGCCATCCTGCACTTTGAAGACATTTTTAGGTTTCTAGGAACCAAGAGTTTGCAGGCTTGTCAGAGGAGATGGAACTCCTTACCACATAGCTTAAAAATCAGAGACTATCACTCTCTAGAGAGATTGAGGAATGCCTTGGAGAAGACACCCTTATATAAGAGAATAGTTCAAAGACTGAAGGTCAACTAGATTGGGATTAAGTTCAACCCTCCTTTTCTACTAGGTCTACAAGAAAGAAAAGAAAAGGTAGAAGAGAAACAAGAATGGGAAGAGATAAAGAAAATGTACGGTTCCACCCTCAAGAGGGAACTCCATCAAAGATACCTTGGGATGTCAGGGTTGCCACCAGGGCTATGCATGAAATGGAATTAAGTGGTTGAGTTTCTCAGAGGGTGAGAAACACCTTTAGTAGGGGGTGATGATGGGCCTCAATAACATGTATGTAAAAAGGGCCATTTCTCCATCCTTCAACATACATTTACCTCTCTCCTTGCATTGGATAACACATTTTTTACTATAATGTGTGTATTAGAAAGATTAAAGGATGTTTATCTTATCTTGTGGCATAATATGATTAATGTGTAGGAAAAGTGTGAATTTATTGTGCAGGAGTACATTAGAGACAACTGGAGGAGATGTGGGAGGCTTGTCCCATAAATTTAATCACCTACAACTTGGCTTTCTCCCTATATTTACTCACCTACACTTCAAGTATCTATTGAACACCTGATGCACTCAAGGATTGTGAGGATCTCAGGGAGATGGATCCACCGTTATAGAGATTTGGAGGGAAGAAATAATTCTTCCAATTAGGTTTCCCCTCAGCCATTTTTGTAGAAATAAAGAAGCCCAAGGGCTCAATAGGATTCAAACTTTTAGAGAAGAGTAGTGAATGCTAGAGCTAGGAAGCTTGTACTTGTCATTTTCATTTCCATGTACTTGAGCACTTTTTGAGATCAATGAGAAGTATTTTATTTCTTTAAATCTAAGTGTTTTATAGAGGGCCAAGTTCCCTTAGGTTAAGGACCAACCCAAGCAATCTAGTCTCTCTCCTTGTACATTTTATCATGCACGTTTCTTTTTTTTGTATTTAGGTTAGCAATATTTCATTTTTACAAGTTTTGTTTATATGAAAAGTTTCCTTTGCAAATTTACCAATCATCTCTCTTAGAAAGTGTGGTTGTAAGCCTTGTATTGGCAAGAACAAAAAGATAAGTTTCATTTTTCATGCAGTAGGAAGATCTTGAATAAAATTCAACTCATCCTTTCCTTTCTAGTCTAAATTTCTGCAATTGACATTGTTAGCATGCTTTATATGTTTTGCAAGATTGGGTAATCTTTGTGGTGTGAAATTCATATTGTTATGTTACAAGGCATAAAATTGTCATTTCCACTTTTCATCCTACTATCAACACCCTCCTTCCTTCCTCAACAACTTCTTCAATCGCATTGTTCACTGATAAATCATTTCAAATTTGTTAAAGGTCATTGTGTGCATTTCTCCTTGTGCAAGATGGGATCCTGAGGAGTATTATTCTTGGAAAGGAACTCAAACATCCTTATTCCACCTTCCACTACCCTTCCTCACCTTAGTATCACCTTTTAAGCACTCAAAATGCCCTCAGATTCAATCCTATAGTAAAACAGGGCAATCTTGTAACATCTTGTAGCAATCCTATAACATCTTATAGTACCATGTAAAAGCTGTCCAAAATTGACCAGAATTGTTCTTTAAGATTTATTTTTTCCTCCTAGCCCTTCATGATGTCACTTAGGGTTTGAAACTGAGTTTGAGGAATGCTAGAGACCAATTAGAACTTGTCTCTTCACCATTGCAATTCATTTGTGCAATTAGTGTTAGTAAACAAGTTCATGAATTGAAAGGTATAATGATGGTTTTCATGATTACTTTTTGAAGCATGTAATGAACTTTGTTACTAGGATATGATCTATTTTGAATGCATCGATTGAGAGTTGATTTCAGGCTCTTCAGTTTATGCAAGTTAGATTAGGTGTTCTTTCTCTATTTTAGGTTTCCTATGCTAGGGTTTCCATTCCAAGCATTTTCATTTCTTTCAAATAGACTATAATTTTCTTTCATGCACATTTCCATTCCTGCAAGTAGATTAACATTTTCTTTTATGAAACATTAATTTCCATTCCTACAAGTAGATTATAATTTACTTTTATGCAACATTTCCATTCCTACAAGTATATTAGAACTTCCTTTTATGCAACATTATTTCATTCCTGCAAGATCTAGATTTAGTTGGTAGAATGGTCTTTGTACACCTTGGTTTGGTTCACTGTCTCACAGCAACTAGAGTAGAGCTTATCTTACCCTACATACAACATTTCCACCTCTTAAGTTTGTACAAACCTCAGGTTGATAAATTAAAGTTGGTAACCATGAGAGTTGCAACATTTTTGTTGCAATACCATAGCCCATCACATGGCGCAACTCCCTCTTGAATTTACCAAGGTTAATTCCTTGCCTCCAGTTGTCCCAACCACATAATCATCCATATTCTCGTCCAAGTGTTTGAGAGGCCCAAGTCCCGAAATTAAAGAAGAGTCACCAATTTTATATGGGATGATTCTAGAGGATCACGAGATGAGGGAAAGGTATGTCATGAGATCGTAGGGCCTCCTAATAACTCATCCTTCCATTATTTTTGCTTGATCCAATCATTGCACCATATACTTGACATATAATTTTGTATCTCATGGCAGAGGTTTAAAAATACCATTACTATTATCCTGGGCCAAAATCCCTTGTTCCATGGAGACTCCTTTATTAGTTAAGGCATCTGCCTTGGAATTCAAATGCCTTTTGACATGATGAAACTCAAATGTCTCAAATTTCACAATTTGCATTTTTATCCTCTACATAATTGGAGGTTGATCAAGGCTAGAATTCTTTATGAGTTTAACCACTTGTTGGATGACTATCATGGAGTCCCCAAACACCATCAATTACTGAATTTTCCTTGAAATAGCTAGCTCTAGCCCCAGTACCACAAAGCCAAAAATTCTACTTGGTTAATTGTAGCACTCCCCAAGCCCCAAGCATATTGAATCTAGATTTCTTCATTAGGGCAATAAATAACCTCTCCCACTCCTGCCTCCCCAAAATTACCTTTCGATGCTCAATAAAAAAATAAAAAATAAAACAAAAACAAAAAACAAAAAACAGTGAGTATTTCCCCTTACTGATCTTAGAATTTAGGAATTCTTCATTATCCATTCTTATACAAAATGAATTTTTATCAACTAGTTTATGATTGAAGCTACCAACATGATGTGAGACTTTACCTAGTTTTAGCCAATCCTGCTCGCTTGGTGACAAGTCCTCCACCTCAAATGTGTTATGAAACCAGCTCACAAAAAGATAGGAAGGATAGATGAACGCCTTAGAAATAAGCCTCTTCAAGGGGGAAACCTCCTTTACATTACACAAATGAACAATTCTTGGATGATACAAATGACAAGATCTCCATTCTATATATAGGAGTCCAAGGGGTCATAATATAATCAGAGCCAACATAAAAATAATAATGGAAGGGCACAATAATAACAATAGTGGGCTTCTATGGGGCACAATAATAAAAATATGGGGACAACATGGGCACAACAATATAATAAGGGGGTTGTACTAATAACAATAAGGGGTTACACTAGTAGTATAGGGACCTAACATGCCCCTCTCCTTCAAAAAGTGTTGTCCTCAATGCTTGAGTAGTTATTGATGCTTATGTATAAAATTCTTGTCCTCCCATGTGGAATCTTCAGTAGGTAAGTTCTTCCACTTGATGAGATACTCTAAAATTGATTGATTTCGTAGCTGTCGGGTTCTTGTTTCTGTGACTGCTCCAGGTTCCAATGTGATTTTTCCTTCCTCTTCAAGTTCTGGCAATATTGTTTGAATTGGGATGAATGGAAGAACTCTCATCAACAGTCAGCGAGTGACCCTCCTCTCAAGAACATGAGCACCTATATAACCAAATTAATGGAAATTATTTGTATCCACATCCCCCCCCAAACTAAAAACCAAATTTCAATATATGTAGAACCATGCACTGATGTAAAAGTTCATTGGGATATGGCCAACGGAAAAGGAACTTCTCCACTATATTATGGTAACATGGAAACTAAAAGCTCACTATGAGATAAAACTCAGCTCTAAAAAATTCTTTACTGTTATTTTCTCTCAAGTGGAAGATCCAAGTGTTGTATTGGAATGAGGGGCATACTTTTTCAACTCGACAGGGCTTTATATGCACCACTAGGTTGAACTTTTAAACCCTAAGAAAGAGGACTTCTCATTGGCTCCAGTCTATATCCACTTGTATTCTCTACCTCAAGAATACTGGGATCCAGAGGACCTCAAGGAGATTAGCAATAAACTGGTGGAATTTTTCCTTCTATCAAAGCAAATTTAGTTGTGCATGCATACCTCATATGCTAGGATATGTGTTTATATGAACATTTCTAGCTACCTCCCAGAAGCCATTGGCTCGAAAATAAAAGGTCAAAGATTAGATCTAAATAGGGGACTATGATCATGTCCCCTTCAGATGTAGGATATGCCATGTGCAAGGGCACTTATTCCATGATTTCCCTGTCAATGATCCAAAGAAGAAACTAAGTGCAACAGAGGCAAAGACAATAATGAGCTCATAAAGATTCCCTCAAAGAAACGCCACAGTAAGAAAATCAATGCCCCTATTGCTCCCAAAAGACAAGTGAAAAGCAATAGCTTCTAGGTGTTAGTGGATCTTCTAGAAATCCTAGATGCTCCAAAGTAGGAGAAAACATAAGAAAACACCCCTAAAGGATCAATTAAACAACAAATGAAAGCTCCAAGTAGCACTAACGTAGAACATGCCCTAGGTAAGAAGCCATAAAGACTAACATCTAGGAAAGCAGGGGACATGATCATGATAAAAGAGGAGGATTTCCTACAAATAGAAGGCTTATACTTAATGGAAATGGAGGACGCATGTCAACAAAATGAAGTGGAAGCTCCCCAAAAGAAAATTAACCTCTTGGTGGTGGTGTTCCAAAAATCCAAAGCAACATAGCAGTTTGGTGTCTAAAACATCATCTCCAAAGAGCATAAAAGAGGAAACAAAGACTCCAAGAATATAGGAAGGAAATTGGCTCTCTAGAGAAATGATATGCTTGGCAGAAGGTTTGTTCACTCTGGTCAATCCACAAATCACAGAGATCTATGCCTCTCAAAAAATTGTTTCCTCATGAAGGGAAGCTTATGGAACATAAGGGGTATGAATAGCCCCTCTAAACAATGTATTCTCAGACAGAGGATCTAACAAAATATTATGACTATCCTATTAATACAAGAAACCAAATGTCCAAGGTCATATTTTGAAAGGATATTATCTCTCTTATGGAAAAAAACTAGCATCATAGCAGTAGATGCAAGAGGCATGTTAGGAGGACTAGATATAGCATCGAACCCAGCTCAAATACACATAACAGGCCTAGCTCATGAGCCCTCTACTCTCTTAGTACCCTTCCATCTCCTAGGAACATATATGCATGGCCTTCTTTCCAATAGTTATGGTCCCCAACTCCCAATATGGAAGTTGGATATGCTCGGACATCTCAATTCTCTTCAAACAAGGATGGATTGACAAAAGTGGATTATAGGGTGGGATTTTAACATGATCGCTTCTTTAGGGGAAAAGAAAGGGTGGAGGAGGCACTAGGAAGTAGAATCCAAAGACTTTTGCATCTTCATCGATGAGAATGATGTGGTGTACTTGAAAACCAAAAATGGCCTCTGCACATGAAACAACATACATGTGGGAAAGCGCATATATTTTATTGACTTGATCACTTCTTAGTGTTAGTGTTGGCATTGTAGTGTTTCCATTGTTGTCACCTATTGTTTAACTCTATTTTCTTTGTAATTATGATTCCATACCTTGTACTGAGTCTTATGTATGCCCATTTATGGTTGTAATAATGTCTAAGGCTTACATCTCAATGTATTGAAGTTGAGCTCCAAAATTCATTGAAAAAGGATACACAGATCAAGTGCTATGATATATTCTTTGAGAAGAAGTTGTCCACGAAGCAAAGAATATGCTATCTTCACTAGCATGCTCATATGCTCCTTGCAAAGATCTTTTGTGGGATGCCCTTATTGTCCCAACGAATATTGTTGTAGGCGTTTTTTCTTAAATGTTTGCGCGGATAGTTGATTCCATAGGATTTTACTATGGTTTTTGCACTTGGTTTTTGGTCAAAAAGTTCGAAGAAGGTCATTCCTCATCTAGAATATGATCAAAGTTTAAATTTCAGGGATAAATATTATATATAGGAGAATAATTTTAGGAGTAGTGATTGATTGCATTGTGAGAGTGAGCCATTAAGAGGGGATTGAGAGAGAAGTAATGTGGTTGTAGGAACTTACTAAATATCAAATGTAAATCAAATATTGTTGTGTAGGAAATGAAGAGGTAAAATGATCAGTTATAGCAGATCATTGATTTGATAGTTGTAGAAAATATGAAGAACATGATAAAAGTGTTGTTTGTAGGTATAAGTGTTCAAAATTGATGTGAAGTTGTAAAGGATGAGTTCATCATTATAGATGATGTTTTTTTCTGTGCTTTACACTATAGTCGATGATTGGATTGTGTGATCGAGAGAGGGTTTTTGCTATGGAGTTATGTTGTTGCTAATTTATTGAGATTGTTTTACAGAGAGGGTTTCTTTGATGATTGGGGTCTATTTTAAAAATAATGAAATCATGGCCCTGAGTGATTGAGGAGGTTGAGGCCTCCAGCAACTAGTGGCTTGCTAATACAGGGGTAGTGGATCCTTGCTAATAGTCTCCAACTAAATTTTTATAGGGGTGGTGGCTCCTTGTTGATGATAGCCAACTAAAATATGTAATAGAGATTTGAAGAATTAATAAAAAAATCAAGTAGTGCAGCAATAGTAGGGTGGTTTTTTTCCCTTTGGGGTTTCCACCAAAAATACTTGTGTCTCTTGTGCATGTTTATGTTATTGTTTCATGGATTTTATATGTTGACTCTTTGATTTTATTGTATGCTCAAATATATTGATGAACTAATTTTTATTGTTATTTAGTAAACCAACAAAATAAGGTAAAAATTATATAAGTATCATCACTATTGATTCACAAACCCCCCCCCCCCCCCCCCCCCCTCTCAGTAGTGATCTAATTTCCAACAAGTGGTATCAGACTCAGTTCTCTCTAGTGTATCTTGGTCTCTTGTGAGTATATCGTGGGACCATAGACAAAAACAAGAAGAAAAAATCTCATAAAAGGAAGGGTGGCAAATAAGACAAAAAAATTTAAGATCTAGAAGAATTCTTCTTTTTGTTGGGTAGGGATGCAAATGAAAATCACAAAGGTATATTAGGTAATACATTTTGCCTCAATTGTAGATATTATGGCCATTATACATATAGATGCCCATTTCTTGGCACTGAGAGTGTTGATATCATACTTGAGAATATTGAGTTGGAATATGACAATCTATCATTTGGAATTGATTCTCCAAGTGTAAAGGCTGCTAATTATTAGATGGAGAAATCAAAATCAGAAAGATTTGAAGCTGGAGAGAATAGAAAAATATTGGCTCTGGAAGTTGAGATTGAAAGCCTTACAGCTAAAAGAAAATATCAATAGAGATTACCATAATTTTTTGAATAAAAGGAATGTTCCTTCAAGGAAGAAATCACTATACTAAGAACTCAGATGGAAGAAGGAAGGTGAATTGAAGAGGGAATGAGGAAGAAATATAGAGAAAAGGAAGATTATTGTGAAATATTAGAAGCTGGAGTGGTTTCATTGAGGAGTGATTTAGAGAAGAAAACTTCTCAATTAAAGAGAAACCAAAATCCTACCTTTGCCAAATCAAATCTCAACTTGCACAAAGGAGAAACCAACTTAATAACAGTTACATGAACAACATATGGTGCAATAGAAAGAGTAGCAAGAAATAAATACATCAGAAAAACTAGCAGTCAAAAAAGGTGTTGAGAATCAACAAGATGATGGAGCTTAGTGGAAAGGAGTCGCCTTCACTAAGTGGGCCCGCAGGAAAATTATGGCGCAAAGTCTATTTTTAGACTATGTCTATTTTTAGACATATGGATCATGTCTATGAGTTGCAGGATGCTGTTTATGGATGATTGGTCATGTTGGGAAAAATAGATGGACTTCTATTTTCTGGTTCACAGCAGGAGTGATCAAAGTCTATTTTTAGACTACCAGGTTAAAAATAGAAAAGTCAAATATTATTGTCTCATAATAATATTTAGACTATAAACTTTATCTTATCCTCTTGGAGCACTTCAGTTTGAGCTACAGATGTGGAACATGCAGCTGTCAGAAGGAAATACGCTTTTCTTATGAGTCAGTTGAGCTATTGCATGTAGGACATCAGTTAGAACTCATGCATGTGAGTTCTGTGGAGTTGGATGTGGAGTTGATGGAGTTGTGTTCAGTTTGACTTGGTTAAACTAGTTGTAATTAGTCTAACTGCAAATAGACTAGTGATGAGTGATGTGAATTAATTGATTAAATTAATTCACTAATTATTAACTCATAATGCAACTGAAGAATACATCAGTTAACTCAGTGCATGTACAGTTCAGTGGAGACAGGTGTTAGAGGTTGAGATTGCTATCAGTTGTGACTATAGTTGTGCATGAGGTCTTGCACAAGCAATGTATTGAGTATGCCAATGAGTATTGCCCAGGATATGCCCAGTAGAATAGCCTGTGCTCACGTGATTTCCAGTGTGAGTGATTCTCAGCAGGTATTGTGCAATAGAGGCAGGCAAAGCAGCGGAGAAGATTTGAACCTGTGACTTGTTTGGATCTGAGCTAGTTTTGTGTGTAACAGGTGGAGATAGTGCTGGATACTTGTGAGGAGTATTGTACTATGTAATGTTACATGTTCTCAATCATTAATATACAGATAGTGTGGGGTTTTCAGCTATAAGCTTTCCCCGGGTTACATACTATGTTAATGTGTGCATGCTATTGATGTTTCATTGTTTTTGATGCTGCTAAATTGATGATCAACGTAGAGGAGCTTATGTATTATGCATGTATTCCGCAATAGTGTATAATCAAGATAATCTCTGTTGAATATATGTTTATTATTCAAAATTTCTACAAAAGGATCCAAAGGCAGTGCCAAGAAAAGCCATTTCACCTAGAAAATCATTCATACCCTTGGGAGATGTGAGATGTTTCAGTTGTCATAAATTTTGACATATTGCAGTAAATTGCAGAAGCATGCAACAAAAATAATCAGTTGGATAGAAAGACCCATAAAGAAAACAACCAAGGACGATTTCTCCCTTCACGAAGTTTAGAAACAATCAAGTATAAAAATCCTTTTCATGGTTACTGTTACTCATGTTGTTATCTCAAAATCAGGCCCTAGAAGGCTGCAGACCAGGAAGACTTCAAGTAACTGTTTCAAACCAGTCTTTTATCTAAGGCTTAGCCTCCTCAGCCTGAGAGGGCTCTCTCAAAGGATTTAAGGATTTGTGATTAGGATAAATATGGCTAACTCTTTGTGAAACAAATAGGAATGAAGCTGGTGAAATGAAAATTAACAAGCATCCATTGGGCTTATGGAGTCATATGTCATTTAGCATTAATAGTAGAATTGGCTTTGCAATAAAAACAAGGCATTTAGATTTCAATATAAACAGAGTACACCAAACACAAAAGGACAGTCTATGAGTATATGAAGGAAATTAGAACACTGCAAGTGATTTCTGAGTGATCAAATACTCATAATACTGTAAACCACATGAAAAGACAGCAACAAGAACACATACATTGAAATCTCTATGATTCTTGAGCAGCAGAAGCCAATACTGTATTACCAAAGAAACAGAGTTTTTACATAAGCTTAATAACAGAGCTTTTTACATAAACTTCCAACCTCTATTACATTTCCCTTTCTCCTATATATAGACCTGACTGAGATTCCTCATTAAACATTAGGGGAACTCGAAATCTACTTCTAATGACACCTGTTTAACTTTTAACTGCCTATTTAGTGTAACAAACTTCAACTAGACTTTCTAGAGGTCTAAATCAAGTAGGATTCTAACACCATGTTATGCTAATAATAGCCTTGATTACAATGGTTCTCGTTCATTGACATCTGGTCCCTTTTTAGTTTGGCTGTGGTGGATGTTCAAGGCTCCATGTTGGTCTTCAGTGTCACATCTTTTCCATTGCCCTGAAACATAGGAAACTACCCCTGTTTATCGATCTTGGTTTGCCTCAAAATGTTCGAATCCAAAGAAGCATGCCCTTTATCTTTGATTATCCCAAATATAACAGATTGCCACGTCCTTAATGTGATGTCCACCATTTTCATATGTGAAGGCAAAAGTTCTTGCAAGCTATTTGACATATCCTAAACTGTGGTAAATGTGCTCACTTTATGACAAAAAATCTAAAGTTGGATTTGAACACATGTTTCCTCCACCTGTCTTGATCTTGTTGAAAGCTGATGGCTTCAGATGATCCTTTGTAGATATTCCTTTTTCAAAATTCCCGCTTGTATTTCAAAACCGGTTGACTGAGATTAGATTGTGTAGCTTCAGCAGTTTCGTAGCGCGCTACGAAACTGCTGTGTTGTTTCAAAAATCACAGTTTCAACCCAAAATTTTTCCATTTTGAGCCTTTTACTATTTAAGCATTCTTTCAACAGCTCCAAGACCTTTCAAAACTGAATGGGAATGTTTGATTCTTCAATAAAGATTATACCAAGCAAAACCATCAAAACTTTGAAACATAACCTTACTTGAAGTGAGATTTCTTTATGGAGATTCTTTTTGCTGGCTCAACTGTATCTTTAAGTCTTCAATTTGTTTCTTCATTACTTTGATCCCAGACCTAAGGTTTGTATTGACTTTTCTGATAAATTGAGCTTCCTTTATCGTAGGAGTAGTCCAGCTACAGAATTGAACACTAAAATCAACCACTTCAGGAATTTGAAATGTTTGGTCCTCCCACCGAGCTTGCATTTGGTTAAAGTAAGCTTCCTTAAGTGCAAATTTTCTGGCAGCCTTTTTCAGTCTAGCAATTTCGAAGTTGGCCAATCCCAATCTCTTTTTCAAGTCTTCTACATTACCTTCTTCTTGAGTGGCAACTGTTTTGCCTTTATCCTTTCTTTCATGAGGTCGTGTCACCTCTCCTGTTTCATCTACTCTTAGCGGCACCTCCTGTACTTGTTTGAACTTCCTCGATATGGGTCTCCTGGGCTTAAAAAAAAATTGATCATCTTGATCATCAAACTTGAGTTTCTTTGAGGCTTTGACCCTCTTAGCCTTCTCTTTTCCTGACTGTATCAAATCAGCTTGAACTAGTGGGGACTCTTCAATGTTAATTGCTTGCAATAAATCATTTAAGTCTCCCTTTGAAACAGGGCTTTCTTCAATAGCCACTGACTTACCTTTTTCTTTTGCCACCTGGCTCCTAGTCCTTCTTCTTTGAACTCTTTCACCTGTGCTTGATTCATGTGCAATTTCTTTATCCTGAGTTTTCTCTTTAAGGGACTACCGGGGTGTATCCTGGATGGTCAGTGGCCTGGTGGATTCCCTTACTTGTTTCCTTGCCTTTAACTTTGAAAACCTTTTGGCTCTTGTTTCTGCTTGAGGACCGGTTGTTGTTGAAAGATCTTTTGTAGCTTGAGGGCTGAGACCAGTCTTGCTCTTGAAACCAGACATGAATATGAATGTGTCCCAGTCTCTGCCTACCCTCTGAAGTTCATGCAGAACAATCAACTTAATCAGGCCATGGTGGAACAATGAAGTCTCACAAGCTTCTTTTCTTAGTTGCACCTTGTCACACATTTTACTTAAGCTGCGGAATAAGTAAAAAGGTAGATCAATAGATGCCTTCCCTGTGAAATGCAACAGAAGTTTAAAATGGTATGAATACACTTTGTTATATCTCCCTTCACAGGTCAGGTACTTCTGTATACAGGTAAGCAAATGTGCGTATGATTCTTTGACATAACTTCTAGGAACAGACTTGCTCAAATCCGAGTTAATGAATTCCTGCTTTAGAAATTATTTGCATGGGTTCATGTCAAATTTGAAATTCTTGAACCAATTTTCTTGCCCTCTTGGAATCTCCGTAACTGTGGATATCATGTCTGGTGAGACCTGCAATTCCAGCATACCAACCTTTGAGTTTAGTCCTGTAAAATTCAGGGCAAATTCCTTAGTAACTTGTGCATGACCTCCCTGTAGCTTCTTGCAAAAATTCCAACATCCAGCTTGTTTAAATGCCTGCTCAACTTCTCTGTTCTTCAAGGTTATGTCTAAACCTTCAGGCTCATTTCTCAAACATTTGCCTGATCTGTGGTCTTTCCTTTCTGCCGATCCCTCCATGAAGATTCAGTGAAATGGAGGCTGGAAATGATAGCGCTGCTCAAACTCCAAACTCTGCCTCGCTTGAATGGCTGCCTCGCTTGATAGCTGCCTCGCTTGATAGTTGCCTCGCTTGATAGCAATGTTTTCAAATTGAAATCTTGTAGATTTGTTTCTCATGCAAGGCCTACAATCATCATTAAAACTGTGCATACCTGGCTTTCCTTGGAACTTGTATTCCGTGTGTGCTAACATACCTAGTGGTTGTAATAATGGAAATAAACGGTTAGACATGATATGTGGAGTGCATAAACTGACAATGAATGACGCAACCATAGATTAACTTGACAGATTTGACAGTTGGGAAAGATTCGCTGCGGAATGCATGAATCTCCGATTTCGCAACGCGGTCAGTGTAAATTTTGAATTATGCACTGCGAAATCACCTAAAACGCATCGCGCTGCGAAATCACCTAAAGGACCTTTGCGCTGCGAAAATACTTTAAAATGCTTACATGCGCTACGAAATCACCTAAAAGGCTTTGTGGCACATAGTAATTTTTAAATCAAACTGACACATGGCTATGAGACCGGTGGTGAATGAGAATGACCAATGATGAATGAGAATGCATACTTGACTAAAGACCCCCTAAGACTCAGACTCTAAGGAAACACAAAATCAAACTTAGACTAGCACTGACCTTTATCATCAAACTAGTATGAGAAATTTTGGCATTAGAATTCTTAAGTGATAACACATGCAATGGTTTTGTCCATAAGGTTGTTGAATGTAAGATTTATGCAAAGAGGAATAGATGGAAAATTACGAGATACATTTCCCTTCTTCCGTTCTTTGGTAATATCAGATGCTACGTGTGTGACAATCATGGCCATATGGTCAAAGATTGCAATTTACCAAGGTTTTTAAGGTCATCTAGTCGAAAATAAAAGATCATGTAAATAAAGCCAAATAAGAAACCAAAAAGTGAAGAACATGTAAGAAATCAACCCCTCAATATTTGGAGGAAGGAGCAACAAGAGACTACAAGGAGAAATTGAGGCTCGCATGACCTCAAGGGTAGAATATGATGTAGCATGATTTTGTATGATGGACCATTAAAGATGCAACCATAGAAGATGTAGTGCATGTGAATATATTTTCTTGTTGAGGTGTTTCATAAGCTTAAGGGGGAGTTGTGCAAGGTCTACTTTATGTTACTAGTTGATCTCTCTTTAACATTGATATTTATTGGTTCAGTCATGAGCAATTTTTCGTTGAGATCCCAATGGTGTTTTTGAAGACACAATAACCAAGTCTAATTGATGTATACAACTAGGGTTTGTTGATGCTTATCCTTTCTTATATTGACTATATGTTGCAAGATTTATTCTACTAATGTTGCATTTGTTGAGGCTATTGTGATTAGGGTATTGATAGAGGTTTTTTGATGTGAGCATGAGCACAAATCTCTTTGGGAGAGAGTTTTCTAACCTATGGAGATTATATGAAGATGGAACATGTCTAGGGGGAACATCTCATATGATTCTAGTGTTTCAGTGGTTCATTATTGGCATTATGATCACATGTTAGCAGTGTTAGTGTCAGTGTCTTCACACTTCCATCAGTGATCAAATTCCTCTTTTGCACGCATATTACGTGTCTCATTCGATCAACTGCATTCCATTAGGTCATGGATCAACTGATGGTAGTGGTTTCATGTCAATTTCCCTCATGATATTCACCTGCTAATCTGTTTACACATGTTTTAATTCATCCACAGTGATCCTGTTTCATTTCATTTATAAAAAACTAGTTTTAGGGTTAGTCTCACTAGGTCTTAGGGTTTGTCATCATGGTCATCCGAATTGAATAAAAAGGTCTGCAGGCACATGAGGAAGATAAAAAGGTTCATAGAGTCATAAGTTCACTTATGTTATGCTAAATAAAGCTCTTTTACCTCAAAACAGAGTTTTGAGGTGAAATTGAGCATTTGCAGTTAAAGAATCACTTGATGTAATTTTATGTAATTTTATTGTCCTAATATGTAATTAAATTGTTCCTGGTGACCTGGTGACAAAGTCAACTCCTGCCACTGCAAAAATTCAATGCAATAAGTCCACCTGCAAAAAGGCAAAAGTCAGATGTAAGTAAAACAGAGCATTTTGAAAAAGCTGACAAAACATTAGAAAAGTGGGTTTTGGTTAATGAAAAATTAAAGGAGAAGGGATATAAAAGCCAATTCATGTGATTTATCTCTTCATTGTTGAATTGAAAGAGCCAAAGGGAGAAAATCGCGATTTTGAGTAAAGAAGACAAAGCAGGGGGAAAAATCGAGACATCTTGTTGGCGCTGCGCACCTGTGCCTTGGCGCTGCACATTAAAACGGTGCTACACACCTATTTCAAGTTTACAGTTACATTTTGGTCTGGCATTGTGCATTAAAAGTGCGCTGCGCACCTGTTAGAGAAGCCAGAATAGCTTCAAATCACTTCCAAAATTCCTAGAAAAACAATTGATGCTTGTTCCAAGTAAGTATATCACCTCTCCATGCTCAGGAAAGTTATGCTTGGCTGCTTGAGTTTGTTTGGTTTCCTTTAGAGCAAACCCTAGCTAAATGGTGAACACAAAACCTAACTTATTGATAAATCATCTCTTACAAGTGATTAAAGGGTCATTTTCTCTTCTTCCTTACTCCATACATATTGAGTTTTCTAAATCCCATTCCCTCTCCCTTAGTCATCAAAACCCACTCCCCAAAACCCCCCTCTCTTTACCAAACCCTAGCCCTATACCCTATTCCCAAACCCTAACTCCCATACCCTACACTTTCACTACATCCATTTCACTATCAAATCCTTATTCCACATTCATAACACCATTCACTCCCCTCATTTCCCAAAAGAAACCCAAATTCCTATTCCCCCAAGCATTCACTCCCTCATACACACTGCTTATTTCATATTTCAAAATCTCTTCATACTCATCTGCCTTCACTTCTAATTTCACCACACATCATATTACCAAAAGCATGGAGACAGACTCAGATTATGAGAGGGAAGAGGAAACTCTCAGTGATTCATCCATAGGAGCTCATGTGCCAAGAAAACCACACAAAAGGGGAAAGATCATCCAGGAGGAGCCCACCACTCTTATAGAATTGCTTGCTTGCCCTCTTGCTGTAGCTAGCTTTAAACACCAGTCTTGTTATCAGTTTTGTGAAATGGTTGGAGAGGGTGAACATTGACCTTGAAAAGATTCTTGAGAAAGCCAACAAAGAGAAGAAAATTATGCACCATATGGCCTATCACTACCTAACCCAAAACAATATTTGCAAAACAAGGGTAAAGAGGCTAAAAGCCAAGCTAAAAAGAGCTTTGAGGAGCAAAAAAGAGCAAGATAAACTCAATATCTTGGCTGAAGCATCATTGGCTCATCAAAGCACTTAACAAGGATCATTCATGCCAAATTTCAAGAAATTTGGAGAAATTTTTGACATTTTTGAATTTTTGAAATTAAAAAATAGGCTTTTCCAATAGGTGCGCAGTGCCACCGGCGCTGTGCTTTTGTTGGGGACATCTTCTTGCAAAATGGTTTACATTTTTGGAATCAGCATGGAAAAATATGAAAGCTTAGAAATGGCGAGGAATTTTGGACAAGTTCTAGGTCTCCAAAAGGGCAAAAAACACCCAAAAAGTGCCCTCTCTGCCACTTTTTTGCCACACAGGAAGCAATCTTGGGAGAATCAATTTTTGGAGGGGAAAATGAACTCCAAATTCAGAAATTCAAGTTGTTCCATAAAGTAGACTCGAAAATATTTCCAACGAGCTATCCTGCACCTGATTTGGACTCCAAGAAGGCTTCCAAAATTGGCCTATAAAAAGCGTTGTGCATTAAAATTTTGGCGCTACGCATTAAATGGATTTTGCCAATTTTGCCTGATTTTCTAGATTTTTCCTAGTTTTCTTGGGAGATCACTTTTTCCTCATTTCTTGGTAAATGTAAGCATGGTAAATGATGAATTTGATGTAAATATGGTTGAAAATCACTTCATAAGGTAGATACATCAAGTTCCAAGTGGTTTTGAACTATAATGAATTGGTTTCCTTGATTTTAGAGGCAAGTTGTTCCACTGCCTATATTCCTGTTCTTAGTTTAGATATGGTTGAAACCACCCCTCTTCTCATGGATTCGACCCTGATAGCTAGCTTGAGTAGTTTCCTTACCTATATCATGTACTTTTTGATTCATTTGTAAAGGTTGGACTTTGGCAGAAGTGTTGGACTCACTGAACATTTGTATCAGCAGTTTGGCAAGGAATAAAACCAGGTTTTACAGCTATTTTTGTGGGATTCTTGTGACAATGAGTTTATGTATTGTTTTTTCTTTGTAATGAGTTATTTCTATGTTTTATATGTATCCACATCTCTCTCTTTCTTCTAAACTAAGTGAATCAAGGTGAATAGACAAAATACACTAAGTTACAGTGCTTTGTCTTGGGATTGCATTTAGTTTTCAACTGTTTGAAGAGGATTCATAGTTTCTTTATGCCCTCCTCAACTCCTCATCTGTCTTACTCCACCATCTCAATCCATTTCTAGTACATGAACGCTTGTCTACCTCGACCCATAGAACATGACTGTATCCCTGAGTTGATTTCCTGGACCCAATCTGCCTTCTCCAATTTATCCAGCAACCAAAACCTAAAATCAAACTAGAAACCCTAATCTACTATACCTAGCCTAACATTAGCATTCATTTCAGTCATCTCAAGCCCTATTTTCCAATATCCTAATTGAGATTGACAAGGATAGAGCCCTCTCTTGACCTGGTAGGGCTAGATACCAGGTTAAGCGTGGTATCATGTTACCCTAGACTTGCCTTCCTTTAGCCTGAGGTAGATCTAGGCACTAACATAGTGGCAACCATACTAGGGAACATAGTTTTTTGTTCCTCAGTAAAATGTATCTAGTTTAGATCTGATTGTTGATGGTGGACAACGATCAGACACGGAAAGGCTGAAATCATTCACCTGGCGATTCCAAATCAGTTTCGAGATCAGATCCAAGGACTCCACTGGAGGATGAACTTGACCAGCAGAAACATGAAATGACAATATGGAAACATCAGGTATTCATGTTGGCATTTCATCCAAGACATTATGTTCTTTGTTATAAATTTTTTCTTCTCTTTTCCCGAGAATGTCAAGAAGGCTTTACAAAGTATATTGTATTTGAGAAAAGATCTTAGACTTGCATTTGACTCTTTCCCTTTGAATATTGTGAATACAAAATATTTGCATGCCTTTGATCTTGATCAAGACCCTTCTTCTGAATCTTATGATGACCATCTTCAAACTGATGAACCTCAAGAGACCAACACTAATTCTACACCTTCTGTACATACCACTATACCTTGTAAAATTCCAGATCAATACAAGCCTTTGATTTTACCTCCTATATCCCATGCTTTCCCTAAAAACCATTAACTATATCTACCAAGATTTGATGGTGAATGTGACAACATCACTACTGAAAGACATGTATTGAATTTTGAGTCCTTTCTTGACCTTTTTGAAGTTGATGAAGAGGATGTTAGTATTAGGCTTTTTGCTCTTTCTTTGCAAGGCAAATTCAAGAGTTGGTTCAAAACCTTGCCTGATGTGAGCATCTCAGATTTCCAGCAGTTCATCAAAGTTTTCCTCGATAGGTGGGTGGTCAGACAAAACCCTTTCATGATTATAGAAGAGTATAACCAGCTAAAAAGATTGCCAGGGGAGACAGTACAACAATTTTCTGCTAGATTTAACCAAGTCTATTTTTCGATGCTGGTTAATATAAGACCTCCTCTTGGATCTTCTCTCTTGCACTACCCGGAAGCCTTTGATCCGGAAATGGAGTTTCAGCTGAGGGAAAGGAACCTTGCAACACTTGAAGAGATGCAGAATAGTGCAATAGATGTAGAGGCTAATTTGTTGATCAGAAGGGCAAAGTTGAAGGAAGAAGAGATGAAGAACATAGATCTAGAGGAATCGACATCTTTAGAGGTAAAGCTCGACATTTTGGTAAGTGCAGTGGAAGAGATGATGCAAAAGATCACTACAAGGAATGAGTATGATGTTCAAGATCATGGCTCGCTGATTGAAGAAGAACAAGTTGCTGATCCAAAACATCTTCTTTCTTATCCCAGTTGTCATAGATATGATAATGATTGTTTTATAGATCATCTTGGAGAAGCGAGATCTGTTGATATGACATGTATACTTGATGATGTGTTTTATATTGATGAATTCCCTAAGTTTGATCAGTATGATGATGATTATGTTCTCCAAACAGAAGCTAGTCTTGCAGATAAAACAGCAACTAGGTTGTGGAAGGAGGAAGTTCACTTTCAGTAGCTCGAGTACAGTGATCAACCGATGCATATCAGCTATGGAAGTGAGGAGGAAAGTGAAGAAAATTTTTAAGTAAGTGAAGGATCTTTTCCTTTTTGTTTCGCTTTGTTTTAGATCATCAAAGACAACTTTTGTGCAATTTGAAATCAACCGCCGATAAGTTTTGATCTTGACCATCTTGAGGGCAATGAAATCCTTGTTCAAGACTTCTCTTATCTAGATTTGCAGCCCTTGAATGCCATTGAATGTCAAGTTGTAGATGAAGACATGGAAGCTGGAACATATGATCAAATGATGCAAGATGATTCTGTACCATTTGTTTTGAATCATTTCAGTTCTTGAAGGAAAATTTGCATAGTATATCTTCAAATGAGCAGCCTATAGAAAATCATTCAATCTAATTGGAACCAACAGAAAATGGGTTACAGCAGTCTTTTCAAGTTTTCCACGATCCAATAGTTGATGTGTTGGATGACGTCTGCAGTCAAAGCCCTTCTCCATTAGCTACCTGTGAGCTTGAAACATGTACTAATACAAACTTGATTTGGCAGTCGATTTCTTTGTCATTTTCAGCAGGAGTCTCGTCACAAAGCTCAGATGAAAGTTTGCATTCATGGTATGAGGAGAAGAAAAGTAATCCATTGGATGAGCTAAGTCCCAGTGTGCATGAATTTCAAGATCCTTATGCAGTGTTTTTGGAGTCAGATAGAGAATCCATATTATTCAACGGATTTGTTTACAAGTTTTCATGGGAGTTGCCTTTCAGTAGTTCTCTCTTGTTGTTCATAAGCAAGCACTTGTGGAGAATGCAAACAGCAGCCAGAATGCTTACTTGGTTGCATTGGTTGTTTCATTTCACTTGATCAGGTGATGAATGGAACAACTAGAGTAGGTTTTATTGAATAAGCTCCATTTTGAGCATATTTTCTAGTTTGTCAGTTGTGTTTTAGTATTGCGTCAGTTTCATTTCAGTTATGAGTCTTGAGTCTTGAGTTTTTATGTTTTTGTTGCCAAGATATTGACTCCATATTGCCCAATGGATGAAGGCACTAGTCTGCTTTTCCAAAGATCTACGGTTCTTGGCACCTCCTAGGAGCTACCATCCCCATTGGAGCCAATGTTAGTGTCAGTGTCTTCACACTTCCATCAATGATCAAATTGCTTTTTCACACGCATATTAGGTGTCTCATTCGATCAACTGCATTCCATTAGGTCATGGATCAACTGATGGTAGTGGTTTCATGTCAATTTCCCTCATGATATTCACCTGCTGACTTGTTTACACATGTTTTTATTCATCCATAGTCATCTTGTTTCATTTCATTTATAAAAAACCAGTTTTAGGGTTTAGTCTCACTAGGTCTTAGGGTTTGTCATCGTGGTCATCCGAATTGAATAAAAAGGTCTGCAGGCACATGAGGAAGATAAAAAGGTTCATAGAGTCATAAGTTCACTTCTGTTATGCTAAATAAAGCTCTTTTACCTCAAAACAGAGTTTTGAGGTGAAATTGAGCATTTGTAGTTAAAGAATCACTTGATGTAATTTTATGTAACTTTATTGTCCTAATATGTAATTAAATTGTTCTTGGTGACCTAGTGACAAAGTCAACTCCTGCCACTGCAAAAAGTCAATGCAATAAGTCCACCTGCAAAAAGGCAAAAGTCAGATGTAAGTAAAACAGATCATTTTTAAAAAGCTGACAAAACATTAGAAATGTTGGTTTTGGTTAATGAAAAATTAAAGGAGGAGGGATATAAAAGCCAATTCATGTGATTTATGTCTTCATTGTTGAATTGAAAGAGCCAAAGGGAGAAAATCGTGATTTTGAGTAAAGAAAACAAAACAGGGGAAAAAATCGAGACATCTTGCTGGTGCTACGCACCTGTGCCTTGGCGCTGCGCATTAAAATGGCATTGCGCACCTATTGCAAGTTTACAGTTACATTTTGGTCTGGCACTACACACTAAAAGTGCACTACGCACCTGTTCCTTAGCGCTGCGCACCTGTTAGAGAAGCCAGAATCGCTTCAAATCACTTCCAAACTTCCTAGAAAAACAATTGATGCCTATTCCAAGTAAGTATATCAACTCTCCATGCTCAGGAAAGTTATGCTTGGCTACTTGAGTGTGTTTGGTTTCCTTTAGAGAAAACCCTAGCTAAATGGTGAACACAAACCCTAACTTATTGCTAAATCATCTCTTACAAGTGATTAAAGGTCATTTGCTCTTCTTTCTTACTCCATACATATTGAGTTTTCTAAATCCCATTCCCTCTCCCTCAGTCATCAAAACCCACTCCCCAAAACCCCACTCTCCTTACCAAACCCTAGCCCTATACCCTATTCCCAAACCCTAACTCCCATACCCTACACTTTCACTACATCCATTTCACTATCAATTCCTTATTCCACATTCATAACACCATTCACTCCCCTCATTTCCCAAAAGAAACCCAAATTCCTATTTCCCCAAGCATTCACTCCCTCATACACACTGCTTATTTCATATTTCAAAATCTCTTCATACTCATCTGCCTTCACTTCTAATTTCACCACCCATCATATTACCAAACATGGAGACAGACTCAGATTATGAGAGGGAAGAGGAAACTCTTAGTGATCCATCAAGAGGAGCTCATGTTCCAAGAAAACCACACAAAAGGGGAAATATCATTCGGGAGGAGCCCACCACTCTTATAGAATTGCTTGCTTGCCCTCTTGCTGTAGCTAGCTTTAAACACCAGTCTTGTTATCAGTTTTGTGAAATGGTTGGAGAGGGTGAACATTCACCTTGAGAAGATGCTTGAGAAAGCCAACAAAGAGAAGAAAATGTTGCACCATATGGCCTATCACTACCTAACCCAGAACAAGATTTACAAAACAAGGGTAAAGAGGCTAAAAGCCAAGCTAAAAAGAGCTTTGAGGAGCAAGAAAGAGCAAGTTAAACTCAAGATCTTGGCTGAAGCATCATTGGCTCATCAAAGCACTTAACAAGGATCATTCATGCCAAATTTCAAGAAATTTGGAGAAATTTTTTACATTTTTGAATTTTTGAAATTAAAAAACAGGCTTTTCCAATAGGTGTGCAGTGCCACCGGCGCTGCGCTTTTGTTGGGGACATCTTCTTGCAAAATGGTTTACATTTTTGGAATCAGCATGGAAAAATATGAAAGCTCAGAAATGGCGAGGAATTTTGGACAAGTTCTAGGTCTCCAAAAGGGCAAAAAAACCCAAAAAGTGTCCTCTCTGCCACTTTTTTGCCACACAAGAAGCAGTCTGGGGAGAATCAATTTTTGGAGGGGCAAATGGACTCCAAATTCAGAAATTCAAGTTGTTCCAGAAAGTAGACTTGGCAAGCTTTCCAACAAGCTATCCTACACCTAATTTGGACTCTGGTAAGGCTTCCAAAATTGGACTAGAAAAAGCATCATGCATTAAAATTTTAGCGTTGTGCATTAAATGGATTTTGCCAATTTTGCCTGATTTTCTAGATTTTTCCTAGTTTTCTTGGGTGATCACTTTTTCCCCATTTCTTGGTAAATGTAAGCATGGTAAATGATGAATTTTATCTAAATATGGTTGAAAATCACTTCATAAGGTAGATACATCAAGTTCCAAGTGGTTTTGAGCTGTAATGAATTGGTTTCCTTCATTTTAGAGGCAAGTTGTTCCACTGCCTATGTTCCTATTCTTAGTTTAGATATGGTTGAAACCACCCCTCTTCTCATGGATTCGACCCTGATATCTAGCTTGAGTAGTTTCCTTGCCTATATCATGTACTTTTTGATTCATTTGTAAAGTTTGGACTTTGGCAGAAGTGTTGGACTCACTCAACATTTGTATTAGCAATTTGGCAAGGAATAAAACCAAGGTTTACAGCTATTTTTGTGGGATTCTTGTGACAGTGAGTTTATGTATTGTTTTTTCTTTGTAATGAGTTATTTCTATGTTTTATATGTATCCACATCTCTCTCTTTCTTCTAAACTAAGTGAATCAAGGTGAATAGACAAAATACACTAAGTTACAGTGCTTTGTCTTGGGATTGCATTTAGTTTTCAACGTTTTCAACTATTTGAAGAGGATTCATAGTTTCTTTATGCCCTCCTCAACTCCTCAGCTGTCTTACTCCACCATCTCAATCCATTTCTAGTACATAAATTCTTTCCTACCTCGGCCCACAGAACATGAATATATCCCTGAGTTGATTTCCCGGACCCAATCTGCCTTCTCTAATTTATCCGATAACCAAAACCTAAAATCAAACCAGAAATCCTAATCTATTATACCTAGCCTAACATCAGCATTCATTTCAATCATCTCAAGCCCTAGTTTCCAATATCCTAATTGAGATTGACAAGGAGAGAGCCCTCTCCCGACCTGGTAGGGCTAGCTACTAGGTTAAGCGTGGTATGCTGTTACCCTAGACCTGCCTTCCTTCAGCCTGAGGTAGATCCAGGCACTAACAAGCAGAAAAGGAAGAACACATTGCTTGGAAGATTTTTCTATGTTCCTCATGCTATGCGCTTATTTGACGTTGGTTTATTGTAGGAGTTTGAGGAGTATGTGTTGTGGGTTTGCATGACTCATATACTAGTTTTGTATGATTCCATATACAATTGTTTTATATTTTCTTGGGGTAAAAATTAGTATTACAAGTTTGATGATTATTTGACTAAGTATATAGCTCATAATATTCCATTTATAATTGTTTTATTGTATGATAAAGTTGTAAATGATGCCAGTGAGAGTGATACTATCATGCTTGTGTGGAGAACATGATGATAGTGTTGTATGGAACTTACTATGTATAGTTGTAACTACTTGTATTGTTCCAGTGATAAAGATTTTATGACCAATATGTAGAGGAATTAGAAGCTAATCATGATGGATCTATGTTATGTTGTTGATGATTGAGATACACCTATGGATTTTGTGATGATGTTGTTGTTGGAGATTTTGATTGAGAGTATGTTGATGTATTTAGTCATTCACTACTAGGGATGTTCTTGTTGTTTTCTAATTTGTTGTCTAGAGCTAAAGCTTGCATTGTAGGAATATGGCTCCATGTTGTTAAGCCCAATTGATGTATACTTTTTATATCAATGAGGAGGAATGTAGGAGTGATATGTAATGATGCTATCACTACGTCATTATATTCATGTTGTTGCTACTAGTTCAAATTATCTTGCATAGGTTTATGCTCCATATGGGGTTGTTTTACTGCCATGTTTTTGATACAAAGGACTAATATCTATTGTTTATTGGTGTGTTATGTTGTTGATCATTATTGTTGCTGCTATGAAGGTTTTCATGTTGTAAGAATCTTCATCATATGAAAGGCAATTGAGCAGTTCCATGTATTGTTGATTTTGTTATTTGGATCTTAGACTGTGTTCGAGGTTTTGAGAGTTTGACACATGTTATCAAGTCTTATGTATTGTGATTATGTTGCTTCTATGTAGAGCACACATTGTTTCTCATATATGCCATGTACTTGCATTATACTATTCTATTAGGCATGCATTGAAGAGAGCACTCTTGTATGCATTTGAGTAGCACTTGTGGTAGCCATGCATGGGCTTGTGGATGAGATTGTCTCAGTATTGTATTGGTCATGCATAGAGGTGATGCATGGTATTTGGCATGTATTGTAGTGGATCATTTTGTATCAGCTATCGATGCACCTTAGAGTGGAAGATAAATCCATGTAATTTTGTTTTTTGAATAAATGGGTCATGTTTGTTGTGTAGTCATGAGTCAAGGATGCATTGATAGAGAAATATGGGATTTGTTTTAGCCATTTATGGGTTGTTTGGCATTGTTGTTACAACTATGTATTATCATGAAGCCATGTATCTCATTGCATGTCATATTGTCATGATGTCTAGTGGAGTTCTTGATTTGGTTTACATACCTCTTGCATGAGCCAAGGAGGTAGAGGACGCAATGATTATTAATCAACAACAAATTGAGGAGTCATTTGCAGATCTCCTTACATGGTTAGGAGGAGTATTGTCAACATGAGTGGATGTGTAGTGTTGGCTAGATACATGTTTGGTGGCTGAGATCCTTATTTTACATGCTTATCCTATATAAAAGATCTGATTTCATCAAAAGATCAATTAATCATGTTTTGTGGTAGCATAATGTTCAACAACTTAGGGGGAGTTTATGAGGTAGCCTCTTAGGGGGAGTATGATACAGTTCACATTGTGCCTTATCATTAATATATATTGTGTATTGGACTTCCCTTTACATTGATATCAAAGTTGGAGAGACTCTTGCACTCAACTTTATATGTCAAGTTCAAGAGGAAAGATCAAGCTCAGGTTGACATTAATGTCAAAAGGGGAGCTTGTTTGCATTGTAGTGTTTCCATTGATGTCACCCATTGTTTAACACTATTTTCCTTGTAATTATGATTCCATACCTTGTAATGAGTCTTCTATATGCTCCTTTATGGTTGTAATAATGTCTAACACTTACATCTCAATGTAATGAAGAAATGCTCCAAAATTGGTTGAAGAAGGATATAAAGATCAAGTGTTATGTTATCTTCTCTAGGAAACAATTGTCCACGGAGCAAAGATTATCCTATATTCATTGGCATGCTCATATGCTCCTAGAAATGATCTTCTCTGGGGTGCTCACAATGTCCCACTGAAGATTGTTATAGGTTTTTTTTTTTTTAAATATGTGTGCACTCAGTGGATTCTATGGGATTTTACTATGGCTTTTGCACTTGGTTTTCAGGCAAAAAGTTTGAAGCAAGTCACTCCTCACCTAGAAGATGATCAAATTTGAAATGTCAAGGAGAAACGTCATTTATAGGAGAATGCTTTGAGGATTAGTGATTGATTTCATTGTGAGAGTGAGCCATTGAAAGGGAATTAAGAGAGAAGTAATGTGGTTGTAGGAACTTACAAAATATCAGATGTAAAGTAGATATTTTTGTGTAGGAAATGAAGAGATGTAATACTCAAATGTACCAGATCATTGATTTGATAGTTGTAGAAAAGATGAAGAACATGGACTGGTCTAAACATTGCTACATGTGAGCCTTATCAACAAAATCCAAACCTAATGGAAAAGCATTAGCCCATTGCAGGTGCAAAGATATATGTCCTTCAAAAAAAACTCAAGAAAATAAAACTAATTCTCAAAAAGTGGAATAAATAAGAGTTTGGAAACATCTTCCATGAGAAGAAAATTTTGGAAAAAGAAATGGAGTCCCTATGACAGGATATAATTAGCAATGTGAAAATCTGGTAAATAGAAGCAAAAGAAATTTCCCTTTGTTATAGCTCCAAATCTCACTCTTGATGTTTGTGATGTTGCACTCATGGCCTAGGGAAACCCCTCCTTCCAGACCTAGTCCAAATACTTAAAAAATAGTGTTTTACTCCCTATATGCGACATTGCCTTGAGCTAAACGTGTGTGTACGCGGGTCTGTGTATACCCAACCCACGTATATGTCTTAAAACACTTAAAAAAAATAAAGCTCCTTAATTTCAGGTGGAGATCATGGGTTTTACCTGTTGATTACCTATTAGTGCCTGTGGCCCAACTGTTCCCAACGAATTCCAAACTAAAAACTACTTTGGGAGAAGTATAAAAAGGCTTCAATGGGAAGGCCTATGGGAGGAGAGAATAGAGAGAAAAATCACTTTGCTGAGATTAACCCTGATCAGGTCTAATGATCGTTGTGCTTCCAACACTTCCCCCCATTATTGAAAACTCTTGTTTCCTTGACCTTTGAAGTTATTTCACTAGTTGAGATACTTTGGTATGAGTCATGGAAGGAGTTTGTTGAAGGCTTGAGATTGGACGGACCTGGAGGACGGTTCCACTTGGAGCTAGCCAGAGGAAGACTCAGGTGAAATCATTCCTTACTGTATTTTAGTTATCTACAATAAAGAAACACTTGTCTCGCTCCTGAAATTAATCTTCTTCATGCTTATGATGTTAATGTTATGATTTGCATATGAATAGTTGTTTCAATTGTATAAATAACTACCTTTCAATATGTTATGAAGTTGATTTCTTTATGATGCTTGGTCCATATACTGCTATGCTTCTTTGAATTGGTTGTTTTGCAGGTTAAAGGATCGAAAGGAACTCCAAGAGGGTTTGGACCCTGGCTGGATCTACCCGAACAAAGGACCCCCAGGTGCACCTCTCTTCGCGTAGTTTGCTTATATTAGTATCATGGTTGTGTGGAATGCTTTTTTTTCATTGTAGATAACCACCGCTCTGCTAGGGTATTGACCCAAGACCCTAGGGGAATTTGTCCCTCAGCAGAATTGGCGACTCCGCTAGGGACAACACTATTGTTGTTCCTAGTTTGGGTTAATTTAAGCCAATCAGGGCTCAGCCTTTGATTTTCTTGCTGTAACTGAGTTTTCTATTCCTATAAGAACTCAAACTTTAAGTCTGAATAGTTTCTTCAAACCCCATTTTTTCTTTTTCTTGTGAACTGTTATATACGCAGTTTTGCCAAGTTACAGAAGCGTATGTACGCAAGTTTCCCCATATGAACCCGCGTATACGCAGGTTTCTTTGGGCTGAATTGCGTATACATGCAACTGTGAATTGACATAGTCGCGTATACCCTAATTTTCCAAGATTTTTGCAAATCTTTCTTGTTTAGTAAATTTGTTTGCTGGTCTGAGTATTTCCTGAGCAGTCAAGTTTGGTTGTTAGTCTCTGTTTTTACAACAAGTTTCCGGTTTCGAATTATCTCTATTTGTGGAAAGTTTTGGTCTTGTTTTGTTTTGTTACAAGTGTCATCATTTGTGTTCAAGCACATGAGATTTCTCTCTGAGAATCTTAGCTGTTCTGGTCTTCCAGAACAGAAAGATTGGTTTCAATCTTTGTGGCGAACTTTATCTTTGTGACCTTCCTGCTTTGTGTCAAAACTGCATCTTGTGACCATTTACTTTTCTTGCTTTTTGAAAGTTGTTAAGTGACAATTTTCAGAGTTGTCTTTCTTGATCTTTTGATCATTGTGACCAAGCTCTTTTTGCTACTTTTTGGTTGTTGAGAGCATCTTGAAGCACCTATTATGTAGAGTTTGCACCTATTTTGAGTTGATAACTTGCAAAGTGTTTTAGTTACTTATTCTTCGGTCTCAAAGTTTTCCATAGTATTTGGAGCACTTTTGAAAAGTTATTTTTGTTTTTGCTTTTGAAGAAAACTTATTGAAAACTTGGTTTTTGCTTTCTTTGGCCTTGTTTTGATTTAGTTTCTTTTTTGCGAGTGAAAGTGCATTTTTGTTTTTCTTGTGATTTGCTTTTAGTGTTTGGACGAAAATGAGCATTAGTAACTTATATTCTATCGAAACATCTTGAGTGGCTAATTAGAATTGATAAGCAAGTTACTTTCATTCTTTGATTTAGAGTAGTCTTAAGTTTTGCATCAGCATATACTCATTGCATTAGGATAAACTTGTGCATCTTTTAGGGCATCCATAGTTTTGTTAATTTTTGTGAGTGTGAAGCTTGAGTAAAAGAAAAGAAAAGAAAAAATTATTGCTTTCTTAGAAGTTCCTTAGAACCTAGTAGAAATTTCTTTCATTGAAGAACAAAATGAGTGCATTTTCATATAGTTTGGTTTTTATTAATTTATTTTGCGTCGAAAAACACCACAAGTTTCATTTTCGCTTATCCCTTGACTTAAGAATAGCCCATTTAAAAACAAGCACTAATTAAAACATACTAGAACTTTTTATATATTATCAATTTAGACACACCAACAAGTTTTAGGATATTTTAGGGACTTGGATTAGGTGTGTGGAGAGAAAACTCTCCAAGGCTATTTTAAACTGTCAAACATAGAAGTCTGAATAGCGAGTGCAAATGCAGTAGCGTTAGGGAGACTAGGAAAGCTTCGGATCTGGGAGTTAAGCACGAGGGTTTTTGAAGATAAGGAAGAGAGATACCCCCTCTCCTACTTGTCGAATCTTACCTCAAGACTATTCCACCTGGCTTCTGACACAAGTTGGCAACCTTAGTTGCTTCTCCTAGGGATCTACACAAGTGGCTGCGGAGGGGAATCCCATGGCACCTGAGGTCAACGTTGTATCACTCTCAACAGTACTTCTGGAGGGCACCCTTGCGAAGCTTGGGGGCTTGCACCGACACAGGCTGTTGTTAGGAGGTCAGCGTAACTTCCTCTATTACCTTCGCTGGTAGGATTGGGCTGTCATTATCCCAGACTATCTTTGGAAGGCCCCCTTACTTCACTTTCTTGTATTTTGGTGTCCAGTCCTCATCACCCAAAGCTGAAATACTTGAAAATTGTTTGACTGGCTAACATCTTTTAGGGACTTTTTAGTGTGTGCTCTATGCTCTTAGTTGGCCTAGATTTTATTTTTTCTTGAGTCTTTAATTAGATCTTGATAAAAAATTCAAAGTGGCTGACCGATCGCCTAGACAATCTCGAAGACTTCGTGGTCTTTCACCACCAAGTTTAGAGCCTTCTCCTAGAAGGCACAGAGGTAATACTGCCGGTGGGTTTCATTTCGTGGCAGCTGATGCTTCATGGATTGATCCTCCCCCCAGAGGCATTAGTGTTCAGGATAGGCCCGGTACTTCCACAGAACTAGAAAGGAAACCCTAGTTCTTTCTTGAGTTCTCTTTCAATTGGAAGATAACATTGAGGTAGAAGAACTCCCAGAGTCGTTAGCGGCTCCAAATTCTCCTCTACCTTCTAGTCATCCAGACGTGTTATAATACATTGGGACTCCGATTCATAGACCATCAAGTCTAGGCCATATTACACGCTTACCTTTGATGACCACCACTGGAAGCATGGCTTCTACCACAAGTGCTACAACCATGCAGACTCCAACATCAATACAAGGGGGAGGAACTATTTACATCCCCTCTGCATCTTTATTTGGGTCTTTTTCTAGCACATCCTTAGTTGGGTCTACCTCCATTCCTTCTACGAGTGGAAATTCCCAAGCCAATGCATCTGGTTCTGGATTTTTCCTGTTTGGCACCCATTCACAGGGTATTCCGTTAGTTCCATTTAGTGCCTCCACATCCATGATGGGTGGGTCGGCTTCATTTCAGGGTTTTCCTTTTGGAAGTGGTCATATACCACATTCCAACCCGACGATAGGATCTATGCCTTTTTCTTCTACAGGACAAGGCAGCAATCCCTTTCAAGGTTGGACTAACCCTGCGGTTAGTGGCATAGGAACTGGGAATCCATTTTTCGGCCAACAAGGGAATAGGCCATACTCCACAGTTAGTTTGTTTCGAAGTATTCCTCCCTTAGCTTTTGCTTGGAATCCTTATCAGGGGTTATCAACTCCTTATAATCCTTTAGGAGGGAGCTTCGCTGGTTATGGAGGTTTTTCGGCTGGAGTTGGTCAAACTCTGAGTTTTGCTGGATCATAAGGTTTGCCTTTTGGTTCAACTGGTTCTGCTAGTTACTTCAGGCAGCCTGGTGCCTTCCAAAATCTAGGCCAATCTTTTCAGAACTTTGGGAACCCCGCCCAGTCTGGGTGGAATCCCCAAGGTCCTCCTAGGCTTCCTTTTCTGGCAACGTTGAATTTGCCAGATCTCACGAAATTAACAAACAATCCAATCAAATACAATCCGGCATGGCCTCCGGTCCCAACAAAACTCCCTTCGGACATTCCAAAGTTCGAGGGGAAGGGCGGTGAAGACCCGGGTGGCCATGTAACCACATTCCATTTGTGGTGCTCATCAAACTCCCTCATCAATGACTCGGCTAGGTTGAGACTTTTTTGACGCACCTTAACTGAAAATGCGGCCAAGTGGTATATAAAGTTGCCAGGGGGCAGCTTTACATCCTTCGCCGATTTGGCTAACATTTTCCTAAATCATTTCCAATTGCCCATCCGTTATGATGCCGAAACTAAACTTCTAGCCAATTTTTGTTAGGATATGGCAACTCACATTTCTGAACATATTCAGGAATAGAAACGGAGAAAGAGGCTCATTAAAGCCAAAATTCCTCTTGAATACCATCTCGAATGGTTTTTGAAATCCTTACAACCAGAGATCTCTAAGGATGTCTCTCTGTCCGGAGTCTATTCTGAAGAGCAAGCTATTGTTAGGGCCCGACAATTAGAATTGATTTACTCTCAGTTTGGGATTCTACAAAAAATCTTGCCTAATGCTCTAGGGACTAAGATTGATATAGCCAAGTCGAAGCCAGGTCCCCATGCGGATGGTATCGTTGGATCCATAGACACAAATGTGGTGAACCTATTGAGCCATTTCCAGAAGTTGTCTTTACAAACTGCTCCTACCAACCAAGTCACATCGTCTAACCCTTCGTCTTCTCAACCCTCTTCTGTTAATGTCGTCCAATCTTCCAACCCCAAAGGAAATCAAAATTCCAATGGGAAAAAGAAAGGACGAGGTAAGAAAAAGAGTCAAGATGGGAAGACTAACGCAAATAAACCTGGCAATAATGCTGGTGGTGGTGGAAATGAGTCTAGAAAGAAAGTCAAGTTTCCATGCAAGCTATGCAGTGGAGACCATTTAACTCATCTCTGCCCAAAAATTCAAGATGCTCAGCACTTGTTAGGGCAGCAAGGGACTTCTAACTCTCAAGCTGTGTTAACCAACCCTTTTCCCCAAGGGCAGCAGATGCTTGCTGGCGTGAGTTCAAATCCTGGTACCTCTGCAGGGGGCAACCAGGAAGGGGAGAAATCATCAAATGTTTTCATGATGGGTTCTAACGTCCATGTGGCCACTCAGTCACGTGATTACGGTGAAACTGAAACACCCAAGGACAAAATTACTCCTGGAACTACCGACCTTCATATTGAGCAACCCTCTGTCGAGAGTATACCACGGATACCGAAAGGTTCTGCTAAACACGCAACTATCAATCTTAATGCTAGGGCTGCCCAGAATTACTCCATTGTTGAGGATCTGGATCAGAATCCATGTGTTATGTCCACTTTAGAGGTCCTCCAGTCATGTCCATCTCAGTGAAGTGCTTTGCTTTCAGCGATAAGGGCAGTTGATCCAAATAACTCTTTAGTGCTCACTTTCAACATGCTTAATGTTAAAAAGTTACTCCCTCATCACATGGCTTTTCAAATAAAGTCTACATACCTAAAAATTAACATTTTTCGAACCGTTATTGATGAAGGAGCTTCCACGTACATCATGTCGATGTCATGCTGGAAGGCCATTGGATCGCCTTAGGTTGTTCCTTCACCTACCCTCTTGACAACATTTGACAATCATTCTCATAAGCCGCATGGGATTATCCCGGCCTTTCCCATATGTGTTGGGGGAAAGGTCATCAATATCGAAGTAGAAGTCATTGATGCTAACTTAGATTACAATCTCCTCTTAGGAAGGAAGTGGGTATATGAAATGGATGTCGTTGTTTTGACTCTATTTCATGTCATTTTCTTTCCTCATGAGGGGAAAATTGTTAAGGTTGATCAATTGGATCATTCTCCAGTTGATCCTTGAGCAACTTCGGACTCTACTATTCCCTTAGTGGATAACCCTCGTCTGCCTACCGAGAATTTGGGAGTTGGGATGTATTCTTCACTGATGGGTACATTTGATTTTCCCTCTCCTATTGCTAGAATCAATGTTCTTTCATCATCCAAGGAGTTTTCACGGGAAGAGTTCTTCCGGACTCATTATTTTTTAGACCCTTGTACCTTTCCTTCACCTACAACCACATTAGATGAAGGACAAGTTGGTGGAATGGCATTTCCTATGTCTACAGCAGAGCTTAGATATCAATCTATCATCAACTCTGTAGACAACCATTCTACTCCTTTTTCAGAGGAGGAGTTAGATGGTGATGTGGCCCCAGCTTGGACCTTTGATTCTATCTCCGCTATGGACTGCTTAGATATGGTTTTACCATCCGAGGAAGCAATCCTAGAAGTAATGATGGGTATAGATCGACCTTGGGAAGACTTACACCATCGTTCATATTTTCTTCCTCCGTTGCAGGAAGTAGAATCTAGGTTCTCCGAGCTGTTTACTAGTGATGTTTGTATGGTATCAAATCCTTTGGCTCCAGCACACTTTCATGTCGAAGGTAATATGTCGGTGATTTCAAAAATGATATCTATAAACATCTCTAAGAACCCTAATGTGATCAAGAATCTCTTCATCGAAGCCGAATGTTCCCCTGAAGAAATTCAAATTTACACCGACCTTTTTAAGGAGTTTCGAGATGTATTCGCTTGGTCTTATGAAGAAATTCCTGGCATTGATCCATCCATAGTTAAACATGAGATCAAGACGTATGAAAACGCTAAGCCGATTCGTCAGAAGCTTCAGCCGGTTAATCCTAGGAAAGCAGCAGTTATTAAAGTTGAAGTTGAAAAGCTACTCAACGTGGGTCTTATATACCCTGTTCCTCTTACGAATTGGGTTTCTAATCCAATCCCTGTAGATAAAAAGCAAGGAACAATCCGAGTATGCATTGACTTTAGATACCTAAACAAAGCTTGTCCCAAAGATAATTACCCCACGCCATTTATTGATCAGATTATCGATGAATGTGCGGGTAATGAGATTTTCTCCTTCATGGATGGTTTTTTCGGTTATAATCAGATCTCTATCCGTCCTGAATATCAGCATAAGACAGCTTTTATATGTCCCTAGGATACCTTTGCATACAGAAAGATGCCTTTTGGTCTTAAAAATGTTTGAGCTACCTTCCAGTAGGCCATGTCATACTCTTTCCACGACATTAAACATATCATCGAAGCATACTTGGACAATTTAGCTGCTCGTTCTCGAAAGAGAACTGATCATCCTAGTCACCTTCGATTGGTTTTTGAGCGATGTCGATTTTACAAGATCCAGTTGAATCCCAATAAGTGCATTTTCACGGTTACATCTGATCGGTTTTTAGGGTTCATAGTGTCAATTGAAGGGATTCGAGTTGATCCCTTCAAGGTAGAGGCAATAATTCAGTTGCCTCCCCCGTCCTCAATTCGACAACTTCAAAGTCTTCAAGGGAAGGCTAATTTCTTAAGAAGGTTTATAGCGAATTATGCCAAGATCACTAAAGGGTTTATGCGTTTGCTACGGAAAGGAGTTCCATTCATATGGGATGACTTTGCACAGCAGTCATTTGATGCCTTGAAAAAAGCATTAGTCTCTGCCCCACTTTTGAGTCCACCAGATTATGGTAGGGATTTCCTTTTATATCTCGCTACTGCAGAATCAACCATTGGTATGGTTCTCGTTCAGGAAGATGATGCTCTCATGGAGCATGTGATTTATTACTTAAGCCGAGGCTTGGTAGGTCCTAAACTTCGCTATTCTCCTGTTGAGAAGTTGGCTTTGGCAGCTGTCCATGTTGTCCAGCAGCTCTGCCATTATATCTTGCTACACAAAAATTTTGTCTTAGCGGCAGTCAATCTGTTCCAATTTGTCCTTAGTAGATGTTTCTGGGAAAATTAGTATTCCTAAAGAATGCTAGCCCTCTAGGTTTGGCAGCTACCCTAGAAACAATAGTTTAAAGTAATCCAATGATTTCTTCTGTATATAATAGATAAGAGAAAGATAATGGGACCAACTTGGAACTTTTGCTCGATCCCTTGCTTTCTCTCTCCCCCCTTTGACAGAACCCGCAACTCCTCCCCGTACTTAACATGCTTGGAGAGTACCTGCACATGTACAGCAACAGAAAACCGTCAAAGCATCGTGATCTATTATAACATAAACATTACAGAATCAGATACATAATGAACATATGATAGCATTCACAAATAATAACATTCACAATTGCACAATCATATGGAACAAAACAAGAAGAACTTTGTTGATAGAAGGGAGAATTACAACCCAGTTGTCTGATCTAGCATCATCCTCCCAGCTTCAATCCTTCTTCACCTCATGAAATAGCAAGATCACTCCAACAATACAATTCTCTTTCCTCAATTACAAACTATCAGCACTTACTTGCAATTCACAACCTTCCAGCCTCTGGATCTCTTGGATGAGGGATCCATTTATAGATGTTTGCAAGGGTGTGAGTCATCCATGGGGTTTGATTAGTGTCATTCCACTTGTTACACTTGGTTCCATAAGAGAAGAGATAACTGAAGTTTAGATCTCTTACTCATCCTTGGGCGAATTCAGAGAGGCAAGTGGCAAAGGGGAAGTTTCTAGAAGATTCTAAGAGCATCCACTTAGCAAATTGTCCCAGACATTTGTCCATCCTCACCCATCGCACCCTATAGAAGGCCTAATCAGTATGCATCGCACCCTGGTAGTGGAGCAGTTAGTATGCATCGTACTTTGCCAGTGGAGCAGTCAGTATGGTCCAATTTAGGCTATTTCTGGATGGTTTCTCAGATGGAGCTTTTGGGGAATGATGTATTTAGATGATTATGTTCCTTTAGGGTATGAAAAAACTCTTTTAGGGGTTGATGAGCCCTATTTTATCAACATATAAGTTTGGGGTTGATGTGCCCAAATATGTTTATAACAGTAGGCAAGTGATTGGGGGCAAATATAATCAATGGATAGTCATTTTACAAGAATTCAATCTCGAGTTCTTGTCCGCCAAGTCTAAGAAATCTATGGTTTTTGCGGAGTTAATTTCCGAGCTACCTTGTGGAGAGGATACTGTTTATGAGGAAATTTTTCCCGACAAACATCTATTCCTCATATCTTCACTCGACCCTTGGTATGGAGATATCAATTGTCTATCTCCAGACTTCGAAGTTTCCCTCTACTTTCTCTAAGGATGAACACCGAAAATTATGTCACCTAGCTAAGAACTATGTCATCATTGGTGATACACTATATCATCGAGGGGTTGATTCAATCTTTCGACATTTTTTAACCTTAGAGGAAGCAGAATCAGTGCTCAATGATTGCCACAGTGGAGCTTGTGGTGGTCATCTTTTAGTGCTTGCTACAGCCCAGCGTATCTTGCGTGCCGTCTACTTTTGGCCTTCACTCTTCAGAGATTGTGTTGAAGTGGTCAAACGTTGTCACCCTTGTCAAGTTTATACTTGAAAGATGCACGCACATCCAGCTCCTCTTTTCCCCGTTGTCACTATCGGTCCTTTTACTAAGGTGGGTATTGATTTTACAACTTGTAATCTACCTTCAGCAGCGAATCACAAGTACATTATCGTGGCCGTAGACTACTTCACGAAGTGGGCTGAGGCCATGCCCACTTATAAAAACGATAGTGAAATAGCGGCATTGTTCCTTTTTAATTAGATTATCTCAAGGTTTGGTATCCCGAGATAGATTGTCACTGACCATGGCAGTCATTTCCAGAACCAACTAATGTCTAAATTGGCTCTTAAATTGGGTTTCCGATAGGAGCACTCGTCTCCATATTATCCTCAAGCCAATGGATAGGTCAAGGTAGTGAACAAAACCCTTAAGACGATCCTGCAAAGGATGATCGACAAAAATCGGTCCAATTGGCATCTTATGTTGTATCCGGCTCTTTGGGCATACCGAACCTCCGTAAAGACTACTACAGGTTTTACACCTTTTCAGTTAGTTTATGGGATGGAATCTATCTTTCCTGTTGAATGTGAAATTCCATCTCTTAAGTTAGATATTGAGCTTCTTCCAATGACCTCTAGTCTCGAAGAGTGCCTCCTTCATTTGGAACATCTCGATGAGCAGCATCGAGATGTCGCCACAATCAATGAGGCTCATAAGTAAAGGGTTAAAACTCAGTACGATAAAATTTTCCGTCCTTGAGTCTTTTCTGAAGGTGACCTTGTCTTGGTCTATGACCAAGATAAAGACGCCTTGGGGGCAGGCAAGTTCAAGCCTATGTGGTACGGTCCCTTTATAATTAAATGAGTTTTAGAAAAAGGGGCGTATGAGTTAGTTGATTTTGAAGGAAACAAGTTGGCAGAGCCCCAAAACGGGCTCTACCTCAAGAAGTACTTTGCTTAAGTAGCAACTAGGAAATGGCTTCTTTGTACATTTTGTATTTTTGTACATATCTCATTGGGAGTTTTTTGATATCGACACTTTTTGGTCTGCTGTAGTAGGTGTTGATGGATGACTTGGTCTATTTTGGATTCGCCAATGGTGCTAGTCGGCACGCTCGGAACCTTGCTTCCGCAGCTTGGGTAATATACTATCCAACTGGTCAGTTATTTTTATCAAGGGGAGTATGCATTGGTCCTGCGTCAAATAATATGGTTGAGTGTATTGCCGTCATTAATTTACTATCCAAAGCTATTTCTTATGGAATCGATTCATTGGTAGTCTATCTTGATTCACAGTTACTGATAGTGTCACAATTGAATAACATTTATCGGGTAATGGATCCATGTTTATATCACCATATTTAAGGGTGAGGTTGTTGCAAAGATCATTTACTTACATTAAATTATTTGCACATTCCAAGATCTCATAATTGGTTAGCTGATTTTATCGCTAATCAAGCATTAGACTGGCACATCATTCATTCATCACAATAAAATCAAGCATCAAAAAGTCGAAACTGTATATATATATATATATATATATATATCATAAAATATCTCAAGTGTACATAAGTGTGTCCAAAATAATATACAAAAATTGGGACTCAAATGCCCATAATCATGTCTAGTACATCTAATGCCCTAGCTCAGAATGAGTAGCTAAGTATGCGACCACTGCTTTGGCCACACGCCTAAGAGTGTGAACCGAGTCTCGTGGCATGCCAACCACATGACGTTGCATGTCTATAGGGAGATCCTCTACAGCCTCCATTGGTACTTGGTGAGTTAGTCTCACCAAGTGCCGTTGAATAGTGTGTAGGAGTCGCTCTGTGTCGGTAGCTGCCTCTTCGGCACCTCGGTCGCGACGTCCATGCCGTGGGAACCCATCTGGTCATACTGGCCCAATATCTGGAACATGATCATCATATTAGTCATTTGAATCCTATCAAAAATATTTTTCAAAGTTCATTTTTATATTTGAAAATCATAAAAAATCATAAAATCAAAAACATTTGTTACCTATATTGCCCCATGTCGTGTCTAGTGGTAAAGCTAGATCAGGATCTCGTCAGAAGTCCAAACTAGCATAAGGGTAATCATCCACTACGATGATCTGCTGCTCCCACTAGGAGAAGAAGTCATCATCGAAAGCAGTCCGTGGAACGTCCCCACCTCCTAGTCATTTCATCAGGTCATCCCACCTGCCCATCCGTGGATCTCGTGGGGTGCTGATCAAAACTGATACTCTAGGATGGAGTGTTGGGACCCTCTCAAAGAAGAATGAGCACAAAATAGATCCATATCCGAAGTTTTTGGTCTGGCCCTTCTTGATAGAAGTTAGCTGGCTCTTCAAGTTGGCGAGAAGAGGAGTACACCAATCAAATACTGTGGTGAGACAGTCTACTGCCAAGCTCATGGCAAGCTATGAAGCTTGGTGTAAGGAAGTTGATATGTTCACTTTGGCTATAGTGAATAGGATGATCCTTAATGATAAAATCTCCACCTGCTTGATTGGAATTTGACTTCTAATCTTTTCTGGATGACCAGGGCAATAGATATGCACATATTCCTCGATAGAGAGGCTACCTCGTGATCTACCCGTGGAATGTACTACCTCTCCCCTTCAGGAAAGGTCAGTGATGAAATAAACATCCTCAATCTCTATCTTGAGTGGCATTTGATCGATCATGAATGAGTCATCCTTGATGCTCCAGTATTGAATACGCATTTCGAGCAAGCGTGTGTTTGCTTTCATGTTTGGCATTTTGAAGAACTTTAGCAAACCACATCCTCTTAAGGCTTCCAGGGCATTAGGATCATTCATAACCTCATCATCCACTAAGGCATGCCCTCTTTCCCTTCAAGTGACTGGCATCCTGAAGAAAAAACAAGTTTGGACCATTAGATTTTTTGTTTTGAAGTTTTCGCAGCGTATACGTGGGTCCATTTCATACACAGTCGCATCTAGGGCCTGCGTATACGCGGGTTGCACATAGTCAACCCGCGTATACGTCGTGACAAATTTTTTGACATAAATTCAATTGTGAAACTTGAATTAAAAATTTTAAAACCAATCACAAATGAATGCAAGATAAGTTTAAGGGTTACCTGGTGATTTTGGGAGGATTTGAACGGTCGAATTCAGCGAATGGAAAAGCTTGCTCCTTTTTTTTCACTCCTTGTGCTCTCAACTTAAACGGTGATAATGGTGAGTCAAAAAACTATTTTATAAGCTTTGAAAATGTCAAATTTTTTCAAAACTTGATTTTGTTTTGTCTCATGTAACTTTTAACTTGGGAGCTTGGAATGTCAAGAATGGTTTGATTTTCAGGACATTTTGGACACTTTTTCAACAGTTTTGAGACGGTTCCATGACTGTTGACCCGTCATGGCAGGTATCGTTTTCTCACTGGCATATAGGTTAGGGAGGCCATTTTTCCGTTGCATTATGCATACTAGCCTCCATTTTCCAATACACTTGCCATAGGGTCGATCCCATCGTGTTATGGTTCGTAAACCATCTTCACTCGCTGATTTTAAAAATCATGGCATGATGGTAGAGTCATCCTTTTCATGGGCATCATAGTTAGCACCTCACTAACATTTGTTGCCCATGCTGCTTCGATTTGAGTAGGCTCGGGAATCCTCTGTAGTCCCGCCATGACATATGCGATGAAAACTCATTCCTCTTTTCTTCTTTGCTTCATTCTGGCCTTATACCCTAGAGGCTTCTTCATGTTGAGTTGTACTACTGCATTGCATTTTGACCATTTGCACCTTTTGGCCTTGAGCTAGCTTCACTTGGCCTCGTGTTTAAGCCAACTTGTGACCATGATGTCTGCAAAATCAAACTTGCATCCCCTTGACTTCTGCAACTTGACACACCCTGATCCGTGGAAGGAACATACCTTTGAGTGTCTTTGACTAGTTTTTGCCTCCCTGCATTAAGCATAGGATTGTTCCCATCCCAGGAACTAGATCATCTGTTTCACTGACACTCGTTCTTTCCACTATACTATAGCATTCTTTTATTCTTTTTCCAACTTAAAGAAAAAGACAAAAAAAATTATATATTCCAAAAATAGCGGGAATGGGACAATATTTCTACTTATTGTTGGCAGCTAGAGTCAGTCGTGTCACCCTTGAACAAAGCACTCAAAATAAAGTCTCCTCCATTTGGGCGGGATTTAGTTTGACTTAGGTACACCTTAACCATGTTATTGAGTCAGTTCTCCCCCGATTGGTTATCTCTTCCAATCATATGGAGGGTTCATTCGTGCCTCCTGCATGATGAGCTTATACAAAGTCATCATATGCTGCCACATAGTCATCATTGAGTCATGCTTCTTTTCAAGGGAAGTTAGCTTGAGTCGGCCTCTCTGCAGTGTCTCTTGACTCATTTATCAGTCGGCCATCCCTGGTTGTCAGTGTCTTCTCTATCATCACATCAGCTATATTGGTCCTTTACTCGTGCTAGTTTGAGAAGGTTCCTATTCACTTCTTGTTGGCAAGTCTTGTCCTTATCGACAATGACATCTTGCTCTGAGGACAGGCCTAGAGCCGCACCCTAGCCCTATTTTCATTATTGAGAGGTCACCTTGTGCTCAACATCGATCAGTATCATGGGTCTTTGACTGAGTGGTTTCCCTTGTGTTCGACATCAGCTTACACTATCACACATTGGGATTCGTGCAGTACCTTGGTTTCCATTTGACCTTATTGGTGGATACCTTGCCTGTGTGTCATCTCTCATTATTGGTTGGTTTAGAGGGTTTCTGTCATGAGCTAGCCACATCTTGTGTACGCCAGAAACGTGCTTTGGTCGGGTTACTACATCTTTTTCATCTAATTCCTTCCACGTTATTGGCCTATGGGTTACACTCGCGCTAGATTGATGAAGGATGCCTTAATGCCTCCCTTCTAGCGGATATTTCCCTATCGAATATGACTCATTGCTCTAGGGCAAAGATCTAGAGTCCATTTGGCAGTACCTTGGGGTTTGCAATCATTAGTGGCAGATCCTTCGCTATAGACAGTGGGAAATCATCATTGTCTCCTGATTGATAGATTCTTACAGGTGTTCGACTCCAGCTCATCTATTCACACTTGTTAGATTATACTGGGTACCTTGACGCTCATTATCATTATTGGTGAGTAGTCTCGTGTTTGTTAACGGTATACATCAATGACCGGTAATCAAATGATTTCTCACATGGTCGACTTCAGATCATTTATTCCCATGGTTTAGAAATGTACCACGGAGGTCGGTGAAGACCTCGGGTTGCATCAACATTTTATTGGTTCACTTGACAGTTGCTCCTGTTGCTGCTGGTTGATACCATTCCATCCTATATGTTGCAGTCATTCATGGCGACATTTTATATGCTGGCAAGTGAATTTGCAGTGTAGTACCACCTTACTCTATCATGTTCATTTGGTACTTTTGGGATCAGTATTTTATATCAGTGATCAGCTTCATCCTTCAGCATCATTGACATTCTTATATGCGATATTCAGACATGTACTTGTTCGATCGTGATCAGATGATCCATTATGTATTTTCAAGTCTTCTATACTTGTATACTTAGTGGATCCACTTGTACTTGATATGCAGACATGCTTTACTTTCTCTGAGCATGGGTATGCCTGCCTCAGACAGTGTTTCTTTCTGATCTCCTTTTGTGGCTTGGCAGGCTGAACTCTGGTGAAGTCCTTCTCAGTTTTTGACAGGTTTCCTTTCCATGCACTTACTTAATACATTTCGACCATCATGTACCCCTTCTAACCTTATATATTAGGGGGCATCTGTTATAGCTCCAAATCTCACTCTTGATGTTTGTGATGCTGCACTCATGGCCTAGGGCAACCCCTCCTTCCAGACCTAGTCCAAATACTTAAAAAATAGTGTTTTACTCCCTATACGCGACATTGCCCTGAGCTAAACATGTGTGTACACGGGTCTATGTATACCCAACCCACATATATGTCTTAAAACACTTAAAAAAATTAAATCTCCTTAATTTTTGGCGTAGATCATAGGTTTTACTTGTTGATTACCTATTAGTGCCCGTGGCCCAACTGTTCCCAATGAATTCCCAACTAAAAAACTACTATGGGAGAAGTATAAAAAGGCTTCAATGGGAAGGCCTATGGGAGGAGAGAATAGAGAGAAAAATCACTCTGCTGAGATTATCCCTGATCAGGTCAGAAGATCCTTGTGCTTCCAGCACTTTCCCCCATTATAGGAAACTCTTGTTTCCTTGAGCTTTGATGTTATTTCACTAGTTGAGATACTTTGGTATGAGTCATGGAAGGAGTTTGTTGAAGGCTTGAGATTGGACGGACCTGGAGGATGGTTCTGCTTGGAGCTAGCGAGAGGAAGACTTAGGTGAAATCATTCCTTACTGTATTTTAGTTATCTGCAATAAAGAAACACTTGTCTTGTTCCTGAAATTAATCTTCTTCAAGCTTATAATGTTAATGTTATGATTTGCATATGAATAGTTGTTTCAATTGTATAACTAACTACCTTTCAATATGCTATGAAGTTGATTTCTTTATGATACTTGGCCCATATACTGCTATGCTTCTTTGAATTGGTTGTTTTGCAGGTTAAAGGATTGAAAGGAACTCCAAGAGGGTTTGGACCCTGGCTGGATCTACCCGAACGAAGGACGCCCAGGTGCACCTCTCTTCGCGTAGTTTGCTTATATTAATATCATGGCTGTGTGGAATGCTTGTTTTTCATTGTAGATAACCCCCGCTCTGCTAGGGTATTGACCCAAGACCGTAGGGGACTTTATCCTTCAACACCTCACACAAAGGCTAGAGGAGTGTTACAAGAAACAATAATTGTATAGGAAGTAGAAATCTAGGATCAATTGGCTTAAAGAAAGGGAATGCAACACTTCTTTCTTCTACAATGCCACCATCGAACACAAATCTAATAAAAAAATCACATATTTGAGAACTAACAATGGAGATCATCTAGACACCTAGGAGGACATAGAAGAAACCATGGTGAATTTCTACTCAGATCTGCTCTCATATACTTAGCCTTGTTGCCAAGAAGCTACTTGCAAAATCACACCCAATATTCCAAAGCTGGTGACAAAAGCCCACAACACAACTCTCATGTGACCAACAAGTGTGACAAAAATATAAGAATCCCCTTACTAGATTGTGTATGGGAAATACCCTTGGCCAAATGGCTTCATAGTACCTTTCTTCAAACAATACTAACATTTCCTTAATAAAGAGATTCTGGAGATCATAGAGGACTCTCAAGATATCTGGTGCATTCTTCCAACATTTAATAACACTTCATACCAAATGGGGAGAATACAACCTCGTTAGGTAAATTCCAACCCATAACTCTTTGAAATTTTATTTATAAGCTCATAAACAAGGTCATCATTAACTAACTCATGCCCATATTACCCATTCTCATATCTTTAGAGAAAACTGAAAATGTGGAAGGCTGCCAAATCCTATTTATTATCATCCTAGACCATGAAACCATACACTCTCTTAAAGATATGAAGAAACCTAGTATGTTTCTCATGCTCAAATTTTCTAAATCCTTTAAAAAATTAAATTGGGCATACATGGAAAGTATTCTCCGAGCCTTTGGATTAAATGAGAATTGAACGACATAGGTCATGTCTTTAGTCTCCATTCCCTTTTTCTCAATCCTTGTCAATGGCTCACCCTTGAACATGTTCAAATACTCAAGAGACATTAGAGAAGGTGACCCTCTCTCCCCTTTCCTTTTCATCTTCATGGTATAAGGGCTAAGATTCAACATAAAAACTACCTCTCAGAATGGCACCCTAAGACTTTTCACTTTCCATGAAGACTCTCCCTTAACTCACCCACAAATTTTTGATGAAACCCTTCTCTTGAATCACCCCTCAGCCAAGGAATCCAAATCCATCAAAGAAATCCTTGAGCTCTTCTCATAGAAATCAGGCACCACCATCAACCTAGAAAAAATTGTGATCTTATTCAACACCCCCTAGGTTATCCGAAGAAACATTACCAAAATCTTGGGATTCTTAGTTTCTAACCTTCATTCTAAATACCTAGGAAACCCCCTCACTGAATTGGCCATCAAATACTCCTCCTCGAAAGACCTTCTTCATAAAATCAACTATCGATTGGGAAAATGTACTTTTCATTCTTTAAACATTGTTGGGTGCCTTATCCTCCTTAATTCTATAATGATATCTTTTCTCATATACATCTTCTCTATTCTTGAGTGGGTTTAAAAAAGAATCAAAAATATCTTAAGAAACTTTTCATGGGGTGATAATCAACTCAAGCAAAAATGGCCACTTGTTTAATGGGATACACTATTCTTAATGAAGGATGAAGATGGCCTAGGCTTGTGAGATCTTAAAATTGTTAACAATGTTTTGGGTGCTAAAATATGGTAGAGATGGGTTAAATACCCCATAAATCCCTAGGTACACCTATGGCACATGAAATATGCAAAGGCTCGGGAAAGGAAAAATATTGTATGCATATCCTCCACTCCATAGGGCTTTCTAATATGGAACATAGCAAGCTAAAATAAAACTAGATTTCAAACATATTGTGATTCAGGTGGATATTGGTGGCCACCCGCCTATTCCACTTGGACCCCCACCATTGTTTCTTCCAATTTTTCAATTTCCTTAATTGTAGCACAATTTACTATTTTTGGTAGTTTTTTCAGGTACTGAACTTCCGAAGCCGTTTTGAGGCCCTAAACGACGTTTTTTTGGAAAATCGCCGATGATGAACATATTATTATTTGTTGTGAGCAGTTGTATTCGTTGGACATATCTTTCTAATGAGGTATTGTGTGCATCAAACGAAGATCGTATGCCAAAGTTACGGCCCTCGGAAGTTGATGTACCAATTTACCCCAACGAAGCCCATAGTTTGGCATTTCATCTCCTAGGATTAGGTTGTCAGATGTTTTGAGGTTTTCCAATGTTTATCAATAATAAATAGGCCTTCAAGCCTCATTGTAACACAGTTCAGAGGCATGTAGATGCCACATCTCTTCTTAGAGATAAGCTACCATTGCTCGAGCTAGTTTATTTCCATTCTGTATGTAAGCATATTTCAGTTCTTTGATATTAATGAAATGAATTTTTATTTCTGCTGCATCTCTATGTTTATGGTTATATATGTAATTTTTTGTGTTCCTATTTAAATTTGGATCAGTGGTATCAGAGTGGTTTGCTCTTTCTTGATCCTTCTTTGCATGTCCCCAACGAGGTAGGGGTATAAGGAGTTAGGGCTTGATCTAGTTGAACCTTTGCAAAATTAGCCTCGCAAACCCCAAAGACTGCCCATGGGGGAAGAAAAGAAAGATGAGGGAGCAAGAGATCCTATCTAAATATTGCTCGAGGAGGCCCTTGAAAAACAAAGGAACGCGGTGATGGATAACTTTGCCCAGATCCTTCAATGCTTTCCCACTGATGACGCATCCACATCCAACAGCCACTCTAGAGGTGCCACTCCTTTTAAGGTACAAGTAAACTTTGACATTCCCATATTTGAGGGCCAAATAGATGAAGACACTGTAGATAAATGGTTAAATATGCTAGAAATATATTTTTCTGTTCATGATTTTTCCAGTCGGGAAAAGATTACTTTTTCTCTTCTCAAAGCCACCCCCCACGTCAAGGATTGGTGGGAAACTTACTGTGAGTAGAAGGATGAAAGCACCCTCACTGTTTTCATCCGCACCCACTTGGAATTCATTCTGGGATGTCATCAAGGCGCCGTACTACCCTGTTGGGAACTATGAGGATAAATACATAAAGTGGACCACGCTATGGCAAGGAAGGGATCAAGAGCTGCCGAAGTTTACCAAGTTTTTTCATACCCTTTGCACGAAGTTGGGTATCAAGGATTCTGAGAAACATTTGGTACTCAAGTACCATGGTTTCCTACACAGGTACATCCAGGATGAGATGGAGTTCCTTGACATTACCAATACGCCGTCAAGATTGAGAAGAAGATTAAATAGAAAAAGTGAGACTTCGGATCTATGAATCTGAAGCAAGGGAAAGGTGACCCCAAACCACAGAACAAAGGACAAAGCCAAGGTGGGGCGACCCAGGACAACCCACCAAAGCCGCAAGGAAAAAAGAACACCATGAAGCCAAAGAAGGACACAGTAAGGTGTTGTGAGTTCCATAAGAGCTTCACTCACAACACAAGTGAGTGTCGGGCCAAGCAGTCAATGGTGGCTGAATTGAAGGCTTCTGAATTAGATGCATGTTCCGAATCTAAGTCAGAACTTGACAAGGGGAATGAAAAAGGGAAGCAGATTATTGATGCAAAGTGAAACGCCACCATTTCCACCACGAAGAACTAGAAGGAGGAACCCAAAGATCGAAAGGAGGAGGAGCACCTCTTCCACTAGCATATGTGGGTAAAGGGTTCCCCACTACAATTAATTATCGAAAATGGGAGCCAAAAGAACCTCATTTTAGTATAGGTCATGAAGTGGCAGGGCTTACAGAAATGAGGTTCTTTTGGGAGCTAAAACACACCCACAATCGTACACCATTGGGTGGCTTCACCAAAGACGGGATCTTTGCGTCAGCTAGCACTATCGCCTTCCATATAACATCAAGCCCTTCATGGATGAGGTATTATGTGATGTTCCTAATGATATTCCCTCAAGGAAAGAAGAAGAAGGTGGCCACGACCTCTAGACAGGGCCCCTCCACATGATAGAAAAGGATGGCCAAGGTCGTGGAGGAGTATGAGGACATCTTCACCTCCCTCCGAGGGTTGCCTTTGCACTGTCAGGTAAAGCACTCCATCGATCTAACCCTGAGTGCCTCATTTCCCAACGGATCAATCTATTGGCGCTCTGTTCTGGAGAACAACAAAATCAAGAGGCAGATTTAGGAGCTACTACAGAAAGGTCACATCCGACCGATTTCATCACCCTGTGGGGGCCTGATCGTGTTGGTACAGAAGAAGGATGGGACTTGGAGACTCTATATTGACTATCGAGCATTGAACAAGATCATTGTCCGGACTAGGTACCTAATCCCACAAATTTATGACATTCTAGACCAACTCAAGGGGTCCAAAAATTTCAGCAAGATCGAATTTAAGTCTGGATATAATTAGGTATCAATCAAACCCTTTGATGTGTGGAACACTGCCTTCAAATCTAAGGAGGGCCTTTTCGAATGGCTAGTTATGCATTTAGGGTTGATGAATGATCCTGCAACCTTCATGAGGCTGATAGATGACATATTGCGGCCATTCACCAACTCATTTGTAGTGGTATACTTAGATGACATCCTAATCTTCAGCCAGAGTTGGGAAGAGCACCTCCACCACATCCGACAGGTTCTCCAAACACTGCAGCAACACAAGTTGTTTGCCAATTTGGAGAAATGCACTTTTGGCATGACCCAGGTTCAGTATCTGTGATACATTATTGATGAACGTGGGGTGCATGTGTATCCAACCAAGATTGAATTCATTCGGGATTGACCATCCCCAACCACTCTAACAGAGCTACACAAATTTTTGGGTCTTACCAATTTCTACTGCAAGTTCGTGTTGGGGTTCTCTCATATCACTTGGCCATTTGATTCAAGTCACCAAGGGAGGAGCGAAAGAAATTTTTTTTGGTCTGAATCTCAACAGAAGGCATTTGCAGAGTTGAAACATCGCCTCTGCTCAACACCAATGCTCACATTACCAGACTTGCAACAACCATTTGAGATCAAGACAAATGCCTCTGACTATGCTATTGGAATAGTCCTTACTCAACAGGGGCATCCAGTGGCATGTCATAGTGAGACACTTTCAGACACAGTCTGGAAGTATCCCACTTATGAAAAAGAGATGTATTCCATTGTTCAGGCCTACCGAGAATGGAAGCATTACATTTTGGGGAAGGAAATGATCATCCACACAGACCACCAACCCCTGCACTTCATACAAATGCAAGGGAATTTATAGATTGATCACCATCAGAAGTGGTCCACATACATGCAACAGTTCCATTTGAATATCAAGTACAAGAAGGGAAACACCAATAATATTGCACACTGCCTCATCCAACCACCAATCATGGCGTTAACCACTGTGGTCAACTCTTGTTGGCACAAGACTTCCAATTGGCCACTTTTGTACAAAAGCAACCCAAAATTCGGCTAGACATACCAGACACTCTTGGAGGGTTAGCAAATTCTAGATTTCACCTCCAAGATGCATTGTTATGCCACCTAGGACAGCTTTGTGTTCCTTCAAGTGAGCGTGCCAAGATGATTTGGGAAGCACACTACAGTCAGGTCATTGGGCATTTTGGGGTCGATAAAATAGTCGCAGTACTACAGAAGTATTTCTATTGGTCGAATCTTCGACAGGATGTCGGGAAGTACATCAGATCCTACACTACCTATGGCATTGCCAAATCGACCATTAAGAAGTAAGGCCTCTATACTCTATTGCCTACCCCTAGTCGACCTTGTGAATCCATCTCCATGGATTACATGTTGGGCCTTCCTTCTACTAAGCATGGTAATGACTGTGTTTTTGTGGTCATCGACAGATTCTTGAAGATGGCCATTATGGAATCCTGCAAGAAGAATATCATGGTATAAGCCATTATTAAACTCTTCTTTGAATGAGTGTAGGTACACTTTGAGATCCCACAGTCTATCATCTCAAATCGGGACAACAAGTTCCTCAGTACATTTTGGTCCAATCTCTGGTCGATGTTGGACACCAAGCTCACTAAGTCCACAACTTTCCATCCCCAAACTGATGGCTAGACAGAGGTTGTCAACAGGATGATCATACACATTCTGCACATGTACAAATCAAGGGATCCATGCACATGGGATGAGAGCCTCCCCTATGTCTATCATAGCTATAATCAGGCTCTCCACAGCTTGATTGGTCATAGCCCTTTTCAGGTGGGCTTAGGATTCTAGTAACTATGTCCCATTAATGTGGCCATACCATTTGTAGCTACTCAGGCAGATTCAGCTCATGTCCATTATGAAGTTGACAAGGCAAACAACTTCATTGAGAACATTCAACACATCCACCAATAGGTCCATGACATATTGGACAAAGCCAATGCTAAGTACAAGCAGCAGCATGATCAACATCGGGTGCCACACAACTTCCAGGTGGGCGACAAAGTTTGGCTACATTTGCAAAAGGAGAGCCTCGCTAGGCCCCACTGCAAGCTTCGCCTGCTCGGATATGGGCCATACACTATCACCAAGGCAGTAGGGGACAACTCCTTCAAGCTTAGTATTCCACCATCCCCTGGTTTTCACCCATTTTTCAATGTGGACCGCCTTCGGCCCTACTTTCCACCATTGTTGGACACATCCGACATTACTAAACAACTCACACCAACAGAGTTAAACCTAGACTGCATGGAACAAGCCACAACTAATCAAATCATGGACACACAAATCAATAACATCCAACAGCAAAGGATCCAACTATATCGAGTTTTCAAAGCAGGCTAACTCCTTCACAAGGGACCAAGTTCAGTAGAAGTTTCCTCATCTCATGGAGGAACTCAACGCAATGGGGACCATTTCTTCCTAAGGGGGGAGGAATGATCCAGGTGGATATTAGTGGCCACCCACCTATTCCACTTAGACCCCCACCATTGTTTCTTTTAGTTTTTCAGCTTCCTTAATTATAGCACAGTTTACTATTTTTGGTAGTTTTTCGGGTCGTGGACTTCCAGAGCCGTTTTGAGGCCCTAACAACGCTTTTTTGAAAAATCACTGGCACAAGTAGGAGATTTTTACTTAATATTTACTATCAACAATTTTAGTCCTCAGATATATCTTTCTAATGAGGTATCGTGTGCATCAAACAGAGATCGTATGCCAAAGTTACGACCCCGGGAAGTTGATGTACCAATTTACCCCAACGGGGCCCATAGTTTGGTGTTTCATCTCCTGGGGTTAGGTTGTTGAATGTTTTGGGATTTTCCATTATTTCTCAATAATAAATAGGCCTTCAAGCCTCATTGTAACATAGTTCAGAGGCATGTAGCCACCACATCTCTTCTCAGAGATAAGCTACCATCACCCGAGCTAGTTTATTTCCATTCTGTATGTAAGCATATTTCAGTTCTTTGATATTAATGAAATGAAGTTTTATTTCTGCTGCATCTCTATGTTTATGGTTATATCTATAATTTGTTTTGTTCCTGTTTAAATTTGGATCACATTTCTTCTAGAAAAATAGGAATCATCAATCTGCAAGATTTTGGGAGGACTCATGGTAGTAAATTCCTAGTATTTCTAGTAATTATCAACTCCCCATAATTCAATCTAATGCCCAACAAGAAGGAGGAGATCAACTATACCACTACTAGACCGAGGCAGAATATGCATCTAACAGAACCTAGCTCCATTTAGACATATGGCGAGGAGAGGGAAGTAGGGAAGATGCTTAGAACCTCTAGACAAAATCCAATAAGATACAAGTAAAAGAAAAAGAGGGCACAAACATCCAATGAAGGGGATACAAAACTATAGGGACTTTTATAGTCAAGGAAGCCTACCTCCTATCTCAGCAAGGTCCTTAGATTGACCTTGATCTCTTTTGGAAGGAACTATAGTCTGCGAGGTTCTGGCCAAAGGTAACTACCATCCTTTGGATTATTTTGAGACGCAGAATCTTAACATTTGAGAACCTGAATAAAAAGGGATATGAAGGGCCATCATGGTGTTTTATATGCAAACAACAACAGGAAACCATGGATCACCTATTGGGCACCTGTGAGCTATAAAATATTCTTTGGCACAAAATCACAATAGAATTTAATAGAATAGACAACACCTATGTAGACATGGTCCAAACTCTCAGTACTACACAAGGGGGCCATTTAAGACAATTAATTATGAAAAAATTAACATTTTGTCTTAAACATATTGATTGATGTCATGTAAACATATTTTAATTGTCGTAACTCAAATAATTAAGACAAAATAAGATACTTAAGATAAAAATAAGACAACTAGCTTTCCACTTTTTCCACGTGATTGAATGGTGGTGTTGGTTTAGTATTTCATTCCATTGCAATCACTACCCTTTAGACCTTGTCACTTTGCATTTTCCCTTTCTCAGTGGTACAAGATCTTAGTGGCCCAAGGTTAGGGGTTAAGTTCTGTGGCTTCATTTTCACTAAGCATTAGGAATCCAGACCACATCTCCAATATCTCTTTGCACATCTTATTGTAGGTAAATTTATATATTTTTTGATGCTTCGTTAGTTAATTGTGTTTCCTTCCTAGTTAATAATTTTACTTAGTGTTGTAGGTTCCTTAATGAGGTATTTATCTAGATTTAAGAAGAAGAAGAAATGAAATACAAACTTAAATAAACACATAGAGATATAGAAAAGAAAAACTTCAATTAATAAATAGCAACTACTTAAAATTGTTTACATCTAGGGAGGGAATGAACTAGCTTAGGCAATAGTAGCTTATCTCTAAGAAGAGAAGTGATGGCTACATTCCTTATGAACTCAGTTACAATGAGGTTCTCATGCCTTTTATCATCAAGAAATAATGGATAACCCTAAACATCCAAAAACCTAATCCTAGGAGATGAAACACCAAAATTGTGTGGGCCTTGTTGGGGTTAGTTGGAATGTTAACTTCTCGAGGTCGTAACTTTGGCATACGATCTCCATTTGGCGTGCACGATAGCACCTTAGAAATTTTTATTCTAGGATAACAATTTTCAACTGCAAATCTTGTCATAAATGACAAGTTTTCCTGTTTCCCCAAAAAAAGTCATTTAGGGCCTCAAAACAGCTCTGGAAGTTCAAGACCCAAAAAAGTGCCAAAAAATAGAAAACCACTGAAAGAGGAAGCTGTGCTCGAAATTAGGAAAATGAATGGAAATAGTGTAGGGGGTCCAAGTGGAATAGGCACGTGGCCACCAATATCCACCTAGAGCAGGTATTTCCCTGAATTCTTCACAACTGGTTTTTCCACTTGCTTTTGCATGTGTTCAATTATGTTTTGTCTTTAATTGAGGTTTTTTAGGTCACCCCTTCTCGGATTCCATTGTGGGGGTTTTCTACTAGGAAACCAATCAAGGGTTTCAGAGAAATTACTCATAAAATACAAATCCTTTACATGCTTAGTCTGAAGGCTATTCGTGGAAACGGATGCCACTTATCACATATGAAAATATCAATTCCTTTAAAAAAAAATTACCAGGGTTCATAATTATTAGATGAATACAAGGTTTTCAAAAAAAAAAAAATATTATACCATGTTTTTTTTGGGGGTTTGTTTCAGGGTTTTTCTTGCAGTCCTTGTCCCCTGCTACAAGAGATAACTCAATTGGTTCAAAATGAGTATATTTGGTAATAATTTTCATTGTTTTATTATATTTTCCAAATGAAACTATTTTAGGTTTTTGTTCAAAGTGAAAACTCAAGGTTTCTCAGAGTTCCTTTTGCCTCATGGCTAGAAACCCTCTAAGAATATTTTCTCCTTCCTACAAGTGTTCTTGTATGCCTTATGTTCTGAAATATTGTGGAGACAATAGCCATCTTAGGGTTTTGTAATTTGATGGATTTTTAAGAAGGTGTCCCTCTCTTAGATTCAACCCCTAAATGTATAGAAGATATGTCTCCCATTGGGTTTTCTCCTTCAAGTATTTACAGTGTTCATGCCAAAAAAAAAATTGGGTTTCCGTTACTTTGATATTCTTTACTTTTTAAATTTTGTTTAAATTTTGTCATACTTTAATTGTAGAATCCTTCTTCATATAAAGAAGACTTATGGAATCCCAGTGTGAATGATTATGTGAATATAGGGGGGTTTCCCTCATGTCAAGGTATAAAAGAAACCCTTCAATCTATAGTAGGTAATTTATCGAGTTATAAAGATACATTGTATGATTAAGAAGGGTCTTTTTACTTTAAATGAATTATACAAGTTTTTATTTTAGTCTTAGCACAATATTACTTGAGTTTCCCCTACTTGATGTATTTGCAGAGAATGGAGGAGATGTTCCTGCTAGGTCAACCCTTGATGGCTCAATTTCCAATTTTACCATCAACAAGTACAATGTATTAATAGGGTCATCTTTTCCCTTTTGTTTTTCCTACAGGCATGCTTATACATTAAGTAGGTAATTTAGTTTGGGTTTTGGTTATTTCTTCTACAAGGAAGGAATTTCATAACTGTGAACCCTTCCTACTCCAGGCAAGCCTGATGACTATTACTCTAGCCTTATACTTTCCTCCTATAGGTTTACATTGGAGACATGATTTCTTTATAAGGAAATCCCTCAACAACCGAATTTCAAGCCTGTGGTGGATACAATTTTCTATCCAGATATTGACCATACCTTGACTCCGCTCAATTTTTTGATACTTTCAGTTTATTTAGGGTATTTAAATTTTTTCTAAATAATTTATCTTCAAAATAGAGTCTTGTTGTGGAAATTTGTAAGAACTTGGATTTACGTCCATAAATCTTGTTCTATTTTTTTCTCTTAAAAATGATATCACGATGTTCTATTTTTTTCTCTTAAAAATGATATCACGATGTTACCTTCAAAACTCATAATTAACTTTGTATATCTACAAATATTTCGAAAATCAATGTGAATGCAAAACTTTATGATCTAGTGTTTCAACTTTATATCAACAATGCTTTGAAAAAGCACTTTATTCGGTGTTCAAGAACTTCAAGCTCTAATAGAGAAAGTTAGAGATGTTACAATAATAGAGGAAGAGTATGATGGTACTGAATGGAAATTCCTTATTGCAAACTATAGACATTGAAGTATAAGTAATGACACTGCATTTGTAGCCATTTTAGTTGGTAATGGAAAAATTTCATTAGTGCATCACGGCATTGTATGAATGTTAAGACAGTTCAATGTTGATAGCAAATATTTCTTTAATGATAAAGAAAGTTCATATATAGAAGTTTTTTCTTCTCAACATTGTTTCATTAAATACACTTTATTACTTTTTTTGTTTGATGATTGAGTTGAACAATGTCGTAAGCACCTACTAGAGATAGTGGTAGGCTAAAATTATTCTTGACATGATTTCATATTATTCTGTTATTTGACCCCTTTATTTTCTTAACTTTCAGAAATCAGATATATATGCTAGACTTATTTATCAAGTTTTCTTAGTATAAATGAATGAGGGGATAATGTTATCCCATTTTTATAACAAAATGGAATTACCCAAATTTTGGAGCACATTTTCAGATTCATGGTTTGCAATTACATTTTCCAAAGAGATAAGATTCATGGTTTGCAATTAACAATTTATGTTGGATAAACACCCATGGTAGATTGTTGCCTTATTGATCTATAATGTAAAAGAGCTTTTAAACGTCATTTTCTTTTGATATGAGCATTTGGTTAGTGGACACTCATCTCATAGTCCATTTTGATCAACTCTATTCTTATGATTGTTGCACAGGCATGAGGCAAGGTGCGTTCTAGCATTCTATAGTTTATTGTGAATAAGACATATAATGTTTGTGCTTAAAAATTAAAATTATAAATAAAATCTTTGTAATGTAAAAACAATTAGTTTTTTTATCAAACATATATATATATATATATATATATATATATTTCATCTGTCTTCATAGCTTGAGACTCTCTGCTAACCACATTTGAATAACTTGTATCAAGGATTAATTGCACCTAAGGTAGTTGCAGATTCTCTTAAACACAAGACTTCTTTGTTCCCTTTCCCCTCTATGCAGAAAGTATCTAACATCTTCTTTATTAAATTAACCAATTTACAAGAACCATATTCAACTGGATATAAAGGTCTTCCAAATACTTTATTATATTAAGCTAGAACACGGTCGAGTAGAAAAATTCCTTCGAATGTATTTAAAATCTTCAGAAGATAACCTTTCAAACATTTAATATCACCTAGTTCAACCCAAGGAGTTGAATTTTATGCTAGAGTTGTATCAAATGGTGTACTAGAGGGACCAACATATGTAATAGGTGATACTCAAATATATTTTCTAACATTTATTGGTGTAGAGGAAGTAATGACAATTGGACCATTATTTTGTGAAAATGAAGATGGTGACATTGGAAAGCTATTGGAGCCCCTGAAATGGCAGCAATGGCTTGTGTCGATGGTCCTACCAATTGAATTCTAGAAAAATTTACAACTATATGTGTTGAATGCAAGGTATTAGTTTGGGTTGAACTTTTTCCAAAAATATACCCATTATGTGGCATCCCTTTATAGACTTTATCCTCTTCATCATTTGGAATATTCAATTCATTGCTTGAGAAGCACCCTAGTAGATACCAAGCCAACTCAGGTGACAGTGAAAAAAATGATTTTGCAGGAACAAAACCCTCACCATACCAATGCTAGGTCAATCCCACACAAATCACCCAACATTTCAAAGTGTCGAAGAGACTCCCACTCCATATGGAATAGAAAAAACAATTGCGTAACCATGTTGCCCCAATTTGTGGAAAGTAGGAGCAAAATCAATGTCACCAGAAGTAAATAAAATAGTAGAAGGAGGGGCAATATCAAAAGTAAACAAGAACGAGTAAACTAAAATAGTTTTATCTGCTACAACTTTTTTTCCAATGGGAACATTGATAAGGTTTACCCCAATATGAAAACATTCTCTAAGTTTTTGAGGGATGTTATTAAAATTTTCATATGAGGAAAAGAAGGTAACTGGTCCTTTTATTATAAGATGCATCCATAGAACCACTTGTATGTTTCTTGCCACATCCTCTGAATTGAATTCAGAAAGAACAAAATAGTTCTCAATAGCCCAAAGTATGGCCACATACCCCATTAGAGCCCTCCTTTATAAATAAAGTCTTTGTAATGTAAAAACAATTAGTTTTTTTATCAAACATATATATATATATATATATATATGTTTGATAAAAAAACTAATTGTTTTTACATTACAAAGACTTTATTTATAAAGGAGGGCTCTAATGGGGTATGTGGCCATACTTTGGGCTATTGAGAACTATTTTGTTCTTTCTGAATTCCATTCAGAGGATGTGGCAAATATATATATATATATATATATATATATATATATATATATATATATAGATAGATATATTTCATCTATCTTCATAGCCTGAGACTCTCTGCTAACCACATTTGAAGAACTTGTATTGCAAGGATTAATTGCACCTAAGGTAGTTGCAGATTCTCTTAAACACAAGAATTTTTTGTGCCCTTTCCCCTCTATGCAGAAAGTATCTAACATCTTCTTTATTAAATTAACCAATTTACAAGAACCATATTCAACTGGATATAAAGGTCTTCCAAATACTTTATTATATTAAGCTAGAACATGGTCGAGTAGAAAAATTCCTTCGAATGTATTTAAAATCTTCAGAAGATACCCTTTCAAACATTTAATATCACCTGGTTCAACCCAAGGAGTTGAATTTTATGCTAGAGTTGTATCAAATGGTGTACTAGAGGGACCAACATATGTAATAGGTGATACTCAAATATATTTTCTAACATTTATTGGTGTAGAGGAAGTAATGACAATTGGACCATTATTTTGTGAAAATGAAGATGGTGACATTGGAAAGCTATTGGAGCCCCTGAAATGGCAGCAATGGCTTGTGTCGATGGTCCTACCAATTGAATTCTAGAAAATTGTATAGCTATATGTGTTGAATGCAAGGTATTAGTTTGGGTTGAACTTTTTCAAAAAATATACACATTATGTGGCATCCCTTTATAGACTTTATCCTCTTCATCATTTGGAATATTCAATTCATTGCTTGAGAAGCACCCTAGTAGATACCAAGCCAACTCAAGTGACAGTGAAAAAAATGATTTTGTAGGAACAAAACCCTCACCATACCAATGCTAGGTCAATCCCACACAAATCACCCAACATTTCAAAGTGTCGAAGAGACTCCCACTCCATATGGAATAGAAAAAACAATTGCGTAACCATGTTGCCCCAATTTGTGGAAAGTAGGAGCAAAATCAATGTCACCAGAAGTAAATAAAATAGTAGAAGGAGGGGCAATATCAAAAGTAAACAAGAACGAGTAAACTAAAATAGTTTTATCTGCTACAACTTTTTTTCCAATGGGAACATTGATAAGGTTTACCCCAATATGAAAACATTCTCTAAGTTTTTGAGGGATGTTATTAAAATTTTCATATGAGGAAAAGAAGGTAACTGGTCCTTTTATTATAAGATGCATCCATAGAACCACTTGTATGTTTCTTGCCACATCCTCTGAATGGAATTCAGAAAGAACAAAATAGTTCTCAATAGCCCAAAGTATGGCCACATACCCCATTAGAGCCCTCCTTTATTGGTTTCTAACTTACGTTTTTACTTGATATGTTGCATCTATAGTTCAATTTTATGTTAGAGGAATGCAAATCCTTTGCTTCTTCAGTGAGAAAAATATCTATTCTTAAAAATATTTGAGTCATTCAAAGTTTCCCTCAGAAATATTATTCTACAACAATGAAGAAACCTCTAATAGTTTCCTCTATTGTAGGTGTAAATGTAGGTGAGAAGAACAAAAAATATATGGAACACCCAACTGTGGTACTATCCATATTAATTGAATTTATTGGTGTCAAATTACAAATAGTCATGGAAGTGGAAAGGTAAGCTGAGATCGGTGCACAATAAAACCACTAGATTTTAACCTTGCTTCAAAATCTTGGTCAATCATAATAACACGATTTCTCTCCTTCATGCCTAGATGCTTAGAGTTATCTTGAGAATGGTTGCTCTAGTTTTGTTGTGATAATTTTTTCTAACAACTTCTTGGTTATAAAATGGTTTGTGAAAAATAGTGGTTTCTCAAAATCTATTGTAATTATTTTTTTAATTATCTGAAAGATTGTGAACCTAAATGGTTTAATTAGGTTTAAACAACTTATTAATGAATTTCTCCCTAATTCTTTTTCCCCTTTTATAGATAATGGAAATAAAAATGTATGTGTAACTTTGAGCTATTCTTCTCATCTATCCTACCCATTGATACCTTCCATCCATAATGAGGAAACCTTGTGTTTTGATAGCATTCATCCATAATATAAAACCATGATAGCATACTTCTCGCTCCAAAGGTCTTTTTGGGTGTCTCTTATCAGGACTAGGTGGCCTGTTAACAAGATTTTCACAATTTAATTTACTAGAAGTGTTTATTATTGTCTTTAATGTTAATTTGGGTGATAAACACTTCCTAGTGAGAATACTAGGAAGCCCAATGCCATTTATACTATGCTCATGGTTCTCTACTTTATTATCTCACATAAAATAGAATCCATTTTCAATAAAAAATCATTGTTGCACAGGCCATTGTGGGATTGAATTTTTTTTCCTTCAGTGGAAAAGGGGTGATGTATTTTCTTAGGCCTTCCTGTTCTGCTTCCCTAAGGTTTTGACACTACTCACAACTAGCACCTTCATTCAACCAAGTGAGGTACTCATCTTGGAAAGTTGAATCATTTTGTCTCCACAATCCAATATGATGTTGGATCAATCTCATGATCCTAAAAACATAGGTCATAATAGCAAGGAACTTTTAGTGTGGGCAAAAGAATATCCAAATTTAAGGAACATGACTCTTTTAGAAAAAGAAATAAGGATATTTTTTACACTGATCTTTTTTCTTTTCCATTTGTTTTCATAAGTTATCTATTGCCTGATATTTTTAACATGTAACTTAGTTGGTATGATTGTTCCTAAGGTTTTGTTGAAGATTGAATACTAAGTTCCTAAGGTGTTATTTTCTATGGCGACATTTGATTTTCTTTGTTTATACAGGTCATCTAGCCACATAGTGACCACTATTGAATGTTGAGGTGTATGTCGTATAAATATTTTATAATATACTTTATTTTATATTGAAGTATTCATCGTCTTTCATGTCTTATACTCTGCATTGTATCTTCTTTTATTTTCAGGAGAGGAACTCAATATTGATGATAAGAAGCAGCAATTGAAGAAAGAGGAGAACAATAACACTGGAGCAGCAGATGCAAAATGAGAGAGACAAGAGAATCTGTCTAGTGATAACCTTAGAGCCAATATCTTGCATAAGACACACTCATAGAGACTAATGGTCAAGCCTTCAAAGTTGGTGAATTCACTTGCAATGCTTTGGAAACACAGAGACAATGTTTTGAAATGATGAAAAAATATTTCATGTGTAAATTGTAGTCCAACCGATATTAAGTTGGAAAGTCATATTGTAATACTTGATATTTTATATAATAAAATTTATATGGCTTAAATTATTTTTATTTGCACTTGATATTATTTAGTCTTGTAATTAACATATGTAACTTTGCGTTATCATATTAGATAAACATGCACATTGTATGACATTTTTTTAAAATTTAGTCGCAAAATCATACTAATTAATTTATGTTGATTAATAATGAACACATAAAATCAATCTAAAACTACTAAATTAATAGTTTATATTAATTAATGATGAACACGAATAAAATGAATATATGACTAAATTAGTCGTTTATAATGATTATGAATGAAATTAAATGAAATGAATAGAAACTACTAAATCAGTTGTTTATATAATGAATATGAAAATACCAAAAAAAGATAAATGACTACTGCAAATGATAAATTTTTTATTAAAATGATGACTAAATTTTGCATATATATGACTATTAGTAGCTAATTTACAGTATCTTATAACACGACTAAAATTTAGTCATATTTCTTTGGTCATTAATTGGTTTCAAATGATGACTAAAATTTGCATATATATGACTATTAGTAGCTAATTTACAGTATCTTATAACATGACCAACATTTTGGTCATATTTCTTTGGTCATTAATTGGTTTTCTCGAGGATTCATATAGTAATATATTTTGTTGTATATTTGGTCATTAATTGCGACAATTAATGACTAAACCAATGAAAAATTAATGACCAAATTTATGACTAAATATACTACTAGATGGTAAAATTGAGGAAACCAATTAATGACTAAGCTAAAAATGAATAAAAGTTGGTTGCGTTATAAGATACTATAAATTAGCTATTATTGGTCACTGACTGAAAAATGGTATTTTATATGCAAATTTTAATTGTTTTTTTAGTAATTAATTAGTCATTTTGCAATAGTGTATGGGTTGGGTAGACTAAACTTTTCCCTCTCAATACATAATAATTGGATATAGGTGGATAAAAAGTTTCCAATTTTCCTCAGAGTTCGTCATGCCACTCAAGGTCTAGGAACTCACAAACTCCTAAATTCCACTACGCATGTTAAATTCTGGGTCTCAATATGGTCAAAAGGTTGAAACTTAGGCAGGAAGGTTTGCATGCGATTACTTATATTGGTGGTTGACCTCAAATTTAGAAATTAATTTTAATTAGTATTATCTCTGAGTAGATCCTCTACATGCAACAAGCAAGATTTAAGAATTCCCACTAGCTATATGCTTGAAAATTTGAAAGGTGTATGATATGGCAAGATTACAAATATGTGAGAGATTTTGTCTCGAAACCCTACACCTAAGAAAGGAAAATGTAGTGATGTATTTTTGGATTCGAAAGATATTCAAATGGACCAGAAATTGGGTGTTTCCCAAGGCTCTATATAAATTATTTCTTTGCAAATCAAGATCATTATTTTCATAGATGCATATTAAAATGACCATATTCTCCATGGGCCCTTGCCATGCGAGAAGACATAAAGTTAATCACTTCTAGTGGTGATATAATGGAAAATTCAACTATCAAAACAATGATCTCTGATATGCTTAGAATGGGAAATGATAAATCTTTTGTGCAAGGGTTTAGCACACATCACATTGGTCAGAGTTGGCACAATGATGATGGATCATTTGGAAACTCAGGTATCCAAAATCCTCAGACCCTCATTTCTACTACTATAGATGTCATTGATATTGTAAAAATTAGTATATTTTTGAATGCCATGCATTTAGTTAGAATAGATTCAAGTTTTGGACATGCAGGTGTTGGTCATGTAGAAGGTAGGAAGACTTTTTCATATTATTGAATAATATACAATGGGTTGGACATTTGATATGGAAATTTGTATGTGCAAGAAATTAATATTAAAAAGCTCATGTCACTTTTTTGTTTAGTTGGCTTGACCATTTTCATGAATTATTATCCTTGGGCTCAAAAGATTTCAGGATTTGGCCTTAGACTTGATTGTGCCATTTAGTCAACATGGGGTAGCATGATTATAGATTTAGTAAATATTATTCCATTATGTGTTGAGCCCTTTTCTTAAAAGCAATGCCTATACATGTAATTTAAAAGATTGCCATGACTCCTCACATAATTCTTTAAAGGGTGCTAGCTTAATGGAAGAGCATATGACTTATAAGAAGGAGGTTGGTGGTTCAATTCTATTATGCCCTAATATAAATTAATAAATGATATTGTAGTTTATTTTTAATTAAATACTTTTTATATTGATTTATTTCAATGGTGAGATATTTTTCTAGATTCATTACTTTATATCGTCTCTAAAGAGACAAAAGTGATATTGTATATAATTTTTTATTGTCTCTACAGAGACAATAGCTAGTATGAAAGACATATTGTCTCTATAAATATAATATGTCTTTAATCCCAACTACTGTCTCTTAAGATACAAATGAAATTTTCCCCTAAGAGACAATAATGCTTGTGTTATATATTGCCTTTACAGAGAAATTTTTTGAAGACAATAATTTGAGACACTTGCTTAAAGACAATATTTAAGACAATACACAAGTTTTTTTTGTCTCGGGTTAAGACAATTTACCTAAAAATTGTCTCAAATATTGTCTTAGAAAACCCCTTTATGTTATAGTGTCTCAAAACATAGCCTAAAAGTAATTTTCAAAGCCAACTTATTGAAAAACTATTGAGACTAGCCCAAGGACTATTGGTGTGGGCTATTTGGATGGGACGAAATCAGTGTATCTCCAATTAGAAACATGAGACTCAAGATAACATCCTTGTGTCTTGTGTTGATCCATTTTGACCTCTCTGTCTTGTGTTGATCATTTTTGGTGTTGTATTTCTCCTATGACTTCTTTAGCACCTCCTATAATTATAAATGGATTTTCCTGATCTTATGAAAGGAAAAAACATAAAGCATCCCTTGTGAGATCCTTCCTCACTCCTCCTCAATGCTAACATACTACATCCAAAAGTAAAGCTAAAAAATATTTAAAAACAATGGTGGAATACTGATTAAAGTGTGGACTGCTCTATTATAAGACTATTGTATATCGGCTAAATTTCGGTCCAAGGTCTTTGGATACTTCTAATTATAACCCCTAAAATTTTGTAACAAAGTCTTATTGAATACTTATGTTTACCTATTTTTTTGTGAATAGTGTATACATTTTCAATCATGTGTCCATATTATTCCATAATGTAGTCTGTAATGCGTTGTGAAATCTAGTTACCTTGTTTGAAATGATGCTCCTTAGTATTCCAAAATGCATCAGAGCATATTCAAAGAACAAGTTCATTCCTTATTACCCCATGATGACTTTTTAATAGAGCATGAGCATGAACTCCTTGTTTAACTTGTAAACTTCCACAAATAAGTAGTTGTGTCCCTTCTCGGTTGCTGGTAAACCTCCCATAAAGTCTATGGAAATGATTTCCCACGGATGAGTGGTTATAGGTAAGGGATGATATAGACCTCATTTTTTATTAATGGGTTCGTTGGTACAAAAGTATACATCCTCTAATGAACCTAGCTACTTGGATAAAAAATAATATCAATTTCACTTAGGATCCAACTTGGCATGTGATCTTTATGCCATGGAAATCCATAAAAGTTCTGAAAAATTATCTAAAGTGTCCAAAATTCCTATTTATTATTATTATTATTATTATGGTCTCTATCCCTAATAATATATTTTCTATTTCCACTTATTTCCAATTTGCATTCCTTTATGGTTTCCTTAATATTTTGAACATTTTTCCTTAACTCACCCTAGTCAGTGGGAACAAAGTCTTCATTTATAAAGATTCTTGACCTTTTTAAGCCTCTAGATTTACTAAGTATTCCATAGTCATGGTTATTAGAACTTACCTTCACATAGATCAACCTATCTTTATGTTTGATTATTTTTTCCAACCTCTTTTCTTTTATGAAATAAGTTGTTTTAATTTGTGATTTAATTTTTAGTTCTTCTATTACTATGGCTAGTATGTCCTTATCTTTCTCCTTTTTTATACCTACAATTATGAGATTCAATGTTCTCCACTTCTCCCCATATATTTGGTTTTCAAAATGTTTTTCCTTGTATCTTATTATTTAATAAATCTCTTTGCTATAATTGATAATTTAGAAGATAAAATACAATAATTTAAAATCTAATTAATAGGATTATCATCCAAAAATAAAATACCCTCTACTAAACTATGTGTATAAAGAAAGATTCAATATAGTGAAGAAACTAGCTTCCAAATATTTACAAATAATTGAAAATAAACTTACCCCCATAAAAAAATAGTTACCAAATTCAAATTTGACTTTGTATTTGGATTTGATTCGATTTGATATGAAAAAAAATTGAATAAAGAAAAAAGTGAGAATATACAACGTACAAATATCTCTCTTTTTTCGAAAATTTAAAATATTGAGATGAACAATCATTATATTCAAAACCTCAAGGGCGATTCATTAAATATTTCTCTCACAATAATACTTTTGTTTATTTATCTTCAGTTCTCATGCCAAAGATGTTATCTAAGATGGTTCAGAAATAATGAGGGAAAAAATGTATTATACTTATTAGTATTGATGATTCGGAAAATATATTAGAGTAAAATCCAATAATATGAGTAATAAAAACTCAAAACTGGATTTCTATGTAAAGAATGAAATATTGGATACAAGAGTTCAATGTAACGAATGAAATATTTGATATTAAATATATGATTCAATTAATCTTCACACACTGGGAAATTTATGTCTTAATCATTAAATAGATTCGTGTAAACTTTGAAAATATAAAGGCATCCTCTTTACTAAAAAGAGGAGGCATACCTTCGCTCAAAATTTCAAGTAACCATAGGTTTAATAAGTGAAGGCTAAATCCTCCACTAATAAATAGAGACTCAAATACAAAAAAAATCATATTATTAGTGCCTGTCAAGGCATAACTCTAGCAATAAATTTGTGTGTTGACCACAATTAGTTTATTGCTGCTGAATGCAATTTATAATCCTTAACTTTGAAAAACAAATATTTATTTTCAATATTAAAAAATTTGTTTTACAAACCTTTCATTGGACCATAACTTAAAAGTCTTTTCACAATACAATGCGATGTGGATAACTTTATGATCTTTTTTTTCCATAATTTCTAGATGTAATTGCAATGTTTATGCCATGATTTTTAGATATTTGTGTAGTGACTTTTCATTTTTAAATTTCATAGGAAAACCACCTAAAATTAAAATCCTTAAAAATAGCTCATGGCCACCTAAATAATATATATACCATTAAGATTTGTTGCACATTATTATTTATCTGTTATTCGACACTTTAAAAAATAAGGATACAAATGTAAATGTTTAGACTTACCGGTGGTTACTACCCACCAAAATTTATTAGGTGATTAATTTTTCCACTTCATATATCAATTTATAGTTTTTTCGAAAACATAATTTCCACTTGAGTGGGAGGGACTACAATGCCTTACAATACTTGGTAAATTCAAAATTTAAATAATTGTAAAAAATTTTGATAATGGAGTTAGCATATTTCTAAGTAAAACCAAAACTTCTCTTAACCCATCCTTATCGGATCCAAAACAAACCCAAAAAATTGAAGGAAAAAATAAATTAAATGAAACTCACAGTCCTCAGGTGAGGACACCTTGATGTTGCCACTTTTATTAAATGAAAAATAAAAAAGTACATATCTTATACAAGTGCATTTAGTTAGGGAGATAAACAACCTCCTAAGAAGTAGGATCTAGTTCCTAATTACAACTAGAATTAAAACAACCTAACTAATCATTTCTCCATTATTTTCAAGTTTCCCCCTTAATGGAGAAAGGATTTATTTCCATAACTAATATCTCCCTAAACAACTTAATTTTTATCTTCCCAAGGGGCTTAGTGAAAATATCAGCAACATTTTCACAAGTATTACAATATTCAAGAAAACATTCTTTGAACTGTATCTTCTCTCTAATAAAGTGACACTGAGCATCAACATGCTTTGTTCTTGCATGATAAACTGGATTGTTTTCCAACTTGATCTAGCTATGGTTGTCACATTTGATCATTGTCACCTTCTTTTTTTCTTCTCCAACATCTTGAAGAGTTCTCCTCAACCAAACAACTTCACAAGTTGTTTCACAAAAGCTTCATATTTTGCCTTAGTACATGACAATGATACAATTGGTTGCTTCTTGCTACTGCATGAAATGATCCCAAATCTAATGCTAAAAGCATATCCTATAGAAAATTCCTGTCATCTGGATTACCAACCCAATCTGAATCTGAGTAACCTGTCAACTCAACATCACATGAATCTGTATACTTAAGACCAAAACCATTTGTTCCTTTATGATACCCGAGTACATAGTTTTCTTCTCTCCAATGGATTTCTAGAGGCCTCTTTGTAAACTGACTTAACACACTAACAAAGTATGATATGTCAAATCTGGTTGTAGTAATATAATTCAAGCTTCCAACTAGTTGTTTATACATTGTACCATCTACCTCCTTTGAGTCATCATCAAAATGAAGTTTCACATTTTGTTGCATTGGAACAAAAGAAACTTTGTATTGGTCCATCTTAAACTTTTTAAGAAATTCTCTGACATACTTACCCCGAGAGAAAAAAAAGTATTACTAGCATCTCTCCAAACTTCAAGTCCTCAACAATAATGTAACTCACCAAGATCTTTCATCTCAAATACTTGTGACATCTACACCTTAGTTCCATCAACTAGTTTTTCAGAATTCCTGTAATAATTAAGTCATCAACATACAAGGAAATCAACACTACATGTACCTTTACATCAAATTTCGTATAAATATTTGTATCACTTTGACCTCACATAAAACCCTGTTGAATAAAGAAATAATCTTTCTTCACATACCATGACCTAGGTGTCTGCTTCAGCCCATACAAATATTTATTTAATCTGCAAATTAAATGTTCCTACCCCTTTTTCACAAACCGTTCGGGTTGTGTCAAATACACCTCCTTTAAATCACCATTCAAAAAAGCATATTTTACATCTAATTGGTGAAAGTTCCAATGGTACTTTGTAGCTAATGCAATTAATAGTCTAACAATATTTAATTTATCTATAGGTGCAAATGTTTTTGCATAATCAATGCCCTCCTTTTGTGAGTACCCTTTTGCCACCAATCTAGATTTATTATCTATATTTCCATCTTCTTTAAACTCGGATTTGAATAACCATTCAAATCCTATGCGATCTTTATCTTTAGGAAATTCAGTCAATTCCATGTTTTGTTTTTGGTGGCCTAGATGCAAGTGTAATGGGCAATCGTTCAAATCCGGAAATGATTTCTGCAAGTTTAGGTGGAATTTCCTCTTGGAATTCCTTTGGAGTATCAGTCATCTACCTCCAAACTTGGCTATTCTGCTAAATTAGCAGAACTGCTTAATTTTAGCTATAATGATAAGTGCTTTACAAATCCTCTAAGCATCGCACATCGCAAATCACATTTTCTTAATGCCAAGGTTCATTCACTCATGAAATATTGCGATGCGAAACTAATCGACGATCCTCCACTATTTGATCAAGGCACACTTTATCCAACGGTCAGTAGCGATATTGCACGGGGATCTTGCTGACGTTTACCTGCCCTTATGGAGCCGATAAGGAATATAAGTCCTCGATCTATAAAAGTTCAGGTCCGGTTTTGAAATTAACATCCGATCACTTTATGACCCGATATCTATTGGATGTAAGAGGCCATCATATCTACGGCTCACAGGACTTCAACTAGCACATGAATTAAAAACGGCTCAACCCCCGCAATTGACTGTGACCTAAAAGTTTGAAAATGATATCGACGGCTAGGAGTGAGTGTGAGGCTTCAACCACTATCAAGAAATCCGTACACTCTTACCTCTGCAGTTGCTAATCATCCAGATCTTTTACTCTGTCATTCTTCTTCCGCCAGATTTAGTTCTACTCTTTGTAAATTGAAGCTTAGCTAATTAAAACTCTGTGATTGAAACATAGTCAATTTAACTTAATACACAGTGAAAGAGAGATTAAACGTGATCACACCAGTTTATACAGAACTCCCAAACTGAAAATTCAATAATACACAGAGATACTTTGGAGGGATACAACACCTCCGAGATTGACCAATTATACACAAAAATACACAAAGATATAATTTCTGTAACTTAATCTTATATGGCTAAAACAAGCCAAATCAGTCAAAATCCCCTTATAATCATTCAGAACTTACATAAATACCATTTCATCCTAATAATCAGATCCTTAAACAATGGATCGAATCTATCTAATCTTAAACAATATCTAATCTGGTTGATATTCACCTCGAGAATCTCAACTGAATCTAAACTACTTGAATTAGTTACCAAATCACTCAATCCCTAAATCCTAGCTCAAATCCTCTCTAGAAAACTTGTAAATTGACAGATAAAGGATCCCACTCCTTTTCTTGTAAACCTTTTTTGTATTTTTGGAATAAATTCGAAGCCTTTTGTCTTCAAGCCTCATGCTCCTGCATTAGTTTTCAATTATAGATTCATTTTATTCCTTCATTGTTTTTCTCCACTCTTCATGTTCATTAACTTTGTTAAAACTCATGGGTTCTATGACATTCAAAACACTGTAACTCATCAGGGCATAGTCCTTATACCTTTCAAGTAGGTGAATCTATTGAGTAGATATCCTTTGCATTTCACTATCTTCACCCCTGTTTTATAAAGATACTTCTCCACCTCTAGGTGAATTTTGACTGCTGGTGATGTTCATATCACTAGATTCTTCCTCAAATTTTGGTTGCTCATTGTCTTCCTCTTCAGCTTTATTGTCTTCAACTTTAGGAAGTACATGTCACCTTTCATATTTGTTTTCCTTGTTTCCTTTGTCTACCTTCTCATGGAAAATTACATCTCTACTTGGAAACACTTTATGAGTAGAGGGATCAAACATTTATAAGCTTTAAATTCTGAATGGTATCCTATAAAAATACATTTGATGTCTTTAGGATCAAGTTTCCTTCTGTTCTCCTTTGGAATATGTGCAAAGGATTTACACCCAAACACCCTCAAATGATGAATTGCTTGTTTAAAACCATACAAGGCTTTGAATGGGGTCTTGATATCTGTTGGTCGATTGATCCGGATTTAAGTAGGAACGCAATAGATTACAGAGATAACCATAAATACAGAGATGCGATAACCATAAAAACAGAGATGCAGCAGAAATAATACTTCATTTCATTACTGTAAAATACTGAAATATGCTTACAAATAGAAGTAACCCAGCTAGGGCGATGGTAGCTTATCTCTGAGAAGAGGTGTGTCGGCTACATGCCTCTGAACTGTTTCGAACTGTGTTTACAATGAGGCTCGAAGGCCTATTTATTATTGAGAAACAATGGAAAACCCTTCACATCCCAAAACCTAACCCTAGAAGATGAAACGCCAAATTGTGGGCCCCGTTTTGGGGTGAGTTGGACAGCCAACTTCCCGGGGTCGCGAATTGGTCGTATTATCTCCGTTTGACGCGCATGATAGCCCGTTGGAAAGATCTCTCCGAGGACTACAACGAAAAAGACGATTTTTATCAAAAAAATCGCTGGCGGTGGATTTCCCAAAAAATGTCGTTTAGGGCCTCAAAACAGCTCCGGAAGTTTAGGACCCGAAAAACTGCTAAAAATAGTAAATTGTGCTATAATTAAGGAAACTGAAAAACTGAAAGAGACAGTTGTGGGGGTCCAAATGGGATAGGTGGGTGGCCACCAACATCCACCTGGATCATTCCTCCCCCCTTAGGAAGCAATGGTCCCCATTGCGTTGAGTTCCTCCCTGAGATGAGGAAGCTTCTGCTGAGCTGGGTCTCTAGTGAGCTGTTCTGCAATCTCTGATGTGTCCAGAAATGGTGGGAAGCATGGTCGGCGATGGTCCACATTGAACAATCGGTGCAAGCGAAGGAATGGCGGAATGGTGTGCTTCAAAGCATTGTTGCCCACAGCCTTGTTACTGGTGTAAGGATCATGTCGAAGTGGTCTGAGTCTCTGATGGGTTTTGGTAAGGCGTTCTCTCTGCAGATGTAACCAAACTTTTTCACCCACCTGAAACTTGTGTGGCACCCCTCCGGGTAAGGAGAAGTTGTTCCTGTGTTCTGTCACAACTGTATCCCTCTGTTGCTACTGCTGTGTGGAGGAACCCTTCGCGAGGGTCATGGATGTATCAACGATCTTCCCCTTACTTTGGGAGCGAATCAGACAGAAAATAAATTTCCTAGTCTGTGAGATGAGCTTGCTGCCTTCCTTAAAAGTGATCAAAGAGGTGGCGGTAGGTGGGGCTACCTCCGGTATCCTGTATAATGAATTATCCAAAGAAATGATGACAGCGCGAGGCCTTGACTCATACACAGCATGTCGCCTCCACAAGTATGGCTGGCCTAATAGTACATCACAAACATCCAGAGGTGTAACATCACACAATACCTCGTCTGTGAAGGGCTTGATACTGTAGGGAAGGCGGCACTGCTGGCGAACTTTGAGATCTCATCCTTCGTGAAGCCAATCGATGCTGTACGGCTGCGGGTGTGGTGTAGTTGGTAGGCCCAACCGCTTCACGACCTTTGCTGAAATGAGGTTCTTTTGGCTGCCACTGTCGACAATGAATTGCAGCGGCGAACCCTTCACCCACATCTGTGAGTGGAAAAGACGTTCCCCCTCCTCTGGATCTTCGGGCTCATTTTTCTGGATCTTGGCAATAGCAACAGTGGCGCTGGGATCCGCATCAATGATCTGCTTCCCTTTGTCATTCCCCTTGTCGGGTTCTGACTCAGAGTCGGAACCTGCATCTGATTCGAAAGCCTTCAACTCAGCCACTAGCGACTGCTTGGTCCGACACTCACTTGTGTTATGAGTGGGACTCTTGTGGAACTCACACCACTTTCCTGTGTCCTTCTTCGGCTTCGTGGTGTTGTTCTTTTCTTGCGGCTTCGACGGGTTGTCTTGGGTCACCCCGTCTTGGCTTTGTCCTTTGGGCTTTGGATTTGCAGATCCAAAGTCTCGCTTCTTCTGTTTGAACTTTTGCTCGATTTTGACAGCGTATCGGTATGTTGTGCCGAGTGAGGAGATGTTCAAGAACTCCATCTCTTCCTGGATGTATCTGTGTAGGCAGTAGCGGTATTTGAGTACCAGATGCAGCTCAAAATCTTTGATACCCAATTGTGTGCGAAGGGTATGAAAAATGTTTGTGAACTCTGGCACATCTTGGTCTCGTCCCTGCCGCAGTGTGGTCCATTTGATGTATTTGTCCTCATAGCTTTTGACAGGGTAGTACTGCTCCTTGATGGCATCCCGGAAGTCATTCCAAGTGGGTGCGGCTGAAAATAGTGAGCCTATACTTTCATCCTTCTGTTCGCAGTAGGTTTCCCACTAGTCCTTGACGTGGGGGGCTGCTTTGAGAAGAGCGAAAACAATCTTTTCCCGACTTGAAAATTCATGAACAGAAAAGTACCCATCGAGCAGATTTAACCATTTATCTACGGCATCTGCGTCTATTTGACCCTCGAAGATGGGGATTTCAAAATTAACTTGTACCTTAAACGGTGTGGCATTTCTAGAGTAGCTGTTGGAAGCCGATGCGTCGCCTCTAGGTAGCCGCTGAAGGATCTGCGCAAAGCTATCCATCATCGCGTTCCTTTGCCGCTCGAGGGCTTCTTCGAGCAAGATTCTGATAGGATCTCCTGCCCCCTCGTCTTTCTTCTCATCCGCCATGGGAGGTCGTCGAGATTTGCGAGGTTGGTCTTGCAAAGGTTCGACCAATTCAAGCCCTAACTCCTTATATCCCGACCTCGTTGGGGACATGCAAAGAAAAACAGAGAAAAAGCAGACCGCTCTGATACCACTGATCTGGATTTAAGCAGGAACGCAATAGATTACAGAGATAACCATAAATACAGAGATGCGATAACCATAAAAACAGAGATGCAGCGGAAATAATACTTCATTTCATTACTGTAAAATACTGAAATATGCTTACAAATAGAAGTAACCCAGCTAGGGCGATGGTAGCTTATCTCTGAGAAGAGGTGTGTCGGCTACATGCCTCTGAACTGTTTCGAACTGTGTTTACAATGAGGCTCGAAGGCCTATTTATTATTGAGAAACAATGGAAAACCCTTCACATCCCAAAACCTAACCCTAGAAGATGAAACGCCAAATTGTGGGCCCCGTTTTGGGGTGAGTTGGACAACCAACCTCCCGGGGTCGCGAATTGGTCGTATTATCTCCGTTTGACGCGCATGATAGCCCGTTGGAAAGATCTCTCCGAGGACTATGACATAAAAGACGATTTTTATCAAAAAAATCGTTGGCCGTGGATTTCCCAAAAAACGTCGTTTAGGGCCTCAAAACGGCTCCGGAAGTTTAGGACCTGAAAAACTGCTAAAAATAGTAAACTGTGCTATAATTAAGGAAACTGAAAAACTAAAAGAGACAGTTGTGGGGGTCCAAATGGGATAGGTGGGTGGCCACCAACATCCACCTGGATCATCGATAAAAGGTGCCTTTTAAAACTCCTAATTATCCTCACATTAATTATCAATCTGGGCAAGTCTTCTTATTTCAAGAGTGTACACAGTATGTGGCTGCTATTTAACTCAAAGAGTAATGTTTCCTAAATTGTAGTATAGATCTTTTAAATACAAGAGTAAACAGATGCATTTAGTAAATTCCAATTGCAATTAAAGAAAACCCAATCCTTTAACAAAATCAAATCTTACATTTATCAAAGTAACAGCAACATCAGTTGAGAGTACAGTAGTGATAACTCATCCCCCTTTAACTGATTTAATCTAAATCAAACCCAGTCTTCAATAATTAATCTAAACAACAGATGATATCAATCTGAGAGTTTCAACAGCGATAGTTAATACTCTTTACAGTTGATTATATTAAGTGGAATATTTATCTAAGTAACTTGATCCAAAATGAAAGTAAACTGAATCAACGACAATACTGCAAATTATATAAAGAAAAGAGATTTTGTCAACACTGGAAAATAATAAACAGTGAAGCGATAAAATCACAGAAAGCAAGAATACTATCAAACCATCACACTTGCAAGAATTGGAAATGTATGACACAAGAAAAGCAGTTGAATCCACCAGAGGTCGGGCCCTTAGCCGCCAGCAAACACTGCTAAGTTACTTCAGGTGACGCGAGGGAACAACAACTTTACTTATATATTAATCATCAAACTGAATGAGCATTACAATATATTCGTGTTCTTCTCGACAGCAAGAGTCTATAATTACAATTACAATTTCAATAATACAGAAATTCCTCCTCCTTTCCTTCTTACAAAACATCTCCTTTTATAATAGGAAAGGGTAAAAAGATAAATGATAAATGCGATCCCTCAAGATCTCTCAATCCTGAGGGATTCACAATAGTTTTCCAACTTCAGACATCGTTTCCTTTCTCGTGCTGATTCTTCTGATTTGCTTTTGGCCTTATCTACAACCGCCGCGTTCCTTCCTTAGCTTGCCAATTTTTGTTGTTCCTTCATAGGGAACAACATTTGTCCCTTTTGTTGTTTTCCTACATAAAGAAAGGTAATAATTAGCTAAGTTGTAACTGCAAATAATTCCTTCATTTCTTACCATAATTCCTTAATAGATTAACGCATTAAGATATAGAAAAGATAAGAATAAAGGAAAAGGATGATGAGTTTAATAGTAAATGCATACCTTTTCCATGACTCAACATACTCCCCTGCTTACCCTTTTTCATGTCCTCATGAAAAGCATGTAGTTTGTATGCAGAGCAGTCAAAGAATAAGTTGGAGAAGGAATGTCGTAAAGTGGTCTAAAACCATGATTCTTGGCCAAGAGCTCAAAGATGTGCCCTGTCTGTCCTTCAGGCAGTTCATATATAGCCCGATACCCTTCAGCAGGATACCAAACAATAGGGCTGCAGAACCAACAACCTAGCCAATAAGGACCTTCTCTTAAGATGAGATTGCTATAAGTGACAAAGTGTTCTGCAGCCAATTTAAAATTTTTATAATTAAATGGCTCTCTATTCTGTACATTACTATTGGAGACTGTCCACCTGAGCTTGGCTACAGCCAAGGAGCTTTCCTGAATGGAGAGGAAGTATTCTACTCCCTTCTAGACAATCTCTTTCTGAATAGGCCCCAAAATTTTGATTACTCCTTCCCTTTTCATCAGACTTTTGTGATTGGCCAGCATTTGTAACGGGTGTTTTGGTTCACCTCTGACCCAAAGGTCTAGTCCATTCTCCTGCCTCTGGAACGTGTTATGAGCCTTGAACCATTTCAATTGATTGACAGCAAATGAAATAAAGGCTTGGAATTGCACATCCCCCACAAAAGGATTGGGGTTCTTTTCAACTTCTTCCTCTAATACAAAATTATGTAGATAAAATTCATACAATGATCTTTGAACTTTTACCCCATGTTGTTTGCAACAATTTATGAAATCCTCAATTGTTTTTAATTCTATCAGTTTTCCAGCCCTGACGGCTTTGATTTTTAGCTGCAAGTATCTTTCAAGCAAAAATAAGGCATAATTATTGGCAGGAGATCTGCATGCCAAGACATCAGTGTACAATGAGCAAATAGTGTTCGTTTGACTCATGACCTTCTCTAATCTGAGCTTCATTTTCTCAATTCTTTCTTCTGCCTTTCAGTATTTATTGAAGGTCTCACTTTCTGATGTATTCATGTCCCAAAGTTGCCTCTGTAATTCTTGGTATTTTTGCTGGGAGACAGTTTCCAGCTCAAGCCGTTCTATGGTAAGTCGAGCCTGTGCTAAATCTTATTGAAGATTCAATATACTGGGTTCATTGTTCATCATGATATCTTTGGCTTGAATGGTTGTCTACGTACTCTTGCTATGAGAAGGAATGCCTATTGTTTGTGTTCCTTTATTATGGGAGGTCCATGCCTCCATCTGGGTAGCCATGCTGTAGGAGGGTACCACCTCCATCTGAATAGCTAAGTCATAAGAAGGTATAGCCTCTGTCTGGGTAGCTTCTTCTGCAAGAGTTGCATGTTGTTCCTTAACAAGTTGAGTGAGTGTGGGCTTAGTTTGAGTCCCTGTAGCTTTTGTTTCATATAATTCAGTTTGAACTGTTGTGTTTATTGTTTCCAGGAATTTGTCTGGAACTTTCCCCGCTGATAATTTTCTTATCTTTCGTCTAAGCCTCTTTACTGTTTTCCGCAGCCTCTGTTGTTCCTTCCTAAGCTTTTTAATTTTGTCTTTATGCTTTTTAGGAGGAACAACTATTCTGTTAATCGTCTCTGCTCCTAACGAGCTTGGTTTCTCATCTTGGCTTTGTTCTACAAGAACGGTGTCCCCAAATTGGTAGTCATCTTCCTGGTTTATTTCTATTTTTTTTGTTTGGCCTATATTCTCTATATTTAGGCCTACCTGGCTGGGTTCTCCTAGAGGCATATCACCCGATTGGTTCACCTCTTCTTGAGTGGCTTCTGCCCTTGTTTCTGCTTCACAGCTTACATTTTCTGATATAATTCTATCGTGGCCAGAGTTCTCTGTAGATTGGGTCACTTCAATGTTAAAATTGAGCAGGCTTTCAGGCTGTATGAAATCATCCATATTGGCTAGGATCTGGGCCAATTTTATATCATGCATTGAATCACCTGGGGGACTTGATGTTGAGGGGAGTTCTGATTCATTTCTTTCTTCTTCTCCAAAATGCCTTGATTCTTCCTCATGGTCTGACTCAGGGTTATCCTGGCCTTCTATCTGCAATTGCTATTCACTTCCTGGGCTAGACAATTCTATGGGTTGGCTAATGTTGCCGTGGGGGTTTTCGGCCGCTCCTAAGTTTGTCCTCAGCCTAGCAGAATGTCTGCGCTTTTGGGGAATGTTTGCTGTAAGGGTAGTCCTCTTCCTTTTCGAAACAGGGTTAGGCGCAGGCAAAGCTAAGCCCCTTCAATGGAAAATATTAATTCCTCCCAACTTGATTGCTACTAGGCGAGGTTGTAACTCACTATCAGCCTAATCAAACAATGGTGGCTTACAACAGTTTCTATGTGTTGGGGCTTTTTTATCCTTACAGCAGTATCATGCAGTAGAAAATTCAAATATGCAGGTAAATTCACAGCACACTTTTTAGGACTGCTAAGAGTTTAAGTTGATGCCGCCTTACCACGTCTTTTCGCCCGTCACATGTGATATAATTCTGGATGACTCTAGCTAGTTCTCCCCATGGTTCTCCAAGGGATGATGGTCGAACTCCTTTGCCTTTGATGATCAGGTCATGTCCTTCGTCCTTAAAGACTGCAATAGCATCCCGCAACTTCAATCTTTTGTTAGTCCAAACTGGTCCTTCTGCTAGCAATCCAGACACTTCAGCTATCACAACCTCTGACACTGTGATTTTCCTCCCTCTTATCATAGATTGTCCGTTCTATAAATTTTGTAGGAATTTAATGGCAATTGCTTCATTGGGTTGCTGGAATTGTGTGAAGTATGTTATCCACCCATCTCGAGCTAGAATTTCTCTGGCTGCATCAGAAACAACCAGTATTAGCAGCTCCCTGCACACTGTTCTTCCTCCCATACTACCTAGATTCTACAAACAGTTAGTGTAGCAGAGATATCACAGCAATAGATAGAGCTGAGTGATGGAACAAGAATTTGTTATAATGGTTATTTCGGATGATACTTTACAAGCATAAATATCGTTATCTAGGACTCGCTATTGTAACACATACTTCGTAATCATGGAATGTTGTATTGCCCTGCACAATCGAATAAAGGACTGACACACATACATAAATACACTGGAGGTTGCTCCTCGCCCCCCTTTGAAATGATAGGTCGCCTTCGACCGAATGAGTGAAGGAATGACATGTTGGCGGCGAAGTACAGGGGTGATAAAAGTGGTAAGGTACGCATATTAATGATAGGATCGCAAAAGATATCGAAGTGCTAAAATCAATGCATATAACGAAAATTATCAATAAGTGTGGAGATGCCGTGAGGTGATTCAAAAAGGAAAAATGACAACTTCTGCAGGAAAGATACTTTGCCGTCATCATTCCACTTAAAGCTACTATGATTGATTTTTAAAAGATATCTCATGCATAAGGGTTCAAAAATAGATTAGGAACATAATCTCTCTGTAGTAAGGTTAAAAAATAAGAAAAAGGAGTTATAATAACTATTGATGTTGAAAATACGACTCCAATACCATCAGCAGAGCTTTTGTTGCTCGCAGGCGTTTATAGCCTCGACAGAGTTGCTTTTTCACCCTTTGGAACCATGATCCTCTATGTATAATTAGGGAAGTGCATTATGATGTTAGAGTAGAGACCAATGTGCTAGCTTGGTAACCATATGAACACATTGCCATTCACTGGGAAGGAGCGAAAGGTGGGTAGGTCGGCTCATAATGAGACCTCCTGTTCCAAGGACTTTTTCTTGATGCATCCATTGGATCATATCCCTGGTGTGGTGGCCATAGTGGGAATGCCACTTCGCTGCTTCCTTATGATCATGGTAGGTTGGCTCGTGATGAGACCCCCTATCCTCCATCTGTAAAAATCATAGAATTGTTAGTAAACATTTCTTTTTTTTTTAACAACACTTCCTATTTATATATAGAGGGTGGCTCAACACTCCTTAGGAGTAGGGATGGTGGAAGAAGTCTGAACATATCAATAGAAAAAAGTATGCCCTTAACCTTATTTGATGATAATGAATAGAGAGAATTATAGGGGTTAGGGGAGAACCCGCATGGTACAAATAATCAATCAATTCGATTTATAGTGAAAATGAGGACAGTGAAGTGGTATATATGGTTGTGTCCTTTCTTTTTCAATCAATACAAAGCAATCTTATTAAAGATGATAATATTCGATTGCTTGTTCCAGTAAACTTCAGATTTGTATCCTTACATATATATTTGTATACTTTCCTTATAGAGGATCATAAAGAGTGAGTGAAGGAAAGAAATGATATTCACAAAGTGCTTATTTCCTAAAGGAAACAGCAAAAGAAAACCTCACACAAAGAGTGTTGTTCCTTATAGGGAACAGCAAGAAAAGACACACAAAAAGGTGTTGTTCCTTAGAGGGAACAGCAGCTGTTCCCTGTAAGGAACAACAAATGAAAAATACATGCAGATGGTGTTGTTCCCTGTAGGGAACAACAAAAGGATATATACACAAAAGTGTTGTTCCTTATAGGGAACAACAACTGTTCCTTAGGGGGAATAGCAAGAAGAAAAAATGCACATTGAAACTACTATTCCTTAGAGGGAACAATAGTTATTCCCTATAGGGAACAACAAAGGAAATACATGCCAAAAAAAATCATTGTTCCTTAGAGGGACAGTTGTTGTTCCTTAGAGGGAACAACAGCTATTCCTTGTAAGGAATAGTAAAAAGAAAGAAAAAAACTAGATGCGAAATTCATGTTCCTTAGAGGGAACAACAAGAAAACGAATAGACACGAAATTGATGTTCCTTAGAGGGAATAGTAAGAAAACGAATACACATGAAATTGTTGTTCCTTAGAGAGAACAACAGTTGTTCCTTAGAGGGAACAATGGCTATTCCTTAAAGGGAACGACAGTTGTTCCTTCAATGGAATAGCAAGAAAAAAAATATACATGAGACTATTGTTCCTTAGAGGGAACAACAGTTGTTCCTTAGAGGGAACAACATAAAGGGAACAACATGAAAAAAAAAAATGGGAAATTGCTCGCAAAATTGCTGTTCCTTAAAGGGAACAACGGTTGTTCCTTAGATGGAATAGTACCTGTTCCTTAGAGGGAACAATAAAAAGCAAAAATTGCACATGAAATTGTTGTTCCTTTAGAGGGAACAACGATTGTTCCTTGGGGGGAACAGTAGTTGTTCCTTAAAGGGAACAGCAAGAAAATCTGCACACAAAATTGCTGTTCCTTAGAGGGAACAGTGGCTATTCCTTAGAGGGAACAACAAAGGAAAAGTAGAAAAAAGAACTTATATACAATTTATACAAGCAAATTCAATCAAATAGAAAGGAAAATTTATGTAAAAATTTCAAAAACAACTAAATTTTTCACTTAGACCGATGTTGTGGACGGGTTTCCCCTCTCAGCAAGAATTTGTATGGTGGAGTCTTCCCGCAATTGTTGGCAAAAGGACTCCCTGGTAAGCGGTTTGTGATAGAGTCATACTCGATGTCCATTCGCTTTAAAAGAGTAGCCAGACCCATCAATGGTGGCTAATGTGAGGGTGCCATTACCATGCACCTCTTGTATCTCATAAGGCCCTAACCATCTATTCTGGAGTTTTCCCGGGAAATCCTAGAACCTAGAATCGTACAGGAGTGCCCAATCTCCTTCGTGGAATATATTCTTCTTGATAAGGGCATCATGCCATTTTTCTCTTTGTTGTTGGATCAGTGCAGTGTGCTGAAGAGCTGATAGCTGGATTTCATCCAATTCATTGATTTGATGTAGCCTATTAATCTGTGCTTCATTTAAGTCCAAGCCTACCTCCTGAGCTATCCTTAATGTCTGGATTTCAAATTCGATTGGGAAGATAGGTTCTTTGCCAAACACTAGCTGATATGGGGAATATCCCATGGTATTTCTCCATGTCGTGCGGTATTCCCACAGGGCTTCTAGTAATCGGGTAGCCCAGTCACGTCTATGTGATTCAATTGTCTTTGTGAGTATTGCCTTGATTACTTTATTGGTGCTTTCTACCTGGCCATTTGCCTCCAGGTGGTATGGAGTTGTGATTTTGTGCATGATATGATGATTTTTTAATGTTGCAGCAATCTTATGGCTTATAAATTATGGCCCTCCATCCGTGATTATTTCTCTAGGCAAGCCATATCGAACGAATAGTTGGAAAAGAAAGTGGATTACCAAGTCCTCCGTTGCCCTTGGTAATGCTTCTGCCTCCATCCATTTAGTCACATATTCTATTGCAACTAGTATGTATGTCTTTTGATTAGATGATGGGTTTATTGGACCAATGAAATCTAACGCCCATCGTTCAAAAGGTTCAATGACTAATTGTGGATGCAGGGGCATCTCATCAGACTGCCCAGGCCATCCCATTCTTTGGCAATTGTCGCATGCCTGGAAAAACTTCTTGGCGTCTTTAAAAATGGTGGGCCAATAATAGCCCGTCTATAAGACTTTGTGACCAGTCCTGCGGTCTGCAAAATGACCACCGCAAGGCCCAGTGTGGCAAGCTTTCAGGATGTCGAAGATTTCATCTTCCCTCACACATCTTAGAATGTGCATATCGGCCCCTGTATGAAATAAATATCCTCTGATCCAAGAGAACCAAGTGTTACGCTGTACTATTTGTTTTCTTTCATTAGGCGTCAGGTGCTTGGGTAATTTTCCCACTGTGAGGTAGTTTGCGACGTCCACGTACCATGATGTTTTCACGGTGACAGCAAATAAGTGTTCATCAAGGAAATGGTCTTCTATTGTTGCCAAGTCATCTATCTTTAGCATTCATGAAAGGAAGTCTGCTACTGGATTTTCTTTTCCTGGTCGATCTTTGATTGTTATGTCGAATTCCTACAAAAGGATCAACCATCTTGTCACTCTTCCATTTGTAACAGGTTGATTAGCTAGATATTTAATAGCAGATTGATCAGTGTACGAAACCATAGGGTATCCTGTTATATAATGTCTAAGTTTATTGATAGCATAGATTACAACCAAAAATTCTTTTTCAATCACAGTATAATTTAATTCAGCAGGAGATAGATTTTTGCTGATGTAGTATATTGCATATGGCTTCTTATCTTCCTCCTAGCTGAGAACTACTCCAATGGCCATATCTGAAGCGTCAGATGAAATCTGGAATGGCAAATCCCAGTTTGGGCCCCGTAATATTGGGGCTATTGATACAAGCCGTTTTAAATCTTCAAAAGCAATGTCACATTTGTTAGTCCAAATGAAATCGATATTTCCTGTTAATGCATATAATGGTGTAGCAATTTGAGAAAAATTCTTTATAAATATTCTATAATAGCCAGAAAATCCCAAGAAACTGCATACCTCAGTTTGTGTGGAAGGGGTAGGTATTAAAAGAATTATCTGAATTTTTGCTGGATCTACCTGAATTCCAGCTGCTGAGATATAGTGACCCAAGATGAGGCCCTCGGTCATCATCATGTGGCATTTTTCATGGCTTAAACAGAGTCTGGTAGCAATGCATCTTTACAGAACTTTCTCTAATGTTTGTAATGCCGACTCGAAGTCATCTCCATAAGGTGTAAAGTCATCCATGTATACCTTGAGCCCTTCATTTATCAAATCTAAAAAAATGCTAGGTATAGCCCTCTAGAATGTCGCAGGTGCATTGCACAGCCCAAAAGGTAAGACCCTGTAAGAAAATGTCCCCCAAGGGTAGGTAAAGGTAGTCTTATCCTTGTCTTCAGGGGAAATATGAATTTGATTGTAGCCGCTGAAGCCGTCTAAGAAAGAAAAGAATTTTTTTCCTGCCAATGTGTGCAAGACTTGGTCAATGAATGGAAGGGGAAAATGGTCTTTTTAGGTTGATTTATTAAGCTCTCTATAGTCAACACATATATGCCACTTTCCATTATTTTTAGGCACCACTACTAATGGAGAAACCCATTTGCTATTAGATATGGGATAGAAGAAATTCACATCTAACAGTTTTTGTAGTTCAACTTTACCAATATCTTTAAGGTGAGGGTTTAATCTCCGTTGAGGTTGTTGAATGGGCCTAGCATCTTTCTCTGTATAGATGTGGTGCATGCATAATTGGGGATCAATCCATTTCATGTCAGGGTAATCCCCTGTGAAGGCCGCTTTATATTTTCTCATAAGTTGAACAAGCTTCTGCTCCTGGTTAGCAATCAGGTTTTTGTTAATATTTAAAGTTTTCCCTAGCTCAATTTCTATGGTTTTGTTGTTATAAACAGAATTTGTTGGTATTGATTGGTCATTAATGTCTTTTAAGGGAGCTTCTTCTATTTCGTTATCGAGGGATGCTTCGATCATGTGACATTTTGGATGGGATACAGCATCTGGTTGATTAATTTAAGTGTTAATGATGTCATCTTCTATTTGATCCTTGAATTCGAGAGCATCTTCTATAGTTAGCGGTGATCTAATGTTTTCAGTTAGATATGATACAGGTTGTTTTCTAGTTTTTATTATTGTTAAACTTGGCTGAGCTGGAGGATATAAGGCTAAATTCTTCACATTGCTTCCTCTTGCTATAGTCATGCTGCCTGTTCGACAGCTTATGTAAGCATCTGCGGTTGCTAGCCAAGGTCTACCTAGAATTAGGGGATGTCCGTCTAGCCGGTTTCTAGGATTGATGATCAGGAAATCTGCTGGGTATTCCCAAGAATCTACAAACACCATTACATCCTATAATGTGCCTTCTGGTTTGACTACCGATCGGTCAACCAGTTCCAACAAGGTCGTGGTTGGGTCCAAGGATGTAATGCCAAGCTTTTGACAAGTTGTTGTTGTAAGAATATTGATTGCTGCTCCTAGGTCGACTAATGCATTGGGGAAGGAGCATCCATTTATTTGCACCGTGACTATAGGGTTTCCTGGGTCTTCATATTTTACAAGTGTTTCTCTGCCTGATAGTAAATCAGATAAAGTACCGACTACATGGATGGTTGGGGTTGTTTTTGTTTTCCTCTTCAGCTTTTTCATACACAATTCCTTAATAGTTTTTGCATAAATTGGAATGTCCTGAATAGCCTGGAGGAGAGGTATTTTTACACACAAATTTTTCAATTCTCCCAGAAGATCAAATTCAGGATATTCGATTGAGTGGGGTATAATTAATCTCTCTGGGAATGGTGGAGAAGAGGTGATCATTTGATCATGAGTTTTCTTTTTAACCATGTTCTCGACTTGTGGTGCTTGTTCTACAGGTAATGGATCTTCAATTTGTATATGTTTATCCCCCTCTGATTCTATTATCCATCCAGACCTTAATTGAAGGTCATTACACTCCCTCAACTCGGTTTTTGGCTCTGGTCCTTCAATAATTTTCACAGATTGAACCAGTCTATTGTTGGAGTTTGGGTTGGGTTGGGCTTGGAGCTGCGGTCATAGGTTGGTCTGAGGGTTTTATTGCAATGTGTAGGGTGCTGGCAGTGTAGGTTGAGGTAGGGGGATTGTTCCTGCTGGCTAGTTTGTAGGTCTTTTACAGCTTGACTGCCAATTCTGGTTCTGTGAAGTGGAGGGTGACCATTGAGATTGATATGCATTATTCTGCCAGAATGGTGGGAAGTAAGAGGAATTTGGCCAATTGTTATTTTGATTTGATTGGTTAGGCCAAGGTGGCATAGAGAATGGTTGTTGTGACCAATTGGAAAAAGGTGGCTGGTTCTGCCATATAGCCCCTAGGTATTGTTGTGAATTATATTGTGAAGGTTGAAAGAAAGAAGACGGATCAGTAGGAATACCTATTTGTCATGGTTGCCATTGGCGACACTGATTTAACAGGTAGATTGGTTCTATTTCTTCCTCTACCTCCTTATAGACTACTTTTAACCCTGGGAGTGATGGGCAGCTTTCTATGGCATGATCTTTAGTACATATGGCACAGGTTTGCACCATATCTAGTGGGCACTCTTTGTGACTATGCTTCTTCCTGCATCTAGGATAGAATATCACCAAGTTTTGTTCTGCTTTTTCTTGGCTTGCATAATCTCTAATTGTGTTGTCAAAGTTCCCAAAATATCTGTTTTGAAATCCTCTAGCAGGTTTCCAATTTCTGCACGAGTTATACCTCCACCAGAGATTTTGTTGTCCCTGGTGGTCATGTCGCGTTTTGTTGGTTTCAATCTCGTACTGCCTCTTGAGCACCTGATACACAATTTAATAATATCAGCATAGTCTTCTTGATATATATCACCTTTACCCATAATATTTAATGTCTCTATCCATTGTTCTTTCATCCCTTTAATCAGTGTAGTTTTTAGCATATTATCAGGCAAAGGCAGATTTGCATAGGGGGACCACTGGAGGTTATATTGAAAATGTTCCACATATTCTTCTAACATTTCATTGGGTCTTGCTACCATTTGGAATATTTCGTCTTTCAATTCTCTAGATCTACAATAGTCCTGATATTTTTTAAGGAAAGTGGTTTTCATTTGATCCCAATCATTTATTGTGCCCCCACCTAATCCCATAAACCAATGAAAAGTTGTTCCTTTTAATGTAGAGGGAAACATCTTTAGTTTTTGGGGGTCGGTGGTATAATCATAACCCCTACATAATACATCAAATTCAAACAGAAATGCATATGGATCCTCTGATGTCAATCCATGAAAGGTGGGAATATTTTGGAGAGGGATAGCTTTCATGGGTGTGTTGACAGCTGTGTCAATGATGGGATACTGCAATGTAGATGTCTGGGTTGTTTGTGGGTTGTTGGACATTTGATCAAATATATGCCAGTACCCTTCCGAGATCTCTAGAGATTTATTCCTAGGATGATTAGAAGGGGTGGAAATGATCTTAACAGCACTCTCTCGGTCTGAGATACTGGATGTTCCTTGTTGAATTACTACCTGAGGGTATCTTGGCTCCTCTGTTTCCCCTGTTTCTCTTCCTCCTTCACGAATATTACAAGAATTCCCTTCTTGTGAGGAAAGTGGGTGCGAATTTTCAATTTCTTGAAAACTCTGCTCAGTCCCTATTGTTTTGCTATGGACCTCAGCATAGGCTACAAATGGTGAGCCTGTGGCCCGAAGGGAGACAGTAGGTTGTCTGGAAGCAACGTTTCTGGGACCTACTGATGGCTGAGATTCGGATTTCTTTAAGATGTCATCTATGAAAGTTGATCGTCCAAGGGTCATCGGTCCCTTAGATCTGTCGGGTTTGGGTAGTGGAATTGGATTGTTTTCGGGTTTTTTCTTCTTAGTCATTCATGCAAATAATTCAAATGTTTATCTCTACCCTAAGTTCCTAACAATTCTGTTGGAAAGCGGGCAGGGGAGCAGGCATTTTACGTGCTTCATACACAGGTTCTTACCTTTCGTTTTTAATACCCAGTTCTCTCTCAACAGACAAGCATCAAATACCTACTTCAGTTTTCTGTAATTGTGCTGAAAAGCGGGCGGAGGAGCAAGCACTTTACTTGCTCGTTACGTAGGTTCTTACCTTCCATTTTCAATACCCAATTCTTCTTCAACAGCAATCATCAGATGTACATTACTCTTTAGAAATGGCTACACTCTCCCTGGCAACGGCGCCAAAATGTTGGTCGATAAAAGGTGCCTTTTAAAACTCCTAATTATCCTCACATTAATTATCAATCCGAGCAAGTCTTCTTATTTCAAGAGTGTACACAATATGTGGTTGCTATTTAACTCAGAGAGTAATGTTTCCTAAATTGTAGTATAGATCTTTTAAATACAAGAGTAAATGGATGCATCTAGTAAATTCCAATTGCAATTAAAGAAAACTCAATCCTTTAACGAAATCAAATCTTACATTCATCAAAGTAACAGCAACATCAGTTGAGAGTACAGTAGTGATAACTCATCCCTCTTTAACTGATTTAATCTAAATCAAACCCAGTCTTCAATAATTAATCTAAACAGCAAATGATATCAATTTGAGAGTTTCAACAGCGATAGTTAATACTCTTTACAGTTGATTATATCAAGCGGAATATTTATCTAAGTAACTTGATCCAAAATGAAAGTAAACTGAATCAATGACAATACTACAAATTATATAAAGCAAAGAGATTCTGTCAACACTGGAAAATAATAAACAGTGAAGCGATAAAATCACAAAAAGCAAGAATACTATCAAACCATCACACTTGCGAGAATTGGAAATGTATGACACAAGAAAAGCAGTTGAATCCACCAAAGGCTGGGCCCTTAGCCACCAGCGAACACTGCTAAGTTACTTCAGGTGACGCGAGGGAAAAACAACTTTACTTATATATTAATCATCAAACTGAATGAGCATTACAATATATTTGTGTTCTTCTCGATAGCGAGAGTCTGTAATTACAATTACAATTTCAATAATACAGAAATTCCTCCTCCTTTCCTTCTTACAAAACATCTCCTTTTATAATAGGAAAGGGTAAAAAAATAAATGATAAACGTGATCCCTCAGGATCTCTCGATCCTGAGGGATTCGCAACAGTTTTCCAACTTTAGACATCGTTTCCTTTCTCACGTTGATTCTTCTTATTTGCTTTTGGCCTTATCTGCAACCATCGCATTCCTTCCTTAGCTTGCCGATTTTTGTTGTTCCTTCATAGGGAACAAAATTTGTCCCTTTTGTTGTTTTCCTACATAAAGAAAGGTAATAATTAGCTAAGTCGTAACTGCAGATAATTCCTTCATTTCTTACCATAATTCCTTAATAGATTAACGCATTAAGATATAGAAAAGATAACAATAAAGGAAAAGGATGATGAGCTTAATAGTAAATGCATACCTTTTCCATGACTCAAAAATATCATGATACGTTGTTGGAATTTGGTTCTTTAAATAAATTATAGTACTAATGGCCTTTCCCCAAAAAGAAGTTGAGAGATTCTTACTTTTGATCATACTCCATGCACACTCCACCAACGTTCATTTTTTCCTTTCTGCAACACTATTATGTTATGGAGTGTAGGGTACTGTAAATTGCTACACTATTCCATGATCCTTGTTGTACTTGATGAAGTTCACCAACCTATATTCTCCCCCTTGATCTGAATGGATGATGTAACATCCCTGGTCAAAAATTCATGTAAAAAAAATATAAGACCAAGGTCATGGGACACATATTCCAGGTTGAATGATGCGAAAAACATCCTAGTGGGGTGTCACTTCAGTTTATTAATGGCTAAGGAACTTAGCAAAGGAAAAGGCAAAGGCTTTGGAAAGGCAAGAGGCATTATTTGGCATTTATTTTTGAAAATAATGGAAAATAGGAGAAAAGGAAAGTGAAAGGTCGCATGTTTCATGTGAGGAGTAAAATGAAGGAAAATAATGGAAAATTAAAGAAAATAGAGGCCTCAATGATAAAAGGGCTTCTAAGGATTAGTTCATCGACTTTTGTGAGTTCATTTTTGGAGCTCTCTCTCTATTCTTTCTCTCTCACACTCTTGGCCACTTAGACTTTTCTTGGAGCACTTCAGAATTGGATCAGGAAGAGAAAAGAAGGTAAAGGAAAGCAAGGACCAAGCAAGGAAGAGAAGGATCTAGAAACTACAACGGGATTATTTGCAAATATCGATTTTCATGTGTGATTTTCTTGCTAGATTTAGCATGCATGGTTATGCATGTTTTTTCTTTGTTCTATTAATGTCATGGGCATGGGTTTTTCTAGGTGTGACAATGTTTTATAACCTAGCTGCGACACCCCCTCCTCCCACATCTACCCAAGTAACTGACCAACCGGGGTAAACATGCGACAAGAGATGCCACTATAATCGATTCAACCTTCATGGTGACCTTAAGGAAATGGAATCGATGGAAACACATCAACCAGACCTTATACATCAACAACAACAACCCCATGAAACATCTTAGCCATTCAGACATCCTGCCCCTAGGCCCCACTGACCTTTTAAGCATCTTAACCTCTGGACACTCTCATGCTATGGGCATGCCAGTGGCCAGGGACCTTTGGATGCTCTCACAAGCTTGCATGCTAGTGTCCAGGGACTTTTCCTAGCAGACTTGTGCCAGTGTCCATGGAATTCATGGCACTTTTCTAGTATAGAATTCTCGCCATTTCCTGGAACTTGTTATAACTTCCAAAAACCATCAAAGACATGATGACAAAGCTAATAAACTATAAATAAGCTTCAGGACTAAGCCTGACCATCCCCAACCAGGACTAACATTCTGTCAAACACTTGGAATCAATGAAAACTATAGGTCTAGGATACAAGACAGAGCATGAATGATTGGAAACACTTATGAAACATGAAAAGAAGGATCACCACCTTATCCATTGAATTGTTATAACATAAATTAAGTCTTGCATCCATCATCTTAACATTCACAAGTAAATACATGAAATAACCATGACATGAACCAATCAATTAACCATGCTCATAACCAGCATAAAACTATGTAAATATCGAAGATATGACAGCCATTAAATCCACAATATAAGCAAGTGCAAAAGTAAGAGAACTTAGATTTCATTAATCACAGGAAAATCTGACCAGGTTTGGGACTTCCACGTACCACTCAACCATAGACATGGCTGAACCAAATATTTCTTTGAGTCAGTCACCCCATGCCATATTCCAAGCATGAATGTGGGATCTCATAGAAAACCAATCCAAAAACATCCAAGGGAATCCAAAGGTTAAACCACCTCCACCCTCATCAAATCATGATCACTCTAAAACCATTGCTCTGTTCACAACTGAACCAAACTTGGAATTCCATCTGGAATCCAACACTATCCTTGAGGAATTTTCTATCTCCTTGTCTCTCAGGCTTTACTGCAATCCAATCCCCAATCATTAGGCCCTAAAATGAGACCAGTCTCTCAGGATTTATCGCAATCCAAACTAATCTGAAATCACTCGTGAATGATCTCAGTTAATTAATGAAGGTATTACATACTCATGTGCTGGGGTGTGTCTATGTTATTTTAAGCAATGGATCGATAAGATTGTGAAATACACAGACACTTGAAACAATAAGAGAAACATAGTGAGCAAATACAGAAAACAACAAATCTAATAAGGAGTTCACCCAATCCTCCTGGGCTACGTCTCCTGGTCCAGCTTCAGTGGTGGCCTTTTCTATTGTGTCTTAAACAAAGATTTTACAATAAGGAGCTCAATTTGAGTCTCACTTAAAATATGATGATCAGTAGGGTGGTACTTGGATCCCCCAAGCCTCTAGAGTACACAGACTCCCCCTTAGTGAATCCCGACCTCAACTGGTCTCAATGGTATGAGCCCAATTTGGTACTCAATACCTGACAGGTATACACAGAGGAGTTGCTTAAACCTCTCAAGCCTTCTCTGTAGTTCGTAGACCCTCAGACTCTCTCTGTCTCTGTCTACTCAATGCTGCCTTTGCTCAGTCGGTCAGCTTAGCTTCTCTGTTCTCTACAATTCGCTTATTTTTCTACTTTTGTTCCCCCTATTCTTTGTCTGTTCATGGCTTAAAGCCAATCTACTCCCTGACTGTTCGTTTCCTCTTCTCGGCTCTCTAGATTGCCTGCCTTGGTCTGCTAGAATTCCCCGATCTGCTTCATCATCGCTGTGTAACGCTGCACAAAGAGGTGGCCACTTGTCGCCATATGAATTGTGTGTCAGTTTTCTTTTGAACGGTCGTTATTTCCGTTACTGCAGGATTTTGCCATGAAACTGATCCTTCTGCCAGCTCATTGGTCATGCTAGACCTCAAATCTTTATGTGCCTCAGTCTATTTTCCCGTCGAATCTGGTCATCCATTGGGTTAATTCTCCACCATTGATCTGGAGCCTCCAAATCCTACGGTCTCCATCTATATCGCACGGGTAAGTTGCTCGACCGTTACTCACGCGATGTAAGCAGTTTTCTCTCTCATCTGCTGGACACGTGTCGCCCAGTGTATGGCATCGCGCTGAACTCGGCCAAACCCGCTTACCGCTCGAAGTGCACACGATATCCTACCGATTTTGGGCGCGGGACCTACCTTCTGACGTTTTCCGCACGGTTTCCTGTTTTCCTTCATGACCGAGCACTTGGGGCTTTCCTTCTCTGAGGGTTTTGTCCTGCGATACGCGATTAGCACTTTGACCAAGGGTCCTCGTTGTTCTGTGCAAGCCAATCACGTATCAAAAACTGCCTCTGTTTCTGGATCTGGGCTTCTGATTGCCAATTTCACGTAGCAGAAACTGCCTCTGTTTCTGGATCTGGGCTTCCAATTGCTAATTTGCGTCCATGTGCGTTCTCCATGGGCCAATGGTCAGCACGCTTCGACCGAGAGTCCTCGTTGTTCCGTGCAGGCCACAATTGCCATTGTCCAAAGGTCATTTCTGATACTTGTTATTCATAAGATTTGATTCGACATAATTTTGAAATAGTCATGAGAAATGTTTAAGGATCCAATTCAGATCACGTCCTTCACACTGAAAAAGCTTTTGGACCACCAAAAGTTGGTTTTCAAGAATCGACTAAGTGAGGGTATAACTATCTCACTTGTCCAATCTCTATCCATTTTGCACTGCTTGGCTTTGAACCCTTGAGTCCAATCCTAAGGTACTCAACATCTCCCATACGCGTCGTCCTCACCTTCCTATCCAGAACTGTGTCTTCCTGCAATTCATTGAGATATTCAGGTAACAAATCATCAATAGAAGGCAATTGACTTTGCTCTTCGTGATCTTCAATTAGTGAAGGTTCAAATAGTCTCAAGTTGTCTGCATTAACAACTGAGTAGATGTGCATGTAAGCTAGTAAATCAAGGTGAAAAGAATTCTCACCAATTTTCTCAAGTATCTTGAAAGGTCCATACCTTATTGGCTTTAGCTTTTTACCTTCACCTTGCATTCTGTCTTTTTTGATATATAGCCAGACTTGATCACCAACTTGGAAACTATTCTCCATCCGATGCTTGTCATGCCTTGCCTTGTATTTGGCTTGGCTCTTTTCTAGCTATTCCTGTACTGCCTAGTGAATCTCTTGGATTTCTTCAATGAACTTCGTTGCCTTGTCCACATCATTGTGTCCATCAACTGGTATGTCTTTACCAAAGACAAAATCCAAGGGAGACCTTGGTGTGAAACCAAAACAGGTCTCAAAAGGAGATCTCTGTGTAGAAGAATGTATTGCTCGGTTGTAAGCATGCTGCACATAACACAAATGTTCATCCCAAAGTTTGGGATGCTTGCTGCAATATCCTCTGAGCAACTGGATCACTGTCCTGTTGACCACTTCTGTCTGGCCATCTATCTATGGATGAAAGGCTGCGCTTTTCTTCAGTTCTGTGTCCATCAGTTCCCATAGACTCGACCAAAACTTCCCAACAAATCGGGTGTCTCAATCAAATACAATGGAAGTGGGTAATCCAAAACGAACCCATACATGCTGAAAGAACAACTTTGTAGTTTGTTCAGCTGTAATATGTTTAGTACAAGGTATCAAAATACACATTTTGCTGAACCTATCCACAACAACATATAAATAGTCATGACCTTTCCTAGATTTAGGCAGTCCTCCAACAAATTCCATGGAAATACTTTCCCAAGGATGAGAAGGAACTGACAGTGGAGTGTACAAGCCTAGTTTTCTATTGTTGGGCTTGCTTTTAGCACACATGGTACACTCTCTTACATATCTAGAAACTGTCTCATTCATTTTTGGCCAATAACAAAATCTTTGCAGCTGTGCAACTGTTTTACTTACACCAAAGTGACCTGATATTAGAGAAGTGTGTGCTTCCCAAATTATCTCTACTCTTTCAGTTTGTGGAATGCATAGCTTCCCATAATGATACAAGAGTCGGTCCTTATCATGATAATCCAATTCTTCTATTCGTTTGCCTTGACTTAAAGTTGCATATACATCTTTGAAATCTATATCTTGAGCATATTGTTCAATGTAGCTCTCATGCAGTACTGAATTATGCTTAAGTATAGTGGATGCATTTATAATAGATCTAGATAACATATCTGTAACTTTATTGTGTATGCCCCTTTTATATCTAATGACTAAATGAAACTTTTGTAGAAAACCCATCCACCTATAGTGTCTTGATTGCTGCAACCTAGTTTGGGAGTGTAGATATTGAAGTGGTTGATGATCAATATGTATGACTGTCTCTTTTCCCATTAAGTAATGTTTCCACTTTTTCACACTCTGTGCTAATGCATACAATTCTTTATCATATGTTGGATAGTTAACTATTGTAGAATTAAATGTCTTAGAATGATAACATATGTGTTTACTGTGGTGTATCAACACTGCTCCCATGGCATAGTCACTGGCATCTATTTGGATCTCAAACAGTCTTTTGAAGATCAGGCAGTGCTAGTACTGGTGTTGTACTAATCTTTTCTTTCAAGGTGTCAAAGGCTTTTTGTTGTTTGCCTCCCCACTGAAACACCTTGTTCAATCCTGTCAAAGCATGTAAGGGAGCTGCAATTAAGGAAAAGTTAGAAATGAACTTTCTCCAATATTGTGCTGCTCCTAAGAAGCTTCTCATTTCTGTAGCAGATTTGGGTTTAGGCCAATTTATAATGACTACAACTTTAGAGGGATCTATCTTCAATTCACCACCCCTTACTATATGTCCCAAATAATTCAAACATGTTTTGCCAAATTCACATTTTAAGAGTTTAACATAAAGTTTTTCTCTTTTCAAAACATCTAGTGTCTACTTAACATGCTTTAAATGTTCTTCCCACGTTTTGCTAAATATAAGAATGTCATCCAGATATACAATAACAAAATCATCAAGAAAAGGTCTGAGTACATCATTCATTATTCTCATGAAAGTAGCAGGAGCATTAGTTAAGCCAAAAGGCATAACTAGTGACTCATACAATCCCTACCTTGTTTTGAAAGAAGTCTTCCATGCATCTTATTCTGCAACTCTAACCTGATGATATCCACTATGCAAGTCTAACTTGGAAAAATAAACAGCTTCCTTTAACTGACTTATTAGATCATCTATGCGAGGAAGGGGATAACGATTTTTTATCGTTATCTTATTCAGTTCTCGATAATCAATGCACATTCTCCACGAGCCATCTTTCTTTCTCACCAAAACGATTGGTGACCCACATGGTGAAGTGCTAGGTTTGATGAACCCCTTCTCGAGCAACTCCTGCACCTGCTTCTTGATTTCTGCATTCTCTAAAGCTGACAACCTATACATCCCAATGTTAGACAATGGAGCATCTTGCTGCAAATTAATATCATGCACTATTTCCTTTTTGGGTGGCAAACCTTTAGGTTCTTGAAACAAGATATCATACTCTGAAACAACTTTTTCTAAATCAGCTTGCTGTTTAGCATCACAACCCTCAAACACATTGGTTTTATCATGTTTCTTTTCCTTTACAACCATCAGTAAAATTTGTTTGCATGAATTTACAATTCGTTTTATCTGCCCTGAGTTTATGAGAGTATAATTATTCTTGAGTTTATGAGCTCTTACAAAGTATTCGATTTCATCTTTAACGAGTAGATACTTGTTCTCAGCTCTATAGAAAATAGCTTTTCTATCATACAAGTAAGGACTTCCTAAAACAATTCCACATATATCTAGAGGAATTATATCTAACTCAACCTCATCTACAAATGTTGACCCAAAAGAAAACTTAAGTTTACATTGTCTAGTCACTTGTAGTTGTGCTTTATCACTTAACCAACCTAATGGGTATGGTTTCTTGTGAGGTGTAGTCAGTAATCCCAACTTCTTTACAATTGCTTCAGAAATTAAATTTACTTGTGAGCCACTATCAAACAAAGTATCAATCTTTTGATGTTTGGAAACAACTCGAATATGGAAAAGCTCATGTCTTTTTCTCTCATTTTCTTCATCATTAATAGATTGTGCAGAATTACTAGTAGATGCTTCAGAATTTTTACCTCTTATACCTATGGCTACAATGGTTGTTTCATCTCCTGAGTCCGACCCCAAATCTTTTTGAATAGTTGCAGCAGTCTTCTTCTTCTTGCCCTTGAACTTCTTAGGTCTCAACTCCGGATGCAGAATCCAACAGTGCTCATCATCATGCCCATCCTTTTTACAGTGAGTGCATGAAGACTTTGTCTTTTGTGCAGTATTGGCCTTCCTTTCTTTCCATTTATGTTTTCTTTTCTCCTTATTCTTGCTTGCAATGGGTTTGGATGATCCCCCAACTTCTGGGTTCCCATTCTTTCCTCTAGCTTCTAGATGCGTAGCTTGAACAGATACCTCATCTATACTAGTGGGATTAAACATGAGGATAGTGTGCCTCATGTAGCTATGTAGACCCCCTATGTACTTCAACAGAGTCTCAGGTGAGTCTAATGAAATTCCTAGAATCAAAGCTCTCTTCCTAAATTCTTGGGTGTAACCCTGTACACTTTGCCCTCTCAGTTGGCGAAGAGTTTGCCAGCTCATCATGGCTTGCTGCATGTAAGCTAGTGGATAGAACTATTTTTTTATTACAAAAACAAATTTCCTCCAGACAAAAAGAATTTTACCATGTTTCTTCATGTCAGTTTGTGTCCTGCCTTCCCACCATACCAAGGCAGTGCCTCCGAGGCATATGCTGGCCAACTGAATCTTACTCTTGTCTGAATCGATACTCTACACTCTGCAATAAACATCAATTTGTCTGATCCAATTATCCAGCTTCTCTGCATTCAACTCTCCATCATATATGGGTAAATCAAATTTAACATCTAATTTAATCAAAGATGTCTTCTTTTTATGTTCAGGGCTATTAGGAGGTGTGAGAAAGCTTTCTTCTTTCCCTTTCCCTTTTGAGTGGTCATAGAGGAAAGATTCTTATTCTCCTTTGTCTTGCTTGGAGCCTGATGAATTTTCATCTTTATGTTTCCTAAAGCCCTTATACATTTCCTCTACCATGGACCTTATGGCCAGGAAACTATCTATGAATTGAGGGTCTGGCCCCAAGGGACCTTCCTTTGACATTTTCTTCTGAGGATAGACTCTTCCAATCTCCGAGTTAGTTTCAACCAACTCTCCTTCTCCTAATTTAAGCTTTGATCTAGTTAGCATTCACAAGCAAAATCCAGCACAATCTTGTCTAACCTTAAACAACCTAGGAGCTCTGATACCACTTGATCTGAAATCACTCGTGAATGATCTCAGTTAATTAATGAAGGTATTATAGACTCATGTGCTAGGGTGTGTCTACGTTATTTTAGGCAATGGATCGATAAGATTGTGAAATACACAGACACTTGAAACAGTAAGAGAAACATAGTGAGCAAATACAGAACACAACAAATTTAATAAGGAGTTCACCCAATCCTCCTGGGCTACGTCTCCTAGTCCAGCTTCAGTGGTGGCCTTTTCTATTGTGTCTTAAACAGAGATTTTACAATAAGGAGCTCAATTTGAGTCTCACTTAACAGATGATGATCAGTAGGGTGGTACTTGGATCCCCCTAGCCTCTAGAGTACACAAACTCCCCCTTACTGAATCCTGACCTCAACTGGTCTTAATGGTATGAGCCCAATTTGGTACTCAATACCTGACAGGTATACACAGAGGAGTTGCTTGAACCTCTCAAGCCTTCTCTGGAGTTCACAGACTCTCAAAATCTCTCTGTCTCTGTCTGCTCGATGCTACCTTTGCTCTGCCAGTCATCTCGGCCTCTCTGTTCTCTACAATTCGCTTCTTTTTCTACTTCTGTTCCCCCCTATTCTTTGTCTGTTCGTGGCTTGAAGCCAATCTTCCCCTGACTATTTGTTTCCTCTTCTCGGCTCTCTGGATCGCCTGCCTCAATCCATTGGAATTCCCCTGCTCTGCATCATCATCATTGTGTAACGTTGCACAAAGAGGTGGCCACTTGTCGCCTTACGGACTGTGTGTCAGTTTTCTTTTGAATGGTCGTTATTTCCATTACTTCAGGATTTTCCCGCGAAACTGATCCTTCTGCCAACTCATCGGTCATACCGAACCTCAAATCTTTATGTGCCTTAGTCTATTTTCCCGTCGAATCCGGTCATCCATCGGGTTAATTCTCCGTTTTTTATCTAGAGCCTCCAGATCCTACGGTCTCCATCTATGTCATGCGGGTAAGTTGCTCAACCATTACTCACGCGATGTAAGCGGTTTTCTCTCTCATCCACTAGACACATGTCGCCCAGTGTAGGGCATCACGCTAAACTCGGCCAAACCCACTTACCGCTCGAAGTGCATGCGATATCCTGCCAGTTTTGGGCACAGGACCCGCCTTTTGACGTTTTCCGCATGGTTTCCTGTTTTCCCTCGTGATCGAGTGCTCGGGGCTTTCCTTCTCTGAGCGTTTTGTCCTGCGCTAATCGCGTATCAGAAACTACCTATGTTTCTGGATTTGGGCTTCCGATTGCCAATTTTCGTCCATGCGCGGTCTCCATGGGCCAACGGTCAGCACGCTTTGACCGAGGCTCCTCGTTGTTACGTGCAGGCCACAATTGCCATTGTCTAGAGGTCATTTCTGATACTTGTTATTCATAAGATTTGATCTGACATAATTTTGAAACAGTCATGAGAAATGTTTGAGGATCCAATTCGGATCACAAACCTGGACCACTAGGCCCTAAACCGAGACTCCTCCCTCAAGCTTTACTGTGTATCCCACCAAAACCGGTCAAGGTATTCCTAGGCCTTTGGGAATGAACCTTGAGACCACCTCTGCCTCGGATTTTGAAATCCATCCGGTAAACTGAAGCTCAAAACTGAAATAAACATCCCAATGCCATGGCATTCTGAAAAAGGCAAGGCTAGGTTGAAAACCACTATCATAACCTGGAAAAACCATGCCACCGACAACAAAGGAATCTTACACCAACATGCAAATCAATTCATGTCCAAACCACCTAGGAAATCACACATGCAAAATGTTACCAACAAGTATTCTTGTTGAAGCAACCCGATCCTGCTCTTTTCTTTGATCCTTGCTTTCCTTCCTTTCCCTTTACTTCTTTTTCCCTTCCTTGATCCAAAGCTAGAGTTATCCAAGAAAACTCTAAGTGACCAAGAGTGAGAGAGAGAGAGAATAATGAGAAAGCTCCAATCTTGAACTAAAAAAAGGTTACCAACTGATCCTCAAAAGCCTTTTTATGAATGAGGCCTCTAATTTCTTCATTTTCCATTATTTTCCTTCAATTTTTTCCTCACATGCAACCTATGACCTTTCACCTTACTTTTCTCCTAATTTCCTTTATTTTCATAAATAAATGTGCCAAAAATGCATTTTTTCCTTTCAAAGCCTTTGCCGTAGCCTTTTCCAATTTTCCTTAGCCAAAAACACACATCCAGTGATGCCCACTAGGATATATTTTCCAAACATTCAACTTGGAATAAGTGTCCGTTAACCATGGTCTTATTTTTCTTTTATTAACTTTTATTACATGAACTTTTCACCAAGGTTGTTACGCTAGCCTTGCCATTTTCAGATAGCCATGGTGTGATGGGTTTCTCATGTTTTAGTTGAGTTGGATTGTTAGATGGATTCGAAACTGAGTGAGGTGGATATTTGAAAGAAAGAACACATGGCCTAGTGATCCCTGAACTAGACTATAATTACGGTAAAGCCAAATTTTTTGTTGCCTCAGGTGGCCTAGGAATCCTCGACCGGTGAATGGTGGGATATACGTAAATCCTAGAGGTGGATGCCCTCGATTAGGACTAGGAATCCTTGGTGAGTGAATGGAAGGATATATGGTAAATAATGGATGGTGGAGTCTCAATTATGACCTATTGATCTCTAAATCAGACTGTGGATTGTGGTAAAGCCTAGAGACTAGGAGACCGTAAACTTCCTCGCAGTCTAGGTGGATAAATCCGGTAACATACATGCTTATTTAGGGCCTAGTGATCTAATGAGGAATGTGGTAAAGTCTGGTTTTATTGATGAGGGTGAGGTGGTTTAGCCTTGGGAAGCCCTGGTTGATTTTTTTGGTTATGTGTCCCACATTCATGCTTGGAATATGGCACAGAGGTGATTGGTTGAAGGAAATATTTGGTTCAACCAATTTATGGTTGGGTGCTACGTGGAAGTCCCAAACCTTATTGGCTTATGCATTCATTAATAAGAGTTCCTTCTCCTTGGTATTTCATGTGTAAATGTATTGGTTTATATGTGGATTCTATGGATGTTGTATCCTTCTTATTTCTATTGTTTATATGTTAGTTATGAGTATGTTTTATGACATTGATGATGTATGGCTCTCATCATGTTTTGGTTGATAAATGAATGAAAAATGAATATATGAACTAATAGATGATAATTCAGCTAATGTGATAAGGCATCAGTGCTTCCTTACGAATCTCAGATAATTATGAGACCCCTATGCTCATATCTGTTGTTATGACATGTATATTACATGTGCACAATGTGTTCGACAAAATGCCTTTCATGGTTACGCTTGGCTAGGTCAAGTACTTGATCAAGTTTTGTGTTAGAGGCTTTGTCTTGGCATCATTTATTGTCTTGGAAATCCTCATCAAGTTCTGGGAAGTGGTTTGGAGACTAGCCCTAAAAAAGTGGCTTAAATCTCGTAGTCTTTAGCACAGAACTGGCTGAAAAAGACTGCAATCTCTCCCTTGCAGGCATTGTGGGAGAGACTGGAGGGTCCCAGTTGCATGCATGCCCATGTAATGGGAGCGAATGGGGGTTTAATTCATTGAAAGGTTAAGTTAACTCAGGGGTTGGCCACCTAGAGTTGTGGATTATCTCTTGGGGTTGTTGCAGCACCTGAGGGAGGTTTGTAAAGTATTGGTTCATTGGTTCTACTTCCTTAACTGCACTTAGGGAGTTCAATCATATCATAGTAACTCTTCGTCACATGTTTATCCTGGAGGACTGGTTAGTTTGGGTAAATGTGGGAGGAGGGTGTTACAGATGATCTTTATGAAATTCCCTGTCTGCTTCTCTACCATGTTTTTGAATTCTTTGAAATACTCAAATACATCACTCTTTTCCCTAAGGAAGTACACCCAATTGTACCTTATGCAATCATAAATAAATAATAAAAAATAGAAGCACCTCCTATATATCTAGTCTGCATTGCTCCACAAACATCAAAATCCACAAGTTCTAATACATCTCTTTTTCTCCTATCAAAATTAGAGGAGAATTCATCTCTGTGATTTTTTCCTAATGCAAAACCTTCACAAGAAGCATAATCATTCTTTAACATAGGGAGTACTTCAACCATTTTTTTTTCACAACACAACAAATCATGATACTTGATATGACCATAACTTTAGTGCCAAAGGATTTATTTTGACACGATTGTAGAAGTCAGTGCTTGATGACTCTTGTTGATGACATCAAACTTATGCATGCCTCTAACTCTGACTCCTAAAGCAACATGTTTGCAGTGATCCAACTGATCATTTAATGTGCAATGTGTTTTGAAGAATTCAACCTTCATATTATGATCTGTAATTTTGGACATAGAAATCAGATTCTTCTTGATCTCGAGGACATACATAACATTATGAATTCACCTGGCACTTCCATCTGGTAAAGTCACAGGAATATCGCCATATCCCTTGATCTGATCTGCTCGATCATCTCCAAGATAGATGTTTCCGCCATTTCTTATTTCCTTGAAGTTCTCATACCATTGCTTATTGCATGTCATGTGAATCAAAGCTCCAAAGGCCAAAAACCAAGCACTAACATAATTTGTTTCAGTAGAAAACACAACATTAGACATAAACAAATTAATATTTTTTATATCAGAGTTCAGGCCTTCTCCTGCAAAATGGTATGAATGTCTTTTGTGCTTATTATGCCTAGCTTCATCACTTTCTTTCTTATAACACTCTCTGGCAATGTGCCCACTTTTACCAAAATAAGAACATTTCTTTCTAGAGTAATTTGTAACAGATGACATACCTTGATTTGGTTTTAGAAATGACATTTTCTGAGATAGACTTCCATTGTTACTTCCTCCTCCTTATTTCCCTTTGAAGAACTTCTTTACCAAAAGTGCTAAATCTGAATTCTCTGGCTTTAAATGATTGCACCTCTTTTCTTCCTACATCAATATACCTGTCAATTCCATAAAAGTGGGAGCTCTCTCCCTTGATATAAGACCTGTAATAAACATCTTATAGTCCTCTGACATTCCATTTAAGATGATTGTAACAATATCATTACTAGGTACGGATTCTCATATCTCTCCCAACTTATCTTTCAAATCTTTTATTCTTGAAACAAAAGCACTAGAAGATTCATTTTCTTCTATTTTAATATAAAGAATCTTACTTTTCAGAAAGAGGACATGATTTGAATTCTTAGTCTCATACGAATCCTTAAGGGTAGTCTAGGTTTCACTGGAATTTTTACAATCATGAATGTGAGGGATTATATTGTCTTTAAAAAACATCCTTAATATTACATTTGTTTTGTCCTTTCACTTCTCCTAGTCTTGAGTTGATGCAACTATTGTGCCTACAACAAGTTTTTCTTCTTCTCCCTTTGTGATTATCCAAACGCCATAGCCTTCCAGCAGTATTTACAACTTTAATTTTAATTTCTAGTTAACATAGTTGGTGCCATCCAATTTATTGGCCTCATCCAGATATGTCTCTACAAGTGGATTCATAATTTTTCTAGAAAATCCACTTACACTGTCTGCCCATTTTTCTATCATTAAAAACAATGGAAGCACAAGCTCACCACCAAATTCAAAATTTAAAATTGCTAGGATGGGAACTTTAGTTTTGCAACTTTTCAATTTGAAGTGGGAGAGAGTATATATAAAAGTGTAACAACCCTAGTGAAAATTCCATGTAATAAAAGTCAATGAAAGGCAAAATAGTGACCACGGTTGATGGGACACTTATTCCAAGCTGAATGTTGGGAAAAATGCTAGTGATGGGGATCACTTGTGGTTGTTTAATGGATAAGGAAATTAGCAAAGGAAATGGCTAAGGCTTTGGAAAGGAAAAATGGAATTTTTGGCACATTTATTTATGAAAATAATGGAAATTAGGAGAAAAGGGAGGTGAAAGGTCACAGGTTGCATGTGAGGAGGAAATTGAAGGAAAATAATGGAAAATGAAGAAAATAGAGGCCTCATTCATAAAAAGGCTTCTGAGGATCTGCTAGTAACCTTTTATCAGTTCAATGTTGGAGCTCTCTCATTATTCTCTCTCTCTCTCATACTCTTGGATACTTAGATTTTTCTTGGAGCACTCTTGTAGTGTGTAGCATACTTGGAATTTTGGAGTGAGAAGGCAAAGGAAGAGCAGGAAAGCACAAGAGGACATTGCGGTCAACTACTACATCGGGCTTTTCTTGCAGGTACCAAGTTGCATGTGTGTTTTCCTTAATAGTTTTGGCATTCATGGCATATGCATGTGGTTTGTTGGTTGTGGTATGTCATTCCCATGGAGGATGGCTGATATTGACATTGGATTACCTATCCTTGCCATTTCTTGGATAGCCATGGAGATTGTGTTTTTATTTTAATTGTTTTGTTTTGGTTGGTTCCCATGTTTCCTTAGCTTTGGTTGAGTTATTAGTCTTGGAGCCTTGATTGGAAAAACGCTCTGGAGCCCTGTAAGAACTTGGGTTGAGTTATTTGTCCTGTAGCCTTGGTTGGACAAATGCTCTGGAGCCCTTGGTGGGTTGAGTTACTAGTCCTGGAGCCTTGGTTGGAAAAATGCTCTGGAGTCCAGTAAAACTTGTGGGTTGAGTTACTAGTCTTGGAGCCTTGGCTGGAAAAATGGTCTAGAGCCCTGGAAGGCTTGGATAGAGATCGATTTGATGATGGTTTTGTGATGTCCGACTGTGAGGTGGAATCATTGTCTAGTGGATTGAGGTGGATGGCCTCTGGAAATCCTGGATGGTTTTGGATTGATGTGTTCTATGAGATCCCACATTCATGCTTGAAATATCGCATGGGGGTGAATGGCTGAGGAGATATTTGGCTCAACCATTCTACAGATGGGTGGAACGTGGAAGTCTCATCTCAGGTTTGGATTTTGCATCATCAATATGAGGTTATTTCTACTTGTATTTCTATGAGTATTATACTAGATTATATGTGGTTTATATGGTTGTTATTTCATTGGTATTTTTTCTGCTATTATGTTGGTTATGTATGTGTTTATGACTATAGCTATGTATGGCTCTCATCATGTTTTTACTTGTAAACGAATGGATCTATGGCCTAATGGATGAAACAGAAATTGATGCATTGAGGCATCAATGTTTCTTAGCAATTCTCAGCTAAGTATGAGACCCCTATGCTCAAATTTGTTATTTAGACCTGTAGATTAAATATTCGTGATATGTTTGACGAAATGTTTGTCATGGTTAGTAGGGGTCCAGTAAAGGTCTCATTCAAGTGATTTCTTTCATACCGTCATTTCCTTGTTATATTACTGTTCTGAAGATGTGATTCAATTATGGGTAGTCTCAAATCCCAAGGAAATTGGCATAGAACTGAGCAAAAGAGTCCCTGGATGCTAGCTTGTAGGCCTATGAGAGCATCCCAAGGTCCCTAGATGCTATCATGTCCATAGCATGGGAAACTCCATAGGTCAAGTGGTCCAAAAGCTTAGTGGGACCCAGGGGTTAGTTGGCAAAAAGGTTGGATTGGTTCCTGAGGGTCTTAATGTTGATGTTGAATGTTTGTAGGGTGTGTTTCCATTGGTTCCACTTCCTTAACGTGACTTAGGAGGTCGAATCATATCATAGTGGCGTCTCATCGCCTATTTACCCTGACTGGTTAGTTGCTTGTGTAGATGTGGGAGGAGGGTCTTACAGAGTGGTATTAGAGCATGGTTCACCCCTCGGACTAGATGGGTTGTGTGTTGGTCATGAATGCATGTTAGTTGCATGTGTGTCTATTACACTTGCATTCCATGTGCTTGTTGCATTTTCATGGTGTTGACCATGGTTGTAGTGATGTCTCCATGTGGAACTTGATGTTGTTATTGTGGAGTTCATCATCACGAGTATATGACTGGTTAGATGTTGTGATATGTCACTTACATGTATCATTATTGTATGCTTGGTTACATTCTTGTATGTTTGGTTGTATTCTTGTATGCTTGGTTTCATGTATCATTCTTGTAGGTTTGGTTACAAGTATCGTTCATTTATGTTTGATCATACATGTTTATACATGTGTGTGGCTGGTTACGCATTGCTTATGCATATTCATGTTTGCATGTGGTTAAGTGTACAATGATCTAATGGTTGTTTTCATGCATGAAGTCATAGTATGTGTTGTTGATAAAGTCACGAATTGATGACTGGACCCTAGCTAGAATGATGGTTGCATGGTCATATGCTTATGCGTTATGTTTCTATATAATGTCATGATTATGTTATACATGTAAGATGATGATTTGTTAATCTTGCAGACAATGTATCCTACCTGAGCTATACAAAGGTACATTGGTTTATTGTGATTTGGTTTAGTTGACATTATATACCTTGCAAGAAGAATATCAAATGGCTAGCAAGATGGTAGACTACAAAGACTCTCCCTATGAATCAGAGGAGTAGTTTGGTGTTGGGAACTCTTTTAATTTGGAAATAAACTGAAAATATTAAATGAAGAAATAAGGAGTTGTAAGGAAGATAATGACAGAATTATGCGAGTATAGGAGAAGCTAGCAGAGGTAAATGCAGTGATACTTCAGATCTTGTCAGATTTGCAGTGACATGGGCCACTTCATATTAGCCATAAGAAGGAGGCCAAAACTAATGGGGTATATGGCAGTAGGTCAAATGGTGGTCACATGTCATATAGCAATGACACAGTCAAATATGGCAGATTGTTGGACACTCCAGATAGGAGAAGGAATAGAAATAGGTACCATTCTAGTTATGGTTCTAACAGGCATGATGATCGATATCGTTATCATCCTTATAGGAGGAGTGATAGGGGATACTTTCCATATGAGTTTAAGAAAGAAAAGCCACCTACTTTTGAGGGAGAGATGAAGAAATCATAGGATGCAGAGGCATGGTTTCTTGGTATGAAAATTTTCTTCAAGTTTCATGATTATTCAGAGAACATGAAAGCCAAAGTGGCTACATTTAGTATCAAAGGTAAAGCAGACATTTGGTGGGAAGATGTGAAGAATGTCAGAGGTATACATGAGGAAGATTTGACTTGGAGTGAGTTTGAGTGTCTATTCAAGAGGAAGTACCTATTAGAGAGATACTTTGATGACAAGGAAAAGGAATTCTATGGTCTTAGGATGGGATCCATGATAGATGATGAGTACACTAGTAATTTATTGGAACTACTAAGGTATGTGCCTTACCTCAAGGATGAGAATGCCAAGATTCAGAGATTCACTAGTGGTTTAACAATGGCATTCAAAGATAGGATTGAGTTTGATGAGACTAGATCATTGGAGGAAGCCATTTGAAAGCTATAAAGCATTGCTATGAGTAATCAAAGTGCAAGTCTGAGACTAAACGAGATTTGAAAGGTAATGCTAAGAAAAAAGGAAAGTGGGACAAGAAGTGAGTAAGACCATGGGATTCAGGTAATATAGAGAATGTTGCAGCACCTAAGAGGTTCAACAAATCAGATAGATGACAGGGACATCGATGTGAGGAGAATAATAAGGAGTCCGTGAAGTGTTGGACTTGTGGAGGGGATCATCGTAGGAGAGATTATCTGCAGTATCAGGGTGGTAGGCCTTAGATATGCAGTGCACATGATGCACAATCTGTTGGGGATGTTGGTTAGAGTGCTCCTCGTATTTATGCAGCATTCGATAACAAACAGGCAAGCCATCAAGCATCTATCATTGAGATGGATGGTAAGCTTTGTGATCAAGTTATTTCTATTTTGAATGACCCTCGCTCTAATTATAGCTATGTTAGTCCTGACTTGGTGGATAAGTGTGGTTTGAATAAGGAATTGCATGCGAAGTCTTGGTTAGTATAGTTGGATATAGGTACAAAGAAGCAAGTTCATCATTGGATAAGAGCTTGTGTATTTTATTTGAATCGTATGCCTACCACAACACATTTGAAGTATTACCATTATGATCATACAACATGTTGTTGGGAATGGATTGGTTGTACCTTCATAGAACCAAGGCAGATTGTTATGACAAATCTATTGAGTGCTTAGATGACAATGGGGAACCAAGAGTCTTGTAAAGAAAGAAGAAAGCCACATCAGTTAGGATGGTGACAGCAATGCAAGCAATGCGTAGTTGCAGCAAAAGGTGTATGTTATTTGCAGTACACATTTCTAGTGACAAAGGTAAGGAAGTTGAGGATGAAAATGTTTTGAGTAGGTAGTTTTGAGCAAGTACCCAGTTCTACAGCAGTTCAAGGATGTATTTCCTGAGGATATTTCAGAGTTTCCACATCACAGGGAGGTAGAATTTTCTATTAATTTGGTGCTAGGGGCAGCTCCGGCATCAAAAACACCTTACAGGATGAGTACACCTGAGTTGGTTGAGTTGACGCTATAGTTGCAGGAAATGTTGGACAAGGGATACATTAGGCCAAGTGTATCACCATGGTGCGCATCGGTATTTTTTGTGAAGAAGGATGGTACTATCAGATTATCCATTAACTATAGGAAGTTGAACCAAGTGACCATCAAGAACAGGTATTCGTTACCAAGCATTGATGACTTGTTCGATAAATTGAAGGGAGCAACAGTGTTCTCGAAGATTGCTTTGAGATTTGGATATCATCAGGTACGCATCAAAGAGGAAGACATTTACAAGACATCTTTTTGGACCAAGTATGGGCATTATGATTTTGTTGTAGTTCCATTTGGCTTAACTAATGCTCCAGCTACATTTATGTGCTTGATGAATAGTGTGTTGCATCCGTATTTGGATAAGTTTGTTATTGTGTTCATTGATGACATATTGGTATATTCTAAAAATGAGGAAGAGTATGTCGAGCATTTAGTAGCAGTGTTGAGGTTGTTGAGAGAGCATCAGTTGTATGCTAAACTCAACAAGTGTAGTTTCTTTCAGACTGAGGTACACTACTTGGGGCATGTTGTCTCTAAGGAGGGCATTGTAGTAGATCCAGAAACGATAAGGGCCATCATGGAGTGGGTAGCTCACAAGAATGTAGATGAGGTGAGATATTTCATAGGATTGGCAGGCAATTATAGGAGGTTCATCAAGAACTTCTCACATATTTCTTATCCTATTACATCATTTTAGAGGAAAGGTAAGAAGTTTGAATGGACAGAGGAGTGTGAGGCTAGTTTTGAGCAACTCAAGTAGTTATTGACACATGCACTAGTGTTAAAGATTGCAGATCCGGACAAAGAGTTTGTAGTATGCACAGATGATTGCAAGAAGGGACTTGGTGGAGTCCTTATGTAGAATGGACAGGTGGTATGCTATGAGTCGCAAAATCTGAATGAGCACAATCATAAATACCCCACACGTGATCTTGAGTTGGCAACGATTATACATGCGTTGAAGATGCAAAGACACTATCTTTTGGGAAAGAGGTTTACATTGATGAGTGAACATAGTGGTTTGTAGTATCTATTTAACCAACCGAATCTGAATCGTAAGTAGGCTCGGTGGCTAGCTACAATCAATGAGTTTGATTTTGAGATCAGATATATCAAAGGTAAGGAGAATAGAGTGACAGATTCTCTTAGCAGGCTAATACAGGGAAATCACTTAGCAACTATGAGCTCCTATGGGACAGAATTACAGGATAGGATCTTGCAAGCAAGTCAGTAGGATGCCAGTATATGGAGATTATGCACAAGTTGCAGCAAAGTACTGGTACATGTACAAGTGGTAGTACAGGTACATGTATAGGTGATAGTACATATACAAGTACATGTAATGGTACATGTATAGGTACAGGTATGGGTGCAGGTGCATAGGATGTGGACTATTGCCTTATAATAGATGGATTTGTTAGTTTGAGAAACAGGATATATGTGCTAGACAATAGTGAGTTCAAGAAGGTGATCTTGAGGGAGTTTCATATGAAACCATATTTAGGTAACCCAGGCTATCAGAAGACATTGACAGCAGTGAAAATATTTTACTATTGGTTGAATCTAAAGAGAGATGTAACAGAGTTTGTGGCTAGGTGTTTTGATTGTCAACGTGTGAAGGCAAAGTGCAAGCATCCAGGTGGACTACTACAACTGATTGCGATACCAGAGTGGAAATGGGAGGTCATTTCCATGGACTTCATCACAGGTTTACCGAGGACAGTGAGACAACATGATTTCATCATGGTTGTTGTGAACAAGTTGACAAAGGTTGCACACTTCATTCCAGTGAAGTCACATTCTCAGCTAGCGATGTAGCATAGGTATTCATTAGAGATGTGGTCAAATTGCATGGTGTTCCAAATAAGATTGTGTCATATAGGGATGCAAAGTTCACTTCCATGTTTTGGAAGGATTATTTACATGTTTGGGCATAAAGTTGGCCTTTAGTACAAATTATTATCCACAGAGAGATGGACAGACAAAGAGGGTCAATATGATATTGGAGGGCATGTTGAGGATGTATGTAATGCATCAGCAGCGAAAGTGGGAAGAGTACCTTCCACTAGTAGAGTTTGATTATAAAAATGGGTATCAGTAATATTTGAGGATGAGTCTGTTTGAGGCATTTATGGGCGGAGTTTCAATACTCCCATCAGTTGGAGTGAATCGGTTAACAAGGTGTTAATTGAACCAGACATGTTGTGAGACATGGAACCAGAAATGCAGGTAATCAAGAAAAATCTAAAGGTAGCACCGGATAGGAAGAAGAGTTATGCATATTGGAACAGGTTGTTCAAGAAGTTCTATGTTGGGGAATAGGTGTACTTGAGCATCAAACCGAAGAAAATCTCCTTACGGATTGGATCATGTGCCAAGCTAGCACCATATTTTTGTGGACCCTTTAGTTTTATTGAAAGGATTGGGCCAGTAGCCTATCGACTTGCATTGCCTCCGATTGTGAAAGTCCATAATGTTTTCCATGTGTCATTACTTAAGAAGTATGTTAAATATGTTGATCATGTGATTGACTGATCTCTATTGCAAGTGGAACCAAATGGAGAATTCCAGCCGGAGACTTAGTGTATATTGTAGAAAAAGGTGCTCATGCTCTGGAACCGAGCAGTCAAGCAAGTTAAGGTGCAATGGAAACACTTTGGTCACAATGAATCTACATGAGAGATGGTGGATTAGATGTGGGCTATGTATCCTTCCTTGTTTGCCGGTTGAGGCAAAGTAGTTTTGGTATGGTGTTTTGGTATATGTCTTGGTATATGTTTTGGTGATGTTTTTATATGTACATATGTATATGAATGTAAATACTGCCATGAACTATGTTATAAAGCTCTAATAAGCGGTATGGGTGTCATGTCATTATTATGTTATGTTGTTATGTTTTCATGTCGGTTTGCTTCTTAGCATGTTGATCATTGTAAATACTGCAACGAGCTAAGTTATAAAGTTCCATTGGCAGTGTATTTTGATTACAATAGTTTTGTGATTATAGGTGTTGTTGAACACTGAGGAAGGTATTCCCCCAAAGGGGAGGGTTCTGTAACAACCTTGGTGAAAATTCCATGTAATAAAAGTTAATAAAAGGAAAAATAATAACCACAGTTGATGGGACACTTATTCCAAGCTGAATGTTGGGAAAAATCCTAGTGATGGGGATCATTTGTGGTACTTTAATGGCTAAGGAAATTGGCAAAGGCAATGGCTATGGCTTTGGAAAGGAAAAATGACATTTTTGGCACATTTATTTATGAAAATAATGGAGATTAGGAGAAAAGGGAGGTAAAAGGTCACAGGTTGCATGTGAGGAGGAAATTGAAGGAAAATAATGAAAAATGAAGAAAATAGAGGCCTCATTCATAAAAAGGCTTCTCAGGATCAGTTGGTAACCTTTTGTCAGTTAAGTGTTGGATCTCTCTCATTATTCTCTCTCTCTCACATACTCTTGGAGACTTAGAGTTTTTTTGGAGCACTCTTGGAGGGTGTGGCATACTTCAATTTTTGGAGCGAGAAGGCAAAGGAAGAGCAGGAAAGCATAAGAAGACATCAGGATCAGCCGCTATAGTGATATTTTCTTGCAAGTACCGAGTTTAATGTGTGTTTTCCTCACTAGTTTTGGCATGCATGGCATATGCATGTGGTTTGTTGGTTATGATCTGTCATTGGCATGGAGGATGGTTGGGATTGACAATGGATTGCCTAGCTTTTCCATTTCCTGGATAGACATGGAGATTATGAGTTTATTTTCATTATTTTTTTTTTGGTTCTTGTGTTTCCTTAGCTTGGTTTGAGTTATTAGTCCTAGAGCCTTGGTTGGAAAAACACTTCGGATCCCTATAACAACTTGGGTTAAGTTACTAGTCTCGTAGCCTTGGTTGGACAAACACTCTGGAGCCCTTGGTGGGTTGAGGTACTAGTCCTAGAGCCTTGGTTGGACACATGCTCTAGAGCCCGATAAAAGCTATGGGTTGAGTAACTAGTCCGAAATCCTTGGTTGGACAACGCTCTAAAGCCCTAGAAGGCTTGGATAGAGACCGATTTGATGATGGTTTTTTGATGTCCGACTGTGAGGTGGAATCACTGTCTGATGGGTTGAGGTGCATGGCCTCTGGAAACCTTGGATGGTTTTGGATTGATGTATTCTATGAGATCCCACATTCATGCTTGGACTATGGCACAGGGGGTGAATGGCCAAGGAGAGATTTGACTAAGCCATTCTACAGTCGGGTGGAACGTGGAAGCCCCATTCCTGGTTTGGATTTGTATCATCAATATGAGGTTATTTCTACTTGTATTTCTATGAGTATTATACTGGATTATATGTGGTTTATATGGTTATGATTTCATTCACGCTTGGACTATGGCATAGGGGGTGAATGGCTGAGGAGAGATTTGACTAAGCCATTCTACGGTCTGATGGAACATGGAATCCCCATCCCGGGTTTGGATTTTGCATCATCAATATGAGGTTATTTCTACTTGTATTTCTATGAGTATTATACTAGATTATATGTGGTTTATATGGTTGTGATTTCATTGATATTTCTGCTACTATTATGCTAGTTATGTATGTGTTTATGACAGTAGCTATGTATGGATCTCTTCATGTTTTTACTTGTAAATGAATGATAAATGTATCTATGACCTAATGGATGAAATGGCAGTTGATGTTTTGAGGCATTAATGTTTCTTAGCGATTCTCAGCTATGTATGAGACCCCTATGCTCAGATCTGTTATTTACACCTGTAGATTACATATTCATGATTTGTTTGACGAAATGCCTGTCATGGTTAGTAGGGGTCTAATCAAGGTCTCATTCAAGTGATTTCTTTCATATTGTAATTTCCTTGTTATATTACTGTTATGAAGATGTGATTCAATTCTTGGCCTAGACTTGGGCTATGGGCCTAAAAAAAGTGGCTCAAATCTCGGGGACACTGACAGAACACTGAGCAAAAGGGTCCCTGGACGTTGGCTTGTATGCATATGAGAGCATCCAGAGGTTCATAGACACTGGCATGCCCATAGTATGAGAGTGTCCAAAGGTCAAGTGGTCTAAAAGCTAAGCAAGACCCAGGGGTTGGTTGGTAGAAAGGTTGGATTAGTTCCTGAGGGTCCTAATGTTGATGTTGAATGTTTGTATAGTGTTTTTTCATCGATTCCACTTCGTTAACATGACTTAGAAGATCGAATCATATCATAGTGTCCTATCGTCACATGTTTACCCCGGCTAACCAGTTTCTTGAGTAGATATGGAAAAAAAATGTTACAAAAATTCACACTATAATACTAAAATTCCATAAAAGAATCGTGCCACTTTGATGATAAAACCCTATACTAAATTGCCTGCCACACTTTTCAACGTAGAAATTGCCACAATTTTTTATGCAGAAACCATGCACTGCATTGCGACAATCCATAGATATATAAGTTTTCGATGTTCAATGCACCTCTCGTTCTCACAATCTACTTATGTGGCCGGTTGGTCCCACCTCTCGTTCTCCTTTTATATAGACAGACGTTGGCATCCGTAATCGGAATTGTTGTCGGAAAACTTTTGCAACTAGAAGCAATACGGTCTTCTCTTTGACATAGTGATTGTCATCACGCCATCTAAAGGGAAGCTCAAGGCATGGAATTAAATTCAAAGTGGCAGGTGATGTACTTGGAATTTTGCATGACGGAGGCGGAGGTCAAGGTGTCATCATCAAACAGTTTATATAAAAAAATATATTTCTTATCACCATCCTCACTTCAGTATCAGTGAAACCACACCCAAAATGTTTTCGCTCAATGATGGCTGATGGCTATTAAATCAGGGAAATTTTCATTTATTTTTAATGATTAGAATTTTTATTCAAAAATTAAAGAACGATTAGTATTGGTTAGTATTGGTTAATGGCAAGTTGGGTTTAAAAACAAAATTATTAATAGTAATATTATTTAAAATTTAATGGTTATGAATTATTATTTTAGAAAAAAAAAAAAAAAAAAAATATATATATATATATATATATATATATATATATATATATATTTTCGAAATTTATCCATTTAAAAGTAATATTATTTTTTCATTAAAAAACAAATCTTCAATATTCTAAAAGATATTACCGTTTTTAAAGATACATTTTTACCTTTTAGTTTGATCAAGATGTGCAATTCTTTTCCTGCTTAACTTTGAGTTAACATGTCCCTTTTAAAATAAAAATGAAAAAACAATGTCATATATATATATATATATATATATATATATATATATATATATATATATATATATATATATATATATATATATATATATATATATATATATATATATATATATATATATATATATATAATTTTAATATTTTTTTAAATATTTTAATATAGGTAAATTATAGGTATTATATATATATATATATAAAGCAAAAAAAAAAATGTGTAATTATTTCAATTCTTATTATAAAATTAATACATGCGTTAAAAAAAATTGGGTTTTAATTAATTCAACTATTCTTAATCTCTCACTATTATCATTTCGGTCTCTTTTTAGGTATATTTTTTAGTCATTTGCAATCTAGAAAATATTTATTGCAATTGTAAGTTTAGGTTGTGTATTCTACACAATCCAAGTGCTCAAAGAGATTTTCAAGGAATTTAATCCATTTATACATTAAAAATTGCAATATAAACAATAAAAAAAATTATATTGCACTCTAAAAGAGATTCACACATCAAGAGATTTGATCCCTCTCAGAGCTTGATAGCCTACTTACAATAAGATTCAAAAAGACTAAAAATTAAAGGGCTACAAAAGTTTATTAGATCACTAGGATTATGTTTTCAAGAGAACTTTGTATACTCCAATCATAGTCTATTGTTTAGCATCAGAGACATTAAATGGTTCTATGATTCCTTAAGAAGCACTTATGGTCTTCAACTTTGAGTTCCTAACTTTTGTAGGGGATCCACACTTTACAATTATAAGATAAAATTCAATCAGGAAGAAAATAAAATGCTAAAGTTTTGTTGGATAACTAGAATTATGTTGATAAGAGCACTTTACAAGATCCGAACACAAAACATTGTTTGCATTAAATGCATCAAGTAATTTTGCAAATCTTTAAAAAGAACTTCCGTTTTTCAACCTTTAGTGCCTAACATCTATAGGGAATCCACACTTTTTCAATGAAGGACATGAAAGTTCAAGAACTAACAATGACACTGAATAAAAATATTGATTTGTAGAACATAATTACAAATACAATTTTTTCTAATTAGCTAATCTAACTAAGAAATAAATGAATTTGCATAGCAAACCAGGTAGATGGTCCTACCTACTGACTTGTGCTACAAAGGAAAACTATAGTATAAGTACTTTTCTATGAGATATAACTTAGAATAGCATCATTTATATTAAAAGAGGAATACACATGTTCACATTACAATTATAAAGATAGTATGCAGAGACTCAACACAGATCCACATATGCTCCATCATCAAACTACAATATACACCATCATATGGCCTTCATATTGGAGAATTTGAACAACTCTGCAATACATAAATTGATTGCTTCCTTGACCAATCCGGACCTACCTTTACTTTTTATAGAGGTTATATAATATAGGGCAAGGTGTATTAAACCATGAATAGCTCAGGAGGATTTTAACTTGTTAACTGTTTACATCCGAAAACAAGAGTAGAGCATAATACCATTGACAAACACAACTCTCTTTGACATGGTAACTACTTATATGTTTGCATAGGATATTTTCATGACATGGTGTGCATGAAAATATCCATGCCACTTGCTAAAACCTCGAAGTTAATTAAGTATTCAATTGTTGCTATGTTGTATGCATTTCCACCCTGCATTTGGTTTGAGCATTGACTGTGAGTTGGTGCCTTCCTTGTCTAACCTAGGAGCCATCTCGATCCACCAACACTAATCCATATTGATCCACCTAACAACAAAAACCATGTGGCATATTTCACCCGAGGGGTGCATAGATATGACAACTAACAATTTGGGTTACTAGATCTTTACTAGGTTACATGATTTGGAACTCACATTAGAAAAAGAAAGATCTAGATCTAATAACTCGTTAAAAATAAAGGAAAAGAATTGAATTTAACAACATCAAACCTCATCAGCATGTGATGACCATAATGAAAATGACTGTGACAAAATGGGAATGATAATAGGTTATAAGAGGCAGTAGAGAGGGAAAAAAACACACTTATGATAATATTAAAGGCCTCAAAATGAAGGTCCAATTTCTTCCCCACACCAGACACTTTGCAAGTCCTCATGCAATCTTCGATGCATAACCAAAGCTAACCAAAGAGGTTCCTCAAAATGAATCGAAACTATGTTGCCAACACCTCCCTTATTATCATAATACAAGTGTATATTCACATATCTCAACTTACTTGTATCTCTAATCTAATTTACTATATTTATAATACTTGTAAACCTAATTTACATTTTAGATCTATGGGTTATGGAACACTACACATAACAAGTGAAAAAACTAATAAAACCATAATAGGACAAAACCATTTTATAGTGTGAACCCAAGGATGATAAAACCCACTCAAAACAATGATAATTAGTAGTTCAACAAAGTTACAACTTCTAGACAAGTTGGTCACCATTTAAATGCCCATAGATCAAACTTAGAACACCAAGGAAAAATACTCATAAGCCATTTAATTCACTAATTAGTAATCTCGAACATTGTCTCATATCATTGCAACTCTCAACCCTATTGTTCTTATGGTCTTGGTTTCCTACCAAATATTTAACTCTTTATAGTTTCCTTCAATTTCACTTCCTCACATGTTCTTTATTCACGCCAATCCAAAAAAGTCTCTTCTTACTATACTTACTCAAGTCAATGCAATGGATGTTCTATTAAATGCAAGCCAACCATGGGATTGCAAACAAGTATAATTAGTAGACCTTTGATTAAGGTATAATAATAAAAACTCCTATTTGATGCTCTTATCACTCTTGCTATCTTATATAGATATGAAGTTTGGGGGTGAAGTATCTCTAGAGAATAATGAAGAAGGACAGATCAAATCAAAAATAATTTTATAACTTATAATATTATTATTAAAAGTGTGCACCTTATCCTATATTCCTTATAGAAGCAAGCCTCTCCCTCATTGAGTGTGTGGCCTAATATGCTTGACTTGATCATTTGAGGTTGATGACATATCGTCTTTCTTGTGATTCGATGCTAATTTTATAACCAAGTTATCAAATTCCAATAAATCAATCCTTTGATTCTATTGAATCAACAAATTCACAATGTCAATGTGCAACATGATACAATGGTGCTCCAATTCATTGATATTAGAGTAGGCTTGCAAAAGAGTCTTCTTATTAAAATGAATTAGCTCTTTGAAACTTCTTAAATTGGATTCATTGATATCATTTTTGTCCATGTTGGGATGATTTTCTATCCAATATAGATGACCTCAATCCCTAATGCAGAAACTCTTTTGAATATGGCTTCTAAAGATAATCCTTTTTGAGATATTTAGAGGAAGAAAGAACTTGAACAAGGTTAAGGAGTACAAACTTATATACTTCCACAAAATTTCAAGAAAAGTTTTAGTAGTTCCTGAACCTAAGGATGAATTCTAAAAATAATCGAAATAAGCATAGACACAACTATTTGAATACAAGAAACAGTAAGAGTTACCATAAATTAGAGAAGCCTCAAGATGAACTGATGTCTTGTTCTATTCATTTTCCCACAAGTTTTTTGAGTTAACCTTCCCCAATTGTTTCCTAGTGATTCTAGGATTAAGAAGATACAAAATGAAGGATGGAAAAACTAGAAGGGTTGAAAAATAAAGAGATCCCGCAAATGAAAAGAAGTGACTAAGAGATGGGAGGGAGCTAGTCTAATATGGCCAGACTCCTTCACCTAAACATTATCAAACCAATCAAAGGATGTTCCTAAACCAAAAGGACAAATTCTAGGTTTATGAAAGGGAATGGAGAGTGAAGAATCTTCAAATGGAGACATAAATTGTAGAAGTTGGTGTTTTTTCCCCAAAAGCTATAAAATTCCCCTTAGAACAAATCTTTGCAGATGTAGTTGAGCCCTAAGTTTTCATAGACAATGTTAATGGGAGGTCCAAGAGAATTAATAGGCATACCAAGGTTGTTATCCCCACCAAAAGTAGGATGTGCAACTGCCCAATTCTAACACCTACACACTCCATTACCCTATTGATGAAACACATAGTATAATGGGACCCTTCAATAACCAAAACTAAAATTAATGAACACATGCTTAAGGGATACAAAGGATCCTTCAATTTCCCAAACTAATGCAAATGGAATGATGAACTATCTTCTCACTTGCGAGAGAATAAATGTGATTTGAAACCATCAATTTGAACTGAGAGCTATGGCATATAACATGTAGTTCTACCCCAATTTTTCAATAGTATTCCAATCTCAAGGTTTGGAGATTTGTTAGCCCACTTGTCTACCACATAGTTGAGGTGCCTTTTGACATAGAAATAGGAGGAATACATAAGGAAGTTGTAATCCTTTTTTATCCAAATGATAATATTTGTTAACTTATTTCTCTTCAATGTCACAAAGTATTCATGGCTTTTATGATGATTATAGAATCTCCAACAATTTTAAAAAGAAGTTGTCAACTTCCTCCTTTGTAATCAATATCCCTTACATGGTGAGTAAGCCTTTTCCTAGTTATAATAACTTGTCCTAATCCCTATGTAAATTTGGATACTATTTTTCTCCCAATATCAAGAATTATTAATCCCCTCATTCTTGTCACCTTTACATCCTTAAAGCAAATTTAAAATATATATTGATAATATTATAAAAGTAGTGTTACATATTTTATTCATTTATGGTAATGAAAATTCTAAAATTTACAGGTCTTTAAAAAATATATAAAATTTATATAAATTAATATTTTTTAAATATGTGTTACAATTTTTTATTAGTTTTTGGTAATGAAAATTGTAATATTTATAGCCTTCTAAAATATGGAAAATTAAGTACAAGATGTTAGGGATGCATGGGAAGATAGTAGATAGTTGGAAATGGGAGTATGTGCAAGTACATGTGAAAGAGAGGAGGGGGTAGAAGGATACAAGTCATCTTAGTTTCATCCCAACACATCATGACTCTCCATCACATGATTTCCAAGGTATTATTATTGCAAGAAGTCAAGGCTAACATATTCAATTAGGAAATTATGGGAGCAATAAGGTTCACAATTTGCTTGATTATGTATCAAAAATGTAGAATAGAGCTTAGAAGTTTTAGTGGCAATGTGGTAAACATTGGCTATTTAAATGGATGCAAGTAATTACAACCAACTATGAAAGTATGCCATAGAGGAGATGGGTATACGTAAATATGCCAATACACAATCTAAGTATATATACCAAATTATAATGTGTAAATAACATGCAATTATATATACGTGAATATATGTGTGTGTGTGTGTGTGTGTGTGTGTGTGTGTGTGTGTGTGTGTGTGTGTGTGAGGGAGAGAGAGAGATAATATTTTAATATGATATGGGTCAGCGAATTTTTTGGTCTAAGGTTTTTAGTTGCTACTGATTGAAAATTGGAAATTTTGGAAAATAAGTGATCAATAAGTTGTGGGTTAATCCTTTTAAATATCAAAGGTTTTTGTAGTTATTTACACCAGTTCTTAAGGGTTATACTATCTTGGATATAAAGTTTTGAGTTATAAGGATTAGGGTTTATGTTATGGGTTATAGGGTTTAGTGGATGGAGGTTAGGGATTATATGCATTAATATTGCTTATGGGATTGGTGTAAGATATTAGGGGTTAAATGGTGATATAATCTTAGTGGTTAAGGGTTATAGGGATCTAGGGTACATAGAAGTTAAGAGTGAAAGGTGTTTGATGTAAGGATTAATGGCTATGGAGTTTATAGGATGAGATTTACAAGCTAGATGCTTTATACTTATTGAGAGTTAAAAGAATATGTGTGTTATTTGATATATATAATTAAAAATGTATCATCACTCTAGCAATAAAGGGGTAAATGAGAGAGTTGAACCCACCTAAGATTTTCTAAGTGAATATCCACTTACAAGTCAAAATATAAAGTCCAATAATTTAACTACATTTTTCTTGGTTGCATGAAGTATGGACCATTACAAAATAGAAGGTTTGTATCATCCCTTAATTCAAAGAGAAAAGTGTAATAATATATAGCTTGAGGAGATGGGTAAAGACCATTGAAATGACCAATGAGGGCTCAATTTACAAAAATGGCACGACATAGTCTTCTAAGAATGGAAACTTTCCATGCATAAATACTAGATTAGTTATATAAACTTCTCAAAGAGCTCTCAACATTAGTGACATGTTTCATATGATGTGGTTGACCTTCAAATGTATAGTTACTTCTTATCTAAGCTACAAATAACATACTTTTCTTTTGCACTTCCTCTCACCTTGTATCTAATGAGGGGAGAATTGATAGTCGGCTACCAATTTCAAAGTCATATCAAGTGAGCTTGATCCATTTCTAGAACAAGAGATAGTAGTTATATCCTAGGGATAGATTCAACGAGAATCAGAGTTTGAGATGTAGCCAGAGACAAACTCATGTTCCATTAACAAAATTTGGTGAGTGGTCATCCCAAAACATCTAGTTGGTTTGTGGTCCTCCTTAAACCACCACTTAGTAGAAGACTTACTGCTCCTACTATACACAAATTTATGGTCATCTACAAACCACTATTTCAATAGTTTGTGGTTATCTTTAAACCATTATAAGAAATCACTTCCATTTAGTAGAAGACATAAACTTCTAGCCAAATTAAGAATTGTTCTAGGAATTGCTTCAAACCAAGTTCTAGACTTGGTGATTAGCCTTAAACCACCATTGATAGAAGACTTTGACTTCTACTACCTTTCTAGTTTGTGGTCTTCCTTAAACCACCACTAGTAGAAGAATTCGACTTTTGCTACCCCATTTGGTTTGTGGTCTTCCTTAAACCACTAGATTTAGAGATCATATCTAGGCATTGATTGTTATTTACCTTCATATTTTAGTTCTCTTCTTGGACTCATGTACGCCTTTCAGATTAAGGCGAGTCCATGGTGGGGTGAATGTTGGAAACATGATCCTTAGGGGACAATGTAAATTGCAATATTCACTTGTGTGGAAATCGAAAAGCCACAAGTGAACATGAAGAGTTATGAAAAATCCAAGAGACCTCTTGGAATATGAAACCAAGTGTCATAATCTTATGTATTTATGTGTATCTTATGGATAGTGTTTGAATCTCACGTTTATCTAAAGTTTCAGAAGGGCCATTTGCAAACATGAAAATGGAACCATCTATGAAGTATCCAGTCAATGTAAAAAGACAAAAAGTGTATCCCTTCTCAAATGTGATGATAAAGGGAGGGAGATGGTTACATGGAAATTTCGATGTATTTATTGCTATTATAGTGAAGATATACTAAATTGATTTCAATTTTACCATTATTTTTAAAATTTGATATACATCATCATATTTCTTAAAATGGAGAAAGAAAAAGTTTAAATTAATTTTGAAAAATTTAATATAATCAATTTAACCTTGAAAGTTCATTGGGTCTGGCTCAAAGGGTTGAAATAATAAATTATTTTGATCTCTATCCAAATTCAAATCTTATGATATGATTACTCTTGAGAATTAAAAACGTTAAACTGAAAAGAGTTATTGGAATTGAAAATATCAATATTTGAGATATGTAATTAAATTCAATTGCAAATTTCACCAAGAATTATAAAATAAGAGGTTGATAATAATTTGTTAAAAAAACTAAAAATTCCAATATTCATTAAATATAATATTTAATTTTAACTTACACTTTTGTAAATGATTAAGTTTATATATATATATATATATATATATATATATATATATATATATATTTTAATTTTCATATTTTTAAAAATCTTTTTGATATCTCTTTTTAAATTTATTTGTCCCTTCTTTCTATATTTTTAATACAATAATGTTAGATCCAATTACAACAAAGTTCCTTTATGTTATTAGGGAAACTGAATTTAGGTGAGAAGAATATCATTCCTCACACTCACTTGATAAACTAGCATATATTAGATAAATTTACATTTATATTACATTTTTTTTTAGTTGTTTTTATTCAAAATACAATTAAAATGTTTAAAAATTATTGGAATTGTAAAATTAATGATTGAAATTGCACAATACAGTTTCATTAAAACTATATAACAAAACTCCAATAATAATTTTTTGAAAAAAATTCAAATCATATAATATAGTCTATCTTTTTTAATAAATTTGTAAAAAATTCCATATTTTAAGAAAATACATTTAACAAATATTATATTTAAAAAACTTGATAAATAACTTTTCAGTTCAGCTATTACACCTTTCAAACAAACTTGAAACCTTAAAACTAGATAAACAACTTTTCATTTAACGGTTTACACCATTCAAACAAACTTTAAATTTCTGATTTTAAACCAATCATTATATTTTTATAAATATAAACATTTAAAAACTAATAGTACCAAATAATATTAAAATTTCATTTATAAAATATCTTTTAAATACATTTTACATTCATAATTACCAACAAAAAATTAATTAATTAAACTCCCATTTAAACAAATATTTATATTAGTGTAATAGCTAATATAATTCCTTTCAAATACATTTTACATTCGAAAAGTAATTAAAAAATTCATACAAATTCATAATAGCATAGAAATATAAAAAATAAAATTTTGCTCATTTTTAAAAGAATTTTATATTCCTATAATAAAAAATAATTTTAAAAATCATTCGTTTTAAAAAATCCATGAAAACATGCACATAAGACGCCCAAACATTATCACCCAAAGAAGAAAACCAAAACAAAAGATACATTAAACGCTCCAATATTGTGGCAACATAATCAATGTACTCTTGACCTTGCAAGAGACTTCTTGAAAAACAAGTTGCTATGGCAAGGACAAATATGCCAAGCATGGAGGGTGGGTAAGTTTAACAGGGAGAGAGACAGGCCCATAAAAGTCATTATGCCTAGCTTGTGTGATAAATATATTATTCTAAGCAAGAAACATCTCTTGAGGGGTTCTCGTTTTTTCCTAGAAGAAGATTTAACTGGAAAACAATAGGAGGAAAGAAGGGAGGAAATTTTAAAGGTTTGGGCAGCAAGAGATGAAGGAAAGAGAGCATGGATTTATAAAGGCAAAGTTGTGATAGCGCAATTTGGATCTCCTTCCAAGACAGAGCAGCAAGATGGTAATAAAGAAGAGGCAACAAACTCTTCAACAGGAAATCAGAAAGCAAGGTCAGTATGGGAAAACAGGGACAAAGACTCAAATGTGAGTCTTGCATATCAAAATAAATAGCAATCAAGTCATACCCAGGTTTCCTTAAAATTATTTTGTTGGAACTACAGAAGTTACCCATGGAGACGAAGACTTGGGTTAGGGCCTATTGCGGAAAATAGAAACATAAGTTGCCTCATAGAAACACATGAGCATGAAGGGTGCAAGACACCTTTGTTTGAAAGACACTGGAAGATGGTAGTATGGAACAAGGCAGCAAGGAATAGCAAAGGGCATGGGGGTGTCATGGTTTTAGTAAGGGAGAAAGAAGGTCGTCTCATTCAGTTAGAAAAAGAGGACTCAAATAAGCAATTCATTTGGTTTAAAATATCAAAAAATGGAAACCACATCAAAATTGCAGCATGCTATTTTGCACCACAAGTTTCAAAAATCTACAAATGTAGAGGGCTTGACCACAAAGATCCATTTGCAGCTTTAAAAGCGGATATTGCAACATATTCGCGGCTATGTGAAGTCCTTATAGTGGGTGATTTCAATGCTAGGACTGCAAGTGAGCAAGCTAACATTCTTTGTTGTAAAGATGATTGTGACCCTATTTGGCTTACAGAGGAAAGTAATTATCAGTAAGAAAGAATTTCAAAGGACAAGAGCTGCAATCTCTTTGGTGAACAATTGCTTACTCTGTGGGGCCTTTGATTTAGTCATTTGTAATGGCTTGAATAGATGGGCAATCTCTTTGGTGAACAATTGCTTACTCTATGTGGGGCCTTTGATTTAGTCATTTGTAATGGCTTGAATAGATGAGAAAAGTCCGGTATTTTCACTTGCAATACTTACAATGGAACAAGTGTGGTAGATTATGTAATTTGCTCGCATGGTTTGTGTGAGAAAATGGAAGAAGTTTTGGTTGGAGATCAGCTGTGGGATTTGAAATCAGATCACAAGCCAATTTATTTATGTTTCTCTTGGATTGGAAAAAAACAATTAGAGTCAAAAATTCAGCATGTCCAACAAAATCTTCCATAGGGCAAAATTCTTTTGGCCCTAGAAAATTGTAATACTTACAAAATGATGCTAGAGAGTCTCTTTGAGAAGGAGAAAATTACAATTCACAGCCTTCATAGTCATGAATTAACACATTTAATTCAATGCACACTTGCAAAGTGCAAAAGAAAAAAAATTAAGAATTCTGAAACAAATTTCTTTCCGGTTAATGCTTGGCTTGACAAGGAATGCAAAAAGGCAAGGAGAATGTGGAAAGAGTCAAACAAGGATAACATAAAGCTCAAATATTACAAGCAATTATTAAGCAAGAAAAAGGCTAATTTCATGGTTTCAAGGAGGGAAGAACTAATCTTCCTTGGGAAAAATAATCCCAAATTATTTTGGAAGGAGCTCCAACCGAAAAAGATACAAATTGGAAATAATATTACAGCTTCTAAATGGTTTGACTATGCAAGACAACTCTATGAGCAGGTTCCCAAGGTTGACCCTCCCCCCTTGGTCAACACGGATATTGAACTCTTCATGGTACGAGAGGTAGAGATGGGTATCAAGAAGTTGGGTGTTGGAAAAGCAAAAGACTTAGCTAAACTCCAAGCAAAATATCTAAAGTGGGGCTCAAAGATTCTTGCACCTCACATTACAAAAATCTTCAACAACATCATACAATAAGGGCTCCCCACAAATTGGACAACTAATCTGGCAATACCTCTTTTCAAGAGTGGTGACGTCAATAATCCCTCCAATTATAGGGCCATCATGATAAATGCTTTGTTTGCAAAGCTATTTGGAAGCATGCTAGAAAACAAAATTAGCAAGTGGGCAGAAGAAAAAGATAAGTGTGCTAAAGGGAAAGCAGGTTTTAGACCTAAACATTCCACAATTGATCATTGCATAACTTTAAGGCACATCATTGAAAAATTTTGGGAGAAAAAGGAAGAAGTCTTTTGTTGCTTTGTTGATTTCAAAAAAGCGTTTGACTTAGTTCCAAAGGATAAACTCTTGCAGAGAATGGAGGAACTTGGGGTTCCTGAGCATTTGAGACCGATGTACATAGGCTGTATGAAGAGGTGAAAGTCAAAATTAGAACTTCAACAGGCATTTCTGAAAGTTTTAGAAGCAATATCAGGGTCAAGCAAGGTTGCCCACTGTCTCCTACCCTTTTTGGTTTATACATCAACAAGCTTGAGAAGTGGTTAAATTCGCAAGGGGTTGATGGTATCTATTTGTGAAAGCTTGTTATAAGGCTTCTTTTGTATACAGATGACCTTATTCTGATTGCTAAATCGGCTCTTGGTTTGCAAGAGCACTTACTATCCCTTGAGAATTTTTGTAGAAGTGTGGGGATGCAAGTCAATATCAGCAAAACAAAAGTAGTGGTCTTCTCTAAGAAAATAAAACATAACCAGCATAAGTTCTACTTTGAAGGCCACATTCTCGAAGAAGTTGCGGATTACAAGTACCTCGGAATTGACTTCAACAAAAATCTAAGTTGGAATGGTTGTAGAAAGAAAAGAACTTTGGGGGGTTGGAAAGCATCTTATGCTTTTCAAAATAGGTGCAGAGAGGCAGAGTTATGGGACTAAAAGACCACTCAAACTCTTTTTGGGCTTCTAGTGATTCCGGTGATTCTCAATGGTTGTGAACTGTGGGCTAGTAGTACCTCCAACATGCAGTGGAGACAAATTGAGAAAATTCAGAAGCGTTTGATTACAAACAAATTTAAGATTAAAAGTGCAGTTCCTTATGATATCTTGTCAAGTGAAACAAGGACTGCTCCTATTGAAGCAATTGCTATGGTGCGAGTCATAAGGTATTTGAAAAAAATTGAGCAAATGGAAGAGGGTAGATGGCCTAAGGTTGTCTTTAATAATAGATTGTGCAAGAGCAAAAACACTTGGATGCACCAAAATAACAAATGGTTTAGTAAATGGGGTATTTGCTTGAACGAGTGTCCCATAAATAGCAAAGAGACAAAAGATTTTGTTATGGAAAAGTTCCACAAACGTACTTGGAATAAGGAGCTAGGAAGAAAGAAAAATTACTATATTGAAGTGTTTAATCTCACTCATAATCATACCAAAAGCATATATAGAGGCCAATATCTCTTGGAGAGCCAAAATTCTTATTGCTCAATTAAGAACTAATTTTCATCAACTCCGTTGTGAGACAGGTTGTTGGAAAAGGCCAAAGGAAGTGTGGGAGGAAAGGGTATGCATTTTTTTTCTTCCAGAAAAGTGGAAACAGAAAAACATTTCATTTTAGAATGTGAGGCCTTCAAAGACAACAGGGAAAGTTATGCAAATATGCTGGCAGCTAGCTCTTGGGATAATCTATTTAGCGAGGGGTTTGTCGAGAAGCTAGAAGCATTTATTGTGAAGCTTCACAGAAAAAAAGCTGAATACATCAAGCAGATGACGAAGCAATCTGTCCCATAGGCTATCTTTAACCTCGTGGACATTAAAATAATTTCTTTCTTTCTTCTACCATAAAATCAATCACCGAAAAAAAAAAATACAGAGATCATTGTGGTGCAAAAACAGGCCGTTTTTGTAATTGCATAAAATAAAACTTGAAGAACTCTATAGGCGGCATGCGGCTGATTTCTCCGGATAATTAGTGCAGTTGTTTGACTTAATCCCCACTACATCATTGGTTGGACATTAAACATTTCCAACGAGCTCATATGCTCTACAGCAGACAACATCGGAATAAGGATTTCCTGTAATTGTAAGCTCTCATCAGAATAAGGATTTCCCGTAATTGTAAGCTCTCAGGTCAAGGATATCCTAAAAAAAGTGCTCCAAAGCTCCAGCGCTTGCCCCTGCTTTGGCGCTGCCATAATGGAATGAAGACATCGAAGGAATGACGATATCTTTTCCTCTCCAGATGGTTTACACATGGCTCTTTTCCTAGTAGCCACACCAATCACCATTACAAACACAGCGTTGGCTTTCATTAAATGAAAAATCAAACAATACATATCTTATGCAAGCACATTTAATTAGTGAGATAAACAACCTCCTAAAAAATAAAATCCCGTTCCTAATTACAACTATGAATTAAAACAACCTAACTAATCATTTCTCCATTATTTTTTTGTGCTAAACAGTGAAAATGATTTGAATTCCACACTCTTGATGATCGGCCACTTGGGAATCAATATCCTCCGGAAGAATTCTCAGAATATCAGAAATAATGTGATTCAAAGTTTTTTGCAATTTTTTAAATTTAAAATTTACCCATTTTACAAACTTTTTAATACAAAACTTTCTTTTTTTACCTTTTCTAAATATAGAGTATGTGGTCAAGCAAAAATGCCCTATCATGTTTGAATTTACTTATTAATATACTACTAACCCATCTAATTTTCGAACTCCTTGGCAAATTCGGCCAAATTTGTTAACGATGCATAGAACATATGAATAAACAGATGTTTGCAAATAATTGAAAACTATATAGAAAATTACAAATAATTAAAAACGGTGTATAAATCACAACATAAATATTTACAAATAATTGAAAACTGTGTATAAAGCACAGGTCAATATTATGAAGAAACTGTGTCCCAAAGAAGGTATTAAGAGATTTACAAAAATATGTTTTAATTCGGAAATTTATCGCCAATTTCACAATTAGCCAATTTACCCCTGGCTTCCACCAGCATTAACCGCATTTTAGTAGACCAGCACAAATGAAATTTCGCTGAATGTCAACAAAGATTGGTTTAAATAACTCAATTTTATTTTATTTTTTTGTTATTGGGCGAGAAATTTTGATTTTGATTTTAATTTTAATTTAAATTTATTGGAAAAGTAAAAAAAATAAAATATAAATTTCACACAAAACACAAGAGTTGCTATTTTCTTTCATTATTGACGCAAAAACCTGACCATTGCAATGAATTACAATACTACGATAATTTGATCCACATTTACGAAATTCAACTTTTCCCAATGGAAAGTAAACTCAAACTACTAATATTATTAAGCTAGACTGGACTTACACCGAGTCAACTCAACTCAAACTTTAAATCTGGACTGCACACTGCCGAAATAATTACAATTTCTAACCAAACTGAGCTACCTATTTAGGCCTGCATAAATGAAATTTCTCTGGATGTCAACCAAGACTGGGTTAAATAACCCAATCTGTCACTCCGAAATCTACAACCTAATTTCAATGGAAGAAGATTCTTCCGCGGAGGACCATAAGGGTTTTTGAGGTGCAGCTGAGGGGGAATTCGAGGGCAAAGATTCTTCCGCGGAAGAGGACCATAAGGGTTTTTGAGGTGCAGCTGAGGGGGAATTCGAGGGTAAAGATTCTTCCGCAGTGAACCATAAGGGTTTTTGAGGTGCAGCTGAGGGGGAATTCGAGGGCAAAGGAGGATTGGCCACGTCGCCTCCATTTCCTTCTAGCATTTGAACAACGCTGCTCATACTTGGGCGATCTTTGTAGTTGTATTGGATGCACCATAATCCGACTTTAGTCATTCTTCTTGCCTTCTCATCTTCTGCTTCCACTTCTCCTCCTCTCAATCTCATTCCCAACTCCCCTCTCTCAAGCAGCTTGAAAGCCCATTCCGGAAAGTAAAACTGACTGGAATGGCTCACCTTCCAATCGATGTTCTTTCTTTCCCCGACAATCTCTAACAAAAGCATTCCAAAACTATAGACATCTGATTTATCTGTAACAGGACCCAGAGCTCTATCACACACCTCTGGCGCAACATATCCCGGCGTCCCTCTCGCGGCCGTCATTGAGATATGGTCGTCTCCCTTCCCACAAAGTTTTGCGAGACCAAAATCAGAAACTTTTGGTGTGAAGTCGGCATCCAGCAATATATTGTGAGGTTTGATGTCGAAGTGTATGATGCGCTTCTCGCAATCTTGGTGTAAATATGCAATTCCACGAGCAGCGCCCAAAGCTATTGAATACAAATTTTCCCACGTTAACAATCTCCCCTTCTCCTTTCCGGCGAATATAAATTTCTCGAGAGACCCATTAGGCATGAATTCATATACCAGTGCGCTTGTAAAGCTTTCAAAGCAATACCCCAACAGACGAACCAAATTGACGTGATGGAGCCGCCCAATGGTGGCCACTTCGTTCATGAAGTCGGTACTGTCGCCGTGCCGATGTCTATCCAGAAGCTTAACGGCCACTAGAGTGCCGTTTCTAAGCTTTCCTTTATACACAACACCAAAACCCCCTTCTCCCAATTTTTCTGCAAAGTTGTTTGTGATCTTCTTGATTTGTGAGAGCGAATATCTGGTTGGCATTTGATCAGCATATTCCTTTAGGAATTCCTCCACCTTCGAAACAGAGCAGCGACGACCAGGCTTTGTCCTCTTCGTATATAACGTTAAACACACTAATAGCCCTGCTGCGATCAATACAGCAGCTCCAACGGAAACACCTGGAGTTGTTAAAATGATTTTAGCAATCAAGAAACCTAGCCATATCCATCAACAGATCAGCGAAAATACTTGAGAGAGTATCTTTACCTATTGCAACGCCATTCGTACCCTTCTTTCCTGATTCACAAATATGAACGGCAATTAGCTTATTGACTTTCTTAACTGAACTTCTAGTATCTTTACATTTTCATTTTCACTGAACTTGGAACTAAGTTCCAAGTAGTTTTGTAAATCCCAAGTAGTTGTGAAAAGAGTCTTATATGGAGAAGCCGAGGATGGCCAAAAGTGGTTGGAATTTGGGCAAAAAAATTTCAAAAAATCTTGTAGAGGCAGTGTTTTTTTAGAATGGAAATGGATTTGCACCATCAAAAACTCCTAAAACACCTAAAATTGAATTTTAACAACTTTTACTTGGATTTACAAAAATCCTTACCGGATTTTTTCACAATATAACCTGAATTTCCAATACTTTGTTAGAATCATTTTTTAGAATAGAAATGGATTCGGCACCATCAAAATTTCTAAAACACCTAAAATTGAATTTTAACAACTTTTACTTGGATTTACAAAAATCCTTACTAGATTTTTTGAAAATATAACCCTAATTTCCATAACTTTCAGGGTTTAGACTACAGATTTTGCAAAAAAATAAAATAAAACATACCATTGCCAGAGCATGTGTCAGTACGGGGGCCGCCCTTGCAATAGCAGAGGAACGGCCAAGTTGAGTCCAAAATGTTGTAACCGCATATTCCTCCACTTGCTTCACATGAGTTGCAGCTGTTATCTCTCTGTGTATCAGTGGAAACATATTGCGTTTTTCCAACCTCAACAACAACTTGTTCTATAGAACATCCCGGGATCGACGAATGACCTGAGCTGTAAAAATCGTAATAGACAGTAGCATTACATTTCCAGAGCTGCTGCTCACCAATGGAGTCTAATGCATCCTGAAATGATATATTACACCGGTACACGTCTAGAGTCCTGTTCTCTTTACCCAAAATTTTGAAGAGGTCGTCTCCATTTTCTGAGAGCGGTATCTGAATATTATTATCGAGATGATCAAAAAAGTTGCAGTTCTTTCCCTTGGCAATAATGAACACGTGAGTGTAAAAACTTAGTATTGTGTAACTCTGGCCATGAATCTCGATAACTGGACTTGAATTCTGCACACAGTTGATCTGAAACTTAGGGTGACCGCATCCGCGGTTTCCTACACCGAAGGGATACGTTATATTCATAGTCCCACATTTACTAGTATTTTCGCAATACTGGTATTGTGCGTCCAAGCATAACGAGCAGGGGAACAGAGAGGCACAGCAGGCAGTAAGTATAAGGAAGACGAGGTGCAGAGATATGGAGGGAAGGCGAAGAACAAATAATTCCATTGGGCGTAAATGAGACGAATTGATAGGCCCTGGGATGACAAAAACTAATCCTGAATCCTAACAGTGGGATTGGGCAATACAGTTTTTGCAAAAATACTGATTATAACCTAATTTTTTTTTTTATCATATGTACAAACAGAGGGATCGTATGTGAAAGAGAGAAGATTATGAACCTGATAGCAGTCGAGGATGGGATCAGAGAGGGAAAATGATCAGGCAGAGGTAGAGTTGGAATGATGCAGACGGTATTGAATCATAAAGTCATCGTTGACCGGGACTTCATGTCAGAGCATTCCCCGTAATGAGAGAGTAGTTAAAATTAAACTTAATCAAATTATTATTATTATTATTATTAACTATTTTTAAAGTTGGTGTATGGTATTTTTGTTGGTAGAGTATATATGCAACACATTTTAAACCATTTTTAATTAATTTTCCATGTCCGGGTCCATTTTCTACTTACAATTTTGACAATTTCGAGAATGTGACCACACTTTAATGTGAAACAAAATAGTAAGTAATAAACTGAGTAGTCTACCTAGGCGGAGCTACAAGGATTGCAGACAGGACAACCAGAGCCAATTTCCTGCAAAAATCCATCAACTGGTAACTGCTAATCACCCATGGTAAAAAAGCCCATCCTCTGGGCTTGCTGCTGTGGTGGTTACTATGGCCTTCTTCTTTGCAGGCCATGAACACTGGGGGACCAGATGGTGGAATTGACAATCTCCGCATTTCCACCATACCCATCCCCAATTGATCTTGCAAATGGCTTTTTACTGCCCAGTCTGGTTATTAATTCAGAGTACTTGTCAGTGTAGGGTTGGTGTTTTCTCCATCCAATTGACCTGGCTGTCAGAGATTTTTTTGGGGTAAAATGGTTCGGCACGACCGAGAAAAAAATAATTACCAGGCTGTTCCAGACAGGCGGCAACGAAATAATGCTAGCTACAAGGATTGCAGACAGGACAACCAGAGCCAATTTCCTGCAAAAATCCATCAACTGGTAACTGCTAATCAACCATGGTAAAAAAGCCCATCCTCTGGGCTTGCTGCTGTAGTGGTCACTATGGCCTTCTTCTTTGCAGGCCATGAACACTGGGGGACCAGATGGTGGAATTGACAATCTCCGCATTTCCACCATACCCATCCCCAATTGATCTTGCAAATGGCTTTTTACTGCCCAGTCTGGTTATTAATTCAGAGTAGGGTTGGTGTTTTCTCCATCGAATTGACCTGGCTGTCAGAGATTTTTTTTTGGGGTAAAATGGTTCGGCACGACCGAGAAAAATGGCATGAACAAAAAATAGATTAATCTTGTCCTGGTGACGAAGGGAATGAATGTTCGATTGGCGAAGGGACATGTCAGCTTCGTTCTTACGGTTCAAAATCGAAATCAATGCCGCGCGCAGAGTTACATGTGCGCCTCAGTTATTCGATTCAGAATGTACAGTGTTTTTTAAACGGTAGTGGCTACACCAAATTGTGTCTAATAAAAAATAATTATATAATTAAATATGAAAGATGTATAATTATTTCTGTGTTTAATTTTAAATTAATATATATATTTTTAATAAAAATAATTGATTCTTTATTTAAAAAAACACAATAAATTATAATAAAAAAATATAAACATAGATCTATGTATGGGTTAGTTTTAATAAAAATATTATAAAACACTTGTAATCTTATTCTCATCATGCTTGTTCTATTATGGTATGAATGAGATTACTCAAGATATTTTACTCTTATTCTTAACCATAAATAAAAAATACTCAACATTTTTCTTTATATATGTAATCTTTTAAAAATATTTTAATATAAAAAATAATTTTATATATATATATACAAAAAAAGAATTAATATATATGTATAAATAAAAAAATTATTTTAATGTTTACTATATAAAATATTTTCTATATATAATCTTTTAAAAATATTTCAATATAAAAAGTAATTTTATATGTATATATACAGAAAAAGAATTTATATATGTATATAAATAAAAAAAATATTTTAATGTTTACTATATAAAATATAAATATTTTAATGTAAGGAAGAAGTGGTTGAAAGTAAAAAAATGTTCATTTACTTAATATAAAGTTGATATGATGAATTTAATATTAATAAGAATAATAACAACAACAATAACAAATTCAGTATAAATTATAAATATATTTTTCCAATCTATAGGATTCATATGCTTATTTTAAAATATATTAATAAAAAAACATATATTAATAAAACAACAAATTTAATGTAAAAAAATATTTTATAAATAAAATATTTCAATTCACAATTAAATATAATATTTCAATTTCAACTATCTATTTATTATATATGATTAAAAATAAAGTTTGTATATATATTAAATAAACTAATAAATATTTCAATGCATAGGTTAAATATAATATTTTAATTTCAATTATGTATTTATTAAATATGGTTAAAATAAAATCTGTGTATATACTAAATAAAGTAATAGTAAAAATATATTGTTGTGGGTATAACATTTTAAGTAGTTTTATTTTTTTACATTTTAGACTATTTTCAAGTATAATTTTTTGATTAATTTTTAAATTAAATAAATATTTATTGAAATTACAAGTTTAAACTATTTAATTTACACAAGCCAAGTGTCTAAAAAAAGTCATAACATCAAACTCATTATACATTTAAAAATACAATTCAATATATGTAGTGAGATTAAATTTTTTGAGGTATAAATATTTTTTTCTAAATTTTACAGGCTTAACAAATTATATTTAATATAAATCTATAAAATTTTGATATTTAAATTATTTATCATCTACATCACGATATATATATATATATATATATATATATATATATAAATATTATTTAAAAAATTATAAAATAAATAAATAATATATATTAATTCAATATATTAACTTACTTAAAATTTGCATTAATTCAACACTTCATCAGTATCCTGTCAACCTTGCAATGTACTTAATCGGCATTAGAGATGAAATAATAGGCTCCATTAATATATAGAAAATCAAAGAAAAGAATTTTAAAATTAGGGGAAAGTGGAAAAATAGTACTTTAAAAATATAGTAATTTTGAAAGTCAAATTTAAATGTTTAATTGATGGCTAAATTTATATATATATATATATATATTTTAATTAGTTTGGTGAGAAGTTAAATAAGTTTTATTTTTATTTTTTAAATATTATACGGTATGAATAATGGTATTTGTACGGCGGAAAAATGGGCATATTCGAGGCCCAAGATTCCCTCATGCCGGAGGTTTTGCATGTATTCATGCAAATAAATCCCTTGCTCATTAAGAGATTCTTAACATTTTGTAGAAGTTGGTTCTTTGTGGGACAACATTGCTTTAATATTTTGAGGCGTTGGTTTTTGTGGAGCAAGACTGCTTGAATATTTGGAGGTGTTGGTTCTTGTGGAGAAACACTCTTCACATTTAGCATATCATACTAATTTATAGAGCAATACAAATTGAGGACAAGAAAGGGATGGATGAGGAAGAGATGAAGAATGAAATGAGGCGGTGATGGGAATAGTAGGTACGTGAATAGGTTCTTGCATACTTGTCATCGCAAGGCCAATGCTTATAGGTGGTTTCCTTTATCATTTCATGACAGTAATGATTTCATCCTCCGAATAGAATTCTTTTTATCATGGAAGGAGAAGACACGATAGAGACTGCCTTTACACCATCAAGATTTTTGTTTTAACATGGTCTTGTAATCAGAGTATAAATATTTTTATTATGAGTAATGAATGGAGGGAAGAGAGAAGGATAATGATTTATGCAAGATGAAATGCATGGAATGAGAAGTGGTTAATCATTAATTTTCCTAAACCCTCTAATGAATTAGAGAATCTTAAGCCAAATTTACCTCAAGTTTTACCTTTGTCGTTGATGTGCTCAGTGCTGCAAGATGAAGTAGAGGATGGAATGGTTGGAGTTAATTTGAATACTGATCTGATATGCTAAAGAAGGCTAAAGGATGAACTGAAGGTATCCTTCCCCCCCATGCCCGAGGAGTTTTATTTCCCCAAACAACTGAGGAAATGTGAATGTTGCTGCAAAAGAATGGCTAGGCTACTATATGGAAGCCTTTATTGAAATGAATATACCGCTGTAAATGAAAATGGAAATATTGATACAAGGATCCAAACTACTGCAAATCTATGTTGAGATCACAAAACCATATAATCATCAACCGACACACTCCCATGTGCAATCTTTCATATGTGAATAAAGGGTGTCGATGTCAAACATAAGCAAGAATCATTGGAATACCGACCATTGAGGTGGTCATTAACCAATGCAAGATATCCCACCTTTGATGTAAATGGGAATCAAGGCACTATATACATTCTATTAGCCATGAATGGATTTGTCAAAGTCAAATGGACTGCAAAATTCATTCACCAAGAAACATTGATGTATTTCCTTAGTAGATGACAAGGACACCTGCCACTAAGGCATGTAGGCTCCCAGGTACCTTATCTAACCCTAACCTTGATCCCAGATAATGTGTTGATGTCGATGGGACAAGGCTTGTTGGTAGATGGGCCTTAAGGAATCCCACATCAACCAACTTGAGTATAAACATAATGACTTGAAAGATACATGATTTGAAGAACTCATAAAAATTTACAAACTTTATTGGGAACTTTACTCGCCAGTTACCTGGTTTTCATGCAAGGTTCATCCCAAGTCATGCCAGACAAGCTGGTTTAACTTGGATTAGCTTTAGAAATTAAGTGAGTGATTAATCTACAACATGTTCAGGGAAGTATTTTCTTTTTCATCAGAATTTGGGTATTTAATATTGTTGCTTCTGTTCATATTTCCGTGCTTCACAAATGTACGAGATGAGCTAATAATCACTGAAATTGAATGCTTAGCCATTCCTTGATCATATTTTTCATGGGTCTACAACTTCTCACATTTTAAACTAAAGAAGGCGCAGAAGTAAAGGAAATTGCAAAATCTTGCAGCATTAATCCTATCCATGATTTTATCTCTTCCCATTCTGAACCTTAGAATTGTCGAGTTGAGTTGAACCATTGCATCGTACTCATTCATATTGTTTTCCCTTTAGTCATATTCCTTTCTTATGAAATGACTCAAACCCTCTAATTAGTGAATCTCATAATCCTGATCCTCTACTTTGCATTTTTCTAAGATCTTTCCTCAAAATTTTGGACTTTTTGGCTTATCAGATTCTTGATTCTGTTTTACATCGGAGCTATTTTATAAAAATTACGAAATTATTTATCTCCAACTTTTGGATGTCTGATGTACTGATATTCCTACATAATACATCAAAGAGGAATTCACAAGTTTTATTTATGAAAAGTTCCGAAATTATTTTATTCTGAAGTCTTGCTTCCCGATGTTTTCCTTTAATATTAAAGACTTCTATATATCAGAACTTCCGATAGTGGAAGTGAAAATCAATTAAACCTCTGAAAATAAATTCCATCGAAAACATTTAAATGATAAAGACTTTATTTATCGGAATTTTATCTATCGGAGAATTGTTCCCATTTCGAAAGTATTATTTATCGAAGCTCTTACTTATCGCTTTGATTCTCTTAGAACCTCGGAATCTCAGAATATCAGGTTAAGTATCCTTGTAGGTCTTTGATCAATTCATTATGATCTTTCACTATCCTCACATTATCTTTGTATATATTTCATGTTATCATGGTGGTCAAGAGCTTGGATGTATTTTAATTATAAATTTCATCAAATCCAAGTATTTATTCCTCGGGATGACTTTGTGACTTTGGGGATATACATTCTTTATGGTATGTGCACATAGGCCTCCTTTTACTCTTCTCAGCAATCTTCCTAGCTAATGAAATTTCATCATTTGTGGTTCATTTGTGTTGTTGCCTTTGTCCGACTATTGGATGCCCATTTCATTATCTCAGACATCATTTAGTATGCGTCTTCATTTTCTTTTCAAGGCACTCTTGAACAATCATTATGATAATGCAACAATTGTTAAGGAATTTGGAACAAGTAAATGCAAATGGATCATGGTTAGATCATGTTTAATTTCTCCTATATTTGATTTTTGATATATCACTCTATATTTAGCATAAAAAATTTCAAGATGTCTCCATCTACACATATGCATTACATTGTTTGGACTTGGTCGTGATTTTTGACAATTTGTGAGAATCATGGAGTGAATATAAAATTTGAAATATTAAGAGAACAATCATCACAACAAAAACATATTATCATTATTCTAATTTCTGATGAATTTTATTTACTTTAGATTCTAGGTTATTGCTTGCTTTAGTTCATATTTAATAAATGATGATTTTGGGTCAATAAGATTTTAGAAAATTCAACATCTTCATGCTTATAATTCTAATTAAAAGAAGAAGTTACTTTTATTGGAGAAAATGATATGTCTCACAAAAGATCAAACACAAATTTCCAATAAGTTTCATATCCCCACTTTCATAAAAACATTACAATATGATTAAATAAATAAATATAAAAATTTATATAAAATATACTCTCAAATTAAAAATTACTTAATTTTTTTTTCCCTTTGGAAAAAACATAGTTTTCATTGACATATAAAAATTACATGTTGTATATGCATAAGCATATGCTATAAGAGGTAGTGCTTGTTAGCTAAATAAGTTCCAAAAAAAAGAAACCCAAAAATTTGATGCTTTTATCCACGCAAGGAGGCATCCTTGTCTGATCCATTCATAATATTGTTTTACCAAATAAAAGTAACATAATAGCTGTAGTTATATAGCATACATTGTTATTTCTGTATAAACATATGGATATTTACAGACGGTAATTGAAAGCAAAAAAATCCATGATCTAAGCTTGCTGTGAGCTTAATATAGCATCTATGTCCATGAAGGGCAGGTGTAGTATTGATAGAACATTCCTTCTCTTTGTTCTTGGATCATCCAAGTGCCGGATGGCCTGTGTGCAGCTTCTTTGGATAGTCTGTCAGCATCTGCATTTCGGTCCCTGAAAATATGATGGCATGTAAAAGTGTCAAAAGAAGTAATAAGACAATGAGCCTCATCCAGAATGTGTGATAGTGTGTATGGAGAGCATCTAGATTTTTTGTTAATCCAGACACAAAAAAAATTTGAGTCTCCAAAGAGTTGAAGGTCTCAGCAATGGATTTGTAGTGCGTGTCGTATGAGGAATTTCGCAGAGGATAGCTTTGCGAAATTATTTGTGCCTCCCCCGAAACCCATCTGTATATGGAGGGAATGTGAATCAGTGAGGTTAAGAATGGCCCCTCCCCCGCAGCCATCCTCTTGGGCAGATTCATCAAAATAAGCCCACGGTTTTGAATGGTCAATGGATTCGGGTATGATGGATCAAGGTCGAGATGTCTCCTTGTCGTCTGGTATGATGGAGTAGTCGGAGATGATATGGGAAGCAATGGATGGTCAGTGCGGCAAGGAGTTTTGGAAAATGAGGTTGTTGCAAGCTATCCACAGTCCCCAACATATAAGTAAAGGGAGATTTCTAAGTTTTTGAGGCCTAGTGCTTGTCCACCAAATCGACCAAGCTTCCTTTACAGAAGTGCCTTGCCACCTTGTCAGGGAAGAAATCACAGCAAAGATCGATTTCCATAGCTCTCGGGCAGCTATACAGTCAATGAATAGGTGTGAGGCCGATTCATTATTGCATTTACATGGGTGACACCAGAAAGGGCCATGATGAGATCGCTTGAGTAGATTTGTCTCCAATGGGAATTTTGTTCTTGAGTATAGTCCACATGAGAAGTCTACTCCTGGGGGGTGGGGGGGGGGGACTTTAGCTTCCATAGATGCTTCCACCATGACTCTATGACCTGAGGGCGACGATATTCAGCTAGAACTAGATATCCCTCCTTTGGTGAGTATTTCCCTGTTTTTTAGTGTGCCCAGATGACTTCATCTTCTTCCTCACTAATCTAGATATGTGCCTCAGTGAGGGCCCTGATGAAAGTGTTCCAATGCTGTGTCCATTGATGGGGGGTGTTTAATCTCTGAGCTGATTTCCAGGCTTGCTGAAAGGGGGTGGAGCGATTAAAATCTGCTATGTGGCCAATATGGGTAATGTTGTTGTCCCTAAGGAAAGCTCTGAGGTCATCTAGCAGCCTATATATATTCCCACATCCAATCCATGGATCCAGACCAATCCTCACTTTCAATCTGTACTGAATTTTCCAGGTGATGTCAGCCCTGATGATGTCAAGTGATTTTATTACCGCCTTCCATATGATTGAAACCCCTGAATGTAATCTCTGCGGTTGGCTTATCCAATCCATCAGGTTTGAGGGAGCAATATATTTTGAACAGGCCACCCTAGTCCATAGGCTATTGGTTGTGATAAGCTACCACCCTAGTTTCGCTGCCAGGGTTGTGGAGAATTCTTCTAATTTCTTTATGCCCCATCCTCCCCAGTTCTTAGGCAGATTTAGGGCCTCAAATTTTACCCATGTGAACATTCTTCTTGACTGATGCCCTTTCCAAAGGAATCTATAGCATAAGGCCTGAATTCTAGATAGTATACCCCAGGGATCCATGCCAGTGACATCCAGTAAACCGGGGTGGCCTCTAGAACAGCTTTAATGAGAGTAAGTATGCTTGCCCTGGAGAGGTGTTTATAGTACCAAATGTTTAGTCTTTTCTCCATTTTGGAAATGAGCCAGGTCCAATCTGTAATATTGTACCCCAGAGGTTTCAGCTTGTAGCCAAGATATCTAAGTCCATCTTCCAGCCTAAGAAGAGTCTACTGGAACCTTTGCATCACATAATGGATTTCATGGGGAGAACATCCTACTTCTGTGAGGGTCGATTTGTTGCAATTGATAGTCATGCCCATGGCTGTTTGGAATAAAGCAATTGTGTTCTTCATGATTGTCAAGTCTCCAATGCTTCCATTAAGAAATAGAAGGACATCATCCACAAATAATAGATGAGTCAAAGTGCAATCATCCATGATTTTTATTCCCTTCAGTCTGCCTCTTCTAAATTCTTCTTTGACCAGCCTGCTGAGACCTTCCATTATCAATAGAAAGAGCAAAGGGGATAGGGGGCAACCCTGTCTGAGACCTCTTTCAGAATAGAAAAAGGGGGAAGTTGCCCCGTTGATAAGCACGTTGAAAGGTATATTAGTGATGCAGCTCATGATCCATTTAATGAATTCAAAAGGGAACCCTAGGTGGGTTAAAAGCATTCTAATATACAGCCAGTTTGCTCTATGAAAGGATTTTGAGAGGTCTACCTTTATGATCATACCTTTGATTTTCTTGGAATGCAGAGAGTGTAGTACCTCTTGGGCAGTTCCCACAGCTTCATGGATTTGGCGATCTTGTAGGAAGGCAAATTTCTCTAGCAAAATATTCTCGGATAGAATGGGTCGCATCCGATTTGCAATAATTTTTGCCACGATCTTGTAGATGCAGTTACACAGAGATATAGGTCTATAGTCATTAAAGGTAGAGGGATTGTCAGATTTTGGAATGAGGGCAATGAATGTGGAGGTGAAGGATTCGAGGATCTTCCCATTGGATCTGGAGTGTTCAATGACTTTAAGAAGATCCTCCTCTAAGGTTTCAAAAAGATTTGAATAAAACTCGATCAACCATCCATCCGGCCCTGGGCTTTTGTCCCTCTTAAACCATTTGATCGTGGCTTTTAATTCACCGATAGTGATCTCCTTAGTCAGTTCCCTGCCTGCTTCCTTATCCACAAAACAAGGGAATAATTGAGCTAATTAAATGATTTTGGCAAGATTTACTTCGGGGGGGGGTGCTGTAGATATGTTTAAAGTGAGAGTTCGCTAAAGAAGCTAACTGAGGGAAAGTATTGATAGTGTGACCTTGCTCGTTCGAGAGTTGCCAGATGGTATTGATGGATTTCCGGCCATTTGCAAACTTGTGATAGAATTTTGTATTGTCATCTCCCTCGAGCAGCCAAGTCACCCTACTTCTCAGTCTCCATAATTATTCGTGTTCCTTAAGGATTTTCCTTCTGGTGGCATATAGTTCAACAAGTCTATTCCTTTGATCGGTCACTCTGTAGGCCCCTTCCAAGTATTGTCTAATCTCAGTGATTTCCTTCTCGGCATTCAAGAGAGTTTGATCGTCTTTTATTCTCTTATTGTGAGCCCAAGATTTGGATAGTCTCTTCAGCTCAATGAGGTTATGGGTGAATCCCTCTGATATGTTCCCACCAGCATCTGGGGGATGCGCCTTCTAGTATTCCTTGATCATTTGATTATATGTGGGGTCCTTGAGCCAAGTGGAACTGAACTTGAAAGGTCCCTTCGGTTTCCGAGGTCCCCCACTAAATTCCATGAATATAGATAGATGATCAGAGACTCCTCCCGATCCCACCCATTGTCTATGAAGAAACCCCAATGTTAGGAGTCCTTCCTTTATAAGGAAACGGTTGAGTCTTCGAGCAAGACTATCCTCGCCGTCTCTATTGTTCCTCCAGGTAGGTAAGAGATTGGCAGAGGGGATGTCCAACAAATTATGGGTGTCCAGAAGATTCTCAAAAAAGGCTGATAAAGGATCCAGTTGTGCATGATGTCCCCATGACTCAGAGTGTCCAATGGAGAAATTTAAGTCCCCTCCCATGATTAGGTGATCTTTATGAAAAGCTTCTGAGCCGAGGAGATGGTCCCAGAAGGCAGGCCTATGTTGGCAAGGCCCATAAACATTTATGACTCGCACCTCCACTCCCAAATCAATTGAAAAAAGGTCCGCCCCTATATGCCCTAGACCTCCCCAACAGTTACAGAGTTTTATGGAGCAGGTGTTGTATCCCAGGGCTAGTCCTCCGGATCTTCCATTTGCATCTATTCCTACAAATCTCCATCCAGGGAGCATAGCCTCGAGAAGGTGAGTAATGGTGTCAGCAGGTCCCAGCGTTTCTTGGAGAAAGATGACATCTACGGGAAAGGTAAGAAAAAGTCTGCGGAGGGCTAGTTTTTTTCAGGTCTAGCCAACCCTCTGCAATTGAAGGAGGCAATCTTCATGAGGGGAAGTCAGATGAGGGATTCGATGCTCTAAGTACCCTTTGAATGGTTGATTGCTTGCCCAAGGCGATCTCACCTCTGGCCCGTAATTGAGCCTTTGAGAGGGAGGAGGGTCGACCCCGCAGGAGTTTGGGAGGAGGTGGAGAAATATGTAGATCGAGCCTGATATGATCCGGGGTATTTAACTTCTGCTTGGCCTTGGATCGAGTCTGATATCGAGGGGAAGAAGGGCCAGCAATAGGTAAAGGAGTGAAGTCAGGGGGGGAATCGGGAGAGATGGAATGGCGGCAAAGAAGGTATGATCAGGTGAAGGGGAGGAGATGGCCAGAGTGGATTGTGAGGGAGGGTTCACGCTTCCATTCAATAAACAAGCAATCGGAAATTCAATTAATCCATCGAAAGCATTTAACTTAGAGGGATTAGGAGAGTTTGAAATCATACCCGAAGAAACCACCGACCCAGCAGCTGCTCTTACCCTGGTGAGAGGAGGGGAGGGAGGTCGAAGCGGAGGCCTGCCGTGTTTCTTTGGGGTCCCCTACGAGAGATTCATTTCTGCATGAGGTGGGTCGCCTTTGTTTCCATCTTCTTTGTTGTGGGGCTGCTCCCCCTGTTCCTGATCTGTCTTTGGGGGAATTGTCCTTCCAGCTTCTCCCTTTTCCTTATTTTTAATGAGAGGGCAGTCCTTGTAGAGATGCCCCACCTTGTGGCATCTCCTGCATCTGAAAGGAACTCCTTCATAATCCAGATTTTTCCTCTGAGAGAAGTTCCTCCATTGGATTGTGATATATTCCTGAAGCCCATCACTAGTGTCAATGTGTACCAATATTCTTGCATACGCCATCCTTCCTGTCGAGAGGTAGGATTTATCATACTCCAAGTAGGTTCCCAAGGAGTTCCCAATACACCTAAAAATGTCCTCTGGCTAGAACTAAAGGGGCAGGCCAGGTAATCTAACCCAGAGAGGGCTTGCTCCAAGTTGTTCTCTTTTTGGGTCGAAAAGTGGTGTCCACCTCCGAAGGAGCATCGGTGCTTGTTCTATATTCCAAACCGCTGAAGGTACCCAGTTGGTGTGCTCTGCCCTGGCGAAACGGAGCGCAAACCATCCTTTAACAAAAGTCTGAACCACTGGTAGTTCGGCGAGATGATTACCCCAAACCTCCGTGGCCCACTGCTTCAATCTAGTGGCACTGTAGAACCGGCCCCTGACTCTTCCAACTAGCACTCGCTCGGCTGTGTCCATCGACTCGCTCCACTGGAAATCCTCGCCCAAGCTCAGGAATACCTCCAAATCTTTTGGTTTCAGGACCCTTTGTTTCTTCACTCGCCGGGTTCCTTCATCAGGTTTGGTATTTTGATGAGTGCCTTGGGTAGGGTCAGTCTCAAATGCAGGGATGCCCAGCAGGGGTTTAGAAGGAAAAACCCCTAAGATGGGAGGGACTTCCGTAATATTCCCAGATGGGGGGCCAATGAGGGCGGAACATGATGCCTTGGATCAGAGGTGGCAGGATCATTGATGGTCACTGTTGAGAGGGTGTGGGAGCCGACGGAGGAAGGGAAAGGTTAGATACCCTTAAAGGAGATGCCCAAACTGGGATATAGGGTTTGATCCACGAAATTTAGGGTAGAAGGAGACAAAGGTTGTGCAGTGAGGTCTGGGATGGAGGGGGAGGCCTCTGAGAGTCTAGCCACCGAGTACAAGGGCCCTGAGATAGAGGGAAGCGAGGCAACGGTGTCAGTGAATTCGCATTCGTAATGGTAGCTACTTGTCGGGTTTACCTGGGGAGATGTCCAGATGGAGGTACCTGCTAGTGGGTCTTCCGAGTAGTCTACTAGGTCCTCCATAACCGTCTCTATATTCTCGCGCTAGCTGCCTTAAGAAAACCAAGGTCACCTGTCGCTGTAGTGACCAGGTAACAATTGAGGGTAAGTCGGGGAGGTGGGTAAGGGTAAAAACCTAAGCGGAAAAAACAGAGGGAGAGACCGTAACGACGCAAACGGGGAAGGAAGGTGAGTAATAGGGCTGGTGTACGGGAGGGTGGTGAAGTGCAGCCGCATGATCAGACTGTCGTCAGCACTGAGAAGGCTACAGGGTCTGGACGATACCCTAACCCCATCATGTTCGTCGTTGCGCCTTCATCACTCTGTCCAAGTGTGTCCCTCAACCTATAATTGTTATGTAAATATAGATAGTTAAATAAAAAGAAATTTCCAACTAACCTAAAAATTACTTAATAAATAAAGAGATCTATAAAACTTATACATTCTAGTTTTATAATATTTAAAAAATACAAATAAAACTTATTTAACTTCTCACAAAAATAATTAAAATATTAATATATATATATATATATATATATATATGGAAATATTTTAGCCATCAATTAGACATTGAAATTCGACTTTCAAAATTACTATACTTTTAAATTACAATTTTTCCACTTTCCGCCTAATTTTAAAAATCTTTTCTTTGATTTTCTATATACTAATGGAGTCTATTATTTCATCTCTAATGCCAATTAAGTACATTGCAAAGTTGACATGATACTGATGAAGTGTTGAATTAAGGTGAATTTTAAGTAAGTTAATATATTTTTATTTGTTTATTTTATAAATTTTTAATATATATATATATATATATATATATATATATATATATATATATATATATAGTGGTGTAGTTGATAAATAATTTAAATATCAAAATTTTATAGATTTATGTTAAATATAATTTGTTAAGTATTGAAAGGATTAAATTTCAATTTTTTTTAAGGTGTAAAATTTAGAAAAAAATTATTTATATTTCAAAGAATTTAATCTCACATGAATTTGATGTTATGAATTTTTTTTAGACACTTGGCTTGTGTAAATTAAATAGTTTAAATTTGTAATTTCAACAAATATTTATTTAATTTAAAAATTAATCAAAAAAATATACTTGAAAATAGTCCAAAATGTAAAAAAATAAAACCACTTAAAATGTTTTACCCACAAAAATGTATTTTTAATATTGCTTTATTTAGTACACAGATTTTATTTTAACCATATTTAATAAATACATAATTGAAATTAAAATATTATATTTAACCTATGCATTGAAATATTTATTAGTTTATTTAATATATATATATACAAACTTTATTTTTAACAATATATAATAAATAGATAGTTGAAATTAAAATATTATATTTAATTGTGAATTGAAATATTTTATTTGTAAAATATTTTTTTACATTAAATTTGTTGTTTTATTAATATTTGTCTTTTTATTAATATATTTTAAAATAAGCATATTGATCTTATAGATTGAAAAAATATATTTATAATCTACATTGAATTTGTTATTATTGTTGTTATTATTCTTATTAATATTAAATTCATCATATCAACTTTGTAATAAGTAAATGAACATTCTTTTACTTTCAACCACTTCTTCTTTACATTAAAATATTTTATATAGTAAACATTAAAATAACTTTGTATTTATACACATATATCAATTATTTTTCTGTATATATACATATAAAATTACTTTTTATATTGAAATATTTCTAAAATATTATATATATATATATAGAAAATATTTTATACAGTAACCATTAAAATATTTTTTGATTTATACACATATCAATTCTTTTTCTACATATATACATATAAAATTACTTTTTCTATTGAGATATTTTTAAAAGATTACATATAGAGAAAAATGTTGATTTTTTTTATTTATGGTTAAAAGTATGAGTGAAATATCTTGACTAATCTCATTCATACCATATTAAAATGTCAACAACAAATAGAGCAAGCATGATGACAATAATATTATAAGTGATCTATAATATTTTTATTAAAACTAACCCATACATGGATCTATGTTTATGTTTTTTTATTATAGTTTATTTTGTATTTTTAATTAAAGAATCATTTATTTTTATTTAAAATATATATATTTATTTAAAATTAAACATAGAAAGAATTATACATTTTTCATATTTAATTATATAATTATTTTTTGTATTTTAAATTAAAAACAAATAAATAAAAATTATGTTTATTTTTTTTATTTTTATTTAAAAAAAAATAATTCAAAAATATGTTTTCTATATATAAATATATGAAAAAATAATAATGATGAAATTAGGCTTTCATACAAGACCATTTTGACTTATAATTCACCTATATTATGAGATCTTGGATTCACGTTCTACATTTTTTCAAATAATAGGAAAACTTTCAATAAAGTTTTCTTTTGAGATGTTTTTCAATTTTGAATTACAATGTGCACAATTTTGAAAAATAATTATGATGATATAATATATATTTATATTTTTAATAAATTGGAAATTCAAAAATTCCAAATTTTACAAATGAAACACTTGAAAAAAATAAATTAAATACTTTACCTAGTAATAAAGTTACTAACCCAATTCAAAAATATTCCAAATTTTACAGATGGAACAGTGTAGAAAAATAAATTAATTACTTTACCGAGTAATAAAGTTATTAACCCTGCTAGACCTGATCTTCACTAAATTTTATCATAGTGAATCAATTACATTACATAATTTATTAATTCCTTTCTACGACTAAGTTCTCATATTAATATAAATATAAAACTGTTTTGACACTTATGAAAATTTGCCCTCCCATGGAGAAATAATTTAAAATTCATCCAAAAATCACATAGACACAATTTGGTGTAGCCACTAACGTTTAAACCCAAACTCTTAAGTCGATGATAGACCCAGGCTTCTGAGAAGCTCTCGGCTGATGAGTCTGCGCTTCCTGGACAGATAATTTGGCGGGCTAAATATTCTCTGCCCCATCTTTAGAGCCAGAATGAAGACAATGTCTACAGGTAGGGCAAGAAGAGTGAGAATGGAGCCATTTGTCTACATATGCCATGTGGATGCCATGGTTGTAGCTCGACAACAATCTCACATGTTCTCCTCCCACGAATTATGTCAAGCAGATAACACACACTGCCGCAAGTTGTGGCATAATAAATTGTCCCTAAATAAGACAAGGGAGCGCTTTTATGGATTTGTCGTCCATGCATGTATTAGCCCGTCTGTTGTCCATATGATCATGCCATGACCTCCAAATGTTGTCCCATGGAAGGACTGAAGCCAGCCCCGCCAGAGATATGGCGCCGCAGAACAACGCAAGATAAACTAGATCCTTGTTCGAATCAGCTATTCGATTGTTTAGAAAATTCATGGTGATATAATAACTAGAACTGATCTCTTGAGACGCAGTTATAGACAACATTTTTTAATTTTCAGGCTCTGCTCCGAGGATTTATTATCTGATAGTGAACGAACCACCTTCACATGGCAACAAATATCCAGTTGTGCTTGAAGAAAGCCATCTGCTCAACCTCCTTCCACCCTTCTTCATTCAACCTCCTCTGTGATCTGTTCTCCACACGATAGTAATTGAATTCATGGCTTGCCCGAGATACGTGGTGGAGCCCTTGAGGAAGCGTATCGGAAAATCATTGTAAACTTCCACTCCGCAGAAACTCTGGGGCACCATGTCCTGCAACTTCTTCACGTTTGAAATGAAGGGATTCATTTTCGAGAGCCTGAAAATAACTATTTTCTCATATAAGAACAAACTTTTGGACCTGGAATCCCAATAACAGGCGCTCAGAATATCGGAGGACGACGATCTCTGGCACGATGGGGATGTCTTCATGCAGTTCTGAAACCCCACAACAAGGTATCCCATGAACATGAATTCATTGTTCTTCAATCCATGGGCCAAAGCGAGCTTGGAAGACACGATGCCTCTGGCCAACATGCATTTTCCTTTCGCACTCCTTGTTGCTTCCAGAGTACTTTCTGTAAATCAGATAACATATCATGACGGTCCAGCCAAAGATTGAGAACGGCAGGGAGGTAAACTGGTGCTCATCCAACCCGCTCGACCTACTTTGCAGCCTTGAGAAACCTGGAAATACGCCTGACAAGGAACTGAATATCGGCCTTGCAGCTCTGGTAAACAAATTTTCGACCCATGAGTTGATTTCCCTATTACTCTGAAACGTGAAAATTTGAATTTGAGAGCATTTTCTTGGACGCGGGAGTTAGATTGAAAATTTGAATTTGAGAGCATCGCCATCGCATTAATGCACATCGCCTGGCTGCAGCTGGACGAATAAATATTCATTTGGGGCCTGTCTTGTCCGCCAGTTCGGTTCGCATGCGGGGCTACCGGGAAATAGGAGAGAGCCGTGAAGGTGTTCCGGAAAATGTATGACCATCATATGGGCTGTCAAATCAGGCTATGCAATATGTATGTGCTTATGTATGTGAACCAGTCACCATAGAGGCATTAAATGCCCTATGGCAGGCTGGTTAGCTCTGGCCCTTTTTGGAAGCCTTTCTGGTGGGTTTTTTGGGTCAAAATCCAGCAACAATTTATTGGAATCACAAGTTTGATCGCTAGTTTCTGCACAATCAAAGCGTCCTAGGGGTTTTTCAGGGTGCTGAATCCAAATATGCAGTTAAAAAACCATTTTAACTGCAACAAATCAAGATTTAACCTCAATTTCTTCCGCCGGATTCTGTCACAGGAATCTCCAAAAAGTCGCATTATAGACAACTCCCAATTGATCTTGCAAATGGCTTTTTACTGCCCAGTCTGGTTATTAATTCAGAGTACTTGTCAGTGTAGGATTGGTGTTTTCTCCATCAAATTGACCTGGCTGTCAGAGATTTTTTTGGGGTAAAATGGTTCGGCACGACCGAGAAAAATGGCATGAACAAAAACTAGATTAATCTTATCATGGTGATGAAGGGAATGAATGTTCGATTGGCGAAGGGACATGTCAGCTTTGTTCTTACGGTTCAAAATCGAAATCAATGCCGCGCGCAGAGTTACATGTGCGCCTCAGTTATTCGATTCAGAATGTACAATGTTTTTCGATTCAAAGATCTTTCAGTGGAAAGGCGAAGTGCCGTGGAATTGACAATCTCCGCATTTCCACCATACCGATCCCCAATTGATCTTGCAAATGGCTTTTTACTGCCCAGTCTGGTTATTAATTCAGAGTACTTGTCAGTGTAGGGTTGGTGTTTTCTCCATCGAATTGACCTCGCTGTTAGAGATTTTTTTGGGGTAAAATGGTTCGGCACGACCGAGAAAAATGGCATGAACAAAAAATAGATTAATCTTGTCATGGTGACGAAGGGAATGAATGTTCGATTGGCGAAGGGAGATGTCAGCTTCGTTCTAACGGTTCAAAATCGAAATCAATGCCGCGCGCAGAGTGACATGTGCGCCTCAGTTATTCGATTCACAATGTACAGTGTTTTTCGATTCAGAGATCTTTCAGTGGAAAGGTGAAGTGCCGTGGAATTGACAATCTCCGCATTTCCACCATACCCATCCCCAATTGATCTTGCAAATGGCTTTTTACTGCCCAGTCTGGTTATTAATTCAGAGTACTTGTCAGTGTAGGGTTGGTGTTTTCTCCATCGAATTGACCTGGCTGTCAGAGATTTTTTTGGGGTAAAATGGTTCGGCACGACCGAGAAAAATGGCATGAACAAAAAATAGATTAATCTTGTCATGGTGACGAAGGGAATGAATGTTCGATTGGCGAAGGGACATGTCAGCTTCGTTCTTACGGTTCAAAATCGAAATCAATGCCGCGCGCAGAGTTACATGTGCGCCTCAGTTATTCGATTCAGAATGTACAGTGTTTTTCGATTCAGAGATCTTTCAGTGGAAAGGCGAAGTGCCAAAAGGACTTCCGGACTGGGACGCAGCCGACAAAGAACATCTGGGCGAAAAATAAACGAACTCGCAACATTGAACCCGACCTGAATCGAACACGCAACCTTCTGATCTGGAGTCAGACACGCTACCATTGCGCCACGGATCCCTGTTTATTAGTCTTTGGAAGTTCACGGAATCGAGCTGGGCGGAGCTCGCAGAGGGTGGCGGAGCTGGGCGGAAGAATTGCCGGCCGCCGGAGCCGGAAGTTTTTCCGGGCGGCGACGGAAACCGGGCCATTCCTCCGCTTGGGTAGACTACTCCCAAGTATTATTATTAACTATTTTTAAAGTTGGTGTATGGTATTTTTGTTGGTAGAGTATATATGCAAGCACATTTTAAGCCACTTTTAATTAATTTTCCACATCGGGGTCCATTTTCTACTTACAATTTTGACAATTTCGAGAATGTGACCACACCGTAATGTGAAACAAAATAGTAAGTAATAAACTAATTGCCGCTATTTTATTTTTAAAGCATTAATTGTATTTATTTATTCTTATGTTAGTCCAAGCGTCTCCCTCGTATAAAAATTGGTGATTCCTATTTCCAACCCCATAGCATTATAAATGCGTGCTAACAAGCGAGGGGAATAGCGCTCCCCCTCTCTCTCCACAGCGTGTGAACAAATGGATGGAGCGTGGAGAGAGAGGGTGAGCGCTATTTCCCTCGCTTGTCAGCCGCATTTATAATGCTATAGGGTTGGAAATAGCATTTCCCATAAAGTGACAATGGAATAAAACGTCCTAGTTTCTCTTTTTCAGTGAAAATTGCATTTCTGTTTTTCATGGTTTTCAAGAAAGTCATATAAAGTGACAATGGAATAAAATGTCCTAGTTTCTCTTTTTCTGTGAGGTGACCATTATGATTGCTAAAATATAAAACAAGCTTTAAAGATATGTTTATGTTTGCAAATCAAAAATAGTAAAGATATGATTATGCTCATTACTTGCTTAATATCCAAGTAAATATGTACTTCTATGAAATTTCAATCTCAATCTTTTCAACTTTAATAATGGAGACCATTAATAACTCTTTTTCCTTTCATTGAAAGATAATTCCCAAATATTTTCATTACTTACTTAATATCCAAGTAAACATGTACTTCTATGAAATTAAAGGCATAGTTTCAATCTCAATCTTTTCAACTTTAATAATGGAGAACAGTAATGACTTTTTTTTTCTTCATTGGAAGATAATTCCCAAATATTTTCAGTTTTTGGATGTCGATTTTGTTGGTTCATTGATTATGCATGCGTTTATTATGCAATAGGTTTATTTTACAATTTCACAAAATATAACTTAAATATATATCTATTTTTTATAATTTTTTATATTGGCATTTATGTTTAATGTTATTGGTTGCAACTTTGAAGATGTTATTGGAAAATGCTTTGTAACCCATGCAACATGAATATCATCACAAATTTGCCATAAATGTTTTTAAAATTTGAACAATTTGTACAATATTTAAATTGTTTTTTCAAGTTAGATATGGAGTAGATATACGATCACAACACATTAATATGATTGAAAGTAACTTAGTTCTATAACAATTTCTCTACCACCAATTAGATCCTATTATAATTACTGCGCGAAATGGATGTACAATCACATAGCATTAAATCATTGAAAGTTTGATTTAGTGTAAAGTTGTAAATGACATCACATCAACTATGGAATTTTCCCACCTGTTTTCATATTAACCAGGTTTTGAGTAGTGACAGATATTTTATAAATCAATATTTTTCGACGTGAAATGAAATTTTAATTTAAAAAATCATATTTTAAAATAATTAAATATATCAATATTAATGTTGATAAGTATTCAAAAAGAGAAGATAGATTTTAGAATTATAAATATTATATATATTTTTAAAATGCAATAAAATATAATAAAGATGTAATATTTTTTTTAAATTGTGATTAATTTTATTAAGTTACATATATTTTATAATTATTTGTAGTATTAGTGCAATCATATAAATTAAATGGTTATTTTATAGGACATTTCAACTTAATAAAATAAAATAAACATAAAATCTAACTAAAATTTAACATTACTTTAAATTATTTTTTGCTAATGCAAGAGTCGGACCTTCAATTTCATTAATCAGCCTATAAAGTACATAAAATACATCAATTCTCGCATGGTCGTTGACCATGGAGAGCTCTCAACAAAACCTGAAACCGGGCTCAAAACACAAGCCCCCCTCCCTACAACAAAACCTTACAACTTTCAAAAGAAAATTACAAGAGTCTGGAAATGGACCCGAAAAGAAACAATAGTTGCAAAAATATAAAGGTTTCGCATCCGCCTGAATTCTTAACCCGAGAATCAGTGGCCTGAGTGAAAAGTCTCTTGGCACCAAGGACATACACTTCCCACCAAATCCGAACTTGCCCCTTTAATCTCAACCGTTGAACCTCTCCGTTCGATCCAACGACTATGGACAATATCGCTATGATAAGCAGCACGTCGTTTACCACAAGGACCCGCAGACATGCACGGTCAATCTCATCCGTTGATCTACTCTGTGAGATCCAACGGCTGAGACCAATATCGCACCCGCCTACATACGCAGACATTAGCATGCGATGAGGGCGGTATTCCTCCCGACCCCACCGCCACGTGGAGCACCCTGAGTGGAATCGCTCCCGAAAAGGAAATACCACTTCCCACTTGTGAGGGCCACGAACACCGGAAAACCATTCAGGTCGCGGTAAAGTGAGCCAAACAGAAAAACCTCTGGTTTCGCGGCCTCCAAGTGTCCCCGGCTCCCAACCATATGCTGCGTCCATCCTCCTTGACCTGATGTGAATTGAAGCAGCCACCATCCTTCCTGTTATCCACAAAACCAAATCGTCCTCGCTGTTGCAACTAGAAACTATAGTGAACATATTAACCTAGGATTCGCCGGTTGACCACTGCAAGCCACTCTCAAAGGACCCGATTGTGAGCAGCCCTCTAAACAAACAACTGCTATTCAGCTGTGCCCACCTCCATGGCTCTTTTAAGGAACACTGTCTTATCTTCATCTGCTTGGTTTTGACACTCCATTTTTAATCTGTTTCGAGGGAGCTCTTGCCAGTTCATCGCCACCCTATTATCTGTGCAGATCACTCCTTGATTGGCAAGCAAATCTGCTAGTTTATTGGCCTTTCTTCGCACATGTGCAAAACTGACTGTTCTCAGGCTCTGAAGGTGACTATGAATCCGTTGAAAGACTTGGATCAGCCTCTAGTTTCTTGAGGCTTTTTCCGGTTTCGTTCCCCAGCTTATTCTCTTGACTGAGTTAATGATTAACTCGGAATCAACTTCAATGATCGTATTTTGTCGGTTTTCCTGAACCAGGAACTCAAGACATTGTTCCATGGCCATTAACTCCGCCATGTTGTTGGTGGCTTTTCCTAAGTGACCATGGAAGATAAACAGAATACTTCCATTATCATCCCTTAACACCCCTCCATGGCCAGCCGTGCCCGGATTACCTTTAGAAGCACCATCAATGTTGAATTTCAGAAAACCCTTAGGGGGGGATGCCAGAAATCTAGCTCAGGATCCAAAATTGAGACTTTCCTGACTAAGCCCTAAGGAACAAGTCCCTGCAACTCTAGCTTACAGAGAATCCTCCAATCTATTGCAGAAGGGGGATTCGTAGGGAGATTTCGAACTATAGTGCCAACCGTTTCCTTAATCTGTTTTAGGATCAGATCATAGAGACAATGGGATGATTTCTTAACATTCTTGAAGATTCTATTGTTCCTTTCTTTCCAGATATTCCAAATGATGAAGCTTGGTGTAAGTGCCCAAGCTGAACTCAGAACTTCATTATCCGAAAAGTTCCTTCTCCAATTGGTGAGGGTATTGAAAAGACTTCCAATGTCTCTGTCAGATTGTTGGAAGATAGAGGCGAAAGAATCCCATAATCTGGAAGTGAAAATGCAGTTGTTGAGAAGGTGCTCCATTGTCTCCTCTTGAGCTTCACAAAGCTGGCATCTGGAAGGCCCCAAGACACCCCTCTTCCTAATGTTATCCCAGGTCAGAATTTTCCTGTGCAGTACCAGCCACATAAAAAGTTTAATTTTCATCCAACCTTGATGCTTCCATAGGTTTTGCCAAATCCTGTCTGGAGCATGGGAATCTAGTTCAAGGAGAATGAGCTTAGCTTCCTTGAGATTATAGGTCCCCTCATTATTGTTGCCCCATCTCAGCTGGTCCTGCCCCCTTGAAACTAGAATTTTCCTTTGTTCTAACATTTTCATCAGTCTTTCAGCCTTAGCTTTTAGGGGACTATCATTTCTGAGATCAAATTCCCTCCAGTTTCTCCATTTCCCTAAACTATTGTTTTGATCCCAAAAATCCTTAACTTTGGTGAGCTCCTTAGTATCTGTCTCTGCTTTGAGGTCCTCCAAATCCTCCTTTAACAGAATAGGTTCTTGTTGCCATCTATCCTCCCAGAATAAGGCTAAGTCTCCCTCTCTAATTTCCCAAAAGCTGTTATCTTGAATTAAGCCTCTGTTTTCCCAGGCTTTATTCCAAATATGTGATCCTCTTATATTACCATCCATCCTTATGCGGTCATTATCTAGCCAAGAGCTTGCATATTTTTCTTTCCAAATGATAGCCCAATGTGCCTCTAGTTCTTTTATCCATCACCACCATAATTTCGCCCCTAAAACCTTGCTTAGAATCTCAAGATCATCCAATCCAAGACCCCCATGGTTTTTGGGTTTGCAGATTTTTTCCCAGGCAACTAAGGCCCATTTCTTCTTTTCTTCCCCCTTGCCCCAAAGAAAGTCTCTTTGTATGTTTCTCATTTGATGCAGGACTCCTTTAGGAGCAGGGATAGCTGAAAGCATAAAGACTAGGATTGATTGTAGTACAGCCTTTGTGAGGACTAACCTGCCAGCCAAGTTTAATGATCTCATAGTCCATTTCCTGGTTTTGTCTTGTAATTTATTAATCATCGGCTCCCAGATGCTCTTGTGTAACGGTTTAGCAGTTAGAGGAACTCCTAGATATTTTGAGGGGAGAGAATCTCTTTGAAAGCCTAGAATTCTAGATATATTCTTCTGAATAGCAATGTTAGTATTGAAGAAAAAAATCTTAGATTTGGAAAGATTAACTTCCATACCTAAAGCCATGGCAAAGTCACTGAGGATTTGTTTATACGCAAGAGCTTCTTTGACTGTGGGGATTCCTTGCAGCATGGTGTCATCCACAAATTGTTGATGAGTCAGGGCTTGTCCATTGTCAGAGAGTTGGAGACCCTTGATTTTCCCAACTTCTTTTGCATGCTTGATAGACCTACCCAGTCCTTCCATCATGAGGATGAAGAGAAAGGGAGAGAGTGGGTCACCCTGCCTAAGGCCTCTAGAAGGAATGAAAGTCTCTGAAGGAGAACCATTAACCAGAATTGAAAAACTAGAAGAAGTCACCAAAGCCAAGATCCATCTTACCCAATTGTGGTCAAACCCAAAAGCAATAAGAACTTTCCTGATATAGATCCAATTCAGCTTATCATAAGCTTTGGCTATGTCCAATTGCATGATCATTCCAACCTTTCTCTTGCTAGTAAGAGAGTGCACCACTTCATGTGCTTGAATGATGTTATTAAGAATTTGCCTTCCTTCCACATATCCAGATTGTTCCCCCGAAACTAGTGAAGGAAGGAGGGGTTTGAGCCTGTTTGCTACAACTTTTGATATTATCTTGTAAACCACATTGCACAAAGCTATAGGTCTGAACCTATCAGGGGTTTGAGCCAACTCTTGTTTAGGGATCAGGGCTAAAAACGAGGTATTCAGAGCCTTCAAAATGGTTCTGTTCATTCTGGAATCTTCCACTACATGCAGAATGTCCTGTTTGACAATATTCCAGCAAGCTTTGAAGAAGTCAACATTGAAACCATCCGGGCCTGGTGCCTTACCATTCTGCATTTCTTTGAGTACCCCACTAACCTCCTCTTCAGTCACTGGCCTGTAAAGGTTGACATTATCCTCTCTGGATACCATCCTGGGTATATGCTTAGTGAAGTCCCAGATGTAGTGTTCTCTATCATAACAGGTTTCCTGTGCTATGTTTCGAAAGTGCTGAACTAGAACTGCTTCTATTTCTTCATGAGAATTGAGAAGATCTCCTCTTTCATCCTTGATCAAAGAAATTCTGTTATGAGCTCTGTTTGCCATGGTGGATTTGTGAAAAAATCTAGTGTTACGTTCACCTTCTTTTAGCCACTGAACTCTAGATTTTTGTCTCCAAAATATTTCCTCTTGTTTGCATAAATTCTCCCAGTTTTGATGATATTTGGTGGCTTGATCACTTCTGACTTTATCATGGCCCTCCATGATAAGGGCTTGGTTGAGTTCCTACATTTTACCTTCAATAGTTTTTTTCTCTTCAAAGATATTTCCAAATTCATTCTTGTTCCAGTCTTTAAGCCGAAGCTTGATGTGTTTTAGTCTTTTCTGAAGAAGGAACATTCTGGTACCCTGAATGTTTAAATCCTCTGACCACCATTTGGCTATGTTGCTGATGAAATCTGGGTGGGAAAGCCAGATGTTCTCAAATCGAAAAGGTCTGTTCTTGGGAGTGCCAATTCCCTGAACCTCCAATTGTACCGGCCAGTGATCTGAGCCTCCAAAGGGGAGCACTCTTGCTACCATTTCCTTGTCATTGAGCATAAGATCCTCTGAGATTATGAATCTGTCTAATTTTGAGGCCACCTGAGACTCTCCTCCTCTTTTATTGTTCCAAGTAAAGATTCCATTACTCGTTACAATGTCCACCAGCTTCATCTTATCAATAAAGGTTTGAAAAGCCAAAGAGTCTTTGCCTAGAACTCTAGTTCCCCCTTTTTTTTTGTAAGTGATCTGATCATGTTGAAATCACCCCCCAAGATCCAAGGTATTCCTGCATGTCTGTCTCTAAGATTCTCCAGAGAGTTTAGAAGCCTGAGTTTTTCATCCATTCTTTGAGGGCCATAAACATTCATTACCAGGTAGGTTTCCTTGTCTCCTACAGGTTGAATTACTACAGATAAATAATCTCTAGATGCCTCTGCATCTATTAAGCCAATTTTTTGTGGGTTCCAAAGAGTGAGAATACCTCCTGATGTATTCTCTGCTTTGACTTCCAGAAACTCAAATCTATTGAGCCATTTACTATGGATATCTCTTATCTTCTGGATGGAACACTTAGTTTCCTGGATGAAAATCACATCTGGAGCTGCTTGTTTCATTCTATTACTTAGTAATCTTTGTTTTCTTTTACTACCTAGACCCCTGATATTCCAAGAAGTGAACTTCATTATTAAAGATTAGTAAAGGAGTAATTGGATAGGTCTTTCATCTTACCTGAATCTATCATTAGCCTTCCACATTCCATCAACAGCTCATTCTTCTTTTTTCTGCCCCTTTTCTTTCCTGGGTTTCTGGGTGCTAGTCCTGTTGTGTTTTTCATTGTTTTCACTCCTTCGTTGCCCTGCCTGTCTTTGTATCTTTGTCTGTCCACCCCTTTAGTCTAGGTTTTCCATAAAAATAGTTGTTGAACTCTATTGAACTCCTCTGTAGGTAACGAGTCTAACCCTTCTTTGGTTCCTTGATTCAAGAAACCTTCCAAATCCAGGTTCTCTTTCTCAAGAATTTCCTGGAGTTCATGGTCCTCCATTTCCATCTCACTTTGGGTCATTTCTTGGTCCATCTCCTGTTCAGCATCACTCATCATAAATTATTTCTGTTTGTTATTTTCTTGTATTTGTTCACTGTCTTCTGCTTTCTCCTCTTCCACTGGACTTCCTTCCTTTTCTTTATCTGCTTCTATTGAACCTTCGTCTACTTCGAGGACTTGAAACATGTTCTAGCTAGCTTGTTGCCCTACTGATTTATGTGTTTTTGGTCCTCTTTTGCCTCCTTTTCCTTTATGTTCCACCTTGAAGAAGCTTTCTGAATCCTTCATTGTGTCAGTTTTGTTTTTGTTCTCTGTTTTACTAAGAGGGCAGTCTCTGACCAGGTGTCCATGCTCATGACATTTGCGACATCTGAATGGAATATGTTCATAATCTACTATTTGTGTCCATTCTTCATCAAAAACTTCCAAAATAGCGTCGTCCTACAGAGCTCCAGAGAGATCCATCTCCACACATATTCTAGAAAAGGAAGTATACTTTCCCCTTCTATTGGCCTCAAAAACTTTGACAAAACGTCCTAACTTATTTCCTATGGCAGATAGAGATTCCGTTTGCCAGTAATCAAGAGGTAGGGAATAGAGTCTTACCCAAATGGGGACCAACGTAAATGTTTCACATTCCAGAACAAAATTCATAATCCAAGGTCACATATAGAGGCCTGCTGCAGCATAAAAGTAGGGCCCTCCTTCAAACACTCTATCCTTATCTTCAATATTTGCAAATACAACAGTGAAAAAACCCTTAAACCTAAGATGTAGGTCAATGCTACCTTTTGGTTTCCAGTGGTATTTAATCCATGTTTGTAAGGCATTTTTAGTGGGCCATAAACCCATGAATTTACAAATGATTGCATAAGTTTGCATGTGATCTCTATGCCCTTGCAGCGCCGGATCATTTAAAATGACCCTAGGTATTACCACCACTTTGGGTTTGCATGGTCCCATGTGTGCTTTGTCTTTTGTTCCTTGCTCCTTGTCTTCTTCCTCATTTTCCTTTGCATCATTATGCTGCTTCCTTAACTTAGTTCCCTCCTTTTCTTCTTCACTGTTTCTTTCCCTTCCTTCTGAAGGCTCTCTGTCATTTTCCATTGGTTTTTTTCCCCTGCTGGCCACATCCTGCTTGTAGGAGGGAGTGGAGCTCCCTCCTTTGCATCCTTCCATGGAGGGAAGCCTCTGTAACAGTCTGATACCTTAGTTTTTCATCCTGCTTCATTCCCCACATTACTCTAAATTATTATTAATTATAAAAAGAATTAATATAATTTAAACATATATACATTTAAAAAAACATGAAACATGATTCTTAACCATGGAGATTTATCTCACTTCACTATGGTGGAGATTCTTAATATGTAAATACATTTTGTTATAATACTATGGGCCAATACAACTAAATTTTAACATTACTTTAAATTATTATTAATTATAAAAAGAATTAATATAATTTCAACATATATACATTTAAAAAAACATGAAACATGATTCTTAACCATGGAGATTCATCTAAAAAAACATGAAACATGATTCTTAACCATGGAGATTCATCTCACTTCACTATGGTGGAGATTTTTAATATGTAAATACGCATTGTTATAATAATATGGGCCAATACCATAGCTTAGCAATACCACATGCCCAAAAAGTCATAACTCACTTTATATGTCACTTGTTCATATAACATTTTTTTAATTAATCAATTAAATTAAAAGGGTGAGAAGGGTATAACAAATATTCCATTGAGCTTAAATCCTTACAATCCACCTAATAATAATTGATAATTAAATTAAAATTTTGGAAACCATATTCCAAAATAGACACATCTATCCACATAATTAAAAGATTTTTTTAGTTACTTAATTGGCTTCAAAACCTCAAAATTTGGATTCTTGCAAATCTTGCTATCATCACTATCTTCTTGAGCCTATCAATATTCATTAATCATTTAACTTATATCAGCCTAGATCCATCTTTCAAATCTATCATGGGATGAGAGGGATCAAAGCCCTCAAGGTGAAAACCTTCCTCTTGGAGTGTATAATTTGAGGAAAGATTTGCACCTTGATGGATATGATCCCTCTTGGCTCATTATAAATCCGGAGTTAGAAGGATCTAGACTGGTTCCAACTGAGGGAAATAATGTCACATTTTTATATTATCATTATTATGTATATGTTTGAGATAAACTTCATACTTTGAAATTTACATTATATTTTCTTTGCTTGACATGACCATATCATTATCTTCTTTAATTTAGTCTATGTTGCTTGCCTTGAATGGTTTGTACATCTGTGTATGGATGTTTTGAGTGTTTTGTGTGTGTCTATGTTTGGATGCTTTGAGTGGTTTGTGTGTTTGGATTTGGATTGTAATGTTTGTGAATGTTACAGTTGTTGTGTTATATTTTTATATGTGTATGTAATTGTCTATTAGTAATTAGTTGGTGATGAATAAGGGAGACAATCTTATCAATAGTTTGTAGGAGGATTGATATTGCACATCTATTTCATTTAATTTTAGGTATCACAACTTTTGAAAACTAATTAATTCTTAATAGTGTGCCTCCATATATTACTAAATATATCTTGAAGAGTAGGTTTAATTTTAAATTTTTTCAGTTACTTCAGTCTGTTTAGCACATAGATATTGTTAATAACTTTAATCATGAAATAAAAATTTGGAATGCAAAGTGACAATGTAATAGCCTTGAATGGAAAAAAATGTGAATAATAAGAATATTGTCAATTACAAATAGTCTTCATTGTGATCAATCTCAAACTATTTTCTTCTACTATTCTTATTGCCACCCCTATTAGCTTTGCCATATTTTCATATCGATTATATGAAAAGGGCAGTTGAAATAGTAAACCATTCAAATATTTAACTCAAGCTATTGTAGTAAACATCTTACCTTCTCTCTCTTTCTCTCCAATATTAATAGGTTGAATTACTATAGCACAAAAATTAATGCACAATGTCAATAATATTTTTGTGCTTACACTAAAATTTATCACATTGTTAATCCAATCACTTTAAAATTAATGTACGATCATACATCCAATTACATCAAATTAGAAATCAACATCTACACTGAAATCAATACATCTAATGCAAGCAATAAAATAGGATTAGAAAAGAACATCTACACTAAAATCAATGCATCTAATGCAAGCAATCAAATAGGATTAGAAAAGAACATCTACACTAAAACCAATGCATCTAATGCAAGCAATCAAATAGGATTAGGAAACAATATCTACACTAAAATCAATGCATCTAATGCAAGCACTCAAATAGGATTAGAAATCAACATCTACACTGAAATCAATGCATCTAGTGCAAGCAATCAAATATAATCAGAAATCAACATCTACAAATTAATACATTTAGTGCAAGTAATCAAGTAGAATTAGAAATCAACATCTACACTGAAATCAATGCATCTAATGCAAGCAATCAAGTAGAATTAGAAAACATCTACACTAAAATCAATGTATATAGTGCAAGCAATCAAATAGAATTAGAAATCAACATTTACACTAAAATCAATGCATCTAGTGCAAGAAATCAAATATCATTAGAAACTAACACCTACATTGAAATCAGTGCATCTGGTGCAAGAAATCAAATAAGATTGTAAATCACCATCTACAATGAAATCATTGCATCTAGTGCAAGCAATCAAATAAGATTATAAATAACCATCTACACTAAAATCAATGCATATAGTGCAAGCAATCAAATAGAATTAGAAAACATCTACATTGAAACCAATTCATCTATTGCAAGAAATCAAATAGGATTAGAAATCAATATCTACACTGAAATCAACATCTACACACTCTTTCTCCATATCTATCTATCTCTTCCTCTCCCTCTTTATCTCTCTCTCTTCCCCTTCTCTCCCTCTCTCCCCCCTTCTATCTCTCTTCCTTCCTTCTCTCCTCTCTTCCTCTCTCTCCATCTCCCTTATCACTCCCTCTCTCTCTCCGTGTATTTCTTCTTACCTTCCTCTCTTTCTCCCTTCCTCTCTCCTCCTCTCTCTCATGTCCTTACTCTCTTCCTTCCTCTCTCTCCCTTTCTTTCCCACCTCGCTATGTCTCCCCCCCCATCTTTCTCTCTCTCTCTTCACCCTCTAACTCTCTCACTATCTCCCTCCCTCCATCCTTCTCTCCTCCCCTTCTCCCCATCTCTCCTTCTTTGTTTCTTTATCTCACCCCCAAACATACACATTGTCTTTCTATCTCTCCCTTACCACTCTCTCTCTCTCTCTCCACTTTTATATCTCTATGTCTTTCTTCTTCCCTCTCTCTCTCTCTCTCCTTCAAACTCCATCTCTCTATCCCTCGCTCCGTTCTTTCTCTCAAATCCTCTATCTCATCCTTCCTCTCTCTCCCTTTCTCTAATATCCTCTATTTCTCCACCTCTATCACTCTATGCCTTTGTTCTTCCTTCCCATATATATCTAAAGTTAATATATACATATTATTATATAACAAATTTAATATTTTATTAATCCAAATTTATCAAGTTTAACGATAATATGTTAACATTAATATTAGATTTAATAATAATATCAATATGAATATTAATCATTCAATATTAGTATTAGATTTAATTATATTTTTTACATGGCATGTTAACAAAAATTATAATAAAACTACATCAAATGAATATTTTCAAGCATCACAACTTTGACCTAGTAATATTTATGTCTATATAGATTTTAATATATTCATAGGATATGGTTTTCCTTTTAAAGATTAATTTTACAAATAATTAATTAAAATAAATATTAAAAGATTTTGGAGCAAGATTTTAGATTCTTTTTGTTGAATTAACTTTTTTACTTTGATTTTACAAATAATTAATTAAAAGAAATATTAAAAGATTTTGGAGCAAGATTTTGGATTATTTGTGTTGAATTAACATTTTTACTTTGATTTAAGAAATGGTATTGACTTTTGTAAAGAGTAAAGATGTTTAAAATTTTACTTAATTTGGAATTTTAATGTGGTAATTTTTTTGTTGAAGGTAAATTTATGATTAATTCAAATTCAACATATATGATAAAAGAAGTATTAATTTTTTTAATTTTTATTGGATCCAAGGAAATAAACATTATTTTTATTTCTAATATTTTTATTTTTATGTGGGCCTACATTAACTAAAATTTAACTTTAAGCACATACATACTTACACATAGGGGCCATAGGCTGTAGTATGACCTCTCGGGCAGTGGCTAGCATAATCCAATAGGTGTCAAAGCATTTATCTCATCATACATCTCATATTCTCAAGACCAGAAAAAATTTATAAAAATCAACTAAATTGTAACTTTATTATAAATTACTATTATTGTTATAAAAAATTTAAAATATTAGCTAAACATATATATATATATATATATATATATATATATATATATATATATATACACACACACATTAAAGAAAAAATGTAATAATTAGACCATTATTCTATATATAAACATACCAAGATCAATGTGAATTTGATTTCTTAAATATCAAGATATTTATGTATCTTTTTTTAATATATATTAAATTAATTTAAATTAATTTTTATATTAATTCTAATATAATTATAATTATATTTTTTCCAACCACAAAAATATACATTTTAATCCTTCTCAACTCATAAGAAACTCATTTTTGAAAGCTCAAATCACACTTCTAAAAAACAAAATGAATTTGTAGCATCGTAACCTAGAATCATATGTCATTAGTATTTGTGTGTATTTTGCAAATAAACTATGCTAAGTAGATATCTACTTTACTAATATGAACATATACAATGTTCTTTTGGTGCTTCCTATTGTGTAGAGATGTCAATTGTCTAATATCTAATACTTACTTTCTATGTAAAGTTCATAGCTTTACAAATAATGATCAAGGTCACGTGTATTATTTCACTAAGGGGCAGGGAGAAGCTACTATGTAGCACTTGTTTATTTATGTTTAAATTGTTTTTTAATTTAATTTAATTATAATTAAATTAAGCAAGAGTATCTAGAATGCAACCCTTGTTCAAATGTGGCAGTTAGTTCATACTTTTCAAAGTTCAAGAATTAAATTAAGCGACAGAGAACACTAGCTATATGGCCTTGCTTGTAATCACATGGACATAGAAAGTTTGAAATAAGAGTGTTGTAGCGACTACAACCACCCTCCAAAAAAATTTCTTCGCTTCATTTTGGAGCCTCCCTCCTTGAAATCATCATAGCTATCCTACACTAATTAGGTACTTGTACTTATTGGAGTTCATCTGTCATTTCATTGCTTGTGTACAACTCACTTGTTCTGTCGGTCAACCACAAGCACACCCAGCACTTGGTCCACATCCGGTCAAATCGGCTGTCAAGAAAAACTGCAAAATTCTAGAGAGAAACTTGTCTTCCTCTCCAGAAATGCACAGAGCAACCCAGCAACTACCCTGCACTCGGAAATTGCGCAAAGCAGGCTAGGCAATCTGGCTCCAGAAATTGCGCAGAGCAGGCCAACCAACACTGCTATGGAAATTTGCGCAATTTCAACTAGTTGTGTTGCCTCCAAGAATTGCATAGAAATTGACCGGGCTGCACTGTCTTCCAGAAATGCGTAGAGCAACCATGCCAGCTGCACTGTTCTCCAGAATTGCGCAGAACTTGCCATCTGCACTGCCTCCAGGAATTGTGCAATGGAACCCAACATCACTCCTCTGGAAAATTGTGTAGAGCTGGTCAGTCAGCCAAGGCCCCTCAGTCCAGAAATAACACAGAAGCTCTGCCTCATTAATTGTCCGTTGCATGTGCCGATAGGTTATCAGTTCCCTCCAGAAATGCGCAATCCTGCTTTGCATGTTGGGTAGCTTTTCCTGAAAAAGCAAAAAGAAAAAAGTGGAAAATCATCCCTAAATTTTAGGGATCTATTTTTAGCAGCAGGAGTTACATGCAAAACCGTTTTTAGAAACTTTCTTCCAAGTGTCGCTTTTTCCTAGATTTGTGGCATGCACATCATAAACCCTAATTTCACAAAATCTATTTAATCGATGCCTCAGATTTCATTCTTCACATTCGATCTTAGAGCTCTAGCATTCCCGAGCCATCTAGGAACCTTTGGCACGGTCGATGCAGCTTTTCCATGTAAGTTTAGCTTTTCATGCCTTTTGCCGCTTTTTCTGTCTCTTTTTAGTTTTTGTCTTGTATGAGTGTTCTTTCCTTGATTTTACTAAATGACCGTTGGAATTTCCATGCATTTTAGCTTGTAGAATTGTTGTTTCAAGTTTTTCATTACCTTTCCTTAGTTTCGCACACATAACATTGTTTCTACACCCATAATCGTCGTTTTGGTGACTTGCTTTTTGAGCTCCTTGATTTTTTCAATTGATTTATTGCTACACTTGCTTGAATCACATGCATGTTTATTTCACTCAGATCTATGCCATTTTTTCACATGCATTCAATCCTTAGTGATTTTTAGTCGCCCGTCGACAGGTCTGAGCTACCTTGGCCCAGACCTTGCCTTGCCTGGCTTGCACTGCGCATTTTTGGGAAGGAAGGCTCTGCCTTGCTCCGAGAAATTGCACAGAGCTTGCCTCCCATGATTTGCTTAGACTCTTCTTTGCATATTTATGGGATACAGTGCCCAATTGGCCCTTAGGATTCTGTAGTGCATTTTTCCCGCGCAGTAGTCATGCTGAACGAAATTGTGCATTGCAAAGTTCCAATCCTTAGCAGGCCAAGATGGACTGTGATATGTACATCTTTAGTAGACATTCAGCTCACTGGCAGCCTGCACTGTGCTCTGTGTAGTTTTAGCTATCAGTCTCCCAGCCTCTCCGAGACAAAACTGCACAATTTTCCCAAGCAGTCAACCAGGTGTGTTGCATGTCAGTCCTCAAGTTGCTTTTGGTTTTCAACTGATTTTTTCTTTCCATGAGTGTTTCTCTTTATTCTGGTAGCACATGTTCTCATCAGTCTCTTAGCAGTACATGTACAATGGCTTCCATGAAAGCAGGATCAAAACACACAGTTGAGAGAAATAACGGAGACATGGTTGAATCGGGGTCAATGAGCTTGCTCGTGTACATAGACACACACCTGTTCATCGAGAAGGATATTAAGATAACATGGCAAGATATCAACACCATCTTTCCAGATAATTTTGAGGAGAATATGGAGGATAGATAGGTCTATGTGAACATCCATAAGTCAAGACTATACAAGGTTTCATGCAGGTTTCCAGTGTTCCCATGCGTAGATGTGATCCACTAGATTGTCTCACATACTGATCCCAAGACAATGAAAATGAGTAGTGTTAGTGGAATGAGGCTTGCTTCCTTAAGGACGAAGGATTATCGATATATGAGGAACAAGGTGAGCAGTCGCAGGAACAAGAACTTGCTCTATAGGATGAACAGATAATAGAACAGATAGAAATGGAGGTGGAGCAGCTGGAATAGGATCAGGATACCGACCTCATGCCAACAGCAGCCGATGTCACTCCACAGGCTTCACCAGCTCCAACAGTAGAGAAAGTCCTGAGTGAACAAGGGGATATCATCCTCCTCGAGCACCATCTGGGAACAGATATGTACAACATAACCTGTGATGAGTCGCAACACAGAGTTTTACAAGCATGTAGAGCACACACCCCGGAAGAGCATGCATCACCTATGCACTTGGAAGAATGGGTGATTATGTCAAGTGTACAAAGACATCCAACTACCTTATTCGATGCTACAAAGTTTTATGTTGAAGCCACCAGCTCGAGTGTTAGGTTCTTGATAGAAGAAAACAAGTGCATGGCTAAGGAATTACAAGCAACCAAGTAGAGAGAGGAACAATCAACAGGATCTGCCAGAGCATAGATGAAGATGGCCATAATTGCTAAAGTATTGGATCTTGAGACAGTCATGCGAAGACTATATCACAGGTTTGTCACCGTACATAAGGAAATTTTCCACCTACATGGTCATTAGCAGAGCTACACCAAGATAGCACGAACACTCACAGACATACACACTATAGTTTATCATGTACAAACATGGAGAATGAGGTACAAGGGAGCCCCGCTTCACTTGCGTAAGATGATGAAGCCACAGGTGGAGTTGGAAAAAGAATGCATCCAGAGTCGGATCCATAACTATGAGGAACTCACGTCGCTCATCTCTAGTATCGAGGCTTCGTATGCACGGTTGTACAGGAGTTTGGATGTCATGGTGAGGAAGTATGGCACCACGTCAATCGATATGTTCACCGAGGCCAAAGAGAAAAACCAAGTCAGACTAGAGCTTGATGTGTAATTCAATTAATTGATGCTCATGGCCACCAACACATATTTTCAAGTCAGCGCAGATAACATGTGGATGCACATCTTCGGTCCGGCCATGCTGAAGACTAAGCTACATATGTTACTAGATGAGTTTGACTGAGGTTCCAAAACAGTATACCCGGGAGCAATGGAGGAAAGAGTTTTCTTCGAGAAGGACTTCATCAAAGAGGACACAGACACCATTGCATACTATTAAGCATGGTATCAGTTCATCACTGAGGATCACAGAGAGAAGGTTGATGAGCTGGTCTTTCCACAGTTGTCTGAGTCTTAGTGTTGTCTTGTCTCGCTGACTTAAGCCAATTTTGTCCCACATGGGTATATGTGGAAAATGTATCATATTTGTAAACATGATGTAAAGTGAAATCAAAAGTGTCATTAGTGGAATAAAAATAGTCATATGTAATGTAAAGAGTCATGAGGGTAGTCCAAGAGTCAGAAAGGGGAATGTCAAGGGTCACCCCACCCTTTGTTATAAATAGAACCTCATAACTTATAGAAGAGGATTTTGGGAGCCAAGATTCTAATAGGTATAACTTAGAGAAAGCTTGGAGTGTATTGTAATGAGATTTAGATTCTCCACAGTGTAGAGAAAGTAAATCTCTTTCGAGGAGCAAGTGACAGTGACTGTAACGTTCCATTATTGGAGCTAGTGGCTGTCATGGTTGTATGTATGATTGGATATTTCACTCTTTTAAAATAACAGAGCCAACACATTTCATGCATGTATTGTTATTGTAATTCGACTATTCTCGTTACTCTAACAATGTATGTAGTTGTAACTTACACATGTATGTATGGATTATTCCGTATGTGTTTGTATGAATCTTATCGAAGCATGTTGTTGGTTTCACTCATCACTTTGGATCGTCGACTATTATACTTTCCATCTTGTGATGTCTTTCAGCTCATGTGTTCTCTTTCAGGCTGCATACTATTATAGACTTCTAAGGGACACACTTCTTTTCCCCTTCCATGTGTTAGAACCTCCCAATGCATCTCTCTTGACTCACTACAAGGTCACACACTTGCTTCTGACAAAGATATCTTTCTTACCTCTGTGCACTATCACAATCAAGGCATAGCTTTACTACCCACTGTTGGGACTCCTACTCCAAATGGTTTGAGGTCTAGTTATGACTTCTTACCGGGGAGATCCCCCGACATGTTGACGAGTCCATCACCATCAATAAAGAGATAACGTGAAAATGAGTACTGGCATTTTCTATTGAAATATTGATGCATTGAAGAATGAGAGAATGGTTTGATAATGTTATTATTCGTTATTTTGTTTTATTGGAATGTGCCATGCCAATGTGGCATGTAGCTGGGATGAGAACGTTACATTTTTTTTGAACCGCGTTCCAGTGAACGTGACATGAAGCCGAGATGACCATGACTTGTCCAAAATTTACATCAAGTTCGTATGGGTATCCCTCTCCCATTCCTTCTACTATTACTTACAAGTGATATTCATTTCACTTTATATTTTACAAATTCAATTTTCAAACCTTAATTTGTCATTAATATTTAGTATATAATATTTTTTTATTTGCTTGATGAAAAAAATTATGAATACATTACTTTATTTTTTTATTTAATAAAATTTATGATTATTTAAATAAATTTTAGTTTTATTAACCTATGATCATGGGTTTTGAAACAATATGTGTTGCAAGGTATATGAATAAATTCTCTTGAAGTTATGAACAATTATCGGTTTCTATTGCTATAGCTACATCTAAATTTTTTGACATATTTATTTACCTTTGGTTCTCTACCAATAAACTTGCTTTCTTGACTTCTATATTGAATTCATTAAACTTCCTTTCCGTTCATTCATAAGATTAGTGTCAAAACATACCATAATAGTTACATGTACCATTATTTTTCACGTGTGTAGTTGTTTTTGATAAAATGTCACTTTGACACACTTTCATGTGAGATTTTCCTCCTTTGTTCTTTAGTGATGACTTTCCCTTATATGGTTACTTGACCTTATCCATTAAATCTTGGCTTAGATTTTGAAATATATTGTCAACACTATTCCTCATTTTCTCTTCTTGCATAAGGATCCCTATCAAGTGATCTAACAAAGGTGTTTTCTATCTCGCTGCAAGGATGATGGAAATACTTGATATCCATGTTATATCCATGCAATATGCTATTTAATTTTATAGTATGTAGCTCATTATATGATACTTCATTGCCAATATTACCCAACTTATCTTTTAAACCTTTAATTCTAGACATATAATCAATAATGTTTTCATTTTCTTCGATATTAATTGAAAGAAGCTTGCTCTTAAAAAATATCACTCTAATTCTATTTACTATTTCATACAAACCTTTTAATGCCTTCCATGTCTTAATTGATGTCCTACATTCCCTTATGTAGAATGATATGTATTTCACAAACATTCTCGAGAGAACCTTTTCCTTGGTTTCTCTTTTCTCCCTATCATGAACCAAGGCCATATGAGTAGTTGGCTTAGCTTCAACTCCACTCACAATTACCTATGCATTATATCCTTCCAACAAATTTTATATCTTAAACTTCCAATTTATATAATTCAATCCATATAACTTATAAATTATTTTCTTCATTTAGATAGTAATTTTTTAATTTTGACATGGCTAAGTAGTGAAATAAACAAGAGGAAATGATCTACAATAGTAATTTTACTAGCATACATAATTTTTCACAATATTGTTACAAACACACCATTCAACACACTCAATGTACAAGACATATGAACACACAACATATTGTTATTGATGCAACTCCAAACTCTAATCTACAAACATCCTACTATGTGCATAAACTCAAATCAGAGAAAGGAACACTGTTATATAAACTCATGACCCCACAAGGAGAAATTTTTATTAATTCATCAATCCTTAATTCCCACACTCTTTTAGAAATGGTCATTTATATAACTATATATGACCATAATCAAAATTGGATATTTTTTCAAACCAAATGCACAACTATCTCCATAATATCACCTAAAATCTCTTCCTAAGTGTTCCCATAAATATTTCAAGAAATCGTAATCCCTGATATCTCTCATTCCTAAGTAGAGTTTCTAGAATAATCTAGCACATTATCATTTATTCATTAATTATTACAAGTAGGAATTATTCTTTCATGCCCTCTCCTTAATGAGAATTATTCATTAAATTGGTCCCTTCTTCATCTTTGCATTTCTCATTCTTAGTCTTTACTACTCTCTATTTTGATTTGTGATCTTTGGTCTTCTCGATCTTCTCTACATTCCATTATGTACCTGCAAACATAAATATAAGTTGAAGTTTGTATAAAAAAACCACCATCCACCATAATACATGGGTCACCAACCATTATATCCATCATTTCTATAGGAAGTTGTTTCTCCTGCGTGGTTCATCAATTGTTCTTTCCTCACTAGTATTTGTGCCTGTACATTTTGTTTCCCTTGCATCATTGCCAGTCATAATATTTGGTTTTTCAAGTTGTGGTTTCTAGCTCACCCACAATCATGGTCATGATTCTCTTGCATCAGTTCTCTTGTTGGTGTCTCCCTTTGTCAGTATTGGATCCTCTAGACAACATGTAGCTCCTCACATTATACAAAAACTCTATCACACCATGGTGGCTTTTATCACTCTCAAAATTGTTAGGTACTCTTCTCATAGAGCACCTCTTCCTCATAACTTCTCACACCAATGTCTAATACCAAAAAATAAATTAAACATACAACAAATGGAATTGTATGATGGATTAGCTTGGTTGTGATTGAGAAGGCGATCTCGACAAGGTGGGAAAACCATCAAATGCAAATATCTGAGGTTGCATGGCAGCAATAGGAGGACGCACCTCTGCTCCCTCCTACCACAATTTCCTTCTGGACAAAGGAAAATTATTTCAAGTTGGGTTTCGGGATCACACTGACAAGACAAGGGAAATGGGACAAGGAACCAATAGGGTAGAGTTACCAAAAGAGTTGAAGTCAAATGGCACAAATCCCGATGCAGAAAAGGGAGGGATCACAAAGAACGAAGTGGGACCTACATAGACAGGTCGAACTAGAGCCTGCAAGCCAAATTCAAAGAAGAATCATAAGTTGGTGCTCATGGATCCACAAAATCAATCCCACAGAGATCACATGAAAATGTAAGCATTGATCTATAAGTTTATGGGAATTTGGCCAAATGAGAAAGTACTACTAACCTGGATTCAGTATGTATGGAAGAATAAAGGGGAAGTTTCCCTCCACCTGGGCTCCAAAGGATTCTTTATGGATGTATTTGTTAACCTTGAAGACAGGGATAGGGTCTTTGAGGGGGGATTGTACTTTCTTTCCTCAGTAAGGCTATATATGTGACCCTGGAAGGAGATATTTACTCCAAAACATGAAATATTCACCTTTGTTCTAGTATGGATCAAATTATATTCTCTACCTTTATATTACTAGCTTCTAAAAACCCTCAAAGCAATTGGTAAATATCTTGGGTGCTTTCTAAAGGCTTCTAAGGTGACTCAAAAAGGAAAATAGATCATGTATGCCCAAATTTGTGTCGAAATGGATATATCAGGTCCTCTCCCAGATGCAATAACCCTTAAATTTCAAGATGAAATCTATACACAAAACATTGAATACGAAAAAATTCCTTTTAGATGTCAAAGATGTCATGAACATGGACATCTCTTCAAATAATTCCCCCTCAATGTTAATACAAAGCAGCTAAGAGCCCATTCAAACAAGGACTCAGAGGGTTACACAAAAGTGGGTACCAAAGGGAAATCAGGAAGGAAGCAAAAACATAAGCCCTATGGAGTAAATAATGAGTCTAACAAATGTTATGAGGTACTATATGAAGAAACCCCTCAGGAGAAAAATGAGTTGTACCAAGCTTAGGAACCACAGGAAAGGGAAACAAAGATGCAGGATCCTCCAACCCACAAAGAAATCCTGAGAGAACCAAGTGAATATCAAGTCAAGGAAGGAGATCTAGGAAACCCAATTCAATATCAATAGTATGATGAAGACTTGGATATGACTCTAAGTGAGGAAGGGACAGAGGATCTAGATCTCAAGGAAATTGTGGAGCATGAAGGATTATATCTTCCCCATCTGTTAGAATAATGGAAGACAAAAGGAGTGGACACGATCCCCAAAGAACAAATAGATCAAGTTCAATATCTATTTCTAACTGGACAAGAAACCCGAACAAGGGGAACCAAGAGATCGCATGGGAAATAAAAATGTTTGGGAGTCAAAATGAGCACCCAAAGCATTCAGGCTCTTAAGTAGGTGCGACAGACAACAAGAAGAAAATCTAACATTTTTATCCTCTAGGAGCTAGGTGCCCTTATGATAAACTCAGGTAAGATGAAGTCCTGGAACCCTAACTCTTCCCCCCTCCTTTCCAATGAAAGTTTTAACATGGAATATAAGAGGCTTGAATAGCCCAAGGAAACAAATAATCCTAAAATAAAAGATGAAAAAAGAAAATCTTGATATCATTTTCATCCAAGAGACTAAGTGTTCAACAGACCACATGAAAATAAGTAGTGGGAATTTTTGGAATTGGTATGACTATGTAGATATTGAAGCTCAAAATGTTGCAAGAGGAATCTTAACTCTGTGGAACCCTCAGAAGGTTCAACTTATATCCTCTGGATCAACTAGACACTCCTCGTCTCTAGTTATGCATTGTTTTGGCTCTCCAGATATAATTCTATGTACAAATGTGTATGGCCCCCAACGGATTGATGAGAAGCTCAATTTCATCCAATCCTTGGAGAATGTCTAGATTTTAACATGATCCTCTCCCTGAAGGAAAAAAAAAAGGAGGAAAAAGGAAATTAGATCACGACTCAGAGAAGTTCTAGAACTTGATCGATAGTATGAAGTTGGTGGACATCGAAGCAACAAATGGAATGTATACTTGGAATAAAAAAAGAGAGGGTAGATATATGGTGGCATCGCAACTGGGTAGATGTTTAGTTGCAAAGGAGATAATCCTTCAAGGAATCACTCTAGAAACCAATATCCTGTATTGTTGTTATCACCAAAAAAAGAACACCTAGCCATTTCTAACTAGGTGGATTGAAATACACCATGTAGATTTAATTTTACGATAGTAAAATTACTTTCACTGTGGAAAATAATTTAGTAAATCACTTTTATTAAATTATTTTCTGATTTAAATAAAAAAATCCCATGAGAATAGTGAGATAAGTCAGTATTTATTTAATTTTCTCTAGGAATGATTATTAAATCATTATTTAAATAATTATTCCTTGTCACATTTGATTAAATCCCTTGGAATATTTAAATAAATCACTATTTATTTAATTTTCCTTATTTTGGTTATTAGAATAATTATTAAATCACTATTTAATAACTATTTCGATTTCACACCATTCTTAATTCTCATCAAATAATTAATAAATCATTTTATTTGTTAATGATTTCTAAATAAAGATATTTAAACATTTTAAATATTTTTTCCCTCTCCAATAAATAGAATAAAGTATTCCAAGGAGTTAGATCTTGATTTGGTTAATATTATTTTATTATTCTCCATTCCTGAGATTAACTCAAAACTTTGTTATAAATAGGACGGTTTTTCATTCATTCTTCACCATGATCATAATCATCATCACCATTATCGTTATTTTTCTTTGAGCTCCCATTTTGAGTTTTCCACATTTTCTCTAGGTTTTTTACATATTGAGAGAGAAGATCATTTTTCTGAAGCGTCAAGGACATCAAAGGACCGATCCCATGGAGGGGGACTTACAGACCCATCTGTAGATCTCCTTCACTAGGTGTTTTTAATAAAATATTTATTCAATTAAAGTCTTTCCATTTGGGTTACTACATTGGATATTTTTCATTGATGCTTTATATTCTCGATTGTTTATACTTTTATTGCAAGTTTTCCATTTTTGTTGCAGATCTAAATTGCTAGAAGCCATCAACTTTTTGTTAGGGTCACTTGTTACCTAGTGACTTAAGTGAAGTGTTTTTGGTACACCTTCCAAGAAATTTCACACTAACAATTGTAGTGGTTCAGATCATTGGCATGTTCTACTAGATGTCCAAATCATGGGAATGCCAACAAATAGACCCTTCAGGTTTGAGGGTTTTTGGTTGGATCATCCCAACTTTACAAACAATATGAAAGAATGATGGCAGGAGGATGGAGAAGTGAGATGCCCTAAGATGTTTAAACTACATCAAAAACTAAAACAAGTCAAAGAAAATATCAAATTGCAGAATAAACACGATTTTGGCAACATCTTCCAGGCCAAAAAAGAAATAGAAGATAACATGGAAAATCTCCAAATATCCATAGTTAAGGAATGATATACTGACGAAAATAAACAATGGGAGCGCTTGCTTAAGAGGGAATGGGACGAAAGATGTAGACAAGAGGAAAAATTATGGAAACAAAAATCTAGGGTTTGATGGCTTCGAGAGGGAGAAAGGAATACCAAATTCTTCCACAAAACTATGGTCTCTCATAGGAACCATAAAAAAAATCTAAAATTAAATGACATGAATAGGAATATGTGCCACATCCACTAGAACATTAAGCATATCTTGCTCAAACATTTCCAGGATTTCACAACAAAACCACAAGGAGATAGATTAGATGCCATCCAAAAAAAAATTAAGAATATCCCAAGGATGATAACTGAGGAGAAGAACACTAATCTAGTAAGGCTCATATCCTTTGAGGAAGTGGAGCAGGTGGTTCAGGAAATGCCAAATGGTAAAGCGCCTGGCCCAGATGGTTTTACTGTGCACTTTTTAAATCCTGTTGCGATATTGTAGGCTGAGACATATTCAAAGTCGTAGAAGACTCCCACAATTCAGCTACTATTCTAAAGGCTTTGAATGCCACTCTAATTTATTTGATATTAAAATTAAAAGAAGCAAATATTCTAGATCGATTTCGTCCTATCACTCTTTGTAATGCAATCTATAACATCATCTCTAAAGTTATAACAAATCGAATGAAGCCTTTACTTCCAACCCTAATATCAGAAGAGAAGGAGGGTTACATGGAGGGGAGGAGGTCCTAGATAATGTAATCCAAACCCACAAAATCATTCACTCCCTCAAATCCTGGGAAAAAGTTGGAATGGTAATGTAACTGGAAATTACGAAATTGTACAATAAAATAAGTTGGGGCTATATGGAGTGCATAATGGAGGCTTATCGCTTCTATCCACATTAGATTTAGTGAGTCATGGCACTGGTCACTACTCCCAGCTTCACAATTATGGTCAATCGGGTGCTAGCTAAGCCCTTCTTAGCCTACAGAGGCCCGAGGCAGGGGGACCCATTATCTCCATTTCTATTCATTTTGGAAATGGAGGGTCTTAGCAAAACCATCGATGCATAAAATGTAGTAGGAAGGACTAAAGGATCACAAATTCACCTTGAATGTAATCCAACCACTCATCAACAATTTTTGGATTACAATATGCTCCACAGGGTGCCCATTTTCAAAGAAACCAAGGCATACAAGAAAATCCTAGAGAACTTCGCCCAAGCTATAGGTATGGAGGTTAACCAATCAAAATCAATGATTTTATTTTTGAACACTCACATTGTTGTGTAGAGGAATCTCACAAACATCCTAGTCTCTCAAAGGAAAACTATGATATCAATCTATCTAGGCATACCCTTGATAGAAAAAGCTTGTAAAAAGTCATCCTCGAAAACCCTTATATCCAAATTACAACAAAAGATTAACATGTGGATTTTTTTATCCCTGAACTTAAAGGGAGGATTAGTGCTAGAAAAAGCAGTATTGCAAGCCATCCTAGTGTACCTGTTATCCATGTTACCAACCCCCAAATGCATCCTCCAGAAACTAAGAGAAATCTAGAGGAATTTCCTCTGGCGGGAAGATTAGGAGAAGAAAAAAATGGGCCTTGGTGTTATGCAAGATTTTGACTATGGACAGAAATATCTCCCCTAGGTCTGTTGGACTAACCTATAACAACAGAAAGACAAAGGAACCAATGTTTTCCTTAAATTACGTAGATGAATGGATGAAACCTACTTGGAATCTGTCGTATGTTTCACTCCTTCTTTGGCTTGAATGCTCCAATCCTAGCTCCAACTACTAAAATTAGAACCTACACAACCAGACAACACAATCCAAGAAACTATGAGATATATGTAGGATCATCTATCTACTTTATTCAACAGATCAACATGGTATTTAAATACATGAAATAATGACATCACATATGGGAAAACAAAGAATGCTTTGTATCAATATAAATGGAGTGAGTTACAACCATAAATAGGCGTTGATCTTGTAGAAGAGCTCCTCCAAGTTGTTGAATTGTCCTTCCTTTGTCACAAAGTGCTAAATGCATGAAATGAAACCTCTCTCCACAACAAAACAAGGGTAGAATCACTCTCCAAAAGATAACGCCTTGCATATGGAAGGTTGTAAATATATAGAGTGAGGTAAGTTGGCAGTTCTTATCCTTTTACCAATCTTAGTATTGAGATCCACTCTTGATGGGAGGATGAGATCTAAGGATAAGGGATGGAAACTCCAAGGTAGGAGAGGATAGTATTTGAAAGTTTTATCCGAGGTAAATGGTTACAACAGATCCTGGAAGATTTTGGAAATGGAGGCTTCAAGATTCTCTCTCTTTTTCCCAAATTTCTAGAACCAATGCAGGCGCAAAGGGGAGAAAACTGTGGGTGATCAATGCAGGCCAAAGTGGAGCAACCTATAGGTGAAAATAGTCTAGTAAGAGGCCAGGGGGCATTGATCCTAAAACTGGCTTAAATGATGCATTTTAGGGGAAAAACTTTGGGGAATGAGAAGGTCATGCACAGGGAGTTGTGGAATGATGATGTAAAGGTGGAAAAGGATGTGAATGATCCAGTTCGGAGGTTGATTGATCATATGAGAGAAAATAGCCTATAACAGAGTGCCCCCTAAAGCACAAAGTCAGAGATGATGATTGATCACTGAAGTGATTTACCTTGTGACAAGTCAGGATCAAGAACAACAGGCAAGATCATCTTCTGTTACAACACATTTACATCATGACATCGTTTTGTTGAGGGATGCGTACCCATACTAAAAACATAAGTTAGAATTACATGTATAATGATAAAAAGACATGTCCATTGATGCCATGACTGGATGACTGACAATATGATCATAGCCATCATGCATAGTGATCTTGTATTATCTTGAAATTGTAGCCCGGATGACAGAAACTAGATCCAAAGTCTTCTATCTCGTTCACACAACCAACCAATGTACAAGTCTAACCATGTGAATCAATGAGCTGAGGTCGAACATGGTAGACACCATCTGATTACCGGCCAATGATGTAAGCCATTAACAGATGCGAGAGAAACCATTGATGATGTTAATGGCTCTCAAGGTATTCAAGTACAATCCGTATGGTGTGAATAAATGATTTGATGTCGAACACCACATAGAATCTTTCAGTCGAAGGCCAATGATGTAAACCTATCACCGAGAGTGAGGAAACTTTCCATTGATGTATGAAAACACCAAGGTACCAATAGGTTTTTCTAAGTCAACTTCCTGGATAATGTGTTGATGTCGACAGGAAGTGACCCATCGCAGGAGGGACTTGATGTATCTCTCGTCAATGGCACAAAACAAGTATGATGATTGAGACAAAATGATCATAATGATGCTAATATGGAACTGGATCAGGAAATAAAAACATGAAATGAAGGCTTAAGAGTATTGCAACAGATATAAGCTGAATGAATTCTCTTGAACACACTGACGACATTGAAATGGAGTTGGAAGCATTGACCCAAAATCGAAATGGAGGTTTTGTGGAGGTTGATGAACCGAAAGATAAGAAGATTACCTGACCCAACAACAATGGAGATGAAGTGGAAGAGTGTCATGTTCAAGAGTGACTCACTACCATTAACAAATGGGGTACCCTTTTTTCACAATTTCCTCGACCATACTAGTTAGTACCTCTTTATTTTTTAACAAGAATGAGGAGGATAACATATGCTTGATCTGTAAGTCCATCCTTCAGATGAATCCCTTTGAGAATATTTAACAAACCTAGAGAAGGAGTGGTTCGGACTTGTCATGATCAACGCGTCCATCGAGCCTATTTTATGTTTTTACGAGTCTAGTGAGGGTGAAAACTCGGCTTATTTTTCATGTTTAGAGAGTTTGAAAAAGAGGAAAAAAATAAAACTCCAAATATTCCTTTTCATAGGTAGTCCCTTACGTCCATAAAAGTAGAAAACAATACCCAAGAGAACCTCTTAGCCATATTCGAATAAGGTATTCATTTTTCGTAGCTAGTCTATCTCAGTCCAGAAAAGGTGTAAACTTATACTGAGTAAATATTTTTTCCTTTACTTTTACGAGTTCGAAAAGACAAGTTCTCCACAATCTTTTCATGTTTTGGGAGTCCGAAAAGAGCTAAAATAGAACTCCAAGGGGTTCATTTTTTGTAGGTTTAAAGAGCTCAAAAAAGAGATATTACTCTTCGGTCAAAATAACTTGTTTAAAGCACAAGAAAATCCATTAACAGCTGTCGACCTGCTCAGAACAACACAAAAAGGATTAAACTTTCATAGAAATAATGAATCATGACTAGGTCAAAACATTAAATATGAATAAAATAATGAAAAATATGACCATATACACTCAAAAATGATTGTTTATCTTTATCATTTCACATTTTACCTTCAACAATGAGAGTTCTAAGTACTTTTTCCCTCGATATTCTGCAATGAATTGTGGCCAATCCAGTGGACCATTTCGAGTACCATCACTTCTAGGTAGGAGCTAAAACCTTTCTCTTTCTTTCTATGGTTCCATTTTATGATCATGCAATTTTTTTTCAATTTTTGAGGGCGTTTGGGTTCCAAAATTTCGCCCTAAGACCAACGTAGGCCCAAATGGTCGAAATTTGTGTTGCACCTAAGCAATCATACACTACAAGCAGGGGTGCAATGCTCTAGTTTACTCTTTTGGGGTGCATTGGGCACAAATCCAAAGTTTGTTCGACGATTGTTCCTCAAATTTTGTGAATTTTTTTGCATGAAAATGATTCGAATGAATCTCTTGTTGATTTTTTGGGGGTTCATCAACATAAAATGGCTTTTATTTGGAGAGAAAGAGAACATGAGGAACATGATTTGAATGCAGCAAATGATCCTGCTACCATCTAGGAATTAAGGAACTATGAGTTACTAAAATTCTTCTAGCTTCCTGATATGAGGCAACAGATGGAATTGTTAAAATACCTTGTTTGTTCATGGGATGTTTAGAAGAAAATGCTCAAGTTTGGGTAACATCTGCTCGAGATAAAGGTAGAAGACATCTACTTTTTGATTGATTTATCCAACGAAGGTGCCACCATCTCTCTTCTAGGTGGGAGAAGTTGTGGGGAGACAATGAAAGATTATATCACTACCTATTGTAGACCTCGAGCCCATCCAATCAAGGATTGAAATATCAACATAAAATATGTGACCCAATTACCTTTGAGAACAATCCTATTCATTATCACAAGATTGGCAAGTAGCTCAACATTACATGTAGCAAGCAGATCATACATGCAATATGGGTTGGAGTGTCTAGAGCCAACATTATTCAACTAAAGCGAGGGAGTTCTGGTCAATATGAAATAACAATTGTCTAAAGAAAAAGAAGGAAAACTAAAAAACTTTGGATACAGTGTGATCTTAGTTTCCTTTGCACTAGAGTGGGTTCCATTAGTTTAGCCTCAACAAATTGCACTCGAGCCTGTTGATTCGAGGGTGCCACGAATAAGGAGGTGGATAGATGATATGTCCCAACATGCAGGGCCGTCAGCGATCAACTTCTCACCAGCCTTCTTCAGATGGTTGCGAATATAGTTTATTAGGATCAACAATTATCCTTACACAGGCATGGGTTTTCATGATGACCCTAAGCTCATGCTTCTTGAGGGTGAGGAGTGGGGTGCTTCAAGAAATAAATTTTGGCCTTTTAAGTTTTGAGAGTTTTACAATTTTTTTGTGTTTTTTGATGTTTCCAAGACTAAACTATTGATTTTTCATTCAGATATGGGACTAGTTCAACCTATTGGTGCTTTATATATATTTTGTACAAAGGAACGAAAATAGGAGGAGGCAGTAGAACCATCACGAGTTGTTGCAGTAGGATGGGATATACTACGAGATCCTAATGTAACAAAGGTCCTATCAGAGGTAAAGCACCACATGGATGGTTTGACACATGGGATTGATGAGATCATTGTTGACCAGATTCCGTTGCGACTTCAGCGATACACTATAGGAGTTCCTATTCATATTGGTCGACTACTGCGCAAGATGGCTCGTGCAATGTCATTATATCATGAGCACCTTTGGTTTGTCTACTTATATATCTGCACGTGGTTTTTAATATGGGTGATGCATGCCATATGTGTCTCGAGCACAAGTTTTGTAAAGCCAAACTTAATATATCTATATATATATTCAATGTTTTTGGGTTTCTACTGTACTTTCAATATGATGTTATGTGAATTGAAAATTAATTACATTCATTGAAAATGTCTATCTAAAACAAGATTAGCTAGGGCATTTGTCAATGTGTTTAGATTTCTAGAAATGTGTTCATATTGTATGAAATTGAAATGTTTTTCTAGAAGGCGAATTCTTAAAACCATGTGTAAGATGGTGGAACTTCTAAATGAATAGACACTAGCAAGTTATGGTACTATGAGTTTTGAGTCAAGTTTGATGACTAAACGATGGATACCATGTGCAATAGCATCAGACAGTAGCTCAAAACATTGTTCTATACTCAGCGATGTTGTGAATACAAATCCCTTGCAAACTCACTAACTCCCCATTTTGAGAAAAGATAGCCCATGTTGCAGAAGATAAGTTCTGAGTACTACGATTGGCACCATCAGCATAACCAATAAAAGTTTCAAGAGATGCCAACATATATAAACAAAACGTAAAAGGGAATCAACAGAAATCATGTGAAACTATGAAAAGACACACTGCAAACACACTCAACACACCTATAGATAGTATGTACATAGTGAAAATACACTTGAGATCAAGCATAGTATTTTTTGAGGTACAACCCATTTCTAGGTTGCGCTAAGGGAATTCCATCAAAATATACTAACTCGTAGGCCCCTTTTGAAAGGACTCGCTTGACAATGTATGGACCTAACAACATGGGTTGAAATTTTCCTAAACCTAACTTATCAGACTCCTAAACATATAAAAGAACAAGGTCTCCCTCTGAGAATACATGAGGCTTGACACTTTTGTCATACTGCGCCTTGATGAGTATTTTATGAGCTTCATTAGCTATAGCAGAATCGTGCCGAGTTTCATCTAAACGAGTCAAATGTAAAAGACGCTCATCCTCTACAAAAGTGGCAAAAAGAAATTCAATAGTTAGTTTCAATGATGGAATTTCACATTCAATTGGGAGGATAGCTTCCACACCATATATGATCTGAACTTAAACATGAACCCAAAAAATTATAGATATAACCATATATATAGATATGAAACAGAAATAACACTTCATTTCATTAATATCAAATACTGAAATATGCTTACAAACAAAATGGAAATAAGACTAGCTCGGGCGATGGTATCTTATCTCTGAGAAGAGATGTGGCGGCTACATGCCTCTGAAATGTGTTAAAATGAGGCTCGAGGGCCTATTTATTATTGAGAAAAATGAGAAAACCATAAAAAACCAAAACCCTAACGCTAGGAGATGTAACACCAACAATTTGTGGGCCCCATTGGGATTAGTTGGGCAGCTAACTTCCCGGGTCATAACTTGGTCATATTATCTTCGTTTGGCATGTACGATACCTTGTTGGAAAGGTTTCTTTGAGTACTACAGGATTTGTTGTAGACCCATGCCTTCAAAAATGGGCCTGCAGTGGACCTCAAAAAACACCATTTAGAGGGTCAAAACTGCTCCGGAAGTTCAGGACCTGGAAAACTACTAAAAACATTAAATGCTGAAATAAATAAGGAAACAAATGAAACCGACTGGAGGTCTAGGTGGAATAGGTGGGTGGCCACCAATATCCACCTGGATCATTCCTGCCCCCTTAGGAATAAATGTTCCTGATTACGTGCAAAGCCTCCATGGGGTGAGGAGATTTTCGTTGAACTTGGTCCCTGGTGAGCCACTTGCCTTAGTGCATGAGTTGGCCAACTTTGACAACACGATATAGTTGGATCTTCTACTGGCAAGTGTTCTTTACATGTGTGTCCATAATCCGATCAGTTGTGGGTTGTTCCATGCAATTTGGGTTTAACTCTGTTGATGTGAGTTGTTCTACAATGTCTGATGTGTCCAGTAATGGTGGGAAGTATGGTCGAAGACGGTCCACATTGAACACTGGGTGCAGGCCAAGAAATGGGGGAATGTTGATCTCAAAAGAATTTCCTTCCTCAGCCTTGGTAATGGTGTAAGGACCATATCAGAGTGTTATGAGCTTCCGATGGGCTCTGGTAAGGCGTTATTTCTACAAATGCAACCAAACTTTTTCGCCCATCAGAAACTTGTGTAGCACCAGATGTTGATCATGTCGCTGCTTGTACTTGGAATATGACTTCTCTAGGATTTCGTGAACCTGATGGCAGATGTGTTGGATTCCTTCAATAAATCTGGTTTCTTTATCATCCTCAGACAATACATGTGTTGATTATGTCCGTGTATTGCATGAGGCATGGCAACATCAATCGGACACAATGGTTGAAATCCTTGACCCACTTAAAAGGGACTGTGACTAGTCGAGCTATGGGAATCTCTATTATAACAATGTTGCACATAGGGAAGACACTCATCCTAGTTTCGGGGATGCTTGGAGTTGTACATGCAGAGTATGTGTACCATCATCCTATTGATGACCTCTGTCTGAACATCAGTCTAGGGATGGAAGGCAGTCGAATTGGTGAGCTTGGTGTCCAATAGTGCTTAGAGGCTTGACCAGAATGTTCTCAGGAACTTGCTATTCTGATTTGATAAATGGTCTGTGGGATCCCAAAATGTACCCATACTCGTTCAAAGAAGAGTTTAGCATTTTCCTCTACTGTGATACTCTTCTTGCAGGCCACCAATATAGCCATCTTAGAAAATATTTCCATGACCACAAATAGACAGTCATTACCATGCTTGGTAAAAGGGAGGCTAGACATACAGTCCATGGAGATGGATTCTTATGGTTGGCTGAGATTAGGCAGGGGAGTGTACATGCCTTAATTCTTGATGGTTGGCTTGGCAATGGTGCATGTAGTGTAGGATCTGATATATTTCCCAACATCCATTTTGAGTTTGGGCCAATAAAAGTACTTTTGTAGTACAACCATGGTTTTCTACACACCAAAGTGTCCTGCGACGTGACTGTAGTGCGTCTCCAAAATCATCTTGGCCCGCTCGCTTGAAGGAACACAAAGGTGGCCCAGGTAGAATAATAATGCATCCTGGAGGTGGAAATCATGAACTTTCTATCCATATACTAGCATCTGGTATGTGGAGGCGAACTCTAGATAATTTTTGTATAGTTGCGGCCATCTAGAGGTCTCGTGGCCATAAGAGTTGAGAGCATTAGTTAGTGCTGCAACTAGGGGATGACTGAGGCAGTTTGCAACATTATTGGTGCTGCCCTTTTTGTATTTAGTGTTCGAGTGGAATTGTTGCAGATATGTAGACCACTTCTGATGGCGATCATTCTACAACTTGCCTTGTGTCTATATAAATTGAAGAGGTCGATGATTGGTTTGGATGACCGTCTCCTTCCACATAATGTAATGCTTCCATTGCCAGAAAGCCTACACAATGGAATACATCTCTTTATCATTTGTGGGGTACTTCTGAATTGTATTAGAAAGTGTCTCACTATGATAGGCCACTAGATGCCCATGTCGGGTGAGGAATACACCAATAGCATAGTCTAAGGTGTCTATCTCGATTTCAAATGGTTGTTGCAGGGCTGGAAATGTGAGTACCAGTGTAGAGAAGAGTCGACATTTCAACTCAACAACGCCTTCTATTGGGATTCAAACCAGGAAAACTTTTCTTTCGCCCCACCCTTAGTAATCTGACTCAAAGGCCAAGTGATATGGGAGAATTCCAACACGAACCTCTAATAAAAATTTGTATGGCCCAAAAAGCTGCGAAGCTCCGTTAGAGTGGTCGGGGCTGGCCAATCCTTAATGACTTAGATCTTAGTCAAATCCACATGCATGCCACACTCATCTATGATGTAACCCAAATATTGGACCTGGCTCATGCCAAAGGTGCATTCCTCCAAGTTATCACATAGTTTATGTTGTTGAGGGGTTTGAAGGACCTGCCGAATGTGTTGCAAGTGTTCTTCCCAACTCTTGTTGAGATGAGGATGTTGTCTAGATAAAAAGGCACAAATGAGTTCGTGAAGGGATGCAAGATGTCATCCATTAGCCTCATAAAAGTAGCAGGGGAATTTGTCAACCCGAAGGGCATAACCAACCATTAAAAAAGGTATTCCTTGTATTTGAAGGCAGTCTTTCATACATCTGTGGGCTCTATTGGAACCTGGTGATAGTCAAACTTCATATTGATCTTGCTGAAATAATTTTCCCCCTTGAGTTGGTCTAGAAGATCTTCAATCCATGGGATTGGATACCTGTTCCTGACAGTGATTTTGTTTAGTGCCCAATAATCAATGCAGAGCCTCCAGGTCCCATCCTTCTTCTGTACAAGTACAATCGGACTCCCACAAGGTGAGGAACTTGGTCAGATGTGCCCTTTTTGCAGCAACTCCTAGATTTTCTGCTTGATCTCTTCATTTTCCATAATGGAGTGATGATATATTGGCCCGTTGGGTAGAGATTCTACGTGCGTCAGGTCGATCGAATGCTTGACCTGGCAGTGCAAGGGTACCCCTGTGGGTGACGAGAAGATGTCCTTGTATTCTTCCATGACTGTATCCACCTACTTCTGCTGCAGGGAGGAACCTTTCTTAGGGGCCATGGATGTGGCTACGATCTTCCCCTTACGTTGAGAGTGAATTAGAAAGAAAAAAAAAATCCTTGTCTGGTAGATGATATTACTGCATTTCTTAGCAAAGATCAAAGAGATGATGGTAGGCGGGGCTACCTCCAGTATCCTATATAACTTACTACCCAAAGAAATAATAATAGAGTGGGGTCTAGACTCATATATAGCATGTCTCTTCCACAAGTATGGTTATCCTAGAAATACATCACAAACTTCAAGAGGAGAAACATCACACAATACCTCATTTGTGAAGGGCTTAATGTTGTAGGGAATGCGACACTAGTAGCTAAGGCAAAGATCTCGTCCTTGGTGAAGCCACCCGATGGTGTACGACTGCGGATGTGCTGTAGTCGATAGGTCTAGTCGCTTCACGACCTCTACTGAAATGAGGTTCTTTTGGCTCCTGATGTCGAGACTGAACTACAACGGAGAACCCTTCACCCACATATGTGAGTGGAATAGGCATTCCCCCTCCTCTGGATCTTTAGGCTCAATATTATGGATTTTGGTGGTGGCCACAGTGGCACTAGGCTCTGCTTCAATGATCTTCTTCTCTTTGTCATACCCCTTGTTGGGTTCTGACTCAAAGTCGGAACATGTGTCTAACTCGGAAGCCTTCAGCTCATCCACCGGTGACTATTTGGCCTGACACTCACTTGTGTTGTGAGTGGAGCTCTTATGGAACACACACCACTTTCCCGTGTCCTTCTTTGTCTTCGTGTTATTGTTCTTTTCTTGTGGCTTCAACAAGTTATCCTAGGTCTCCCTGTCTTTGCTTGGCCCTTTGCTCTACGGTTTGGGGGCGTCTTTCCCTTGCTTTAGATTCGTAGATCCAAAGTCTCACTTTTTCTGTTTAAATTTCTGCTCAATCTTGAGAGGGTATCAGTATTCCATGTCGAGCAAGGAGATGTCTAATAACTCCATCTCATCCTGGATATACATGTGTAGGCAGTCGCGGTATTTGTGCACCAAATGTTTCTCAGAATCCTTGATACCCAACTTTGTGCGAAGGGTATGGAAAACATGGGTAAACTCTAGCACGTCTTGGTCCCTTACCTACCACAGCATGGTCCACTCTATGTATTTATCCTCATGGCTCCCAACAGGGTAGTATTTCTCCTTGATGGCACCCCGGAATGAATTCCAAGTGGGTGTGACCGAAAATAGTGAGGGTGTGCTTTTGTCCTTCTTTCCACAATAGGTTTCCCACTAGTCCTTAACGTGGGGGGCGACTTTGAAAAGTGAAAAAGTAATCTTTTCCCGGCTTGAAAAATCATGAACAGAAAAATATCCTTCTAGCAGATTTAAACATTTATCTACGACATCTGCATCTATATGACCCTCAAATATGGGGATGTCAAAGTTAACTTGTACTTTAAAGGGTGTGGCATTTCTAGAGTAGTTGCTGGAAGGAGATGCATCGCCCTTGGGTAGCCCTGAAGGATCTGGGAAAAGTTGTCCATCATCACATTCCTTTATCGCTTGAGGGATTCTTCGAGCAATATTTTGAAAGGATCTCCTGCCCCCTCGTCTTTCTTACCTTCCTCCATGGGAGGCCATTAGGATTTGCGAGACTGGTCTTACAAAGGTTCGACCAGTTTGAGCCCTAACTCCTTATAACCCGACCTCATTGGGGACATGCAAAGAAAAACAAAGAAAGGGCAGACCACTCTGATACCACTAATCTGAAATTAAATAGGAATGCAAAAAATTAAAGATTTAACCATAAATACATAGATGCAGCAGAAATAACACTTCATTTCATTAATATCAAATATTGAAATATACTTACAAACAAAATGGAAATAAGACTAGTTTGGGCAATGGTAGCTTATCTCTGAGAAGAGATGTGGTAGCTACATGCCTCTAAACAATGTCACAATGAGGCTAAAGGGCCTATTTATTATTAGAAACATGATAAAACCCTAAAAAACTAAAACCCTAACCCTAGGAGATGTAATGCCAAGAGTTTGTGGGCCCCGTTGGGGTTAGTTGGGGGACCAACTTCCCGAGGTCATAACATGGTCATATTATCTATGTTCGGCACGTACGATACCTTGTTGGAAAGTTCTCTTTGATTACTATAGGATTTTCCGCAAGCCCCTTCCTATGACTACGAGCCTACAACAGACCTCAAAAAAACACTGTTTAGCTGGTCAAAACTGCTCCGACAGCTCAAGACCCGAAAAACTGCTAGAGATAGTAATGATGAAATATACAAGGAAACAAATGAAACTGGTTGGAGGTCTAGGTGGAATAGGTGGGTGGCCACTAATATCCACCTAGATCAATATACCAACTGAATGGGTATAATTCTGGTAGCATTTCTGACTGAGGTTCGATATGCCTAGAAAGCAGGGTAAAGGAGAAAATGTGAGTCTGATTTGTGAACCCTACCATGCATTGAAGCATGATCTTAAGAAATTTGTTGATGGCCTCAACCTTTCCATTAGCCTGAGGATAGTAGGGAGTAGAAATTTCATGGGAAATTCCTAGCTTAGTAGTTAGTTCAGTCATCATATGATTCTGGAAATGATTTTCGTGATCTATAGCTATTGCTTGTGGAACACCAAATCGTGCAATGACATGGTTCAAAAAGAAGCATGAATCTATTTTTCTATTGTTGTTAAATATAGGCATCACCTCAGCCCATTTAGTAAAGTAATCAACTACAAAAATAATATAACCATGCCCCCTGACTGAGTGAGGGTTACATGTCATAAAGTCAATACCCCATTTCGCAAAAGGACCAACAACGATAACGAGATGCAATGAAGCGGGTGGAGCATGGGCCTTACGATCATATATATGGCACACATGACACTTCTGGACAGTGAGGATGTAGTCATGAAAGATGGTAGGCTAGAAATAACCAGCACGTAAAATTTTATGGGTGGTAGCATAACCAGATAAATGTCTGCCACATGCCCCCGAGTGGCATTCATTAAGGACTTTCTCAACCTCCTCAAGTGTGAGGCACATTCGTAAAATCGTATTGATACCATGACAGTAAAGGGTGTCATTGATAATGATGTAATTTCAAGCTTGGTAACGAATACGTCGTTGCTCAGAGTGAGAGGTATTAGACTGAAAAGTCTGGGTTTGGAGATAAATCAAGAAATCTCCATACCACAGTTCAATTGATGAGATTAGAAACAACGACTCGTCAAGGATAGAATCTTCAGATGTAGATTCTGAATCAAGGGAAGGAAGATCGCACATTAGTTTCGTGAAAACCGGGGATTTATTTGACTTGGATTTAATGAACTCTAGGTCAAATTCTTGTAGAATGACAATCCATTTCGAGTACTTGTCCCCCAGCAATTGACATAAAAAAATGTATGTCATAGGGTTGCAATCTGAAATGACCATAGTTTTTTGAAGCAAGATGTAATGGTGAAACCTTTGGACCGATTGAATGGCCGCCAAAGCCAACTTCTCTATGTGGGAATATCGAATCTCGGTATCATTAAGATTGTGACTCAGATAATAAATGGGATTTTTAGCCCCTAAATCACAATCTTTCACCAGTACCATTTCTATAGTAGAAATGGAAGAAGAAAGATATAGGAAGTAGTCACATTGATAATCAGGGGGATATAGAAGAGATGCCCTAATCAGTACATATTTCAGGGCATCAAACGCTTTCTAAGCCCCATCATCCTAATGTAAGGGAATCCCTTTTTTCAGCAAGCAAGTTAATCCTTTGGTAAACTTAGTGTAATTAGGGATGAATCTTCACAAAAAAGTTAGCTTTCCCTTGGAGTCGTTGAAGCTAAATGAGTGAAGAAGGTGCACACAAATCAATGATTACCTATAATTTCAATGGATCGATACGAATTCATTGTTTTGATATGAAAGAACCCAGAAGTCGACCATAACTAACACAAAACACACATTTGTGTTGGTTAATTTGAAAATTATAATGTCTACAACGAAGGAAAATAGCTCGAAGCTGCATCAGGTGATCAACCCGATTTTGGGAGGGAGAAGGGAGGTCATCCAAATATGGTTGAATGATGTGTTTTCTGTCATGAAAATTGTAATCGATGGCATTTTGAAATGTGGCCCCAACATTCTTTAAACTAAGCCAGAGTTTCCTATAGGCGAAAGTGCCCCAAGGACAGATAAAAGTAGTTTAGGTTGGTCTTTCGAGAGAATGTTAATTTGATTATAGCCCAAAAATCCATCCATAAACAAATAAATTTCGTAGCCAGTGCAGTCATCAATAATCTAGTCAATAAACGAGGAGGGATAATTATCCTTTGGACACGCACAGTTTACATCCTGATAATCAACGAATGCTTGAATCGAGCCCTGTATCTTCATGGCAGGAACTACATTCGACACCCAATCAGTTAAAGGAACGAGGTATATGAAACCAGCTCAAAGAAGATTTTCAACTTCATCCTTAATGCCAACAACCTTCTTGGGATGGATCGGACGGAGGCGATGTCGGACTAGTTTGGTATCAGGATATGCCTTAATTTCATGTACAACTATATTTGGGGCGATACCTGGCATCTCCTCCTAGGTCCACGAAAAGACATCTCGAAACTCATGAAAAAAGGCTCGACAAGTCTCGATCTCAAATGGAGAATAAGATCCTCCAATGTGTAGATTTCCAACAACACCTGGGTTAATGGAAATATCAAGAGGTATCATCTCTTTGATATTCTAGAGGTTATTTTTTGAATCAACCTCATGAATAGACACATAATTCATAAAGAGTTCGATAGAATTGGGTGAGTATACATCACTCAGACTATCCTCAATGAAATCAGGTAAGGAGGAACGATGGTGAGATTCATCTCATGGTGCATCGTCTGACATCATGATCTCCAATATGCTTTCATCGATAGGGAATACACACAATAATGGATCGCAAGATGTACCATAATCCAATGGTTTGTCTACCCAATTAATCGAATCAAAGGAAGAGTCCGCACAAGATGAATAAATGGCTTCATAATCTAGCTCAATGGGGCTTAGCGACATCTAGTCACCAAAACATTGGATGTCAGTTTCATCTGGGACAATCCATAGATCGACGAGGATAGTAGAAGACCATATCATGTTGATATAGGCTACTAAAGATGATTTGTTAGGAAGAAGAGGAGGAGGGAGTGAAAAGGTTCCCATAAGTGAAGAATCCTTCAACAATCCAACTCCAACTCTAGCATGTTTATATGACTATAGAGTTTCGCCTACAAGAGGGATGATTCCAGTACCATGTGAATTAGAGGAAAAAAAGTTGAGTTGGTCTATGACTACAGTCCTGCCTTTATGAGGAAATGTGATCATAAAAAAGTAAGTTGAGACGATAGCAACCATGGCATAAACCTACATACATCCCAATAGAAGATTGTAATTGAGAGGTCTGTCAATAAATTCGACTTCTATGGACACAATTTTTCCCCCAAATTCAACTTGCAGGGAGTTAAAAATCCCACAAGTTTTGTATGTTCTCTCTTCAAAGGATTTTAATGTAGTAGGTCACTGACTCAGTTGAGGAGAACCAATCATCTTCTAGCATGACATGGACATAAGGCAAGTCAAGGCTCCCTCTTCCACAATAGAACAATGAATATTCTTACCATGAACGATGACTTGGATTATAAAATATATTTGAGCTGGAAGCCAAGGGGTATAGTTTTCATGAGAGAAAAAAACAAGGTTGGAATCCAATGGATCCACACATCTAACAGCTGAAAGTAAATCCTTCTTTTGGGCCAGGAAATTTTGCAGCACCTCGAGGTTCGACATAGCTAATGGAGACTAAGCCAAGTATTCAACTACGTTATAATTCTGAGTGGCTCTTGCACAAGGGTTGAAAACAGACCTATGAATAATTCCCTTAAGAGGTTTAATAGTCAATTTGGTAGCAATCAATGACAGAGTGGGATCTGATGAGGATGGTGCCGAACTGGTAGTTTGATCAATAGCCTGACCATTCGATGGATTCACATTACCATAATCCTTGTTCTGAATAGCTACCAAAATATCATATCTCAACTTTGAGGAGGAAAGCATCAAAACCATGTTAGAGGAAGATGGGTCTTGGGAAACCATATGGGTCTCTTAATTAGAAAATGGGTCAGTCAAAACTGAAAGAGAAGTGGAGGAATTAAGAAGTTGATTCACTTCGGTGCGGTGAGGAAAATCACGTGTAAAATGTTGCTCGTTGCAAATCAAGCAAGGATATTGAGGCTTCCATTTCTCATCAGAAGACTGATTTGTTTGTTTATCCTACGGAGAGGGATCTTTATTTTTCTTACCTTTTCATTTCTTCTTGCTTCTAGGTTGTTGTTGAGACTTTCCTTTATCAGATGAAATGACATTTATCTCAGAAGTAGAAGTCACATGAGGATGGGATTGAGGATTTTGAGCAGATGCAGGTGGAGAAACACTTGATGGTTTACTCATCATCTGTGAGCTAGTAGAACCAATATTTCCATCAGAAACATGAGATTCTTTATTAGGTGAAGGAGGAACAATATTCAGAGGTCTCAAAGCATTGGTTATCTTATCATAGAGCGTGTCAGATTGGGTATAAACCAGATCCAAATATTGTACACGAGTAATTACTTTATCTTTAGTCACAACTCCACATTTGGCCACATATTTTGTTATGGGTGCCAACAGAGATTTGGTAAACCATTCCGCCAGTAATTGATCAGGAACATAAGTTTTGACCAACCGGTGACGATGCCTCCACTCATGAATGTGATCTAAAATGTGAGTGGAATCAGATTGTTTGAAGTTTGTTAACAATTCCTTTCAAGTTTTGTATCTAATGGGCAAATGCGAGTGTGCGAGGAAGGTTATGTCTAAGGAGATAATCATGGAAAGAATATCTAGATCACTCAATATACCATTTAGCAGCGGTACCCGTAAGCGTTCTTTGGAAAAGATGAAACTGAATAGAATCATCGTTAAGGGACTTTGATGAACACAATAGATGATACGTTATGACATGCGTCGATGGATCTTCTCCTAGATTCCCATCGAATTTAGGGATATCAAAAGGAAATTTGGTAGGAATAATCAACCACCAAGGTGAATGAGCAATGGGGTTGTTCGTGAGTCGAGTCAAATCTAGCAACTTGAGAGTGGCCAAAAAAAGAAATTGTCGATTAAAATCCGACAGAGGATGACCTAGATGTGAAGGAATAGCCTAGACAATATGAGCTTGCATTCCTGGATAAGGAGGGTTCTAGTAATAAACCTAGGTACCATAATAAGGAGGATTTTGATAACCAGAATATAAGTGACCTTGTTGACAAGCCCCAGGGTAACCATGAATTTGTTGGCCTTGAAAATACACCTAAGGAATACTCTAATAAGGCCTATACTATTGCTCAATGGGATTTTTCATTGCCCCATGATAAAGAGGGTTTGATTGAGGCTATACCATGTCGTACACAGTCTATCCTACTGAAATTTGAGGAATACCTTGTGCAAGCAATTGATATTGCAAAGGAACTTGTAAAGGTTGAGTAAGTGGGACCTGAGAGGTACTAGATATAGAAGGAACGGGTTGATAAGATATCACAACCTTTACAGGTTGATTCACATGAATTTGAGATTTTTGAGGTACAAATTGAGGAATATGAACTTGAGATTAAGATGGCACAGGTTGGGAAAAAAACAATGAACCCAACTGTAGAATTTTCTCTACAAATCAGCTAGCTCATTGATATCATGTAGAAATTTCACCTACAGATCAAACTGATATATGTAATGCACTAAAGCATAATAGTAGATCTACATCTACCATAAACTTTGCGGAAGCTTAATTGAACATGAGCAACATCAAGCATGAACAGATATAACTGAGAATGAGAAGTAATCAACCATAACACAGAAGATATAACCTGGGGAAAGCACCAGCCTAAAACCCCATCTCTGTATTATCAATCAAGTGGAAATCCTCAACAACATACAAAAATAATCAACTCAAAAGCTATCCTGCTCTCTCTGTACTCTGATGATGTAGCTCATGGACTATCTAGGCCTGTATATATAGGCTCCACAAGTCCTCCAAGCCCCTATTTCCTTGTGCAGTTTTGATTGGGGTCCAATTACATAACATGTGTGAATTGGCCCAAATCATACCTGCTATCACCTCAAGTCCAACTATGCAGTACTAGAAGGAATAATATTCCTTCCTCATGCAAGGAATATTCACTAGGAATATCCTAGCAACTGATAGTACATTGTCCCTCATCTGATCTCAACTGGGTCTCTGTCTGAACTGCCATGCATCAGTTATCCATGAGTGAATACTTAGTTATCTGAAAATACCAGTTGTCACATGCATGCAAGCATCAAAAAACTGAATCTCATTAATTTAACGACTTGTTAAATTAATCTAACTAGACTTGACTAAGTTAAACTAAGTCAATTGATCCTCTCAATATAGAACTCATCCTTAATTCCTCAATCAGTGGAGAAAATCAAGGACACATTCCCCAATCAGTGGAGAAATTATTGCATGTTCTCACAAAGACTTCAAGTTTGATTTTCCTTAACTAATTAACTCAAACTGAATTAATTAATTAATATTCAAACTGTTGGTAAGACCAAATTCGAATTTTACTTCCTATTTCTAGTCCAGGGACTGACTAAAATAGGAATCCACACTACACTGCTAAAAATAGAAATTCTATTTTTAGCACTTCCATTTTTCATTCCCTGTTGCCCAATCCAGCACTGATGCCCAAACTACTATTTTTAGCAGTGCTATTTTTAGCACTTCTATTTTTAGCAATTTCTTGTTGCCAATTTTCAACACTCCCTCTCAACAAGAAAGGTTTCCTCTCGAATCCAATCCTGTACCTCTGGAATGTTCTGCATGCAACACATCTACCAAGTTTGGTTGCTCCAGCAACTCTCGGAACAAAAAAACTCCCAACTGACCTCTCTGTTGGGCTAGAAACATACTCTGATGTTGAAGCTCTACTTGCTACTGACAAGTGATCCCTCTCTAACCTCTACGCTACTACAACATCTCCATGCATCTCACACCATTGCACACCTCTCTGTGCTACCTTGCACTGGTGCAACACACTTGTTCCTCTCGCATTACTATAGCTCGCATGCTCTGCGCTGCCCTGGGATTCCCTACACTGTAGCTCTCTCTGCCTCTCCATCCGCATTTGTCTCTACCCAATCAGTCAGTTCCCGCTACTCCACATCAAAGCTCCTGTAGCAAAGTCGAATCAAAGGGGTTGGGTACCTCAAGGATCTTGCCCCTCCTCCTTGGGACGATCACTCCACATCACCCCACCTCCTACCTAGAGGTATGGCTGCATGTGATCCCTCTGCCCACCTGGCTCGAAGTTTCCCCCTACTGGAGGTCTCTGCATGAGTAGATGTCTCTACTTGATCTCCACTTAGCTTCCCCTGTTGTGGCTGCTCCACAACCTCCTGAAGCTGCTGCACCAATCGTGGCTCCTCCACAATCGTCTGAGACTTCTTCTGGCGCTACATGTTGAGAGGTAATATACTCTCCCTCTCAACCACCAAGTCTCCATCAGTTGCCTTATTGCTCAAGGCTTTGCATGCATCTTGAACCTTAAGAGCATACAGGTTCTTGACCTGTGAACCAATCTGCTTCACCTGTCTAGTGATGATGTGTCTAAGGAAAACCTTTCCCTTACTGAAGACTACATCATAGCCTCTGTCTTCCAACATCGCGATCGACACCAAGTTTCTCTTCAGTCCTGGTACATACTTGACATCGGTCAAGGTAAGGTGAGCTCCATGCTCCCTCTGAAAAATAACCGTGCCTACACCTAAGACACTATACTTTTCATCATTACCCATTGCTATGAGTATCTGGAGATCTTTCTCCTCCAAGGTACTGAACAAACTCTTGTCACCGGTCATGTGGAAATAAGATCCACTGTCAAGAAACCAACCACTTCCCACCATGGATGAAACCATGCGTGCGAAGAGTGTGAAATCCAACTCAAACTGTGAAGCAAGTGCCTCACCTTCAGATCCTTCCCCGGATCCCTTCTTGGATTTCCTCAGTGGACAATTTGTAACAAAATGGCCCACCTCATGACAACGAAAGCATCACACTTTCGATTTGTCAAACTTCTTCCCACCATGGGAAGAACTGGACTCGGAAAGAGAAACCTTCTCCTTCCCCTTCTTCGCCTTACTCACTAAGGCACAGTTTTCTTCATTGTCCATGGATGAAGAACCATCTCTAGTGTTTCTTCTTATCTCATCCTCCATCAAATCTGACCAAAGTCGTTCCCAATCTGGCAGTTTCTCTCTTCCATTAACCGAGTCCTGGTAGCTATGCCAGCTCTTAGGAAGACCGAGGAGTGCAAGACTCACCATGTCATCATCAACTGTCACGATCCCTACACTTCCAAGCTCATCCCTGCATGAGGTGAGCTTGTTCAGATACATAGAGATCATGTCATCCTTTTCACACTTGATCTTTCGAAGTTTGTCCTTCAGTGCCAGCTTCCTCTGATCACTACTATTCTGATAAAGATCTTTCAATGTTTTCTACATTTAAAATGGAGTCTCCTTCCCATGGAGGCTCAAGACAATGTGATCTCAAAATCCCTCCAAGATGATTCTCCTTGCTCTAGCCACACACTTTTTCCATTCCGCCAGTTGAGTAACATCAATCGGCTTCTGGACTTCTTGATCAATGAAGTCCTTTAGACCGTTATCTTCTAATACTACCTCCATGCAATCCTTCCAGGCTATATAATTCGAACTTCCATCAAGGGCATATTCGAGTCTCAAACCATAGAACGCCATTGGTGAAATAGATGTGATAAGAACTCAATTCAATATTCAGAAACCACAAACTTCAACTTCTCCCTTCTTGTATATTGTTCTTCCTTGATCACCTATGCTCTGATACCATGTAGAATTTTCTCTACAAATCAGCTAGCTCACTGATATCATGTAGAAATTTCACCTGCAGATCAAACTGATATATGCAATGTACTAAAGCATAATACTAGATCTACATCTACCATAAACTTTGTGGAAACTTAATTGAACATGAGCAACATCAAGCATGAATAGATATAACTGAGAATGAGAAGTAATCAACCATAACACAAAAGATATAACCAGGGAAAGCACCAGCCTAAAACCCCATCTCTGTATTATTAATCAAGTGGAAATCCTTAACAACATACAAAAAGAATCAGCTCAAAAGCTATCCTTCTCTCTCTGTACTCTGATGATGTAGCTCATGGACTATCTAGGCCTGTATATATAGGCTCCACAAGTCCTCCAAGCCCCTATTTCCTTGCACAGTTTTGATTGGGGTCCAATTACATAACATGTGTGAATTGGCCCAAATCATACCTGCTGTCACCTCAGGTCCAACTACGCATTACTAGAAGGAATAATATTCCTTCCTCATGCAAGGAATATTCACTAGGAATATCCTAGCAACTGATAGTACATTGTCCCTCATCTGATCTCAACTGGGTCTCTGTCTGAACTGCCATGCATCAGTTATCCATGAGTGAATACTCAGTTATCTGAAAATACCAGTTGTCACATGCATGCAAGCATCAACAAACTGAATCTCATTAATTTAACAACTTGTTAAATTAATCTAACTAGACTTGACTAAGTTAAACTAAGTCAACTGATCCTCTCAATATAGAACTCATCCTTAATTCCTCAATCAGTGGAGCAAATCAAGGACACATTCCCCAATCAGTGGAGAAATTATTGCATGTTCTCAAAAAGACTTCAAGTTTGATTTTCCTTAACTAATTAACTCAAACTGAATTAATTAATTAATATTCAAACTACTAGTAAGACCAAATTCGAATTTTACTTCCTATTTCTAGTCCAGGGACTGACTAAAATAGGAATCCACACTGCACTACTAAAAATAGAACTTCTATTTTTAGCACTTCCATTTTTCATTCCCTGTTGCCCAATCCAGCACTGATGCCCAAACTGCGATTTTTAGCAGTGCTATTTTTAGCACTTCTATTTTTAGCAATTTCTTGTTGCCAATTTTCAACACCAACATCGAACCAGGTTGAATGGGGAAAGTAGGTAGCCAAAAACTAGAATCCATCCTAGGATAAGGAGGAATTTAATAAGGTTGGTTACCAATTTGAGGGATACCAACAACAGGTTTCCCCCCTACCAAAGAGGGAGGGGATGACGGAGGAAACTACCCCCCATGTGGAGGGTACCCAACATAAGGATAGTTAGGTTGTTGAAGAGAGCTTTGCTCACTGACATAAGGGCTAGCATGTTGTTCAATTGTCTATGTAGGAGGAGGAGAATCAGAAAGTTGAGCAAAAATCATAAGAGCAGTCATAGATGGAATTCCTGAAGTGGAAGACATGGGGGATATCCATAAACTAGAAGATGCACCAGATAAAGTACCAAGTAAGGACTGATAACCTGGTGGGATGAACGAGCCACCATATATATGTGCCTCTGGTGATGTCGAAAACATAGATGGGGAAGCGACATTTGGTGTTTCAACCATAGTGGCAGATATAGGCTGGGAAGCCATATCGGTTCCAGTCATGTTCAATAATCCCAATGTAGATTGTCCCGTGAAATTTGAAGATGACTCAAAAGAACTAGGAAAAGGAGTTTGTACAGAAGGTGGAGGAGAAATAAGAGGATGGTTTGGATAAAGGAAAACTCCCTCCAAATGAGTAGGAATAGAAGGATGAGGCTCTTCTAGTGGGATCTCCTCGAAACTCGCAAGTCCAAGTGGAAGCGGTTCAACATCGAGGCCGAGATATATGGTGGGTGGATCTATCTAAGACAAAGGAAGTGAAGATGGAATACCTTAGGTTCAATGACTTCAGGAAGTAAAGATTTCGACTCATGTTCTATAACCTCAGGCAACAAAGTTTCAAGTACTTCAATATCGATTTGTGTCATTTTCACCGATAAAAGTAGATGTAGCATTGGGTTTGGTACTCAAGGGGATAGATGGTTTTGGTTGATCAGATTCAGGAGGAGGACCAGAAGTAGTTCTCGAGTTTCCTAATTCTGTAGTTTGCATTCTTTTATGCTTCTGATGATGGCCAAGAGTAGGCTCTGGTGGAAGAGGAGCCTTATTTTGCATTCTACGTAAACGATAGAGTGGAGGATCTTGTTGTTCCAAGTTGGATAGTAGACTTTATTAACACAAAATAAATAAATAAAAAGAGGGTAATCTAGGCATAAAGGATTACCAAGCAACGATGAACTACAATATACACCTTGGTGAACCAAGGACTTAATGTACGATAGCCAGTCTTCCCGAATTTTATGTTCGATGTATCATGATACACAGGGAGACAGACTCGGTTACCTATGGATGGATAGAAACCTAGTGGGAACTCCAAAAATATACTTGACAGTACGTGGGAGTTCAATCTATAGTATTGTTGTATAATGCCTAACATTCGATGAGAGCGTTCCCATATACTATATGTGTGTGGAGCACCACCAATATACCCAAAGGTACGTTGAGAACGATCCTATACACTCACATATGTGGAAGAGTATTTCACCCCTGGGATGCAATGCTATAAAACAACAGCATCTCCTATGTTTAACGATGTTGGAACACGCCTCTAGCCTAGACCTCTATGTGTTTGCGTTAATGTTACAAATGCTCCTTAGGTTGATTCAATAAATTTTAAGTTGATCTTGAATTAAGTTTTAGTTGTATGTCTCACCACGAATTCACTTGAATTCCCTAAAATGCAAATCTAACATCAGGAAATGGAATCTTTCTCTTCAATGAAAATCTAGCTAAGGAAGGGAAGAGACAAAAAATATGCATTATAGAAAATGCAACAAACAAGATGCGCAATGAAATTCCATTTTCATGCAATTGTTCCTAAATTAGTGTAGATGAAAAAACCATAAATGCCAATGCAATATTTTTTCTTTTCACCACACTTAATTTTCGAAAATGAGGAAAACTAATATGTAAAGTCTAATCACTAATTCAAATGCACTTTTCAGAATGAGGACTAGAACAACAATTCATCCAAGCGATCAATGATCAAATGAAACAAGTTTGCAAGTGACCTAATGATAATAAAAAAGAAAAATCAAAACCAATTCTTACTAAAGGCAATCACACACAAATGCAAACCAAATGGAGGCTTCAGAGAGACCACAAGACACTCAAGACTCAGGGAAGGTCAACTAGAAGTAGGCTGATCAAAGCAACACTAAGAAAACAAGGAAAATTTTGTGCAAAAACATGGATCAATGTAGGTGCAGAAGAGGCAATAATTTTTTTCAATGTAGGCACAGAGAGGTCCCAGGTGGGGTGCAACATTTTGTCAGTAGACCAAAGGGTGCGTTGGTCCAGGGAAAGAGGATTTTGACACAAAAATTGCAAATAAGACTCAATGAAATCACTTCCTAGGTTTGTTCTTGGTTGGTTAAAGAAATAAAGGTATATGAAAGAGGTAAATCAAACAAAATGGACAAAGAAACCACCAAGGGAATACACCATTCCCTAGTATGGTCACCAATTTGTTATGCAAGATTTATGACTACGGACATAAATATCTCCCCTAGGTCTGGTGGACTGACCTAGAACAACAGAAAGACAAAGGACCCAATGTTTTCCTTAAAGTAAGTAGATGAAGGGATGAAACCTACTTGGAATCTGTCATATGTTTCACTCCTTCTTTGGCTTGAATGCTCCAATCCTAGCTCCAACTACCAAAATTAGAACTTGCACAACCAGACAACACAAGCCAAGAAACTACGAGATCTATGTAGCATCATCTATCTACTTTATTCAATAGATCAACATGGTATTGAAATACATGAAATAACGACATCACATGTGTGAAAAAAAGGAACTCTTTGTATTTATATAAATGGAGTGACTTACAACCATAGACAGGTGTTGAGCTTGTAGGAGAGCTCCTCCAAGTTGTTGACTTTTCCTTCCTTAGTCACAAAGTGCACCTCCAATCACCCTAAATGCATTAAATGAAACGTCTCACCACAACAACATAAGGGTAGAATCACTCTCCAAAAGCCAACACCTTTCATATGGAAGGTTGTAAATATATAGAGGAGTGAGGTAAGTTGGGAGTTCTTATCCATTTACCAATTTTAGGATTGAGATCCACTCTTGATGGGAGGATGAGATCTAAGGATAAGGGATGGAAACTCCAACATAGGATAAGATAGGATTCGAAATTGTTATCTGAGGTAAATGGTTACAATAGATCCTGGAAGCTTTTGGAAATGGAGGCTTCGGTTTTCTCTCTCGTTTTTCCCGAATTTCTAAACCAATGCAAGCGCAAAGGGGAGAAACTTGTAGGTGATCAACGCAAGCCACAGTGGAGCAACTTGCAAGTGAACGTAGTCCAAAAGTAGGTCAGGGAGTGTCGGTCCTAAAATTGGCTCAAATGATGTAGCTTAGGGCGGAAACTATGGGGAATGAGAGAGTCATGCATCAGGCTTTGTGCAATGATGATGCAAAGGGGGAAAATGATGTGAATGATCCAATTCGGAGAATGATTTATCAAATGAGACAAAATATCCTATAACACTTAGTAAGTTGGGAAAAAATCTTCAAACCAAAATCCAGGGGCAGTATGGGCCTCCAGAATCCTGAGAAAGTAAATAAGGCCCGTGGAGAAAAATTGTGGTGGAGATGGATAAAAGATTTTACACTTCCCTAGATGTTATTTTGGAGAGAAAAGTATGCTCCATAAAGGAACCCTCAAACCTTGATCAGGTTCAATGACTAGATGATGGGATCAACCACCTAGAGTTTGACTTGTTAGAAATGACGAGTAATATAGGACCATTGTTTTTGGGAAATTAAAAATGGTATAACAACCCTATTCTAAGAGGACACATGGAAATAGGAACCCAAATTAGATTTTCCAACGAGAATAACCCTTTAGGAAAAATTACAGGGAAAGGGGAAATGAGCAGTCCACCAGTATTGGAACCAAGGAGAAGAAAACCAGAAATGGAAAAAATGGATATCCCTTAGTTTCCATGAGGAGGACCAACTGTCTCAAATTGGCAAAGACCTGGACACTGAACTTCGAGGAATAAGGATCCTTTTCTCATAGGAATGTGACCAGTTAATATGGGGGAGATAAGACTGATAATAATTCACTTCAAAGGTGTTGGAAATATGTTTTCATTGATTTCAACAGGTCGCTACAGCTGTCAGCAGGACTCACGGGTGTCAAATAAGGTCTCAGGGAGTAGACTAATGGAGCAACATGACAGAATGGTATCAAAAAGCAGTAGATACTTTGGATCCAATTCTAGATTAGCATAGCAGTTCAAGTGTATGTTTAAGTAACCCATATGGATATAGCTTTGAAAGAGATTTCCAATGATATATAGAAGTCTTTAAAAGGCCTCTTGGATAAGAAGATAGAGCCAATCAAATTTTGTTGACCTCGAGGCCTCCATAACAAAGTTAGCATAGGTTGGATGAGCTTTGGTGCACAACCAAAGTTGGTAGAAATGTCAAAATCAGTGGAGATGGTGGTGGAGCCTCTACATGAAGCTCTGAAATGACATGGAGAGACATTGCAACAGTGGAGAGCCTTCCCATAGGCTGGAGGCAGAGACCACCATATAGATTGGTCCGACGGGCTTACATCAGAGGGTTCACCCCAGCGGAATCACTTTAGAGCCCAAGTCTAAGTGACCGGGAGAGGAGGACTATGATGACGCCATCCTGGTTATAATAACCTAGAGGTTTCACCCCAATTCTATCCCTTTTGTGCATAAAGTGGTTGATTCGGGTGGTGAATGTTGGGCCACGGTATCATAACGTGAACCAATGAGTGGGAGGCCCACTTCGTCTGCTCTGGGTGCGCCTGAAAGGATAATCCTAGAGGTAAAATAGAGAAGGCAGCACAGTAGAGAGAAGACCCATAGGAAAATAAGGAAAAGGCAGGAAAGGAGAAAAGAAAATTAAGGAAAAGGCTACAAACCAAGGCATCAGAGGACCTTTTCTCTCTCCTCCAGGAAGACAGGTGGCGGCTCATGATTAGCCCAGACAATAGAGAAGAGTGACGTCAACACCAACCAATAGGAGATGGATAGGTGTCATTCACTTTTGGCATTTTTGGGAATCCAAAGGGCTCATTTCTGGGTGTCATGTGTCACTAATCGGGAGGCACTAGGTGTCCTTGGTGGTGTTAGCATGACGTCATCCCGGCTAGATGAGCCTGTGATATTTAAAATGGTGCGCAAGATTTTTTTTAGGGTGGTGGGTGCTAGGACACATTTTCCTGTTGACAGCAGTGACAACCAATCAAAAAGGTGTCGGAAGGACCGACACGACAACTCATCCTACAGGCATTTCCCTAGTGGATTTGTTGAATGCAGTTTTGGAGTGGCATCGGGCAGAAGGAACTGGGACACAGAGGCAAAGCGACAACCAATAGTGAGAGCATTGGATGGTCCCCATAGACACGTCAACCCAACGAAAATACATCATTGGGTTAAAGGGAGCCTGGACCTTAGCGCTAGACATAGGTTCCATGCAGTAGTGGAGGACTAGGGGCATGAACAAAATAGAAAGTGGGGCCAACCCCAGATCCTAGGATCCCGTAAAGTTTAAAGAATTAAATTAAATAGAAGAGTCGGGATTGGGAGTTACGGGCTAAGTGCCTGCACCAAGCCTTATTCCGCAAGGAATGAGCATACGCGTGATAGTTGAAAAGAGTTGTAGAGGATCTTGGAAGAAGTTGAGCATTGTTCTTTGGTCGCATCGTGTAGAGGTGTGACCAATGGTGCAAAGCCATTAACAAAAGGAAAAAGGCGCGCGTAGGGCTCAAAAAGTGATAAATGCCCAATAACTTAGGTTGTGGTCGCGGAGACCATTCCTATGGTGAAAAGTGGGTAAAGGGCTGAAAGGAAAGGGGATTAACTTGACAAAAAGGTAGAAGTATCAGTTAAGAGCTAGTTTTGGTAGTTAAGCCAAAATAGAACCATAGTTAAAATCAGAAGGAACACCACTAAAACCTATAACATACAAGAATTAGCAGAAAAACTCAATTTAAGTGGCAGAAAAGGTAGAGAAGGTTAATTTAACTTAATGATGGAGCCCAAAACAACAAATGTAGTCTAGAAGATAGAAGAAGTAGGAAAAAGGAAAAAATAAAGACTTCATGCACAAATTCAAAGCCAAAGATAGCAAAATAAAATATGTAAAAGAAGGCCTAATCAAGCAGAATGTACAAATTTGATTTTGAGACAGAGCTTCTGGAGCAGCGAGGTGTTGGTATGGTGAGGTGGTGTTTTTCACAGTAATCAGAGATTGTTGTAGGTGATTTTTGAGGGGTGACAAGGATAAATTGTTTATTAGAAAAGCAGAGAAGGAATTCATGGTCCTAGTATGAAAATGGATGAAAAATGGAATAGTGAGTGTCAAAGAAAGTTGTATCTTGCTTATTGGTGGTTGGTGCTCCTTCCAATGGGTGCTAGAGAATAGGTGGGGTTGTAGTTCCATTTAGTTGCAGCTTATAAACTAAGGAGTTGTAGCTTCCTATTGGTTGAAGCCATGACTTTGTAATTGCAAGTTGTAGCTTGCCATATGAATGAATTGAAGAACAGTTCTAAAATTTACTTTCCCTTGTGTTTTCCATTGTGATTGTTGATATTAATGTCTATTATGTTTATTTAATTTATTGTTGAAGTATTCAATGATGTGCACTAAGTAAAAGAATATTTTAAACTGGTAAAATTATTACAATATTGATTCACACACCCCCCCCCCCCGGCCTCTCAGTATTATCCTGGTTTCCTAGTATTAGAGTAGGTTACTTATAATTAGTCTAACAACTGGAAGAAAGATCAAGGACCATGGAAAACCAAGAAGGATGTTTTATCAATAAGGAACCTATGCTCAATGGAACAAGCTATATGTTCTGGAAAGTGAGGATCAAGTCCTATATTCAATCACTTGGATCTTATGTATGGGATGTTGTGGAAGAAGAATATTAAAGACCCCCAATGTTGGTAATCAAAGATCAAAAGTTGGAATTCACATGCAATGCTAAAGAAATGCATGCCCTGCTAGCTAGCCTACCCAAATTTGAGATTGTCAAAGTAATGGATTGCACATCAGCCAAAATTATCCAAGAGAAGATGAGAAACTACTATGAAGGAGACAACAAGGTAAAGAAAGCTAAACTCCAAGGTTTTAGGATGCAATTTAAATCTTTAATTATGCATGATGATGAAGAGATTGAAAAGTATTTTTTAAGAGTTGATGAAGTTGTGAATACCATAAGAGGGCTTGATGAGAAGTTAGATGAAGAGGTGGTGGTTTAAAATGTGCTAAGATCTCTTCCTGAGAGGTTTAATCCCAAGGTCTCATCCACTGAAAAAATGGAAAATTTGAGCACTGCCACTCTAGATCAACTCCTTGGAATACTCACTGCCTATGAGATGAGGAGTTCTAAAGGAAATTTTGCAACCAAAGAATCAACCTTCAAAGAAGAAAACAAGTGCAAAGATGAGCATGCTGACACATGATGTGAATAAAATGAAGAAGAAGCTAACATTGTGAGAAGGCTAAAGCGAGGATCACACAGGTATAAAGGTAATTTTCCCTTTAATTTTTTTAATTGTGGTCAAGTTGGTCATTATGCATTAAATTTTCCTAAAAAGAAGAAAAAGGATTATGATCCCAAAGAAAAATTTAAGAAGGTTTAAAAGGATAGAAATAAAGCTAAGAAGAAAGATTTCTTTGCTCATGATGAAAGATTCTCTGAAAGTGAGCCCATCCAATCCTTAGATAAGGACAAAGATGATGAGAGCTAGTTGTGGCACAAAAGTCTTGGACATCCAAACTTTGACCAAATTGTCAAGCTTAACAAGAAAAACATAGTCAAGGACTTGCCTGGTCTTTCAAAAACAGAGAACATTATTTGCAAATCTTGTCAACTAGGAAAGCAAGCTCGAGTTCCTTTCAAGGAAAAGGAAAACTCTTTAGCAAATCCATTGTAGTTGGTGCACATGGATTTGTGTGGATCATACAAAATGCATTCAACCACAGGTAAGCTATATTTTATGCTAATAATTGATGATTTTAGCAAGATGATGTGGGTTTCATTTCTTAGAGAGAAATATGAGGCTTTCGAGAAGTTTAAAGAATTCAAAGCTATGGCTGAGAATGAAACAAATTGCAAAATCAAAAGCATCAGGTCAGACATTGGAGGTGAGTTCACTTCAAAGGAGTTTGATTATCTATGTAAGATGAATGGAATCAAGAGATAGTTTACCATATCAAAGAATCCCCAACAAAATGGTGTTGTAGAGAAAGAACACATGTCATTTCAACAATTAGCCAGAGCTATGATGACATAAAAGAATGTTCAGCAAAGGTTTTTGGCTGAGGAAATTAATACAACATTGGTTATTCTTAACAAGGCTCATTTTTGACCCAACGGTGACAAAATAACTTATGAGCTATGGTATGGTAGACCAACAATAGTAAAGCACTTCAACATATTTGGCAGCAAATGCTACATCAAGAGAAACGATGAGAAACTTGGGAAATTCGATGCCAGAGCTGATGAAGGAATTTTTCTGGGTTATTCAAAGAATAACAAAGGATACAGGTGCTACAATAAAGTTAGCAAAATGATTGTTAGTTGTATCAATGTGAAGGTATATGAGCACGAAGATCAAGAAGTTAAACAACTCGAAAAATCCAAAATTGATGACCCAATAAGCATTGTTGATGAGAATGATGAGGAAACTACAAAAAAAGCAAGGAATATCCCTCTAGTCCTCAAGCCAGATATCCCCTAAGGTATATACAAAAACATCACCCAACAAATCAAATTGTTGGAGAGCTAAATTCTAGAGTGCAGACAAGAAGGAGGTTACAAGATTCCCTCTCCCAGGGACATGTTGCATTGTTGTATGTGGAAGAACCAAATTATCTTGTTTAGGCCCGTCAAAATAAAAATTGGTTGAAGGGAATGAATGGAAAATTGGACTAGATAGAGAAAAAACAACCTAGAAGCTAGTTCCAAGACCTTCCAATAAGAATATCATTGGCACAAAGTGGGTATTCATAGATAAAATAAATGACCGTGGAGAAGTGGTAAGGAACAACGATCACTTGGTGTGAAAAGGCTATGCTCAAGTAGAGGGACTAGATTATGATGAAACTTTTTCTCTCGTTGCTAGATTAGAAGAAATCAAAATGTTTTTGGCATTTACTTATTTTAATACTTTTAAAGTCTACCAAATGGATGTCAAATTTTCTTTTCTCAATGGAGATTTATAGGAGGAGGTTTATATAGAGCAACGAGATAGTTTTCAATTGACAGAAAAACCAGACTATGTTTGTAGACTTAATAAGGTGTTGTATGGTCTCAATCAATCCCCTAGGGCTTGGTATTCAAAGCAAGACAACTACCTTCTCGATTGTGGATTTAAAAGAGGAATAGTTGACAGCAATCTCTATGTCAAAGAAAAGGATGACAAACTCATTGTGGTGGTGGTATATGTTGATGATATGATATTTGCAAGTAATTCAAATTTTTTGAACAATGAATTTGTACTTGATATGAAGGAAGAATTTAAGATGTCCATGCTTGGAGAGCTATCATATTTCCTTTTATTGTAGATATCACATACATAAAGGCATTTTTATTTCTCAAGGAAAGTATCTCAAAGAAGTGCTGAAGAAATTTAGCATTGAAGAATGCTCTTTAGTGAGCACTCCAATGGTGACAAGGTGTAAGCTTAGTACGATGGATGAAACTCGAGAAGTGAATTAGACCTTATATATATCCATAATTGGTATCCTTTTGTATTTGACATCTTCAAGGTCAGACATCATGCAGGGTGTTTCAATATTTGGAAGATTTCAAGCAGCTCTTAGACAAAGTCATCTCCTTGCAGCCAAAAGAATTTCGAGATATCTCAGAGCAACAATGAACTATGGCTTGTGGTACCCAAGAGGTAAATATTTTTTATTTAATTTTTTTACTGATGTTGACTCGGTAGGTGATGTTAATGATAGAAATAGCACAAGTGGTGGTGCGTTCTTTCTTGGAGACTGTCTAGTCTCATCATTGAGCAAGAACCAAGCTTCTATTTCCTTATCTATAGTTGAATTGGAATATATTACAGCAACATCTTGTTGTACTCAACTTTTTTGTATGAAGAAAACTTTTCAAGATGTATGAATATTTTATGATCAATCAATCCCCATTATTTGTGATAACATAGGTGCAATAAGCATGTTAAAGAACTCAGTATTTCACTCTAAAACCAAGCATATCCCCATTAAGTATCATTTCTTAAGGGAGCACGTTGTAGCCTAGATTGTGAAGCTCGAGTATGTTCCCACAAAAGAACAAGTTGCTTATATATTTACAAAACCACACCCTTGAGAACAATTAGAATACATGAGGCAAATATTGGGGGTCATTCCTTTTTCCTCCCTCCACTATATCTTCCTTAAAGAGGAAGAAGGAAACTGTTGCATTATCAACATGTCAAAGTGAAGATGTCAGGTCCACAAGGATCAACATGAAAGAGGAAGATCTGTTGACTAGAGAAGCACGGTGACAGGGGGGCGTAGTGGTGTCTTTTCCATTGATGTCAAAGGGGGAGGGATCTAAAGAAACAAAAAAGGGGGTGAGAGGGAGTTATCTAGTTATCATGGACAACAAAGCACAACAACAACACCAACAACAAATAACACAACAACAAAAACCAGTATAGAGGAGTGCATTTTAGGGGGAGCGAGATTTAAAAGAATTGAAAGAGCAAGAGTGATTTTGTTTGATTTTGGTGTTTCCATCAATGCCAAAGGGGGGAAATGTTGGAAATATGTTACCATTGATGTCAACGGGTGGCAAATGTGTCAAAGAAGGTCTCAGGGAGCATACCGATGGATAAATATGATAGAATGGAAGCAAAAAGGAGTAAAGATATTAGATCTAAATATGGAGCAACAGATCATCTTAGGTGCAGGTGCAAGTCACCTAGATGGATAGAACTCTGAAAGAGATTTCCAATGGTATATAGAAGCCTTGAAAATACCTCCTGGATTAGAAGATAGATCCAGCCAAAGTTTTTTGACCGCAAGACCTCCATAACAGAGTTAGCATAGGTTAGATGAGCTTTGGCGGATAGCCAAAGTTGGTAGAAATGCCAAACTCAGTGGAGATGATGGTGAATCCTCTATGTGAATCTTTGGGCTGACATGGAGAGACAAAACAACAATGTAGAGCCTTCCCATAGGCTGAAGGCAGATATCATCATACAGGTTGGCCTGACAGGCTTACCTCGGAGGGTTCCCCCCGATGGTATCACTTTAGAGCCCAAGTCTAAGCGACCGGAAGAGGAGGATTGGGAGGATGTCATCTTAGCAGTAATAAACTGGAGGGTTCACCTCGACACTATCATTTTGGCATACAAAGGGATTGAGTCAGGTCGTGAACGTTGGTCCATGGTATCATAACGTGAACTAGTGAAGAGTTGAGTGGGAGGCCCATTTCGCCAGCTCGGGGAGAGACCGAAAGGAAAATTACGGAGGTAAAACAGAGAAGGAAACACAACAAAGGGTCGGCCTAGAGGAAAAAAAATAAAAAGGTTGGCAAGGAAAAAAGTAAATTAATGAAGGAAAAGGATAGAAAACAAGGAATCAGAGGAACTTTTCTCTTTCCTCTAAGAAGACCTTTGGTGGCTTGTGATTGGACTAGACAACAAAGGAAAGTGACGTTAACACCAACCCATAGTGTATAGACACATATCATTTATTTTCAGCATTTTTAGGCACCTAAAGGGCCCATTTCTTGGAAACACATGTCACCAATGAGGAGGTGCCAGGTGTCCGTGGTGGTGTCAGCATGATGTCATCCCAGATGGATGAGCCTGGGAGATTTAAAATGGTGTGCAATATTTTTTTCCAGGAAAAGGGTGCTAGGAGGTGTGGGTTTGTTGATAGTGGTGAAAAAAAAAAAAATCATCGAGAGGACCCACATAATAGCTAATTCCATAGGCTTTTCCCTAGTGGATTTGTTGAATGCATTTTTGCAGAGGCACCAGGCAGAAGGGACCATGACATGGACGCAAAGCGAAAATTGATAAAGAGATCATCGGGCGATCCCCATAGACATGTCAACCTGATGGAAAGACCCCAGTGGGCTAAAGGACCCCCAACCTTAGCATTAGACACAAGTTCCATGTAGCAATGGCAGATCAGGGGCGTAAAAAAAATAGAATGTGGGGCCAACCATGAATCCCTATATCCCGCAACATTTAAAGAATTAAATTAAATAGAAGAGTCAAGATCGGGAGCTACAGGCTAAGGACCCACAGTGGGCCTTATGCCACAAGGAGTAAGCATGGGCACGATAGTTGAAGAGAGACACAAAGGCTCTTGGAAACATCTAAGCGTTGTTATTTGGTAGCCTCGCATAGAGGTGTGACCAATGGTACAAAGACGTTAAAAAAAGGAAAAATGCCCATGTTGGGCTCAAAAAGGGCTAAGCACCCAATAAATTAGGTTGTGGTTGTGAAGACTAGTCCTATGGTGAAAGTAGGTAAAGGGCCAAAAGGAAAGGAGCTTAAAGACAAAAGGTGAAACTTCCAGTTAAGAGCTAGTTTTGGCAGTTAAGCCAAAATAGAACTGTAGTTAAAATTAGAAGGAACACCGCTAAAACCTGTAACTTACCAGAATTAGCAGAAAAACTCAGTTTAAGTGGCACAAAAGGAAGAGAAGGTCATTTTAACTTAGAGATTGAGCTTAGAACAAAAAACACAGTCAAGAAAACAAAAGAAGTAGGATAAAGGAAAAAATAAATATTTCATGCACAAATTCAAAGCCAAAGATAACAAAAGAAAATCTATAAAAGAAGGCCTAATCAAGAAAAATGTACCAATTTCATTTTTTAGAGAGAGCTTCTGGAGCAACGAGGTGTTATTATGGTGAGGTGGCATTTGTCACAGTAATTAGATATTGTTGTAGGTGATTTTTGAGGGGTGACAAGGATAAATTGTTTGTTAGAAAATCGGAGAAGGCATTCATGGTCTTAGTATGAAAATAGATGAAAAATGGAACATTGAGTGTCAAAGTAAGTTATAGCTTGCTAATTAGGTGTTGGTGCTCCTTCTATTGGGTGTTGGATAATAGGTGGGGTTTTAGCTCCATTTAGTTGCAGCTAATAAACTAGGAAGTTGTAGCTTCTTTCTAGTTGAAGCCAGAACTTTGTAATTGCAAGTTGTAGCTTTTCCTATGAATGAATTGAAGAAAAATTATGAAACTTACTTATTCTTATGTGTTCCATTGTGATTGTTGGTATTAAATATTTGTTATGGTTATTTAATTTATTGCTGAAGTATTAAATGTTGTGCACTAAGTAAAATAATTTTTTAAATTGGTAAAATTATTACAATACTAATTCACCCCCACTTAGAATTGTCCTGGTTTCCAAAAAAAGGAGGCTTGACTTTATATAACAGAGCACCAACAAGAAATAGTAAACCCAGTGTGGAACAAACTTTGGTTCATCTCACATTGACTAAAAATAAAATTGTTCACAGGATTGGTGATGCACAAATAGATATTAACTTGGGAAAACCTATTCCACAGAGGTTTCATTGGACCCTCAAGATGTAGTCTCTGTGAAAAACAAGAATAACCATCAACGCCTTCTTAATAAGGGCGAGTATATTGCTACCTTATGTGATTGGGTCTCTTTGGTGTTTCAACAATCGAACAGACAACAATATAATATCCAAGAAATATTAAGCAATTAGAGAGGAGAAAGCATGAACAATGCGGTGGTAAACCTTGCTTAGTTTTTGAGCCCGAGCTTTGTGATATGGCCAGTATGGAAGGAAAGAAACTAACAAATATTTCAAGACAAATCCTCATCTTCCTCGACCCTGATTGCACAATTCCTACAACACTTACAAGAATCAATCCTCAACAACAACCTTAAAGAATCAAAGGACAACCCTACAGAATAGGAAAACAAAATCCTATAATCTCTAGGATTAAAAGGCACCCCAACTTACTGTAATAGGAGGAAGGAACCCAACATTCAAGGAGCCACAACAACATGGTCGCCACTAGATCAGGGTTTCGTAATTATAAATTTCAATGGAGCCTGTAAAGGAAAACCTAGTTGATATTGTGGGAGAGGGGTAATAAGAGATAATGACGGAAAGATTCCCTGTATCTATTTCAACGATCTGGGAACAACTACAAACAACATTGCGTGATTTCATGCATTGGAATAGGGGTTATAACTTTTGGTTTGGGAAAACACTCACAACATCACCAATGAAGGGGACTCGGCCTTGGTGATCAGGGTGGAGAAACAACTTCAATGTGGAACCAACATAGGAAAGGTCACGACACACTAACATCTAGAATATATCATTTAAAAAATTTAGGGACACTTTGAGATCATGCAGACTGTTGAGTTTAACTTAGTGTGAAGATCAGAAAACAAAGTGCCAAAAAAGTTGGCTAAAGAAGGCGCTAGTGGGACCTTAGAGAATGGTGAATGCAACTAGGTAGCAATCCAAGATGACCAGTTAAAAGCTAACCATGCTCGTCTAGTCGAGCTGGACAGGCTTGGGAGCGGCTAAGGTCGGGCATAGTACACTAATGATGTGACATGAATTTACATAATAGAGCACCAACATGAAATAGCAAATCAAGTGTGGAACAAACTTTGGTCCATCCCACACTGGCCAAAAATAAAATGGTTCACATGGTTGGTGTTTGGCAAAAAACCTATGTCGTAGAGGTTTCATTAGACCCTCAAGATGTAGCCTCTATGAAAAACAGGAGGAATCCATCAACCACCTTCTTAACAAGTGCGAGTATACTACTACCTTATGGGATTTTGTCTCTATGGTGTTTCGACAGTTAGACAGAAAGAAGGATATAATCCAAGAAACATTAAGTAATTGGAGAGGATAAATCATGAACAATGAGGTGGTAAACCTTGGACAATGTTTGATCCCGGGCTTTGTGATATGGGTGGTCTAGAAGGAAAGAAACCGATAAATATTTTAAGACAAATCCTCCTCGACCTCGACCTTAATTGCGTAAATCCTGCAACAATTACAAGAATCAATCCTTAGCATCAACCTTAAAGAATCAAAGGATAACCCTACAAAACAAGAAAACAAAATATTGGAAAATTTAGGATTAAAATGCGCCCAAGCTTAATGTAATTGGAGGAAGGAACCCCAAATATAAGGAGAGGAAACAACATGGTCACCAACAGCTCAAGGATTCATAAAGTTAAATTTTGACAAAGCCTCCAAAGAAAACACTAGCTGAGATAGTGCAAGAGGGGTAATAAGAGACAGTGAAAGAAACATTCTCCATATATATTTCAATAGTCTGGGAACAACTACAAACAATGTTGCAGAATTCCATGCGTTGGAATAGGGGTTAGAAATTTTGGTTTGGTAAAACACTCACAACATCGCCATTGAAGGGGACTCAGCCTTGGTGATTAGGGTGGAAAAATGACTTCATTATGGAACAAACATAGGAAAGGTCATGACACACTCGCATCTATGACATATCATTCAAAAAAATTAGGGACACCTGGTGATCATGCAAATTGTTGAGTTTAACCTAGTGCATAGATCAAAAAACAAATCATAAAACATGTTGGGTAACGAAGGCAGTAGTGGGACCTTAGAGAATGGTGAATGCAACTGGGTAGTGGTCCATGATGGCTAGATAAAATATGACTGTGCTTGTCTGCCTAAGATGGACAAAGTTGAGAGGGGTTAGGGTCAAGAAGAGTACACTGATGATGTTGCAAGCTCTAGAGGAGTACAAGTCCCAAGATGAAATCAATGATCTACAAAAGCTGAGAACCTGGGATGAATTGCCACCAATTTGAAGGAAGGTTGATCAAGCTTGGTGGAGTTGAAAATCTTCAGGCGAGGGATACGTGGATGATCATCGCAGGAAAGGCAATGGCAAAGGGAGGTACATCCCCCAGTACAATCCCTCCTTCTCCTGTGTGCTCGACTAGAGACCTCACTGCATTCAATTTGAATTGCTAGCAGGTGCAGTTAATGGATATGTCAAATATGGAGGTGATGAGGAGATACCAGAGAAATATGAATAGGGTAAGTGGGCACCAGACACAGAGGAACTTGTGTAGTCAATCACACCCTCAACGAGAAATAATGGTCGAATTAGGAAGTTTTCAGAGTATTAGAGACTCTGGGGAATAGGAAACAAAAACTATTTATTACCCTCTCTAATCGACGGGTCTTCAAGGTGAAAAGTGGCCACAAAGAGATCGAATAAAAAGGTTACTGTTATGTAGGCTTTATGGTAACTGTGGTATGGATCACAGTAAGAAAACCTAATGTTGGAGTAGGCTTTGAGGAGGCCTGCAAAAGGTGACCCCCTGTAAATGCATGAGGATGGATATTGCGGATCAAGAGGCCCCAAATTCTTATGTCAATATAGTTCCAAAGGAAGGAAAAGCCATTATGGAAGTACTGGAGAAAGGAGTCAAAGAACAAAGGGCTAAGAAATCCAACAGTTGAGTGGTCGAACAGGTGGACTGGATACTTGATACAGGGGTCACCAAGACCCGTGAAACCCTCTTCCACAAGACGGTGGACTCTACATGGCACATGAAAATTCTCATGGGGAGGTTATTACAAAGACTTGTATGATCTCGGTCAATCATGATCCGTAAAGGAAACAGATAGAAATTCTCCAGAAAAGGATGGAGTTCCTGGAAACTCACTTGCGAACACTGGTCAACATTGAACATCGCCAGATAGATCACATTGGTGCTCTGGCAAAAAAAATTGATGTTTTTCTGCATTATTTCCATCACCTAGATATAACTCTCGTTAATGGAGAGGACCAACTTGCACAAGTGTGGCGAGTTTGAGTCTGAAGCACTAAAGTGGAGGCATTGTTATCACTTAGAGAAAACCCATGATGTAAGGGAAAAACTCTAAGGTAACCTCTAACCAATATTTTGAATTGAAATCTATCCCTTTCAATTCGAAGGGGGGTCCCTTCTATAACTTAGTCAAATATGACTAGTTATGTACTTAAAACAATGGCTAGATTTGATTGGATCATATAAAATTGGTTTGGAAAGGAAAGGTAAAACCATTGGGCATGGAGTCTCTGATACAAAGACACTAGCTACAAGTTGTACAAATCATCCTAACAGAGGCAAGCTAGTTGTAGGCTTCTCAAACAAATCATTAATGAGAGATGGTAGGAGACAATAGAAGTAAACATCAAAAAACAGAGCAACCATGTGAATTCTGCAATTGACATTTAAGTTGAAAAACACATAGGAAATCTGAATAACCTGAAACAAAGCATTTACATAGAATTTTGTTTCATAACCTTTATTCAAATTACTGAAGATCAATGGATTCAAGATTTGACTAAGAAAGAGGAAAAACACCATAAGAAACTGATTGGAAACCTTCAACACATGAATCTCTGAAATGTTGTAATACTGCTTGCAACAAGTTCTATTAATATCAAAATAATATACACCAGGTCTGATTTTCAAAAAATTCTTAACCCTTCTTCATTATACAGATCTTGTCTTCATAGAAAATATTACAACTTGCAACAAGTTTCTAGCATCTACTTAATTACAATCTTCTAAAAATAAAAGTGTATATGTCAAATACATGTATGTAATACATTTATTTAAACCTATATATATATATATATATATATATATATATATATATATATATATATATATATATATATATATATATATCTAAACATAACAATGTGTTATAAAAATGGCTATAAAACAGGTCAAAAACCGATGTCTAATCCTCCACCTTATTTGTTCATTAGGGGAATTTTGAGCTCTAAAATGGGCCTCCTAAGAAAAATGTACAACCAAAATAAACTTTATAAGAGCCAATAAGATTCAAGATGATGATGTCAACCATGGGGTATGATTCACGATTTTTGGAGTAAAAAATAAAAAGATTAAAAAATAATAAAATAATAAAACTACATTTTGAACTCGTATTTTCAACTTATCTCCTTAAGGTTTTACTCAAATTTCGAGCGGGAGTACTCGTTGGGTGAAAAATTTAATTCCTCATCCAATGAATACCCATGTTGCATACTTTCGATGGACCCTGCCACACGAAAAATGAGAAATACATGAAACATCATGATTACAATCACGTTTTTCATGTATTTCTCATTTTTCATGTAGTAGGGTCCATCGAAAGTATGCAACATGGGTACTCCTTGGACGAGGAATCAAATTTTGCATCCGATGAGTGTTTCAGCTCGAAATTTGAGCAAACCCATAGGGAGATAAGTTGAAAATACGAGTTGAAAAAATAGTTTTTCTTTTTTCCCTCTAAACTTTGATGATGTAATCTAATCCTATTTTATTATTTCCACTATTATTTTATAATTTCCTTAGGATGGGCATTTTAGAACTCAAAATTCCCCTAATGGAAACTCGTGCCTCGTCATCCTTCAAAAGTATCTTTTGTTACACAACTCCTCCCTTCGAGCTTCCTGATTTGATAACGCTGAGAGTCTCGTTGTAGTTCTTTTGAAGGTGGAGTATAAACAATATCATTGACGGGTTGGTTTTTAGCGCTTTTAAAGAATCGATTGCCAAAAATGCGTTGACAATGAAAATTTCAATGCTCTTCCACTTTTAACGATGTGAAACTTTGATAGACAAGTTATTGGCATGTGGATCAAATTTTCACTTTGGTAGTGGGCAATCAAAACTGTGTGGTCAAAAATCAATTAGTTGAGTGTTCTATTTGCCTCTAGCAAGATGTCAACATTTGTCCTTCTCTCTCTCTTACTCCTTTGAACCTCAACAGTGACCCCTTTCTTTGAATCTTTGGTTTTATTTGGTCTCTTTTATCTTGTGGCCTTCATTTGATTTATGAGTAGGTCCTTTTAAGGAGTTTTATCTAGATCTATAACCTCCTTTGCTAACCTAGTATTATGTTTCAACTTGAAATTCAATTTTAGCTTATTCCATGACCTGGTTTGGGGTATTTTTCCACCCTTCAACATATCTTCCAAGGTGGGTTCCTTATCTACTTGTGCCTGCTCTACTTCAGGGTCAATAATTTTTCCCTTGGCTTTCTCTTTTTGCTTACTAACTTCTTTTTTTGCAGGTAGGGGGAAAATGAGAGGAGGAACATCATATGTATTTGTTATATACCTAGGGGGGATAATATGGGGTACCAAGGGAGGTACCAAAGGTAATAATGTAATAATGGGATGGACCATAGTAATAAATAAGGTGGTTAACCCATGTCATGTAAGGGACCACAAGTAGTTAATAATAATGTAATGGGCCCATGGTATTAGTTGATGGTATGAGGGAACCATGGTAATGATCCATGGTATTGTATGTATGAGGCCTATATAGAGGCTAGAGACTCCACATGGAGGATATGAAGTGAAGAATTATTGTATGAACATGCATATGGCTTGTGGAGTGTTCTCCTTCCTTAAGGAGTGAATGTATGGTGTTGCCCTACCGTAAGAGTTTGATCAATAAAGAAGCATTTATGTCTATTTCTATCTTGCTATTCTTGGGTTATTTCTATTATCATATATTTTTGGGTTAGATATACAACAATTGGTATCGGAGCACTTTCTTGGGCACAAAAGTGGAATTTTTTTTTAATCTTTTGCAGGATTTCGAGGTGGCGAGTTTGCAGATCAGATCTGTACATTTTGGTGCAAGATCTGCAAAATCTAATTCCAGATCTGGATTCTTTGTGAAAAAATAGCCGATTTCAAAAAAAAAATTGATTGAATCGGAGTCCGGATGAAGGAGATATCGCTGATCTAAAAATCAGTGGGGTTGCAGACAATTTTTCGGGGCAGCGAGTTTGCGGCGCAGATCTGGATGTCCTGGTGCAATATCTACAAGATCTAATTGTAGATCTGGAATCTTTGTGAAAAAACACCTAATTTCAAAAAAAAAATCAGTCGAATCAGAGTCCGGATGAGGGAGATATCGCTGATTTAAAATCAGCTCTTTTTTGCAGAAATTTTGGTGACGGCGGAAGAGTTGCAGCACAGATCTGAAATTTCAAGTGTCGGGATCAAGATTTCTACCACATGGGCAGATGCAGAATGATTGTTCCATTTCTAAAAACAGGTTATAATAGGGATTCTGAGCAATATTGACGGAATTGTGACCAATTCAATTTTTCGCCAATATTTTTTATGATGGCGGGCCTAGATCGGAGTTTGAGGGAATTTGATGGCTCTCATCCAGCTAGATGGATAGCGCAAATGGAGCAGTATTTCAATCGGAATCGCATCTATGATAATGAGACTCAGCTTATGGTGGGAAGCATGTACTTGGACTATGAAAGACGACAATGGTGGCAAGAGCATCAATGTTGCAATAGAAGGTTTTGGACTTGGGACATGTTTACAAAAGCTATTATGGACCTCTTTGGCCGAAAAACTATTCTTGTTGATAAGCTCACACAGACAGACACTTTGCCTAGCCAAGATTTTATTTTTACAAAAAAGAAGGAAACCATGGAACCTAAAGGGTTATTTTCTACTGATGCTTTCTTATTGCAGGTTCATGGATTGATTCAGAAGGAGAAAATAGTTGTGACTATAAATCCTAGTTGCAAGCAAAATATTATAAGTGTTAATTTGGCAAAAAGATTGCAAGTTCCAGCAAAACACATAGAAACTGCACAAGTTGATAATGAGGATGTTCAAGTGTACAAGGATTTGAAGATTTGTATGGATAAATATGTGTTGCATGGTGATTTTTATGCTTCAGAGATGGATAATATGGATGTTGTTTTGGGATATCCTTGGATGGAATCCGTGGGTACTATCAATATTAATGTGCAGAAGAAATTCCTGAAGCTCTGGTATAAAAAGAAGAAAATTACATTACAGGATATTTCCATCAATAAGCAAGTAGAGCACATGGAGGCTGAAGCGGAAGATGTTCCAGGGACTGACATATCAGATGATGTGCCTTTGATGATCAACAATCAAACACAAACAGAGGCTGAAGAAGAAAAGGTTACAGGTGATGATACATCAGAGGAGGGCTCAGTGGTTGAAGTCATATTGAAAAAGAAGCCACCACAACAAGCACCACAGCAGGGTGAAGTAAAGAAAAAGCCATCGTGGGTTAAAACTTCAACATATCATCACCCACATCACCCCGCAAGACAACCATCAAGATGGCAACCAATTAGCCACATGGACAACAACCCCCGCATGACAGATCGAGAGGAACAAAGATCCACCTACTACACATCCACACAGAAGAGCTACCACATTCAACTTCCATCTCAAGCGAGCGAGGCACCAATGAGATCGAGGGTTCACCTTTCTCTTGGATGGCTAGATGCACGTGCATGGTACCAGTGGACTACTCTTTTGAATAGATCTTATTATTTATGTTCTTTCCATGTTTCGGGGACGAAACATGCTTAGGGGGGTGGAATGTTATATACCTAGGGGGGATAATATGGGGTACCAAGGGAGGTACCCAAGGTAATAATGTAATAATGGGATGGGCCATAGTAATAAATAAGGTGGTTAACCCATGTCATGTAAGGGACCACAAGTAGTTAATAATAATGTAATGGGCCCATGGTATTAGTTGATGGTATGAGGGAACCATGGTAATGATCCATGGTATTGTATGTATGAGGCCTATATAGAGGCTAGAGACTCCACATGGAGGATATGAAGTGAAGAATTATTGTATGAACAAGCATATGACTTGTGGAGTGTTCTCCTTCCTTAAGGAGTGAATGTATGGTGTTGCCCTACCTTAAGGGTTTGATAATAAAGAAGCATTTCTATATATTTCTATCTTGTTATTCTTGGGTATATTTATATTTTGGTATCAGATCTAGTGAAAACCATGGGTAATTCAGGAACCAAAGGAGGAACTGGTTCCAACTTTTGTTGGCTCCTAGTTTGTATAGATGAGGTCCACTGTTCACGATTTTGTGATTGTTTGGTTTTATTTTTTCTACCCTTTTTCCTACCCATTTTTGGCTTAGGAGTTTGAAGTTAAAATCCTCCCCAAAACAAAAAGTGTTCCCAGGTCCTTCCATCTCTTCTTAACTAGCTTTCAATTAACAATTTTATCAGACCCTTATGATATATAAAGTGGGAGGATGCATCTATTCTTCCTCTTACTTTAGCAGACACATGTTTCAGGCTTTCCAACAAAAAATAGGGAGTGTTGATTCTCAACTAACCTACTATATGAGCCAAAAAATGGAAATGATAAATATTGACACAATTGTAGCATCCTTCGAGGATGAAGTATGACTGAGTAATCCATAGGAGATAGTGCCACTCGTCCTTTAACCAGAACCTATGAACCCCTGAACGCCAATTCATCTCCTTAAATTCATCTTTCATGAAAAAAAAGGTACATCAATGCCAACCAAAATATGACTCCTGAAAGATCTTTCTCTATCTGCAGGAAAACCTGTGACTTCAGCGATTAGCTCCTCTATGACCTGAAATGTAATTCCCCCAATAGTCACCTACTGACCATCGAAACCTTCAGAAAACGCTCTAGCAACTTCATCATGGTAACCTGCACAACGATTGAAAAATTGCTCCCAGCCTGCTTCTCGAAACCGTTGTTGAATTTCTGGATAAACCTCGAGTAGGTTGCATGCCTTAGGCTCGATCTTGTTCAATTTTTAGCTCCTTCCCATGTTTCACACCACTAAGAAAAAGCATAAGAAATGGGATTACGATTCGATCCTTGGTTTCCAGCGATAATTTAACAACCCGTCCTCATTTAGCATAAGAAATCAACATATCAATCATGGGTTATATGGGTTTTACTAAATGAGGTAAATTACTCTAGAACGTTTCAAGCGGTTCATCATTATAATGAACTTACAACTAATTTAAAATTGTTTAACACACAATCATAATTTTTAACCCACATTACCTCTCGGTGGTAGAATCCAGCAATGCATCACGTGACCTCACCGTCATATTCGTCAGTGCGTGTTTGATAAATGATTGTTCCTTTGCTGATGTGTACTCTGTCGCACATTATACCCTTTGGCATTGATACACTAAATGTCAATGTATTTTTAAAATTTTCAAAAATACAATAACGCTAACACTCTCGTTGTCAATGCTTTAACCCTGTTTATTAAAAGTTCGTGCTGACACTCCCATTGTCAGCGCTTTAACTCTGTTTATTAAAAGTTCGCGTTGACACTCCCATTGTCAGTGCTTTAAAATTTATAGACTAAAAATGTGATAATAGGCATATCGCTAGGACAATGATCTAGAGCGTGCTGAGCTAGTAGGACCACCTCCCTATAACAAACCCTAGCCTGTTTATCAAATGATTTTGCTATGTTATTTTTGGCTTTTTTTCTGCTACTACTATGAAAATTTTGCTTTATCTAGTCTAGTATGCCAAATAGATAGACTTAAGGTTGGCCTTGCTTGCATACCTAAGCTCCCTCCATTTTGGGCCTATAGAATTCATGGGGAAGGCCTACATATGTTTTTTTGTAAATTCTGGTTAAAACAGAAGAATGTTTGTAATGTGATGAATAGAGGTCCAATGAAAACATGGCTCTACTATAGTTGATCTAGTTTCTAGTCTGGCAGACCAAGTTGTAGCATATGTACTTTTACTTTGAAATTTGAATAGAAATCCCACTACTTACTTACAAAAAAAAACAAATGGATTTGTCTATAGAAAGAGCTTGATCTCGATTGAATATTATTGAATAGGGAAAGTTACATGCGTATATATAATATTTCTAGAGATCAGTAGATCCCTTAAAAATTGAATATATAATAAACACCTCTGTCTAACTAAGTATTCTTTGTGTTAGATTCTATTGTCAAAATTTGTTGAAAGTAATGTAACAATCTACCAAGAATTACATTTCTTCATTTATTTCTAACAAAGTAAACACTAACATTACATTTATTGAGCCCCCTCCTTTGTCATATAACATAACCAAAAAAAGGTGTTTTACATTTGTACACTTATAGTTTTGTACTCATAATATTCAAGGTGGTATCTACAAATTCTAAGACTATATTAAGGAGATCATCTAGAACTTAACAGTTTTGGAACTAACAATAATGGAAGAGCTATTTTGGGAGAATTTTAGTGTTGTGTAATTCTACTAATCAATTGTGATTATTGGAGTTGAGTTCGACATATAGTTATTTGAAAGTTAGGGTGACTACATCCATGCTTCCTACTATAGTAGGAAACTTAAAAGTCATGTTACCAAATGTACTACTTGTACCACCTATATTTTTTCAATACTCATATTGTGTGTCCAAGCATAGTGAGAAAGGGAATAGAGAGGCACAACGGTCAATAAGGGTAACGAATGTGAGGTGTATCAAAGGGAGGTTGGATAAGGAACACATAATTCCAATGGGAGTAAATAAGAGGCAAATACTTCGACCTTGGAAGCAAACAATCCCCCAATACAAGAGTATTATGTTTGGCTAATAATGAAGCAAAGGTAGTTTTGGAATGATTAAATAGACATTGAATTTTCAAGTCAAGAAACAATGTTCAGTAATGTCAACATGTTCCTTGCACAATGCACAGTGGTGAGAAATATAAACTTTAGATGAAAATATCAAATAGGAATATGGTGATTGTTTGGAACTATCCACTTCTGAACTTGATTTGGGATTCTAGTGTATCACTAATATAATCGACATTTCATATATCAAAGAGAATTCATTTTTTGTTTTAATTTAGCTTATTGTAATGAAACTTAAAAATAAATATCTTATTAATATAACACTTTAACAGAATCTTTTTTAAAAACACATATTATATAAATAAATACTTATTAAATCATAAATTATTTAACTAATTTTAACACTAACTTACCTAATGTTCAAATTAACAAAAGTATATAATCAAATCCACTAATTCTCGTTATATTTTATTTAAAAAAATAAAAAATGAAAAAACATAATTTTATTTTTAATTTAAATTTTTTTATAAAAATCATAATTTTAATATAACTTAACTATCCATTCCGATAAATTGAGGAACTTTGTCCTTTCCAAATTATCTCAAAGTCTTTAGTAATAGCTAATGGAACAAAATGTGCCATATTTTAACCTAACTCATTCGAGCTCTCAAATCTCTCTATTTCATGCGAACTAATTTCATTTACGTTTATTTGAGTACAACGTAGCCAATTCAATTTATGTTTAATGTTATAATCAAACTTAAAAGTCGGACCAAAACAAGTGATTAGGAATAGGAGCATGACGTAAATACGGCTGCGAACCTTCTTTGGGGTTTGTTTTATTTCATTTTCATTTTCTACTTTTTTATAAATAAGAAATTGAACACACCCTTTGTCTACTTTTCGTTTTTTTAAGACTTAACTACTTAAATTATATGATTCACATAAATAAATATAATATAAAATACAGGTAGAGTTTAATTTATAAATGAATTGGTTTTTATCACGATATTTTTCTGTTTAATTTTAATTAAAATTTGACAGAAATTTTTAAAAACTTGAGATTAAATTGTTTAATCTGCATAATTCCAGTGCCTAAAGAGGTTTTCAGGTTTCTGAATCTATTTATGCATTTGAAAATGTATTTTAAACAACAAAAAATCTTGAAATTGTATTGTCGGATTTTGGTGAATTCGAATGAAAAAAACTATTTCATCTATAAGTTAGACTACGCCTAAAATATATACACAAAAATCCATATATATATATATATATATATATGGTGGGTTTTCAGGTTTTTGAATCTATTTATGCATTTGAAAATGTATTTTAAACAACAAAAAATCTTGAAATTGTATTGTCAGATTTTGGTGAATTCGAATGAAAAAAACTATTTCATTTATAAGTTAGACTACGCCTAAAATATATACACAAAAATCCATATATATATATATATATATATATATGGTGGTTCACGGAGTGGCAGCTACATCCACTTGTCAGATTTTGGTGAATTCGAATGAAAAAAACTATTTCATTTATAAGTTAGACTACGCCTAAAATATATACACAAAAATCCATATATATATATATATGGTGGTTCACGGAGTGGCAGCTACATCCACGGAAAAATCCAGTTAGATCAATCCAAAAGGATCTACCCACCAACCAAACTAGCAAGGCCTAACCCCAAGGGCATCGAGGAGATTTGACTTTGTGACCTCCCGATAGCCGAGGTATTTAGCAATAAGAACTCAACCAACTAAACTATCCCCTGGAGCTTATATATATATATATATATATATATAGAAATTGACCACACTCTCAATCTACCCTACTTTTTTAGATTTAACTACTTAAATTATATGATTCACATAAATTAATATACTATAAAATATATACACAAAGCTCGTTACATCGTTTTATTATATATAATACGCTAGAAAATTTTCAAAGTTATTTTTAAGTCTTTTTATGGAAAAGATAAGTTATTGACCACAATTATATACTAGCACAGCCACATTAGTAAATGTGGTTGATAAAACTTCATTTTCTATTATTTATATGCCAATCAACATAATTTAATAATATTAATATTAATATTATTTATATTAAAAACATTAATATCATTAATAATATTAATATTAATAATTAAATATCATTCCTATTAAAGTAATATAAAACCTAAAACCTAATCTTAGTGTAGTGTTAATGTTATGTAAGTGTTTAAATATGTCAAACAATGTCTTTACAAACTAATTTTTTTATAATAAATTTAAGTTAGATTTAAAAAAATAATAATAATAAATATGTGTGCTTTTCCACCTAGTTTCAAACTATTGTATTATTAAAAAGAATGAGCAACGTTAGACCAACATTCATAGTCGCGGATCCGTGTCATTTAATATTACACCAAACCTTCTTCGAGAAGCGAAGAATTAAGTGAAATCTTAGAGTGGATTTAGCATCCCTACGTACTTTCACCCACCACTATATAATTTTATTGTAGATGACTCTAATCGAGCATCCACGAATACCATTTTTTTTATTGAATTAATAGTTTCCATCAAAACAAAAGTAAAATTCGCTTATGTTACACACCCAAATATTTTGTTTCAATTTTTTTTTGGACAAATATTAGTTTTGTGCAATGTTCGAAGCTGAGGGGATGCTCAACTGCACTACTGTAAGCACTATTCCTGAAACATAATCGATGCAACGTGGGTGTGGTGTGGAAATGCAATCAATCGCCACTCCACTCCCAATGGAGTGGAGCTGAAGTGCCAAAGTAACGTTTGATAAATAATTTTTTAATAAATTATAAGGTAAATTATGTTTTATGAATTATTTTTTAATAATTTAAATATAGGAGTAGATAAAAAAAATTGAAAAATGATTCACATATTTTTTATATTATTTGTTGGATATGTATAAGATGAAATTTTTTTGTAAATGACCAATCATAATTTAAAATTTTGAAATTACTCAAGTCCAGTTCCAATATAAGCTTGTCTTTAGTGTAACTATCATATGTATTATATGTCATTACACAAAATAATACCAAATGATCACTTTTGGGTTTTTAGTAATGATGATTTATTTTTTGATTTTGAGTTTGAGTTTGCATTAAACTAGAATATCCTTTGATAAGGTGAATATAAATGTAGAAATATGTTTTCATTTTTATATTATTAATGGGGATCATAAAAATATTAGTTAAAATTATTTTATTATCCATTTGAATTATAAGAATGCTCTTGGTGCTCATGGGTTGTAGGCAGTGGTGGTTGTATGTTTGATGCTAGGTTTTGTCACAAAGTACGAACGATGTTGGTTTTGGGGGTTCATGAGCATTTACAAGTGGTTTGACTGAGGAAAAGGGGGACCTAATGGGATGGCAGAGCCTATTTTTCCAGATCCCATAGGTAGTCCTAGTCACGGGAATATTTTCGTCACTGAATTTGAATTCAAACAGCAAAGAGCTCTTCAAATTAACTAGTTTTCTAGGAGTTTGGGTGAAGGTTTGCGGGAATCTTAAAGGGGTTTGGAGGTGTTTCAATCATCTAGTTTGGAGCATGGTAGTTATGGGTTCCATGCTAAAAGTTTGTCCTCGGGCTTGTTGTCTTCCCCCTATTGGCAGGTAGTGATGGTGCATCTTTTGTGGGGATGACTAGTGAAAACCTTTGGGTCCCCCCTTCTTGTGAGGGATTTACTCCTTCGGCTTTTGGAATGAAGCTTGATGGGTTTCAGGAGTCTGGTCTTATGAACTCGATGACCATTTCTCTGGGAGAAGGTTTCCTTACCACTTCTACTATAGGTGTTGATCTTCATCCTGTGGGGATGGTTTATGAGGCGAAGAGGGTTTCAGAGGGTTTTCTGTCGATTTCGAGTAGTATTTGTTGAAACATATTCATTTGGAAGGGGCTTGTGGCGAACCCCAGCCTGTGCTAGAAGTGGGTGAAAATAAGGTAAAGAGGGTTAGGGGTGAAGAGGTCTCAAATTCTCTAGTTAGAGGTTTGTTTGGTTCTGCTCCTAAGCCAAAGAGGGAAAGGATCCATATAATGAAAACCTAACACTAATTATTGCTATATACATCGAATTACAATATAGGCTTATTGCTATAAAAATTGAACTCCACTGTAGGCTAAAGCACTATGTTACACGAATTATCATTTTAATGTGAAAGGTAAAGTGTTTTTAGTGTTCGAACTAATGACCGTGTGGAAAAAGATTATGTGCAAGAGAACCTTTACATCATGCATTTCACAACTCCGCATGCATTTCCTGATGGCACAAATTGATGCCATGTTTGGTGATATGTTTTAACGTCTATTAGACAATTAATTGAAGGCTTTCATTGTAGTATTAAATGTAAATTATTTTAGAAAATTTTCACCTAATCAATGCATAATCAGTCCATTGTGTACCTTGCGTTGAGTATCTGTTAAAAAAAATTAAAAAAATGATAACTGACACTACATATAGAACATTAACAGAACCATGAAATCATTTTGTATTAGAGTTAAGTGATCAAGTCTGTGCACGATATTTCTATATCATTGTATTGATAGCCTATACAACAATGGTCACGATGACAATAAATACATATTTATTTTAATTCATAAATTCCTACTACTTAGTACACATATATCGACGACATTAAAGTAATAAAATTTAGTCAAATAAAAGAACAAAATAATTTTTGACCTTTGAGATTTATTTCACCACTTCCCATTAACATTCACTTTGGCATTTTCAATTGCTATTTATTAAAAGTGTTGAGAATATCTATAAATCTATAGATCAGATTCAAACCCAGTAATGGATAAGAAAAATAGTGTTAAGATTTGAAAAAGCAAAGCAACAAATGGCAATTGTTTTCCAAAATTATTTGATTTTGGGTGAATACATGAAAACATTGAACATAGAACTATTGGCATAAACTATTAACTCATGATTAATAGCATTAGTTGGTGAAAGTTTTTGTTAGAAATCATGAAAAAACGTGTATATATCTAGCTGAAACATGTTATGACAATTAGATTTGTATCATGATCTTGAAAATCATGTGTCATATTATTCGTAAATCAAATTTCATTCAACATTTCCCGTACTTTAGTATCAAAATAAAATGAATCGACATCAATTTAGTGGTTGGGGGCAACTCAAACAACAAATAAATCCATGGTAGAGGTAGCTAAGCACGTATAAGAAAAATATTTATTTGTGATTGCTTACAATTATTATTGACAATTTCTAAGCTAATTGTCATAATCACAAATAACTCATAGTTATTTTGTATCGCAAATTACTATTACTAATGAAATGTATTTCAATGATATTAAAACAAGAGAAAAATGTGGAGTATATGGTTTTGGAATATTGAAATTTATTTCCATTACCTCCTGTAAACGTTAGCATTGATATTTTCAATTGCTATTAATTGAGTGTTGTATGTTACAGTTTCTACACGAGAAATAGTAACAACTGGTCATTGGGACTGGAGTAGAAAATTGTGAAGTTAAGCCAAATTGAGAGTGAAAATAAGTAGCAGACAAACAAAACAAGATATTTTCACTCATACAATCAACTAAGCAGTATTTGAATTATCCAACGAAAAAGAAAAGAAACACTGACATTTGTAGTAGCGAATTAATGAATGTTGTAATGAACAAGTCTTGAAATTGTGCAAAGAAAATACTTTCTTAGACTCACAATTGGGGGGATTCAACGTTATTCAACCATTAATTTCTCTATATTTAGAATAACATGAAAAGGCGTTGCAATAAAACAACAAATTTTTATCCCCAAAAAATGTCATTTGATGCCTCAAAACGCTTCTAGAATGTTTCAAACCCCGTTTTACCAAACTTGGTCATGCCAATAAAAACAATATCATGAGATGATTCCTTCACTTTTTCCACTTAAAATGCATCGAGATGGATGAAAAAAAATACAATGATCCAATTTAGATCATTTCTAGATAAGGAGTTGAGGCTTCCTTATTGTTTGTGGCCAACAAAATGTTTTATGGAGGTTGGGGCCTTCGCCAAGTTGGCACTGGCTAAATAGGGACTCAGGGCTTCCTAGATGGTACTGGCCAACAAATCTATGTAAACAAAATATTTCATATTAATAGTTCGAATAGTCATATTCTCCAAGGTATTTATTTCTTTACACAATCATCTAGGGATTTCTATTTTCTCTTTTCACGCCTTATGAACATAGGAACTCCAACAGATGTTTCAACACATGCAATACTCACTCCATATTATCAACTTATCATTTCTTTCTCATTTCCATGTGCTATTTGCATTTTCTTTGTTAATGATACATGACATATTGTATTTTACGACTTATCCTAATAACCTAAATTGCATTCGAACAGAGAACCAATGCAATTTTTTCATCTCATAATGTGCAAGAAAATAGTTTGTTTAAATCTTTGTCTAATTCAAAATAGTTTTACACAATATATCATTTACAATATTTACGGAAAATAAAATATAAAATATTGGTAATGGATGCGAAAAAAATTGCTCAAGAAACTAACATTAACAAGGAAGAAAAACACAAGCAAAGAATCTTAAATCCTACACAACAATCTCCATCTTCCACACCCTGTACTGGTGAGACCTCATCTTCTATTCTAGGAAAGAGAAAGTACCTGGCTCTAGAAAATTGGTTGATGGTGAGGTATCAGGTCATCGAGATGATCAAAAGTCTCTTCACAAATTCTTTCTATACAATGTGCATATGGTTGAGACAACCAAATCCAAAAGTTTCAGAAATAGATAAAGCATGGAAGACGCTATAGACGTGGAAAATGACAATAGTGTGCCATCTGATTGGGTTACTTCTTGTTTAGCAGAGAATTAAAAGATAATGGAGTTGATTACATAAGAGGTCATTATTTTTTATGAATGTCCTATCTCATTTAAAAACGCAAAATATTACAAGGGAACAAAAAAAAATGAGAATTGAAAAGGTAAAAGTTCATAATAAAAAGATTATTGATGAACAACAAATGGATATTGATTTGTCTCGCATTGGAACGAAGAGACTCATGGTATTATATAAATCTACCAGCGATGCACTTGCATAGTATTTTGATGAACAGATAGTAGAAAATATGAGACTAAAAAAGAGATTAAAGAACTAGAAGACATTCTAAATCTAGTTCCTTTGTTAATGGCTGCACTGGAAATACTGTCACCAACATTGTCAACTTATGCTACCGAAACATTGCAAGGATCTAATAAAGTTGTCAATCTACTTAATACAGTCAAATCACATATCATCAATAACATATTCCAATGATTAGAAACTATTCATTATGTGTGGCAAGAAATTTTTGATTTAATGTATTTGCAACATGAAATTAAGACATTTATGAATTTGGTTCATAGTAATGTTAGGGTAGATAAGAAATTAATTAAAAATGATTTAGTTACTCTTAGTCAGAGGCCTCCATTACTATTTGACATAGAAAAGTAAAAAAATGGGCTTCCAGATGCAAATCAAATAAATAAATTAGAAGCTGGATGGTTTGAGAGAATCAATACACTTGAAGAAATCATTTCTGAATGTGATAATCTAAGTAGGAGAAGAAGTGATGCTTATCTGATGGTGACAACAATTATACAATGTTTAGATAGTCCACGAATCCTAAGCAATTTTGAATTAATCTCAAGAGACACGTTAAAAGCTGAATTGGACCGGATAAAATAGTGAATGGAAGTGGAGTTGGATGGCATAACTGATTTTACTACAAAGCAAATGACCAAAAGTATAATTAATTTTGTGAGATTCAATAACGAGAACTCTGTCTTGCCTTCTTAGATGCAAGAAGAAACTAGAAAAAATGAAAAGGAGATATTCAATAAAAATGTCAAAATGGAAATTACAATTTCTCATGATAGAGATTACATTAAAACTACGGTGAATAGATTTGTTGAATAAATCATGAACTCATAAGACATATAACAGAAACGCAACCAAGGTAGACACTTTTGCATAGTGTAAGTGTTCTCAAATACTTCAACATTCGATTTTCTATTAGCTAATATTAAGATAATTTGTCTTTTTTTATTATGTCATGATTACCTTTGCTAATTATTGTATACAAATTCTTGTTTTATATTGCAAAGGAATTTTTTTAGTATTACAGTGCACGGGAACGTAATCCCAATTCCCATAGTAACAAATGCATTTACCTTTATGATTTTATATCGGGATTTTCAATTCTCGATGCTACAATTCCAATTCTTTTCCTCAATTTTGTCTTTTATGACTATATTTTGAATATGATCTCGTATATATTTGAATTATGGCTATGGCCATTGACATTTGAATCTAGATACAATTGTTACTGAATCTGAAATTATATCAATGTTATGATAATTTCTTCTATAAATTTTTGAACATTTTTTTTGAGCTTTTGTATTATATGTTCTGTTATTGGTTAAAATGAAATTAAACATTTGACAATAGTTTTAGATCTTATGCATACATCTATGAATAATAGAATGTTGGCACCCTGTCTTCACAACTTAATAGATTTCATTCTGTGGAATACAGAATTCCGAAGAAATGTTTTATTGTAGTTCCTCCACGCTATCGTATTTCACACAATCAAAGCTTGGTTTAATTATGCATGTGCATATTTATTAATTAGTTATGTTTCCTGCAAACCCTTTATGTGTAGAACAAAATAACTCTTGGTATTACAGTTCTAATTCTGTTGAGAAAGTTTTTTTTTTGCCTATGTTTTGAATATGATCTAGTGCGTTGAATCTGTATTAATTGAGTATGACAAAAAATTTAATTAGCTAAATAGGATTTGAAGTATTTGTTATCTACAAATTGAGGTACAGTAACTATTTTCCATTTAAAACTACGTGACGTTGTATTGATTTTATGAGAATATCTTCTATATGTTTTCAAACATGTGCTTTGAGAGTTTTTTTTATATCTAATGTTGTGTTATTTATTAAAACAAAAATGAACATTTGAAAAAAGTTTTGGATCTCAGACATAAACCTTTGAAGAATACAGTTGCTAATGGAAGGTCTTTAGAATTGAATAGGTTTCATTCTATAGAATATGGAAGTACGAATAAAGATTTTATTGTGTTTCTCCAGCACTCCCACATTATGCACAACCAAAACCCTCTTCCCTGTACATGATGCTAATTTGAAATATCGTAAAAAGTGAGAATGGGGGGAAAAAAATAAAACATGGTATTGAACCAATTAACGAAGAAAATCTGCTTCAATTAAGATAATGATAGACAATGATGACTTTTCTGAGAGGTGCTTTCTACGTACTCTCAAATTTTTATTGTATAGAGTAAGCGAAAAAAAGACACTTCACAACCTAAAATAAATCTTGAACAATCTGTACAACCATGACATAAGCATCAACTCTTCAATTCCCTTTGTTTTCACACTCATAAATAATGTTCTCTAGTATTCTGGTTCTCTGAAACCTGTTTTGAAGTTATGCTATATCTACATATCCTTCTTTTCACTCATTTGTATCCACACATACGCTTTCACCCATAGATCCTTCACTTTACATTGCTAGTGAATCTTTCTATAGTCAGTGCCAAATTCTGAACTGACATACAATACAATGCCCCTCCTTCAAAAATGTTATCTCCAATTCCTTTGCATCTATGAAACGAAATAGGAAAGTGTACTAAATATCCATATAATCTTTAACTACTTCACAAAATGTATCAATGTTTCTTGTTTCACACCTTAATATAAGCACATTTATATAAGTCATAATATGATATAAATTATGATATAAGTCATGCTATAATTTCTCTTACAATGTTAAATTAGCTTTATGTGAAACACAAAGAAAGAAAGCTTCACTTGGTAAGTGAATATCATGATTAAGAATTCTAGTTATCATTTACTAATTTTTCTATTAACAACAGAATGCAAATTGTGCATGGCTTTTTAATATTCAGTAATCCACACTCTAGAATTTTACTATGTGTAGATGGGTAATGTATACGAAAGTGTAAAAAAAAATGAACAAAGTTTCTTCCACACACATTTCTTTCCGCACATCCCTTTACTCTTCCATAATGGAGATATGCATTATTTAGTATTAAAAAATTACCAATACTATATAATAACATGCAAAAGTGTGAAACTATAACCACCTCCTCCCACATGTACCCACTTTCACCGGTTTTCCCAGGGTAAACATGAGCTGATGGACACTATGATAACACTCAACCTCCTATATAACCTTAAAGAAATGGAGTAGACAAATTAAGACTTTACTGACCTCCCTCAGGTGCCACATGACTGTCAGGAGAAACCCAACCCCTCCAGGTGTCCAACCCCTGAGTTAACTCTCTATTTCACTGACCTAGAGCCCCAGTTGCTCCCTAGCCAAGGCCTCCAAGTGATTGTAACCCTCGAGTCGCTCCCATAGGCTTACTTCCTAGAGACTGTGGATTTTTTCAACTAGTTCTATTCCAACAACCCCAAATTCTAAGCCACTTTTACAAGGCTAAGAATCTGGTCCCTTCCCAGAACTTAGTGAAAATTACATAAATGATGAATCACATTGAAACAAGGCTTCAAAACCAAAAATTAAACCAGGACTTGACCTGACCTCTCCCAACCAGAACTGACATTCCGTCAAACACATGATGAACATGCAACCTACAGGTCATGAATGCATATCTGAACATAAGGATCTGAAAACTTATCTGAGTTTTAACAAGAAGGATTTATGACTTCTCACAATAGCTATCATAACCCTAGTTAGGTATTGCATTCATTAACCATACATTCATTGAATGAAGTGTGAGAAGAGCCATACTTAGATCTTTCATATAATCATGCTTATAACCAACATATAACCAAATAGATAACAATGTTGGAGAAACCATTAAAGCCACATAACAAAAAGTACATTTACTTATCAAAGACAAGAGAAACTTATCTATTATTAACCATATGCAAAAGCTAACCAAGTCAAGGACTTCCATGTACCACTCGACCATAGATTATGCTGAACCAAATCTTTCTTCAGCCAATCACCCTCGTGCCATGTTCCAAGCATGAATGTGGGATCTCATAGGATAAACCAATCCATAAACAACTAATAGAATATAGAGGTTAAACCACCTCCACCCTCACCATACCGTGATCTCACGTAAATCGTCTTTGAGATCACAAAACCAAATCGAGCTTGGATGCCTTAGAATTCTTCACCATCCCTTGAGGAATTTTACTATCTCTACCCAGCTATTGAGGTCTTCCCGGAGAAGACCATCTCCACCCCCAACCCTTGGGATTTTCCTAAGACCACCTCACCCAGATCCAAAACCTTTCGGAAATCCAGGGATCAACCGAGAAAGAATCCCATCACACCATGGTTATCTAAAAATAGCAAGGTAAGGCTAAAACCACTATCAAAACCTAGAAAAATCCATGCCACCAGCAACAATGAACCCAAATACACACATGCACATACCATGCATGCCAAAACTAGCTAGGAAATCATACATGCAACGTGTTACCTACAATTATTCTTGTTGAAGCTGCTTGATCCAACCTTTCCTTGTCCTTCCCTCTCCTTCCTTGTCCTTCCTTTGCTTTCTTACTTTTATTCTCCTCTTGGTTCCATTATCCTCTTTGAAAACCAATTCTAAGAATGAATCGACAAAAGGATTTCAATTGATGCTCTGTTATCTTTTTATTATCGAGGCCTCTAATTTCTTCATTTTTCCTTAATTTTCCTTCAATTTCCTCCTCACATGCAACCTGTGACGTTTCACCTCCCTTTTCTCCTATTTTCCTTTATTTTCATAAATAAAATGCCAATAATATTTTTTTCCTTTACAAAGCCTTTGCCATTGCCTTTTCCAATTTCCCCTTAGCCATAATACACAACAAGTGATTCCCACTAGGATATTTCACCCAACATTTAGCTTGGAATAAGTGTGCCCTGACCTTGGTCTTATTTTGTCTTTATTAACTTTATTACATGAAATTTTAACCCAGGGTTGTTACAGAAACATCAATGGACATTATTGTGCTTAGTCTGGAAGTTATGTGGAATTAGCTCTCCTCCACAACTGCATTCCCATTTCATAGGAAGTTCATGGTGACATATTTAAACTCGGTAAAAATGGGAAATTATCGTTTAGAAAATTGCACGTCGAATATTGTAGGATGTAGCGTGGTCATTGAATCGTTATAAAGGAATCGTTAAACAAGATGCAACATAACTCTAGCTAAGGACACGAAATTGATTGTTGAAAATTTTTCTACCTAAGTAATTGCTTCACGCATTCGATTTCTCAAATGACATGCAAATCATGCAATTCCACTTGGGATAGTTTTCTTCACACTTTGCATAACCTTTAATCTAATAATTAGCTTCATTCACTAATTTTGTGTTGTGCGAAAAACTTTCACTATACAGAGGGTTTTTACTATGCACATAGTTTTGTGCGAAGATATTTCAATGTCCAAATATTTCTGTACGAATAGATTTCACTATGCGAAGTGATTTCACTATGTGGAGAGCTTTCATTATGCAAAATGTTTTCATTGTGCGGAAAGATTTCATTGTGCAAAGAACACAACCATTAATCGACTAACTAGTGGTAGATATTTGTCTAGAGAGATTTCATTGTTCATAGATATTTCATAAACAATGAACACAAATTCTGCCGCACATATCACTTTTTTCACATCCCTTTAATATGACATAACAAACATATGCATTATTTAGTGTTAAAATATTACCAATACTACACAATATATGAACGTTATGTGGAATTAGCTCTCCTATGTATCCCCATTTCCATTTCACAAGAAGTTCATGGTGAAATATTTAGAATGGGGAGAAATGGGAAAATATCATTTAGCAAATTGCACATAGAATATTGTTTATGGATGCAACATGATCATTGAATCATTACTGAGAAATCATCAAACAACATGCGGAATTGGCTCTCTTGCACAGGCTCTCATCCACAATCATGGTGAAATATTTAGACTAGAGAGTGATGGATAGCTATCTTTTAGCAAATTTTGTGTGGAATATTGTGGAATGATTCAGCGCTAATTGGGACACATAATTGATTGTTGAAATTGCTTCATGTATCTGATTTCTCGAATGGCATGCAAATCATGCAGTGCTAGCTGGGATGAGATTTCATTATGTAGGTTTTTTTCCATACTCCACACAACCTTTAATCAATTACTTCATTGTTCGAAGAGCTTTCACATGCAAAAAAAAGTTTTGTTCAGAGCGATTTCATTGTGAATAAATCTTTCATTGTGTAGAGTACACAACATTTAATTAGTTAATTAGCAGTAGAGATTTGTGCGGAGAGCTTTCATTGTGTGGAGATATTTCATAAACAATGAATGGATATTTTTCTGCACATATTTCTTTTCCACGTCCCTTTTATCTAACATAATGGAGATATTCATTATTTAGTATTAAAATATTCATGTTGAAATATTTATATAGGAGAGCGATGGGTAACTAACGTTTAGAAAATTTCACGTGGAATATTGTGGCTAGATATATCTCTAGCTAAGGACACAAAATTGATTCTTGAAAATAACACGTTTATGATTTCTCGAACAACATGCAAATCATGCAGTGTCAGTTAATTAATTAATTAGCTTCATTGGCTACTTTTGTGTTGTGCAAAGAACTTTCAATATACAGAGAGATTTCATTGTGTAGATAGCTTTATGCAGAGATATTTCATTGTGCAGGGAGATTTCACTATGCAAGGAGCTTTCATTGTACAAAGAGTTTTGCACAGAGAGATTTCTTTGTGCGAAGTACACAACCTTTAATAATTTAATTAGCGGTAGAACTTTGTGTGGACAACTTTCATTCTATGAAGATTTTCGCACTAAGAGATTTCATTATGCAAAGCTTTGTGCAAAAAGTTATGTGTGAAGAGATTTCACTCTGCGAAGAGTTTTGTGTGGAGATATTTCATCATGTGTAGTTTTCTCCACACTTTGCAAAATATTTTATTAATTAATTATTGATAGAGGCAGGGAGTATACTGCATTGCAACTATTCCTCTTGTTATTAATAGAAGTATAAAGATGATAGTTATACTCAACCACCCATGATTCCCAAGTTTAGTCATTGGATTGTTCTATCCATTGGACTAGCATCTAGTCATACAACAATATTCTATCTATTGGACATTTCTATATAGATATTTTACTTAAAATGTTGGATTATTTACCATAGTTTCTAAATAGGAAATAAAGGTTTTTAAAATTTATTTTTTAATAAAAAATATGAGGCACGGTTTATATTTAAAAGAATTATATATATATCTATATATAAAGTGACATAGATAACAACTAGTAATGGATGTCCCACTGTTGGTTTGATAACTGAGTTATCATAGGTTATCCCATTGTTTAAAAAATATTTAAAAAATAAAAGAAATAGAGGTAGATTGGGAAGAAGTGAATATATTAAGGAGGAAGTTTGTTTAGAATATAAATAATGAATGGTATTAGAGTTTGAAGATTGACCAATAAATTTAATATAGGTATTTTTATTCCTTTTTTATGTAAGATTAAGGTTATTGTTTATATATAATTGAAATCATATATACAACAATGTTAATCTAATATGTAGTAAATTAAAAAATACAAAATAACTATTAATAAAAATACATCTAGTTTTTCTATTTACAATACGTTTAAGGAACAATGCATCTATTCCCATTAGAGAGTCGTGGGACTCCCTAAATATTTGTTGTTTCAAATTTAATTAAGGGCATAAAAAATATCATACTCTTGTACCAAAGTATATCTCTTTTCCATTCTCAATGTTCCATCAAATTCATTTCTTCCTTTATACGTCAAATTTTTTGTTTAAAATGTTGTGATTTGTCCATTCATGGTGAGCTTCTTCTAACCATACTAGAATAGAAAATGTAATTAAATATAACCTTGAGGTTTCTTCTATTCTAAAAAGATAATCCACTACAATATTGTCCTTCCCCTTCTTGTAGATTATTTCAAAATCATACCCTTGCATTTTTGCTACCCATCTTTGTTTCTCTTTTGATGACAATCTTTTCTCCAAAAAGTAATTTAGGCTATCATTGTTTGTCTTGACTTTATATTATCTCCTAAGGAGATATTATTGCCATTTTTTATTACATGTAGAATTGTTTAAAATTGTTTTCATATGTTGATTTCACTAAATCTTTTCACTTGAATTATTTGCTTTCAAATGTCAATGGTCTCCCTTTTTTCATCAACACTATTCCAATTCCTTGTCCTAATGCATCACATTTTAAATGCTTTACAAAAAACATGCATTTTCAATACTAGTGTAGAAGAAATCACATCCTTTAGGACTAAGAATGCCAAAGTAAACTCATCAATCCATACAAATGAACTTTTCTTCAAGAGAGATGTGAGTGGGTTAGTAATGTGTACATAATTCTTAATGAATTTTCGGTAATATCCTCAAGTCCCAAAAAATATCTAAGATAACCAATTTCTTCGGGTGTAGTTATTTAAGTAGTTATTAATTTTCTTCTACCACTACTCATGTATCTCTTCCAAGCTCATCATTTAGATGTAAATATTCAATGTCTTCAGGTCTAGAAACTGTCAACGATGGAACAATGTTGTAATATAGGGAATCATATGCATTAGTTACTAGCAATATGTATAACACATAATCTTAAACAATATACACAATGAGAAAAAGGTAAAGAGATATAAAAAGTAGTGTATGCATGAGGTCAACTAGCCCCTCCAGCAAAACCTTTATCTCGTCTAACATCCTCTAAATTTTTTTTTTCTAGGAATGACGTCCAAATATTTTCTAAAGTTAATAAAACAACATAAGTGATTAATTTTATTTTTGTGGCACTCCTTCATATTGACCTTAAGAATAATATGGCAGTTCATTTTTAATGATATCTCCTAAACCCAACTTGACCTTTACCTCTTTTTCTAGGCTTTCTATCCAAAGGATAATATTATTTTCCAAAGTAATTTTTTACAACTTGGATAAAATGGGGCTAATCCCAATGCTCCTATAGTTAGAGGAAATGTTTTTACCTAGACTTTCAAAATAGGTACAATTAGGTTTTGTGTCCATGGATAAGGGAAGTCTTGCTTCAATACCTAATGAAGAGTTTATGAATATAAGGGATGAGGATAAGCCATCTGATTTTAAAAATTCTAGCTTGTATCCTTCAATATCCTCAGCTTTCCAAGTTGCAAGTTTCTTAACCCCAAACTCTATTTCTTCCAAAGAAAATATCTCAACCTCTATAAAAACATTTGAAATGGTTTCCATGGAATTTTAAGATTCATAAATATTTTAAGGTATGAATTTCATTCCTTCGAGATAATTGTCATAACCCTATTTTCCACTCCATTATAGTGAGAGAAACTCAAGTTCAACTTACCTCAGCTATTGGCTAGAATGCACCACCCTTTCACTTTTTCTTTTACCTAGGTGAGATTTTATCCAATGTTAAAAGAGTGAAATTACATAATTGAGCAATTTCTCATAATAGTTTTGCCAAAATATTATAATTATGAGATAATAATTATTTCATAATTGTGATAATTGAGAAAAATCTCATAATTGTGAAAAAGGTTTCTAAAGTTTGTAATTCCCAAAGAGATCAACTTGACCCACTTGTGTATGAATGGACTAGGGGTTCATTATTGTAGAAGTTTTCTAACTTCTCAAGCCCCTAGGTGTCTAGATGCATTCTGCCAAAGGATATAATAAACCTATATAATATCACCAAGAGGAAAGACGGTTAGATCTAGTATCCACACTATGGTGCGAGAGCTCTGCTATATTCGGAGGAGGAGACCATACTACAAGCTTGAGGAGAGGATCTCCTTTGCTAGAAGGTATACATTTATTGTACTTTCATTTTAGATTAATAGATACTTGTTTATTTTCTATATCCATGTTTTAAATATGTTTTATGCTTGCATGTGTTGGTTTTAAGCTGACAATGTAATGCCCCACTTAATCTTATCATGTAAATTTTATTAGTGTTTAAATTACCTGAAAATATTGACTTATAATTATCAAGAAATATTAGTAAATACCTACATTTGGGAAACTGTAATTTTTATTTACTGATATAAAATTTATTATTGTTACTATTCAATTCCCAACTTGTCTTCTCAAATTTAATCTTGGATGGGATATGGTCTCCTTCCATTATTCCAAATTAAATATCCATAACCCCAAAATGTCTTCCCAAATCTTCTTGGGAGAAGATATGGTCTTCCCCAATTAATCTCCAAATTTAATATCTATATCTTATCCTAAAAATGTCCTCTCAAATTTACTTGGGAGAAGATATGGTATTCCCTAATTAATTTCCAAATTAAATATCCATATCTTATCCTCAAAATGTCCTCTCAAATTTAATTGGGAGAAGATATGGTCTTCCCCAATTAATTTCCAAATTAAATATCCATATTTTATCCCCAAAATGTCCTCTCAAATTTACTTGGGAGAAGATATGGTAAGAAAAGTCAAATGAAAGGATGAGGGGGTAGTCATGACATTAATGAGAGGTGGTTGAAGTGGATGGGAGGAAGAGGCATAAAATGGAAAGGATGATGAGAGGAGAGAGGGATATTTGGTTTTGGTTTTGGTTTTGAGGGTTTTTTTTTGGAAGGAAGGTGGATAAAAGAGAAGGGAGAGAATGACAGTGTTTGTTTAACTTGGACACACTACATTTGGTTGGTCTTGGGCTTAGAGGGCTAGAGAACCTGTGGAGGTTCCCTAGGCTAGGAAATACTTCCTAGTTGGCTGGGAGGAAAATCCAGTGGGGCAGTCAAGAGGAGTATACCACCGGAGTCAGGAGCTCAGGAGCATATCAACTAAGCTATTGGAACAGGTATTCCTCTGTTTATTAATTACTTATGTAAATGGTTGCAATGAAATCCCTATTTATTTAATGTGGTAAATAAATTTTAATAGTATATTATCATCAAATAAATGTTTAGATATAAATAAGTTACTTCCCATTTTATTGTGTTTAAAATTAGAGAAATTTAGTTTTTAGTTAGAGGACCTTAGGAGGGAGCCTCACATGTGATATCAGATCTTAAGTTCAAAATTTAGACCTTGAAGTCTACCTACTAAAAGAAATAAAAAAATATTGCAAACAAATTTAATTATATTAGAAACCAAAATAAATTAAATTATTAAATGACATTGAACCTAAATTTAAATGAAATAAACCCCGTCTTCTGCTCTACTAATTTTATAATAGTCTCGTCTATTTCCATTCCCGGACGAGCTGGATATTCCCCCACATGGGGTCTTTTGTAAGCATGATAGTCTGCAGCCTGAGATGTAGCCATGGCTGCCCCTAAATATCACACTTGTCTGTGTCTGTAACGTATTTTGCTGAAAACAGTAGGTGGCTCTGTCTGACTGAAGTGACCAGATTTACTCGTTGCCTAGGCAATTATGTCTTCATTAGAGATTCTATTCTTCGGCGTCTATGGAAAAATCGCAGAAGATAGCATTTTTTTTTACAGGTTCTGCTCTGCTTATTGACGGAAACAAAATTCTTGCGTTCTCACGCCTTCTTTGGGCAGATTCACATTGTCTGCATTTCTACAACTAGGGCTTTTTGGGGTGGATTCTTTGTTAGTGTCGGCTGTGGTCGGCCCATATCTCTCCTCTCAGCAGTGAATCCATGTCGGTGCTGATTCCATTTCTTGTTTATTGTTGCTTGTTCTCGCGCTCCCCTCAAGTGGGCTTATTGTATCCCCGGTCTAACGTCTCTGTTGTGGCTCCTGTCGGGTGGATTTCTTCACAAGTTCTGTACAAGTCTATTTCTGCGCTAACTGAACTCTAAATTATGTTTATGGCATATGTGAATGTTTTATGGAGACTTACATTGCAACTCCTCTTGCCTTTACTATCATGTTTTTTTTTTTTGTTGCCAAAACAACAATCTGTTGATACTCCAGGTCAAATCTCAGAAATTCATCCTCACAGTTTTCCATCCTTGTCTGCATCCACCTCATTAAAAATGTTGTTCACCACATCTATGTCATCTGGACCAAAGTCATCAGCTAAGGCTTCTCTAAACTCCTCGATTTCAATGTAACCACTGCCATCTTTGTCAAAGTACATAAATTCCTTACGCAAGTATTCATCGTTGTCTATGCTCTGCATATGAAGCGAAGCCGCAACAAATTCTCGATAATCTAGCGTGCCATTTCCATCAGCATCCGCAGCCTCCATTAATGTCTGCACTTCTGATTCATCCATATGGGAACCGAGCTTATGAAGACCTGCTTTCAGCTTTTCATATGATATTATACCACTGTTATCAGTGTCCGTAAAGATCCCAACCACTCTTCGAAAGAAAACTGCAAAGCACGCCAAGCATCCATAAGCTTCAGTTTCATCGCTGTCCTCCTGTGAGGTTTCTGGCTGGTCATTCCCATCTTGAGTTATCTGTTGTCCACCTTCTAAAAGAGCAGCTTGTGCATCATCATCAGGTGTTTGTACCCATCTGTCCACTGAAACTGTGCGCTCCTTTTGCGTAAAATAACACGCTTAGTGATGCATGAGCCACAAACCGGACAAAGTAAGTCATGTGATTGCTGCTCCTTCAGAACCCTGACAATCTCTTCTACCTTTCCTATAGATGTACTGTTCTCAGGAGTCATTGAACAGTGATCTGACAGTCGTGCCTCATCTTGCGCATTTACAAATCCATCCTGTGAACTCTGTATGATAGTTTCAGAGACACTTGTCTGATTCTCATTAATCTCTGTCATGGTCTGGATCACCTTCTCATCTTTTACTAGTTCAATGTCTTTCTTTTCGTAATCGATTACTTCACGTTCTTTGTCCAAAACAATTCTGCTTTCAGAACCTTCCTGAAATTTATGCTCTATGGGAAAGCCCTTCTCAAAGAATGCTTGGATGTTATTCACTTTTCGGCAATGCTCTTTGTGTTTCTGTATGAGCTCTACTCTAGAATTCATTACTGGATAGACCCAACTGCAATGGCGGCATTTCCATGGAGTTTTAATTCTGTTATTATGTTTTTATTATGGCGGTATGAGCTCTAGCATGGAGTTTTAATTCTGTTATCAAGCCCTTTAGGACATCAGATTTATAACCAATGATTCTATCAAAAGATCAAATTTATTTTGCCGCTATGAAATCAAACTTAAACCACAGAAAATATTCCATCAAATGAATGGCTAGAAGTATGTTAAAAGGAGAATATCGCTTACCCTTTTCCATCGTCGATTTAGCTTCAAAGCCGCTTTAGTATCAAATGGGATTCTACGTGCAGGGTTAAAAGACCACTTAACATGGTCACTATCAAATACTCATATGACAGCTCAAGTAAAAGACATTTATTCTGATATTGTTGCTGCAAAGGCCTCGTCTTCAAGATCAAAATTCCCGATGGCTTTCTGGAAATTGGGCTGCCCTCTTAAGATGATTCTCTTCTCATGGTTGGTGTATAACAATAAGAACCTGACATGGGATAACTTGAGGAAGAGGAGCTGGCATGGCCCAAGTAGGTGCTCGATGTGTGAAGCTGACGAGGAGACAAATCTTCATATGTTCTTCCAATGCAAGGCTTCCCAACAAATCTGGTATGAATTAGCCACCTCTTTTGGTTTTCCTCATATTGTTTTTGGTTCTATCCATGCAGCGTTCGAGTGGTGGTGCAGGCAAAAGGAGCCTACGTGTATTCTGGTAGTCATTATGTTATGGAGTGCGTGGAAATGGAGAAATTACAAGATTTTCAGAGACTCAAAGATCCCTTACAAGTCTATACTGCATAATATTTATGCAATCTATGATTCAATCCCAAGAAAGCTGCCCAAATAAGTTTTGGGTAAATCTTTTGGCTGTTGTGTCTTTTTTGTTCTCGGCATATCTGTTGTTTTTGCCTTATTTGGCACATATATAGACTGCAACAGGTTTCTTTCGGCATCTGCTATCATGTGTACATTGCTTTAAATCTGTGACTGGTTCCTCTCAGTGTTTATCTCTGTTCTCTGCTATATGTTTTATGTGCTGGGTGTTTCTCTTTGCACACCTATATTTTTATGGCTGATTGGGATGATCTTTTTATTGTAGCCTCCCGGGCTGCTCCCTTTTGTATCTTAACAGGCTTTTTATATTGTCTTAATATAAATCTATTGACGCTTTTTCTTCTGAAAAAAAATATATATATTTTAAGCATGAATTGACTTCCAATTTGAGAAACTCAAGAAAAATCAGACTTGAAACCTTCATCCATATAGTAAATTCTAGGAGGTGTAAATTGCATTTAAGGCCGAGAACCGGGATTCGAACTGGAACTGGATCAAACCGGAATTGAGAAAAATATATGTAAATAAATAATTTTTAATGAAAAAAAAAATATTTTTAAGGTTTCAAACCATGATTCCAAACCGTTAGAGACAAAATATGCTAATTTTGCTCATATATATACCATGTAAGGGTGCGTCTATCAAAATGGCACTGAGTGCAAATGGTACTGCTAGTTTCATTATCAAATTCAGACTGAGCATGTTGCCAAGCAGAGCTGGAGATATCCTTTGCAATCACATTGGAATGCTGCCCTAATCAGTACATTGAACATCCATTCATTTCTAGCACATATTTTGTACACTTGAATTTCTAAATCAGAAAGAGTAATTTGTTGTATGCAACCCAAAATGGAAAGGGGATAAAATTTAAATAACAACAGCTTTTTCAAAATCAACATTGCCAACATTATCTCCATGAGGATTACATAGAAGCATAAAACTGAAATCCATTCTGTACATTCGATTTCCACCGCTAGTCAACTATGTCACAAAATCAACTTTGTCCTTCTGTCTTCTGAGAATCTGAATCATGAACTTAATTATTCTGTCCATACTAATTTCTAATGATGCTATGAAACTGGACATATCTCAAATATCCTTGTCCTTAATACTCATGCTCATGCTCCTACAAATCAAAGGTATGCATGGTGGCAAGGATGGAAGGCGACTTTTACAGATTTCAGAACGCACCACAGCTTGGATCTGAAAACTAACCCTGACATCAAACCAAAGGATAACAGAGTGGTGAAATAATGCTAGTCGCACCACTTACTTCACGTAATTCACTTAGTTATAGCATCAATCTGTTTCTCCCAAATTTGACAATGCATAAATGTTCCCAAATGTCAGCCAGAATAACCAAAAGTTTGTGCATACGCACCAACAGTAAAATGAGCTGGGTTATATGATGATTTTGTTCATGAAGTATCACACAATAATTATTCAAATATGTTACAGCTTCAATGAAAAAAAAAAACGTGCAATTTAGGAACGTTTTAAGAGCTCTTTATTGTATTATGATCCAAATTCATGTACAGAAATGGAGTGGATTTATGTCACAGATCAGAAATAGAGACATCAAGCATTATCCATAGTAGTTCAAAACTGAAACACCAACCCAGTTTAGTTGACACATCTTACAATATGCTAGGATTTGCGCTGATTCAACAATAGACATATGTGACTAGACTCTGGTTTCCTTAAAATCCACTTAAAAAAAAAGCCATATGCGGTCCCCCTTGTGTGTTAAAAACCACATTATTTCTTGATTTGTAAAATATCCTTCTGAGGAGTAAATCATCCTTGATAACATGCTAAATATGTAGTGTTAGTATTCCAAAAATATTTGTTGTGACTTTACCTCATTTTCTGATATGATGTACCATGGAATATAAATTTAATAAAATTGATATTTGTAACCGTCGGCTATACCATTTGAAAATATCATTTTTTTGGAGAAAGATTCTCAAATGTCCTTTTGACTCATTCCTCCCATAGTTTTCTTAGCTTCTTCACTGCCCTGGATCTCTTGTATTCCACCTGCAAGTCTTCCAAATGAACTATACTTTCTCAGGCTTAGGTGTAATTGCAATTAGAGACTTCCTTTGTGATGCAGGAGAATCTTACTTTCAAAGTCATTCATTTGACCAGACCTAAGGGGTTTTAATTTACCAAGGGAGTTGGTTCCCTAATTAAAGTTTAATTGTTTGATTTGTAGAAATTCCTATGTTTCTTAGGAATTCTATAATGTCTATATGTATTAGTTAAATGATTGTAATCAGATCTGCTTCTAAGAGTAGATCTCGAGAGTTGTGAGGGATTGGAGAGATCCTAAGGTGATCTCTTGAGGATTTTGTGGATCTAGAAGATTCTTAGGAATTGTTAGTTGAGTGGATCTAAAACAGAATCTGTTTCAGAGTCCTTTTTAACAAATTGTTAGCCTAAGAGGCATTCCAGGAGAGAGTGTAGAGTAGGGAGAGAAATTCCAGGGCTGCATGCCCATGTTGTAAATCAGGGCAAGTATTATGTATATTTGAATTTGGTGGATGAAATGCATTTGTATATGTACTTTGGTTGTGTTCATCTTCATATATTCTTCATATGATGGGTGAATGCCTTTGCATGCGAGTCATAGTGAATTGATTGAGTTAATGTTGAGAAGCTTAGAAATTACACAGGATTATGTGATGAGACTATGAATGTAGGAAATTAATACTAGAACAATAATTCCTAGTAATTAGTGGGGTATAGGAATTAGTAATTCTTATTGAATGCATTGAAGATGGCTTACTATTACTGCTCTGTATGGAGTGAAGCTGACACTTTTAGTTGTCATTGAATATACCAGATTGTTGTATGGAGTGAAGCTGACACGTTTAGTTGTCATTAAATATACCAGATTGTTGTATGGAGTGGAGCTGACACTTTTAGTTTTCATTGACTATACCAAATTGTTTAATGACTAAGACGTGGTCAATCTAGAGAGAATTGGGGCTGTCTTTTGTGACATTGTTGGTTGATAGTTTGCTTCAATAGAAAAGGAGTTCAATATGTACAAATTGAGGTAGCACTCGGTGCAAATGAATTGACTGTGTGGAAATCGTGATGATATGGTGTGGGCAATTTATGTCAAGCTAATGGAATCTCTAGATTTGAATCCAGCACCTTAGTAATGTTTAAAAGATCAGTGTTGGCGCTATTCAAATCTTAATGATAAAATTTTTTAGGAAAGCGCCCAACTTTTGAGTAGATAAGGCGTCCATGCTTTACGGATTAATTGGGAATATCACTCTTAAAAGCGTGTTGAATGGTGCTTGGCAGATTGGCACATAAAAGGTTAAACCGTCGAGCTTGGATTGAAGTTGGCATGGTCAGACGTCGGGCTTGAAATGAAGTTCTGACCTCCGAATAGGACCCAGTTAGAGACTCATACTTTGAGTTTATGTCGGAGTCGGTTGGCCCTGACCCTTAGTTGGGCCCCTTTATTTGTTTTGAGATGTTATATGAGTTATTCGGTCCCGACCCCCAACTAACCAGAAAAGAAGTTGGTCCCGACCTCCAACCTATTTGAACTCCGATCAGTTTTCCATTGTTAATTTCATATAACTACAGAGCTGAAGAAAACACTCTTGGTAGCTGAACATTTGTTCCTGTGATGAGCATCAAATCTGAGAGGTAAATTTTGTAAGTATGTTATTCTTTGTAAGAAATATAAGGTTAAAATTTTTGAGTCTCGACATTAAGAGAATCTGAGTTTAAATGACCTGTAGTAGTGGTTTTATTGCAAATTGTTTTGAACTTCCAATAATCTAGGTGTGAAAGTATAAAGTTATGGTTATTGAGGTTGCTTGGAGATGCCATTGGCATCACTTTTCTATGGCCACTCTTCCACTACCTTCCATGTATTTTACTGATTTTTGGGGCATCATGAAACTCAGAAGCAAGGTCATAGGAGGACTTGATGGTAGCATGAAGTTGAAGAGTAGTCTCTCGTAATAAAAATATTATGATCGATGAGACCAAAATAAGCAACTTGCCATTGATTAATAAAATTCTGCTGATTGGCTTGAGTTCTCTGCAAGGACAAAACTTCTTCGTAAAGACATCCATGGGGAAAATATATAAGGTGTCCAAACAGTTGTTGGAAAGCTCTTTGAATTTTTCTCCTTGAAGTGGGTAACCCCTAGGAGATAATTTTTCTCCTATTGTTTCAGCTTGCCAGCCAGCAACCCTATGATGATCCATGGATAGCTAGCCTTAGATGCCTCCCATCTATGTCGCCATTGTTAAGTTTTGAATAGCAGTCAAAATTTATTTATTCATAAACAATTTTTATTTCCAAAAAATTATTAAATAGAATTATGAATTGCTGTGAAAATAAAATCATTGGTATTTAACTTTTGAAATATAATATTTGCAGTGGAAAAATAAAATTAGAGAGATCATTCACATCACAACAGTAAGTATACATCCATAACAATTTTCCTTCATTAAAATCATCGGGAAAATCTGGGCCTAGACCCACTGAGAAAAAAAAAATACATAGAAACAAAAACATTGATGGAACCTATAACTCGGCCCATCAGAAAATCAACCTCCTAAAGAAATTAGCCTTTGAGAAACAACCTTAACATATTCTATTTTGGCCATGTATTTGGTATCTCTAGGTGGCTAACTACCTTCTCTAAGAGACTGCTCCCATTTTGGCTTGAGTATTTATAGGTGAAGTTATCTAGCTACATGGGTTACCCACAAAGATCATTTTGATAGGGACTCTCGCTTTTCATATACATTTTGGACAAGTTTGCAGTTAGTGTTGGGGACTTAGTTAAACCTTAGCACTGCATATCGTCTCTAAATAGATGGAAGGACTGAAAGAGTAAATCGAGTTATAGAATATATGCCTATAATGTATGTCATGGATAATTAGACTCGGTGGGAAAGGTACTTATCATTGGTAGAGTTTTCCTATAAACAATTACCACAATTTGTTAAACACACACATGGCAGAGACAAAATAGGAAAGATAAACATGAGATTACATTTATTATTGACAATGATATACATTTATAGTACATTCGTGTGACCATTGGGTTCCACATCCCAAGGTCTCTTGGACTCTCATGGCTATTCACATTCTACACCAACCCATAGAGGATTAGGTGTCCAACATTCCCCCCCTTAATCCGAAGGGTTATGTATGAGTCCAAGAAGAGAGCTGTAATACAAAATGTGCAAAAATGCATGGCAACACTAGGCTGAATGTGCTCTCTGAAATGTTGGTATAAAGGGTGGTGGTTTAAGGATGATCACCAAAACTGGAATGCTTAGTGCAGTTCCCAGAACTCTTCCAATTCTGGCATGAAGCTCAGGTCTTCTACTAGAGGAAGTGCTCCTGATGTTTTGAAGAGGGAAACCTTCAACCAATAAAGGGAGGTCTCACCCCGCATAAAAGGGAGAACCTCAACCTGAAAAGGGAGGTCTCAACCTGTGATGGTTTAAGGATGACCAACAACTTTGGAATGCTTAATGCAATTCCTGAAACTCTTCTGAAACTTGCAAGAAGTTGAAGTCTTCTGCTAGAGGAAGTGTCCCCAATTCTTTGAAGAGGTATCATTGACTGAAGGCATGCTCAGGGGAATCTTTGTCTCTGGCTACAACTCTGAATCTGGTATGGAAGGTTATGGCTTAGGCTCACTTGATGTGGCTTTGAAGCTTGTAGATGACCATCATTTCCCCCCCTGTCAGATACAAGGCGAGAAGATGAAGAGATTTCAACTGCAAGACTTTTCAATATTCGAGAACAAATCCTGTTGTATGAGCGAAATATCCTCTTGGTTGTTGAAGCCCATTTCCAAGAAGCGATCCATCCAAGATGAATCATTGTTCTTGCAGGATGTTTGTTTTTGAAGCATCTATTTGAAGAATCATTGGTTTTATGACGTTGCTTACATGGATGAAGATCAAAACAATGATCTTTCATATGGCCAACTCGGTCACAGTGTTGGCATTTCACAATCTATTGTTGTTGTTGTGGAAGAGGTGAAAAATCTGGAATAGCTGAAGGTGAACTGTCATGAAGTAATCCAGCACTCTGAAACTGGATGGGCTTTGAGTAATCTGGAATATGAAAGGACACATTCTTCTCATATCCAAGACCTATTATGTGCTTGTGATGGACAAGATCTTCCCAAGGTCTGATGATTGGCTTCGGAAGTGTTGGCTGAATTTCTGCGTCTGCATGCAATTCTGCTACTTCATTAGGCACTAGATTTGAATCAACTTGCTGCTTATAGAAGTATGTTTCAATGTTCTGAACAGAAACAAGTTCAGAATGATGACTCCTCTATTTTAATTCCTTTTGTTGAAGGTGAGATTCAAGCTCCAAAAATTCTATCTTCTCTTGTGCATTTTGCAGACAAATTCTAATGTCAGCCAGAGAGGATTTGTTGATTTTTACTGTGTCATTAGTAGTAGACTGTATCAGAATTTTCAAAAACTCTAAGACTTCATAAGCTTTCCCCATTTTCTCCAATTCAAGAGTGCTAAGAAAAGTGCAGAATAATGACAACAATTTTAAGCACTTGAATTCTCTAGAAAGAAATACGTAGACACTTGCAGCAGGGTCGATATAAAACAATCTTGTCCCCTTTGAAATAATTCCCTTCCTCCTTAATTTAATGGCTTCATATTTCGATTATTTGAAGGAAATTGAAAGCACTTCAAGTTAGCACATGCTGGAATTTATACCTGTGCTTGTCCTTTATTGTATTGCGATGCCGAAAACAAGTAGCAACTTTAAATTGAATTGGAGCAACTTCATTAATATGCCAACAGTGCACTGTCCCAACTTCCCTCAAACAAATGAAGTCCTCATTATTTAAGCTTATCTATCGAGCAAACAACTAATGTGGATGCCTCCATAAGGCACAAATAAATCCTCAAGCACCAGCTTCAATGTGCCTTCCACCATTGACCAAAGCTAAGAACAAGTTTTGAATTGAGTCAAAGGTGTATATCAAGCTTTACCTTCTGTGTCAGATCACTGAAGCATATCGCATGTCTCAACTTATTTGCGCAATGGTGTTAGACGTTTTAGCACAGCGCTAGGAGCAGCTACCTTGTAAAGGGAATGAGACGGGTGTCCTTTTCCCTTAACATTTTCTTTGCCATCGCTGGATTCATATTGGCTTTGTGGGCAAATTATTTACAGTCCAGTGCTTCAGATTCCTTGGAGTTACTGTCCAAGATTGTCCAGAGTATTACAGTACTGGCAGCCATGACTATATTGTTTCTGTACAATATAGCAACCAACATTGTCTTCTACATGTATTGCAAGGCTCATCATAATGAGCTTCTCGGGGCAATTATGGAGGAGTTTGCCCATGATTATATCATTTTACCATTTCATGATCAGAAATTTCTCTATGTCGTCTCTATGGTCGAACCATGATTATATCATTTTACCATTTCATGATCAGAAATTTCTTTGTATCGTCTCTACGGCTGAATCATGATTACATCTTGATTCGGGATTTGGTTCCCATAATGAATAGTTGTGTTTTTCTTGTCCCTTCTAGAATACTCAATGAAAAATCCCTATGCGTTATTGGGAATGGAGCTGTTGTGCATCTTCCAGGACTATTTGAAGAGATAGACGGGCTTGAGTCTAATCGATTTTCTTGCCAAATAACCAACACTCCATCAACTTCCAGCAAGAGAACATTCCACTATGATGTTACCATACCTTTTAATGGGATTCTGTCCAACGCATATACTACCAGGATGCACATGAGCCATGCACTGCAATCAACAGATTTTAACACTTCGATCCCATGACTTAATTAATGCACATAGAAGTCACACCACTGAGGTCGAAATAGGTAGAAAGGAGCAGCGATGTTGATTGTAATTGCACTGAACCAAATAAGTTATTACATGTTGATCGAATGAGCCTTTAACGTTGTTCCAGACCTTGAGTCAACAATTCTAAGAGTGCACGTTCATGAAATCCGCACTGGAATTCAATCGCTTCACCTTCTGAAACCACGACGGCCGAGTGATTGACCTCTCATCTTCCGAGTCAATTTATAGATGGTGATATTTGGCAGTGCATGCATGCAGGGAATACTGTGACACTCCTAAATAGTTATAGGAAGTAGAAGAATGTCGTCATTCAAGATAGTGAAATGGAATATCAATCCTTAGCGTCCCCAACTGATGAACAAACCGAAATAATATTTAAGGAATTGTTTAAAAGGCTTCATCGATCCATCCACCAGTTGCAAAGGATTATCATCATCTTCGAATTGTGATACAAGAAGCCCATACAACATTGGTGTCTTGTTCAATCACAATCACGATCTTGGGCTTCAAAACCAGGGCGAGACTCCACACGTAGATCGATATCTGCATTGTACGCTGGTCCTTATCTTATTCAACGAAACAAAAACATGATCCACGGATTGATACGCCTCTACACACTGATACGCCTCCACACACTAAGATGTTGATATACATATGCCCACCTGCGCACCAACTCGCAGTGACAACTATACTCTGGCCGCTCCTTCCAATCACGACAAGGGGAATAGAAACTTAAATTCAACACGGAGCTTCAACTACGTGACTTTGATAATATTCCTATGGCTTCAACCTCCATGAGTCCTGCGCCTGTGGAGCAGTTGCCTCAAATGACCAGCGACATAGCCATTGTGCAGCGGTTGCGAGACAGAGTATTGCAAAACATAGCCGCAATTATGGAGTCATTGCAAGACATAGTCGCGCCTCTGCAGTAATAGTTGTGAGATAGAGACACACATGTTGAGTGGTTTGAGCAACAAAGAAATCAGTGAGGCTTCCACATGTGTGTGATTATGGTCAAGCAACCATTTCAATTTCAATGGAAGAACATTACAGTCAGCATTACAGTCGGTGAGACTTCAATGCATTTCTTTGGATGGACTTGGAATTAACGCACAACTAAAATACAGAGGTAACGTTTGAATGAGTAATATAGAAAGGGCGCACAACTTCTATTGGTTTGCAAGAGCTGAGAAAATGACATTTACATGGCAGAGATCATAGCTAGAATTTAGCTGAGAAAACATTCATGAAATGCAGAACTGACATGCACAGAGAGGTCACAAAACAAGTGGCTCAAAATGAAGCAGGGCAGGAATACGCCTGTAGCTCTGATACCATGTTAAACACACACATGGCAGAGACAAAATAGGAAAGATAAACATGAGATTACATTTATTATTGACAATGATATACATTTATAGTACATCCGTGTGACAATTGGATTCCACATCCCAAGGTCTCTTGGACTCTCATGGCTATTCACATTCTACACCAACCCATAGAGGATTAGGTGTCCAACACAATTCAATTAGGATGCCTCCTTATCAAGCTCTATATGGGAGGCCATGTAGGACACCATTGAGTCGACGAAAGGATGGAAGACACAGTAATAGTCACTATAGGATTGTTTCAAAAAAATAGAGGAATAGGTAAGATAGATTTAACGAAGTTTAAAGGAAGCACAAGATAGGAAAAAGAGTTAGGTTGATTTACATAGTACCGATCGAAATTTTAAAGAGGGGGACTGAGTTTTTATTTTTATTTTTTTAGTTATTCCTAACACTATTCAGTTTGAGAAAGGTATGAAGTTACCACCTTTATAGGACCTTTTAGAATCAAAGAGAAAATTGGACCAGTGTCCTATTGTCTTGTACTACCACCCCCCTGCATAAAACTCATGATGTTTTTATGTATCTATCCTATAACATTATGTTTATGATGAATCCCACAAACTCGACTGGAGGGAAGTATAGGTCTCAGATGTGGGAACCATAATGATCAAACCAATATGCATATTATACCATAGGGTTTGATAGCTCAGGCATCACTTGGTGGACCAAGTTAAGATACAATGGGACAAGTCTAACCCAAGATCTGCTACCCGAGAGGATGCAAAGACTATATGTCGCAATTACCCCTCACTTTTGACCATTTATGATGTCTATTTTGACTTAGATAGCTACCTATGCTAAGGCTCTATTGCAGTTCCATGTTATTTATTTATGAACGCTATGTAATATTGATGCATTTAGTTGGATAAGTGAAACTACTTATGTAAATCATTAGATGGATTAGGTATTGATGATTGAAATGTTCGATGTATGACCTAATGTATGACTTACTTGGTTATGATTTATCTAGTGCATGACTTATCAGAGTCATTGTTGTTTCATGTATGGCTTAAGTGGATATGATTTATCTAATGAATGACTTAGTAAAATTGTGATTTATCTAATGTAAGATCTATTTCCAATATGAATTACAAAATTAATACGTGGATACTAGACTTAATAATATGTTGTTTAAGATCACATATCTATATATATTTTTTTGTTATATATATGCATGGATGAGACCTAACCTGCAGACTGGAAAAAACTATATGATAACCAAGATCTACTCTTCCATTAGGGAAGGTTGAGATATCCAATGAGGAAAGATATGATGTACACTGTTCTATTACATTTGGTATCTACTTGATATGCACTCTTATGACATGGGTAAAATGTAAATGATAGGTGGCAAGACTACCTGACTAGATTATTCGATGACGAGTAGCCAACCAGCATTGTAGTGTGGTCCATATTAAGGTGTTGACCCTAGTTGTAAGGAGGGGTGGAGGTATTTCCCACCATGTAACCTCCAAACCTAGAATCGTGGGAGGGCAGTGATGGGCACGATCCCCTAGACGTGTGATGACAATTTCCAATTGCCTGCTAGGGAAGTTAGGTCGATATAGTCGACGCTTCCGCCATATTGGTTTTATCAGTGGTTAGATTGGTATAGCCGATGCCGCAGTATATAACAGCAGAGGATGGATAGGGTGGGAACGAAAGTAGGTTAGGAAGGATAGGGGGATATATATTAGTTGGAGACTCTTGATAGGAAGTGGTATCATTGCTTGACTTATTAAATTTTACTACTATAACTCTCTCTCTATTTTGTTATACCTTATTGTCCAACTGCTTTCGAACTCCTTCTATCTTTTCACTCTAACATCACGACGAAGTTTTCTGAAGGAGGGGTGTATGTAATGCCCCACTTAATCTTATCATGCAAATTTTATTAGTGTTTAAATTACCTGAAAATATTGACTTATAATTATCAAGAAATATTGGTAAATACCTACATTTGGGAAACTGTAATTTTTATATACTGATATAAAATTTATTATTGTTACTATTCAATTCCCAACTTGTCTTCTCAAATTTAATCTTGGATAGGATATTGTCTCCTTCCATTATTTCAAATTAAATATCCATATCCCCAAAATGTCCTCTCAAATCTACTTGGGAGAAGATATGGTCTTCCCCAATTAATCTCCAAATTTAATATCCATATCTTATCCCCAAAATGTCCTCTCAAATTTACTTGGGAGAAGATATGGTCTTCCCCAATTAATTTCCAAATTAAATATCCATATCTTATCCCCAAAATGTCCTCTCAAATTTACTTGGGAGAAGATATGGTAAGAAAAGTCAAATGAAAGGATGAGGGGGTAGTCATGACATTAATGAGAGGTGGTTGAGGTGGATGGGAGGAAGAGGCATAAAAGGGGAAGGATGATGAGAGGAGAGGGGGATCCTTGGTCTTGGTCTTGGTTTTGGTTTTGGTTGTGGTTTTGAGGATTTTGTTTTGGGAGGAAGGTGGAGAAAAGAAAAGGGAGAGAAAAAGAGTGTTTGTTTAACTTGGACACATTACATCTGGTTGGGCTTGGGCTTGGAGGGCTAGGGAACCTGTGGAGGTTCCCTGGGCTAGGAAATACTTCCTAGTCTGCTAGGAGGCAAATCCAATCGGGCAGTCAAGAGGAGCATCCCAACGGAGTCAAGAGCTCAGAAGCATCTCAACTAAGCTATTGGAACATGTATTCCTCCGTTTATTGATTACTTATGTAAATGGTTGCAATGAAATGCCTAATTTAATTTGTGGTAAATAAATTTTATTGGTATATTATCATCAAATAAATGTTTAGATATAAATAAGTTACTTCCCATTTGATTGTGTTTAAAATCAAAGAAATTTAGTTTTTAGTTAGAGGACCTTAGGAGGGAGCCTCACAGACAGGTCCTCTGCGGAAAGGACATTGTTTTCTTGTTTTGTGGTGTTGTGTGTAGGGTATTATTTTATTACAGGTGGAAAGAGACATTCAAGTGCAAGCATGCTTCCTCTGCATCAGACCCAAGAGACTTCACTTATCTACGAGGATAATGGGTTTCAACTTATGATTTGCATCTTATCATGTGCAAGTGTTGAATGTATTTGTTTGTATCATGATCACATACAAATCTAAGAAGATCATTCTCTGCCCTATTGGGTTGAAAGTAATCAACTTTCTCTATGAAATTTTCTTGTAACAAGAATTATATTATTATCTTTACTTTTACAAATGAGTTTTTTTTCTTCAAAACATCCTAGGATCCAATTTAGAAAGGTGTCATATATATATATATATATATATATATATATATATATATATATGAATATATGAGACACATTTTCGTCCTAGACCCTAAACCTAATAATTATAAATAATTAAATTAAATTCTAGAAATCATATTTCAAAATAAACATGCTTATGAGTATAATAGATTCCTCTACTAATTGATCATTTAAAAAATAAAATACAATTCAAAATCCAATTAATATGACATCATTTGATAGTAAAATACACTATACTAAACTTTATGTATAAGAATAATTCAATATTGTGAAGAAACTCACCCGTAGAACATATGAAGAGATTTCCAAATATTTACAAATAATTGAAAATTCTGAAGAAACTAGCCAGCATAGAATGATAGTTACCCAAATTGAATTTTAGATTCACATTCACTTCAATGTGAAAAAAAAAAACAACTCTTTAAAATTCAATACAAAAAATAATGAAAATATACATCTTACAAATACCTATTTTTTCAAAATTTCAAAATATTAAAATGAACAATCATTATAGTCAAAACCTCAAACAAATGTCATGAAATCTCCCTTTCACAAAAATACTGGTATGTATTTATCTCCAACATTATCTTCTAATGTCTAAGATGTCAAAAAATGGTCATATTTAAGATGTTCCAAAAGTAATGATGGACAACATGCATTAGATTTATCAATATTGAAGATTGAAAAAATATGTATAAGATAAGATAATTATATTTATGTCCAACTAATGACCACAAAGTAGGTCAAAGGGATTGTTGAGTACAATGATGTCCATAAAGTGCGAGAGAACCAGAAGGTCTCCTATAAAAAAATACAATGCATGAATATAAAAGGTACAATGCAAGAACATAAAAGATATAATGTATGGAATGCTCTGACGGAGAAGATCTAGGGGCTAATGGGTCTGAGGATCAGACCCATCTCTCCTAACATCCGAGGCTCACTGAAGAACACTGAAAAAAATTCCACAAAGTTTGTTGGCTTGATGAAGGGGTAGTGGGAGGTGCGGGCTGTCCACTAACTCGTTGTTTAAGGGAGTTTGCACACTGTTGAGGTCTGGAGGACCTAGTCCATCTCCTAGGGGACAGATCTGAGACGATTTCGCTGCTAAGGTCTCATGTGGTGGGGTGAGGTCCCACGGATCCTCCTCACTAGTCTAGAATTTAGATATGAAACGATATCAATCATTCTCTAATAATATAAATAATAAAAACTCAAAACTAAAGTTAATATAAAAATAAAATATTGGATATTGGAGTTCTAAAAGATAAAATATTAGATACTGGAGTTCAATATTAAAAATAAGTAATCTCCATATACAAAAATATATATATATTGTAATCATTAAATGAATATATAAACTTGGAAATATAAAAGCATCCTCACCTAAAAAGAAGGCATACATTAACAAGGATTTCAAGTAGCCCTGGGTTAATAAATAAACGCTTGAACATCCACAAATGGATTGAGACTCGAATACACGCAAGTATGATGTTATTAAATCTCAAATTTAAATTTCGGTAGGAAGATTTGATAAGAGAGTTAGCAGCTTTTTCAGCAGAATTAAAGCTTCTCTTAACTAATCCCTATCTAATCCAATTTTTTTCTAACAATAATGAAAACTGAAATTACTATAAACAAACTAATATTTTTTTAATGATAAACAATAAAAAATGAATTGAATTCCCCACCAGTGATCATGGTTTTGTAGTACGCTGCAACGTGGTGATGGCTATCCTCCAAAGAATTCTCAAGATAGAGGAAATGTGTTTCAATTTATTTTTTTGTTTTATTAATACAAAATTTACCCGTTTTGCAAAAGCATGAGTCAATAGTGTGAAGAAATTCAGCCCATAGAAGATATGAAGAGATTTCCAATTATATGGATCACATGTTGTTGTTTACATTTCATCATAGTGTCGAATTTTTTATTTCTTATTTTTTAAAGCAATAATTTGGTGAAATTTAACTTTCAATTTTAAGAATAGTTTAAATTCCCACATTAAACAAATGAAAAATAGATTTTAACCTTTCTCCAAAAAATTATACTCTATTATCAAATAAACCACGGAAAATAAAACCAATTTTTTTGGCAATTTAACAAGCCATTTACGTGGAATTTTTTATTTCTTATATTTTAAGCAATAATTTGGTCAAATTTAACTTTCAATTTATTTGATGGCATCTCTACCATTCATGGTCATCCCCTGCTTGAGAAACATCTGGACAACAATAGATGCTTGAGGCATAGCAAAATATAGTAGAATCATATATTGCCCCATGAACAAACTAATCTCAAAAACTAAAATTTCATATAAGAAATTTTACACAAACACTAAACACGTCCACACAAACTCTAAACATTTCTACACAAAGTCATAATAAAAAAAAATACATTTATTTCATTTTTCTGGGTTCTCTTTCCGAGGGAGTTAAGCCCATACAGATTCTGATACCAATATAAAAATTTGAGAAACAAACATAGGATACAGATAATTCTCAAAACTATTTGTTTATTACCTTCAAAGCCAAATTACAAGTCACATAAATAGTGTTCATAAGATGAAGCCATGGAAGTCGTCTATAATGTCATTGATCCTGACACAGCTAAGTTAGTAGAAGTATGTCTAAAATCAACTTTCTTCAATTTCAAAGATTATATTTATGAGCAAACGTGCGGTACGGCTTTGGGATCCCCTTTGTCTCCCATCATTTCCAATCTGTTCATGGAACATTTTGAAGCTAAAACCATTGAGTCTTCCCCTTTGAAATCTAAGCTTTGGAAAATATTTTTCGATGACACTTATGTCATTTGGCCTCATGGAAAAGAAAAATTAGACGTTTTCCTAGAGCACCTTAACAATCAATCTAATTCTATGAAGTTTACAATGGAAGTAGAAGAGAATGTCAGTCTTCCCTTTCTTGACATCCTAATTAAGAGAAACCAAGATGGCTCCATATCTCACCAGGTCTATCGTAAGAAAACCCACACAGAACATTACCTTCATGCCAACTCTCACCATCATCCTGCTCAGAAACTGGGGGTTCTCAACACTCTAGCAACCAGGGTGGTGCGCATTTCATATCATGATCATTTTGATCAAGAGAAGAACCACCTCATGGATGTTTTTGAAAAGAATGGATATAGAAGACACCAAGGAATCAAAGCTTTCAAGAAGGCAGAGAATCCTAGAAACAAACAACCATTGGATGATTGTGCTGGTAAGGTTCACCTTCCCTACATACTGGGCACCACTGATAATATTTCTTACATTTTAAAGAAAAACAATATAAAAACCACCTTCAAACCCATGAATACCATTAGCAGATGTTTGAAATCAATAAAAGATCCCATTGATCCTAAATACCACAAAGGCGTTTATTTGGTTCCTTGTTCTTGTGGCAAAGCCTACATTGGTGAGACCGGTCGATCTATATCAACTAGGATTCAAGAGCATGCCGCTGACATTAAACATAACCGATCCAAAACCTTAGCCCTCGTCAAGCACTCTAGTAAAACCAATCATCACATCTATATAGAAAATTGTTCTATTGTAGCCAAAATTGATCATTATCACCATAAAAAATTTAGAGAAGCTATCGAAATAGGAAAACACCCAAACAAGCTTAACGCGATGAGGGTTGGAAAATTAGTGATAATTGGATTCCAACTCTAACTACGGATTCCACCTTCTCCTAGCTACCCTATTCTCTTGATTTGGCTTCCCTAGTCTACCTTATAGTATACAAAATAATAATAATGAATAATAATAATTTTAAAGTAGTTCATTGAGAACAATAATCAAGAAGGAACTAATTTAATCTTTAAATTCATCTTTCAACTAAAACTCTATAAATTAATAATTAACAAAGATATAATTGTTTACAAACATGAAAACTTAGGAACAACATTAACATAATATTTAATAATTATTAATAAGAATATTGATAAGAAAATTATATATTTTTCATAAATTCTAAAATAATTAAAATTAATAATTTGATTGAAAACAATAATAAAAAATGAATTAATTTTTATTTCAACTTTAAATTCATTTTTAACTAAAACTCCATAAATTATTAATTAACAATTAATAATTAACAAAGATATAATAATTTACAAACATAAAGACTTAGGAACATCATTAACATAATACTTAATAATTATATATAAGAAAATTATATACTTTCATGCTAACATAATTAATATTAATAATTTGAAAATCAATTAATAATGCATAATAAATTTAGTTAATTTATAAGTATCAATAAAGGTTAAGTTTTATTCATTACTTATTCTCGATCAAACAAACATCTCGAATACTTTGAAATTGATAAAAAAACAATAATTAATTAGTAATGATATAAGATTTGGTTAGTTTAGGATCATTATCTAATATTATGTTTCAATTATCAATTAATTTTAAAAAAATACAAAATAAAAACTAAAAATATATAATTATTAAAATAATTTAAATATTATAAGAAATTTAAAATATAATTGTCAAAATAATTAAATATTATAAGAAATCTAAAAAACTGAAAACCATTAACTAATTAATAATCTGAATCATATCATTATTAAACTTGTGGGCTCCTTTCAATCATTTCTCAACTCTTTCCTTTATTTATTGATCCCTTGAGGTTATGACTTATTCACTCTTCTGATCTTGATGATCATAATGATAAACCACAGTGGTTGGTTCAAAATATCAATTCCAAGAAAACATGAATGCAATGACTCGAGAAAATATCACTATACCAAATGTGATAGCAAAAGCCTCAAATCTATAACCAACAAAAAGTTACAGCTGTTATCTCTTTGTATCATTGAAAACATATTTCGTTATTCCAACCAACATTAACTTGTTCCATAGTACATCCCCGGATCGACGACTGGCCTGAGCTGTTGAAATCGTAATAGACAGTATCATTACATTTCCAGAGCTGCCCTCCAGTGGAGTCGAATGCATCCTGAAATGATATATGACAGCGGTACATATTCTGAGAGCGGTATCTGAATATTATTATAGAGACGATAAAAAAAAATTGCAGTTCTTTCCCTTGGCAATAAGGAACATGTGAGTGTGAAACCTTAGAATTGTGTACTCTGTCCATGAATCTCGATAACTGGACTTGAATTCTGCACACACTTGATCTGAAACCTTGGGTGACCTCATCCACAGTTTCCTACACCGAAAGGGATACGTTATATTCATAGTCCCACATTTACTAGTATTTTCGCAATACTGGTATTGCGTGTCACTGGTATTGCGTGTCCAAACTATTCGGGAATCTGACCGAGTCCATGTCCGTCGGATTCCTCAAATATTCAGAGAATCTGCAATCACTTAATCTCACCGCGAATAGAGTGGCCCAGCAGGCAGTAAGGATAACGAAGACGAGGTGCACAGATATGGAAGGCGATGAACATGTCAGAATGAGAGGAAATGATAGGTATCGATAGGGTTTGGCCCTGGGATGACAAAAACTAACCCTGAATCCTAACAGCAGGATTGGGCAATACAGTTTTTGCAAAAATACTGATTATAACCTTGAAACTTTTTTTATCATATCTACAAACAGAGGGATCGTATGCGAAGGAGAGAAGATTATGAACGTCATAAAAGTTTTGAAACTGAGTACCGGGATTTTTCAGTTGAAATAACTACGCATTGAAGAATAGGAAAGTGTTTTGATGAATGCTCTTGATCGTTATATTTTTAGCTGAACTTTACGAGCCAATGTGGCATGTTGTCCATGACTCGTCCAAGAGTTACGTCAAAGTTCGCATAGGTCTCCTATGACTTAATAGTGATGATGCATATCTTTCTCCTAAGTTGTAAACCTTGATTGGTTATTACGCAAATTGAGGATTACACATTTTCCTTAATCTCTCGTCTATACATTCTTTTCTTATTTACTTCGTTATGTATATACATTATTTTTATTTACTTCGGATGAATGAAAAATTTATCCATGATTAGCCATCTTTTTTATTTCAAAAAATCGATCATTACTTAAATTTATGAACCATGTATTACAATCATTTGTTTTTGTTTTTTTGGTTACATTTAAAATAAATAACATTAGATTTCGACATCTTTATTTATCTTTGCCTTTTTATGAATGAAGTTTATTTATTGTCTCAAAACATATTACAATAGTTACATGTACCATTATTTTTCATGATAATAATTGTTTTTGATAAAATGTCACTTTGATACACTTTCATCTGAGGTTTTTTTCTTTTGTTTTTTTACTAATGGCTTTCTTTTATATGGTTGATTATTTTTATTTATCTTTGCTTTTCTATCAACAAAGTTTATTTATTGTCTCAAAACATATTACAATAGTTACATGTACCATTCTTTTTCATACTAATAGTTGTTTTTGATAAAATGTCACTTTGATACACTTTCATGTGAGGTTTTTTTCTTTTGTTTTTTTACTAATGGATTTCTTTTATATGGTTGATTGACCTTATCCATTAAGGTTTAGTTTGATTTTGAACTATGTTGTCAACACTCTTCCTCATTTCCTCCTCTTTCATAAGAATCCCTATTGAGTCATCTAACAAAGATGTTTTCTATCTCACTCCAAGACCGATGGAAATACTTGATATCTGTGCAATATATTATTTAATGTTATAGTACGTATAAGATCATGGTTGTATACTTCATCACCCATATTACCCAGCTTATCTTTTAAATCTTTAATTCTAGATGTATAATCATTAATGTTTTCATTTTGTTCCATTTTAATTGAAAGAACCTTGCTCTTAGAAAATATCACTCAAATTGTATTTACTATTTCATACCAACCTTTTAATGCTTTCAATGTCTCACTTGATGTCATGCATTTTCTTATATGAAGAATGATATGTATTTCACAAACAATTTCGAGAGAACCTTTTCCTTGGTTTCTCTTTTCTCCCAATATTGAATCAAGGCCATAGGAGTGGTTGGATTAGCTTCAACTCCCTTCACAATTACCCATGCACTATATCCTTCCAACAAAGTTTATATCTTCAAATTTCATTTTATATAATTTAATTTATATAACTTATTTTCTTCATTTAGATAGTAATTTTTTAGATTTGATATGGCTAAGAGCAAAATAAACAAGATGAATTTGTCTACAATAGTAATTTTACTAGCATACATCAATTTTCACAATGTTGTTACAAACACACAATTCAAGATAGTTAATGCACAACACATATGAATGCACAACAATTTGTTCTTGATGCAACTCCAAACACTAATCTACAAACACCCCACTATGTGCATAAATTCAAAGCAAAGCAATAAACAATAATTCATAAACTCATAACCCCACAAGGGGAAATTATTATTAATTCATCAATCCTTAATTCCACCACTCTTGTAGAAATGGTTACTTATATAACTATGGATTACCATTATCAAAATTATATATTCTCTTCAAACCAAATGCATAAATATATCCATAACGCTCTCCATAATATCTCCTAAAATTTATCCCTAAATATTTCCATGGATCTCTCAAGAGATATTAATCTCTAACATCTCTCATTCCTAAGTGGATTTTCTAGAATAATCTAGCACACTAACATTTATTCATTAATTATTGCAGGTAAGAATTATTCCTTCCTGCCATCTCCTTAATGACCATTCTTCCTTAAACTGGTCCCTTCTCCATTGTTTCCTTTGTCATTCTTAGTCTTTATTGCACTCTATTTTTGTCTATGATCTTTGGTCTTCTCAATATTCTCTGCATTCCATTATGTACCTGCAAACATAAACATAAGTTGAATTCTATATAAAAAATTCATCATCCACCATAATACATGGGTCACTATTGTTCCTAATATACATTGTTCCTAATATACATTGTTGATCTAGTGAAAAGCATGCATTGTTCCTAGTATACAAACATAAAGTAATCATATGACAAACATAGATAAAGATGCAAAGAGACATGGTAATGGAGAACCAAAATAAGAGCACATATATATCTCTATTATATGTCGAACTAGAACTCTTATATTGTTATGCAAACAAGCATCTCTCTCTCTCTCTCTCTCTCTCTCTCTCTCTCTCTCTCATATATATATATATATATATATATATATATATATATATATATATATATATATATATATATATATATATATATATTCGGGGAAGCTATGCTAGCCTAATTATCCAAACAAACATGTTTCTTAGTGTGTCATCTTCCCCACCCTCAAATCCTTCTTCGTCCCCAAGAAGGGGAGAGTTGTAGTGTAACAAAAAAAGAAATTTTTTACATTCATATCATTGGTTCTCTAAAGTAAAATCCTAAGTACAATCATTACAATAAAATAAGACTATGATAAAACAATTGGAGGGACATTGCCCTGTGCTTCTGTTGCTGCAGTTAGAACCTCTGAAGTTGGTTGTGTCGAATTGTTCACCGCTTGGTCAACTTCCTCTTCATGAGATTGTTGTTCTGAAGTTGCAACATATATTGAAAAACTGGGTCCATAAAACTCATGGGTAGGTCATGGTGGGTGTGGTGACATTGATCATGCTAGTGGCAACAAATTCGTGCTCAGAAATATAGTATGATGAATTACTGGGGCAAGAATATTTTGGTGCTCATTGAAGATCGAGCATTCTCATACTGCCACTCTAGCTTTAACACTGGAATCTATGAGATCAGATAAGTATTGAACATCTTCTTGTTCTACTAGTTGTCTGACAACAAAGAGATGATCCTCAATCTTGGTTGATGTTGGAATATGTAGTTTTTATGTTGTTTAGCTTTGACATGCTATCCAAGTCTCCCTTTCTTGTTCCTGTTGTTGTTGGAGCACGTTGGTATCCTTCTCCCCTTTCTGCATTTTTTTCTTGGCAACCTTAACAGATTGCTCTATAAACTTAAAAAGTTGTTTATCACTAGTGAGTTTGGTGTCGACGTATTTGGTAGTATTGATGACATGCTTCTTTTTGTCCTTGGTTGTTGGAGTGGTTGTGGTAGCAAAATCTACAATCGTGTTTGAAGTTGGAACATGCTTGATACTTGGTGGATTATTCACAGATGTCATATTGGTAATAAACACCTCCATTGGTTTTTCTTGTTGGTGCTCAATCAACACACTCATTGTTTGATGATTATAATCTTTGATAGGTTCATCTGAAAAAGTTCATTCACATGAGTTGCCTTTTGAATTGGCCTCTAAATTATTATGGATGTCTGTCTAATTTAGCTCTGACAGATGTTCATCTGACTAATTTAGCTCTGACTGGGTTTTGTTCGACTGGGTTTTGTCCGACTAAGTATGCTCTGATTGATTTTGGCCCAACTGGTCCTGTTCCAACTGATTTTTCTTAGAATTCTCCTTGTCTGTTTGATCTTTCTCAACCTGATCATATTTCTCTTCTTCGAACGGTTCATTCTCAGACTGCTCATGGTTCGACTGATGGTGCTCTTCTGAAATACGAGTCGAAGAGTGGATATGAGTATCTTTTGTCAAATCAATCTCAGTTATTGTAGTATTCTGGCTCGACTGATTGTAATAATGGACTGCAGTGCCATTGTGTTGACGTTGTTGAGAGGAAAAGCTTGCATTACACTTTCTTTCAAAAACATCATCGACGTTGTTTTTAATTTTGTCGATGAAAACACCCTTGGCGCTATGTCTGGCATCCCATGTTTCACTCTTAATGGAAGAAGTTCTAGGTTTTTGAGTCTTTGTGGTTTCTTTTTCTTCCAACTATAGTTGCTTGATAACTTCTTCTAGTTTTTGCTACTTTTCAGGATCATCCAACCGGATTTCTCTCAACACTTTCTGCCATTGAGATGATTTGATTTTGTATGGGGTGGTCTTAGGAATAACAAATTCTTTGCAAGTAGACTTATGTGAAGAGTCAATGAAGGGGACTCATAGGTCAACTCTAAAGGGTTGCAGATATAAGGCAGCCTGAATTTCTTCTTCGAGTTCAACGTCTTTCAAAGGGGTAATGATGTCGTGGGATGGGTTGAAAACTGCAGGTGGAATGACATAATTGGTGTTGGATTGTTGACACATTTCATCAAATATTTGGTCAATAGATGGTTGGTAGGGGAGTTCTTGAGGTTTGACTTCAGTAGAGTTGTTATACAAGATGTAGGTATTGTCTAAGCATAACTAAATATGGGAGAAGGCGAGAAGGGCCCAACAGATATGTTGCGGGACTCTCCATTTGTTAGAAATGTATTGATATTCAATATGAAATTCCTAAAAATCTCATTAGGGATTAATGACTGGGGTTTCCCCAACCAACTATTGGAAAAAAATATGAAATTATTCATGAGGGGTGTATATTTTTAGTGAAGTTTGCCTCCCCAATGGGTGGGCTAGACTTCATTGGTATCCAAATCAATAAGGAAGGAAAGTGAATGGACTTATCAGTGTTTTGGAAGTCCGAATAGTTGGCTTTGACAAGGTCAGCTACATGATCTGCCTAGCTGTATTCATGACTAGACTTCGTTATTTCACTGATAGCTTCCAGCATTGTAATTTTAACATCTGAGGCTCGATTAACTAAGGTGAGGCATAGGGAGACAATTGTGAAAATCCATCTGAACAAGGGGTCCTGAACTTGACTAATAACCATATTTCGTGAATTTTTCCCTGATGCACCTCCAACAAGCTTCGTGAGCCACTTACTGACATCGACCGTAGTTAGCATCTTGCTTCCTTTATAGTGTAACCCAACTAGTAGGTGAATGGTGGTACCCGAGATGGATTGTGGCTAACCCATCCAGAGATTTTCGTTTTGATACCTACTTACTAGGTATTTGCCGACCTCTTCTTTCATCCTGTGCAGTTATGCTACTAACGGGACGCCAAGAATGTCACAAATTCTAGCTTTTTCTAAGAAATCAGTCTGTTCATTCCATTTATCTCCCACCTTGGCCCATTTAAGATTATATTCAAAATGATTTTCCCATGCAGATCCATCAACATTCGTCTATTTAATATTCTGCATGCATATTTCCAATTTTGTTTTCCTAACGAGATTGAATCCTTCCTTAGTTCAGGGCTCGACTGTAACCTCATCTTCGTGAAACCTACTTTTTCACTTTTCCTTAGAGAAATTGTTTCATAATTATTTTGTTTGGATACAATCAAGAAGTTCATAGCCATAAATTATAGGGATTAGTATATAAGCGATATTGTCCAAGTCGCAAAGGGTGTCAATTGCAATTTCAGGCAAGATTTTCAATAATCCGCGACACTCTTTATTTTTTATAGTAGTGGCATTGAATGTGCCATCATTATCACTCAATTGTTTCACTTCAAATTGTCTCTTCGATTTATGATTAACTCTTTGATCGTCACCATACACATGCATGATTTCTACTCACCACCTTTCCCGTGAAGTGGGTAGTAATTGTGAAATATTTTGAAATGACCTTTGCATATCATTTGACAGTAATGGTATCTGTGGAATGTGTGGAGTGTCAAAAAGGGACGACGGTACTTGAGTACTATGGCTTATGGGCCCCTCTTTTTGTATTGTGTGATTTATTCTATCAGAGTCATATGTCGGGTGGTTATGTGCGATGATTTTTCTCAAACTACTCCCAGTTGAATAGTCGTCGTCTCTTTCCTAGTTTTCTAGACTATCAAATCGTACTTTACATGTCTTATCTTCTAGATGTTGCTTTCATGAACGAAGTCGTTTCCTTCCATTGTTTTCTATTTGTCATTCATCTTTATATTGATATCGTTCCTGACCTTGTTTTTCTCTTCAAATATTGTGAAGGTCGGGCTCCCGCTCCATATCGTTATTTAGGCTAGTTACCTACTACATTCTTGCAATTGTTTTTGTTGGGGAACCTCCTGTTATGTTGGTTATATCTGTAACTACTTTTTAATTAATTTTATTAATTTAATTTTAATATACATAAATGAAAATAATTTAGTAACTTGATAATTTTAATAAGCTTTTTTATTTTTAGAAATTTAGTATTTCACATATTAGTCGGTTAGCCTTCTTCATCAACAATATTATGGCCAACTTATGCTGAATATTACTATGAAATATATCTTTTAAGTTGGGCACCATTAACAAGTGATTTGAAAAGGTGCCCTTGTAAAGTATTTAGTTGTATACCTCTAGACGGTCGGACGTCTTTGATAACGAATGGTCCTAGCCATGCAATCTAGAGTTTCTTTGGTTTTCCTTTTACTTTACTATCATATAGTAGGACTAAATTACCAACTTGAAAATGTTTATTTTGTAGGTTCCTATCGTGCCATGTTTTTTTTCCTCTTTATTGATTTTTTGATGGTAAAGGGCGTAAAGTCAATCTTCCTCTAGTTTGTGAAAATTTTTGAGTCGTTGTGGTTGTAACTTTGCATTATATTTTAATATAGTCAATACGCTTTGTTTGTTTGCTGAAAAATAGAATGGTATGACTACTTCCTATCCATAAAAATATTTAAATGGCGTTTCTCCTACTTATTTCTTACATGTTGTCCGACAAGCCCACAAAATCATTGGAACTTTATCATCCCAGCCATCTTGTTCGACATTACAAATTTTGATTAAGCCTTTATGCAACGTTTTGTTGAATGACTCGATGACACCATTGGCTTGTGGATGACATGCAGTAGTCTTAAAGTGTTCAATCATAAAATTAGTTGTTAATACTTAGATTGTACCATTTACAAAGTGTGTTCCTTATTGTTGATAAGAACCTAGGGGCAGTTGCGTCGTGTTAATATGTTTTCATATATAAATTTTGTTTCTACTTCTTTAGTGTAGGCTCTAACTGGTTCAACTTCTGCCCACTTTGTTAGATATTTGACTGCAGTTATTATATATTTCACTCCCATCCTCTTACCTCGTTTGGGAAATGGGCCGACAAAATCAATTGCCCATATCTCAAATGGTAGTGAAGGGATAACTGAGTGCAGTAGCATTTGGTGTTTTAGTAGAGGACGCCCTATTCTTTGAAATATATCGCATTTTTGTACATATTTTTGACAATCACGGAATAGTGTTGGCCACCAGAGTCCTAAATACATTATCTTTCATGCAATTGTTTCTCCTTGATAGTGTCCTCTAGCTCCCCCTTTATGTAAATTGACAATGATTGCTTCTCTTTCATGTTCTAAAGCACATCTGTGAAGCACTTCACGAATTCTAAGCTTATATAATTTTCCATTTGTTAGTATGTAAGGAGCTTCCTTTATGGTGAGTGTCTTTTTCTTTTTGTCTGATAGTCCATTAGGCACTTTTCCAGTGTGTAAGAATTATGCAATTTCGGCAACTTCTGATGGGACTTCTTTAATTCTGAATAGATGTGTGTCTAGAAGGTCATCATCCATATCATACAGTTCTTCTTGAGACTCTAGATGAGATAGATGGCCTAGACCGACATTATGTTTTCTTGGTCGTAAGATAACTTCGAATTCAAATTCTTGGAATAATAATAACCATCGACATATTTTTCCTTTATGAACTAACTTTTTTACAAGGTATTTGAATGCATGGTGACCGGTGTAAAATATAAAAGAGTTTTCCAAGAGATAATGTTGAAATTTTTGTAAGGAATAAAATATTGCTAGAGATTCGTGTTCTGTCGTGGAATACTTTCGTTAAGCTTTGTTAATTTTTTTACTAGCATATGCATTTGGATGGTCTTTCAATTCCTTGATGGGTTGTGCTAAGACTGCTCCAACTCCAATGTTTGATGCATTGACATGTATGTGGAATTGTTTAGACCTGACAGGAAACTTAAGGATTGGAGCTTCAACGAATTTATTTTTAAACAACTGGAAATATCCATCACATTTTGTCGGTCACCGAAATTGTCTTGCTTTTAACCTCAATTTCACCCTAATTACACCATCTAAGCCCTCTATGTTACCCATAGAACCTAACCCTTGCACTTATTCCTGTACTCCTTCATGGCTTTTGATATTGTGGGTTATATGAACTTAATTATTATTTAAAAAGGTTAAATAATTTATTTGTCCTTGCAACTTATATATTTTCTTTCCTAACGAAGCATGATAGAGTGAAAGTATTAATCTTTATGGAAGATGATTGGTGTAATTATTGTACTATCTGACATTCCTCTACTCGTGGGACAGCTGGTAGCATTATCACAATTCACGGCCAAAGACCACTACAATTCAACAATCCGCGTGTATTCCTTATCAAAGATCAGTTGCACTCTAGATTAGGCTCGAAGCGTTGAGGAGAACACAGGATATGAAGGCTGAGGTTTCGATCAATATCCCTAATTTAGCCTCTGCTAACAGTCGAGAGCCTAAGTTATACTCTTGTTTAATTTATGTTGCGGCCATGAGTTGAATGATATATATTTAATAGGGTTTATAGGTTAGAACTGGCGACGATACTCTAGAGAATTTTTGCTTGCACTGTAACTTTTGTGTCGCCACAACTCTGGGTTGGATCCAGTAATCAACAATGTATATTTGCAGCTATTTAATTTAATATAAGGATCTATGCCAGTTGATCAATTCCTATTTCAATATTGTATGTGATGAGTTATCTAAGTATTTGATTTTCCATCTCTCGTAAAAGGGAAACGAGTTGGTTGGCTAGGGCCCATCCAAACCAACTCGTTCTCCCTATGCCTATAAGGTGTGTTATATATATATATATATATATATATATATATATATATATATATATATATATATATATATATAGGTTCAGAGTAGGAAGCATTTCATTTTTATATAGCTAACAGATCTATGCCTTCTTCATGAACTATGTGCTACTCGGATCCAAGGTTTGACAGTGTGGGTGTGTTCATCTATTTAAGGTTGTTATAGTATTTCTTTCCTTTGATGCATTGCGTGATTTCCTTTCTACAAAGGCGTGTTTCAATTTAATTGTACAAGTGTTTTTTAATCCTGCAAGTGTGTGTTGCTTCAGTAAGAATGTTTATTCCTGCAAGTTGATTTATTTCCTTTATGTAAGTGTGTTTCATTTCTGAGTACAAGTTCGCAAGTACTTTCAACAAGAAATTTTGACCTAGGTTTGATTTATTATTTACATTCCCCTGAGTCTTAATGAAACCCTGTTCACATTACGAGGATCTATAACTGTGTTTACTTCCCTGTGGGAATAGCCTAGTTGAAGACTAGCATCTATTGCGGGAATCTTTGAGCTAAAACCTCCATTTGAGAAAGGTACAGATCTGGTTTATATGGTGATAGTCATCTAAGAGAGAAGGGATGCTCTTTTCTTAGATTAGATGTTCATCCTTACATGAAGAAGATTTCTGTTGCAATATATATTTCCCTTGATTCTTGAAGTGCTTTTACTTTTAAATGAAACAATAGTTAAAGAGTCTTGTGATCATGTGTGATTCATTCCCAATTATTTCCTCTTCTCTGATTTTCTGATTTACATTTCATGCAATCATTTTGGAAGCTTAGTACAGGAATATTGGTTCCCTAGTACAGGAATATATGTCTCGGTACAAGAATCGATATCCTAGTACATGAACAGTGCACCGTGCTATAGGAACCGATAATTCTAGTAATAAGAAAAAATACTCAGTGCAAGAATATAATATACTTCTGGTACAGGAACATCGTTTTAGTACAGGAATATCATTCCAGTGCAGGAACGTTGTTGCGGTGCAGGAATGTTGATGCAGTGCAGGAATGTTGATTCAGACCAGGAAGGAAAACTTGTAATAGAGACAAATATACCTAAAAGTATAATTAATTTTTTGTCTCATGACTGCACTGATACTTAGTCTTAGATATTTTCTTTCCTTTATTTCATTGACCAAGATTGTTTATGCTGATTTGAGTTCCTTTCATTAAGTTTTTGCAAGTATTTCCTTTTGTTTATTCCAACACTAGAATTCTCTTAGTGTTATTTGTTTTTAATTCTTTTGATTCTGCAAGCGTAATTAGGAAAGATATAAGTAGATTTGGTGAAAGTTTATACCATTAGTCTTGGCATTTCCTGTGCTACGCCTCTAAGCTTATGTAGCCTCGGGTTGACAATTAAGTGTTGAAGGAGTTTGTTGAATTGCAACTCCAACACCCAACATTTTGGTGCCGTTGTCGGGGAGGCATTTAAGATTTGGTAAGAAATTCTGATTTCTTTTGCAGTAGGGGTAAGTCTGTTATTGTTTTTTTCTGTGATGTGCTTCTATTGCTTGAAGGATTTCTTAGTGCTAATATTTTTATTCATAGAATTTGATTTGATATTTTATGTAATTTTAAATTTTTTTCATTCTTTTGGTTAATTATTTTTTCCTAAAAAGGGTAGGGGTCGAAGCCTAATGAGGGCCAAAAAAACACTGAAAAATCTAAAATTGTCTCTCATATTGGGCCTTCTTTTGCAGGAATAAATTCCAAATAGACACAGACTCATCACGCAAGAACTATCCACTTGGATTCTGGAAACAGTAGTTCGGGTGTGACACAAACTAAAAAGGGGAAGAAGGAAACTAGTGTTAATCAACGGATTAATTTGAGCCATATTCAACCTTCTCATTATGTTGGGAGTGGTTTAATTGGAGGTACAAAAATGGCAGATAATGAGGACCGTGCTGAGGGGACTGGTAAGAATCAGGTAAATGAGGAACAATCCACCTTTGGGTTTCCAATCATGAATTCGGAAATAGCTGCACAAATGAAGAACATTTTGCCATCAACTCTCCCTCATTTTCATGGTAAGGTACATGAGGATCCATAGTTTTTCCTGTTTGAATTTGATATATTATGTAGAGGTTATGATTACTCTACAGATGCCCAAAACTTAAAACTATTTCCTACAACTGTCAAGGATTTGACCTTACACTGGTTTATGGGATTAGGAGAAAACACTATAATTTCTTGGGACCAAATGAAGAGAGTCTTTTTGACCAAATATTAGGAATATTGTAAAACTAGAGAAATGTAGGATGAGATCTTCACTATTATGCAAGGTGATGATGAGACCTTGGAAGACTATTTAGAGAGGTTTCTATATATCCTCCAAAGGTCAAAACATAAATTTGACATAAGTACTATTAGAACCTTGTTCTTATGTGGGCTTACTGAAGATTCTAGACATAATTTGAATTTGTTAGGACAAGGGGATATTGCTCAAAAGGCTTTTGATCAAATTTGTGACTTGTGCAGGAAGTTCTCACGGAATCAATCTAGATCTAGTAGAGGAGGCCAAAGTAGAAATAATAAACTTGGATCTATAGATGCTATGATCATTGGTTTGGAAAATAAAATGGACAACATGAAAATTGAAATTATGAATACTGTTAGCAAACAAATAAACTCTTTGAAATCTCAACAGAAATTGGTAGAAGAACAACAATTGTTGTCTATTTATTGTCCAAAGTGTAGTAAAAAGCATATTTTAAGAGAGTGTCATGCTGATGTTAAAGATACTAATAAATGTGTGATTTGTGCAAGAAAACATACTACCGAGCACTGCCTCTATACCGGGATTGAAAGCAGAATTTGAAGGAGAGAAATCTGAACCTGAGCCATTACATGCCATGGGAGTGTGGAACAATTGGCCTCAGGTAGGTACATGTATGGTTCCTAAACCTCCACCACATTTTTATGGTTATAATGCACCACCATATTCTTATCATACTGTAACTCACTCTCATTCTTGGTAGCATGGGAATCACTTTTAGTATGGATAACCTCCTCAACCATGGCAACAAGGATGGAGGGGGTCAAACCATTCTCATTATTCCTATCCTACACCTATGAAATCATATGCTACTACATATGCACCTTATCCCATGTCACAACCATATTTACCCATGTTACCTCAACAAAGTCAACCGATGCCACCTTTACCTTTACCACCACCTTTTCGACAACCCCAACTGCTTGCTCAACTGGTACCAAATACTAATAATAAGACAATACAATTGATTCATTCCATTGGACTTCTCCCTTCTCCCATTTATCAGACCTTTCCAGTTGGGATCCATGAGCTTCAATTGAGTTCAGGAAGGGTAGTAAAACCAGAAAAACAAAAATAGTCCACGGTGATTATCGAGGACAAAAATGAGGAGGAAACTCCTAATCATTCAAAAGAAGATGTCACCATTCGACTCATTCCCACACATCCATATATATCATCTTCTTCGAACTGAACTCCCTATCCAAAGAGGCTGGTTACGGAGAAGAATGACCCCACTCCCAAGTCTAGTCTGGCTTTTGAGCTTAGGAATATTTGCATAAAGGTCCCTCTAGTTTAGCCTATTAAAGAGATCCCCATATGTACAAAAATCATTAGGGAAATCTGTCTTAAGAAGCCAGGAAGGAAGAGAGTAGAACCTCAGACCATTCAATTTGTTGGAAGAGCAGCCGAGTTGATGATAGGATGTGCACAAATGGAGAAATATATTGATCTTGGAAACCTGGTTGTTTCTGTTCAGATAGGTGATATCCTTGTCCCCAATGTGTTAATAGACCTAGGGGCGGCCATTAATGTTATGACTAGGAAAACCATGGATCAACTTGGGTTGGTCCATATTCATCCTACCCCTACTGTGCTTGAACTTGCAGACATATCTAAAATCAAGCCAGAAGGTGTGTTGGATGATGTGGTTGTTTCAATTGATTCTTGGGAATACCCCATAGATTTTATTGTGCTTCAGCCAAAAAATCTTGCTGGTCGATATCCCTTGATTTTGGGATGACCATGGCTTGCCATAGTCGATTTTTATATTGGGGTTCGCTCTGGTGATATGTATATTTACCATAGAGATGCTAGGAAGAAAGTTACCTTGTATTCACTTGCTAGATCTATTCAGGAGCTTCGAGATACCTTATGGCTAGACTATGATAATAGTGATGATGAGACTGCATCTGTTTCTTTGATCCACCATCATACCGAGTCAACCTAGATACAATGCAAAATTTTGACATTCTTCATCAAATCTTTAGTCTAGATTTTCAAGAAAGTTATAGTTCTCAACCTTCTTCATCACAAACTCTAGCAGCACTTCCCTGTACTCTCGAGCCCGAGACCACTCTTATTGAGATTAATCTAGTCAAATCCTTACACATCAACTCAGACCTAGATCCATCCCAACAAGAGCAGCTTGTTAGTTTGTTGCGAGACCATCTTGGTGCCTTTGCATGGAGTTATGAGGACATGAAATACATACCTCCTAAAACCTACACTCATCATATTTATATTCAGGAGGGAGCCCGACTTGTTCGACAACCCCAAAGGCACATGAAACATGTGCTAAGAGAAGTTGTGAAAGAAGAATTACAAAAACTCTTAGACGCTAATTTCATTTATCCTATATCTGATAGCCAATGGGTCTCTCCATTGGTGATAGTCTCGAAAAAATATGGGAGATGGCGCATTCGTATTGATTATAGAGAATTGAATAAAGCCACTCTCAAGGACTATTTTCCCCTTCCTTTTATCGATCAGGTGCTAGATACCCTTGCCGGTAAAAAGTACTTTTCATTCTTAGATGGATTTAATGGATATAACCAAATCCAAATCGCACCCGAGGATCAAGACAAAACCACCTTCACATGCCCATGGGGGACATTTGCCTACTGAGTGCTTCCCTTTGGGCTGTGTAATGCCCCAACTACCTTTAAAAGGGCAGTTTTGGCTATTTTTGTTGACCTCGAGTGTGTAGAAATTTACATGGATGTTTTTTCAGTAGTTGGTGATTCATTCTAAGAAGCCCTCAAAAACTTAGAAAAAGTTATTTTCCGTTGCCAAGAAGCTCACCTTGATTTGAGTGATAAAAAATGAAGATTAATGTGCAAAGTAGGAGTAGTTCTTGGTCATTTGATTTTTGACAAAGGTATCTAGGTAGACCCAGCTAAAATATAGGTTATTTTATGTCTTCCTGCACCTAAAACAAAAAGGGAAGTGAGAGGATTTCCAGGACATGCAAGCTATTACCAGAGATTCATTGAGAACTTTTCTAGGATAGCACCCCCCCTTTCTATTGTTAGCTAAGGATAGTGAGTTCTCTTGGTCCATAGCTTGCGAATGGTCTTTTGAGATAGTAAAGGAAAAATTAGTACAGACACTAGTTTTTAGAGGGCCTAACTGGTCCCTTCCATTCCATATTTCCTTTGATGCCTTAAATACTTCCATTGGTGTAGCTTTAGGACATGAATAGAACCAGCAATCCTATGTTATTTACTTCATCAGTAAAAAATTGTCACCTGCTAATCTACACAGTAACTGAGAAGGAGTTTTTAGCCGTGATTTTTGCTATTAATAAATTCAGACACTATATTACAAGATATGAATTATTTGTACATACTAATCATTCTACTATAAAATATTTAATGAATAAACCATTGACTAGTGGTAGAGTGACTAGGTGGTTACTTTTGTTACAGGAATTTAATGTTACTATTATTGATAGACCAGGAAAATCTAATGTTGTAGCTGATTATCTTTCTAGATTGAATAATCCTGGTGAAGTAATTCCTGTTGATGATGATTTCCCTAACGAACATCGTTTTGCCGTGTCAACAAATTCCCCATGGCTTGCCGAAATAGCCAATTATTTAGTCACGAGAAAAACACCACCTCACTTATTTTCTTGTGAAAAGAGGAATGTCATCCAAAAAAGTGTTTCATATTCCTGGATCCAAGGGGACCTCTTTTACACTAGACCAGATCTTATCATTTGTAGATGTGTAAGAAAGGAAGAAGTGTTTGAAATTCAGAAATCTGCCCATGATGAACCTTGTGGGGGGCATTTCTCTAACAAGCGAACTACATATAATATCTTACGAGATGGCTATTTTTGGCCTTCCTTGTTTAAAGATGCCAAACAATATGTCAAGCGATGTGATAGTTGTCAGCGAATGGGTCAACTTGTCCAAGCCAATGAAATGCCTTTATGTCCTCAAGTTATGATTGAGCCCTTTGAAAAATGGGCTATTGATTTTGTAGGACCAATAAATCCAACATCTTTAAATAAAAACAATATCTTGGTTTGTACAAATTTTGTTACAAAATGGGTAGAGGCTAAAGTTGTTTCTTTCGCTACTGAAAAAGTTGTCGTTGAATTTTTGTTTAATGAAATTTTTACTAGATTTGGTGTTCCTAGAGAGATTATTACTGATAATGGACCGCAGTTTGTTTCTAATCTGATTCAGGGTGTTATGGGTCAATATAAAATTTGACACAGGATATATACACCGTACCACCCACAAGCAAATGGCCAAGTCGAATCTACCAACAAGGTGATCGAATCCATCCTTACCAAAACAGTAAATTTGCATAACAAGGATTGGGCTATCAGGTTACCTTAATCCTTATGGGATTATCAAGCCACCTGGAGGAATAGTACGGGGCATACACCATATGACTAGATTTTGTACATTAAGAACCTAGTTATAGCCATGCTCTCAAAGAGGAAAGACTTACTTTTAAGAGAAGAATAAAATAGGATATATTGTCTTTAGTTTTAATATTATAAGTTAAAAAAAAGGCTCTCACCCCTCTTTTGTTTTTTTGGTGGGTCAATTTTGTAAGGTATATACCTATATAAAATATCATTTTTTGTTGTGAGTTTGGAGTCTTTGGAAAAAATTGTACTTTTGCTAAATAAGAGGGATTAGGAAATTTTTTGAAGATATAACTATGTACTACCTTATGTATTTACATCCAAATGTAAATTTTCATATAAATAAGAAATTTTCATTCCAATTATATATATTTCTTATATAAAAAGATCACATATTATATAATTTTAATTTAATTTAATTTTTAAATATTAATAAATTCAATAAAAATAAAAATAAATATTTTTATATTATTATTCTTAAGCTTATAGGATTTGAAATCTAATTGACAAGTCAAATTTTACTATTAACACTTTTACTGAAATTTGTAATAAGTAATTAAATTTAATATTATTAAAAAGCAATTTAATTATCAAATTATATATTATTATATTATGTATTTTTTTATTAATAAATATTACGTATAAAATAATTGTTTATTTAAGTAGTTAATTTTTTAGTTGAGAGGCTCATTCTACAACCCAATATGAGAGTGATCTGTAATTTCATCAGTGCTCAACGAGGAGTTCACACATGTCCCTCTTAAAATAAAAATAAAATATTCTATAAATAGAAAATCAATATTTGTTATAATAAAAAGAAAAAATGAATATGTTATGAATTTTAGTTAGTTGTCCATATGACGTAATATAATTTCATGTAAAGTAATTAGAAGTAAAAAAAAAAATGAGTGAGTAAGATGTTTAAACCTTATAGAGCTTAAACAATGAAAAATTATGCATTGTATTTTGCACTCTAAAAAAAATTTTCACCTAAAGAAATTTGATCCCTCTCAGATCATGTTACATCCCTGGTTAAGATGGATCTATACCCCTACATAAGGTAAGTGTAAATAATGTATGATAATGTTTCATAATTGGGCTAAGTGACACTCTACAACCTAGTATGGGTGAGATGTTGTAATGTTTAACATTTCTACTCAGTCAAACTAAAATAAAATTGAAAATAAATAAATACTATTTTTCGGATTCTAACCCATAATATTTCTCATAATATTCTTCTCTAATGTGTCCTATTTAAATGCTAACAATTTAAAACGAATATTTTCCAAATAGTAAAATTTGTAGAGATGAAAAAAACACACTTTGATTTCAGCCATGCATCTTCTGATAAAGACACAGACCTTTGAAAGATTGATTTGTACCTATACAATTCCATTGATTTGGTCAAATCATTCATCATAATTTTTATGCATTGACTTGGTCCATTTTATTTCAAACAATTTTCAAATGCTCTTGCCAATATTCAGGGTTGAATGTTGCCTTCCACGTTCATGAAGGAGAAAATAATTATTATTTCGCTATATTTACTCATTATGAAGCAAGAAATGGTGTTCTTGGAGCAGTTACAACAAGTATACGAAGAAAGAATTGGTGATCTTGGTGCAGTTATAACAAGTATTCTCTCTTTTATATATATATATATATATATATATATATATATAATATAAAATGGGATTCATATATATATATATATATATATATATATATATTTTATTCAATGCAGGAAAACTCTAAACCATGGAAACAAATGATACATAAATAGGGAGTAAATTGGATTCTGAATAGTGGTGTCCATCTCCAAGCTCTTTTTTCTATTCGTTTGATACTTTTTTTTTACGGAAAGAAGCTCATTGCAAACAACTTTTCCAAAAGTTGGCAACCCAACCCTACATACAGATTAAGTGTCAACTATAACTTTTCCAAAAGTCGGCAACCCAACACTACATACAAATCAAGTGTCAACTATTACTAATAATATCATGTATTGTATTAGTAATCCATGCCATCTGCTCTAGCGATAAATTTGTTTGTTGACCACTATTAGTTTAGTATTGACCAATGCAGCTAGCTTTGAAAAACAAAAATTTATTTTTTAAATATTATTGAAAAAAATGTTTTTCAAATATTTGATTGGACCATAACTTTGAAGTTCTTATTGCAACCTTTGTGCTATGTGGATAATTACCTCAGATTTTTTTATGTAGTTGTAATATTTATGCCATGATTTTTAAATATTTGTGTAGTGATTTTTCATTGTTTTTTTTTTTTTTGACAGAAACGGTTAGATGATGTATTAATTCTCGGCGAAAAATGCCTCATTGCAGATTACAATAAATAGGCAGAATTCAGATTTCTCTTCGGATAGGAACCAGATGGTTTCCCCCCTAGTGAGTCTGCGAATTCTTTGGACTATCATACAATTGGTCTTCTCTATCTTTCCTGATTTACATAAGCAGACAAACTGCTCCAATAAAAGACAGTAAAACATTTTAAACTAATAGTCAAGGGATGGGATCCCAACCTTCGTCTTCATTTCTTAGCAAGACTCCTGGTGAGAGGGGAGCCGCTTTGTTGGCTTCAGCATCGGCTTCTTTATTGTTGTCTCTCTTTACGTGAAGGAATTCCAGGTTCTAAAAGGAATTTATAAGAGTTCTAATTCTGTTCATCAATCTTGAGAGCCTTAGATCAGTAGGAAGGGAGCTGTCTACAATGATCTTTATGATGGATTGGGAGTCCCCAAAAACAGTTGCATCTTTGATACCCAGGGATATGAGATGTTTGAGGCCCTGAAAGAGAGCCAGAGCTTCGGCTTGGATGCTTGTGTTGAAAACCGCGCCCCAGACAAATCTTAGTTCAGTTATGTTCTTAGCATTTTTTATTACTCCACCTGCACCGGATCTGCCAGGGTTGCCTTTTGCTGCCCCGTCAAAAAAGAGGATGTATCTTGCCTTCTTGCTGCAAAACTCAGAAAAATCTACAGCATCAAGACGAATTTACCAATTTTTATGGAGAGGAGGGGATCTGATAATATCAGTGAAATTGAGATGAAGGTGAGCGCCCCATACAGCTTCTTGGTCACTTAAATCTGCTCTGTCAAGCTGATCGCCCAAAAAGTCTCTTAGGTGGCATTTGATTTTTTCCCATATGATCTTGAGGTCACTTTTTTTGTTTCTGAAAATTCGCTGGTTTCTTTCCAGCCATATATGCCAGCAAATGAGTTTAGGGAGGACGAGCCAGGCGTCTTTAATGTGAGCGTTCTGAGGGGAGCCTCCTAGATACCTTGACTTCCAATTTGCAAACAGGTCTGCGCAGCGATTTGGCAAGGCGAAGCCAGCATTCCATGGTTTTAAGGCCTCGGTCCAGAGATCAACGGAGAATTTGCAACGGAGCATAAGGTGAGGGGCATTTTCCTCATCAGTCTCACATAACGAGCAGCGGGATGGCCCGCTGTATCCTCTTCTGCACAGCCTGTCATCTGTCAAAATCTTTTGATGGATACGAGCCAACTAAAAACGTCAATTTTAGGAATTGAGGTCCGCGACCATATCCCTTGCCATGGCTTCGGATCAGGGGGGACGTGAGGTCGAAGGGAGAGGAGTTTATATCCAAGCGCCACTGTGTAACGACCAGATGGTGGCCCCCATCCCCTGATATCGGGTTTCCTGGAATTTAAAGGCGCTTTGCCTGCTAAGAGGGATCGGAGGGAGACGAGATCTCTGGAGAGGTTATGAGGTACCTCGATATCAATCCAGTTCTTCCATTTGCCGTTTTCCCATTGAGAGATATCCCATAGCGTTTTTAGGCCCGCTCTGTCCATCCATTCTCTCAGCATCAGCAGGGAGCGATCTTCAGAGAGGGGCTCACTGTCCATGATTCGGTCATCCAAAATGTTGATGCACTTACCATTTCCAGGAATCCAATGCGCGTGAAGATTGATCAAGGGGGCCGCTTTGATGCACAGTTTGTGAACCAACGTTCCAATTTTTGGTTTGGGTTTGTTAAGGTAGCGGGTTCTCTGTCCACTGAAATATTTCCTCCACATCGCAACCTGAGCCCAACCCGGTTTTGGAGCTATTATCCTCCATAGAAGCTTTGCACCCAAGGCAATGTTTTGCTTGCTGAGATTCTTGAAATTGAGACCTCCTTCCATTCTGGGCAGAGAGACTGTGTCCCAGTTAATAAGGGGAATTTTTTTCTCGTTATCTTTTCCGCCTTTCCAGAAGAAATTCCTGATATAATCCTCCATTTTTCTCATAATACCTATAGGAGCCATCGTGACTGCAGCTTGGTAAGTAGGAAGGTTGTTCAAGACAGCTTTGACCAGCACTGTCTTTCCAGCCAGATTGAGCCAATTGAATCCCCAGGTGTGAATTTTATGCTTAAATTTTTCCAATAACGGCATCCAATCTTTTTTGAGGGCCCTTTTTTGGAAAACAGGGAGACCCAAATATTTAAAAGAGGTCCAGGAAGAGGAGGCTGCAAAACCAAAGCAGTTGGAGATAGCTTGGAGGAATCTGGGGGAAGAGTTCCAGCAGTAAATGTGACATTTGCCTTTGTTAATTCTGCTTCCTGAGCCTTCACAGTAAACATCCAGCACTTCTTTGAAATGATTAGCCGTGGACAAGGAGGCAGCGCCCAGCAGGAGAGAGTCATCCGCAAATAGGGCATGGTTTATGTTTTTTACACCTCTTGCAATGCTCAGTCCCATTATTTCTTGGTCATTCTGCTTTTTTATTAGAAGGAAACTTAGGACAGAAGCTTGGAGGACAAAGAGCAAGGGGGAAAGAGGGCATCCTTGTCTCAGCCCTCTAGTGGCTTTAAAAAAGTCAGTTGCCCTCCCATTTACCAAAGGGGCAATCCAGGGCTCGCTGATACAAGCTTTGATCCAATTGATGAATTTGAGTCCAAAGCCAAATTTGTGGAGGACCTCGAACAAAAATATGTGTCTTACCCTGTCAAAGGCACTTTCAAGGTCTAGTTTAATGACCATTCCTTTCTCTTTCCGAATCAGACTTGAATGAATCACCTCTTGGACCAGAATGAAATTATCAACAATCTGCCTTCCCTGGATGAAGCCTCCCTGATTCTCGGGGATGATGTCAGGAAGGATGGTTTTTAATCTGTTTGCAATTACTTTTGTTATCAACTTGTAGCCTATATTGCAGAGGGAAATCGAGCGAAATCTGGAGAAGGAGTTGGCACCTTTTTCCTTAGGAATAAGGGCCAGGAAAGCTGAGTTGGTGCTACCCCCAATTTTCTGACATGCTTGAGATTTCCTCACCATTCTGCACAAGTCTTTTTCCACTATCTACCAACAGCTCTGCAAGAATCTAGCTGTGAAGCCATCCGGCCCCAGGGCCTTATCTGGCTCCATTGCAAAGAGAGTTGTTTTAATTTCATTGCTGGTGACTTCTGCTTCCAAATACTACTTCTTACTGGTAGTGATCAGAGAGGGTACCTCGTCCACAGGATTTAATACAAACCCCTGTCCCTCTTCTTCATTATATAGCTTTTTGAAGTGGAGGTATGCAGCCTTTTTTATACTTTGCATGTCTTTGTGGCTTATATTCTCTTCCTTGATTTCTGAGATGGAGTTGAAACTTTTCCGGGCTTGGGCTTGCTTGTGGAAGAAGGAGGAGTTTCTGTCTCCAGCCTTAAGCCAAAGCCTACGGGATTTGACTCTCCAGTACTCTTCCTTAGCCAGACTTGCCTTGAGAAATTTTCCTTGTAGCACAGCTTCCTTATCTAGAGTTTCTTTTGTGATTTCTTCATTTTCCGACTTCATATGGTGGATCTCAAGGCATTCTTGGATCTTTTTCCTTTCCACTGCTGGGTTAGGAAGGGATTTGGCCCAGGATTTCAAAGCAGCTTTCACTCTCCTGAGCTTTTCCTCCCATACATAGAAGGCAGAACCGTTGACTGGATGCTTCCAAGTATCTTTTACCAGCTGCATGAAGGTCTGTTCTTTAACCCAGAGGGGGCTGAATTTAAATGGAATGGGGCCTTGATTCATGTGTGCTAGCAGATCGAGCTTGATGGGTCTGTGGTCAAAAACACTGCATGGAAGAATATGCATTCTAGAATCTAATCCAAGGAGAAGAAAAGAACTTTGCACAAAAAAACGATCTAACCTTGCAGCGATGTGCCCCAGACCGAGTCTTTTGTTGGACCAGGTGTATTTGCCCGACGAGGGTTTTATGTCAATCAGGTCCCAGTCCTAAAGCAGATCCTCAACCCATTCTCGCGCCGGGTCCCGTACAATGCTTCCTCCACGCTTTTTAGCTAGAGAGAGGGTTAGATTAAGGTCCCCTATGATGATGACATTCCTTAAATCTTCCGAATCTGCCATATTTCTGATGGAATCCCAGCAGCTCTTTTTCTCACCTGCGCTGGTTGGAACATACACATTGAAGAGACAGAAGGTCTCATTTGAATCCATGTGTTGTAGCTTGGTGAACAGCCAATGAGTGTTGGCGACTTCTTTGATTTTTGAAACTTTGTTTGCGTTCCAAAGGGTGCCCAGTCCTCTTGACGCACCGCGGACTGAAACAGCTTACCCTTCACTTCTTTTCCACAGATTACTGACTGTGTGGAGGAAGGACTTATCCTCCATTTTAGTCTCCTGGATGAGGAGTATATCAGGAGATTCAGTTCTTATCAGGCTTCTGACGGCTTCTTCTTTTGTTCTGCTCCCCATACCCCTACAGTTCCAGGAGACGATCTTCATCACTTGATTTTTGAGTGGGGAGCTCCTTTAGAGCTCTGGTGCTGATTTCTCGTCATCTTCGGGGTTTTTGCCAAGAGTTTCTCGAGGGTTGGTTGGCTTCCTTGCAGTTTGTCTTTATAAGTCTCTTGTTCTCTTTTCTCGCGAGCTGATTTTCGGCCTCTCAATGATCTTCTAGGCGAGGAGTGTGAATCCCCTATTTCACCTTCCTCTTCTGAGTCCTCCGATCCTTGCTCTTCCTCGGCATCTTTTGTGGGTATGTCATTCTGCTTGTCTGAATTAGGTTCAGCTTGCTTTGATCCCGAAGGGACCTCCATGTGGGGCGATGCTTCCTTCTGGCTCTCTATTTCTTTAGGGTCTTCTGATGCTGAGCTTAACAGTGTAAATTTGTTACCTTGATCTTCCATGGGGGAAGCTTGAGTCGCAGGGCCTGGCTGGGGGACCTTGTCGTTTTTATTTCCTGATCTAGGGTTTTTATGAGCATTTTTGGTCCTTTTGACCTGTGTCCATCCTTCCTCCTTGTTTTTTTCCCCTTCACTATTCTTTGGGCAGCCACGGGAAAAGTGGCCATAAACATGGCACTTTCTGCACTTAAACGGAAGCTGCTCATAATCCAACTTTTCGAGGTGCACCCAGTTTCCAACCTTTATCTTTACTACCTCAGGCAAGCCCACCTCAAGATCCACTTCGACACAGATTCGAGCGCAATCAAATTGATCTTTGCTGTTGGCTCGGTCTATGAACTTGCCCAATGTATTCCCAATGTGTTTAAGAGACTCCCAGTTCCAGCAGTGCATAGGCAGATTGGGCAGTCTAACCCACACTGGGACGGCTGTGGGAACGTCGACTGATGGATCGAAGTCAGGCGTCCACTTGTTGAGATACAGCCCTTGAGGGCCCATGAAATAGGGTCCATTACGGAATATCAGTTCCTTATCCTCCTTTTCAGCAAATTCGAAGAGGAAGAAACCCTTCCCTAGGAAGTATGAGGTGACTCTGTGATTGATCAGCGGTGCCCAATTCCTTGCTACCCAACTCTCCGTGGTTTTGGGGGAGGGCCAGAGTCCAGTGAACTGCCCGACCAAAGCTCTCTCTGACAATGAGAGGGCAACCTGAATCAGCCCCTCAGGAGGGAGCTCGATCTCAGGAATATCATCTAGACGCTTAACAAACTTCACGGCTTCAACTGCTTTCTTCTTTGGGAGAGATTCCAGCAGTTTTATGAACGCCTCTGCAGCAGAACAGTGAGGCGTTGACGGATCCATATCACCAACGGCTTAGCTCGGGTGGGGCGAGCTTGCCCTGGCTTCAACTCTCATAGTCCTCAGTCCAACCCAGAGAAAGGAGGGACGCCACGCAGGAAGGGGGATAAATCGGGGAGAGATCTCCAGAAATGAACTACGTGCAGGGATGAATCCACGCAGGGAGCCACCGAGGCGGCCAACAGGGCCGAGGCTGGACTCAAGCGCAGCGGATGCTAGGTCTCAAGCGCCTATCACAATCTCCGTAGTGATTTTTCATTGTTAACCTCCATAGGAAAACCACCTAGAACTAAAGTCCTTGAAAATAACCCATACTCGTGTAAATAACCTATTTACCACAATTTAAGCAAGTATTTGCATAAAAAATGAATAAGAACAAGATAGAAATAAATATATCTATCGAGAGTTACTGCGTAGCACTATTTATGTTCTTTTCAATGCTTTAACATGAAGGAGTAAAAGTGTAAATGTTCAAACTCAGTATTGGTTACTACCCACCAAAAATGTATGCAAGTCCTTATCCCTTAGTAGGCAATTAAAGGATGGAGACTTTTCATGTTTGAACATAAACAATTTTGTTTATTTTATACCATGGATCTGTCTTAAGTACGGATCTCACATGAGTCGAGATCAAATATTCACTTGCAAGCTTTTTTAGAGTGCAAAATATAATGTTTTATAAATTATATTTTGAACTCTAAATAGAGTATATATAGGACAAAATAAAAAATTTAATCATAAAAACTTAATTTTTTTTCTATATATAGATATATATGAAGTTGTTATCAACATAAATTAGTTAACATAGATCTTCAAATAGTTTATTTAAAACTTTTGTTGAAATATTTTTCAAAAGTATAAGATTTAAACATCTGAGTCACACATTTTTTTACTTATAATTACTTTACAACATATTCATTTTTTTAATTGTAGTCGACATTATTTTTCTATTTAGAACATGATTTTTATTTTTATTTTTATTTGAAAGAGGCATAGTTTTTTACTTATAATTACTTTACAGCGTATTCATTTTTTTAATTATAGTCGACATTATTTTTCTATTTAGGATATGATTTTTATTTTTATTTTTATTTGAAAGAGGCATAGTCAGACTGACAAACTTACACATCCCCTCATACTAGGTTGTAGAATGAGCCTCTCCACTCAATAATGTTTTTAAAGATATAAAAAAATAATAAATTTGTGTTCATATATTTAATGCAACATGACAAACAAAAGAATCTCCACCAAGAAAATAAATTCAACACATATATTATATGGCTTGTTGAGGCACTTACATCTAACAACCCTTGCCTTACAATTTTATAATTTAAACAGTTGCCCTATATTTTGCTTTTGGTTCTTTCTTTCTCTTTACTATGAAACTATAGTTAATGCCATTTTCTATTTTCAATCACCATTCACTTCCTTAGTGATTCCTTTTGGTCCTTACAATAGTTGAAGGTGAGAGACCCATTTTTTTAAGTATGTTTAATTTCAACATTCACTTTGTAAGCCAGTTGGGCCTTACAGTAGTTGAAGGTGAGAGACCCATTTTTTAAAGTGTGTTTAATTTCAACATTCACTTTGTAAGCAAGTTTAAATACTCACTTTGTAAGTCAGTGCTCTGTTTTGTGTTTTGAAGGTTGAACATCAAAGGATAGCCAACACAAAGCACAAAGCACAACTCTGAACACTTGGACTAGGGCCATTATAAGCATATGACATTTACGTATGTAAGTATAAAATATAAATTACACATTCTTTTTTTATATATAAAATAGTATTATATACCATTTCCACTGTGATTAGGGGTTCAATGTCTAAGTTGTGTTGTTAATTTGCATAATTAAATTTGAATTATTTTTAAGACAAAATCACAGGATGAGCTTTTTCTTTCCCTTTTTTTTAATTTTCCAACGTATCCATTAAATATTTAATGGAGGTTATACCCATTAGATATTTTTTACATAGTCTGAAGGATAAGGTTATGTCCAAATTATGAATTTCAGGTAATCATGAGACTTTACCATATGGAAACATAATCAAATAATTCAAGGGTATTATTCTTAAATCATAATTTTTTTACTTGTGACAACCCCTGGTAACTTTGAGATTTGACTTATTAAGTTACTGTAGTTAAATAATTGGTTTGTAATTCATCACCCAGTTGGAAAAGCAATGTTGGAGTAAGCATACCCCAAGCAGTTAGACAATTATGAGTAGTTACCTACTTAGATCCCTTCTGGAAACAAAACCTCCAAGGAAAGGGCCAAAAGGGTATGCAGAACCTGAGGCACGGAGGAGGGAGAAGTACAGAGGTGAAGATGACTCGATAGTTGGTTGGTCATTAGAGTTTATTTGGGAGTTGTGGCTCAAACTGTGGACCTATTTGCTAAGTCTGGTTGTGACCAGATAGCTTAATAGAAACTGAAAAGATTGTCCCTAATACTGTCTAGGGATAGCAGGCTCGGGGGAGAGGTGCAGTGAATAACTGACTTCATCGTTGGGAGGAACATTTCTTAGTTTAGCAAGTACATATTTACGAAAAGAACAGATAAGTAATTTAAAACATACTGGTAGAATTTGCGAATGTGAAAGTGAATAGAAAGTTAGAGTTGGACCGTTCTTTTTCCCTATCTTTTGTATCTAGATTCTCTATGTGAATATATAAATATACTGTGAGGGTGAAATCCCCTGTAATTTTTCTTACACTCTGAGAAATATTGTGAATAATATGAATTATTATATGCATTTTGAGTTCTTTCAATTATCAAGAACTGATAAAAAAGTGTCAGGAATAGTTTATAACTAGTCTGAATGACTAATTGACTAACAAGTGAAGATACTACAGCAATCTCAACTTTCAATTATATATATATATATAAAAAAAGGCATTATGTTTCACACAGTCAAACACCAATAAATAAAAATAACATGTCATTCCAAAAGCAAGGAAAGAAATAGTTATTTCTGTAGTAAAAATAACTTTGTTGTTAAGCATTACAATAGATAAATACATTGTCTATGAACGCGGGAGAAATACCTTGCTACACCATACTGAAATTGTAGAAACCAGCATATAAAGGAAAACCCCAATTTCTAAATATGTAAAGGAGTTTATTCCTTGCTAGTCTAAAGCATTTTAATGTATTAATGTTCTAGAGAAATAGATCTAAATAACATAAATATATCACTCATTGTTAACTGAAGACAAATTCCTGTAACCGCGTCGATATACCAACAAAGCTTAAACCGCTTATTGGGGTGAAATCTATATATATATATATATATGAAAAATATATATATATATTATATATATATATATATATATATATATATATATATACATACATTCAGAAACAGTCAAATGGAAATAACAGGAGTCTGGAAACCTCAACAAGTCCTTAAATGATAAATAGATTTAGACAGTTCATAGTAAAATTAACCCAGTTAAGGATTTAAAGGCAGTCGCCGAGCTTGGTTGATTAACTCCTCAAAACCCAGGAACAAACATTCACAATAATTTCAAGTTAAGGGCATGAATCATATTAGGCGACCAAATTGAGTAATCTATAGCCAAAACCCTCTTCTATTTTACTTCAGCCTGTAACTTTCCTAAGGAGAGAGGTTGTGGCCCTAAGTCTCTCTCGAAATAAAACCAAACTAAGAAGGAAACCAAATAACCGGAACCTGGAAATTGTTGGCAATATATCCCAACTCTCAGGAGGGCTTCTGTTAGGTCCCTATAATACTAGTGATCAGGGAAAATTTTAAGAACCACCCTAACTTTATATGTATAATAAATGGGCGAATCCCCGTGATACATAGGAAAAATGGGAGGGATTTTATCACTAATATAATATGTGTATATATTTTTTTTGGCGAATCTCTCACCAAATTATATTATCTTGTAAAGTCATGGCGAATCTTTCACTGAATTATAAAATCTTGTAAGATCTTGGAAAATCTTTCACTGAATAATAAAACATTGTGAAGTCTTGGCGAATGTTTTGTTAAAGTATGAAACCATATATGATAATAATAAAACATATTCATTAAACTGTAATATACTAACATACATGTTTGGAAAAAAGAAACATAATTTTCACTTCCTACAAATAATGTTGCAAGTTTTAGTGGCCATGTTTGTCATGGTATGAGAGATTAATGTTTTCTCTACCACTTTTGTCAAGCTACCACTTTTGCCAAGCTATCAAATTTCTTTCTTATTCCATAGACTCCAACTGCGAGATAAAAAAAAAAAAAAACACATCAAGTTTGTTTACCCCAACACGCCAACAAGTAGCAAGCCCCAACTATATAATATAATGAAGTAGTAGGTATCCCAAAGGCCTGAAAGGGATCTAATGGAAAGAAGTGACCATTGTCAGAAGCTTTCCAATCAATATATAAATATATAACTGTAGGTTTATTATTATTTTAATTGGAAATCTTCAATTAAATAATAAAATTTAATTACGTCTCTCCCAATCTAAATTTCTTATTAGCATAATTCACTACCTTCATACCATTTTTAACAGTGTTGTAACATGTGGATTAATTTCCTTTTTGGTGCACAATCTCCGTCTTTTATGACAATATGGTGCAGTGACCCAACCCCTACAAATCATTACGACAAACTAAGAATAGCAATATGGTGCAGTGACCCAACCCCTATAGATCATTACGACAAACTAAGAATAGCAGAGAAGATGAAAGGTTGTACAAACCAACATATTTTTCAAACAACTAATCCAAGATCAGTACCTTAACTTTTTCATGAAGATATCATATTGAGAATGTTTGAAAAATGGTGGGAAATCTGGGCAGTGACTATCTCTCTTCTGCGAGGGTGATGCGGAAAGAGTTAAGATTTCATTGTTTTGAATTTTTTTTTGTTAAATCAGAAAAACCAATATTAATGGAGATATCGTATTTTTTTACTAAATTTTGTGAAGTGACTAAATGTAGCTTTAACCATTCACCTTAAGATTTTTTTTACAATATAATTTCCTAAGTCTATTTAATATCTTCATTATCATAAAAACCAACCTATATCCATCTTAACTCCACATCTACCACTCTTAGAGGGATGAAATCTATTTATCCCTCCCAGCACTTGGTAGACCCGGAATTAAGATGGATCTAAGCTGATAGAATTTCCCCTTTAAATAGTCTATGCTCACATGAATACCATGGTATTACCATGGGTTATCATAAACTTGGAGCTTAAAAACTACTATTAGTAATTTATAAAAATTAATAAAATTAATAATTGATTTTTATTTTATTTTTTTATTTTAACCAAGTTAAAATGTTTAAGTGACATTAAATTACAAGATCCATTTTTACTCTTGATCTACCAAGCCCCGAGAGGGATCAAATATTTTTTCACTCTATGTTAGTTTGCATATCACGATATTTGATCCAGAGTAAAGATGGATCTATGCTAGTTTAATTCCCCCTTTAAATAGGTTGCATTCCATGTGAATACCATGTGCCATCTTTATTTTTATTAATACTAATATTAGGGTTAATAATGTTTTTTTGCATGGTATTAATAATAATTTGGCCCATGGTATTTGGCCCATAGGCTTCACCTAAATATAACACATTTTTTGAGTGTTCGTAAATATAAGGTGGCTTATGAAGTAAATATTAAAAAAAAAAAAAAAAAATTGAGTGTTTGTAAATATAAAGTGGCTTATGGAGTAAATATAAAAAATGTTTTATTTATTTACCATACCTCTCGTTTATTTATATTTTTATTAATTTACCATGCCTCTTTTATAAATATGGTATTTGGCCCATAGGATTCAATTAAATAAAACCTTTTTTTTAGCCTTCTTAAATAGAAAGAGGGTTATGACCTAAATATAACACATTTTTTGAGTGTTCGTAAATATAAGGTGGCTTATGGAGTAAATATAAAAAATGTTTTATTTATTTACCATACCTCTCGTTTATTTATATTTTTATTAATTTACCATACCTCTTTTATAAATATGGTATTTGGCCCATAGGATTCAATTAAATAAAACCTCTTTTTTTAGCCTTCTTAAATAGAAAGAGGGTTATGGACTAAATATAGAAAGAGGGTTTATTTATTTACCATACCTATAGTTTATTTATATTTTTATTTATTTACCATACCCTTGAAGTATAAAAAGTGGTTTTATTTATTTACCGTACCTCCACTTTATTTATATTTTTATTTATTTACACGCTTGCGTGTTCATAAATATAAGGTGACATATGGAGTAAATATAAAAAAATGTTTTATTTATTTACCATACCTCTCATTTATTTATATTTTTATTAATTTACCATACCTTTTTTATAAATATGGTATTTGGGCCATAGGATTCACTTAAAATGAAACCTCGTTTTTGAGCCTTCTTAAATAGAAAGAGGGTTATGGACTAAATATTAAAAGAGGTTTTATTTATTTACCATACCTCTAGTTTATTTGTATTTTTATTTATTTACCATACCTTTGGAGTAAGTATAAAAAGAGTTTTTATTTATTTACCATACCTCCACTATATTTATATTTTTATTTATAACTATCATAAATACATTTTCTTGAAAATGAGGGCGAATGGAAGATTGTAACTCCTAATTTCAAGGGCTAATTTTTTTTTTTACCCTCTCCCTTAAAATACGGTGGGCTAACCTCCATACCTAATTTTTTTATAAAATAAATTTGAGGCGATTTGTAACAATGTACTATGATACAAAATATTCACCCAATAAAAATATAAAACCCCTTAATTTAGCCCAAGGGTGAAAATTCGCCCCTAAAATTTTCCATGCTAGTGATTCCCCCATTACTATTGTCATTGTAACCATTATTTTTATTATTGTGACCCTATTGTCCCCATATTATTATTAGTGTGGCCCACAGAAACCCACTATTGTTATTTTTGTTCCCTTATGTTATCACTGTTATGTCGGCTTTGATTATATTGTGACCCCTTAGACTCCTATATATAGAAAGGAGGTTTCCCACTCGAAGAGGCTGATTTTGAAGGCGTTCATCTATCTTTTCTTCTATTTTGTGAGCTGGTTGCATAACATTTGGTATCAGAGCTTCGGATTCTAGGGTTTCGCTGCTCCAAATATGTCATCATGGAATTTTCACTATAACCTTTTTTCTACAACGTTTCAGAAGCTAAACAAAAAACCCATTTGAGGAGAAAACTCTCTGAACCTCGATTCCAAATTTCATATCTTTTCTTGCTATATTTTCGGAGATATGATCCAAGGAAGTTAGGATTTTTGCAGGATCTCGAATTATATCTCAAACAAGTGACCTGGGAAAAATCATCATAACGTTTGATCTGAGAATCATATTGAAATTTTGTAAGAAGTTTCAGAAGGAGGATGGCCTGTAGTTTTTTTTATATTAGTTTAAGGTACTAATGTCGAACAGTGACACGTGGCAATTCGTACACATTCGCTTTACTAAACCAGTCTATAATTAGGTCAGCGTGGGAGATTTGGCATAACTCTTCCTTGGAGAATCAAATCTTGAACAGACTTACGGGGTTAGAAAGAGGACTCAGAGGGCTACCGCAATACGCAATTGCAGATCTTAGAGATCCACAATTACAGACATACATCAGATTCAATATCAAGCTCTTACAAAGTGAAAAAAGGTGTGTAGTTTTTTTATTAATTTTGCATCAGATTGGTTTGAAAAATTAGTTTGAAGGAATTCAAAGGGCATAGTGAAGAATTATTACCATTAATTGATGCCCTAAAGAAAGAAAATGGAAACACCTAGTAAGCAACTTGAAAGATCTAGCATTAATCATGAAGAAGAGGAAGAAATGCAACATGATGTATCAAAATTACGAAACCGAGTGCAACAAAATTCACTCTCACAAAAAGTAACAGAAGCTAGGATGGATTGTTTAAATAAAGGCGTGGAAGATTAAATGGATGGTTTAAAGAAAGGCATGGAAGCTAAGATGAATGACGTGGAATCTAAGATGAAAGACATGGAAGCTAAGATGGATGGTTTGGAAGCTATGATGAATGACATGGAAGCTAAGATGGAAGGCAAAATAGACAATTTGAAGACAGATTTGACAAAGTTGCTACAAGAAATGTTTACGAAGGGAGAAAAAGTAGTAAAGGAAACTCATGATGAGAACAAAATAAATGTTAGTCATGATTTCATAGACTCTAACGTTGGATTGAACACCCACCATGTTCCAAAGACCAATACGAGGAAGTTTGATGGCAAGGATCCCGTAACATGGATACTACAGATGGAGCAATTTTTTGATATCCATAATGTGCAAAACACACAAAAGGTATCGATGGCTTTGCTCTCGTAAAAAAATTGTCACTTGGGCAATTTTTACAAAAGAAATGACAGCGCATTATGAGGATACAAAAAGCAACACCTTTTTTAGCCAATTGATAAATCTCAAACAAAAGGGTTCAATGATGGATCACATTGAGGACTTCCAAAAATTGAATATAAGGGTAAAAGATATTCCAGAGGAGCATAGGATTGATGTGTTCATAGGGACTTTAAAGGATAACATCCAACATGAGGTTCGCCTTTGGGAACCTGATTCATTGGAGAACGAATTCAGGTTGGCAAGAAAAATGGAAAGCAAAATTATGCCAACCAGGAAGCCTACCACTCACAACTATAAAGATGGAAGTGTTGTTTCCCCTAGCCTTCCACAACATACAAGGTTGACACCACAACAATTGGAAGAAAAAAAAGAAAAAGAGCTTTGTTATAGTTGTGATAGAAAATACACTAAAGGTCATAAGTGTGCTGAGAAGAAATTATTTTACATAGATTGTGAAGAGGAGGAAGAAAAGGAATAAGAAACGTCAAAAGACAAGGATATACACCAAGAACAAACCCTAGAGAAAGAAGAAATGAATCTAACCATATCTTGTAATGCATTGGCTAGAATTACCACTCCTCAAACTATCAAGATAGAAGGACATATCAAGAAGAAAAAGGTAATAGTGTTGATTGATTCGGGAAGTACCCATAATTTTGTTCATTGTAAGATAGCCAAGGAATTGGATTTATTCCTATATCTAGCACTAGAGTGTCAAGTGATGGTTGCAAGCAGAGGAACCATAAATTTCTCTGGAAAGTGCCATAATATCAAGCTATCCATGGGAGAATATGTATTGAATAGCACAATGCTTTCCATTCCAATGGGTGGTGTTGATGTTGTACTAGGAGTCCAATGGCTACAATCCTTGGGTACAATAGCTTTTAATTTTCAAGAACTTTTCATGAAATATTGTGCAGAAGGTACGGAAGTTGAATTAAGGGGTATCGCATGGAAGCCGGGAAAGATAATCAAATCTAACGGAATGACAAAGCTTCTAAAGAAAGAACAACGAGGCATAATTGCACAATTATGTTCGCTAGAGGTTTCCACATCGAAATCATTTATTTCTCCGGATCTTCAAAAAGTCTTGGACAATCATTCCAAGGTATTTGAGACTCCCAAAGGCCTCCCACCTATTCGTGATCATGATCACGCTATTCATTTGATTCCAGGAAGTGTTCCTCCAAGCATCAGGCCTTACAGATATCCCTTTGCCCAAAAGAGTGAAATTGAACATATGGTTGCAGAAATGCTAGAGGTTGGTATAATTCAACCTAGCCAAAGTTCTTTCTCTGCTCTAGTAGTATTGGTGCACAAGAAGGATGGATCATGGTGCATGTGTTCAGATTATAGGGATATCAACAAGCTCACTATTAAAGATAAATTTCCCATTCCTATCATTGATGAATTATTGGATGAATTCCATGGACCAATTTACTTCACCAAGTTGGATCTTCGTTTAGGATATCATCAAATCAGAATGAAGATTGAAGACATTCCGAAAACAACATTTAGAACTCATGAGGGTCATTATGAATTTTTGGTCATGCATTTTGGCCTTACCAATGCACCTTCTACATTTCAAGGTTTGATGAATTCAATTTTCAAACCCTTCCTTAGAAAATTTGTGTTAGTACTTTTTGATGATATGCTAATCTACAGCAAGTCTTGGGAGGATCATGTTCAACATGTTGACAGGGTTCTCAAACTATTGGATGAGAAACAATTATATGCAAAAGCTCCAAATGTTTCTTTGGAGTACAAGAGGTGGAATATCTGGGTCATATTGTATCTCATGAAGATGTTAAGGTAGACCCTACCAAAATTAAATCCATTAAGGAATGGAAAATCCCCACATCCATAAAGCATCTGTGAGGATTTCTTGAGTTGACGGGGTATTATCGCAAGTTTGTTAAGAATTATGGGAGAATAGCAGCACCTCTAACAACATTATTGAAGAAAGATACATTTTCATGGACTGCAGAAGCAACAAAGGCCTTTGAACATCTTAAAGAGGCAATGTGTCGAGCACCGGTCTTAGCTACACCAGACTTCACAAAAACCTTTATTGTGGAATGTGATGCTTCACGAAATGGAATTGGTGTTTTTTTAATGCAAGAAGAAAGACCCATTGCTTTTGAAAATCGTCCAATCAAAGGAAAGTATTTACACAAAACTATTTATGAGAAGGAAATGTTGGCAATACTACATGCACTTAAGAAATGGCGACCCTACCTAATGGGAAGACATTTCAAGGTAAAACTGATCATGATAGTCTTAAATACTTTTTAGAACAAAGATTATCCTCTGAAGAGCAGCAAAAATGGGTCATAAAGATGTTGGGTTATGACTTTGAAATCATCTACAAAAAAGGGAAGCAAAATGTTGTGGCAGATGCACTCTCAAGAAAGGATGAGGATGTGGAAGCATTGCTTTGCGCCATTTCTATTATCCAACCAGATTGGATAAATGAAGCAAGGGATGAATGGAATAATGACGAAGAAGTGTGGGCACTCATTCAAAAGATACAACAAGATCCCAGTACATCTGATACATTTAGCTCAAAAATTGATTCGTTACCGTACAAAGATCGCTTATGCCTATGTAAGAATTCCCAACTCAAACAAAAGATTCTTATGGAATTGCACACTTCTCCCTTAGGAGGGCACTTGGGAATTTTAAAAACTTACCACAAGGTTAAGAAGGAATTTTTTTCGGATGGCCTTATATCGAATATTCAAAAGTTTGTGGCAGAATGTTTAGTTTGCCAACAAAATAAATTTGAAACAATTAAGACCCCAGGTCTATTACAACCTTTATCCATTCCAAGCCAACGTTGGGAGGAGGTTTCAATGGATTTTATCACAGGTTTACCCAAGTCCAAAGGAAAGAGTGTCATCATGGTGGTATTTGACAGACTTACCAAGTATGCACACTTTTGTGCATTATCGCATCCATTTAAAACTAGTACAGTTTCTATTGCATTTATGGAAACAATTCAAAAGCTACATGGAAACCCAAAGATTATTGTAAGTGATAGAGATCCCATTTTCACTCGAAATTTTTGGACAAAATTATTTTCTTGTCTCAGTACTCAGTTAGCTCATAGCTCATCTTATCATCCTCAATCTGATGGGAAAACTAAGATAGTAAACAAATGTTTGGAAGGATATCTTTGTTGCTTTGTATCTGATAAACAAACACAATGGGTCAAATGGTTGCCTCTGGTTGAATGGTGGTATAACACTTCCTTCCAAACTGCAGCAAAAATGACCCCATTTATGGCACTTTATGGATATCATCCACCATCCATCACATCATATTTAAGAGAAAATTCTAAGGTTCAAGCAGTGGAAGATCACATCGAGCATCAACAACAAGTTCTCCAACTCTTAAAGGATAACCTCACATTGGCGCAAAATAGAATGAAACAACAGGTAGATCAACATCACAACGAAAGAATTTTTGATGTAGGTGACTGGGTATTCCTACAGCTACAACCATATAAGAAAATGTCCCTCAAGCAAGCTAAGAAGGATAATAAATTATCACCAAAGTATTTTGGTCCGTACAAGGTGTTGCAAAAAATTGGTACTATGGCATACAAATTGGAGCTTCTTGCAGCTTCCCGAGTGCACCCAATTTTCCATGTTTCATGTTTAAAGAAGGTTATAGGTGACAAGCTCCGAGTTCAAACAATATTGCCAGAACTTGACAAGGAAGGAGAAATCATATTGGAACCTCAAGCAGTCACAGAAACAAGAACTTGACAGCTACAAAATCGATCAATTTCGGAGTATCTAATCAAGTGGAAGAACTTACCTGCTAAAGATTCCACATGGGAGGATGAGAATTTTATACAGAAGCATCCAAAACTACTTAAGCATTGAGGAAAACACTTTTTTGAAGGAGAGGGGCATGTTAGGTGCCTATAATACTAGTGATTCCCCCATTACTATTGTCATTGTATCCCTTATTGTTATTATTGTGCCCCTATTGTCCCCATATTTTTATTAGTGTGCCCCATAGAAACCCATTATTGTTATTGTTGTGCCCTTATGTTATTACTGTTATGTCAGCTTTGATTATATTGTGACCCCTTAGACTCCTATATATAGAAAGGAGGTTTAGTCATTTGAATCATTCAAGAATTGTTCATTTGTGTAATGTAAAGGAGGTTGCCCCCTCGAAGAGGCTGATTTTGAAGGCGTTCATCTATCTTTTCTTCTATTTTGTGAGCTGGTTGCATAACAGCTTCTGAAGCTCCACATCATTGTCGTTCGACTGGGTAAGATGAGCTTGCATATAAAAACAAAACCATGTTAAAACAACGGGCCACTACAATACAAAACCAATTATGGAAAAGAAATCAATTATGTAAACAATATTATGAAATTACCTGCAAACAGTGACCCACGAGCTTAGCAGCTTGTGTGGACTCAGTGGTAAGAACGGAAGCCGTGAAGAGTGTCGAATGAAAACTGAAAAGTTGCACCATGCTGCAACCATAGCTAAAAACATGCCCGAATACCTGGAGAATCTCTGTCGAAGCCAAGAAATCGATGGAATAAAACAATGAAACCAGTGTCGAAGGCATAAAATGCAACTAGAAGGCGGGCAAGAGTATAATCTACCTGTAGGGAGGTCGAAGGGTTGAAACGTTGTACATGGTAGAGAAAAACCCATTTGACACCAGAGGTAATAACTTGGAAACATGCTCAAATGATTGAGGACACACCCAAATGGGCCTTTCCCTCCACCCGAGGCGGCATGTAGCTCTAGACGACGAGTAGGCTGCTAGGTGGACTGGGTTTCCCCAGGACATTGAATGCATTCAGCAGGTGGATCACATGGCAATCCCAAACTTTAATTACAAACAGTCGAATGCCATAAGGGTGCAGTACTATCGTTATACATAGAGGTAAATAAAATTAGGATGACAAAGTTAATCAACCAGACAATACAATTTCATCCAACTGTGACGATATCTATATATATATATATATATATAGAGATATATATATATAGAGATATATATATATATATATATATATATATATATATATATATATATATATATATATATATATATATATATATATATATATATATATAAAGCTATGATGGTGAGACTAAGGAGGTTGTTGAGTCTTGGTTAATAAACTTAACGAATTACTTTCAGATTTATGATTATGATGAAAATTTAAAGGCTCAGTTAGCTATTTATCAATTACAGGGAAAGGCTACCCTATGGTGGGAGCAAATAAAGGTTGTACATGTTGTTAACGAGCAATCAATTACCTGGGATGCATTTCAGAAATATTTCCGGAACAAATACTTGACAGAATGGTTTTATGATGATAGAGCTAAAGAGTTTCACAAACTATCACTGGGATAGTTAACCATGGATGAGTATGTGGCCAAAGTTACCACTTTGTTGTGATATGTACCATATTTACAAGAGGAAAAGGCTAAGGTACAGCAGTTTGTCAATAGTTTGTCAGCACACATGAAGGAATGAATGGAATTTGAGTACCCAAAAACTATGGATGATGTTGTGCGGAAGCCCAGAATCTGTTACCCATAGATGCAGAAAAAGGAAATTAATAAGAAATCGACAGCAAATAAAGGACAAAGGACCACACAGAATAATAGAGGTAATCAAACCAGTAACCCTTGAAATACCTTCAAGGGGCAGCAAGGGAAGCACTCGAAAAGGGATCAGCAAAGAACTCGATTTGCAAATGAAAATAGGTCAATGAATCCACCTAGTAAAGCTGAAGGAGAGCAAGGACAAAGACCACCTCTATGGTGTTGGGGTTGTGGAGAACCACATTATATTAAAAATTGTCCACATCATGGGAGGCTGGAACCAATAACGAACCTGCAGGAGGCATCAACAGTGGGCGATGTAGCAAGGGAAATACCTAACATGGCAAGCAGATTATCAATCGAGCATGAATGAAATGGAAGGTAAAATGTTTAAACATGTTGTTTCGATTTTGATATATCCCGGCTCGAGTTTAAGTTACATAAGTCATAGAGTAGTAGATCTATACCAGTTACAAACTAATAAAAATAAAAATCCCTGGTTAGTTCAACTCACCACATGAGCGAAGCGGCGAGTGGGAGCTAAGGTGGAGGATTGTTCTGTTGAAATAGAAAATCAAATCATTAAGGTGAATTTAAATATTTTACCTTTACGTTCGTATGACATTTTAATAGGAATGAAATGGCTGGAAGTTCATTGGTCTTTGGTAAATTTTAAGGAAAAGATTGTCAAATTTTTGGGTGATGAAGGTGTTAGAAGAGAACTGCAGGGTATTAAGAGGCCAATACAGTTAAGACCCATCACCGCTTCCCAGCTAGGAAACTGTTTTAGAAAAGGTTGTCGTATCTATGCATTACAAGTGGGTCACGCTAAAACAAATAAGATAGCCCCTGAATTGAAGAATTTGTCGATAATTCAAGAGTTTGTAGACGTATTTCCTAAGGAAATACCGGGGTTGCCACCCAAAAGAGATATTGATTTCACTATAGAATTAATACCCAAGGCATCCCCAGTTTCAAAGGCTCCCTATAGGATGAGTGTCCCTGAACTTACAGAATTGAAAATACAACTCCAAGCATTGTTGGATAAAAATTACATACGCCCCAATGTGTCATCCTGGGAGCACCGGTGTTGTTTGTTAGGAAAAAGGATGGAACTTTGAGACTGTGCATTGATTGTTATCAATTAAATAAATTAACCATAAAGACTAAATATTCATTTCCAAGGATTGATGACTTATTTGATCACATCAAGGGTGCCAAGATATTTTCGAAAATTGATCTGAGATCAGGTTATCATCAAATCCAAATAAAAGACGAAGATATAGGTAAGAATGTGTTCAGTACCCGATGTGGGCATTATGAATTTGTAGTTCTACCCTTTGGATTGACTAATGCTCCTACGACATTCATGAGTTTGATGAATGGAATATTCCACCCATACCTGGATAAATTTGTATTAATATTTATTGATGATATATTTATTTATTCAAAAAATCTAGAAGAACATCACCAGCATCTGCGAATTGTATTATAGGTCCTAAGGGAACACCAATAGTATGAAAAATTATGTAAATGTGATTTTTTCAAAGAAGATATATAGTACCTAGGACACATTATCACTCAAAAGGGTATAGCGGTGGATCCAGAGAAAATTAAATCCATCATGGAATGGCCCACCCCCAAAAATATAACAAACATACCATTTTTCCTAGCACTGGTTGGATATTAGCGTTGATTTATAAAAGGATTCTCGAAAGTGGCTTACCTCTTGACCTCACTAAAGAGGAAGGGGAAATTTTTTAATTGGACTGAATAATGCAAACAGAGCTTTGACCAGTTAAAATACTTGTTAACCATTGCACCAGTTCTTCGGATAGCTGACCCTAGCAAGGAATTTCTGGTGTGTACTGATGCTTGCCAAACTGGAGTCGGGGGTGTTCTTATGCAAGAAGGTCGTGTAGTGGCATATGAGTCACGAAAATTAAAAGACCATGATCAATTTTATTCGGCTTATGATCTAGAGCTCACCGTAATAGTTCACGCACTAAAAATGTGGCGACATTATTTATTGGGAAAAAGTTTTGTGCTCATGACAGATCATAGTAGTCTTACAAACTTTTTCCATCAACCAAACTTAAATGCTTGACAGGCACGGTGGACCACATTCCTAAGCGAATTTTATTTTGAAATTAAACACTTTAAAGGTAGAGAAAATTAGGTTGCTGGCGCTTTAAGTCGAAGATTAAAATACATTTATGAAATTTCTTCCAGCATAATTAAATTTGATTTTTCTGAACAAATTAAAGGGGCTTCTTTGAAGGACCCTGAATATCAGTTTTTATGGCAACAAGCCAAACAGAACAGCAACCACAAAAAAGAGTTGGGATATGATGTTAACAGTGAGAACATGTTGCTGTATAAAAATCACATCTATATACCAAATCAACAAACTGTAAAAAGCTTTATTTTTGATGAATATCGTAGAAAACCATATATTGCACGCCTAGGTTATCAAAAATTAATTACAACATTAAGAAAATATTATTTTTGGTTGGGTATGAAAATAGAAATAGCCTGATATCTAGCACAATGCTTAGAATGTTAGTAGGTGAAAGCTGAGCATCAGCATCCAGCTGGTTTGCTTCACCCTTTACCCATTCCTGAGTGGAAATGGGAAATTGTGACTTTGGATTTTATTACTGGACTGCCAAAATCAAAGAGACAGAATGACTCCATAATGGTAGTAGTAGATAAACTGAGCAAAGTTGCTCATTTTATTCTGGTCCAGTCAACGTATAAAGTTGTGCAAATAGCTGACATTTTCATGAGAGAAATTTTTAGGTTGCATGGAATTCCTAAAATGGTTATCTTAGACCAGGATGTAAAATTCACCTCCTCATTTTGGAAGGCATTGTTCACCGGCCTAGGCACTCAGGTACAGTTCAATATTTCTTACCATACGCAAACAGATGGACAGACTAAGCATGTAAATCAAGTATTGGAGGATATGCTTAGAATGTATGTAATGCAAAAACCCACAAAATGGGAGGAATACATACACCTGGTAGAGTTTGTGTATAATAATGCTTACCATGCATCATTGAAAATGAGTCCATTTGAAGTATTGTATGGAAGAAAGTGTCGAATACCAGTTAACTGGAATAGCTCGGAAGATAAGTTTATGTTGGGACTAGATATGCTTAAAGATATGGAGACTACAGTGAAAAGAGTACGATCTAATCTGAAGATCGCTCAAGACCGACAGAAAAACTATGCGGACCAGAAAAGGTCCTATCGAGAGTTTGAGGTGGGAGACCATGTATACTTAAGAATGAAACCCAGAATAAGCACTTTAAGATGGAGTGGTTGTTCTAAATTGTTGGGCATGGAATCCCCCCCACAGCAGGTTTTGGGGCTCAAAGCCCAAGTTTTGGTCAAAGGTGTTGTAAAACTCCATGAATTGCAGGCACGGAGCGCGAAGTAGAGGTTAAGTCATAGGGTTGTCTGTCCTAAAATAATGTAATGTAATGTAAAGTCATGTCGGCCTACCCATGGTCCGCGGACCATGGGATTGCATAAATAGAGCGAGGCTCTAAGTTGTAAAAGTAGTCGAAGAGGAGAATGAGTAGCAAAGGAATGGTTCGAGCTTAGAGTAGAATTCTAAGTGTCTTGGGTTGTAGTAGTAGGAAGAGGCTCTGTAGCTGAGTACACAGAGGCCTAGTAGAGTCTGCCGCTGAGTGCATGGACCCCTGCAGCTGAGTGTGCAGAGGCCTAGTAGAGTCCGCAACTGAGTGCGTAGACCCTTGTAGCTGAGTGCGCAGGGCGGAATTGAGTCTGTAATCAAGACAAAAAGCTAATAAAAAGAAGTTTATCCTAATTCTGTGCATCTAGTCTTGAATCATTATTCTGTTGTGATGTATTACTTTTACTCTATTTATTTATTGCGCGCAGTTGAGTAAATTCTTGTATGGTTCAGAATGCTTATATATGAAAACAATCTAAGTAATCAGCTAATAGTGCATAATTAGGAAAGACTTGGATAAGTAACAAGGATCGCGCTGCGAATAGGATTGCGCGAAGACAGCATCGCAGGTCGTGAGGTGCTCACTGGTGTGCATAGCACAGTGAGCGTGAAGGTTAGACCGTGTACCAATCCCAACATATCAGACATCCCCAGGGTGCAGAAACCTGGTTCTAGCACCCTCCCATACTAATTTGTGGGAGACCTCAGTCTGCGCTCCGTGGACTGTTGCTGAAAGGGCCAGTAGTACCAGGATTTGCTTAGCTAAATCACCTCTGAACTTGGGTCAGGCCCATACAAGCCAACAAATGGTTCCATTTCTGGGACTGGGATCTGCATAGAGGATGTCCGATGTCGTGCCACTGGAACCCTACAAAGAAACAAATTGAAGAGTGGTTGGACAAGAAGATTCACAAGTTCGCACCGCAGGAAAACAGAAATCCGCGGGTATCTAAGGAACAATGGCTGGATTGCTTCTTGTACACTAAAATCCACGAAATTTTCACTACAACAAAACCAGCGATTAGCGTCCCTTTTTACTTCTTTTTTTGCATCTAGAGCCCATTTTTGGTGCTATTTGCATCCATTTATCAAATATGGTGCAAAACTTGACACAAAATTTGCATCAAGTTTTGCACCAAATCTTACACCAAGTTTAGCACCAGGTATTGCAATAGGTTTTGCACCACGTTTTGCACCAAATTTTATGCCAAGTTTTGTGTCATCCTTTACACCAGGTTTTGTTCCAGGTTTTGCATCAAGTTTGGCACCTAATTTTGTTTGACATACTTTTGCATCCTCATTTGCATCCACTTTTTGCACCTACACTTGCATCAACTTTTGCATCCTTTTTTAAATCATTTTTTGCATCCATTTTTTCATCCATTTGTGCATCCCTTTTGCGCCAAGTTTTACATCGTGTTTTGTGTCTAGTTTTGCATAAAATTTTGCATCTACTTTTGTTGCATCCACTTTGCCCTCTTGTTTGGCATCCATATTTACATCCTCTTTTGCATCTATTATTGTACCCACTATTGCATCTAATATTTTTGTGCCACAATTAGCGCCTAGTTTGGCACCTCCTTTTGCACCCACTTTTGATTATAATTTTGCATCCACGTTTGCATCCTCATTTGCGTCTAGGTTTTCATCAACTACTACATCTATTTTTGCATCCCTTTTTGTATCCAATTTTGGATCGGGATTTGCATCGGGTTTTGTGTCTCGTTTCGCATCTACTTTTGCATCGACTTATATTGCATCCACTTTTGCACACAATTTTGCATCCACTGTTGCACCCATTTTAAATTTCACTTTTTGCATTCCTTTTTACATCTTCATTTGCATCATACTTTGATTCTTTTTTTGCATCTATCATTACATCCACTTTTGTTATGCCACAATTTGCACCATGTTTTGCACTCATTGTTGTATCCACGTTTGCTTCCAATTTTGCATCCATGTTCACATCCTCTTTTGCATCAAATATTGCATCTATTTTTGCATCCACTTTTATGTTAGGTTTATGCATTGGGTTTTGCATCTCGTTTTGTATCTACTTTTGCATCTACTTACCTTATATCCATTTTTTGCATCCAATTTTGTTTTGCCTGTTGCATCAATGTTTGCTTCCACTTTTACATCCATTTTTGCATCTTATTTTGCATATTTTTTGTCTATTGTTACATCCACTTTTGTTGCACCATATCTTGCACCTACCATTGCAACCACATTTGCTTCCACGTTTGCATCCCCTATTGCATCCACTTTTGTTTCATCCATTTTTGCATATACTTTTGTTTCCGTTGTTGCATCCACATTTGTTTCACCACAATTTGTGCCAAGTTTTACACCTACCACTGGACCCATGTTTGCTTCCACTTTTGCCTTCATGTTTGCATCCAAGTTTGCATTGACAACTGCATCTACTTTTGCATCCACTTTTGTGTCAGGTTTTTCATGTTGTTGTGCATCTACTTATGTTGTATCCACTTTTTGTCCAATTTTATTTCTATTGTTGCCCCCATTTCTATGTTCGCTTTTGCATCCCTTTGCCAACACTCATCATATTTTCTGCATTGATGATATTCCTTATGGCATTGACAATTATGAACAATTGATGACAATGTCAATAATATTGACAATGATGAAAATGAAGATGATGGCGATGACATGAATTGTGATTATGATGATAAAGACGATAGTGGTTACAATGACAATGATGATGATGGCAATGATTATGATGATGACGATGCTAATGACGTTGGCGAATCTTCCCAATTTTAGATGTTGTCATTGTCATAATCATAAGCATTATCTTTGGTGTCATGATCATCATTTTCATCTAGGTCATCATCAAAAACAATAATGGCATGAATGATGATGATGCATGATTACAACAATGTCGATAGAAATTACATTAATGATGATGATGGGGATGATAACAATGACAATGACGATGATAATGGTGGTGATGATGATCATCATCGATCATCTGTCAAAAATAGAGTTGTTATTTCTCTTACGTATATCAATGTGTCCTAAACAACCCTTTTCTAGCACTGATCACATTTTTTGGGTTGATGATATTTCTTACAACATCTACAATTATGAACAATTGCAAACAATGTCCATAATGATGATGATGATGGCATGAATGGTGATTATGATGATAATGTAATGATGGCAATAACAATGACAAGGATGATGGTGATGATGATGACAATGATTATGATAATGAGAATGAACTTACAATATTATGGATTCGTGAACAATTACTAGTTTCAATACCATCTTCTGGATACGTATTACTATCATACTTTTTAAATTTTCTGTCTCTCTTGAGGTATGTTACTATAATGGTGTTGTCAACACTAGAAAGATATCTTGTTGTAATGGTGGTTCTAATGTTAGCACTAGCAAAGTTTAGTAGGGAGGATGCTACTACAAGAGGAATTCCTTCTAAGTGACTATGGCATTCAAAATGAGGCTTTATGGGCTGCTTGTTAACACATGTTCTCATGCTCATATAAAATTAATGTGAAAAGTTGCTTTAATTGGTTCCCATGCATAATTGATATTGATAATGGGGTGGTATAAAATTGTAATGGGCATATCCGTTAGTTAGTTATGATGGGTCAACAACATTGAAACCATCCAAGTGACAATTCACCTTGGAACAATCGTCGCTCGTGCGAAAACACGAAGTTTATGTAAATGAAAGTTGTGATTGTAGTGGAATTAAAACCATCGAGAAATATCAAAGAAGACGCTGCCTACCAGTTTTGAAAGACAACCAAGGCATTGAACAACTATTTGTGTTAGGATGTAGTGAGGGAATCGAAGGAAATTTGGCAGCCCTAAGTTGCCATTACTATTGCCAATCACACATTCAATAGTAACCATAAAAGGTAGCCACATATAAACAAAACCTCGAGGTGTTGACAGTCAGAATCTATTGTAATAGCTTTGACGTATATATAGTTTTGTGTTTAGATGAGAATGAAGTGGGCTTCATCCAGGGTTCGGCTCAATCCTCGTCCATTCCATGCAGTGGTGTTTAATTCGCCAAGCAAGAGAATATTACGTGAGTGTTCAGAGTTAAATCAACAGAAATCAAGGACGTGTGATTGTCAAATTATTGCTCCTCCCTTATGATTGAGCGCTTGATGCGATGGTCATTATCCTTGGGTGATACTTTTATTCCCCATTTTCTATTGAAAAAGTAGCGTTTTTCTGTTTGATTATGATAGGATTGGATCATGAACGCCGGTTTGGGTGGATGTAGACCCATGTTTTTTTGTGGTGATCTTCAAATGTCTTGAGGATAAGAAAAAAATCCTTGACCAAGGTCCATGGTTTTGGGGATGAGTTGGTCTTCTAGTGAAGCCATGGTTTTGCCGATGACTACTCTAGTATGGGTAAGATTCCCAGTTTTCCCATTCACTTTACCCATCTAGATCTCTTAGAAAAAGTGGGCAATTTTATTGGAAGATTCGTCAAAGTAGACAGGGAAAGACTTTTGAAAGGCATTTTCACCTATGTTTGCATATGTGTTTAGGTAGATCCCAATGAAGTTTTGCAAGATAAAATTGAGCTCAAGTGGATGGGAATTGTGTATTCTAGTTCAGTTATTCTGAGCTTTCAATGGAAAATTTTGACTCTATTTTGGCTTACAGGAAAGATTTCATAAACTAACGCTCTCTATAAATGGACTAGACAAGGTTGTGCTCAAAATTTTGTTTAAAAAATGGCAGAGTTTGGGAAGAAGTTCTTTAAGTTAATGGATCAGCATTCAGATGCATTTCGAGTGGTTTGATTGAATGATTTCTGTCTCAGTTCCGCACATTTAAAAGTTTTGGAGAATGGGAATTGATAATTCTGGTATTTGATGGTGTTCTATTCAAATTACACAGAAGAAGATAGAAAGCTAGGGCTCACAACCCCTACCTAAGAAATTCTGGTATTTGATGGTTTTCCCCCGACCAACCAATTGTTAGGCTCACAACCCGGCTAGGCAAGGTCAAGTTTAGGAACAACCTAGCTAGGCGAAGTGAGAGAGTACCGTAGTTAAGCGCTGCAGGGTCAAAGAGAGAAGGTGAAGGGTTGGATGCCTCACTGATCAATGGGCTAAAGTAGGGGTTGGGTGCTTTGTCAAGCCCCCCCCGCTTCTTATTCACCAGTGTCGTGTCGAGAGCAAGGAACATTCTGGAAAATTCAATATTAAGCATCAATCTGCGATGAAACAGGGGATTCCTCTATAATCGGCTATGGGCTTATCTAGAAGGGCACCTCCTGGCCTTATGAATGGCATCTACACCTCCTTCCTTCCATATGCTAAGGTCAATGGTGAAGTGGGTCTAATATCTTGCTATGGAACTTCATGCATGGACAAGGAATCAATATCTACCTACTATGCCAAGGGGACTATTAGAAGGGTACTAAATAGGACCAAAGACTATTGGCTATTGGAATGGCTAAGTTATACTAGATCTTGATCTTTATCTCGGTAGAGAAGAGAGTAAAGAAGTGAAACGTAGAGATGCGAGTATCATATGTCTAGACGAGTATAATATGTATAGAGCTCGAAGAGAATGAAATTCTCTGAGAGCTAGCCATGGCTCAAAGAGCCTCTTTTTAGTTGTTGAATTTAATGTCGACTGCTTTCTCCTTTCCCTTATTTCCTCTCTCTTATTCTTTTTTCTTTTCTCCTTTCTCTTATTCCCCTGTCCTTTCCCCCCTCTCCCTACCCGTACCCCACCCTCGCCCGGACGGCCCTCAAGCGTGCCTTCCCCTATCCTCGCCCTATGATCGCTTACCGCTTATCTTTTTTCTTGAACTCGTACCTTTGATGGCTCCTCCGGAGAGTGTTCCGTTCTCCTGCAGTGCCGCCCCTTACCTCTTTCAGAGTAAGATAGACTTCTTTCTTCAAACAAGTAACAGTTGTTCGAAAAAAAAGAACAACCAACAACACCCAAAGTACTCATACCGACTTTCTCTCCTACCGAACCGAAGCAAAGCGTAGGTAACCGACTTTCTTTCTCTCGATACGGCAACCGAAGCGAAGCGTAGGTAACCGACTTTCTTTCTCTCCTACCGAAGGTAACTACCAAAGGTAGGCATTCATCTACCGAAGGGAGGACGACAGGTAACTGACTTTCTTTCTCTCGATACGACAACACAACTACCAAAGGTAGGCATTCTTTCCGGCATCTTTCCAACTCTTGCTCTTACCTCTCTTTCCAAAGGAAGGAAGGGGGGTGTGGGGGGAAGGAAGGATCAGCTTCCTTCCCACCGCCAATGAAGGAAGGGGGTTGTAAGGAAAATATTATTAGTGCCAAATGAAAATTTATGTTAGGGATGCTTTCACATAGTTAGTTTTGTAATTATTATAAACATCACATACATAACAACCACAAATAAAAAAAGTATGTAATATATAAGAACAAAACTAATGAAGTTGTTAGTACTAAAATGAGGCATATACCATCACATGTAATCTTAGATATACTTAGTGTGAAACACCATGACATCAATGTCTGAGCAATTTGTAAATGTGCTACAAGGGCTCAATAGGGGGCTAATATTTATTTGATAGTCACGTTCTTGGCTTTGTTGCTTCATTTGAAGGAAGGAGGACACTATTGAATTATTTCAATTACATGGTTCACACCTTCCAAGTATTAGTTAACTTGCCTAAAAAGGTTCCTAACACAAGTGATCAATGCAAATATCACCCATAGGCTACTTTTGTTCACAAAACTTAACTCTCCCACTTTATTTTTGTAAAGACCCACTAATTCAAGTGTAGCCATGGTAGTTGATGCACGACCTCATGTGCACCAAAAAACATCCCATAACCAACCTCCTCGAACCAAGCTTACCCTTCCACTCCTAACACCAAAATGTGCAACACTTATCATAGGGTCCAAGGGGTATTGTCCTTGGTGGCCTCTCATCACTATTGATAACTAGGGTTGAAATGTCACACCCCATGCTTGTGAAACATCTACATCATTTGGCACATTGAATTCCATCCATGCGCACCAAGTTCTAATATGCATGCATGCTTATCCTATATCTGCTTATATTTAGGAATGCCAACCATGACATAACCATTACAATATCTTTCTTCTTATTCTTCTTCTTCTTATTACTATAGAAAAAAAGGACCCTTTTGTTATTCACGAGGAAGAAAAAAAGCACAAACATTGACAAAAAGATTGTAACTTCTGTCATTACAATGGGTTGCCAGAAGACAAGGCATCACGACCCAGAAGAAGAGAAAAAGAAGTTGTCGTAAAACCAGGGTTTTACAATTTTTTTTCTTCTGCAAATTATAAGACTGACTAGAAATGACAATAGCATGCAACCAAAAATTGTAGAAAGTGTATTATACAACCACGAAGAGGGCCCTACTATGAGAAAAACAAAGACAGTGACTAGAAATGACATTAGCCTGTAACAAAAAATTCCCGAAAGTGTATTATACAACCATGAAGAGGCCCCTGTCAAGAGAAAAAGAAAGACATTGTATTTGAGGCTAATTGAAATCTGAATGTAGACTCACTTGAAATTTATAGTAAGCTAGTTGATAACTAATTGAAAATTTGACTTAAAGCTGATCCATATTAGTATATGGGCATCGAATGAGAACTTTGAACTGGGTTGCCAACTAATTCATCATAATATATGTAACCTGTCTCCAGACAAATAATTCTTTTTTAGAGAGAATCTACAGTTGTATTTAGCTCCCTATGGATGTGATAGAAATTGATTTCCTAGAAGTGGTTCTTTAACTCCACAATTTTGCTTTTCCAGGAGGATAAACTTATAACTTCCTACTATGCTTTACTGTCATTATTTTTTGGCTCCATTACAATATTTGTATGTCAACAACATGGCACACTACAACCAAGAAGATGAACAATTACATCATTAAGAGCTACAAAACCATCTTGCCATCGAATAACCAACATTAATTAAACAACCATTTAACAACATAATAGCAATTACACTATATATATATATATATATATATATATATAGATATATATATAGATATATATAGATATATATAGATATAGATATAGATCACATTACACGTATAAATACCGCATTTCAATAGAAGTTAGATGAATTGCGCTAGTCCCAAAGTTTTGCTTTGACTTGAAATTAAACTCTTCTTCACTTTGTGATTTTTGTGTTATCCACTAGCATAGACCCATCTTAAATATAGATATAATATGAGCGGAGAGGGATCCAATTTCTTCATTGGCAATTATTTTTTATGAGCAAACATTATTTAAATGTTTTGTATTTTTTTTTTTTAAATTTATTTTGGCCGACACTGGCAAAATTTCAACTTTGATGATGGACAAACATCGTTGTAACCATACTAGGCTGTAGAGTGAGCTTGGCATATTCATATTATTTTCATCCTCAACATTGAGGATTGTGTAAAGCTCAGTGGAAGATGCCCCTTGGAATGATGGACAAACATGGCTGTAACCATACTAGGCTGTAGAGTGAGCTTGGCATATTCATATTATTTTCATCCTCAACATCGAGGATTGTGTAAAGCTCAGTGGAAGATGCCCCTTAGAATAGTTTTGATGCCCCCAAAATGACTTCCATTCTCAACCCCTCCCCATGAAATTTGAACTTAAGACCTCGTAACAACTAAACCCCATACAAACCAACTACCCTACAACTTATCATGGATCAACCACAACAATACTTATTATAATAATTTAAAACCAATATTTCTAATTACTTTTCCATATTTATCTCATTTACAAACCCCTCAACCCCATCCCATTATTATTACAATAAACACAATAATATATCACCGAGGAAAGAGTTCAAAATTGCGAAAACAAAAAACGCACAACAACCTCTGGTCCCAACATGACAACATGAATGAAATAGGCCTCTCATGTTGGAGATGATTTAGGGGTTATTCCATAGCCTTCTCTCCCTTTGAAACCCCCCAACCATCCCTGTAATAATTTATTATATTATCTTTAACGATGCTACTTTTACTCTCAATCTTTAACAGCTACCGGCCTTCCCTCTTCAAAACCCTTATATAGAGTGTTTTCTCTCCATCGACCTCAAAAACCCTTATATAGAGTGTTTTCTCTCCGTCGACCTCTTTGCCCTTGCCTTCAAAGCATTTTTGCACAGTTAAATCCTTTGTCCAAAATCCTCGGGGTTTCGCATTCGTGTCTGATATTGGGCGAGTTTCTGGCATATTTTGGATCCATCGATTTCATTCGAGCCTTCCCTCTGTGCACTATCTGGTATTGGGATGGCTGGAACTCAGGAGGATCCTGTTCTTACACGGGCAGTAGATGACGATTCGAGAGAGAACGAGGATGGTGCCGGAAAGGAAGAGGACACTGGAGCTCAGGTTGCACCCATTGTTAAGCTTGAGGAGGTTACTGTCACCACGGGCGAAGAAGAGGAGGATGTCCTTCTTGACATGTAAATTTCTTAATCCATGGCTATTTCATGATTTTGTTTTCTCAGTTGAAAGTTGTTTTCATGGCCTCTTCGGTGGCCCTTTTCCTGTGCACATAAATGGGACCTTGACTATAAGGAAGATGCATTTGGGCAGTTATTTACTTCTAATTTTTCTCCTTTTTAGTAAGATCTGTTTTTATCGGGTTCTTGATGTTTTGTTCGCCTGTTGATGATGATCAGATTTGTCATTTCAATGGGGTGCTGAAGAAACTCTATGGTAGATGCATTTAGCGGGCTATGGTTTGTTTTATCGGGTAATTAGGGTTTTGCTTTTCTGTGTATTTTTGGTGGGATTTGATGCGCTTTGATGGCGAATTCGTTATATTTTGGATTCTTCGCAAGATATTGCATGAAATTCTGAACACCAGAGAAAATTTACCCGAATATTGATAGTACCTTTATGGAACTTCCTGAGATATGAACACATACTGAATCATCAAGTTTGCTTTGTCTTTTCTGCTCTCAATACTGTTGAACTCCTTCGCAATGTTCTGTAATCGGAAAAACAGGGAATTCCAGAAACAACAAGTTCTGAATTCAAACCACGGGAGCTTTAGGTTTATCTTAGGGTTTAGAATTGAGGGTTTGTCATTCTTTCAGCGAGCGTTGATCATATACACAAGCAATATAAGCTCCCTTTCTATTTTAAATTAAATACACTTTCCTTCATCCAGTCATGCTTTTTGTCTTTCCATCGGAATAGTGGGGATGAAGCTTGATGAACTGATAAATGGGATTGAATTTCCACTTGCAGGAGTATGTTGTTGTACTTGTCTGTCATGGAAAGCAACAGGATCAGGCAAAGAGAGATCTGGATGCATTTCTTGGCAATCACAGTGGTGCATTTGTGGCATGGTATTTCAGTCTTTTCACAAATTTCTGTTTTCTCTGTTCTTTTGAGTCAGGATTATGAGGGCTTATTGCTCTTATATCAGCAAGCATAGAATAGAAATAACATGTTAGACTTTTCCAATATAACATTCAAAATGTATAATGTTTCGTATCTAACGGAGATAGGTTCATTTGACCAAATAAAACAATGCACATTATCATATTTGTCTTTACTTCACAAAATTCCAAAGTTTCCTCCAAAGGGCTATAAACAACAGCATTGCAATCAAAATAGCTATCTTGAGGTGCAGATGAATGGATCGGAGGCAGATATTTCTCTGGTCGACAACAATTAATGGTAATTCTAGACAAGATAATCTGTACCCGAAGACACATTTTTCAAGACAAAGTTGCGTTTGATGAATTGCAGTTATGTTTAATTTGTTCTTTAGACACTTCTTCAAAGAGGTAATGCTTTTGTCGTTTGCAAAGGATTTTTTTGATTTTATTTTTAAATTAATGCACATATCCTGAAACTAGGATTGTAAGGTGCTTCTGAGTAGAATATGAGAAACAATGCTGGCTATATTGTGATATCATAAACGCTCACTTACATGTATTTACTTGGTGGAAGCAAAACAAAACAGAGAAAATTAACATTGCGCAAGAACATCGGGCCGATCAGTTTCCTCAAACAGTTTCCTTTCATGCTTTATCTGATAGTCTCACTTGGTTGAGTTTTCTTATTTTGTAACCTCTTGCTTTGCTATAATATGATTTTGCACCTGAGGGCAACCTTACTTCCAGACTTTTTTCTTTTGAACCAGCTTCCTCTTATCATGATGGAGCAATGTGCCCAGATTTAGCGTTATAGGGAACCATTAGCACCTTTTTGTAGAATTTCTTTGAAAATTCTGCAACTGCTGTAGTGAACAATTCTGAAACTAATTTGTGACACCAAGACACAGAGTTTCTCTACTCTTTTGCAGCGGAATAAAAAAGAGTTAAAAACACATTCATACAATACAATAACACAGGATTTTTCTATGGAACCCTACATGGAAAACCCTCTGCTAGCTGTAGATTTTTATTGACAAAGTTGAGCAAATAAAATTAATTACAAGGAAAACTGTTTCACTACAGAACAAGGTTGTTCTTTCTGCTGACACTTAGCTGAAAACTGCTTGCAACAACCCTGTCCTTAGCTCCTAAATCCTTGTGCTGGCCTGCCCCTGTTTCCTTGTGCTGGAAGCCTCTATTTTCTAGTGCAATAGTGGCCCTATCTTCTAGGAATTACTCCTGATTTCTAGCGCACACTAGCATGGATTTTCTCTGCCAAAACTCTGTGCAGAGGCCTCTCCTTCACGCTCTTCCTAGCTCTGCCATCTCACACACAAAACTCGCACTCTATTGTTTGGTCTCACAACCTGTAAAAAATTAATGTCTGCTCATGCTGTAGCCCACCCAGTTTCAAATTCTTGCAAGGTTTAATGCCCAAAACCCATCAATAGCATATGACTGATATACACATCATTTTATCATTTTCTGCATTTAACTTGAAACAACATAGAGGTACTCTACATTTCACTTTCAGCTGATAAGAGAAAAAATAAGGCAAGCACACACATGAATTTTACACTGTTTTTGGTCAACATGATCCTAGAAAAACCCCGCAGCGGGGAAAACCAGTTCTTCTAGGAGGATTTTATTTTGTTTCTTTGACGAAGCATCACTGAAATCCCATTCTCAAACTGAGTTCTGAACTGTCTTCAACAAATGTTCATGTTGAAATTACAGTCCTCTGAAATGCTCCTTCTTCTTAGGAATTCAAGCCACACTGACAGTCACAGGTTCCTTGAAACTCGGGTTCATCACAGCAAATATGCACAGGTTTTTTTATCAGCGTTTAACCTCCCTGGAATTTGAGCAAATACACTCCAAAACAGCTCTCTAAATATCATTGATATACCACTAAAACCAGGCTTGAGATTTTTGCTAGTCTTGGCCCAAGAATCTCACTGTGTCCCACATAAATACGCTGGCAGAGAAATATGCTGCTAAAACACTTGCCTACGGTGAGGAGTAACCAAACTTGACTCCTAATAAGCCTTTGACCTGTGTGCAACCACTGGCTATGACAGTCTTCCAAAATTTCGTGCTCCCTTTTTAGCTTTAACTCGGCCTTCTAGGGATTTGATTAACTGTGGTCTTGTTCCTAGTTCTTGCTGTAGAATTTCTTCACAAAAATTATCTTCCTCCTATCTCCTTTCCTCTCCTCAATAGTTCTCAAGAGGATTGAATGAAGGAGCTCTTCCTTGCTGCCTCCAAATGCAAGCTCCACAACATGGTTGCGTTCTGCTCTGATTTGAGTTCACCTTGGAACACAGCCTCCTCCTTTAGCTGTCTCGATCTCCTCTCAAGCTTCCCTACACCCTCCTCTTTCCTTTGAGAAGAATAATGAAGAATCATTCATTTCCTTTAACTTCTGTTTTTCTTTTGAGAGGGAAACCTAACCCTAAAGGCTAAAGATCAATGGCTGAGATTAAATCTCAGCTAATGAGATCTATAGTTGAGATCAAGCTCCCATTAGACCCCTTTCTCATGATGACCCCTCACTTAACCTTTTAATGTTTTAGTACCATGGTCACTTTGTCGCTCATAAAGTGAGTTTTAAAATATAAAGGTTACCTTATTAACATAAAGTGGACTTAGTACTTTACACAAAGTCACTTTAATAACCCATGTGACTTTAATAAATTAGAATTACAAGGTACACAACTCATAAAAGCTTCTTTAGCTCCTTGACATTAATAAACACATAATGTCACTTAGAGAAAAGGATATTAATGTGTATTCCTAGGCCAAAAGGATAAATTCCTAGGAAACACTTCCTTGGTACTATATTCTCAACACAATGTTGTGCTCACAAAATAGTGATCCATTTTTGTGCCTTCGTCCTCCTTATAAGATATTCACATCAACTAAATTTGGCAAGTTTATTTTTTGAACTCGGTCTTGTGATTGACTAGTTAACTGAGTCTAACTGACTCATGTAATTCGTCTTGCCTCAATTTAGAAACTGAAGCTCACTTGCTTGTCCTTTGCCAAAGATAACTCGCACTAGGAGACAAACAACTGAGCCTCCAACTATACACATGAGTTAAACTGCTTCATGAACTCGACCTAATTTTTGGGAACTCGTCCTAACTTTTAGGAACTCATGCATGCTAAAGACATGAGTGCTTGTGGTCTCTTTGACTAAGGAACAAGTCAAAGAAGACCTTACTCGCTTCTATTTTCAACATTCCCTCTTAGCGAGAAAGGTGCTTTTGGAAGAACCTCGTCCACTTGGATCTATCTCCAATACTACCACGTTCTCCGTTGTTGCAGCTTCTTCCGCTGAACTAGAAGACTTTGCCTTCTTTTGCGGAACTTGATAAGACCTTTTCTTTCCCACCATGCTCTGCGAGTCTATCACTTTAGTCATAAGGGCCATGCACCCTGTGTACCTTTGTGGCTGCTTCCTTTGGTTGAAGGTGATATTGGAAGATCCAACTCTCCCTTGATCTCCCTTAAACAAATCCTTTGCCCACTTGGCCCAAACTCTCCCTATGCTGGGAGTCATTGCTTGAGTCGTTGTCTCGACTCGCCTTCGGCTATGCTCCTCATCATCTTGTTGGTTGGCCCAACTGCCAACTAGCTTATACTCAAATTGAGATACTGGCTGAGGCTTCATCTTGAGTAGCTTCTTCTCAGGTACTCTAATCTGCTCTTGCTCTAAGGACTCCTTAGACTTAAACTGAGATATTGGCTGAGGCTCCATCTTGAGTAGCTTCTTCTCAGGTACTCTAATCTGCTCTTGCTCTAAGGGCTCCTTAGACTTAAACAGACATATTGGCTGAGGCTCCATCTTGACTCTTGAGTAGCTTTTCTTAGGTACTCTAATCTGCTCTTGCTCTAAGGACTCCCTTTGGGTTTTGCTCTCCTCAACCATCAATTCTCTACTCTGAGCTCTCCTTGCCTTGCTGCTCAAGGTTGCACTTGTCTCTACCTAGAACTTGTAGTGATTTTTCATCCTCACACCTATCTGCTTCTTACATCCAAAAGCTAAGTGCTGGAGGTAAGCCTTACCTTTGCTGAAAATGACATCATAATCCTTGTCCTCAAGGGTAGTTATCCAAACAAGATTCTGCTTTAATCTTGGAACATAAAAGACATCTCTGAGATGGAGGGGATTACTTGACTCCCTCTGAAAACTGAGAGTACCAATTCCTCTCGATTTGAAACTACACGTCCTTCTCCTTCAGGTGTCTAAAATTTTTCTTTTTTTTTGGTCATGTGGAAGGATGTCATGTGGAAGGATGCTACCGAATCAATATACCATACACTGCTGTCTGCTGAGCTTGGCATGCAAGCAATCAATGATAAATATTTCTCGAACTGGGCAAAAAATGCATCTAGCTTTGCTGATGTAGCTACATGATCCTCACTGGACTCGTTCTTTCGCTTAGGACACTTAGTGGCATAGTGTCCAAACTCATGGCAATGGAAGCACTTGACCTTTCTTAGATCCTTTTACTTGCCCTTTTGACTAGACTCGACCACTCCTTGGCCCTCCGTGCCCTTGGTCTTGCTACTCTTGCTTGTTATGGAAAAGTTCTCCTCGTCCTCTGTCTTCATCGATCTACCATTTTTGGTCCTTCTTCGGATATCTTCCTGAACGTAGTCAGTCAATAGCATTTCCCAACTAGGAAAATTATCTCTGTCATTGACAACATCCTGGAACCCATACCAAGACTTGTGAAGTCGTAGAAGAGCAAAACTCACAAGGTCATGCTCTGGTATACTCATGAGTGAATTTTGACAAATACGTGACAATGGACTCATCCTTGTTCACCTAGATACTCCTTAGCTTCTCCTTAAGAGCAAGCTTCTTGGTATCGCTGGTACTCTGATATAGATCTAAAATAGTTTTGAACATCTCATAAGCTGTCTTCTTCTCATGGATATGAGGAAATATATGATCTCTGACCCCTTCTAGAATAATTGTCCTTGCCTTGATATCATTCTTAGTATGTCGGGTCAACTGTTGGGGATCTTGTAGTGGTGGTATAGCCTGCTTCACAAATTCTCCCACCCCATTATCCTTCAAAACTATCATGATCCTCCCTTTCCATGAAACGAAGTTTGATGCTCCCTCTAAACAGTTATCTGCTCTCAAACCTTGGTACGCTGTCCTGCTTTCCCAGAGAGCTCTCCAACACCTGCCCACTAATAGCTTAGTAGTCCTTCACAAGAGGCTGTACTTAGGGCACAATAGGGCAACTTCTAACAACCCTCCAACCTGTACACTTAAGCTGCCCACACAATTGTCCAATGGGACCTCATCCACTTAGTAGAACATCAACTTGAGAATAACATTCAACATACCTTAACCAATAGAGACTTCTTCTGCTTCTCTAGGTCACACCCCTGTGCAATTACCTGAAGTTTTCGACCCTCTGATTAGGGCATCTTGCACCTACGTCAACCCATAGTTTGTTGCCTCAAAACTTTGCAAACATTTCTCCACAGGTTCCTCTTCTATGCGTTAGCTCTTGTCCTCTTATATATTGTTGTTCCAGCTCCTTAAGAACATAGACCAGCCCTAAACTAGGGCTTAATCTCTCCTGTAACAACACATAAAAAACTTGGTCTGTTTTGCAAGTTGTTTGCACCACAAATAATGCACAAAAAGACTACCCAAAATGCTCCTCTTGCAAGCTACTTGCTCCTGCCTAACTTGGCCTAATTAGTTACAAGAAAAACGAACCAAAACCAATCCTCTTCTCCACTTTGCTAGGCTCCTTTGGGCTATGACTATTTCAGGGAGATTCTCCTTATGATGTTGCACTAGGATGTGCCAATCAACTTGTGTTGGTATTTATTTTGTTCCTTGCTCCGATACCATGTAGAATTTCCTTAAAAATCTTGCAACTGCTGTAGTAAACAATTTTGAAACTAATTTGTAACACCAAGACAAGATTTTTGTAGAGAACCGTGCTAGGAAAACCCTCTGCTAGCTATAGAATTTTATTGAGAAAGTTGAGCAAATAGAATTAATACAAGGCAAATTGTTTCACTAGAGAACAACACTGTTCTTTCTATTGACACTTAACTGAAACCTGCTTGCAACAACCCTGTCCTTAGCTCCTAAATCTTTGCGCTGGCTTGCCCCTATTTCCTTTCGTTGGAAGCCTCTTATTTCCTAGCGCAATAGTGGCCCTATCTTCTAGGAATTACTCCTAATTCCTGCGTACACCAACAAGGATTTTCTGTGCCAAAACTCTGCGTATAGGCCTCTCCTTCACACTCTTCCTAGCTCTGCTAGCTCACACACAAAACTCGTGCTCTCTATTGTCTTGTCTCACAACCTTGTGCTCACAAAACAATGATTCAATTCTGTGCCTTCGTCCTTCTTACAAGCAATTCACATAAGGTATATCTAGCAAGTTTATTTTTGAATCTCGGTCTTGTGATTGACTAGTTAACCGAGTCTAATTGAGTCATGTAACTCATCCTGCCTCAATTTAGATACTGAAGCTCACTTGCTTGTCCTTTTCCAAATATAATTCACACTAGGAGACAAACAATTGAGCCTCCAACTATACGCACGAGTTAAACTATTTTATGAACTCATCCTAATTTTTAGGAACTTGACCTAACTTTTAGGAACTCGTGCACGTCAAAGATAGGATTGCTTGTGGTCTCTTTGACTAAGTCACAATTCAAAGAAGACCTTACTCACTACTATTTTCCACACTATATATATATATATATATATATATATATAGATATATATTGAAATGTGGAAAGAAATCATTATGAATAAATGAGCAAGAACATTTACATGACAAACATAAATGACAAGCAATATTCCACCATCACTTAACCCCAATGTGGGGAAACTCTTGATCAATTCTTCTTATATTCTTCAATAATTCAGCAGAGAGAGAGAAAGATATTACAATTTACAGATCTGATAATTAATGACAGCGGCAAAAGAGACCTAACCAGAAAAGTCATTGCTGGTCAACAGGGTAGATTTGACCCTCATAAATTGGTCAACTTCAGTCAACTTCGGCCTCCAAACAACAAGATGAATCAACCCTCAAAAGAACCCAAAATCAGCGCAGTCAAATTTGGTCAAACAACCAACCTGTGGTTAGCCCTAGCTGCAGTCAACGTTGGTCAAAGTCAATGTTTGGCCTCAATTTCTGTGCCTAGAAATGCGGCTTGCCCAAATAGAGATAGCCCCCACAAAACGTAGTCAAAGGAGGTCAACTCATGTTGGTCAACGCTTGGTCAAACTGTCCAGAAATTCGGTCTCTTGAAATTTCAGCCTCTTGAAATTTTGCTTTCCTGAAATTTCAGACGTGTGGAGAGAGAGATGCCTAGAAATCCATACCCAATGAACGAGGAGAGAGAGAGAGAGAAGTGTGAAGATGAGTGTATCCAAATGAGGCTAAGGCATCATGTATTTATAGCAAACGTTGAGGATGAATAGACGTGACTGTTGGGCTTCTGAGCCTACATAAGTTTGTTGGCTGACCTTGACAATTTGTCCATAATCAAAGTAAATTCATAACTTCATTTGTACATGTCAAAATCGGATGATCTTTAGATCACTCCTACACCTCTCGGAGAGAGGAATCCAAGAAAAATATCAGTTGTCATAAATAAGATGACCCATGTGGATTTTGGCCCTAGTTGCCGATTTTAACATGATGAAACTACGTAATCCAAACTTTAAAATATGGTATGAAAAGCTTAGTGTGCCCAATCATTGATTTTTTGTTTGAGGGAAGGGTACAGTTTTGCTAAGGCAATGATAGAGGAGTCAAATAAGCAATATCACTAACATTGAGGTACATAAAGCACTTGGTGCTTTTGATTAATTGCCAATCCTGAAATCTCGAAAAATGTTAACTCTGTTGAATTTTGAATGGGATATGAAGTTCTACTTTCTCGATATGAAGTTAGAGGAGATGGGAACCACTTTTAAACATCTCAAGACAATGAATGGTAATGTTAAAAATTTAAGTAAAGGTTTTACTTTAAGACTTTAACATTACCATTAATTGCCATCATTTTAACGCAAATTGAGAGTGAAACCCAGTCTTAAATAAATATTTCTAGTGTATGAAGTTTCTAAAAGTCTCATGAATTCATAATTATCCTCTAATTAGTTATTAAAACAAAAAAATGTTGTTCCCAACATTTAAATCAAGGCAAAATCAAACAAATTTCATTTAGAAACACGTTGTACAGATGTTGAAATGCATTTCCCATGTGAAATATGTTTCATATGAATTGAAATGCGTTTCTCATGTGAAATATGTTTCATATGAATTGAAATGCGTTTCCCATGTGAAAATACATTTCATATGAATTGAAATGTGTTTCAAGAGCATTTTAGTTGTGTTTCAGTGACTCGATATGAAAACGCAGCTGGTATGCAGGGGCGGGCCATGTTTCCTGCATCATAGATACCTTCTCATATTTGGAAATTTGTTTTTGTGGCTGATCAAATGTGTCGTTGGTTCTTCTTCACTTTGTTGTTCCCTTTGATGGGTTGCCTAGTCTATGATTTGATAGATGAGATGTCTAGTGGTTGTGGTTGCATGGTATAAAGGTTGGACATAAAGAGCTCCTCCACAATCTATGATTTACATGTTTAACAATCCTTTTCTTAAGTCCAATTATATACAAAATTACAAATCCTAGTGCAAGTGAAAATACGTTCTTCTTCAATGTTGCTTTTGTCAAACTAAACAAACAGGAAACAATTTATTTGACAGGTGGAAGAAGTGATAGGCTTAGAGCAATTGAATTGTAGGCCATGCTTCTTGACAAATTGATGAACAGATGTCTCCTTACTTGAGATTTAGGTTGGCACCATGGCACCATCCTGTCCATCATTATACACTAATCTTGTCATTATCTTCTTCACTGTGAATGATTGGCCTGTTCCCTGCAAATAGATCTGGGCATAGAGGAGCCAATCCAAGAACAATAATCTCTAGCACAAGACAATATTAATGATCTAAATACCTAATCCTGAAGCTTGAGTTTTATTTTTCTCTACTGGTTCTGAATCTCTGATTGAGAATCTCCCACTCGTCATTATCAAACCTTCTCCTTCATCATTGGCATCAGCTGCACTGCTGAGGTACTTTGGTTGGTTGTCATTGGACTTGAGAGCTTGAAGTTTCAAATGATTATAGTAACAGACAGCCAGAAAAGCCAGTCCACACCCACTCAAGTTTATGACTGTAACCTTTTCATTTATTACAGACAAAGATTATGTTATGAGCAGCCAGTCCTTGACAAGACCAGCAACATTCATAGTCAAGGCTGAAGTCTTTCCTATCAGAAGAAATACTGCAAGATTAAGAGCCAAGGCACAAGCAGAAATGTCATGTAATCCAAATCAAAGGAAGAGACCCTGATTATCAGAAATGGGTATTCTACTAAGGCCCAGGGGGTGCTGAGAAAAACAAGGCAACAAGGAGCAACAAAGATGTGATGGGATTCAACTTAATCCCTTTTGATGTTCGTGGAATTTGTATGAGAACCAATTGGGTAGTCTCACATGCAACTGCACTTAACTGGAGAATCACCTCCCATGCATTCATCTTGGCCTCCCCATAAGCTGAAATAGTAACTCCAATGGATATGGCCAACATATTGGCCTCGGGCTCACCTTTATAAGCTTCTTTCTTCAGGGAAACCACAATCAAATACACAGCAATGGGAATTAGAGCTTTCAGCATTTGAAATAATGATACTGAGAGGAAAACATAGGCAGAATTTCAAAACCAGAGACCCAAAGAATACACTTATCAATACTATGGGTTCAACGAGCTTGAAGACTCTTACAATAGCAACAGCCAGTGTTGAGTAGAAGCCCATGTGAATCATGGTGGGACTGATCACACTAAAGTTGTCAAGCAATGGCAACTCCGATGGATATGGCTAACATATTGGCCATGGCCTCACCTTTATAAGATTCTTTCTTCAGGGGAACTGCAATCGAATGCATATCAAATGGGCACAAGAGCTTTCAACATTTGAAATATCGATACTTTGAGAGACATGCACCAAGGGCTGCATCATTTAGGATTTGTACTCAGTTTAGGTGTCATATTCAAGGGGAAGTTGTTATGCTTTCCACCACTTCATAGATTGTTAGAGTGATGAAACAAAAGAGGCTCCCTCTTGAGGCTAGATTATGTCATTCATATCAGTTGTGTTGTTGATGTCCTAGCTCAGCCAGGTCTTGCCAAAACTCTGTTGAGGTTCAAAATTTATTATAAACTGAAATGTCTTCACAAGAATTGACCTCATAAAATGCCATAATCACAAGATATGCCATACATGGCTGTGATTATGGCTCGCAAGACCCTTAGACTTTGAGCAATGAGGCTCGCAACATCACTTATGATTATGCACTCTACAATTCTGTGACCAGCTGAATGTCAAGCAATTGAACCGCGATTTAAATCCTATTTTGTCAGCAATAATTACTATACTTTGTCTTTATTTAGTGTAGAGAACCAAGCACTTATTCTGCTCATCTATAGAAGGGACAATGGTTGTTTGCCTATGAGGTATAAGGAAATCCTATCAGATGTTTTGTATTTTCGTATGGAATTGAATCATACTCCTGCACACTGTAACATTCATATATATCAACCTGTAGAGGCTTTAATAACACCTGGTATTCTGGTTAGTGATTTTATTGGACCTCATGTGCATATCCTACATGCACAGGATGGACTATTCATATGTTACATGGTATTATTCTTATTATTTAGGGTGCACATCTTCAGGTGCTCAAGAACGATTACTAGAACAGTCAGTTAATTCTGCAATTTAAAGGATGAAAAAGGAGGTTATAGGAGTCTAGTTTTGGTTCTCATCCACAATGTCACACTAGTCTGCCTGGGCATGGTTCTCATGGTTTAATAGTGACTTGAGGAGTCATAATACCACAGATCACTAAACACGAACAGCTAAGGTAGCCCAAGGACAATAGCCATCTTTACACATTAATTAACAGGTCTTACATTAATTATCCTAGGGGGTTTTAATACTTCCAAATGCTTAAAAAACAGTTAGTAGAGCATTCACATTACACATTCCAGCAATCTTTTCTATAAACCAACCAAATGCAGTCAGGAGAGCCCTCCTTTTAAACTATACAACCTTATTGTTAGTATGATCAACCTTATTTTAATATATAGTGTGACAAACCGTATGTGACAAGCAGGTGGAAAATTTTTCTCGCAATTGACTAAGCGACGTCCTGCGAGCCAGACTTGAGACGGAAACCCTCGTCAGAAGTATATGCTTGGCTCTTTTCCAAACAAATGAAGAGTCAATGAGGTTTTGTGTAATCACTTCTGGTATCGTATTGGGTTATTGTTAGAAGCGATAATTGGATTCGGATTCTCATCGAGTGAGTTGTTCTGCTTTCTCAATTTGAGAGGGTTTGTTTGGAGGGAAAAATGAAAGAGGACATACGAGAATAGTGAGGGGAAAGATGCAGAGGAAGAGGATTGAGAACATCGCTAGCAGGCAGGCTACATTTTCCAAACGTTGGTGGATTGCTGAAGAAAGCTTATGAGCTCTCGGTGCTCTGCACTGCAGAAGTTGAACTTGTGATTTTCTCCCCAGCAGGAAAGCTCTATGAACTGTTTTTTAGTGCAAATCCTACTATTTTGATTCTAATAATCATGGCTATGCAAACCTCATGAGATTCTTACTAATAACCCAAGTGGTGCAAGCCCTAGTAAGCTCGATGTTGAAAAACTTAGTGTAAAACCTCCAAATCGCTGGTTTTGTTGTAGTGCTTATTGGAGAGTATATAAAAAATTTCACACCTTTTTATGAGATATGGGAGGAAAACATGTTAAAGATTTTTAATAAATATAAAATTTCCAAAATGATGCTAGTTACGTGTGATTCTTTTTTCATTGTTTGTGATTATGAAAAATGAAACTCGATGTTTTTTCATTAGTGCACACATATTTCATTATATAATTGCATATAGAAAAATCATTCCAGAGCCGATAACAATAAAAGTGAAGAATTTATGGTCCAACGTTATATTTAAGGGAGATGTTTAAGGATGACGTTTGAATTTTGTTTTTCATTTTAAGACATTTTGAGCAAATATTAGGAAGGACTTTGAGAAAGGATTGTCCTTCATTTTCGAAAATGGAGTTGTTCCTTTCCAGCCATATGCCCCAAGTGACCATCAAAGGGAGAGCTCATATGTTTTTTGGATGTTTTCTTTATAGCCATTTTTTTACACATATCCATAGAGTCCCCATGCCATTGATGTGAATTACTTGTTCGGTTTTTTTTAACCAACATTTTTAACCAAACAAGAAAAATTAAAAAAATGCCTCAAGATCAAAGACTGAAACAAAGACCTATTGACATACCTTTTAAAGTATGGAAAGAACTTGTAAAATCATATGAGAAGTTGGATGCACAAAGAAAAGCCGGCAATGAGAGCATTCAGGTATTGAATTTTTCATTAAACATTATTTAGAATGTATTAATACTTATAAGTATCTTAGACATGTATTTGTGTGAAAATAAATTGAATTGGTTTATGTTTAAGGACAAGGCATCCAAGGCGAGGTTAACCAAGACAAAAGTCACTTATCGTAGTGGCTAGAAAGGTTTAAAAGCATTGATAACAACCTTTGTAAGTATATTAAACATGTGATATTTTTTTAATAAATTTTGTACTAGAAGAAAGTCATTGTTATCTAATTTCTCCCTATTTACTGATTGATAGGAACTAAAATACGGAAGACCTCCAAATCATTTGGAAAAGGAGGTGCTGCAGCAAAAGAGATGGGTTGAATTTGTTGTTTGGATGGACTCTATGGTATGTAATCTTAGTTGGATTTCCAATATACTTTTAAACTATATTTTCATTTTATTTTTTAGTACTATTAGATATTATATCTTACCTCATTTTATGGTTAACATTGTATAACAAAAACATGCGTTGCGTTATGTAATTAATACTAACATGTAATATTTATTTTTTTTGTCAGAATGCTATAGGTAATGATTGCCAAGACGATGATCCAAATTATGTTCAACATATATCAGGAGATGATGAGGATGAGGATGATGGTGGTGAAGGAGGAGATGATGATGATGATAGTTGCGGTGTTGGTGATGATGTGGATCAGAGTAATGAGGATGGTCAATATGATCATGAGGATGATCTTGGTGGTGGTAGCTATGCATGCACATGCATTGTTTTTTATGAAGAAATTATTGTGTAGAATGACATTGCTATGTTTAGATGGGTGTTGTGAATTTACCCTATATCAATGAGACATTTTGATTTTGTAATCATACGATGAGTTTGATTTATGTATGTTGTTAATTTATCGTAGAATAACGATATTCATGAAATATTTTGATTTGTTACTCATATTTGAATTTTACTTGTTTTGATTAAAAATAATACTGATTTTATTAGTATTATGTTGCTATTTTATACATGTTTTGAAAATTGTTAATGACACATTGTTATTTTTTTGGATGGATGTTGTCAATTTCTCTTAAATTTCTTTACAAATGATTTTGAATTGTGATATCTGCTTTAATGATATTTAGAAACTATCATATATTTCACTATGAATCTATAAAGGGGGTCATATATGTAAAGAAAAACATACTCTATATAAGAAGTCAAATGCGGATGTAACCATGGATGCAAAATTGAAAGTAAAATTGGATGTTAAACTAGGAATTAATACAAAAATGCAAACAATTGACATACAAAGTGTTTTAAATTAGAAGTGAAAAATTGTGCAATAGTTGACACAAAGAAGGGAACAAAACATGGCATACAAAAGGATATCAAATTGGGCAAAAACAAGGACACATAAATGGGCACCAAATTAGATGCAAAAAAAGACAACAATTAGATGTAAAATAAGATGCAAAGTTGAGCGTTAAAAAGAAGCAAAAAACGTTACAAATTAATATGCCAAATGATGATGCAAATAATGGTGTAAACTTGGGATGCAAACTTGGATGCAAAAAAGGAAAAAAAAAAGATGTAAGAAAAGACATAAAACAAGATGCAAAATGGGGCTGAAAAAAGGTGAAACCAAGGATGCCATATTGGATGTAAAAAATGATTCCTAATCACATGCAAATTTAGGCTCGAACTCAGACACAAAATTATATGCAAATGTGGACACAAAATGAGGCAAAAAAAGATGCAAATTTGGATGGTGAAAACGATGTAAAACTAGACACCAAAAAAATGCAAAATTGGATGAAAAAGTCGGTGTAAATAATGGTGCAACATTCGACACAAGTAGACACAAAAAAATGGTGCAAAAAGGGGCATAAAATAGCTTAAAATTGGATGCAAAACTTGGTGCAAAAACAAATACAAAAGTAGACGTAAAAAATGGCTCTAAATTGAATGTACCATTAGACACAAAATAAGATGCAAAGGTGGACACAACACATGACTCAACATAAGATGCAAATATAAATGCAAATTTGGATGCTCAAAATGATGTAACATTAGATGCAAGAGATGGTGTTAAAAATGATGCAAAATTGGATGAAACAAATGACGCAAAATATGGTGCAAAATGAGATGGGAAAAATGGAGACAAATCAAACGTAAATGTGGATGTAAAAAATGGTCCAAAAAAAGATGCAAAAATGGGCACAAAAATGGATGCAAAATTTGGTGCTAAATCAAATTCAACACATGGTGCAAAGATAGGCACCAAAGCTGGTGCAAAAATAGAAGCAAAAACTAGTGTAAGACTAGATACAAAACCTGGCGTAAGACTAGATGCAAAAACTGACACAAAATGGATGCATAAAAAGACGTTAAATTGGATTCAAAATACAGTGTAAACTTGATGCAAATGATGGTGCAAAAATGGAAGCAAAGAATGACACAAAATAGGAAGCAAAAGAGAATGAAAAATAGATGCAAAAAATGACACAAAACTAGAAGCAAAACCTGTCATAAAATAAGATATAAATCTTGGTTCAAAATTTGACGCAAAAAATGATGCATAGTTTGGTGTAAAAAATGATGCAAAATCTAGCGTGAAAAAGGATGCAAAATCAGGTGCAAAAAAGGACGCTTTAAAAATTGTACAATAGAGCCAGATTTAGCGCCAGGTTGCTCATCACAATTACAAAAAAAATGCACTAAAATCTGGCGCTAAATCTGGCGCAAATCGCTGGTTTTGTTGTAGTGTTTCTTTGCATCTTTTCCGTCTAAGCTGTATGAGTGGATCGCAAAGTTAGCAGACAGCCACGAAAGGTGTAGGCTCGACAAACCAATAGTGTGGACTCCAGAACTAGTGCGTAGACTAGAAGCCTCAAAAGATAAGATAGTGCAAGCTGTGGAAAACTGGCTTAACCGAATAATAGGAGGATTTATCACTGAGTTCGCGGTAGACACGACATCATCTATAGTGAGGCCAAGCGATGTTTTCTCAAGGGACTGCGAGGTAAGTATATTAAATCTTTGAACACTTGCATTAAGATGCTATTGTGTGAAAAGCAGGTTATGCGAATAAATTAATGTTTGGGACTACGCGAAGCGGAAAGATCTACAGAAGTGGAAGTAGTGAAGAATTAGAAAACAGTCCCTTAATTTCACCCTCGCAGGAGAGCGAGGATGAGCTCGTGAAGGTTTCTCTGAGAAGCGCAGTCAGTTTGATAAGGCAGCAAATTCCGCATTTACCACCTCCACCCACACCGCCACCTGCTTCACCCCCCTCACCTCCATCTCCACCCACTCCACCTCCGCCACCTCCACAGTTCAGTATGGCGAGCGCGATCAAACTACCAATATTCAGAGGAGTAGGGAATGAAGATCCGGACCAATTCTGGTTCGTAGTAAGAGCAGTATGGGAAGCACAGGGCATCGTGGATGATAATATTAAAAAGGCTACACTGGTGAGCGCACTACAGGATCACGCATTAACGTGGTATATCAAGCATTCTAATGACCACCCGAATGCAGGAATTGCAGAGATCCAGACCGCGCTGAACAGGGAATTTAGCAGGCCAAAATCAGAGACACAATCAATCATCGGGTTTAAGGAGATCGCGATGCTCCTAGGTGAGACCCCCTGGGATCTGGACCAAAGGCTGAAGAGTATGATCCGTGAAGCCAATATGACGTTAACAGATGCACAGCATCGCGCATGGTTTGTGGCCTCACTTACGCCACACTTAAGGACAACGCTGTCACAGCAAAAACTTTCCACCCAGGTCGAAGCATTGGAGATGGCAATGAGATTGCATGAGACCCCTATACAAGACCCTGGGTTGGGAGTCCAACAAATCCACGCGCAACTGCAGAATCTATGTCTGGAGATGCAAAGTTTGAAACAGGATAGGACAACTCGGCCACAGGTGTGCAAGGAAGTATGATGCATAAACAGCAAAGACCAAGGGCATGACAAGGACCACTGTCCAGTGTTCGTGAACTATTTGGCAGAGGGAGGGCCAATGCCATTAAGACTGGAGGCACAGGCGGGGTCGAGCGCGGCATCTGCATTATGGTGCATGATCTGCTAGATAGGAGGAAAACATACCATGGATAATTGTCATCTGTTGCAGAAGTATACACAGATGTCCCAGCAATTGTTTTGTAATTTCTGCAGGTCGGTAGGCCATGACGAACGCACCTGCCGAAGCTATGAACTAATGATGGATCGGACTCCTGCCTATAGGGTACAGACCGAAACACGAGCCCTCGACCCAAATGCAGGGATGGCGCGCGCTGGGTTTCAAGGGCGTGATCGGGGTCAAGGTGGAATGGGACCAGGAAGGGGTCGCGACGAGATAATTGTTACAATTGTGGAGGGCCAGGGCATTATTCCTGCAATTGTACGAACCCGACTAGGATATCATGTTGGTACTGTAATCAGTTTGATCATGAGGCAAAAGATTGCCCTTCGCTGATAGCGAAGATGCGTGAAAAGGGGGTACTCCAGCCCCCTCCGACCCAGAATTTACAAATGATGAGGTCTGAACCACGCAAAGAAGACCCAAATGTAAACATGATGCTCAGGAGTGGTATGGCCACGGGAGATGATAAAGGGAAGCAGCCAGAAGACAGTATGTGGGTTCGCAAGGCTCCTACAAAGGAACCTAAGTTTGATTTAGAACGCGCAAAGGAGACATTCATGGAAGCTAAGAAGAGCTTCACGGAGGCCTCCACTTCAGGTAGTAAGGATCAACTAGAACCAGGGATGGATCCTTCAATGCTCACTACCTTTCTGGAGACATGCATGAAACTGCTGCGCGACAACAAGGCAGTCAAAGGGCTACAAGAACTTATCACTAGGTGCACGGGGTCAGGAGAACCGCGCGTGGTCTGAAAACTTGGAAAGCATGCATTGCGCACAGGAAGGGAGATGAGGTTGACTGCACAAATAGGCAAGTACGAAATGGATCAGGTAATCCTGGATCTGGGTTCGGATGCGAATGTACTACCAAATCAAACATGGGAACACATGGGCAGACTCGCGTTACAATGGTCCCCTATTCAGTTATGAATGGCAAACCAACAGAAGATTTTGCCCATGGGAAGATTGCAAGGGGTGACAGTTGATATTGAAGGCGTGAGCGCGTAGGTGGATTTTGAAGTGATAGAGATTGTCGATGACAGCAATCCCTATCTCGCGCTACTAGGAATAGACTGGGCTACTGATATGAATGGAGTCATAAATCTAAAGAAGCGCAAAATGACCTTTGAGAAAAAGTCACTACGCGTAGTAGTACCACTGGACCCAGCCGAAGGAGCACGATACACTGAACCGATGCGCGACGATGATAGTGATGACAATCTCAACTGTATCTATAAGTTAACTGCACAAGGTGAGGATTGGGTGAATCCGACTGCAGATGGAAGGATTTCATGGGAGCACGAAAGATCTTGCACTTCGGATTTAGACAAAGAGATAAAGCGATGGTAGAATCGGCTACACGAAGTAACAACACTGAACTGCAACATGATGATCAGGTCATTGCATTGCGTAACAATAGAGGCAAGGGATCTACCGACATATGATGGATTGTCAGCAGTGGATGAATTTTGAGCAAATTCGAAAGTGCAGTACCGGAATAGCAGCGGTTTGATGCACTAAAATGGGCACTGTGCACAATACCCGTATGATGGTGGGGTACGCATCAAGGAACTTTTGAAGACTGGCACAGATGCAGAAGGATGATGTGCCTACGTTTTGGAAAACCCCAAATATGGTTAGTAGACAAATACGACGAACGAGATGATCCACGAATGCACCTCGTGAAATGGACCAAGGTTTACGGGGAAGAGCAACAGCCTAAATGGGTACATTTATTCTACCATACCCTTGACGTCATACCCATGAATTGGTATACGGAGACGGAGCTCCGCCATGGTACGGGCGAATGGGATGTCTTGCGAGAGGGATTCTTGTTAACATTCACATTTGAAGATCATTGGTCGGATACTATTGACGATGTGCTACAAGCAGTAAATGCCGCTATCTTCAAAATACCACTACTAGGAATAGACTGGGCTACCGATATGAACGGAGTCATAAATCTGAAGAAGCGCAAAATTACCTTTGAGAAAAAGTCACTACGCGTAGTAGTACCACTGGACCCAGCCGAAGGAGCGGGATACACTGAACCGGTGCGCGACGACGATAGTGATGACGATTTCGACTGTATCTATAAGTTAACTACACAAGGCAAGGATTGAATGAATCTGACTGCAGATGGAAGGATTTCGTGGGAGCGCGAAAGCTCTTGCACTTCGGATTCAGATGAATAGATAAAGCGATGGTAGAATCGGTTACACGAAGTAACAACACTGAACTGCAACATGATGATCAGGTCATTGCGTTGCGTAACAATAGAGGCAAGGGAGTTGTCGACATATGATGGATTGTCAGCGGTGGATGAATTTTTGAGCAAATTCGAAAGTGCAGTACCAGAATAGAAATGGTTCAATGAGCTAAAATGGGCACTGCGCGCAACACCCGCACGATGGTGGGGTACGCATCAAGGAACTTTTGAAGACTGGCGTGGATGCAGAAGGATGATGCGCTTACGTTTTGGAAAACCCCAAATACGGCTAGTAGACAAATACGACGGACGAGATGATCCACGCACGCACCTCATGAAATGGACCAAGGTCTACGGGGGAGAGCCACAGCCTGAATGGGCACATTTATTCTACCATACCCTGGACGTCATACCCATGAATTGGTATACGGAGACGGAGCTCCGCCAAGGTACGGGCGAATGGGATGTCTTGCACGAGGGATTCTTGTTAATGTTCACATTTGAAGATCATTGGTCGGATATTGTTGATGATGTGCTAAAAGCAGTAAAAGTCGCTATCTTAAAAATATCACAGGAGCCAATGGACGTACTTCAGCCAGAAAGGGTGACACAGTTAAGCAGCGCACTGGAGTGTTATAATGTGAATGTTGAGGATGATGATGAGGACCCATGGAACATGAACATTTCAGAAACAGAAGGCTCTCGTGAGATTCATAGACCATCACTTGAAGCCCCAACATCACCGTGCCGCTAAAGACGAAGCAGGTCAACATTCGAACGGAGGCAGAACCAGAATACGCAACGCTTGGGGACTATTGGGACGATGCCACGGTTGATAAGGTCGTTGAGTTACTCCGCGAATACCAAGACTTGTTCCCGACCAAAATTACGGACTTAAAAGGGATCGTGGGCGATTTAGGGACGATGAAGATCACCCTGAAACCCGATGCGAAGCCAGTTAAGCAACAACCTTACTGCTTGAATCCAAAGTATAAAGAAAAGGTCTGTGACGAATTAGACAAAATGCTAGAAGCCAGAATTATTGAACTAGTGGAAAAATCTGACTGGGTGAGTCCTATGGTGGTACCAGAGAAAAAATAGAAGGGTGAAATAAGAATATGCATAGGCCTCAGTGTTATCGGGAAATATAGTGTCTATTCAGAGCTGCTAGTCCCACTAAGACGGGTAGCTATCTTAGAAACAAACAGATTAAAGTCACTTGTTTTTCCTTTACGAGAGAGATATGAGAAAGGAGTAGAGAGTGCCAACCTCAGTCTTCCGCTTGGCTCCTTGCTCGTTTCCTTTCCCCTTTGATAGAATCTCGCCGCTGCTTCCTTACTTGTCCAGCTTCAAAGAGCACCTGTAGATTCACAGCAGCATAATACCATCAAATCATAGAGATCTTTCACTCTAAACAATATAGGATCAGATGTATATTGACCATATAAATGCATATAACAACACAATATTCAGATATACACAAGAAGATGGAGGAAAACTCAAATAGCTTTATTAGTAGAAGTCATAAAAGAGAGGATTACAACCACTTGTTCTGACCCAGTGCCATCCTCCCAGCTTGAAAGCCCTTTTCACCTCACACAAGGCAAGATCACCCAACAATGTCTTCAAAGAGAAATCAGCAGCACCTCTTTGCAAATTACCAAATTCCAACCTCTGGATCTCTTGGATGAGGGATCCATTTATAGATATTTGCAGGGGGGTGAGTCAGCTTCTGGGATTTTGATTAGTGTCATCTCTCTGATAGTTCTTAGTTCCACATGGAGATTTTAGATCTCTTACTCATCCCTGGGTGAACTCAGAGAGGCAAGTGTCAAATGAGCAGTTTCTAGAAGATTCTCTAGGTTTCCACCTAGCAAATTGCTTGTGCCATTTGTCTACTCTTGCTCATCACACCCTATAGAAGGGCTTCCCAGTATGCATCACACTTTTTACATGTGGCAGGTGAGATGCATCGCACCTTTTGCACTGGGCAGTCTGTATGGTCCTGCTTTGACTAGTTCTGAGTGGTTTTTCATGGAAAACTTCTGGGAGATGATGTAATCAGCTAACCTTGCTCCTTTAGGGTATGAAACAACACTTTTAGGGACTTAGAAGCCCTTGGCTTATGGACATATGTGATTGGGGTTGTAGTGCCCAAATATGTCTATAACAGTTGCCCCCTAAAGCATGAGGTCGTAAATCTTTTGATGTCAGGTGAAATGCTTTATAATGAGGATCCGAGGTTTTTCGCACTGGAAGGTGACCTGTAATAAGATACAATACAATACATTATCTTCATAATATTTTCATGATCTAGCTGAGGCGAGCATTCCCATGCTCAGCTTGATAAATTCATTTTCATGTACATAGGACAGACAACCGTCTGTGTGCAGACTGATGATTCTGGTAGAGCCATCATCCCTTAGTTTGGATGATTATTTGTGCAGCAATGATGTACATTTGATGTCTTTATTTTCCTGATTATATCGCAGCCCGGATGGATGAAACTAGATCCGGGGTCTTCAAAACTTGTTCAATCTTCGCCCGAAAGTACAAGTCGATCCATGTGAGAAAGATGTTCTGATGTCGAACATGGAAGGAAATCGTCTGATTACCGGCCAATGATGTAAGCCGTTAATAGACGCGAGAGGAATCACCGATGATGATGATGACCCTCAAGGTACTGCAGTACAATTCACATGGTGTGAATACATGAGTTGATGTCGAACACCACGCAAAATCTTTCGGTCGAAGGCCATTAGTGTAAACCTGTCGCCGGAAGTGAGAAACTTGCCATTGAGGCATGCAAGCTTCAAAGTACTGGAAGGTTTGTCCCTAGGTCGACTTCTTGGATAATGAGCTGATGTCGACAAGAAGTGACCCATCGTAGGAGGGCATTAATGGATCCCACATCTACAACACGGAATGGAGCAAATGATTTTGTAGAGGTGAAAACGATCTGGTGATACAAGGTTCAGGGTGGCGGTCATGAAAGAATGAAGTGTGAAGGTATTGTAGCGGATGAGACACAAGCTGGGTAGGTGAATTCTCTTAGCGACTTCTCTTGAACATATCGGCGACACTGAAATGGATTGGTAGAGTTAACCCCAAAAGTGGATGGTACGGTGGACCAATGGTGATATGACTGGTGAACGGAATAACCCAACCCAACTCAATCATGGTGATGGAGTGAAAGTGTCATGTTCAAGAGCGACCTACTACCAATAAAGTTTCTTTAAGTTTTCTTCCCAATTTTCCCCAGTCATTTCTGACCAGTACCTCTTTATTTTTGTCAAGCTTGAGGAGGATAACATATTCTTGTTCTATAATTTTCCCTTTAGGCAAACCTGTTGCTATGTTTTAACGAGCTTAGCAACAATGAAACTCGCTCTTGTCTGAGTGGACAAGTTTGTCGCTATTGTTTTAACGAGTTTAACGACAAGGATAACTCGGTCCTTTTCAATTTTAGAGAGTCTAAAAAGAGACAGAAAGAAGACTCCAATATTCCTTTTTCGTAATATAATCCCTTAAGTCCGAAAAAGTATAAAACAATGCGAAAGGGATGACTTTTCGATAGTTTTAACGAGCCGAACAAGACAAACGCTCGATATTTTTGTGTAATAATCCCTCAGGTCCAAAAAGATTAAAATCTAGAGGAGGGATAGCACTTCCAATCACTTTAACGAGCTGGAGAGGCCAATCGCTCGGCAATCTTTTCATATTTTACAAGTCAGATGAAAAGAGCTTAAAGGAGACTCGTTTTTTGAGGAACGAGTGATGTTTTCAAATAGCAGCTGGTTCCAGGTGAGGTTTGGAACTTTCCAATCATGGCAGTGTAAAAAGGTGGCTAATAGGATCACTCGTCGCAGCTATTCCTCAAAAAGGGGTAAACAATCAAATGGAGGCGAATGATCAGCAACAACAGAGTGGAGGTGATGGTAAGAACACGACCAAGGCTCAAAAGCTGATGAAAATTCATTCACAATGGTTATTTACCAGAGGTGGGTTCATTTTTTAATGAGCTTAAACTCTGGTGGAACATATGCTCATTGCTAGGTTTAATTTTTAACGAGCTTGAACTTCGTGTAAAACTGCTCGTGCCAGTTGCATAATAAGGATGTCTCATCGATACGTTCATTTTTTAGGGAGCTTGCACCATTCGAAATTATGCTCCGACCCCTTTTATTATGTAAGCTAGGAATGACCAATCCTACGAGTTTAAAGGGTTAAGAACCTACAAACTAAGAAAATAAATGGTCACTTTTCACTTTCACACAAAAATTTTGCATGCCCCCAGGTATAGCGAAGTAGAGTTTCCAAGGTTACCCCTCAATTTGCAGACAAAACACTTGCTCTATCGGGAAAGGCCTACCTTTTCAGGTTACCCTTCAATTTGCAAACAAAACATTTGTTCTATCGGGAAAGGCCTACCTTCTAACAGAGGTATCTTATTCTGGTCTAATCCCATTTTCCTAAACGGATGAGTGTGTCAGACCAGTCATATATCCTCTGTGGAAACCTACCCTATACCTGAAGTTTTCCTGCCGAAGCAGGCCAGGGTGCATGCCCCCTGGGTTTCAGTCTTGACCACCGAATCACTCGCGCTCATCAGGTGGACAGACTGGAGATTGATGAGACATTCCTTGTGAAAAAAGACCTGTTAAGGATGGCATTTGACTATTAGCTATGTGTGAACTAGGGAATGAAAGCTGGTCTACGAGCTGGACCACTCTGCCTTCATGCGGAAAACACATTACTCGAAAGAGTGAGGAGACAATGGCTCCCATGCTATAAATGTAGTCGCGCCCAAGGAGTAGATTGTAATATAAAGGTCCTTGGACTACCATTACGTTCAGATAAATAGTTTTCCTTCTCAAAGTTATAGGAAAACTTGGAAGGATCCCTAACGGCCAACTGGTTCCTTTATCGAAGCCTGTCAGATTTCACATCTCAGGAAAAAGTGATGGCGAACCAAGTGCTTTCCAAGCAGTTGAGGAAAGGATACTCACAGAAGCCCCTTCATCTATGATGGTACCAACCATGACCATTTTGTAAGTTTGCACTATGATTCGAAATGGTATATTAGATGGTAAACGAGGTCTGCCTAGTAGATTCCAATCGAAGGAAACGACTAGGTTGCTTGGAGGTGGGACCGAATAAACAGCCGGATACAACTCTGACGAATTTCCTTCCTGCAGTAAAGGAATGGGCAGATTGCCCCCATGTTCATCAGAGTCTGTGTTTACGAAAAGAATTTGAACGGTGTCATTCTCATTCTCTTCAGTGACTGTATCATCTGAAGGTAAATCTTCTGAAGTCAAGATGGGGTCGACTGCCATCTCGACCTGTTGACTTTGGTCCGATGTGGACTCAGAGGGTTTATCTTCAATGATAGGTGCTTCAACCGACTCCAAAGGTGGGTCAGTCGGATTTTCAACTAGCAATGGATTCGGCAAGAGTTTCTTGTACCCAGGAGGGAGTCGCTGTGGTGATATAGGACGATTATCCAAGACTCTTTTAGCTTCGTCTAGGAAGGGACAATGGTGGAGGGCATGATCGCCTTCACACAGTCTGCAGGGAAATTTAGATTTTCCTTTTTGTCCGGTGACTTCACTTTCACTAGTTGATGGTGTACTTTCAACATGATCATCAGAGGTTGACGACACTGGATTGTGCAAGCGGGGAGACCAGTCCCTTAGGATCCGTGGGATGCAAGGACAATCTCGGTGATAGTGGTCTCCTTTGTAGATGACACATGGAGATTTAGGTTTGGACGGTGCAGTGTGTGGATTTTCGCTAGATGATGTACGATTTCCCCTTTTTTTCGTTGGCTCCTTCTTCTTCTCCTTCCCCTTCTTCTTCTTCTCAGTTACTTGGTTTTTAGTTTTACTATCTTTACCAAGCGAAGAGGAAGAAGGAGAGGGAGAGACAAACGAAGTAGAAGGTTGGGGGGAAACTCTGGTATCATCTAGTTGCTGATTCGATTGTTCAGGAATTACGGTGCTTTGAATGACAGAGGTCGAGAAAAGCCATACCGGCAGGCCAATTGTCAGTCCTGGAAGGGACAATGTGGCCATATGAGGTGCACCAACATCTCCCCAAGAGGAGAAAGGACTAGGACTTCCCCCAAGGGGAAATCCTTGGTTGGTGGACTCCATTTTCTCAACCTAAGACCAACGAGGGAACAGTGACGTTATTTCGATTAAAATAAATTTTAGACGCTTTGACACAACTTGCTTTTTCAATTTTTAAGAGTCGAGAAAAAGCTAAAGATGACTCTAGTCGCCTTCGATTTTTAATGAGCTTGAAGTGACAAGCACTCAGATGGACCTTTTCCTTTAAGGAGTCTGAAAAGGAACGAAAGAGACTACTCTGGAAATCTAGACAAAGGGATTACCAAACCAATCACAAAACTGCAGAATACTTTTTACGGTACGGCAGTCAATCTTCCCGAATGCTGTGTTCAGTGCATTGCGATCGATAGGGCAGCAGACATGGCTTCCTAAGGATAAAGGATATAGCCTATTGTGGTCTCCCAATATATACTCGACGGTAAGTGAGAGCACAAGTCCGTACTGGCACTTATCGTCTCAAAGAGGAGGAATCACCCAACCTACGATGAAAGCGATAGTTACCAGGCTTTACGACGTCGGAATACGTCTCTAGCCTAGACTTCTAGATGTTGTGTGTTAGGTTCCAAAGTGTTTTTATGTTCATTGAATTTATTTTATAGTTGATCTTTCTTAAGAAGTTTGCCTTTAAAGTTCACCGCGTGATGTAGATATACAATTCCTAAAATGTAATCTAAGATGATAAACAGTCATTTAATCTTCTTTATGCAATGAAAATCCTAGCTACTACGGAAAGAGAAATGAAATCCTTTCAACATAGAGCAGAGAGCACACACTAGATGCACTGTCCTAAATCAAAAATCAACAAGCATTCTAAATGCAAATGCACGTGCATGTATTTGTTTTCCGCTTTCTTAATGTGTGAATGACAAAAAGAATGCTAAATACAAATCCGAATTATTTCTTCTTTCAAAGCGACAGTACTAACGATTTTCTTTTCAAAAAACGACAGGAAGGCAAGACGACACTTTGCGATTTTGAATTGAAAACTACTTTCGACACTTGAAATACTTATAGATTCAGATCAAATACAAGAGTAGCAATGTAATCGACTATCAAAAAGAGAAGTATTCTTTTCTTTGACTGAAAACGACACTTGCGACACTTCCAAATCAAAAGACGACAGTTCGATTAAGCTACTATTTTGTAAAAGAGAACTATAAATGGTGCACAATACATAAAAACATTCACAATTCTTTGTACAATAGAGGTTGGATGATGCAAAGAAGGGGGTTTCAACAGGGGTCTACTAATCACAGACAGAAAAAATCCTGAATAAAACTGAAGACAGTGAAGAAAAAACCAAAATCTGGAGGCAGATCTAGTCTTGTCTAATCATCGCACCTGTAACACATGGAAACGGGGATGCATCCCACCTACTGCACATGGGAGGTGTGATGCATCCAGATTTCCTAAAGGAGAGGGTGTGATGGTCAAGGAACGAGACTTCAACTTGGTTTTTGGTCACAGTTTGCAGTTTAGTCCAGGGATTTAAGTCGAGCAAATGATAGTCAATAACTACAAAGTATAGGGCTGATCTAATGAGGTTACTCAAGCTACCTCTAGGGCACTTAGGATGTTTGCAAGTCAATTGTTCAGTTCATAAACAAACCCGGAGATTGACTGAAGTAGCGTTGATCTACTTTGCACTTGCATAGCAAATGCAGTTCGAAGGCTAGTTGGCTTAACTTCAGGGTCCATCTGTGGTTTATGAATCAAACAAATAGAGACAAGCAATCAAACTAATCGCTCCCCAGTGGAGTCGCCATTTTGTTATCAGGAAATCTAGTGTCTATTCAAAGCTGCTAGTCCCACTAAGACAGGTAGCTATCTTAGAAACAAACAGATTAAAGTCACTTGTTTTTCCTTTACGAGAGAGAGATGAGAAAGGAGCAGAGAGTACCAACCTCAGTCTTCCGCTTGGCTCCTTGCTCGTTTCCTTTCCCCTTTGACAGAATCTCGCCGCTGCTTCCTTACTTGTCCAGCTTCAAAGAGCACCTGTAGATTCACAGCAGCATAATACCATCAAAGCATAGAGATCTTTCACTCTAAACAATATAGGATCAGATGTATATTGACCATATAAATGCATATAACAACACAATATTCAAAGATACACAAGAATATGGAGGAAAACTCAAATAGCTTTATTAGTAAAAGTCATAGAAGAGAGGATTACAACCACTTGGTCTAACCCAGTGCCATCCTCCCAGCTTGAAAGCCCTCTTCACCTAACACAAAGCAAGATCACCCAACAATGTCTTCAAAGAGAAACCAGCAGCACCTCTTTGAAAATTATGAAATTCCAACCTCTGGATCTCTTGGATGAGGGATCCATTTATAGATATTTGCAGGGGGGGTGAGTCAGCTTCTGAGATTTTGATTAGTGTCATATCTCTGATAGTTCTTAGTTCCACATGGAGATTTTAGATCTCTTACTCATCCCTGGGCGAACTCAGAGAGGCAAGTGTCAAATGAGCAGTTTCTAGAAGATTCTCTGGGTTTCCACCTAGCAAATTGCTTGTGCCATTTGTCTACTCTCGCTCATTGCACCCTATAGAAGGGCTTCCCAGTATGCATCGCACTTTTTGCATGTGGCAGGTGAGATGCATCGCATCTTTTGCACTGGGCAGTCTGTATGGTCCTACTTTGACCAGTTCTTAGTGGTTTTTCATGGAAAACTTCTAGGAGATGATGTAATCAGCTGACCTTTCTCCTTTAGGGTATGAAACAACACTTTTAGGGACTTAGAAGCCCTTGGCTTATGGACATATGTGATTGGGGTTGCAGTGCCCAAATATGTCTATAACACTCAAGAAGCTGAACGATGCATGTGTACACGATCCATTCCCAACACCATTCACAGATGAAGTACTAGAGAATGTTGGCAGTCAGGAAGCATACTCGTTCACGGATGGGTTCTTAGGATACCAACATATCAAGATCGTGCCAGAATATAGGAGCAAGACGACCTTCACAACAGAATGGGGATGCTTTCAATATACTGTAATGCCACTTGGACTGAAGAATGCGCCAGCTATATTTTCGCGCATCATGGTAGCCGCATTCAAAGAATACATCCACAAGTTTTTGGAGGTCTATCTGAATGATTGGACTATTTTTGGATTAGTTAAGCACCATGTAGCAAACTTATGTTTGATGTTGGATACTTGCCGCCGACACCAGATTGCACTGAACCTGAAGAAGTGCACATTCCTCATTCCCTTTGGAAACGGCAGACGCTTGAAACCCTACATGGGTGGGCCAACTCTCTGACTAACCGGCCGAAGCACAGTCTTCGCGGCCCGAGGAGCCAGACAAGGGCGTGGGACTATAAACACAAGCACCAGAAGCCGGTACCAAAGAAAGGACACGAGTCAGACGTAGATGATTCAGAAGCAGGAATGCAGCAGGTCCAGCAAATAGCAGAACAGTGCGCTACGGACCTCCAGGCAGTACGGGAACAGTTGGAAGGGATTCGTGCCAAGATCGCCGCACCATCAGAGTGACTCGAGATGAGTCACGATGATTGTGTTGGGGGCCTGTTGGGCATGGAATCCCCCCCACAGCAGGTTTTTGGGCTCAAAGCCCAAGTTTTGGTCAAAGGTGTTGCAAAACTCCGCAAATTGCAGGCATGGAGCGCGAAGTAGAGGTTAATTCATAGGGATAGCCACCCTAAAATAATTTAATGTAATTTAAAGTCATGTTGGCCTACCCATGGTCCGCGGACCATGGGATTGTATAAATAGAGTGAGGCTCTAAGTTTTAAAAGTAGTCAATGAGGAGAATGAGTAGCGAAGGAATGGTTCAAGCTTATAGTAGAATTCCAAGTGTCTTGGGTTGTAGTAATACCAAGAGGCTCTGCAGCTGAGTGCATAGAGGCCTAGTAGAGTCCGCAGCTAAGTGTGCGGACCCTACAGGTGAGTGCGCAGGGCGGAGTCGAGTCTGTAATCAAGACAGAAAGCTAATAAAAAGAAGTTTATCCTAATTCTGTCCATCTAGTCTTGAATCGTTATACTGTTGTGATGTATTACTTTTACTCTATTTATTTACTGCGCGCAGTTGAGTAAATGCTTGTATGGTTCAGAATACTTATATATGAAAACAATCTAAGTAATCAGCTAATAGTGCATAATTAGGAAAGACTTAGATAAGTAACAAGGATCGTGCTGTGAGTAGGATTACGCAAAGAAAACATCGCAGGCCGCGAGGTGTCCACTAACTTGCGCATAGCACAGTGAGTGCGAAGGTTAGACCATGGACCTCCAGAAGCCCATCAGACATCCCAAGCGTGCAGAAACCTGGTTCTAGCACCCTCCCATACTACTTCGGGTGAGACCTCAATCCGCACTTCATAAACTGTTGCCGAAAGGGCCAGTAGTACCGAGATTTGCTTGGCTAAATCACATCTGAACATGGGTCAGGCCCATACAACCCAACATAAACTGTCCCACATTTTTGTGGTCCTTTTCAGATAATTTCACGAGTTGGTCTGGTAGCTTACCAACTAGCTCTACCGGGGAATATTCGTGTTCATAACGTATTCCATGTCTCCTTACTTAAAAATATATACATGATCCCAACCACATAATTCAATGGCAAGATGTGCAGGTAGCGTAAGAAAAAGATTATAAGGTTTCTCTTTTCTCAACTTTTGATAGTCTTGTAAGTATCGACCTAGAATTTTTTTTAATATGTTGGATGCAAGTCGAACCAGACGGGGAGTTCATGGTCAAACCCCTATGTATTCTCAATTGGAGAGAAACAATATTGCGGAGATGAGTTATCCCCCAGGTTAAAGTGTAATGGCAACACTTTAGCCTGGAAGAGGCCACCTGGGAGGATGAACAAGTCATGCGAGAAGCATACCTAGGTCTGTTCTGACGAAAATGAACACTGGGGACGGTGTTCCAATCGAGGGGGAGAAGATGTGACGACCCCTGGTAACTTTGACATTTGACTTATTAAGTTAATGTAGTTAAATAATAGGTTTGGAAGTCATCAGCCAATATGTCTCAAGACAAGATTAAATTCATGAAAAAGAAACATGTGTTGATTCTATAATATAACATGATTATTTATTTTATTAACTATGGTTGGAAAAGAGTAAGCATACCCTAAGTGGTTGGACAGTTACGAGTAGTTACCTACTCAGGTCCCTTCTGGAAACAAATCCTCCAAGGAAAAAGCCCAAAGGGTATGAGGAACCTAAGGCATGGAGGAGGGAGGAGTACAGAGGTTAAGATGACTCGATAGTTGGGTTGCCAGTAGAGTTTATCTAGGAGTTGTGGCTCAAACTGTGGACCTATTTGCTAACTCTGGTTGTGACCAGATAACTTAATAGAAACTAGAAAGATTGTCCCTAATACTGCCTGGGGATAACAGGCTCAGGGGAGAGGTGCAGTGAATGACTGACCTTGTGTTTGGGAGGAACATTGCTTAGTCTAGCAAGTACAGATTTACGAAAAGAACAAATAAGTAATTTAAAACAAACTAGTAGAATTTGCGAATGTGAAAGTGAATAGAAAGTTAGAGTTGGACTTTTCTTTTTCCCAATATTTTGTATCTAGATTCTCTGCGTGAATATATAAATATACTGTGAGGGTGAAATCCCCTGCAATTTTTATTACACTCTGAGAAATATTTTGAATAATATGAATTATTATATGCATCCTCACTTCTTTCAGTTATCAAGAACTGATAAAAATGTGTCAAGAATCGTTGATAACTAGTCCAAATGACCGGTTGAATAACAAACGCAGATAGTACAACAATCTCAACTTTCAAGTGTGTGTGTGTGTATATATATATATAAAGGCATTATGTTTCACACAGTCGAACACCAATAAAGAAAAAGAACACGTAGTTCCAAAAGAAAGGAAAGAAATCATTATTTCTGTAGTAAAAATAACACATTGTTAAGCATTACAATAGATAAATAGATTGTCTATGAACACGGGAGAAATACCTTGATACACCACACTGAAATTGTAGAAACCAGCATATAAAGGAAAAACCCAATTTCTAAATCTGTAAAGGAGTTCATTCCTTGCTAGTCTAAAGCATTTTAATGTATTAATCTTCCAACGAAACAAATCTAAAGAACATAAATATATCATTGTTAACTGGAGACAAATTCCTGTAACCACGTTGATATATTGACAGAACTTAAACCGCTTCTTGGGGTGAAAAATATATATATATATATATATATATATATATATATATATATATATATATATATATATATATATATATATAGATATTCAGTAACAGTCAAATGGAAATAACAGGAGTCCAGAAACCTCAACAAGTCCTTAAATGATAAATAGATTCAGACAGTTCATAATAAAATTAACCCAGTTAAGAATTTAAAGGCAGTCGCCGAGCTGGGTTGATTAACTCCTCAAAATCCAGGAACAAAAATTCACAATAAGTTCAAGTTAAGGGCATGAATCATATCAGGCGACGAAACTGAGTAATCTATAACCAAAACCCCTCTTCTATTTTACTTCAGTCGGTAACTTTCCTAAGCAGAGAGGTCGTGGCCCTAAGTCTCTCTCGAAATAAAACCAAACTGAGAAGGAAACCAAAGAACCGGAACCTGGAAACTGTTGGCAGTATAGCCCAACTCCCGGGAGGGCTGCTGAAGCTCCACATCACTCTTTTTCGACCAGACAAGATGGGCCTGCATACAAGAAAAAAAACCATGTTAAAACAACGAGCCACTACAATAAAAAACCAACTATGGAAAAGAAATCGATTATGTAAATAATGCTATGAAATTACCTGCAAACGGTGACCCGCAAGCTTGGCAACTTGTGTGGACTCGGTGGCAAGAACATAAGCTAGGAAGAGTGTGGAAAGAAAACTGACAAGTCACACCATGCTACGACCATAGCTAAAGACATGCCCGAATGGTCAGAGAATCATTGTCAAAGCTAAGAAATGGATGGAATAAAATAGTGAAACCGGTGTCAAAGGCATAAAATGAAACCAAAAGGCGGGCAAGAGTATAATCTACTTGTAGGGAGGTCGAAGGGTCAAAACCCTGTACATGGTAGAGAAAAATTCCTTTGGCACTAGAGGCAATAACTTGGAAACATGCTCAAATGACTAAGGACGCACCCAAATGGGCCTTTCCCTCCATCCGAGGCAGCATGCAACTCCAGACGCTAAGTAGGCTACCAGGTGCGTTGGGTTCCCCAGGAAATTGAATGCATTGAGCAAGCGGATCGCACGGCAAGCCCAAACTTTAATTACAAACAGTCAAATGCCATAAGGGTGCAATACTATCATTACACATATAGGTAAATAACACTAAGATGACAAAGTTAATCAACATGACAATACAATTTCATCCAATTATGATGAGATATATATATCTGTGTGTGTTTTGGTGTATAGTTTTGAGTTTCAGTCAGTTCTTGATTTAATTCTTCAACTTTTCTTAGGTATTGGCGTTATTTTTACCCTAGACAATTTTTTAATTTATGTGACATTAGCTTAGTAGAGTATGGGGATACATGATATTACTACATTAAATACTTATATTCATGATCGCGTTATTTTTACCCTAGAAAAATTTTTAATTAATGTGACATTAGCTTAGTAGAGTATGGGGATACGTGACCTCAACCCTCAATAGCAACAACAAGGGCTAGATAGGAGGCAGTGGATTCATTTCTGGCACTTGGAGTAGCGAAACTCTTTTCTTTATTTAGTTTTTGCATGCATAGTTAAAAGGAGCACTTCCCGAGGTATGCTAGGTTTGCGGTGGGCTTGGGAACTGGAGGAGAGTGGAGAGCAAACAGCTAGGGTTTAATATTGTTGCAGGGGTTGATCTCCATGAAAGAACGCAAAGGAGGGAGTTCCACTCCCTCCTATAAGGAGGCCATGGCCAACAAGGACAAGAAACCTCTAGAAAATGTCAGAGGTACTGTCGAGGAAGGAAGAAGAAATATGGAAGAGAGAAAGATGGCACCAAAATGAAGGAGAAAGATGGCACAAAAGACAAGGAGGAAGATGAAAAAAATCAGGGAACACAAGACAGAAGACAAAAGGGACCTTGTAAACCCAAAGCTGAAATTACTCCCAGAGTAGTTTTAAATGATCTGGCGCTGTAGGCGCACAGGGATCACATGCAAACTTATGCTATCATCTATAAATTCATGGGACTATGGCCCACTGAAAAAGCTTTACAAATGTGGATCAAGTACCACTGGAAACCTAAAGGGAGCATTGACCTACATCTTGGGTCAAAGGGATTCTTCACTGTGGTATTCACAAATATTGAAGATAAAGATAGAGTGTTTGAAGGAGGGCCCTACTTCTACACAGCAGCAGGTCTCTATATGCGGCCATGGATGATGAATTTTGTTCGGGAGCATGAGACTTTTACTTCAGTCCTGGTCTGGGTAAGACTCTATTCTCTACCTCTTGAATACTGGAAAATTGAATCGTTAGTTGCCATAGGCAATAAATTAGGTCATTTTGTCAAATCTTCTGAAGCCACAAAGAAGGGGAAAATATACTTCCTTTGCAAGGATATGTGTGGAGATGGATCTATCAGGAGCTCTACCGGATGAGGTAATCTTGGAGGTTTTTGATGAAGAATGGGTGCAAACAGTAGACTATGATCATATTCCGTTCAGATGTCACAGATGCCATGAACATGGGCACCTACTCAGAGACTGCCCTCTCAGTAAAGTAGAGAACAAGAGCAAAACTAATACAATGAAAGATACTGACAGCTTTCACAAAGTGGTACACAGGGGAAAAGGTAGCAAAAGAGGGCCTAAGCAACACCAAAAGGAAGGAAAACAAGTCAGTCAGAAGCAGTTCTAAGTTCTTGAAGAGGAGGAAGAAATAATAGCAGAAGACCAAACAATGGGAGGAAGTCCTGGGGAGAAGGAGAAAGAAGAAAACCGGAAACAAACACGGGATATTGATAAACAGAAAGAGATGATGACGAGTGATACAGAATCAAAGATGGAACAAGAAATGACCCAGAGTGAGATGGAACTGGAGGACCATGAGCTACAGGAGATTCTTGACAGAGAACACCTAGATCTGGAAGGGTTCTTAATTCAGGGAACTACGGGTGGGGTAGAATCGTTACCTCAAGAAAAGCTCAATATAATACAACAATTGTTTTTATGGAAAACTCAGGCTAAGGGTTTGGAGGGGGAAAAAACATTGACAGGCAGAGTAACGAAGGTGTGAAAACGATGAAAACTACTACGGGCTTAGCTCCGAGAAACCCAGGAAAGAAAAGAGGCAGGAAAAAGCAGAATGAGCTATTGATGGAATGTGGAAAGCTTATGATAGATTTAGGTAAGATGAAAGAGCTAGCCAGCTACTCCTTTACAAATCTTTAAGTATGAAGTTCACATCTTGGAATATCAGAGGTCTAGGTAGTAAAAGAAAACAGAGAATTCTTAGTAATAAAATGAAACAAGCAGCTCCGGATATAATTTTTATCCAGGAAACGAAATGTTCCATTCAAAGTTAAGACAAATACATAGAAAATGGCTAAGTAGATTTGAGTTTCTAGAAGTCAAAGCAGAGAACACAGTAGGGGGCATTCTCACTCTTTGGAACCCCCAAAGAATTGGAATAATAGATGCTGAGGCATCTAGGAATTATTTATCAGTGGCTATTCAGCCTATAGGAGATAGAGATACCTATCTAGTCACGAATGTTTATGGCCCTCAAAGAATAGAGGATAAACTCAGGTTCATAGATTCCCTGGTGGATCTCAGGGATAGACATGCAGGGATACCTTGGATCATGGGAGGGGACTTCAACATGATCAAATCACTTTCGGAAAAAAAAAGGGGGAATCAGAGCTCTAAGTAAAGACTCTTCAGCTTTCCAAAACTTTACTGATAATATGAAGCTAGTTGATATTGAAACAAACAATGGCCTCTTCACTTGGAACAACAAAAGAGGAGGAGAGTCTCATGTAGCCTCCAAGTTAGACAGATTCATTATCTCGAAGGACCTTATGCTCATATATGAGGAAATAACAGCGAGAGTTCTTCCCTTTGGAGGCTCAGATCACTGGCCGGTTCAAATGGAAATCCAAGGCATAGGAAACCCCAGGAATAGACCTTTCAGATTTGAGAATATCTGGCTCTCCCACCCAGAATTCATCAGCAATATTGAAAAATGGTGGGCAGAAGATTTGCAAATTCAGGGAACAAGAATGTTCCTTCTACACAAAAGATTAAAGCACATCAAGCTTAGGCTTAAAGATTGGAACAAAAATGATTTTGGCAATATTTTTGTTGAAAAGAAATCTGTGGAAAATAAAATGCAGGAACTCAATCAAGCCTTGATTAAGGAAGGCTTTGATAAAGACAAAAGTCATCAAGACTGGAAAAATTTGTGTAAACAAGAGGAAATATTTTGGAAACAAAAATCTAGAGTTCAATGGCTAAAAGAAGGAGAGCGGAACACTAGATTTTTCCACAGATCTACCATGGCGAACAGAGCTCACAACAGGATCTCTTCGATCAAGGACAAGGACAGGCAGATTCATATCTCCCACGAGAACATAGAAGCTGTGTTAGTTCAGCACTTCTGAAGCATAGCGCAGGAAAACAATCAAGAAAGAGAACATTTCATCAGTGACTCAACCAGCCATATACCTAAGCTAGTGTCTAGAGAGGACAATTTCAATCTTAACAGGCCAGTGACTGAAGAGGAGGTCAGTGAGGTCCTCAAAGATATGCAGAATGGCAAAATACCAGGCCCGGATGGCTTTAATGTGGATTTCTTTAAAGCTTGCTGGAATATTGTTAAACAGGATATTTTGAATGTAGTGGAGGACTCCAGGTCGAATGATAGGTCCCTATAATACTAGTGATTACCCCATTACTATTGTAGTTGTATCCCTTATTAACATTGTTGTGCCCCTATTGCCCCCATATTTTTATTACTGTGCCCCATAGAATCCCTCTATTGTTATTTTTGTGGCTTTATATTATTATTGTTAGGTCGGCTGGGTTATATTGTGACTCCTTAGACTCCTATATATAGAAAGGAGGTTTTGTCATTTGAATCATCCAAGAATTGTTCATTTGTGTAATGTAAAGGAGGTTTCCCCCTCGAAGAGGCTGAATTCTAAGGCGTGGATTTATCTTTTCTATCTTTTCTTGAGCTGGTTTCATAACATTTGGTATCAGAGCTTTGGATTCTAGGGTTTCGCTGCTCCCAACAGGTCATCGTGGCATTTTCGCTATAACTTTTTTTCTGCGACGTTTTAGAAGCTAAAAAAAACCCCATTTGAGAAGACATCACGTTGAATCTCGGTTTCGAATTTCAGAACTTTTTGCACTATATTTGCAGAGATATGATCTGAGGAAGTTGGTCTTCTTGCAGACTCCTAAATTACATTCCAAACAGGTGACCTGGGGAAAATCGTCATAACTTTCTTTCTGAGCATCGGATTGAAATTTCATAAGAAGGTACAGAAAGAGGATGGATTGTAGTTTCTTGTATATATTTTTTCAGAGCCAAAGGTTGAAACAGTGACTCGTGGCACGTCGTACAAGTTTGCTCTACTGAACTAGTCTATAATCAGGTCACTGTGGGAGATTTTGCATAACTCTTCCTTGGAGAATCCAATTTGGATCAGACTGGTGGCATTGGAAAGAGGACGTAGAAGGCTACTACAGATCGCAATTTCAGAACTGGATGATCCGAAATTATAGAGATACATCAGATTCAATATCAGGCTTCTACAAAGTGAAAAAAGGTGTGTAGTTTTTTTTTTTAATTTTTGCGTAAGCTTGGTTTGAAGGAATTCAAAAGGCATAGTAAAGCATTATTATCGGTAACTGATGCCCTGAGGAAAGAAAATGCAAACACCTAGTAAGGAACCTGAAAGCTCTAGCATGACTCATGAAGAAGAGGAAGAAATGCTACATGATATATCAAAATTACAAGAACAAGTGCAACAAATGTCACACTCACAAAAGCTAACAGAAGCTAAGATAAATGGTGTGGAATCTAAGATAAATGGCGTGGAATCTAAGATAAAGGGCATGGAAGCTAAGATGGATGATTCGAAGACAGATTTGAAGAGAGACATGGCAGATTTAAAGACAGACATGGTAGATTTGAAGACAGATTTGACAAATTTTCTACAAGAAATACTTACTAATGGTGAAAAGGTTGTAAAGGAAACTCATGATGCGAACAAAAGAAATGTTAATCATGATTCCATAGACTCTAATGTTGGATCGAAGACCCACCATATTCCAAAAATCGATATGAGGAAGTTTGATGGCAAGGATCCCGCAACATGGATATTACAGATGGAGCAATTTTTCGATCTCAATAATGTGCAAAACACACAAAAGGTACGTATTGCAACTTTATATTTGGAACCAAATCAATTTGTATGGTATCAATGGCTTTGCTCTCGTAAACAAATTATCACTTGGGCAATTTTTACGGAAGAATTGACAGCACATTATGAGAATACAAAAAGCAACACTTTTTTTAGCCAATTGATAAGTCTCAAACAAAAGGGTTCAATAATGGAGCACATTGAGGAGTTCCAAAAATTGAACATAAGGATAAAAAATATTCCAGAGGAGCATAGGATTGATGTGTTCATAGGGACTTTAAAGGAAAATATCCAACATGATGTTCGCCTTTGGGAACCTGATTCATTAGAGAAGGCATTCAGGTTAGCAAGAAAAATGGAAAGCAAAATTATGGCAACCAGGAAGCATACCAGTCACAACTATAAAGATGGAAGTGTTGTTACCCCTAGCCTTCCACAACCTATAAGGTTGACACCACAACAATTGGAAGAAAAAAGAGCAAAAGGGCTTTGTTACAGTTGTGATAGCAAATACACTAAAGGTCATAAATGTGCTGAGAAGAAATTATTCTACATAGATTGTGAAGAGGAAGAAGAAAAGGAGCAAGAAAGGTCAAAGGAAGAGGATATACTCCAAGAACAAAGCCTAGATAAAGAAAAAATGAATCCGACCATATCTTGTAATGCATTGGCTGGAATCACCACTCCTCAAACCATCAAGATAGAAGGACAAATCAAGAAGAAAAAGGTAATAGTGTTGATTGATTCAGGAAGTACCCACAATTTTATTCATCGTAAGGTAGCAAAAGAATTGAATTGCTTCCTATATCCAGCACCAGAGTGTCAAGTGATGATTGCAAATGGAGGAACGATAAATTGCTCTGGAAAGTGCCATAATATCAAGCTATCCATGGGAGAATATGTATTGACTAGCCCAATGCTTTCCATTCCAATGGGGGGTGCTGATGTTGTACTAGGAGTCCAATGGCTACAATCCTTGGGTACAATAGCTTTTAATTTTCAAGAACTCTTCATGAAATTTTCTGCGGAAGGAAAGGAAGTTGAATTAAGGGGTATTATAGGGAAACCGAGAAAGATAATCAGCTCTAACAGTATGACAAAGCTTCTAAAAGAGGAACAAAGAGGTGTAATTGCACAATTATGTTCGCTAGATGTTTCCACACCGGAATCATCTATTTCTCCATATCTCCAAAAAGTCTTGGACAATCATTCCAAGGTATTTGAGACTCCCAAAGGTCTCCCACCTATTCGTGATCATGATCATGCTATTCATCTGATTCCAGGAAGTGTTCCTCCAAACATCAGGCCATACAGATATCCCTATGCCCAAAAGAGTGAAATTGAACGTATGGTTGCAGAAATGCTAGAGGCTGGTATAATTCAACCTAGTCAAAGTTCTTTCTCTGCTCCAGTAGTATTGGTGCACAAGAAGGATGGATCATGGCGCATGTGTCCGGATTATAGGGAGCTCAACAAGCTCACTATTAAAGATAAGTTTCCCATTCCTGTCATTGATGAATTATTGGATGAATTGCATGGATCAATTTACTTCACCAAGTTGGACCTTCGTTTAGGATATCATCAAATCAGAATGAAGACCGAAGACATTCCAAAACAACATTTAGAACTCATGAGGGTCATTATGAATTTTTGGTCATGCCTTTTGGCCTTACCAATGCACCTTCTACATTTCAAAGTTTGATGAATTCCATTTTCAAACCCTTCCTTAGAAAATTTGTGTTAGTATTTTTTGATGACATACTAATCTACAACAAGTCTTGGAAGGATCATGTTGAACATGTTGACAGGGTGCTACAACTATTGGAGGAGAAACAATTATATGCAAAAAGATCCAAATGTTTCTTTGGAGTACAAGAGGTGGAATATCTGGGTCATATTGTATCTCATGAAGGAGTTAAGGTAAACCCTAGCAAAATTAAAGCCATTAAGGAATGGAAAATCCCCACATCCATAAAGCATCTGTGAGGATTTCTCGGGTTGACAGGGTATTATCGCAAGTTTGTTAAGAATTATGGGAGAATAGCAGCACCTCTAACAACATTATTGAAGAAAGATGCATTTTCATGGACTCCAGAAGCAACAAAGGCCTTCGAACATCTTAAAGACGCAATGTGCCAAGCACCGGTCTTAGCTACACCAGATTTCACAAAAACCTTTATTGTGGAATGTGATGCTTCAGGAAATGGAATTGGTGCTGTTTTAATGCAAGATGAAATACCCATTGCTTTTGAAAGTCGTCCAATCAAGGGAAAGTTTTTACACAAAGCTATTTGTGAGAAGGAAATGTTGGCAATACTACATGCACTTAAGAAATGGCGACCCTACCTAATGGGAAGACACTTCAAGGTAAAAACAGATCATGATAGCCTTAAATACTTTTTAGAACAAAGATTATCTTCTGAAGAGCAACAAAAGTGGGTCACAAAGATGTTGGGTTATGACTTTGAAATCATCTACAAAAAAGGGAAGCAAAATGTGGTGGTAGATGCACTCTCAAGAAAGGATGAGGATGTGGAAGCGTTGTTGTGCGCCATTTCTATTATCCAACCAGATTGGATAAATGAAGCAAGGGAGGAGTGGAAGAATGATGAAGAAGTGTGGGCACTTATTCGAAAGTTACAACAAGATTCCAGTACATCTGATACATTTAGCTGGCACTCCAGGTTATGGGATACATTTGCCACCATTTTCCAACAAACTGATAGGGACAAAGGGAGTATCACCAACACCCTAAGTAGTTGGAGAAGAAATTTTTCGGGTAATGAATTTCTTAACTCTGCTTTGGCTCTAATGCCAAGCTTCATTATATGGAATGTTTGGAAAGAAAGGAACAAGAGAATCTTCAAAAATGAAAAGAATCCCTCTCTACGCCTGTTTGAGTAGATCTTAAAACAACTTAAGGAAACGGTCAGCACCATAGTGCGGAATCACCCCATAAATCCTCCCTCAGAGGCTGAAATGAGAATTCTCAGGCAACTGGGTATGCAGGGGCTCATCCCACAAGGCCTGGATAGGAAAGTAATCAAAATGGAAACTGAGAAGGATTTCTGGCATCCTCCCCCAAAAGGTTTTCTGAAATACAACATAGATGGAGCGTCAAAAGGCAACCCGGGAATTGCAGGTTTTGGAGGGGTTCTACGGGATGAAGCAGGAAGCATTCTCTTCCTCTTCCATTGTCATTTAGGAAGAGCCACTAACAACATGGCGGAATTAATGGCTTTGGAGCAATGCCTAGAGTTTCTGAAGCAGGATAACTATCTATCTGTGATTATAAAAGCCGATTCTGAGTTAGTCATTAACTCGGTCAAAAGAATTAGTTGTGGAATAGTGTCGGAGAAAGTCTCAAAACACTGGAGGCTAATCCGTGTCTTCCAAAGAATTTAGGGTCACCTCCAAGGACTATACACAGTAAGTTTCGACCATGTGCATAGAAAGGCCAATAAACTGGTGGACATTCTGGCCAACCAAGGTGTTAGTTGTAATGAAGGTAGAGTTTCGATGGGGTGGCAAGTAATGCCTTAGTGCAGCCTTAAAGTACTTTGTCACAACCAAGTGGAAGAGGATAGGGAAGTGATTCGAAACAAAGACATGGGGACAAGGTCACAATGATTGGATCTCTGTATGCAGCACTATTTTTTGTTAGATTGGTCTTTGGAGGGAGGCAGGCCTTGGTCGACCTCAGCAGCCATGGCAATTTCAACTTCAGAAACCCCCGGTGTAGGTTGCACGGATTTATCAACTCATTGGATGATCGACCAAATGGAAGGTTTAGCGCATTCCAGGGTGTCGGGTTCAGGAGTAGGGGTAAGAAGGTGAAGGACGGGAATCTCGACTTTTCCAGCAGTCGAAATACCCATATTTTCACTTATCGAGATGCGAAATAGCTTCCTGAGTGGTTTGTGGTTGATCGCGAGCCTCTCAAGCAGGAAATGGTTTTAGCATTTTGGAAGCAATTCCATACAGCTTCCAACACGTGGCAGGGGAACGGGATCATATACCGCCCTCATCGCACACTAAAGTTCAGTGCCCTTGTACCGTGCGATATGACCCTCAACCATTGGATTGTGCGGTAAGGATCAACGAACAGGATTAATCGTGCAGTTTGGTGGGGTCGGGGTGTTAAACAACAAGCGCCTTCGCGGGGCGATTCCCTCCTCCGCCGTCGGATTGGGAAAGGTGAATGGACGGTTACGATTAGAGAGGCAGGTCTGGTGACCTTTTGGGCGGGTAAATGGGTGGATGTTCACACGGTCTTCTGACCATTTTACACAAGCATTGTTTGTATTCTAGTGGGTGCGGAGGTTACCTCTGTAGGGTTGGGGGTTCATGTCTTAGGCGGTTAGCATTAAATTTTTCCTGAGCCCACAGTACCTGGTGGACGGTTTTATACCATGTAAAATATTTTAAAGCTTAATGAAATAGAAGGAACCACTCTTGCGTCAGCAAAAAAAAAAAGAGTATGGGGATACGTGACATTACTACATTAAATACTTATATTCATGATCTTGTGCTTTCATTGAATAGAGAAATGCTTACTTTCTTATTCCATTTTATTTTTATATTTCCACGGTGCTTCTAGTGTTAGCAGGGGTGCATCTAGATGAATCCCTTCATAAAGGAAGGTGGTGCTTCAAGTAGTAGAAGGGGTGCATTTAGATGAATCCCTTCATAAAGATACTTCAGAATTCAATTCATGAAGATGATAGGTTTACAATTTTGGATCTATTTTTAATTTTATAATAAAGATATTTTAAAATTCTAAAATCAAAATTAATATTAGAAAGATTATGTAATGACATGTTGTGTGGCAGAGTTATATGAAAAGCATTTATGATTTTGGTGGAGGTCCAAGGTTTTTTCATGGATATGAACTTGTTAGGGATATGAACTTGCCATATTAGAGAGAGTTTTCTTCATTCATCATCTAATTCTTAACTTCAGTTATATGATCAACTTATGAAAAGTCTTTATATTAAAATTTCTTAGAAACAAACGGTTAAATATTTAATTGAAGGTAGAATAAAAAACAAATGGCAAATGGAACTACAATGGGAGGATATTGCTTTGGCCTACCCATAAGCGGAGAGTTTGAGAAAGCATTACCCGTCATCGTAGAGTATTTTGGTTAAAAAAACAAAAATATGTGTGCATGGGAAGATTTAAATTAACATTATAAATTCTTTATTGGGCAGAAAAGCTAGTTTTACAGTTTTAGATGTGTAACTCTTTTTTGCTTGGAGAAATATATATATATTTTTTTTTAAATAAAATTTTACAAAACATTAATATTTTGTTTTCAAATATAAATATAAAGTTGAAAAAAAAAATTAATGTTATTCATAATAAAATATTTCATTAAGGTATACCATAAATAAAATATTAAAATTTACTTGTATTTAAATGTATATTAATAGAAAAAAGACATTTTAATGTGTACAATGTGATGCCCAAATAAATTCTATGTTTAAAATATTTCAAACACTCAAATTTTTATATTTTTATTATTTTTCAAATATTTTCTCATCAATTTTGGAAGTTATATAGTTCACACAATCCAAGTATCAAAAAGATTTTCAATAAGTCATATCCATTTAGATATTCAATAAATATATATATATATAACAAATTAGTATGGAAGACCTTAAATATGGATCTATCAAGTATGGAGAGAGATAAATTTGCGAGTAAACCTTTATTTGATGCTAGTGAGCTTAAGATTGGAAAATACAAAAAATTAAATTTAAATTGAAATCTTAAGGGGATGCAAGAATTGTTTTGAAAAATAATTAGTCCATCCAAATGTAGTATAAAATTACATTTTTTATCTATTGTTTATTTCTTCCGGACACATATTTCATATATCTTTTTGGTATTTATTCAAGTCTGGATTGTTAAGAAGTTAGTGTTAATCTAAATGCAAATTTATGTGTTTCATTATAACATTTATGGACATGTGATTTCTTTACATATAATTTATGTACAAGAATATTGAAGATTAGGTTATCGGACAAAGAAACAACACATGTAAATAAATTCTAATGTTTCTACTCATATCAAATTTGAAAATTTTAGTTTTACATATATATATATAATGTGCAGGGACTACGGGCATTCCACAGCACTTTTTAGAATGTTTATTTATATATAAAAATAAAAAATTTCCTTTAAATATGTTTTACTATGTCGTTGTATAAGGTGATAGTTTTGTTTCTTCCCCATAAAATTTTGCCCTTGGTATTCATTAATTTTGTTTTATTTTTTCATTTTTAATTATTTTATATATATTATATATATATATATATATATATATAATAATATAATAATAATAATAATACAAAAATGAAATAAATAAACTAAAATTGAACAAATAATCATATTTATATGAATTTTGTTTATATCATTAATTAATAAGCATTTGTTAAAGTATATCTCATTTATTTAGAACAAAATACAGTATAATCATTCATATTTTATTTGTTGAAGATTATTTTGGTAAGTTAACACGAAAAGTGCATGAGAATGGTGTTTTTTCTAGAAGTCACTGTGAATGGTGTTGGTTCTGTGATGGTTGTGACTATTGTTATTAATGGAATTTGCATATCTGGAAAAACCTATGTTGCTAGGAAACATGGGTTTGAAGAGGGGTACGGGGATGGGTGCTTTATTTTTTGAAACAAGGTATGTGGGTTTGTTAAGGGCATATTATAATTTTTATGTATTAGATATTTTATAAATTATAATATATATGAATTTTGAAATCTTTCAACTTACAACAAGACAAATAAATCATTGAAAGACTTAACTATGAACATTTACTTTGAAATTTCAAATTTGATATCAAGTGGAAATTGCAATTTACATATTGATGTGAATCATGATAATAAATATTAGAATCATAAATATACGTACATTGTCATATTACATTAAAAAATTTCCCTAATGCAATTCCAAACATGAAATAGAAATTTAAAATTTTCAAAATTCCAAAAAAAGTGAATATGAACAATGAACAAGATTAGGCATCCTTAAGCCATGTCATCAGTATCCATGTCATCACCATCACTAAGATCTTCACTCAACAAGCTCTCTAAGGAGTTGTCATTGACTTTCATAACTAGGGGATAAACCTTTCACTTTTAGACATAAACAAAAATAGAACTAATGTTGAGAAGGAAGCTAACTACAAAGAAGAAAATGATTCCTAGACAAAGGAAAAAACAGTTACCTGTTGCATCGTTGCCTCCAATCTCCAACCCACTGCCAACACCACAAACTGTTATATCGTCGTCCAACTTCTGCGAATGGAAAATGCAAATGAAATTTGGAGGTTGGATTGTAAGCTATAACTTACAACATGTGTTTTAGTTTTATATAATAAAAAAATGTTTCTTGCCCCGCGCCACATAAGAACCTATCACGCACCCATTTTAGGGGTTCAGCGAACCCGTGTAAGAAAACGAACTCAGCGCGCAGTTATTGAGTGTTGAGTTCTTATGGGACGAACCAGCTTTGTATGGGTTCGTCTGGGAAGTACCCACTACAGCTTCAAGTACGTGGGGACGCAAACCCCACCCCCGGGTTTGCGAACTCGTGCTTCACAAGGAAAAACGCAATTTGATCTCAACCATGCTGCGTTTAAAAACCATTGCATCCAGTAGAGATGTAGACCTACATAAGATTAGAATTTTGTCTATACCATTTCAACACTTTATATGGTAAAGTCATTCATCAATCCGGTTCATTTTCGGTTAATAATTTGACCAATTTCAATCGTTTTTTAAATTTAAATTATTTTCTGTTCTTATTTCATATTTATTTAAATATAATTTAAATTTTCAAAACATGTATTATCTATTTTAGTATTTAATATTATTATTATTATTATTATTATACAATTAAAAGTTTCTTTAATTTTGATATTGTTTCCAAGTTTCTAATAATAATTGAAATTTTGATTGTGTTCAAAAGTGATCTACAATTCAATAAGATAGAAATGTTATAATACTTAACATTTTGACTTGATCAAAATAAAATAAAAATAATATTAAAATAAAATAATTAATAACTATAATTATCATTAAAACATTTTGACTAGGTCAAATTACATAAAATTGAAAATAAATAAAATAAAATACATGAAATTATTAATTATATTTATAATTATAATTAATAATTATCCCTTATAATGGTGAATGGACGATGTGAGGAGGGCCTTGAAGAGGGCACCTGCCACCCCACCAACTCCCTTGGACATTAAGGTGGGGTGGTGTGGCACACCTCCACCATACAGCCTTGCGTACGACATTAATAAATTCATACGACAATGGTTAAGTGTTCATGTTGGTTGATGGAGGTGGTGGAGTGGAATGCAGGTCTGAATCTTGCATGGTGGCAGGGTCCTCAGCTCTGCGTCCATGGAGCTTATGTAGAACATTGGTATTTCCATCTTTGGTCAGTTTCTGCAGACTAGAGGGTGAGTCAAGGGGACAAGGTGAAATTGAATTGCTAGTGTGTGGGTGTTCGGTACCATCCTTGGTTATCTAGAGTGTGAGAGGTGATATTGAGCCCTCCTGTGGCAGATTCGTTGCGATATCAGCATAGGGATCCTCCACACTTATGTTTACAACCAGAAGTTAGTTATCTAGAGTTTGTGGGGCTCTCCTGTAAAATTATTGGTTGAATGGGCTCTTCTCTGGATTCTGTGATCATTAATAAGGTATTTTCGAGCTCTCACCTTGCTCAATTCCATTTATTTGTTGTCCTTACTTTCAATTTGGGCACTTGGCCTTTTGGCCCTTATTTCTAAAATATGTGTGTCTAGTAGTTCAAAGAGTTATCAAGGCAATTAGAGATTGTATGTTTTAGTCTTGGGGTACGACTTGAGAGAACAAAGCCAATCCTCTTTCTCTCCAGACCACCTTTACAGTCCTAGTAATTATCCAATTGCAATTAATTCTTTAAATTTGGGTGGAATTGACCACAGTCAGTTCAATTCAGGCTTAGGGATCCTTATTTGTGATTCTGGGTATTTTTTCGCTTTTGATTTTACCATGTTTTCTAGTGTCTTTTCATTCAAGTTGCGGCTTTGTGTTGGTTTTTTAAGCAGCAGGTGATTGGCCTTCTTCTCGCTCGGTCTATTTCTACATTTAAGTTGTCATCCGGGGGGTTATATGCTCCACTTCTAGTGGGTTAAGCATGTTCAATTACCCAATGCCTAATGGGACAATACCATGGGTGTTCATCGCTCTTAAGTTGTGGTCTTGTGTGCTCGTTGGTCAGGTGAGATTGGTTTATTTGGTACGCCCACAATCCAATTGTCCCCAGTGTTTATTACTCCTCTATGCAATTCACAATGCCACGCCAACGTGGCAGAGTCAAGCGGGGGGATAGTGAGATAGGGCAGTATGGAAAGCATCGGTTGAAGGATTCTAGCGAGGGAGAGGTTGTAGACCCCAACCCAGCCAATCCTTTAGGCATTCAGAGGTCAGTATCAATTAGGAAAACTTTTGCACACAACATTCTCATCTCAATATGCTTGTGGAACAACTTAACAGAGGTCGTCGTGATGATATAAATGCACTAACCTCATTCATGAATGATCTCCAAAGCAACCAGTGGCATATGCAAGATAGGTTGGCTAGCTTGCAATGGGGACAACGATGTATTCCGAAAAAACTTGACCGCTTTGAAGGCAGAATGGCCCACATGGAGAAACATGTGCATTATGAATTTACGCCTCTGCCATCACTAGGTTCTAGGACTAGAGAATCTTGCTCCAATAAATTCCACTAATCCATAATGGTTTTGGATTGTATTTTGATCTTACAAACATTTTGTTTACATGTTCCTTTTCGTTTATGGTCAATCAAGTTCTTATGGTAGTTTGTAATCCTTTTTGGTTATAATCCACTAGCCAATAAATCTAGTAAGAGTGAGATCGGTAGAATTTTTGCAAGTTGTAAGCAGTGATGTAAAACTTTGGCATAAATGAGAAATTTTGATTCAAAAAAAATTATAATTAATAATTAAACCATCCTAGATCCATATTAACTCCAGATCACTTTGGGTTCTTGGTAGATCCAAAGTTAAGATGGATCTAGACTGATTATTTATATTTTTAAAATAATTAATATTTATTTTTACTAAATACATTGTTTTAGTTACTAAAATTTTAAGTGTAATATTATTAATTTTAAGGATTTTTTTACATGATTCTAGTTAAAACAATTTAAAAAAATCTTTATCAAACACTCACTAGTTACATTCTCACATCAAAGTTTAACAAGTAGTCTTTAAGTGCGAATTTTTGGAAAATTTTCCGATCTAATTTGTTTAGAATCTAGCATGGATTCATTGAAATCACAAGTTTTATAGGTCAACTCTTCGTTATAGAAGTGCCTCGGGGGTTTTTGAGGGTGTTGAATCCATTTATGCAGTCAAAAAACAGTTTAAACGACACAAATCAAGATTTGGCCACAAATAGTTTCATCAGATTTCAACCAAAAATCTATCGGAAACTCCAAAAAGTCGCACTTAAAGACTACTCCAAAGTTTAATCTTCTAAAAAAACTACTAAGTTGCGACGATGTAGTCTTTATATTAATATATTAATTAAATAATATTATTTATTTAAAATGATAAAATATTGATTTTTTATAAAAAAAATTTATATTTGAAATTATGATTTTTTAATATTAATTTTTTTTAATTTTTATATATTATTAAATTCAATATTATTTTGTTATTGTTTATTTTTTTGGAAAATAATTATTATAAACTAAATTAAATTATCACAGATGGGGAGTGTTAAAATGCCAACAAATTCTCTCAAGGTGTGCACCTCACGTTGTGTTTTACCAAGTAGGGAGCTTTCAATGCCAATTTTGGAATCTAAGTAGGAAGTTTTTGATACAAGTTTTGGAATCATCAAAACTACGAGACAAAAACTAGGAACGAAGGACCCACGGACAATGGGAAGGCTTTTTTTCTCGCTTGAAGAGTTATTTGAAATGTCGAAGCCAAATCAATCTCTCTGTAAGAGATAAAATTTGATATTACACACAAAACTATTCTTGTATTCTATTAAACACTACGTATAAATACAATAATTATTAGTGCAAGATAGAATAATTATTAGTGTAAGATAGAAATTCTATCTTAACCGTACAATGAACTAGTTGAGAAAATATCTCAACCAAACATCAAAATATGAGCTATATTAGTTGGACTAAATCTCTCAGATCCAACTAATTAACAATCACACAACAATTATATTTAATGATGAACATCAATTAATAGGCACAAGACAAGTAGGAGTTAATTCTCCAAGTCCCTCCCTTAACGAGTACTTGTCTTGATCTTCTTTTCTGCAATGTCTTCATTGGCTTCTTTAAACATCTTCGAAATCTCATATAGCCAACTCCATGAAGTTGTCTCGTAACCCTTGGAAAGGTGTAGTTGGAAAACTAGATTCCCAAGTTCCACTCTCGAACTCCCAGATCACGGATCTCCCAAAGTCAATTACTAAACAATGTCTCAAGGTGTCGCATAACCTAACTAGAAAACCACTACCACATCTTCAACAAATGATGGATCCTTCCCTAGATCCACAACTACCAAACTAACTTGGCAACCATCCATATTGAGCCTTACTTCCACTTGATCTCTTAAATAGTAGCTTTAGACACAACCAATTACATTTTTGCAATAAAAACTGAACTACTAGTCATTCTATAGACGAACTCCTATCTATCGAGATACATGGAAGCCAACAGTTGTACTCGCTAATCATATAGAAGAGTCATCTAAATACAAAACGTATCTAGAATCAGTTTACAAAATAACCTTCTTATCCCATTTTGAAATTCATCCTATTATATATATATATATATATAAACAAAGCTCTTGAATAAAGAAACCACCCCTGCTTGCCTCATGTAATCGAGCCAAAAAGAGATCCCTGCTGGCCTGGCCGAACATAACATTGAATGTTCTCTATTTTGCCTCTCAGAAAATCCACAATCACATAAAAATAATTATGATATGCAAGATAGCGAGGGCGATGCTCTGGATATTCATCGCGCCAAGGACACTACAACGTCGCCGCAACGCTATCATTCACATGATTCTTCTCTCGGTGGATGAAAAGACCCTCCCTGGTACATTGTAGATGTTAAAATAATTACTTGATAAGAATCCATTCAAGAGTGACGAATTCTTTCCCACAGTCATCGTTTTCCACACTTTTGACAACTAAGCAATGGAAGGCTGCTTTGCGGTGAGGAATCGCTCTTAGTGAGATCTTATCATGATCTCGAATAGCACATATAATCCAAAACAACCAATGTTGCATCATGGGCTCCTTTGTAAATGCTTTCAAGGCTGCTACTTCCAAGCTTCACGGTGCAAACAGATTCAGCTATCAGGTAGCGATGTTCATCGCCTTTTTCAGGCTTGACAGTCCCACGTGCTCCGACAACTTCGTCACACAACCTTTATCATATAGAATTCTCTGAAATTTCTCTCACCAACCCGCAGGTCGATCAATCCAGTTATGATGCAAACCTCACAACCAGTGCACATGTAATACCTTTCGATCTGATCAGCAGCAGTCTCGGTCAACCTGCAGGAACACATACATCCTGACTCTCATCCACTAGTTCATACGAATACGTGGGTAAATTCCTACGCCAACAGTATTAATTCAACGCATATTTGAAAAGAAGGCCGAGTTTGAGAGAGGCACGCTTCCGCTGTGATTTGAAAAACGTTGGGCTCACCACATCACACAGGATAGCTACTTAATACACACTACTATTTAAAAAAAAAAATGCAGCAGCAAATTATAGACTCCCTATGCCCCTCGGCCCTCCCATGAGGGACTTAACCTAGATAGGCTCTGATATCAAGATAAAATTTGATAATACACATAAAACTATTCTTGTATTCTATTAAACATTACATATAAATATAATAAGTATTAGTTCAAGATAGAAATTCTATCTTAACGGTACAATGAACTAGTTAAGAAAATATCTCGACCAAGCACTAAAATAGGAGCTATATTAGTTGGACTAAATCTCTCAGATCCAACTAATTAACAATTACATTTAATGATGAACATCAATTAATAGGCACAAGACAAGTAGGAGTTAATTCTGCAAGTGTAATCCCTTATAGAATAGAATGTTTGACCTCAGCTCAGGAGAGTGATTGGTTAGAGCTACTATTGAGATTATAGTTTTCTTATCCAAAGTTAAAATTTTCTAGATGACCAATTCGTAAACATATAAAGTGGTTTATAATATGGAATTTTTTTTTTAATAATGGGGAAAATTATTATAACTTACTTGTTAAATGGATAGTCGTGAGTGGTTGTTATCCATGAATGCAGGTTGACTTATCACTATTATTCAAACAAAGCCACACCACATATATGTTATGATATCATTTTATATTTTCAAATACACATTAATATCTGATAAATATCTATACAATTTAATATCTTATATAAAAAATATAAGACAAAAATAATAAATAAATAGTGCAAGATAAAATAACTTATACACTCCCTGATCGAAGTGTGACCCGAAGGCATTGGGATCACCAATTGTCATATCATAATGTTCAAGGTACAAGGGTGGTGCTTCACCACCCTTCGCATGGATAAGGTGTATGGAGAGATGGCCTCTCGCATGCATTCCATTAATGTGATTAAGGAAGGTGGCAATAACAAAGTATTGTTGAGGTTTTATAGCAATTCCACTGCAAGGGTAAGTAAATTTTTTGTTCTAAGGGGGGATTTGGATACAAGCTTGTTCGTGGATTGTTGCAGACTCGAGACGACGCTCCTCGTGGTCCTCCACCAGGTTACAATTGGCTTTTTCTTAGCTTCGGTCGCTTTCTGCGGGTATGTTTCTAACTTAGGTTTCTTTCGCCTCGCCTCCATTGCTCACCAAGTATATCTACTTTCACTCTGGAGTCATATACAAATGTTTGATGTTCGATGGAAGTCTCACCATGGTTTTTGGAAGGAAATTCCCGGTTCATATGATGGTTTGTCTATATTTTGCACTATTGTCTCTGTATATTTTGGAATTATTCTTTCTCGCATGGGAATATACTGGGGGGGTCAGCTACGGCATATAATTTATTCCCTCTATCTGACTTCCTGTGGAAACTGTAATGATATTTCAAAGGATGTATTATGTCATTTGTACTAGGTTTTTATGGTTATGGTTCGTTGTTGTTTGTCTCATGTTCACATCCCGAGCCACTCAGGGAAGGCTTGGCTGTGTTTTTTTGAGCTTTGAGGTTTGCTCCAACTCATTATAGCTACCCATTGTAGGGCAGGATGTTGATATACTTATTGTGTTATTCCTTCCTACCATAATAATTTGACAGGTCCTCCTATTCGACGCAGGTTCTGGAATTTTAAGGTTGTCTCGTGTTGGGTAGCCAAGGTTTTCTTGCCTTGGTCTCTGGTCGGTATCGTCAAGGGTTAGAGTATTAATTCTTTCATGGCTCGTGCTGCCTCACTGAAATGTCAGCAAGTCAGGGGGTACTTGCGCTCATGGCAAGAAACTAGTGCTGACCCGTGAGGGCAGTCAAACCCACCCTCATCCAGTGAAAAACAGAGGTCATAAAACAACCTCTCGTCATATCAGAGATGCAACCCATGTCTTCCATGAAAGAAATTCACCTCAGGTTTGTCAGCTCATTGCGGGGTGGGAATCCAAATTGAATCAATGAGCTACATATACATAAATTGATATGGAAGATTGGAAGGATTTGGTTCCATACCGTGGTCATTCCACCGGCAAATCCTCTTAGTATAAGAAAATAGTTTATCTTTATTGGTTGATGAAAAACATAGTATCCAAAGTGGTGGTAAACCCTCCCACCGATTCCTCCAAGACTACTCAGGGATTCTCGAAATTCCATAAGGAATTTCAACTAATCCAATTTCAGCTTTAGCAGCAGAATGGGTGTCTCAATCGCATCAAAAAGCTCATTACATGCATCGTGCAAACTGAGCTTCCAGGTTCAAGTGTGAAGGATACAGCCCCTGTGGATTCCTCTGATGACTAATAGCATGATGGTTTAATTTCTGTTTTGGAATTTTGTTATATGAAGAAGCTACATACTTTAATTTATGTTTTAAGTTATCTAGAGTATAGGAAGTTTAAGGATACTCATACATATTTAGCATTGCTTGTCAGGCTTAAATTATTCTATTTTTGGATGGCATATAATGTTGTTAGGTGGCCAACAGATATGGCTTCTCTCTGGGCAGGTTGAAGCCACCTAACCATATGATTTATGGTTGTAACCTGTCTTTTTTTTTTGTGAAGAAAATGAATGACTCAAGGTCCTACCATGCTTACCAAAAAAAATTATACACAATGTGGGTAGAATATTTTCCTATGGAAACCCCTAGTTATTTATATTGAAGAAGGATTTTAAAAATAACTCTTCCACGTGCTCGCACCATAAATGTTCCATAAAATATGAGTTCTTTCAAATCCATATAAAAAAATCAATTTTTAGCTTGACTATTATGGAAGGCTTTTAAAAATAGCTCTTCCACACACTCACACCATAAATGTTCTTTTTTCAAATCGATAGATATAAATCATTTTTTGTCTGACCACAAGCATTATATTTTTTGAACTTTTCAAATAGAAAAGATCCTGCATGAATGCCATACGCCACAATGAGAAACTTATGACTGCTTCTTAGAGAAATATGGTGGAGTAATCTGCAGCATGGAGAGAGTTTCAAGAGGCTCAATGATAGTAAGAGCCAGGACAAGCCATACCTTAGACACGGGGAGAAAAACCTAATTTTTAGTATAGGAGGAACTTGTTTGACATAGAACCCATATCAAACAAAATATTAAATGTGATGGCATGCTTTTCTAATGGTCACACAATTTTGTTAATTTGTTACCTAGAAAAACTAGGGTTCTAGCATTAATTGACGGTTGAGCAGAACTGGGTAGAAAGAACAATTGAGAGTAATGATAGTGATGGAAGTTGTGAAAATCTTAGGAGTAGCATAAAATCCAACTGAAAGAATGATACTTTCATTATGATCTAATGCACATGTTATGAAAGTGGGAATAAGACATTCAAAATATGGACCAATAGAATGATGACAAATTGGTTTATATATATATATATATATAGATATAGATATAAAGTTAAACATTAGAGAATATATTGGTCAAAGCTTATCTAATAGGTTGTCAAAAGCAAATTGATTGTTATTGGAAAGCTAGCAACGTTTTATCCAATTCCAAAAATTATATGTAAATAGATATTTTCCTCGTAAAGATGTATTTTCCTCACCATATTAAGTACATCTATGACAATTTTGTCATTAACTTATTGAGTGGTGAAATTCCATTATTAACTTACTGTGGTAGTTTAATTAACAAAATTAGAACATTGAACATATGCTTATTTACAAGGATGACATCATTTTTAATTGTGGAAGATGGAATGCTTGTATTATTGGAAAATAAATGTAATAGATATTTTTTTCTTATAAGATTAAGTAATAATTATTGATAGAATTGTAAAACTTGATAATGGCATTATCCAAATTGTAGTATGAAATTTTTAGTTCAAACTTAAATAGACTAAGCTAATACATCATGGATTAGTTATTTATATACCAATTTAATGTTTGGCTTAATTATGACCTTAAAATTAAACTAGCAGAGTTATATAAGTGTAATTATTTGCACTCTACAACCCAATATAATGTAGATGTGTAGATGTAATGTAAGTATGTAAACATTATAAATGACGGCTCAATTAAAAAATAATAAAAAGTTTAAAACATATTAGAGATGAATGTGAACAATTAAATGTTGGCTCAATTAATGATAACAAGTTAAAAGTAATAAACAAAATGTTAAAAGTAATATCAACGAGGATAAGTGTAAACATTTAAAAGTTGGCTCAATTCATAATAAAAAGTTAAAGTAATAAAGAAATAAAATTCAATTTGTTATATTTTGATTTTGTTATTGATTTTTGAATATGCTTTGTTACAATATCATGGGCATATACCATGGCTTAATAATACCACATGTCCAAAAAACATAACTTATTTCAGAATCAAAAATATTTTATAACAATATGACAAGATTTTTAACCATGGATATTCACCCCCACTTTACCATGGATATTATTACTTATAAATAGGATTTGTTACAATACCATGGGCAAATATCATGTCTTATCAATACCACATGCTCAAAAAAACATATCATATTTCACAATCAAAATATTTTATAACAATATGACAAAATTCTTAATCATGGATATTCATTCTCATTTTGCTATTGATATTATGAACTTGTGAATAGCCTTTTTTACAATATCATGGACCGGCATGCCCAAAAATCATAACTTATTTCACAATCAAAATATTTTATAACAGTAAAAATATTCCCATAGAAATTAAATCAAGATTTTAATAAAATTAAAAATTAAAATAATTTTATATATAAAGATGTGAAATTTATATAATATAAATAGTATTATTAAGAACCAGCGTAGATCCATCTTAACTAGGGATCCAAGTGACGAGAGCAAGCAAAGTGACTAACAATAATAGAGGAAAGATCCTGAATGATTCTTTTAAGTTTTTCATTATTGTATTTTCTTTGACATGATTAATCCAAAATATAGGTTTAATATTTTACAACCAGTTGAGTTTTTTTAATTTAGGTAATTTCTTACACAATACAATGCGATCAAATTTAAGAGAAGGGAGAGGGAGGGAGGTGAGAAGGGGGGAGGGGGGCGGGGAGAGGGAGGTGAGAAGGGGGGAGAGAGGGAGATACTGACAGGGTAGGGAGAGAGAGAGAGGGAGGGAGAGAGTGATGGGGGGAGAGAGAGAGCGGGAGGTGGGAGAGAGAGGGAGAGAGGAATGAAGAGAGAGAAGGATAGAGGGAGAAAGAGAGAGGGAGTTTGAGGGGGGAGAGAGGGAGGGAAGAAGAAAGACATATATATATATATAGAGGTAGAGAGAGAGAGGGTGTGACAAGGGAGAGATAGAGAGAGAGTGAGGGAGAGAGAGAAGAGGAGAGGAGAGAGATAGGGAGATAATGGGAAGAGAGAGAGAGAGGGAGACACATAGATGGAGGGGAGAGAGACAATGAGAGAGAGAAGGAGATAGTGACAAAATTGGAGGGAAGAGAGAGAGAGCGATGGGAGGAGAGACAGAGGGAGGTGGGAGAGAAAGGGAGATAATGGAAGGAAGAGAGAGGACTCAAGAGAGAAAAGGAGAGAGAGAGATGGAGTTGGAGTGGGAGAGATGGGGAGGGAAGAAGAAGTACATAGAGAGAGAAAGGTGGAGAGAGAGAGAGAGAGGAGTGAGAGGGAGAGATCGAGAGAGAGTGAGGAAGAAAGGAGAGCGGGAGGGAAGAGAGAGAGAAGGGGAAGAGAAGAAGAGAGAGGGAGAGGGAGGGAGAGATAGATAGATAGATAAATATGGAGAGAGTGTGTATTTTTGGTGGGTGAGATAGAGAGAGGGAATAAGAAAGAGACACATAAATACAAATATATATATTATATAATATTATATTAGCCTAGATCCATTTTAACCTAAGATCTATCAAGCGCCGAGAGGGATCAAATATCTCAAGGTGCAAACCTATTTTTTGAATGCAAAACTTAAGGAACGATTTGCACCTCGAGAGATTTAATGGATCAAATATCTCAAGGTGCAAACCTATTTTTTGAATGCAAAACTTAAGGAAAGATTTGCACCTCGAGAGATTTGATCCCTCTTGGCGCTTGATAGATCCGAGGTTAAGATGGATCCAAGCTAGTTATTAGACTAGCCCTATCCCAAAATATAGATAGCTTTTAGAGCAGCCATATAGATTAACGGTTGATAAATGTCCATATAATTTGTTGGGAATTGGATAATCCAACACTCCCCGTTAATGGCGGTGTAGAAGGATAATTCAACGCTCCTCGTGTGTTTCGTGGCATGTGCTTAACACTAGCGATGTGTCTATTTACTAACACCTACAGGTTTTGGTGTAACGACAATCATGACTCCAACAAGTGGTATCAGAGCCAAAGGTCTCGAGTTCGAAACACACTTGGCTCGCGTTGGGGGGGAGATTGTTGGGAATTGGATAATCCAATGCTCCCCATTAATGGCGGTGTAGAAGGATAATTCAACGCTCCCCGTGTGTTTCGTGGCATGTGCTTAACACTAGCGATGTGTCTGTTTACTAACACTTGCGGGTTTTGGTGTAACGGCAATCGTGACTCCAACATAATTATGGTTGATAAACAACTATATAAATTTGATGTTTGGCTTAATTGTGACATTAAAATTAAACTAACACATCCATATAATATTAGACAAGTCTATTGTGTAATTATTACTAAAGCAACCTTATTCCAAAATAGATAGCCTATCCATGTAATTATTACTAGAGAAACCATATAAATTAAATGGCTAATAAACAATCGACATCAATCCATAATAAGCAATCAAAACACTTATTACATTGTACATTGTACATCTCACGTTGCTAAAATTAAAAAATTCATTTAAACCAACTAAATGATTATTATTATTATTACAAAAGTTAAACATATATACATTTAAAAAAAAACATGGAACAAGATTCTTAATCATAGAGATTTACCTCCACTTTACCATGGAGATTCTTAATTTATAAATAGACTTTTTTACAATACCATGGCTGATCAATACTACATGCCCAAAAAACCATAACTTATTTCATATAACACCTAAAAACAAAATAAATACTTGATAAATATTTTAAATTCTTACTATTCATCTAATCATATTAATAATTAAATTAAAATTCTAAAAACCTTATTTAAAAATAATTTTTATTTTTATTTTTTATTTTTTATTATTATTATTATTATAAATTAACTAATTTAATTAATTTCTTTCCCATTAAACAAACCACATACTATGCCCCGTACCACTAAATGCTCTCACGTGACCTTTAAGTAATATTTTGAATTAACTATGTTGAACTTTAATGGGACACTAGCATTTAGGATGATGTGGGGTTTCCTTGTATTTTCAATTTAATTGGTTGGAATGCCAATGGCCCCATTTCATGAGATTGTTATGAATTTCTTATTTAATATATTTTAATTAGATCGAGACCAATATACTAATTAATTTGACTCGGTCTACAACCACTTCTTAACGAACTTTTCTTCTCTAATCATCTCTCATTCACCATATAGTGTCTCTATAGGGGTGTACTTTGAAGGTTTGAGTTGACATGATTCATATGAAGCATATCTAATATGCCAAGCCGAATAGTAAAATAAATAATATTACTACATCTTTATAATTTGTTAGAATCAAATCACATCACATTGAGCACACTAAGTATAAAAGGGCGTAATACATGTGTATTTTTATTAACACATCATTTTAATACTATTTTTAATTATTTTTACGTGTTAAAAATAAAATAAAAATAAAAAATTGAAATGAATATTTCTAAGCAATTTTTTTTCATATAAGCAATATTAGTTTTATTTTAATTCTATATATGTTTATCTACTTTAGGATCTTTAAACATAATTTTAGTGCATAGAACATTAATTCTAATGTAAATAATTTATGCCAAATCCATTTCTATTTGGTAATGAAATTGTCATTAGTTTTATTACTTGAAAACTATTTAATAGAACTTGAATAGACTAATATACACTGGCTATCCATTTCAAATGGATATGTTTTTTTTATTTATTCAAAAATTTAATTACATGTATAGATTCCACATGCCATTTCAAAAAAGTGGGTATATATTATGCACAAATAAACATGGCCATGAAATCCCCATCTCATATATATAATAATTCGCTCTAGTGAATTGATGTACTTTCAAACATAGATTCTTCTCACACATATAATTATGAAGCTACAAATTCGTGTGATCTTTAGAATTCTTTGCGTTCAACGCAATAGATTATTGAAGATGAGAAGACATGTTATTAGAGAATGGGGCCAGACTGTAGCTACAACCCATTTTGTTAGTGGTTTTGTATGGTAAAAGATGATGCTTCTTCCCTCATTACATCAATCATGATTGAGGAAGTTCTTATATATGTAATATAATAATGTAAATTTCATCAGGACACGTATTAGCATATAAAATAATAAACACATGAAAAAATATATTAGGTCTATTGAGAGTCCCATCAAGTATATTGGGAATGGTAAGAAAACTAAAATGGAATTTCATCCATTTACTTTCATGGATTGAAGTCATAGTAGTGGATTGTTGCACCTCAAAACATCCACACATTCAGATAGGGATGTGTGTATATGTATATATATATATATATATATATATCTTAACATATTGATCTCAGTGTTTTGTGAATCTCACTTGGGACAATAGATGATGCATTATTGGAGTGAGAACGACCTCACTTGTTGAGGTGTTGAAATTGAAATGGTTCATATTGTGATGCAAGGACATTCAAATCAATTTCCAAGTCAACATGTCATTTTATTTTTTCTTTTCCTTTTTTAGGGCTAAGGAAACTCTTCTTTCTCTTCAAAGATGACTCAAGAGCATTAAACGCAAGGGTGAATTCATAATCCATATTGTGAAGGTTATTGACATCATTCAACATTTTTTTAACCAAATCAATCAATTGGTTGGTCTTGTTGAAAGTAGCAGGATGATTCTTTTGAAGTAGCTCTAAATAGCCAAACAAATCCTCTCTAGCCAACTAAAGTCCCTTGACATCTGGATCAACATTGTCATTGACCATAATAATTATGCTAACATATACATTAAGGTTCAATGCCTATATATTTATCTCTAGATGAGAATTGAATGAATTGAGTGTTGCATCTTGATCCCATAAAGGGTCTAAATATCGTAAAGATGAATACAATCAATCCACCTTTATGGCGTGCTTACGAATGTTTCCATGAATAGACCATGGGAAATCACAAGCCATAAAATTTGTGCAATACCAAGTGATAAGATATTCCTTATTATGATTACTTTGATAAGCATAAGATATGCTCTTGTGAGGGTTGCAATCACTATCTGGAATTATTCTAGCTTTTTCTATTAATGATTCAAGTTGCTTTTCTTCCTTGTGGTTTTTCAAATATCCTTCTTTTTCAAAATTTCCTTGAATCGATAACATGGTTCAACATTTTTCAAAAGGTTATAGAACAACCAATCCATCCTACAAGCACATTTATTTTTTTGATCGGATGGGAATTTTTTCTTTAGGAAACATTGATATGACTCAACATCATTGTTTGTCTCTTGATTTGCATGAGGAAAATATCAGCATCATTTTACCCACATCCCTAAATGTTAAAAAATAAAAATAAAAAAAAATAGTGCAAATATCTAACACAAAAATATAAACATAAGAAAGATTATGTGAACTTACGAATCGTATCACAAACAACCAAATTCTTGTGGAAACGGTCTTAAAAAATCTCTTCATTTGCAAAGTTGCTAAAAAGTCTATCGATTACATTGTACACTTCATCATTGGAACAATTTTTCATGATAAAACCTAGCTCATTGAACACTTCATTTTCTTTTTCTATACCACTAGCCAATTGGTTCACATTTTTTAACTATGCCCTTCATACATGCCAAACTCACAAGATCATATCATTCCTTGTGATCCTCATGCCACATTTAATTCATTTTATGTGTGATGATTTTCAAATAAATATAAGTCGCAATGTAAAAAGATAAGATTGTAGTTACCTCAAGGCAACAATTTCAGCCAATGTGTCATCAACCATGAAGGAATTGACTTCTCAATCATTACAAAATCGTCAACACTTATGCATGAGGTGCTTCAACTATAGTGAAATATCTTGTGTTGTATTTTGTGACGCCACCACCCATGTAACTGGCACCCCACTCTATTATTCATCAAAATCCACAAGTGTGTACAACTAATACTACCATATTAAAAAGAAACATTTGAAGTCAAGTTTAGATCATCAATCATATTGAATCATTACAATTCAAATGACCATACTAAATCAATCATTGGCAACACACTTACCTCGTATTTATTTGTATTGAATGTTGAATCCATGGAAATTAAGTTATTATGTGATAGCTTGACCATGGTCTCTAATATCCATTTTGTCTGAATTCTAACTATAAAAGGGACATCTCCGCCATTTGTTTTTGGTAAAAGAAAAAATTATCTTGGTGTTTTGTATACCAATGATTCACACGCATTTCATCCCTTGTATGCAATTGATAATTTCCCTTTTTTAAATGATTGTATATGTTTACAACATATTTCCTTCATAAGAAGAAATCACTATCTCAAAATGCTTCATCCATGCTAATATGTTTCTTAATATCCATTTTACATACTCAATTAATTAGCACTTCCAAGAAAAAACAACTTTCAACATAAGAAACCATCTCCCTTGGAAGACTTGGTTGATGCATGGAACTAGACCCAACATGGCCATCCTTCACCATCTTCATGCTCATACATGTTATATTTTATTATTGCTATCTATGGGCTTTGAACTATAACCTTTACTATGAAATGGCATTAGCAGCCCCTCTTCTTCACAAATGAGGTGCTTCATTTAGATGTGTATTCTCCTCTTTTGTTCTTTAGGCCATATGAGCAAAACATAACTACATAAAATAATTTGAAATGTCAATAAATATGACAAATGATGACAAAATATCATTACCAACATCTCAAACAAATTCTTCTAAAACACTTACACCTCATATCATAACGCAACAATAGCCCTTGATTTTGGGTGCTTGTTTTGTTTACAGACGAAAGAATAAAGAGCTTTTGGATTCATTTCCTCCCCTCTAATAAAGTTAGGAACTCTATGCAAAGGTATTTTGTAACCTGATCAATGCTCATATTTGTTCAAGATACTTCAGACTAGACAAAATATTTGCTATAAAATGTGATCTTGTGTTTGGGTTCTTACACCTCAGGGCCCATTATAATGCACCATTTATTTGACTTACTCATTTTGTATCAATGCTTGCAAATTATGTGCAAACACAATAGATAAAAATCCCATCCATTCACAATATCCTCATTTAATCCTTCTAATACAATTAGAATAAATATATACTAAAGCATTCAATTAACTTTCATAGAAAAGCAACGATCTTGCATATGTTATGTTGTAGCCACCATTTGTGGATGTGATCCACAATATGTATTATTTGGAAATTTGACAAGGACATTCTAGGAAAGGCCCATTGATTGGGATGGTGTAACACCCCACCGCACATTTACCCGCTTTCACAAGCTCTCCAGGGTAAACATGAGTTGAGAGTTACTATGGCATGACTCGACAACCAAGTTCCAGTTATGGAAGTGGGTTCTATTAATCAAAAACTTATTGAAACCTCTCAGGGACACCATATCACCTAGGTGTCAAACAAAAACCATTGGTCATTATACCCTGAGCTCCAACTTTCTTTTTACCAGACTCTACCTCCCAGTCACATACATGACAAGTTGTGCATGCAGTCGGAAAGCTCCAGTCGAACACACATGCCTTCCTTTATGCAGTAGCAGCTAAAATTTCCCAGTTCAAAAGGTGCAGCTAGAAACCCTGTTCCGGATTTTTAGGGTCAGTTATAGGCCATCTACCCAGAACTTTCAAGAATTTCCTTAATCACCTATAGAAAGATTCATCCACTAGTCTTGACTCATTTCCTGCTCAAACTTATCAAATACATGAGAATCATTTATACAAACACTTTGTGGTCAAGGTACCTGTAGGTCATAAATTCATAGTTTCATCAAAGAATCACCAAGAAGGCTTGATGCCCTCTCTTACTAGCTGTAATAACATACATTAGAATATGCATTATGTTGTAGTGGCTACAACCACTCTCCAAATTTTGGCTTGCACCAATTTCGGAGCCTCCCTTGAAGAGTTCACTTGATGACTGCACACACTCGGGTTCACTTCGTGAGCTCACGTGAGTCCTTACATCCACCTTGCTTGTTCATTGAATTCAAGTCTTTGCATGCTGATGTCTAAGTCATGCTTGCGACCATGTTCTGGTTATGCTTTAAGTCTTCGCTTTGTCTTTGCTTGTTGTATTCTCTATGAAAGCATCTGCGACACTCACACACGGAGTCACATTCACTGTTGTGCAAGCGTCATCTCGATCAATGAATGAGCAATCATGAGTGTCGCGCTTGTCGCTTACACCGTCAGTCAGTCTTGTTGAACATATGTGTCTGGATGGTTTGGTCATTTCATCATCAAGTCATGCAAGTGTGTGTCGTATGATCACCTATGCATCTTTTGATTGTTCACACACTTAGCCATTTTTGCTGAAGGTTCTGACGACCTAACTCCCCTCTGACAACCGGACCATCACCCTACCATCGACTCGATCGACTGTCAACCAGAACAGCGCAGAAGCACCAAGCTAGTCTTTTCAAGCTGCATTTCCCGCAAGCAATCCAATCAACTTTCATGTTGTTCACCCGGACAGTCGGACTCGGCAGTCACCCCGAGACTGACTTCCCTCAAAAATTGCGCAAAGGCCACTAACCTCACCCACTCAAATGACTAAGGAAATTGTGCAGACAGGCCGGACAAACACTAAGTGCCCGTCCATGTCTCCCTCAGAAAATTTTGCAGTTTTCCCAATGAGACATCCTGACAGTCGACCAACTGTTCATCTTAGAAATTGCGTAGTGTTCATGAGTAAGCCTTCCACTTCCCATCAGTCAGCTCAACTTAGAAATTGTGTAGAGATGATCAACATGCTGGCCTCAGTGCAGTTTTCCTTGCCAGCGGCCCCTAGCAGTAGACTACCAGTTCCCTCTGGGAATTACGCAGTTTCTGCTGCTAGTCTCCAGGGAAGCCAACTGACAGTTCCCTTTGGGAATTGCACATTTCTGGCTGCTAGTGACCCCAACAGCCAACTGGCATTTCCTTCTGGGAATTGCACAGTTCTGGCTGCTAGCCACCAGGGCAGTTCCCCAGAGACACTGCGCAATCCCTGCCTGCTGACCCTTCATGCAGCCCGACCCGTTCCTCTAGAAAATTGCACAAATTTGGTTGTCCAGCCCCGCGGCCCGTTCGTTTTGAAAAATGCATAGAGCATGCCTACCTTTCCTTTTAGCAGCTCGGACTGTTCCTCCCAAAATTTGGGGAATTTTGCCTCCCACTCTAGCCAGAACTTGCAGACAGTCATTGTCGACTCAGATCGCCTATCTCCATCTCTCAGTGACTCTTGCGTAGTTTTCATCAACAATTTCTCGGAGCCATCATCTCGCATTATAGCCATGCTCCCTCTCCTGGTCACCTACATCCAAATGATCATATGTCATGGTAGACTAGGAGGTTTTGGATTTGATGTCTCGTCATGAGTGACTGCAGGTACAAGTACACCAACCAACATGGCAAGACAACAAACGGGATGAACGAAGGGGGCACATGTAGAAGGACAGGTTCACCAACGGATGAACATGAACCTTCGCGAACAAATGAGCCTGTCAAGCCTTCCAGCATGCAAGCAAGGAACAACATACTAAAGCTTCATCAAGCGAACCAAGTACCATAGAAGACTCTGCACACTTCATCATGTGGAGGTGAAGCTATGATACACCATGAAGACATCTATCACTCAACAACATTGTAGCTCGACATGCACTCCAACACCAGCACGAGTGCACCAGCATTGTCATGTCAAGTCATGTCGAGTCAAGTCACAAGTCATGTCGCCCACATCTCCACCATGGGCTTGTTGTCAATTAATGTGATGTAACGTGGAAGTCCAAGAGACCCACTTGTTGAACATAGAGCCATGTAAGTCAAAAATTCATGGAAGTCGAACGGTCATGAGGGTATTCGAACAACCACAAGGGTCAGTTTCACCCTTGGCTATAAATACCCCCTAATTTATACATGAAAGTACTTTTCACCTCAACTCCTCCCACATAGCCAAGAGATTCTGTAATCTTTTATTTGAGGAGTAAGTAGTGGCTCCAACGCCCCACTAAAGGGGTTAGTGATGTATGGTGTAACGATGTGTCTTGGAATTTTCGCTTAATTTAGAACCCTATTAACAAGCCAACACGTTTTCACACATGTATTGCATTTGTTGTAAGACTGATCTTTAACACTTGTAATGCATGTCACTTTAACTTGTGTTCTACATCTGCACTGATTCATTTGTTGTAATGCGTAATCTATTAATGGAAATGTGTTGTATATGTTGTTAATGTTGTCCCGTCTATGTTGACTGCTCTGCCTAACATCAGAAAAGCATTTCATATGAACCTCGTTGTAACAACCGTTGCACTCGTTCGGTCTGTTCCGTGAGTGTTGTACGTGTTATCTTACCTTGTATGTTGTGACTATCGCATCCGAGTGAACTGCTCTGCCAGAAGCTGTGTATGTCCTTTTGTGTTATGTGTTCCTAGCCAAGTTGGGACTGATCCCTTTCAACCCGAAACTCACCTTCACCTTCTTCCCCTCACAGTGAAAGAACCATTGACACAAGTACACTTACACTCACCAGGCACGTAAACCTCACTTCTCGAAGACAAAGCGAACCACTCTCTTGTGCTAACAAGCAAGAGTTGAGGCAAATCCTTAAGACAATGGCAACTAGGCCATCATACCGGATGGGACTCCCACACTAAACGGTGTCAGGTCTAGTTGGGACTTCATACCATGGTGATCCCATGAATGTTGGCGGGTCCAGCACTGTCAACATTTCTAGTGCTAGAAGGAGGGCAGCCAGTTGTACATGGCTAAAATTCCCCTCACACTCACTCATCAACCATCTGGTCAAGGAAGTAACTCGCAACCCCTCTCTCATGACTCTGAAGTTGGCTACTCCTCACCTCCCAGAATTGAACATGATATTTCATATCAACACCTTAGCTCCATCTGTCCCATCACTTGCCAGTTCGCGAAATTAGTCGGACTGGTCCCAGGCATACAACATCTTCCCAATACATCTAAGAAGCCAAAAGCCACTCCCACAGGAGTTGTTGTATCATCGGTGGAAGAAGCAGTCCTCACTACTCTTGAAGGTTTGGAAGTAGCTATTGAAGATGGAGAGGAACCTACAATCTTCTTTGAAGACGAAAAAGGAACTCTTGTGGTCTTGGGGTCGAACTCTGGTATAGGAGGCGGAGGGGAAGGCAGCAGAGGAGGTGGAGGTGGAGACGAGCTGACAGATTCAGATCCGAAACCATCAGATTCCAAAGGAGAGGAAGAAGACGAAGAGGACGAAGAAGACAAAGAGATGGCTGACCCAAATCTTGAATGGATGATTCAAGGACCATTGGCTCTCTCGGCTGTTCTGCACAAGATGTCGAAGCGAGCAGAGAGAATGAACATCAGGTTTAACCCTGACATTGTGGTGAAGGCAGAAGACCACTTAGACAACTTCTAGCTATGGCTACAAACCCTTGAGTTATGTTATGATGACATAGCATGTAGATTGTTTCCATGTACCTTGGATGGCCGCGTAGCTGCTTGGTATCACAGCCTTCCACCCAACTCCATACATAACTGGGGTTCTTTCAAACGTATGTTCCTTGAAAATTTTGTTGATGACAAGACCCCAGCCATGCTACTCAAATAATTGGGAAGCCTCAAGATGGAGGGAAAAGAGAAAGTGAAAGACTTCAATCAGAGGTTTATGCGTATTTTGAACAAGTTTGCAGCAGACACCAAACCTCATGACTCCATCACTGTCGATTATTACATGTTTGCACTGCCAACCACCATTGCACAGTTCATCAAGCGAGCTGCGAAGCCAACACTTTTAGAAAGTTGCGAAGAGGCTATTGCTATTGAAAAGGACTTGCGCGCCATTGGAGTCATCAAGGATGACGAATCAATGAAAGACTCCAAGGATGTGAGCAGAAATCCCAAAGAAATGGCGAGCAAGGGTAAAGACAAGGAAACAACCAATATTGAGACCCTCACTCACCTTGTCAAGAACTTGACCACCGAAATGTCTGAACTCAAGCAACAGAAGACAGACACATTCGTGAGTAGTCATCCACCTAGACAAAGACAGGTAATCGGTTCATCAACCGGTTCATCAAGCAACAACCTGTTCGGTTCCAAATTTGCACAGAACCCTGTGTTCCAACTCGATCAGTGCACTGATCCTAGTTTATGTTCCTTCCATGAAGAGTTTCATCTCAAGAACTCTTGTTCAGATTGGAAATGAATTGTTACCTCTGTCTGTAGTCATACACTCGATGCAAATGGCAACATACAGGAGCAGCCAGAAGACCTGAATGATAACGAAGAGGTTGCACCTGATGAAGCACCAAGTTTTGGGCACGTGGTGAACGCATATCATTGCTCGCAAGTAATCTCGAAGACGAACACCGAGAAACAGCCCCAAAAACAAAATGATCGTTACAATCTTAGAAGTAAGGGGGATCCCCCTACACTTGGGGAAATGCAAGAGAAAGTGAGATAACTGATAAAGAAGGTTGATCCACCGACTGCCTCCAAGCAACAAATACAAAGAAATTCTGGGAAGACAACGGCGGATAAGAATACATCCGTGAGAAGCAAGTTGCAGAACACTCCGTCGGACAGCACAAACATCTATTCCACCCTGGACACCTCGGTGAGTCTACCACCTCTAGATTACAACATAGTCGATGACATGAAGAAAACTCAAGTGAACATCAGTTTGTTCAAGTTAGCCAAAGTCCAAAGTCAGCGAGATATCCTGTTGCACGCATTAGGACAAACGGCAACAAACAGCGCGACCTCCACCAGCATGGGAGCAAGCACACCTCCCAGATCACTATCTACCATGCTCAATACACTCTAGATGGAAGAAGCAAACTCAGGTTGCCCCCCATTCCTGCTTTCATTCGAATTTTTCAACTACAACGTTCACAACTTCTTGGTTGATTCTGGCGCGGCAGCCAACGTCATGTCGCTCTCCATTGCTAAGAAGATCAATGCACGATGGAGCGAAACATCCACGAGAATCATCCAACTTGACAGAACATCAGTACCAGCCATTGGTGAACTTCGAGATGTGATCATCTGATTATCTCACGACAGTCAAGTTCATCAATGCATCAACATAGTTGTTGTGGACATACCGGAAGCATATGGCCTACTACTCAGTAGAGACTGGTCCAGCAAGCTAGATGGATATTTTGCTACGGACTGGTCTCACATGTGGCTTCTGTACAAGGGAAGATGCAACCAAATTTGAGTGTTATCCGAGAGGTATATGAAACATAATGTCACTCCCCTTAATGGTGAGAACGAACCATTGGCCTTCGCAGAACTCATGTTTGGCAACTGCCTCCTAGAAAAGACATTGGAGTGTTATCTTGCATGGCCAACTCCAACCTCATCAGATAAGCAGTTGGGACTCCTTCCTCACCCAACTGATGATAATGAAACTTGTACAGTTTGTTTTTCTGATAGTAGCAGTAGTAGCAACAACAGTAGTAGCAGCTTTACCAGCATGTTGAACGGTCCATGTACAGACAAGTTGTGGGCCATGAGTCTTGACAAATCAAGAACACATGATGGCCCAAGGATCGAGTGTATCTCAGTCATCCAAAACAATGGACAATACATGATTTCAAGCTTTTTGAAGTTTGAATTCACAAACAATGATGTTGAGCACTCATGCTGAACACACAAAGGACCAACACTATGAACGAACAAAGAAACCTGGTAATCCACCATGATTCGAAGATAGCCAACCTTCGTACAAGTTACACACTGCAGCAGTGACCAATCATTGACCTCTTGATCGAACAGTACCTGGATGGATCTGCACGAGTAGATGATGACCTGAGTAACCACTACACAATAGCAATCCAACATGAGATTCCAGGTAAAGGAGGAGACAAGCCTTTGCAGCAAATAACAGGTAACACATACATGTTGTTTGTACTCCTTTCACCGAAAATATTGACTAACATTTTAAGTGTTTGCATTAATTGCAAAGTTCGTCATCATATTTGGTTTTCGAATTTAAATCCTGCACGTAAGAAATCTGGGAAGATACGCTTACACATTGACTTTAGAAACTTGAACCCTTCCCGGAATAAAAACAACTACCCTGTGCCATCATCCAAGCCCATGTTGCACACAACACTTGAAACAGTGGTGTTGTCTTCACTTGAAGGCCTTCTGGAATGCCACCATGTTCCGGTAGCGGAGCCTGGTGAACCGACACTGGTCCACGAGAAACTTATCTCACACACGTATCATTTGCAATCACTTGATCAAAGGATTGATAATCTTCCTGTCAACAGCCAAGTCCTCAGACATTTGTTTCAGAGGGTCGGGCCACACCCGTGCCATGTACATAGTCTGTTTCCTACTTGTTGTTTCATTTGGTTTGTTTTGCTTATTATCTTTGCTTTCGCTTTGTTTGATTCTGCTTACTATTTTTGTTCATGTTCATTTTGTTTGTTTGATATATTATTATTTTTGTTTCTAGAAATAAGTGTTGCCAACTACTACGTCCTAGCTTTTGAATAGAGTATGTGGTTGAAATCTGAGGAAACTCGTGACACTGCAGCACTTGGCCAATCTTGTGTCTGCCTTCTCTGTGATTGGTTGTAAATTTTGGCCGATGAAGTCTTGACAGAAAATACAAACCATCTGCAAGGGAAGTTTTGGTCCAATCGTAAACCTATGTCCACACTGGGAAGCCCCATGCATGTACTCAGCCTTCTGCTCTCTGTGTTAAAACTCATCCAACTAGTAGAAACGGAGAAGGGGAAAATCTAAACGAGCAAACCTATGTCAAAGGTCTTACATGCTTCTCTAAAGGAACAACCTCTTCTCCTCTCAATAAGTCAGGATCCCTCTTTCGCCCCAAAAATAAATAAGTGCCTATGCACAGTCCTCTGGAAAAATACAAAGGCGAAAGAAGAGAAAGGCTTCTTGCGCAGAGAGGTGAAGCATGTAACTCCATCGGGGTACTGCCAGGCTCGCTGGCAGTGAAGCAATGTGTGTGTTCCTGTGTGACTCCGTCGCGGTACTGTCCAGGCCTATTGGCAGCGAGCAACACTAGAGATGAAAACTTATACTCTGAAAATATTCAACTCGCGAGCTAAACTACCCTTGTTGGATTCAAAACACTGAGATCTAAGCTGAAATTTTGATTGTGTTTAACTGAGTTGGAAAAGGGTGAACCATGTATGTCCATGGGGTAAGTGGGGAAACTGAAGTAACCCGCACAACGATTCAATACTCCTCGAAAGACTAAGGCCATGTGCTAGCAATGAACCGGAACAAAGAAGTTGGAGTTCTATGAATGTGTCGCCAAGTGTTGTAGCAACTATGAAACCACCCTCCAAATTTTGGTCTGCACCAATTTCAAAGCCTCCCTTGAAGAGTTCACTTGATGACTGCACACACTCAGGTTCACTCCGTGAGCTCACATGAGTCCTTACATCTGCCTTGCTTGTTCATTGCATTCAAGTCTCTGCATGATGATGTCTAAGTCATGATTGCGACCATGTTCTGGTTATGCTTAAAGCCTTCGCTTCGTATGCGCTTGTTGTATTTGCTATGAAAGCATCTATCGCATTCACACACGGAGTCACATTCACTGTTGTGCAAGTGTCATCTCGATCAATGAACGAGCAATCATGAGTGTCGTGCTTGTTGCTTACACCGTCGGTCAGTCTTGTTGAACATATGTGTCTGGATGGTTTGGTCATTTCGTCGTCAAGTCATGCGAGTGTGTGTCGTATGATCACCTATGCATCTTTTGATTGTTCACACACTTAGCCATTTTTGCTGAAGGTTCTAATGACCTGACTCCCCTCTGACAACCAGACCATCACCCTGCCATCGACTCGATCGACTGTCAACCAGAATAGCACAGAAGCACCAAGCTAGTCTTTTCAAGTTGCGCTTCCCGCAAGCAATCTAATCAACTCTCATGCTGGTCACCCAGACAGTCGGACCCGACAGTCACCCCGGGACTGACTCCCCTCAAAAATTGCGTAGAGGCCACTAACCTCACCCGCTCAACTGACTAAGGAAATTGCGCAAATAGGCTGGACAGACACCAAGTGCCCGTCCCTGTCTCCCTTAGAAAATTGCGCAGTTTTCCCAGTCAGTCATCCCAATAGTCGACCAACTGTTCATCTCAGAAATTGCGCAATGTTCATGAGCAGGCCTTCCGTTGCCCATCAGTTAGCTCAACTCAGAAATTGTGCAGAGATGATCAACAGGTTGGCCTCCCAGCGTCAGTGTGGTTTTCCTTGCCAGTAGCCCCAGCAGCAGATTATCAGTGCCCTCTGGGAATTGTGCAGTTTCTGCTGCCAGTCTCCCGGGCAGCCAACTGGCAGTTCCCTCTGGGAATTGCGTAGTTTTGGCTGCTAGTGACCCCAACATCCAAATGGCAGTTCCCTTTGGGAATTATGCAGTTCTAGCTGCCAGTCACTTGGGCAGTTCCCCAGAGAAACTGCGCAATCCTTGTCTGCTGACCCTTCATGCAGCCCGGCCTGTTCCTCTGGAAAATTACGCAAATCTGGCTATCCAGACCCATTTCCCGTTCATTCTGAAAAATGCACAAAGCATGCCTACCTTGCCTTTCAGCAGCCCAAACTGTTCCTCCCAAAATTTGCGTAATTTTGCGTCCCACCCAAGCCAGACCTTGCAGACAGTCACTGTCAACTCAGATCGCCTGTCGCCATCTCTCAATGACTCTTGCGCAGTTTTCATCAGCAGTTACCCCGAGCCATCATCCCGCATTACAACCCTACTGCCTCTCTTGGTAACTTGCATCTAAATGATCATATGCCATGGTAGACTAGGAGGTTTTGGATTTGATGTCGTCTCATCATGAGTGACTGCAGGTACAAGTACACCAACCAGCATGGCAAGACAACGAACAAGATGAACTAAGGGGGCACATGCAGAAGGACAGGTTCACCAACAGGCAAACACGACGAACATGCACCTTCACAAACAAATGAGCCTGTCAAGCCTTCCAACATGCAAGCAAGGAACAACATGATAAAGCTTCATCAAGTGAACCAAGTACCATCGAAGACTTCGTGCACTTCACCATGCGGAGGTGAAGCTATGATACACCATGAAGGCATCCATCACTTAAGAGCATTGTAGCTCGACATGCACTCCAGTAGCAGCACAAGTGCACTAGCATTGTCATGTCAAGTCATGTTGAGTCAATTCATGAGTCATGTCACCCACATCTCCACCATGGGCTTGTTGTCAATCAATGTGATGTAATGTGGAAGTCCAAGAGACCCACTTGTTGAACATAGAGTCATGTATGTCGAAATGGCATGGAAGTTGAATGGTCATGAGGGTATTCGAACAGCCACAAAAGTCAGTTTGACCCTTAGTTATAAATACCCCCTCATTTGTACATGAAAGGACTTTTCACCTCAGCTCCTCCCACATAGCCAAGAGAGTCTGTAATCTTTTCTTTGAGGAGTAAGTAGTGGATCCAACACCCCACTGACAGGGTTAGTGATGTATGGTGTAACGATGTGTCTTGGAACTTTTTCTTAATTCAAAATCCTATTAACAGGCCAGCACATTTTCACACATGTATTGTATTTGTTGTAAGACTGATCTTTAACACTTGTAATGCATGTCGCTTTAACTTGTGTTTTACATCTAAACTAATTCATTTATTGTAATGCACAATCTATTAATGGAAATGTGTTTTATATGTTGTTAATGTTGTCTCGTTCGTGTTGATGGCTCTGCCAGACATCAGGCAGACCTTTCACATGAACCTCATCGTAACAACCGTTGCACTCATTCAAATTTTTCCATGAATGCTATACGTGTTATCTTACCTTGTATGTTGTGATTGCCACATCCGAGTGGACTGCTCCGCTGAAAGCTTTGTATGTCCTTTTGTGTTGTGTGTTCACAGTGAAAGAACCATTAACACAAGTATACTTACACTCACCAAGCACGTAAACCTCACTTCTCGAAGATAAAGCAAACCACTCTCATGTGCTGACAAGCAAGATTTGAGGCAAATCCTTAAGACAATGGCAACCAGGCCATCATACCGGATGGGACTCCCACATTAAACGGTGTGAGGTCTAGTTGGGACTTCATACCGGGGTGATCCCTTAAATGTTGGTGGGTCCAGCACCGTCAAAACATTCATATCAAGTAGCCAATAACTCATTAAACCATGGAATGGATTCATAACAAGAGAACATCATAAAATAGGAAATATACCATGCATACAACTAGCACTTAACCAAAATATAACCATGACAAACTAGTCATGAAATCATGCATAAAAACAAAACTTATGCACATTATTCTCAATAAGAATCAATACATAATAACATATTCCAATGCCAACCAAGTCAGGGACTTCCACGTACCACTCGACCATAGATTCGGCTAAACCAAATCTTTCTTTCAGCCAATCACCCTCATGTCGTATTCTAAGCATGAAAGTGGGACCTCATGGGATAAACCAAAACAAAACGAACCAGCGCATCTAGAGGCTAAACCACCTCAACCCTCAACCATAGTGATTTCACCTAAACCAATCTAGAAATAACCAAACCAACACAAGTTTGGGTGCCTCAGAATTTCCTCACCATACCCGGAGGAATTTTCATGTCTTCGCCCACCTATCAAGGGCTTCCCAGAGAAAACCATCTCCACCCCCAACCCTTGGGATTTTCCTAATACCACCTCTCCCAAATCCAAAATATTCTAGCAACCCAAATCTCAACCAAGAATGAATCCCATCACACCATGGCTAACCAGGAAATGGCAAGGCAACATTGAAACCACTATAAATCCAGGAAAATCCCATGCCAATGAAAACAAAATAACGTGTAAACCAAATGCATGCACCATACATTCAAATCTCAACAAGGAAATCACACATGAAACCTGTTACATACAAAATATTCCTATTGTAGATGCTCCTCCAATATTTTCCTTGTGCACCCTTGCTTTCCTTTGTTTTTCCTTTGCTTGCTTGTTTGTGATCAACTGATCTCTCTCTCTCTCTCGTCTTGGAGTTCAATTTCTGAAACTTATCAAAAGTTTTCCAAAAACTGTCAAAAGTTGTCAATTGATTCTTAGATGCCTTTTTATCATTGATGTATGGTGTCTCTTCCTTTCCTTTTCCTCTTTTTTCCATTTTTTTTATTTTCTCTTTAATTTTCGTTGCATGCATATTCTTGTCCCTTCATATTCCTTTTCTCCTATTTTCCTTTATTTCTTATATTAAATTGTCATTTATTGCCTTTTGCCAATGCCAATTTCCATAGCCATTAATTAGTCATAAGTGATATCCACTTAAATGTTTTTCCCTCCATTCAACTTGGAATACGTGTCCCATGACCTTGGTCTTATTTTTTCCTTTATAATGTCCTTCCAATTACATGGAAAATCAACCCAGGGTTGTTACAAACCCCTCCCCCTTGGGGGAACACTATCCTTGGTGTTCTATGACACTTCTGACCAGCAAAACCGTTGGAAAAAAATAATAATAATAATAAATAAATAAATTCTTATTATATATTTATAACACAACTCGTTGTAGTATTTACAATGAAAAATTGTTGAAAACATGACAAACATACCGCTTATTAGAGCTTTATAACATATCTCGTTGCAGTGTATATAATGACATACATATACATATAGATATATATACCAAAAACTCATTTTCTTCAACCAACAAATAAAGAAGGATATAATGTCCGCATCTGATCAGCCATCTCCCATGTAGCTTCATCAGGCCCAAAGTGCTTCCACTACACTTTAACTTACTATATTGCTCAGTTCCAGAGCATGAGTTGTTTTCGCTGCAATATGCATTGTGGCTCTAGTTGGAACTCTCCCTCTGGTTCCACCTACAATACAAACCAATCAATCACATGATTAACATCTTGTACATATCTCTTAAGCAATGAAACATGGAAAACATCATGGACTTTCACTGATGGTGGCAAAGCAAGTTTGTAGGCCACTAGTCCAATCCTCTCAAGGATCTCAAAAGGCCCACAATACCGAGGTGTCGTCTTGGCATATGACCAAATACTCAAGGAGCTCATCTTGGGCTTGATGCGTGCTATGAATAAAATATATATATAAATAGTAAAAATAATATAAATAATAATAGACATAAACAATGATTAATTAACTAATAATTAGTAGGGAAGCGGCATGTCTCTACAAACCTGACCATTCATGAAAGGGTACTTACCTGGCTATATATATAGGACCCTCGCTCTCAATTGTATCATCATTCTCATTTATACATTTTAATATATATTCTTGTATCTCAATGGAGATCTACACATTCCAAGTCTTCTGGAGCATTTAACTTGAAGAACAAACTTTGTTCACTACATTTGGTATCAGAGACACGTTCTCTGATCCTGGCCTTTGGCCATCAATCCTTCATCAACCTTATTGTCTTAGAAACTGAAGCATTCGCTACACAAGTTGGAGTTTCTCCATTTTCTCCAATTGGCCCTTGGCCATTAAAAAAAAATTATAAAAGAAAAACCCAGTTAAAAAAAATTATAAAAAAAATATCAAAAAAAAAGATTATATAAAAAAATAAACAATATATATTTATTTAAAAAGAAAAAAATAAATTATAAAAACATATACAAAAAAATATAAAAAAAAATTGAGTATAGCACTTGTGCACTGCCTAGACAAACAACACTGACACAGGTTTTTTACAACCAAGGTCGGTCTCCCCCACCATTTGTCGTGAGAGCGTAGCGAACATCTGTAGGAGTTTTTGCACACAAATCCATCGGCCACTACCTTCGTTACACTTCCTAACGTCACCCAACTCACATAGACGCCATCCAACATTGCAAATCTTGTGCCGACAATGTTGTCCTGCACCGTCACTCCTCATCTACAACGGTCACTCTCCAGTAGCCGCAGTCCTACTCGCAACATACCGAACTGTAGTTCATCGCTTGCCACATACCACCATTTTTTCTTGTTATATCTGCTCAAATCATCACCATTTCCCGACCATCTATTGACTTTTCCTTGTGTCCGTCGTTTCCCTTCGCTGTAACACCGGTGCCCTCCTCCAACGCTAAGTATTCATTGTTCCGCAGGTTTGAAGTTTGAAACTAGTTGATCTCACCTTCACCTTAAGAGGTTGTTGCCTGTCCGTCCTGTTATCTCAAAATCAGGCCCTGGAAGGCTGCAGACCAGGAAGACTTCAAGTAACTATTTCAAACCAATCTTTAGGCTGAGGCTTAGCCTCCTCAACCTGAGAGGGCTCTCTCTTGATGGATTAATGATTTTGATTAAAGATAAGATGGCTAACTCTTGTAGAACAACTATGAGAAATATGAATGCTGGAAATACATCAAACAACTATCCATTGGGCTTATGGAGTCAACAACACCTCAATATAACAGTGAACTCAACCTTACATAGAAGTCAGGGCACTCAGCATTTAGACATTCAGAACATAACTCATATAGGACCACAATTTATAAATGTATACAGGAAATCAGAGCACATTCAGTGAATTCTGAGTGATTATACATCTATACCACTGTAAAAATTATGGAAAGGACAAGATCACATATTCTGAACATAAGAAATCCTTCATGAATCCTGAGAAGTAAAGTCAAAATTATATTACTGAAAATGAGTCTTTACATAAGCCAAATACAAGCTGTATCATAAAATTTTCCAACCCTCATTACATTGTTGTTTCAGCTATATATAGAACTCTTATTCTAACTGATCGAGATTCCTCCTCCAGCATGAGGGGAATTCGAAAACTACTTCTAATGACACCTATTAACCCTTTAACTAACTAATAAATACAACAAGGTGCTGACTGGAGTTTTTTTAGAGATCTGAATCAACTATGACTCTAACTCCATATTACATGCATGATGGCTTTAATTACAATGATCCTCGTTCTTTGACATCTACTCCCCTTTAGTTTGGCTGTAATGGATGTTCAAAGCTACATGTTTGATCTTTAATGACACATCCTTTCCAATACCCTGAAACATATGAAACTGTCCCTGTGTATCGGTCTTTAGTCTGCCTTAACATGTCCAGATCCAACGAAGTATATCCTTTATCTTTTAATTACCCCAAAATGGAGCAAACTACCACGTCTTTGATGTGCTGTCCACCGTTTGCATACGTGAAAGCCAAAATTTTTGCAAACTGTAACTGTTTCACATATCCTAAAGTGTGATAAATATGAAATATGCTTCCTTTATGACAAAAATCTAAAGTTGGATTCGAATGCATATTATCTCCACGTGTCTTGACCTGGTTAACTGTTGGATAGCTTCAGATGATGCCTTGTATACCTTTTAGATGTTTCCCTTTCAAAATTCCCGCTTATAATTCAAAACTGCTTGATTTGCGTTAAAATCATCACCTACAGCAGTTTCGTAGCGCGCTACGAAACTGCTGAGTTATTTAAAACAGCTTGCTTTTAACTCGAGACCTTTATTAGCCGAGTACTTGATTGCCAAAAGCTCCTTTAGACTTTCCACATGTCTAATAGGGATTTATATTTCCTCAGAAAGATGAAATCAAGCAAATTTGTCAAAATTTTAAAACAAAATCTTACTTGAAATGAAAACTCATTTAGCAGGTAGCTGACTTAGCTGTGTCTTCATATCTTCAATTTGTTTCTTCATAGCCTTATTCCCAGCTCTCAGTTGCATATTGATCCTTCTGATGTATTTGGCTTCTTTGATGGCTGGTACTGTCCATGTGTGAAATTGTGAATGGCCATCAACCACTGAATTCGGCTGAGCTTCTACAGCAGCATTCCCTTCCCATAGAGTTTTATAATACTTTGCAGGTATGGCTGCATGTTTTCTAGCGGCTTTCTTCAATTTGGCAATCTCATATTTAGCTGATTCCAATTGGCTCTTCAGGGCTGCTATATTATTTTCTTTAGCTGCAATGACTGTTTTGCCTGCGTCTTTCTGTGTCTCTTCCCCTGTTTCCTCTGTTCTTGGCAGTGCTTCCTGTACTTGCTGAAATCTCCTTGTCATAGGTCTTCTAGGTTTAAAAACGAACTCTTCAGCTGGCTCATCAAATTTAAGCCTTTTTGAGGCCTTGAATTTCTTGGTGCTTTCTTGTTCTGACTGCATCAATTCGATTTGAACTGGTAGAGACTGCTCGAATTCAATAGCCTGTAATAAATCATTTAAACTTGCCTTGGACACTGGACTTTCTTCAACTGCTATAGCTTTACCTTTTTCCTTATTTATCTGACTTCTTGTTCTTACCCTTGAGACTACTTCAGATGTGCTCGTTTCAGGTACAGTCTTTTTACCATGAGCTTTTTCCTTAGTTGATTGCTGAGGTTGATCTTGGATGATAAGTGGCTTCACTTGTTTTCTTACTTGTGACTTTGGAACTCTTTTAGCTCTTGCTTCTGTTTGGAGCTCAGCTATTGTAAAATCTCTAGCAGGTTGAGGAGTGAGGCCAGTCTGGTTTTTGAAGCCAGCCATAAAAATGAATGAATTCCAATCTCTGTTTACCTTTTGGAGCCCATCTAAAACCAATAGTTTGATCAAACCATGATGAAACAAAGAGGTTTCACAATCCTCTTTCCTCAGCTGTACCTTATCACACATCTTGCTCAAACTACGGAACAGATAAAAAGGTAAGTCTATGGAGACCTTCCCGGTGAAGTGCAAAAGGAGTTTGAAATGGTAAGAATAAACCTTGTTATACCTTCCTTCACAAGTCAGATATTTCTGTATGCAGGTGAGTAAGTGAGCATAATGTTCTTTGACATAATTCCTGGGCACTGCCTTACTTAAATCCTCATTTACATAATCATCCTTCAAAAACTCCTTGCAAGGATTCATGTCAAATTTGAAATTTTTAAACCATTCCTCTTTTCCTCGTGGGATCTCTGCTACAGTAGATATCACTTCTGGCGAAACCTGCAATTCTAACATGGCTACCTTTGAATTCAAACCTGTGAAGTTAAGTGCAAATTCCTTAGTTACCTGTGCGTGTCCTCCTTGTAACTTTTTGCAAAACTTCCAGCACCCGGCATTTTTAAATGCTTTCTTCACCTCTTCATTTCTCAGCATTATATCCAGGCCTTCAGGTTCAGTCCTTAGAGGTTTACCGGATCTGTGCTCTTTTTTCTCCATTGATTCTTTCAGATCTTCACAAACAATGACTACCAGCTTCCGGTTGGAATTGTGATTCGGCTTCTATTTGAATTCAGCCTCGCTTGATTATCAGCCTCGCTTGAATTTTGAATTTTTCCGTTTAAAACCTTTCAAGATGTAACCTTGCAGATTTTTCACTCATGCAAGACTTACGGCCATCATTAAGGTTTATGCACGGTTGTCTTTCTTGGGAATGATAATTCGTGCATATCAACAGATCTAGTGGTGGTGATAGTGGCAATGAGTGGTGAAACGTGATAAGAAGGGTACATGAGCTGACATGAGAAGACATGGCCTATGACTCACCTAACAGACTTGACATTTCGGGAAAGATTCGCTGCGGAAGTACGAATCCATGATTTCGCAGCGCTGTCAGTTTAAAATTTTAATGATGCGCTGCGAAACTGCCTAACTATGATTGCGCTGCGAAACTGCCTAATTGGCATTGCGCTGCGAAATTACAACAAGACACGGTGACTGACATAAGATAACCGGTGGCTATAGAACAATGGTAGATGGAGGGGAACCAATGGGAGCTGAGAATAACTTGACTCAAAAAACTCATCAAAACTCCAGATTCTAAGGAAAAAATTAAAACCCAATTAAACTAACACTGACCTTCATCATCGGGCTAGGATGGAAAGTTGCATGTATCAATTTTAGTTCTAAGTGATAACAGTGGCTCCACTTGGGATAGTGTGCTCCTGTAGTACACTAAGAACTCGTATGTCCAGTGCTTTGTCCAATTTGTGAAAACATAGATGAGGTTGACAAGCATCCTTTTCGAGCTTTGTGAGCCTTCACCTCGGGCTTGAGCTTCCTGTTCAGCTTGTCATTTATTTGCAACAAAGAAAAACTAATAAAACGGTTATGTACAATGTTGTGAGAAACATGGCAGAGATTCAATCAATTGTAATGCTTTAGGAACATGCCATTAACAGGTCCTCCAGCATACGGTGTTCCATCAATCTCTTGTAGAATGTAGGTGTTATTCCCATGGAAAGCAGAAATTTGATATGGCCCTTTCCACAAATTTTCAAATTTACCATGTTTACCTTTCTCTTCAATTCTAGCTTCCCATTTCAAGACTTTATCATGGATCTGAAATGTAACTTCTTTGATCTTTTTGTCGAATGCTCTCTTGATCCTGTTCTGGTTTTGCTGATGACTGTCAAACACCTCATTTCTTTTCTCTTGCAAAGCTATTAGCTGATTAATCCTTCGTTGTATAGCATTTGGTTCCTCTTCTAGTCCTTGAATCAACTTCATTACTGGTACTCCAAGGGATGTTGGAAATATAGCCTCTGCCCCATATACTAGTTCATATGGTGATGTTCCAATGGACCTCTTTGTGCAAATCCGGTCAGCCCACAAAGCATATTTCAGTTTCAAATGCCAAACTTTTTTATTTTCTTGCAGCAGCTTCTTAATGATTCTCACAAGGCTCTTGTTTGATGACTCAGCCAAACCATTTCCTTGTGGATAATAAGCAGTGGAATGTCCAAGGGAGATGTGATACTGGTGACAAAAATTAATCATTCTTTTGGACTTGAAAGCTTGAGCATTGTCTGTAATGATCTTGATTGGGCAACCAAATCTTGATAATATATTATTTTCTAAGAAAGAAATAATCACTGAATCATTTGCTTGCCTTGTGGGTATTGCTTCTATCCATTTTGTAAAGTAATCGGTGGCTGTGAGAATCCAGCGATGCTGTCCTGATGAAGGAGGATGGATTTCCCCTATAAAGTCTAATCCCCACTGCTGGAAAGGTGCTTCAACATAAATAGGAACCAAGGGCATTGGTATAAGCTTTCTCTTTCCTTCAAAAACTTGACACTCATGGCATGTGGCTATCTTTTTATAGATGTCTCTAAACATAGTTGGCCAAAAATAGCCAGCTCTCAAGACCTTGTTTGCAGTGGCTTTCCAATAGTGATGTCCTCTGCAATCCCCTTTATGAAACTCATCAATTACTTTATCAGCTTCTTCTTCAATGAGGCAGTTTAATAATATTCCTCCTGCATCTTTCCAAAACAAATTTTGGTCATACACAAAATATCTGAGGGATTTCAATTTGGTAAACCGAGCTTTGGATTTTGAAAGATTATCAGGAGCTCTATTATGCTGCAAAACAAATGCTATATCCTTGTACCATTCTGAGATCAAGAATTTCTCATTTATTTGGACTAATTCTTCTTCATTTTCAGAAATTTCTGAGATTTATGTGCTTAAATTAATATCAATACAGTCCAAATTTGACTGAGTCAACAATTTGGCTAGGCCTTGACCCTTTACCAATTTTGTGGGTTTGATCTCAATGTCATACTCCAGCAGTTTTGCTATCCACTTTCCCCTTTTTCCATCTGGATCAGCTTGTGTAAGAATATCTTTTATAACAGCATTTGGGACGTAGGCAACAATGTGAGAGTGTAAAACATAGATTCTGAAATCCTTAATTGCTTTCACCAATGCATAGGCTTGTTTCTCTAAGATATTATATTTCAATTCAGCATTGGCTAATGTCTTGCTAAAGAAAGAAATGGGTTGTTCAGTACCTTGACTTCCTTTTTGCAATAAAACTCCAGCAATTGTGTCTTCAGAAGCGAATGTGAAGATAAGGAACTCCTTGGTAAAATCCGGGCTGATGAGTACTGGTGCTTGAGTAAGTGCCTTCTTGATCTCTTCAAATGATTTCTTTGCTTCAACTGTCCATTTAAAATCTGCTTCTTTCTTTAACATCTTTGTTATGTTCTTGACAACTTCAGCAAAATTAGGAATGAATCTTCTAACAAAGTTAACTTTCCCAAGAAAGGATTGAATTTCCTTCTTACTCCTTGGTAAATCTAATTTTTGAATTGCACTAACTCTATTAGGATCAATCCTAATTCCTTCTTCAGAAATAATATGACCAAGCAGTTTGCCAGAAGTTAAAGCAAAAATACTTTTGGTTGGGTTTAGAGAAATACCAAACCTCCTACACTTCAGTAGGACCCTTTCAAGGTGTTTTAAGTGGTCTTCTTCCCTTTTTGAAAAAACTGTGATGTCATCAAGATAAACCACCACTGATTTGTCCTTTTCTTCAGCAAAAGCAATATCCATTGCTCTCTGGAAAGTGGCTCCCGCGTTCATGAGGCCAAAGGGCATTTTTGCATACATGAATGTTCCCCATGGTGTAGTGAAGGCCGTTTTCTCTTGATCATCTGGGTGAACAAGAATCTGATTGTACCCTGAGAAACCATCAAGCATAGACATCCTTTGTGAACCAACAATGTTTTGCAGAATGAAATCCATTTTGGGGAGGGGGTAATTATCTTTCAATGAAGCTTTGTTTAAGTTTCTGAAGTCTATACAAATTCTGATCTCTCCATTCTTTTTCCTGACTGGTACCAAGTTAGCAAGCCAATTTCAGAATCTGATTGGGACAATAATTTTAGCATCAAAAAGCTTTTTCACTTCTTTTTCAATCAGCGGCATTAGAAGAGGATTAATTCTTCTTAGCTTCTGCTTAAAAGGCTTTTCATTCTGCTTAATAGGAATGGTATGCTGTATGATTGAAGAGTCATATTGTTTCAAGTCAGCATAACTCCATGCAAAAACATCAATGAATCTTTTCATCATCTCAACATATTTAGTCTTCATATCAGCTGAAAGGAATTTTGAAATCTTAACTATCTTAGGCACAACCGAGTCTCCTAAATTGCAGTTTTCTACTTCTTCTTCATTAGCTTGTAGTTTTGGTGCTTTGAACACATCATTTTGATCAAATAATTTCTCAAGGGGAATGAGGCCTTTAGGAATTAAGTTGTTTTGCAATTGTAAGACTTCAGAACTTTCCTTTGACTCTATTAACATATTCTGCTGGTCTATTTGATTGTGTTCAAACTCTTCTTTTAATTCAATGAAGTTCCTTATATGCTGATCATCCTCAAAGACTTGCCAATTTGTGATATTATCCGGTATAACTGGTCTATGGCGAACCTCCACTTCATAATTTTCAGAAGAATGCTTAGGAATGATAAAGAGACTGGCCAAAACAGCAAGAGAATCTGCAATAGAGTTTTGATCTCTAGTTTTGATGCTAAAAGAATAGGATTGAAATTTTTCCAACATCTCCAACACTAAGTTTCTGTATGCTCTCATCCTTATATCCTTAGTTTGATATGTACCTTCTACTTGTTTAATTACCAATTCAGAATCTCCACAAACAGCAATGTTTTTAGCTTTCAATTTTATCAAGGCTTCCAAACCTAAGATCAGAGATTCGTACTCAGCCATATTGTTGGTACAATCAAAGTTTAATTTGTATGAGAGAAACTTACTTTCTTCAGTTGGACTAGTGATCCAAATCCCAACTCCTGCCCCTTCTTTACCTGCTGATCCATCAAAGTATAATGACCAGCAGCCCATGATGTCTCTTTCATCTCCTTGCTGCCCTTCTTGACACTGATTTTCTGCAGGTTCATCTTGTGATTCTTTTCCAACTGATTCATTGAAAAGGATAGCTGATCCAAGACCAGTATCACATGAGTAAATAGGAAAATTCTGAGGCTTGTCTTTGCTGCTTACCATGTAGGCCATCCTTGTTTCGCGATACAACCTCCTTTGTTCACCAAACACTGGGATGGTAGCATATGTAAGATCCATCTGCATTGTGCCCTTGATTTTTGCTGCCCATGACCTTGAAAGAAGCATCCCAAACTTTGGTGGAATGTCTGCAACAACAATGTCCATAACAATTGTTTTTGCTGGAATTTGTGTGAGCCCCACAACAACATCTTTTATCAAACCAATGCAATGGACTCTTTTTGAATCAAAGGAAAATAAATCCTTATATGGCCTAGTTACCTCTAACCCCAGTCTTTCCATGATTACCTTAGGCATGAGATTATGTGATGCCCCCGAGTCTAACATAGCATTATGTAGAGTCATATCATGAATGCTAATGCTTATGTAGAAAGGGGGAAACTCTTCATTTTGTTCATCCTCAAGTCTTGGACCCAAACAGATAATGGGATTATCTTCTTGTACATTTAGGATATCAGCCACTCCTGGTTGTGAATTAAGCATCTCCACAATTTTTCTTCTGTATTTGTCTACCTTGAGAATTTCATTAAAAGGGACTGATATCTTAATTTTTGCAATCTCATTCTCAAGATTAAAAACAGAAGTAGTCTTGTCAATTTCTTTAGGAGGAGAAGGAATTTGAATGTCCTTTTTGACAAGAGGAGAATCATCCTTACCTTCAACCACCTTTGATTTTTCCTTTTTATCTTCAGCTGTCTTTGAGATATTCTTCTTGGGCTGTGCTTTGTTTGCTGTAATAGGAACATCTCTATTCCTAAGATTGTACTGCTTTTGCATCTCAAAGATAGCGTGCTGATAGCCCTTTAAAAAATCTGAAGGCTCTTCTCCTGATTTTATCATACTGGATTCATCATGTTCCTCCTTAGTCAAGAAAATCCCTGACACTTCTTCATCAAAACAATGGATTGATTCCTCAGGGACTTCAGGTTCATCTTCTTCATCTACCAAATTTTGTTGAAAGGGAGGTCTCACTGGAGGATCTGCCTGCTGATTTCTGTTATCTCTTGGCCTTTACTGATTCTGAGGTCTTCTGAACTGAGGGTTCCTGAATTGAGGTTCTTGCTGCGCTGGAGGAGCGGAAGCATTCCCAAGAGCTAGTCGGTCCATCAATTTCTCCATGGTTTTCATCATTGTTTCAAACTTGTCTTCTTGAGCAGAGGTAGAAGGATTCTCTTCTTCCTTCAGCTTAGTCTTTGCCATCTTTGATTTCTTAGCAGCAAGCATATTCACCTCCACCTTGATTGCATCATTTTGCATATCAACAAGAGAAGCAGACTCCCTTTCTCTGAGTAAAAGAGAGAAATCTGAATCAAATGATTCAGCATATCTCAACTGTGCCAAAGCTTCAGGAGGTTTCAAATGAGCTGGAATGGAATTGTATATTTTATTAAACCTCTTAGAGAAGTTTTGGACAGTTTCCTCTGGAGCTCTCCTAAGATTGTTGTATTCAGTAAGGGCTTGGACAGGGTTGGTTCTGTTTCCCCATTTCCTTAGAAAGCTGTCTTCAAATTCTACCCAACTATGAATGCTTCCGGCTTTAAGGGCTTTAAACCATTTTCTGACTTCCCCAATGAAGGTTTGAGCAAACAATCTTAGTTTTACATCTTCATCATCCACTTCTTCCCTGTCAACAAAATCATTGAACCTATCCACATGTTCCTCTGCTGTAATATCTTCATCTCCTCCCCATGTTGGAATTCTGGCAGCGTATTTGCTAGGAAGATCATGTAAAACAGCAGGGAGAGCTAGAGGAGCATACCTAGCAGGTATAGCCATAATGAATGGAGGAGCAGTGATAACAGGTATTGTATGACCGGTGGGACCAGAACTGATGTGAGATAGTGTCTGAGGACTATTTGGACTAGCAGAGGCAGAAGATAAAGTATTGGTACGAAAAGGACTATTTGGACTTTGCAAACCACTGACAAAGGAACTCCAATTTGGGAGAGGTAAACCAGTTTTGGATTTGAGCAAAACTTCAAAAGGATCAAGCTCTTTGAGTTGATTCAAATCTTCTTCTTCTAACAGTAATTCTGAAGTAACAACCTCCCAAAACTCTTCCTTATCTTTTTGTGACACTAAGGATGAAGTATCAATGCCTCTTTTTTGTAAATCTAAAATAATTCCAATAAGTTCTTCTTCGTTCTCAGACCTCAACAATACCTCATGAATTTTATCATCTACAATTTTATCTTTAGGACTTCTAGAAAAATCAGGGAACAAAGATTTTGATACAGATGATGTACCTGGTATATCAGGAAATCTTTGCCTGCTCCTTGAGATGGTGTTTGGATTATCCACAGGAGTAGGTGGATTTGGGTCAGGATTACTCCTTGTATATCTTCCTCTCGAAGCCACCTTTTTAACTTTAAGATTGTATGGAGTCACCAAGGTAGAATGCAGCCTCGAAAACCTTCTGAGCTCCTGCTACCTTCAGAAGTTCAGCTTCATGATTTCGGGAATGAATAATCTTCAGGCTCCCGGCAGACGCACCAAAATGTTATCTCAAAATCAGGCCCTGGAAGGCTGCAGACCAGGAAGACTTCAAGTAACTATTTCAAACCAATCTTTAGGCTGAGGCTTAGCCTCCTCAACCTGAGAGGGCTCTCTCTTGATGGATTAATGATTTTGATTAAAGATAAGATGGCTAACTCTTGTAGAACAACTGTGAGAAATATGAATGCTGGAAATACATCAAACAACTATCCATTGGGCTTATGGAGTCAACAACACCTCAATATAACAGTGAACTCAACCTTACATAGAAGTCAGGGCACTCAGCATTTAGACATTCAGAACATAACTCATATAGGACCACAGTTTATAAATGCATACAGGAAATCAGAGCACATTCAGTGAATTTTGAGTGATTATACATCTATACCACTGTAAAAATTATGGAAAGGACAAGATCACATATTTTGAACATAAGAAATCCTTCATGAATCCTGAGAAGTAAAGTCAAAATTATATTACTGAAAATGAGTCTTTACATAAGCCAAATACAAGCTGTATCATAAAATTTTCCAACCCTCATTACATTGTTGTTTCAGCTATATATAGAACTCTTATTCTAACTGATCGAGATTCCTCCTCCAGCATGAGGGGAATTCGAAAACTACTTCTAATGACACTTATTAACCCTTTAACTAACTAATAAATACAACAAGGTGCTGACTGGAGTTTTTTTAGAGATCTGAATCAACTATGACTCTAACTCCATATTACATGCATGATGGCTTTAATTACAATGATCCTCGTTCTTTGACATCTGCTCCCCTTTAGTTTGGCTGTAATGGATGTGCAAAGCTACATGTTTGATCTTTAATGACACATCCTTTCCAATACCCTGAAACATATGAAACTGTCCCTGTGTATCGGTCTTTAGTCTACCTTAACATGTCCGGATCCAACGAAGTATATCCTTTATCTTTTAATTACCCCAAAATGGAGCAAACTGCCACGTCTTTGATGTGCTGTCCACCGTTTGCATACGTGAAAGCCAAAATTTTTGCAAACTGTAACTGTTTCACATATCCTAAAGTGTGATAAATATGAAATATGCTTCCTTTATGACAAAAATCTAAAGTTGGATTCGAATGCATATTATCTCCACGTGTCTTGACCTGGTTAACTGTTGGATAGCTTCAGATGATGCCTTGTATACCTTTTAGATGTTTCCCTTTCAAAATTCCCGCTTATAATTCAAAACTGCTTGATTTGCGTTAAAATCATCACCTACAGCAGTTTCGTAGCGCTACGAAACTGCTGAGTTATTTAAAACAGCTTGATTTTAACTCGAGACCTTTATTAGCCGAGTACTTGATTGCCAAAAGCTCCTTTAGACTTTCCACATGTCTAATAGGGATTTATATTTCCTCAGAAAGATGAAATCAAGCAAATTTGTCAAAATTTTAAAACAAAATCTTACTTGAAATGAAAACTCATTTAGCAGGTAGCTGACTTAGCTGTGTCTTCAGATCTTCAATTTGTTTCTTCATAGCCTTATTCCCAGCTCTCAGTTGCATATTGATCCTTCTGATGTATTTGGCTTCTTTGATGGCTGGTACTGTCCATGTGTGAAATTGTGAATGGCCATCAACCACTGAATTCGGCTGAGCTTCTACAGCAGCATTCCCTTCCCATAGAGTTTTATAATACTTTGCATGTATGGCTGCATGTTTTCTAGCGGCTTTCTTCAATTTGGCAATCTCATATTTAGCTGATTCCAATTGGCTCTTCAGGGCTGCTATATTATTTTCTTTAGCTGCAATGACTGTTTTGCCTACGTCTTTCTGTGTCTCTTCCCCTGTTTCCTCTGTTCTTGGCAGTGCTTCCTGTACTTGCTGAAATCTCCTTGTCATAGGTCTTCTAGGTTTAAAAATGAACTCTTCAGCTGGCTCATCAAATTTAAGCCTTTTTGAGGCCTTGGATTTCTTGGTGCTTTCTTGTTCTGACTGCATCAATTCGATTTGAACTGGTAGAGACTGCTCGAATTCAATAGCCTGTAATAAATCATTTAAACTTGCCTTGGACACTGGACTTTCTTCAACTGCTATAGCTTTACCTTTTTCCTTATTTATCTGACTTCTTGTTCTTACCCTTGAGACTACTTCAGATGTGCTCGTTTCAGGTACAGTCTTTTTACCATGAGCTTTTTCCTTAGTTGATTGCTGAGGTTGATCTTGGATGATAAGTGGCTTCACTTGTTTTCTTACTTGTGACTTTGGAACTCTTTTAGCTCTTGCTTCTGTTTGGAGCTCAGCTATTGTAAAATCTCTAGCAGGTTGAGGAGTGAGGCCAGTCTGGTTTTTGAAGCCAGCCATAAAAATGAATGAATTCCAATCTCTGTTTACCTTTTGGAGCCCATCTAAAACCAATAGTTTGATCAAACCATGATGAAACAAAGAGGTTTCACAATCCTCTTTCCTCAGCTGTACCTTATCACACATCTTTCTCAAACTACGGAACAGATAAAAAGGTAAGTCTATGGAGACCTTCCCGGTGAAGTGCAAAAGGAGTTTGAAATGGTAAGAATAAACCTTGTTATACCTTCCTTCACAAGTCAGATATTTCTGTATGCAGGTGAGTAAGTGAGCATAATGTTCTTTGACATAATTCCTGGGCACTGCCTTACTTAAATCCTCATTTACATAATCATCCTTCAAAAACTCCTTGCAAGGATTCATGTCAAATTTGAAATTTTTAAACCATTCCTCTTTTCCTCGTGGGATCTCTGTTACAGTAGATATCACTTCTGGCGAAACCTGCAATTCTAACATGGCTACCTTTGAATTCAAACCTGTGAAGTTAAGTGCAAATTCCTTAGTTACCTGTGCGTGTCCTCCTTGTAACTTTTTGCAAAACTTCCAGCACCCGGCATTTTTAAATGCTTTCTTCACCTCTTCATTTCTCAGCGTTATATCCAGGCCTTCAGGTTCAGTCCTTAGAGGTTTACCGGATCTGTGCTCTTTTTTCTCCATTGATTCTTTCAGATCTTCACAAACAATGACTACCAGCTTCCGGTTGGAATTGTGATTCGGCTTCTATTTGAATTCAGCCTCGCTTGATTATCAGCCTCGCTTGAATTTTGAATTTTTCCGTTTAAAACCTTTCAAGATGTAACCTTGCAGATTTTTCACTCATGCAAGACTTACGGCCATCATTAAGGTTTATGCACGGTTGTCTTTCTTGGGAATGATAATTCGTGCGTATCAACAGATCTAGTGGTGGTGATAGTGGCAATGAGTGGTGAAACGTGATAAGAAGGCTACATGAGCTGACATGAGAAGACATGGCCTATGACTCACCTAATAGACTTGACATTTCGGGAAAGATTCACTGCGGAAGTACGAATCCATGATTTCGCAGCGCTGTCAGTTTAAAATTTTAATGATGCGCTGCGAAACTACCTAACTATGATTGCGCTGCGAAACTGCCTAATTGGCATTGCGCTGCGAAATTACAACAAGACACGGTGACTGACATAAGATAACCGGTGGCTATAGAACAATGGTAGATGGAGGGGAACCAATGGGAGCTGAGAATAACTTGACTCAAAAAACTCATCAAAACTCCAGATTCTAAGGAAAAAATTAAAACCCAATTAAACTAACACTGACCTTCATCATCGGGCTAGGATGGAAAGTTGCATGTATCAATTTTAGTTCTAAGTGATAACACGTCCAACACCATAACCCGGGGCCAAACTCTGCCCATTCGTGGGATTCCGTAACCCTCGAGGAGTAAGAGAATTATAGTCGGTCATCTTTTATTATTAAATCGATATCAGAGATCTATCTAAAGAAAAACAAAGGGTGTAACTCTACCTTATGAAAAGTGAAAAGTGATTAAAAATATTATAAGAGAGGGATTAAGGTAACTAAAAGTAAAAAGAGAGTACGCTTTAATTTATTTATTTTTTAAGTATTATTAAATATAAATATATATATATATATATATATATATATAAGGAGGAAGTATTATAAGGAAAGGGGATATTATAAAATTTTGAAGGTAATAAAAAGAAAATAGAATTCCAAGGTTGAACAAAAATTAAGAAGAGGAGGATTATTAAAGTTAAATATATTATTAAATTATTATTATAAGGATTAGAAAGATATTATAAGGATTATGTTATGAATAATATATATATGTGTGTATATATATATATATACACACACACATATAAACAATGATTAATTAACTAATAATTAGTAGGGAAGAGGTATGTCTCTACAGACATGACCGTTCGTGAAAGGGTACTTACCTGGCTATATGTAAAAGACCCTCATTCTCAATTGTATCATCATTCTCATTCATACATTTTAATATATATTTTTGTATCTCAATGGAGATCTACATATTCCAAGTCTTCTGGAGTATTTAACTTGAAGAACAAACTTTGTTTGCTACAATGCGCAATTACACATGCTCCCTAACCTGAAACTTCTTGAATTCTCTATGTTGATCTGCATAACTCTTCTGCTTGTCCTATGCTACCTTTAAATTCCTTTTAATGACTTGCATCTCATGCTCCGTCTCTTCCAAAATATCCGGTCCAATCAATACCCTATTCACTTGATCACTCCAGCTAATAGGAGTATTACAACTCCACCCATAAAGAGCCTCAAATGGACTCATCTTCAAGTATTCCTAATACCCATTATTATAAGCAAACTCCACCAGTGGAAGATATTCCTTCCACTTCCTCTGATGATACATGACATTCATCCTCAACATATCCTTAAGAATCATGTTAAGCCTCTTTTTTTGTCCATGTGTCTTCGGATGATAAGTTGTACTAAAGGCTAACTATGTCCCCAAGCCTGCAAATAATTACTTCCAAAAATTGGAAGTGAACTTGGCATCTCTATCTTATATAATCTTCTTGGGAACTCCATGCAAGCTCACTATCTCCTTGATGAAGATCTAAGCTACCTCACTAGCTGAATTAGTATACTTCATTGCAATGAAGTGAGCTACCTTGCTCAACTTGACAACCACAACCATGATGGAATCATGCTACCTCAATGTCCTTGGTAATCCTGTAATGAAATCCATGGAAATAACCTCCCATTTCCATTCTAGAATCAGAATAGGTTGTAATAGACCAACTGGATGCTTGCATTCAGCTTTCACCTGCTAATAATCCAAGCACCTTGCCATAAACTCAGCCACCTCTTTCTTCAAATTCGAACAATAGTAGAACTTCATAACAACTGTCAAAGTCTCTTGGTATCTTGGGTGGCCCGAATATGGCTTGACATGAAATTTTCTCAAGATAAGCTTCTTTAACTCGCTCTTGTCCAGCACATAAATCCTGCTCTTGAATCTGACCAAGCCATTTTTTGTGAGGTGATACCCCTCATCCCTATCACCTTCACCTTGTTGTTTTAATCTCTACTTCAACTATTGGTGCTTCTCATCATGCTTTCATACCTGTAAGGTCCGCTCCTACAAATCTGTCCCATAAGAGCTCATGGTTGAAATATGATTTACCTGCACTCTCCTACTAAGAGCATCCAAAACTCTATTCTCCTTGCCCTTAATGCACCTTATCTCAAAACCAAACTCATTGAGAGTAGCCAACCATCTTACATGCCTTGCATTTAGATTGGGATGGTCAAACAAATACCTCAGTCCACTGTGATCACTCATCAAGATGAACCTCCTGCCCAAGGAGATAAAGTCTCCACATATTTAACGCATGAATGATCGCTTCCAACTCAAGATATTGAATCACATAGTTCTATTCATGCTCACTCATCTTCCTTGGTTCATAGAAAACCACCTGCCCTTCCTGCATCAAGACTCCACCAAGTCCTTCCCTACATGCATCTGTACAAACCACAAACTCCTTATCAAGATTTTCAATCTTCAAGACCATAGCATTTGTAAGAAAATGCTTCAACTAATCAAATCTAGTTGCACACTCCTCAATCCATTTAAAATTCTTTCCTTTCCTCTGCAAAGACATGATATGATAGCCAATATTAGAGAAGTTATTGATGAACCTCCTGTAATAACCTGCTAGTCCTATGAATGATCGAACTTCATCCACATTCTTCAAAGCTAGCCACTCCATGATAATTTTAATATTTTCTAGATCCAATGTTATCCCTTCCTTGGAAACAACATGTCCCAAGTAATGAATTTGGGACTGAAAGAAACTGCCCTTGTTGAGAATGGCATATAACTAATTCTCTCTCAACAATATCAACATTGTTGTTAGGTGCTCTGCATGCTCCTCCTCATTCTTCGAATATACCAATATATCATCAACAAATACTATCACAAACATATCTAGATAAGGGCACAGCACGTTGTTCATCAAACACATGAAGATGGTTGGAGCATTGGTAAGACCAAAAGGAACCACTGCAAACTCATAATGCCCATATCTTGTACGAAATGGAGTCTTGTAGATGTCTTCTTCTTTAATGCAAACCTGATGATATCCTGATCTCATATCAATCTTTGAAAATATTGTTGCTCCCTTCATCTGATCGAACAAATCATCAATCTGAGGCAATGGATACCTGTTCTTGATAGTCACCTTGTTCATCTACTTGTAATCAATGCATAATCTAAGAGTACCATCCCTCTTCTTTATAAACAACATTGGTGCACCCCAATGTGACACACTTGGCCTTATGTATCCCTTATCAAGAATTTATTTAAACTGCAATTTCAATTCCACCAACTCCAGAGTGCTCATTCTATATGGTGCCTTAGATGTTGGTGTTGCTCCCAGCATTAACTCAATATAGAAATCCACCTCTATATGAGGAGGCAAATCTGGAATCTCTGTAGGAAACACATCATGAAACTATTGTAAGACATGATACTTTCTCAAGACTTCATCATCCTCAACATCCTTCCCTTTTTCATTGGAAACATGAACTACAAGCAATACACACCCTTTCCTGCAGCTATGCTTAGCTTGCATACCTGTAACCATTCTCATTGTTGTAGGCTTATTCTTTCCCTGCAAGATTCTCTTTTCTCCATCATCATTCAGGCACTCAATGGCCCTGTCATAGAAATCTACCTTGGTCCTGTGAATAAAAAATCAGTCCATGCCCAAAATCATGCTATATGAACCCAAAGGAAGCACATTTAGATGTGTTTTTGTAGGCATACCATTAAGCTCAAATGCACAAGATTTCACCCAATGATGAACTCTTCTCTTGGTCCCTATAGCCAACTACACCAACCAAGATTTTGCATGCACTTCTTTATTCAAACGACATTGATCCACTAGGTCAGGACTAACATAGCTATAATTAGATCCAAGATCAATCAAAATGGAAACAACTTGATCACAAAGCTTACCTTCCATCTCAATAATAGATGCTTGCCTACCTGTTATCAAGTCTTCCATAGATCTGAGGAATGTTATGACCAACATCCGCAACTGTTTGCCTCTTGAGCACTATATATTTTTTGCCTTCCACACTAGTACAATAGATAATCCTTCTTGCGATGGTCTTTACCACAAATCCAACACTTCAATGGTTCCCTGCCATTGCCTTTATTTTGTTTCTCTCCAGGTTGAGACCCATGTCCTTTCTTAGTTGCATAAAACTTCTTATAAGGGGATGCATTTTCTTTCTTTCTTTCTCGTCTGCATCTTGAAATATTCCTTGCTTCTTGGGCCATTTTCCTTTAGTCTTCTCATTACCTTTCCAGTCATGCTTGAACTCAGGCTTGTGCTTTGACTACTCATAACAATGCTTTAACTTCCTGATGGCTTCCTCCAATGACAGAGACTCATCAAACTCAATTTGATCTTTAAATGACAATAAAAAACCACTGATAAACCTTTGGATATTTGATTTTTCATCCTTGAGATAGGGCACATACCTCAACAATTCTAGAAATTTGGTTGTGTGCTCTTCATCTGTCGTGGAACCCATCCTGAGCTCAGAAAACTCCTTGACATTTTCATCATAATATCTCTCAAACATTTACTTCTTCCTGAAGATATTTTCAAACTCTCCCCAACTCAACTTCTCTTCTCTATGCCTCTAACATTCTTAATATCTTCCAACTAGATGTTTGTTTTTCCTCTGAGACTGAAGGTGGCTATATTGGCTTTCATTTTCTCTGAGTAGTCATGCAATCTGAAGAATTTCTAAATCCCAAGAAACCATGCTTATGCATCTTCTTATTTCTTTATTTCCCCATCAAAAGTAGGAGGCTTGGATTTCTTGAAATCCTCTAGAAAATAATCACTCCTCCTATGATGTTGGTGGTCACGATGATGATGTCTCTTGGAAGAAAATTTGGAATAAAACCCATGCATATCAATCCTCTTGTCAGGGGTATCCAAGAGTCTACCACTCCTCATTGTATCATCCATGTCCAACCTGTAATTTCTCTGAGACCTACGACCATCTACCCCATTAGTCTTCTCCTCCTGCCTATATCCATGATTGATCCCTAGCTATCCCTGCTTTTGTAAGTCTGAATGGCTTTCAAGAATCACTACATTGACTTCATCTTTATTTTCCTGAGCCTTTGCAAGTCTTTCCTATTCCTCAATCAACCTATTATTATCTTCTTTACATATTCTTATCTCTGCATTGATTTCACTTCAGGCCTGTACAAGGAGTCATGTGAACTATAATCCACCATTTTGCTCTTCATATTTTGGCCTTTTATTTCCTACAAACATACCATGTTAGATAAACCAAATAAAAGACATAATCAAAATCATACCTCAAAGTATTTCAGGGGAGGCTTTTACATATGCACAAGTCAGTCCAGATTATCATGATATATAGTAATAGCAACAACATATCAACATCATGATGCTTGCATGATAATAATACAAAACTGTAACAATAATCACATGCATGATAACCATAATCATCTGCATTTACCCCGAGGTCCAGTACTGTAAACCTCACTTTGATACCACTCTATAACACTAGTTCCAAAGAAAAGTTATAGGGAACAGAATTTATCTGATACCACCCTGTCACACCCCACCCCACATTTACCCAATTTCACAAGATCTCCAGGGTAAAAATGAGATGATATTTACTATGACATGATCCGACAACGAAGTTCCGGTTATGGAAGTGGGGTCTACTAATCGGAAACTTACTGAAACCTCTCAGGGACACCAGATCAACTAGGTGTCAGACAACAACCACTAGTCATTATACCATGAGCTCCAACTTTCTTTTTACCAGACTCTACCTCCCAACTGCACACATGCCAAGTTGTGCATGTGGTTTGAATGCTCCAACCGTACGCACGGGCCTTCCTCCATGTGGTTGCAGCTGAAATTTCCCAATTCAAAGGGTGCAGCTAGTAACCATGTACCGAATTTTAAGGGCTAGTTCTAGGCCATCTAACCAGAACTCTCCAAAATTTCCTTAATCACCTACAAAAAGCTTCATTCACTAGTCTTGACTCATTTCTTGCTCAAACTTATCAAATACATGAGAATCATTTAGACAAACACTTTGTGGTCAAGGTACCTGTAGGTCATAAATGCATAGTTTCATCAGAGAATCACTAAGAAGGCTTGTTTCCCTCTCTTACTAGCTGCAATAACATACATTATCCTATGCATTCATATCAAGTAGCCAATAACTCATTAAACCATGGAATGGATTCATAACAAGAGCACATCATAAAATAGGAAATATACCATGCATATAACCAACACTTAACCATAATAGAACCATGACAAACTAGTCATGAAATCATACATAAAATCAGAACTTATGCTCATTATTCTCAATAAGAATCAATACATAATAACATATGCCAATGCCAACAAATTTAGGGACTTCCACATACCACCCGACCATAGATTGGGCTTAACCAAATCTTTCTTTTAGCCAATCACCCTTGTGCCATATTCCAAGCATGAATGTGGGATCTCATGGGATAAACCAAAACAAAACCAACCAGGGAATCTAGAGGCTAAACCACCTCAACCCTCAACCACAGTGATTTCACTTAAACCGATCCAGAAATCACCAAACAAAAACAAGCTTGGGTGCCTCATAATTTCCTCACCATACCGAGAGGAATTTTCCTCTCTCCACCCACCTATCAAGGGCTTCCCATAGAGAACCATATCCACCTGCAACCCTTGGGATTTTCTTGAGACCACCTCTCTCGAATTCGAAATCTTCTAGAAACCCAAAGCTCAACCACGAATGAATCCCATCACACCATGGCTATCTAGGAAATGGCAAGGCAAGGCTGAAACCACTATCAATCTAGGAAAATCCCATGCCAATGACAACAAAATAATCTATAAACCAAATGCATGCACCATGCATTCAAATCCTAGCAAGGAAATCACACATGCAATCTGTTACCTAAAAAATCTTCCTATTGTAGATGCTCCTCCAATCTTCTCCTTGTGCTCCCTTACTTTCCCTTGCTTGTCCTTTGCTTACTTGCTTATGTCCAAGTGCTCTCTCTCTCTCTCTCCTCTTGGAGTTCAATTTTTGAAATTGATCCAAAGCTGTCAAAAACTATCAAAAGTTGTCAATTTATTTTCAGATGCCTTTTTATCATTGATGTCTGGTGTCTCTTCCTTTCTTTTTCCTTCTTTTTCCATTTTTCTTTATTTTCTATGAAATTTTCCTTACATGCATATTTCTATTCATTCATCTTCCGTTTCTACTATTTTCCTTTATTTCTTATATTAAATTTCCATTTATTTCCTTTTGCCTTTGTCAATGCCAATGTCAATTTCCATAGTCGTTAATTAACCACAAGTGTTAACCACTTTAATGTTTTTCCCTCCATTCAGCATGGAATACATGTTCCATGACCTTGGTCTTATTTTTGCCTTTATAATGTCCTTCTAATTACATGGAAAATCAACCTGGGGTTGTTACAGATGGACATCCATCATAAGCTTTAAGGGTAATGGTGGAAGGGGTGAGCTCGAGGGATCCAGCATCTTCCAAATATATTTGGACATAATGTTTGTAGTTAATCCTTCATCTAAAATGCAACAATGGATGGTTCTATTCAAATGATAATCGATATTTGGAAAGCTATTAGAGATGGGATTCTAGATTCTATGTTGTCCAAATTGAATGTGACGAGGCAAGAATCAACAAGGTCAATTCAAATTTCCCCAAGTGATGAAAGCAACGCTTTCCTCTAAAAGGGGTATGCTTTGCTCTAAGATAAACCTAAACTCAATGAGAATTTGTAGTCTTGTTTCATGGTGTACTAGTAACTGGAAAATGTTGAGGAACGCCTTAGATAGAGACGTGAATTCGACATGGTTGTTGACTTTCTCACTAATTGTTATGAAACCATCTCACAAAAAGATAGAAAAGATAGATCAACGACTTAGAAATCAGCCTCTTCGAGGGGGAAACATCCTTTACATTACACAAATGAACAATTCTTCGATGATACAAATGACAAGACCTCATTTCTATATATAGGAGTCTAAGGGGTCCCAATACAATCTGAGCCTACATAACAATAATATTGTAAGGGCACAACAATAACAATAGTGGGCTTCTATGGGGCATAATAATAACAACATGGGGACTATATGGGCATAATAATACAATAAGGGGGTTGCAATAATAACAATAAGGGGTTACACTAGTAGTATAGGGACCTAACATGCCCCTCTCCTTCAAAAAGTGTTGTCCTCAATGCTTCAGTAGTTCTGGATGCTTCTGTATAAAATTATCATCCACCATGTGGAATCTTTAGCGAGTAAGTTCTTCCACTTGATGAGATACTCTAAAATTGATCGATTTCGTAGCTGTCGATTTCTTGTTTTTGTGACTGTTTCCAGTTCTAACATGATTTTCCCTTCCTCTTCAAGTTATGGCAATACAGTTTGAACTAGGATCTTCTCACCTATAACCTTCTTTAAGCATGAAACATGGAAAACTGGGTGCACTCGAGAAGATGTAGGAAGCTCCAATTTGTATGCCATAGTACCAACCTTTAGTAACACCTTGTACGGACCATAATACTTAGGTGATAATTTATTATCCTTCTTAGCTTGCTTGAGGGACATTTGTTTATATGGCTGTAGTCGTAGAAATACCCAGTCACCTACATCAAAACTTCTTTCACTACGATTTTGATCTGCATCTTGTTTCATTCTATTCTGTGCCAAAGTGAGGTTATCCTTTAAGAGTTTGAGAACTTGTTGTTGATGCTTGATGTGATCTTTCACTACTTGAACCATAGAATTTTATTTTAAAGATGATGTGATGGACGGTGGATGATATCCATAAAGTGCCATAAATGGAATCATTTTTGCTGTAGTATGGAAGGAAGTGTTATACCACCATTCAGCCAGAGGCAACCACTTGACCCATTGCGTTTGTTTATCATATACAAAAGGAATGAAGATATCCTTCCAAACATTTTTTCACTACCTCAGTTTGCCCATAAGATTGAGGATGATAAGATGAGCTATGAGCTAAATGAGTACCCAAATATTCCACCTCTTGTACTCCAAAGAAACATTTGGAGCTTTTTGCATACAATTGTTTCCCCTCCAATAGTTTGTGCACCCTGTCAACATGTTGAACATGATCCTTCCAAGACTTACTATAGATTAGTATATCATCAAAAACTACTAACACAAATTTTCTAAGGAAGGGTTTGAAAATGGAATTCATCAAACCTTGAAATGTAGAAGGTGCATTGGTAAGGCCAAAAGGGATGACCAAAAATAAATAATGACCCTCATGAGTTCTAAATGTTGTTTTTGGAATGTCTTCAGTCTTCATTCTGATTTGATGATATCCTGAATGAACATCCAACTTGGTGAAATAAATTGCTCCATATAATTCATCAATGACACGATTGGGAAAATTATCTTTGATAGTAAGCTTGTTGAGCTCCCTATAATCCGAACACATGCAACATGATCCATCATTCTTGTGTACCAATACCACTGGAGCAGAGAAAGAACTTTGACTAGGTTGAATTATACCAACCTCTAGCATTTCTGCAACCATACGTTCAATTTCACTCTTTTGGGCATATGGATATCTGTAAGGACTAATGTTTGGGGGAACACTTCATGGAATCAAATGAATAGTATGATCATCATCACGAATAGGTGGGAGGACTTTAGGAGTCTCAAATACCTTGGAATGATTGTCCAAAACGTTTTGGAGATCTGGAGAAATAGATGATTTCGATGTGGGAACCTCTAGTGAACATAATTGTGCAATTACGCTCCGTTGTTCTTTCTTTATAAGCTGTGTCATGTTGTTATAGCTTATTATCTTTCTTGGTTTCCCTACGATACCCCTTAATTCAACTTCCTTTCCTTCCAAATTTTTTTTTTAAGAAAAGCTCTTGAAAATTAAAAGCTATCGTACCCAAAGATTGTAGCCATTGGAGTCCTAGTACAACATCTGCACCACCCATTGGAATGGAAAGAATTGGACTATTCAAGACATATTCTCCCATGGATAGCTTGATATTATGGCACTTTCCAGAGAGATTTATGGTTCCTCCATTTGCAACCATTCCTTAACACTCTGGTGCTGGATATAGGAAGCAATTCAACTCCTTGGCTATCTTACAATGAATAACATTATGGGTACTACTCGAATCAATCAACACTATTGCCTTTTTCTTCTTGATATGACCTTCTATCTTGAGAGTTTGAGGAGTGGTAATTCCTTTTAATGCATTACAAGATATGGTCATATTCATTTCTTCTTTCTCTGGGGTTGGTTCCTAGTGTATATCCTCTTCTTTTGACGTTGCTTGTTCATTTTCTTGCTCCTCTTCCCTATCTATGTAAATTAATTTCTTCTCAGCACACTTATGACCTTTAGTGTGTTTTCTATCACAATTGTAACAAAGCCCTTTTGCTCTTTTTTCTTCCAATTGTTGTGGTGTCAACCTTGTAGGTGGTGAAAGGCTAGGAACAACAACACTTCCATATTTATAGTTGTGAGTGGTAGGCTTCCTTGTTGCCATAATTTTTCTTTCCATTTTTCTTGCCAACTTCAATGTCTTCTCCAATGAATCAGGTTCTCAAAGACGAACCTCATGTTGAATGTTATCCTTTAAAGTCCCTATGAAGACATCAATCCTCTGCTTCTATGGAATACCATTTACCCTTATATTCATTTTTTGGAGGTCTTCAATGTGCTCTGTCGTTGAACCCTTTTGTTTGAGATTTGTCAATTGGCTAAAGAAGGTGTTGTTCTTTGTATCCTCATAATGTGCTATCATTTCCTCCGTGAAAATTGACCAAGTGACAAGTGGTTTACAAGAACAAAGTCCTATATACCATAAAAATTGATTCGATTCTAAATATAAAGATGCAGTACGTACCTTTTGTAACAATTGCACATCATGTAGATCAAAATATTTCTCCATCTGTAGTATCCATGTTATGGGATCCTTGGCATCAAACTTCCTCATATCGATCTTTAGAATATGGTGGGTCTTCAATCCAATGTTCATGATTAATGTTTTTTTTTGTCATCATGACTTTCCTCTACTACCTTTTAGTCATTAGGAGGCCTTTCTTGTAGCAACTTTGTCCCACCTTCCTTCAAACCTTCCATGTCTTTCTTCAAATATTCCATGCCTTTCTTCAAATCTGCTTCCATACCATTGATATTAGCTTCCATGGCACATATAAAACTTTTTATCTTAGCTTCGATCGCATTCTTCAAATCATCCATCCAATTTTGCTTAATAGGTGTTTCTATTTTCTTGATTCGAGTCATTATTTTTTTTGCTTTTAGGAGTTCAATATTTAAACGACTTTAAGTTTGTAATTTTAGATCTTCAATTTCTACAATTTATGCCTGTGGTATCCATTTGAGTCCTATTTCTAACCCCACCAACCTAATCAATATTGGGTTCTTCAATAAAGAGTTATGCCAAATCTCCTATGATGACCTGATTATATATTGGTTCAGTAGAGTGAACTTGTACAACCTTGCATGTGTCATTGTTTCAACCTTCGAACCTGAAATCGATACACAAAAAACTACAGTTTGACCTCTTTCTATAACTTCTTACTAAATTTCAATCTAATACTCAAAGAGAAAGTTATGATGATTTTCCCAAGGTCACATGTTTGGGATGTAATTCGGGATCCTGCAAAAACCCTAACTTCCTTGGATCATATCTCCGAAAATATAGCGAAACAAGATATGAAATTCGATCCTACCCTTCATCAAGATTTCAGCTCAAATGGGTTTTAATTTCAGAGTCTGAACCTTTGTAGAAAATGAATTATAGCGAAAATTCCACAATGACCTATTTGTGATGGAATTCTGGAGCTTGCAAAAACCCTAACTTCCTCAGATCATATCTTCGAAAATATAGTGGGACAAGATCTTAAATTTAGACCCAAGGTTCATAACAATTTCGGATCAAATGGGTTTTTTTTCGCGTCTGAAACTTCATAGAGAAAATGTTATAGCGAAAAGGTCACTATGACCTGTTTGGAGCAGCAAAACCCTAGAATCCAAAGCTCTGATACCAAATGTTATGAAACCAGCTCACAAAAAGATAGAAAAGATAGATCAACGACTTAAAAATCAGCCTCTTTGAGGGGGAAACCTCCTTTACATTACACAAATGAATGATTCTTCGATGATACAAATGACAAGGCCTCATTTCTATATATAGGAGTCTAATGGGTCCCAATACAATCAGAGCCTACATAACAATAATATTGTAGTGGCACAACAATAACAATAGTGGGCTTTTATGGGGCATAATAATAACAACATGGGGACTATATGGGCACAATAATATAATAAGGGGATTGCACTAATAACAATAAGGGGTGACACTAGTAGTATAGGGACCTAACATTAATGTACCATTTGGATAAGGCAATGGTTAAGGCTCCCTCTAAAAGTCTTAGAGGAACTAAGTTTTCATTGATGTTTTTGGATGAACAACATAAGTGAGATGTCATTTGCATGATTTATCAGGCCTTCACCTGGACTCCATAGGATTTTGGAATATTAGAAGGAAATTTGGTCGTCATGTTCAGCTAGGTTGAGTCATGAGCAATGGGGTTACTTGTTAGTTTCATTAAATATGGTAGGTTTAGTGAAGCCATAAATGAAAAGAAATTAGGGGTTGTACCTACTATTGCATGTGCATGGTAAGTACTAGATTGGTGTGCACAAGGATTAGTATATGATGGGGTGGTGACTAAAAAGTTGGTCATAAAATAATTGTGCCAATCAATGTGCCACTCAAAGTTGTATGTGATGTAGTAGATAGAGTTGGGGAAATACCAAGACTAGGGATACCTCTCAATACTAGTGGAAGGTTGAGCATGCATCAAGAATGCCAAGGTCTCAATAGGTCCTCCATGGTTATGGACTTGTTGTTGTTAAAATCAATGTGCTTAACAGACGCACATTCCATTATATGTTTTCTCCTATCATCTAAGGTGTAAAGTAAATATGACCTACTATTTTCTATATGACCATGTCATGTTTATCTAAACCATTACAATTGGAAAAAGTACTTAGGTCACCTTTAGATTGCGTAAATTGCACATTTAAATATCTAATAGCGGATTTAGGTATCCAATAAACGTGGAGCCAAGTGAAACACACGTGTCATGTTTAATTTTCACAATCCTATCAATCTATTTAAGAAATTTATACTTAAATTTTAAGGTATGTTCATGCAACAAAATAAACTGGGGTAGTCTTATATCTTGCTATTAATTCCACCTGGGAAATAATAAATAGGATATTAAAAAACAACAGTATCAAGTATCATTCCAATTCTAGAAAGTATGCCTTATAGTTTTACTTTAGAAGGGATAAGTTTGATACAATAAGGATCACAAAAATTGAAATTTTGTGTGTGCATTGATCCCTTTCTTAATGTAAATAGATCGATTCCAAAAGATAAAAGAATGCAAGATTGAACATATTCAGGAACACTTGAGATAAGGGTATTTTCCTTACCGAGGTGCAAGGACAAGAATAATGGAAAGGAAAACAAATGTCGAGACGTTACAATTGATGAAAATTCAAAACAGAACATGTTGAAATTTGACCCATAGCTCTGCACAACAATTTCAGTGGGATAAATTCTAAAGTTCAATTAAGAGTAAATTCAAAACAAAACATGTTGAAATTCGACCCATAAAGAGGCACAACAATTTCACTGATTTTAGTGAGACAACTTATAAAGTTCAATTAAGAATAAGTTATTCTGTTAGCAAATAGACTTTGTTAAATTTTAGGCATGATTAAGTTTTATACTTAATATGAGATTTTCGTGAAATGTTTTTCCTATTTTAAATTGATTTTTTTTTTTTTTTAAATAAAAATTTTGAATTAATAAGATTTTGAGATTACATTTTGAAAATATAAAATTTGAATTAATAAAATTTTGACATTTTATTATCGAATTCAAGGAAAAATTATATATTAATATTGAGAAGAAAAAAAATATCACATGATATCTCATTTTCATTTAATCTTTCTATATCTATATTGAAGTGTGATATATGATATAAAATTCTTCAATGGGTTGTGTTCATTTCCACATACAGCTTTATTTTTCATGTTTCCATCTATCATCTCTCACTCTTGTGATTTTTCTTTCAAATCAAATAGTTATTAAACTTCACTTAATTTGAATTCGAAAGCTATCAAAGTGATTTAAACAAGAGTAATAGTTGCAAAGCAGCATAGTCTCTGCCTTTACCACTAATTGATTGATTAAAGCAATGTGGGATCCACATTTTATTGTTATTTCCACACGTGCTTCTGCACTAATCACCTTCGCATAGCTTACGTGTAAGCAAATAGAAGTCAAAGAAGATTATTGTGCGGAAGGAAGCTCAATGTGCGAAAGTTTAACTCATTGCGCCGACCTCTTCACATTGACTTTCTTTTCCATACAATAATCTCTTCGGAGTTGACGCATTTAAAAATAAATTTTACAACTGTACCAGCTTTCATTATATGCACACAGATAGTCATGTCCACATAACTTTAATCGTAGAAGTCATTCTATTATTCCATACAACTAATTTTATGGTTGTGACCAGAAGTGATTATGCGTTGTTGCATATGGAAAAGAGGCAGAATTACAAAATTGTGCTATGCACCACCCGTTTTCCCACACAAACACATAGTAAAAACCCTACACAATGAAAATTAAACTTTATAATCATTATGTTCTTTCACAAATACCCCATCCTCTGCAAATATTTTCTCCCCGCACATACTTCGTACTGGGCACAATAAAATGTCTGCATAACGAAACATAAAAATATTCTGCCCTTTCTTGCACATATGCCGTCCTCCGTCAACATTCATACGATATACGATCAGGAAATATGTAAAAGTACCAGATTTGTTCAAAAACCCCTCTACAAAGATACATAGTTCTGAAATCAAAGCTCTACACAATTGCTCCCCTGCACATAGTTCCTCTGTAAACATTCATATAATATACGATCATAAAATGTGTAAAAGTATTAGATTTGTTTGGAAAATTGACAAAATACTCCCTCCACGGAATGAAACATAGTAATAATAACATATTAACATTAATAGTTCAACATTAATTTCCACATGCACCCCGCATTCTTATGAAAATACATTGTCCTAATAAAATCTTTGCACAATGAAATCTCCGGTATAAACCTCATCCTTCTCTAAAATCAAAGCTCTATGCAATTTCTCTCTCGTACATGCTTCGTACTTTGTATAAATCATGCCTATCCACTAGTCCTTGATGCTTGAAAATCGATAAACATAACCCATTCTTTGTACAGTCAAAGCTACACACAATTAAACATAATAATAATAATAGATTAACATTAATAATTTACCATTAATTTCTCATCCTAATAAAAGCTCTGCATAATGAAATCTCCCGCACAAACTCGATCCTGCTCTAAAATTGTGATAGTTGCAAAGAAACATAGTCCCTGCTTCTACTGCTAATTAATTGATTAAAGAAGCATGGGATCTGCATTTTATTGTTATCTCCACACATGCTTCTACATCAATCGCCTTCGCACAACTTATGTGTAATCAGATAGTAGGCAAGGAAAATTACTACATGGAAGGTAGCTCAATGTGCAGAAGTTTAACTTATTGTGACAATCTCTTCACATTAACTTGCTTTCCCCACAATAATCTCTTCAGAGTTGATGCTTTTAAAAATAACTTTTACAGCTCTCAAGATATCATTGTATGCACACGCATAGTCATGTCTACCTAACTTTATTCGTAAAAGATGTTATATTATTATATACAACAAGTTTCGCGGTTGTGACCAAAAGCGATTGTGCATTGTTGGATATGGAAAAAAGACAAAATTACAAAATTGCGCAATGCAACACCCATTTTCCCACACAAACACACAGTAAAAACCCCCACAATGAAAATTAACCTTTATAATCATTATGTTCTTTCAAAAATACCCGTCCCTTGCAAAGATTCATAGTTCTAAAATCAAGGCTCTATGCAATTGCTCCCTCGCACATACTTCGTACTCGACACAGTAAAATGTCGGCATAACAAAACATAATAATATTTCGCCCTCTCCTGCACATACGTCATCCTCGATAAACATTCATAAGATATACGATCAGGAAATATGTACAAGTACTAGATTTGTTCGGAAAATCCTCTACAAAGAGACATAGTTCTAAAATCAAATCTCTACACAATTGCTCCCTCGCACATACTTACTCCGTAAACATTCATATGATATACCATCAGAAAATGTGTAAAAGTATTAGATTTGTTTAGAAAATAGACAAGCATACTCTCTCTCCACAATGAAACATAATAATAATAGCATATTAACATTCATAGTTTAACATTAATTTCCACATGCACTACAATAGAAGCTTTGTTTATAGGGCTTGCAAAAGTGGAGAGAATGTTCATTGTGTGGAAGAAGCTTTCAAGTTTTCATTATACACAAAATAACATTGGTTATGTCTATACGGATAAAACATTGTGCGAAAGTGTTGTTTGTGCAGATATACACATTTTGCGCTAAACGCTTTTATTGCTAATATTATTCCTAGTTGTGCGGAGTGCACATAAAGTTATGTATAAGATTGCATTTCATTGAGCAGAAGCTTTGTTTATGCCACATTACCGAGTTTCAAGGTGTCAAATGCATTTCGATTTTTTCAAATTTTAATTCATGCCTACATTTAAAAAAAAATTAACAGTTGCTTTCCAATTATTTCAAGTTGAAACTCGCAACTATAACCACATATGTATTGAAAGTTCGATAATATATAAGCACATAAAACATAGTTCGTATTGTTAATAAATTTGAACATAACCAACAATTTTTGAATCTGGAATTGTTATATTTAGACTAATTACCCTTAATTTATGCATGACGCACAGTAATCAACAACTTGATTTAGTAATTAATTCAACATTTTGAAAATTTTACGAGTATTTCAAATTTTCTTGACGATTTGACAAGACAATTTTCATTTTAACCATTGTGTGGAGGATTTCATTATGCGGAGATGCAAGGTAACTCTGAACCTCTATACAGTTAAAGCCTCCACACATGCGGAGATGTGGGTATAATTGGTTGGCCAATCACGTTCTTGAGTTTTAAGGTGTCAAATGCATTTCGAATTTTACAAATTTTAATTCATGCCTTCATTTAAATAATAGTTAACAGTGAAACTCACAACTATAATCGCACATGTATTCAAAGTTTGATAATCTATAAACACATGAAACGTAGTTGATGTTGTTAATAAATCTAAAAATAACCAACAAAAGTCTCAATGTACATAGAAAGGAAAATAAAATATTTTTTGAATCTAGAATTGCTAGATTTAGACTAATTACCCTTAATTTATGCATTTGAAGAGGCAACAACTTGATATAGTTATTAATTCAACATTTTGAAAAGTTTATGAGTATTTCAAATTTTCTTAATGATTTGACAAGACAATTATTTTTGTTATATGTACTAAACACGTGATTTCCTCTCATTTTATTAGAAATGGCTAATTGTGTACCAATAGGAGCTAACGCTACGAATGTTTGTTGACAGCAAATTAGAATATTAAAACATTTGTTGCTCAAGATTCCTCATCATTTTCCAACCAAGGTTATTTAGGGTTGACAAGTAACATAGAGCAGTTAGCATGGAAACCCTCGTCCTTCCTCCTCAGAACAAATTTAGTCATCGCAGTGAAACTCAAAACAAAAGTATCTTTGTAGCATATCAAAATAGAAATAATGTCGAGATACCAAGAAGAATTGTCGGAGTTGTAGTTCTTTCATCTTTCAAGGTGCGGGTATTTAACGAGAAAACTACCAAAACAAATTTTTACCTATAGATCTATCATACACAATTCTTCCCTCTCCTGGCAATAATATGCAATTTCATGATGTTAATTCCTTTCAGTTCATGCATGGTGGATGTTAGTGTGGAAACTCTTGGAAGGTGTACCAAAAATACTTCACTTAAGTCATTAGGTGACAAGTGACCCTAACAACAAGTTGATGGTTGTTGTCGTCTTAGATCTGAAACACAAATAGAAAACCTGCAGTAAAAGAAGATATAACCCAAAACTGAAAGCAACAATATAAAGTGTCGAGTATAATAACCCAATTGGAAAGACAATTTTAAATGAATTAATCTTTTATTGATAACACCTGGTGAAGGAGATCTACATATTGGTCTGTAATTCCCCCCCGTGGGATGGGTCCTTTGATATCCTTGATGCTTTAGAAATTTGATCTTCTCTCTTAATGTGAAAAACCCAAACAAAAGTGAAGAACTCAAAAAGGGAATTCAAGAAAAATGACGATGATTATGATCATAGTGAAGAATGAATGAAAAACTCTCCTTTATATAGCAAAGTATGGATTTAATCTCGAAAATGGAGAATAATCAAATATTATTAACCAAATTCAGATCTAACTACTTGGAATACTTTATTATATTTATTGGAGAGGGAAAAGGAATTTAAAATAGTTAAATAACTTTATTTAGAAACAATTAACAAATAAAATAACTTATTAATTATTTCGCAAGAAACAAGAAAGGTGTGAAATCACATTAATTATTAAATAGTGATTTAATAATTATTCTAATAACAAAAATAAGGAAATTCAAATAAATAATGATTTATTTAAATATTCCTAAGGGATTTAGTGAAATGTGACAAGGAATACTTATTAAAGAATAATTTAATAGTCATTCATCGAGAAAATTAAATAAATAATGCTCTATCTAATTATTATCATGGGGTTTTTTTTATTTAAATCAAAAAATAATTTAATAAAAGTGGTTTACTAAATTATTTTCCACACTGAAAGTGCTTTTACTATGGTAAAATTAAATCTACATGGTGTATTTCGATCCACCTAGTTAGAAATGGCTAGGTGATCATTTTTTAGTGATAACAAATTGCCCCCATACGTATGAGTGTTAGGAGAAAATCGTATGACCGAAATACGTTGTAGATTACACTTCCACGAGACACCAAAAGGAGAGTCAAAGAGAGAGAGAGATCTGAAGCAAGTTAAGGATGGACAAATAATGGAGTGGACAAGACCTACAATATTGATAGAAGTCTCCTTTTATGTGGTAATACATGATCTCAAATGAGGCGAGGGAGGCATACCCATACCCACCGAGATAACTGCGTATAAAGAATAATGGTGAGCCCAACAATGTGGGTCTGAGCTACAAAGTACATGATATATGATACATGATACACTGGCATCAATGGGCCAGAAAATAATACAATGAATCCCATATACATAGTGCGCTTGGAAAACATAGGCAAGGACTGAATACAATAACATCTGAGTACATGAGATATAATTCCCCTCAAGATGACATGGGGAAGGGGGATCACAACCAAGGAAGCCCTGTTGAATAGGAAAGGGCTCTGAAGATCTGAATGGATCATCTAGAAGAGACATGCATGTTGTGGGTGCTGCAAGCGGCGAAAACCGAACCCATCAAATTTGCAGAACTGCATCAGAGGCTAGATCAACATCTATGGTCATCCAGGCATGTGGGGGGCTACCTGAAGGGCCACCCCCTCATGAGGTCTAAAACATCTCACACACACTCAGGAATCACTGGGACAATCGTTTGGATCAATGAACCGTCAAGTATATGAATCTCAATCGTGCGATAAGGAGATGATGTCGAGCATGTGAGAAACAACCAAGTCAAAGGGAAATAATGAGTCCCTTTGCCTGATCTAAGGCACCGAATGAAGATGGAAGTTGGAACCAAGGTACACCACCCTCTAGACCACTCTTCTGGAATAAATGTGTTGAGGTCGACAGAAGAGAGGCCGCTAGAGTTAAGGCAATGAGGAATCCTCAACAAAGGCATAAGGAACATAATAAAGTGACTGATGGTCTGACACTGGCGATAATTATGGAAGGAAACAAGATAGATGAGGAATGATGACTTCCCTTGTCATATCATAATAAAAAGTGGTTGACCTAGCATTGACTGACTCGATTCCGGAAGGGATGGTCGATGACTCAAACAAGGGTTCGACAAAGACGGAGCAGAAGGAATGGAGGCCAAATATGACAAAAATGGAAGAAATGCGACATGACGACGAATGAAACACTACAACAGGACTCAATGGGGACTCATAATAGACTGCATAAGTACAAGGGTGACACACCTCGAATGCTCTGAACAAGGGTGACTTGATGGTTCTGCCAGGTGGAGGAGGCTCGGTGGGGACCATGAAAACATGAGTAAATGAAGGTTACTCATGACAAAAATTGGCACGCGATTCAACCAGTGTAAAGGTAAAGTGGTACCAGAGTACAAGTGTCTCAAATGTAGAGATTTGGTTTTAAGAGGCGACAAAGTGAGACCTCATGGAAAAAATGGCTTCTGGGTGAAGTTTCAAATTACCAAAAAAAAAGGAGAACCCATTATAGAACTTGGTGAGAGCTTTCCGATGGTGCCAACGGTTCATCAAACAGAGATATGGTTTGGTCGCAATGGGCGACGGAAAAAAACTAGGTTTTTTTTCTATAAAAAGGGTTTTTTGCCTCCAAATCCAATTCATTTATATAGTGGCCTATGGAGATTTTGGAGAGGAGGAGAAGGCCCTAAATCATGTGGAGATCGTAGCGAACAAACTGACATTAGAATCAGGATCTGCAAGCTTCAGGTAGGTGGCCTTACTTGTATAAGGATGGCCTTAATGCTTCTTTGAAGGATGGTTCCTGGTGAAGAATTAAGGGAAGAGGAAAACAAGAATGAACTATGAGAGAAGGTCTAGGATCATCCTCGCCCACCAAATCAAACATAGGGAATAGGTGGTAAGTGTGGTATCACATAGAGTAAAATGTTTGAATATGTGGTATTAATGATCTACACTATGTGATGTGTATATGGCTTTCTCGAGAGGCCAGTAGGACAAATTATCCAAGTAATGAGAGGATAATTGACCATACCTAGATGTTGAGGTCTAGGCCGAGAATTATGTTGATAAAGTGATAATGTGGCTAAGGAGTGAACCATCATGCCCTAAAGCATGGGATACTGCCCCCCAACATATGTGATAGAGGGGATCTAGTATGCAAAGGTGGGAATGATGCCCCCTAGCAGGAGGAGTTTGTGCAGTGCCATTGTGTTCCAAGTGTTCGAATAAGGGATTCAAGCATCTCAGCCTAGATAGCACGAGATCCTCCAAAGGATGATGAGGAAATGTAGGGGCATATGTGTCCCCCGGTCATGTATGGATGAATGGAGTTTGATATGGGCATGCTAGATGTATTTAGAGTAGTGGACTCCAAACACATTATGATGATTTGGTTCGCCATTTGTTTATGATTGTCTTCTTATGGGAATAATGGAAAGATATAGTTAGAGAAAGGAATGGTGGATTACCAATCTCGTTTGGCACTGTATATATGAATCAAATGGGTTGAATTTCTAGGTTCTCATACATGGTGTCATTATACCAAGGAGTGGCTTCAAAGATAATGCATTGATGCTCACCTCAAAAACATGGTGGTTGAAGAACAACAATGTCTAAGGGACTAGGTTGTTGATGTAAGATGGAGGGACACGTAATTGGATCATTCCAAGAATTATCTGAAGTAATATGAGACTCTAGAAGTTTTTCTAAATGGGGAAGAATGATGGTACTAGAGTCAACACTACCAGATGCACTAGGAGGGTTGGGGAGAATTTCTTCTCCTGGACTCTCAAAAATGGATGCCCCCTTACCCAAACATTGGGTGGCAATGTAATGGCCACAAGATGGATGTGGTTTGAATTCGTGGATTTGAAGTAAGGGGTTATTGAACCAATCGACCTCACGGTGGTTGAAGTCTTTGGAATCCATAACATATTGGTCATTGGTCTGCTACGAAAGGAAGTACGCACGATGGTGCATATCATCCCAAGGGTAATCAACTGTGGTCATGGCTTCCATAATGTCTTCATTATAATGGAAGATGGGTGGACTGGAGAAATAAAGACCACATGATGGCGAAGAGCTACTTGAAGCCTCTTCATGAGAGAAAAAGTTCACATACCCATCGTCAAAGGTGGGAGTCCTATGACTAGTAGATGGAATATCCACCGATGTTGAGACCGATGTGCTTGATTAAGAAGGTTCAACAAAAGCACGAAAAGAAATGTTTGGGGAGTTTTCGGCTAATGATCTCATGAATAACGACAGGTAGAGAATAGGAGCATAAGGATCTGTCATCTTGACATCAAGGGGAGGGATGACAATGGGTGTTGTGATACATCCTCATTTGGTGTAGAAGTGGGACCAAAATCTGTAGGTAATGGAGAGGTGGACTCATTACGAGCGACCTCTAATTCGCGAAGAACTTGAAGTGTATTGTGAAAATTTTCAAGATAGGGACAGTGATGAGAATAGTGGTCATAGTTATCACACAAAGTGCAAGGGTGGTTTGTGCATTACGATCATATATTCTTAGCTGACTCAGGGAAGGTGGCATGCACCTCAGGAATGTTAGAATCAGGGAAGGTATTAGTGACCAAATCCTTAACATGAGGGAGTTCGGGCCATCTATTGGTGGCATGACCGACAAAATCACACAAAGCGTAAGGAGGAAGAGGCTTTGGTGTCTTAGGGGGAGCTAGAGTTGTTGGGGGAGCCTTGTCTTGAGTTCCCTTCTTTCGGGCTTTGCCCCCCTTGCCAAATGCTTTCACAATGAGAGTAGGCTCTTGTTGAGGTTGCTGAGGTACTGAAGCAAAGGCAGGGGTAGGAACAAACGGTTGGACCAGGGTCAAAGCAGTGTAAGGTTTCAATTGATTAGGTGGAGTGTTTACGGGGGGATCGATGTACCAGACTGGGATCCCTAAGGTAATATTGGGTAGACTCAATGTAGCCATGATAGGTGTAGAATAGACTCTGAGAGGTGGGAATAAGAAGTGTATCTGACCAAAAGGATAATGGTCTAGAGGAACTGCACCACAATGCTTAAGGCCTGGGGGAACGGTTTCGGTTGGAAATAGATTAGGAGAGATGCTAGGAGAATGAAGTGATCCTTGAGGGGTTGCACTGACAAGCAGAGTTAAGTCAGGCACAATAGGTTGTCGAGGTGTGGACTGTTGTGAAGGCATAGTGGCCCGTTTGTGGGCGGCCCGCCATGATTGGAGCATGCAAACACTCGATGATCTAAGCTCAAGAGGAGTAGGTAGGGGGAATAATAAGCACCAAGTAAAGAGGAATCTTTATAGACTCCTAGAGAAATAGACGAGACAGTCTTGTTGTTAGCTACAAAAGAAATGTTGGTCTGAGGTGAAGTCTAGGCTTTTGGATCATAGTACGTTAATTGATCTATTGTGACGATCTTTCCATTATGGGGAAAGCACATCTTGCGGTGAACCACCGATGCGACAACTGACATGGAGTAAGTATAAATATGACCCAAAAGGATGTTATAGTCCAGGGGAGCATCAATGACTTCGATATCAATATAGATGGTCTTGCCAGCAACTGTGACTAGGCAGTTGCAGTATAATCCAAGGGGCTGTGAAGGATGACCGTCCCATGCACGCAAAGTGATGGTGGATGGGGATAGTTCAGGGGATCCAAGTTGTTTCCAAACACTGGAAGCCATCACACAAGTGGATGCGTCTTCATTAATGATACACCGCTGGACAGTGGTGTTTCGAATGGAGGCTGGAATTTGGAAAGCCACTGATGAAGGTGAGGGAGGGTTATCCGACTTGTCAACATGAAAGACAATCATTTGATCATATTGAGGATCCATGACACCTAGAGCCAATAGTATAGCTTTTCATTGTGATGGGCACATCTAAAGAACTTCCAGCGTTGACATGGTAGTGGGAGACTGCGCCAAGTCATCTACTATGTTATATGTATGGGCGGCTTTGGCAAAAGTAGCATTTCGACATAATGGACCTTTGGGGATCTTGGGTATGACCTCAACCTTAGGTTGAGGGATCTATAAGGTACCGTTGGGTGACGATAGAGGCTCGGTAGACCCTTTGGGTTGGGACTCAGTCACAGACTTAGCAGGTGGCTTGTCATATTGGCGCGATCGAGTTTGGAGGTTGACTTGTTTGGTATTTACCTCATCAGAATTCATCATGAGAATCTGATAATCATGTTGACTAGGTGGTGGAGTTGGTTGAGTTTCTTGACCTTGCGTAGGTTGAGCAGTTATGTATCCTTGTTGAGGAAAAGGATTGGTAAGCACGGTCGGTTGGGATGAAGCAGGAGGAGGAGGAGGAGCGGTGGGCTGCGATCCTCGAGAAGTTGCTTGAGCTTCCCATGCTTGTTGCATCTGAGGTAAAAGAGGACACTCATGGGTATAATGACCATAAACTCTGCAACAAGCACAAGGTTTGTTCATACAAAGATTCTTGTTTTGCTTGGGTTGACCGCCCTGTTGCTGGGTTGCGAGATTAGGTTGAGTACCCTGAGGGGCATTGGGTGGAGGACCCTAGTTTCCTTGATTACCTTAAGACTGTTGGTTCCTATTACCCTTCCCCTTGTTCCTTTTCTTAGGTTTAGGGGGATTGGGTTCACTTTTTTGAGCATAAACTTATCGTTGTGGAGGAGGTGGTTATTGCGGTGGAGGGGGAGCAGGCATGGGGGGCTGAGGCACTGGTGCCGAAGGGGTTGGAGCATTAGGTTGTGCATACAGATAATAGGGAGATGGGGAAACATTGGTATAAGTAGGAGGAGCAACAACTAGCCTTGGCATCTGTTGATGCAAAGGAGGATATGCATATGGTGTGCTAGGACCTGGATAAGGATTGCCCTAAGGAGGATTGGGGGAGGGATAATTGTACATGGAACTGGTCCCTCCCTGGGGGTGACCATAACTCATCTGAGGTGGAGCATATGGTTGAGGGTGTGATATGGTTCCAACTATGCCATCAACGGCATGAGATGCCCCTGGCACGTTGTCAGCACCAGGCCGAGGTAGATCAAGGATGACAGTGTAAACATAACCTAACTGGGCATAAATCAGATCAAATTTGAGAGCTATTTGGAGTGCTTCTTCCTCAGATTGAGGAAAGTGTGATGCGACATATTTTGCAATGGGGACCAACATCGATCTAAGAAACCAATCCATATAGGCTTGGTATTCAAATTCAGGAGCTCTACAGATACTCCTCCTTCTATGCCATTCTTGAACATGATCAGAAAGGCAGGTGATAGAAGTTTGATGGAATGAAGTCAAAAATTCAGTATTGGTGTCATAATAGAGAGATCAATGGAAATACGAAAGAAAGGTTGTGGCAAGAGTCACTAAAGTGGAATGGGTTGCCCTGGGCTGGTCGACATACCATTTAGCAGCAACTCCAATGAGCGTGCGTTGGAACAACCAAAGACGAATGGCCTTCAGTAACATAATTAGATGAACACCACATATGGAAGGAACGAGCATGATTAGTTGGATCTTCTCCAGGATTACCTTCAAACTTTGGGATGTCTGAAGGGAGTTTAGTAGGAATTTTTGGCCATGTGGGATCGTGGAGAAGAGGATCATTGATAAGTTGGTTAAAATCTGGGAGACTTAAACTAGCGACAAAAGGAAGTAAGGGAGTCGGAGTGACCACACTAGTGGGGGCATCCTGGTTAGCACCTAGGTTACTGCCCTAGGTTCCTGCACCCGCATTGGTGTGTGACATGATGGCAATATGGGGTCGAGAAGACCCAGAATCAGAGCATGAATGAGATGAATCAGCAAAATCAGAATGATGACTCGATGGAGGGTTGGGAGGATGAACTTGAACTTGACGGGGAGGAGTAATATGGCCTAATGAGAACTGAGGGTAAAGCCCTCGAATTCGAAACAACAAATGCCTTGGAGGCGTTATGGTGTCTAGAGTAAAGGATAATGATATGAATAAAAGAGAAACAAACAACAATTAAACACTTAGTGCAGTGGTGTGAAGTGAAAACTAACTATTTTAATGATGTTACTCTAATACAAGCAAACATGTCCTATCAAATAAAAAGGACCTCTAGCCTATAGGTGATCTAGATCCTCAAACAATCCTAGATCTATTGTTTTAGATGGCCTTCCAAAGAACTTATTACCTGACGGAATCTCATCCCCGCAAGCAAAATTGTCCAAAGAAAGGTGGGGTAGAGGACCAACTGCTTCCTGCAACCAATCTTATAAGGCGTTTTCCTAAGATTGGTCACTATGGTTACCTTCATCCCACGGGGATGGTCAAGTCTTGAGCTTCTTGGTAGTTAGCCACCGCATGAAATTCCCTGCCACGAGTTGGGTAGCCCTAAGGAGAACTGCTTGCACGATGACCTAGCCTAACCCCCTCTGAATTGGGTTTCTGATGCACTCCGGCTTTGACCGTGGGATGGTGAAGGATTTTAAGCTCCCTAATATGTCAACTTCTATGTCTCAATGAAAAGTGACCGATGGGTGTTATTGGAAGCCTATCCCATCAACCCTACACCTACACTACAAAGATTGTTTGGCCCTGATGCCCAAGTGGGCTTAATCTATGTGTGTTGATTTATTAAGGTGTAGTGTTTCAAGTTTTGGCTTGGCGGTGTTAACCAAGCTCACGTTCGCTTAAGGTGTGAGTGTGAAAATTATGTGTCAAGTGGATGAGTTAATTAAGCATGTTTCATGATGTCATGTGTTGTTGAAAGTAAAATGCTGAAAATACTGTAAATAAATCTGAAAATGACAGAAAAATAAACATCCAATCAAGCACACCAAACCCCACCCACAAGGGCTACTAAGAAGCTAAGCAAGAGAAGGAAAAACAAACAACTCAAAGACACAAAGAAGAGGCCAAAAAGATCTAATGTCAAGGGACTAGGATCTGAAGACTCTAATATTTTGTAAATGATACAAAAAAACAACAAAAATCAGAAGTGAAAAATGTTGCAAAGGACAGGTGTGAAGCTCAAAGACCTAGGATGCTTAAGGGGATCCTAAGGGGAAAAAGGCAAACCCAAACTCTAAAGGGATAAAAGGTAAAATAAACCTATCCAAAGGATCTGAAAAGTAATGGATCAGATCTGAAAAACAGTGGCTGAAAACACTGAAAACCCTAGACTCCTCAATCAACAAATCTCTTCCTAACAATGTGGAGGTGTACTCTGAACCCTAGGGGGGTTTCCTACCTCAAAGAGACAAATCAAGTGGATCCAAGCCTAAGGGATACTGAAAAACAAAGATTAAGTACCCAAACTAGTCTATAGATAGCACTCTCGGCAAATCTATAAAAAAATAAAAATAAAAATCGGGTAAATTTCCAGAATGCAAGTATTGACCTGGAATTGAGGAAAACACAATTTTGGAGCCAAAAAGTGTGCTCTGCAGCTCACTTAAGGGGCTGAAAAGTGCGCTCTATTCCCGAGACTCTCGGTCAACAAATCTTGCATATATTTGTTGTCTCCTACTCAGCTGGTACCTGTGACCTGCGGAAAATACCAGAAACCCAACAGAATCTGAAAATTTGACAAAATAGGGTTTCATACTATAAATAGAAATTTAGAGAAAAAGTAGTTCAAGAAAACCCTAAATTTTTCTGAAACTTTAGTCACCCAAGAACAATTTTATTACACCAGTGGAGTCGCCATTTGTTACTGTGAAAATTCTTGGAAGGTGTACCAAAAATAATTCACTTAAGTCACTAGGTGACAAGTGACCCTAACAACAAGTTAATGGTTGTTGTCGTCTTAGATCTGAAACACAAATAGAAAACCTGCAGTAAAAGAAGATATAACCCAAAACAGAAAGCAACAATATAAAGTATCCAGTATAATAACCCAATTGGAAAGACAATTTTAAATGAATTAATCTTTTATTGATAACACCTGGTGAAGGAGATCTACAGATTGGTCTATAAGTCCCCCTCCGTGGGATGGGTCCTTTGATATCCTTGACGCTTCAGAAAATTGATCTTCTCTCTCAATGTGAAAAACCCAAACAAAAGTGAAGAACTCAAAATGGGAGTTCAAGAAAAATGACGATAATGTTGACGATGATTATGATCATGGTAAAGAATGAATGAAAAACCCTCCTTTATATTGCAAAGTATGGAGTTAATCTCGAAAATAGAGAATAATAAATATTATTAACCAAATTCAAATCTAATTACTTGGAATACTTTATTATATTTATTGGAGAGAGAAAATGAATTTAAAAGGTTAAATACCTTTATTTAGAAATAATTAACAAATAAAATGATTTATTAATTATTTCGCGAGAAACAAGAAATGTGTGAAATCAAAATAATTATTAAATAGTGATTTAATAATTATTCTAATAACAGAAATAAGGAAATTCAAATAAATAATGATTTATTTAAATATTCCTAAGGGATTTAGTCAAATGTGACAAGGAATCATTATTAAATAATGAATTAATAATCATTCCTAGATAAAATTAAATAAATAATGATTTATCTAATTATTCTCATGGGGTTTTTTTAATTTTAATCAGAAAATAATTTAATAAAAGTGGTTTACTAAATTATTTTCCACAGTGAAAGTGATTTTACTGTGGTAAAATTAAATCTACATGGTGTATTTCGATCCACCTAGTTAGAAATGGCTAGGTGATCATTTTTTAGTGATAATAGTGGCAATTTGCGTTTCGCTTTTGTAAACAATTTTCAATCTTGCCTTGCCTTGTAGTGTGGAAGTGTGGAGCTTAACTTTGTGGGTTCAGAGGTGCAAATTTTTGCATAACTAGAAAAGCACAATACTTAACTTATTGTGCAGGAATGTGGAGGAACTTAAATGTGTGCAGGAAGTTGTGCAGAGGAAGCATGTGCGGAGGTAGCGATGTGGAGGAGGTTATGACGCTATGCCGTGGAAGCATGTGCGGAGGAAATGCAAGCGAAATGCAGACCCCACTTAATTAGTGGTAGAGGCAAGGAATTTGTAATCCACATAGTGAAATCTTTGCACAACGAAACATGATAGTATTCCTCATTCTCCCGCATATACCTTGTCCTTCATAAACATTCAGACGATATCCGATCTGGAAATTTGTAAAAGTATCTCCACACAATGACTTGTGTAGCTTGACACTGCGACTACCCACCCCCGCCTATGCAGAGGATCAGTAACTACATCAATTATGTAATCATGGGGAAGAGTAGTATGATAACAGTGTTAGTGTTAGTGCTAATGTCAAAGTACTCACCGACGAAATAACCACTCAGAAAATTAGTTTTTTTGTTTATTTTTAAATCAATTATTAGGTACTGACAAATAAAAAATATAAAACACTATCCACAAGGGAAATTATGTCCCATAAGAAGGTGCTAGGACAATCCGAAATTAGAAATAAGATTTCCAGGAAATTATAAAATTATTTTTGAATTCATGCAAAATAGAAAAAATCTGCATTTTCCTGAAACTTTGGCTAAAATGACTAAAAAATAGCAAAATAATGGACAGTCAATGAAATTTGACCATGAGATGAATTTTGTAGTCACTGATGACGAGGCAGAGGTAGCGCAACAACCACACCAACAATAGATAATGCCATGTTATTAATTTGAAGAAGATTTTAAGGAATATCCACAACGAACAAGAGCTTATATTGTTTGTCAATGTTTTACAATCCAAATGCACCAAAACACTCTAAAGAGAAGCCCTACGATTATCAGGAGGCCCTACTCGATCACAATGTTCTATGCTGAGAAAATGGGCATATGATATAGTACTAATGAACTAAAAATGATGCACCTGTCATTAATGCTAGTATCATATCCCCATCTTTTCAGCAAATAACATTATAATCAACAAAGTGAAAAATTTGATCAATGAAGAGGATGCCAAAGACAAAGATGATGATATCATGTCCATTAACTAGCATTCTCCCCCTTCTCAGCTTGACCCAGAACTTAATGAAGCCGAAGTCGCTTCTGATAAAAAAAAAAATGCACTAATTTAGATTAAATTATTTACGTGTGAAGTTGTATCTATTGCATCTGTTATGACTAGCATTTGAATCTGAATACAATTCACTATTTTGACAACTATTAAGGGATGTTGGGCTAGAAAGCGTTACTATTATGTTGAATTCATCTTTATTTATGAATGCATGTAGAAAAGTGAAAATGGCACACATCAGTGTTTCATTTTATGTAGTTTTCATTCTGCCAAAATTAGGATAAGAGTTTCCATAATGCGAGGGAAGTTGCTTGGTGTGAAAGCTTTGCTAAGCAACATATGATCATAATAATAATTATACATTAAACTATGATATTTTCTTTTCCAAAACATTGTGAAATGGTTACATATCTTTGTTTTGCAATGGCCAATTGTAAACTAGTTTATGTAAGTGATTTTCTTGTAGACATGTATAGTTTGTTTGCTTAAAGAAAATAAGTTTTTAAATAAGACCTACGAAACATAGAAACATGTTTTATTGTGGGAAGCTTTTTGTTGTGGGAAATTCATATTAAAGCTCATGTTGCAAGTCATAAAATTTACAGTAGTCAATTGTAAATGAGTATTTGTTAAATATTACTAGATACATAACTAACTATGCGGAAGTGGTTGTGCGTGTCCAAAGGCTGTAACAGCCCTGGTTAAAAATCCATGCGATAAAGTTAATAAAGGCAAAATAATACCAAGTTGAATGTTGGGCAAAAACATAGTGATGGGGATCACTGGTGATTAATAAATGGCTATTGGAATTTATTTATGAAAATTAAGGGAAAAAGGAAGGTGAAAGGTCACAAAATTGCATGTGAGGAAAATTGAAGGAAAAATAGAAGAAAATGGAGAAAACAGAGGCCTTGATGATAAAAAAGCTTTTGAGGATCAGTTCACAGCTTTTGTCATTTCAGTCTTTGGCACTCTCATTCTATTCTCTCTCTCATACTTGGGATTTGGATAAAGAAGGCAAAAGAAAAGCAAGAAATCATAAGAGGACAACGGGATCTACATCTACAATGAGTTTTATTTACGAGTACCGAGTTGCATGTATGTTTTCCTTGCTAGTTTTGGCATGCATGGCATATGCATGAGATTATTTGGTTACGATCGATCATTGGCATGGAGGATTGTTTGGATTGAAAGTGGTTTTTCCTAGCCTTGCCATTCCATGGATAGCCATGGTGATGTGGATTTTTCCCATTTTTTTTTATTAGTGCTCATGTTCCTCATAGTTGTGGGTTGAGTTATTAGTTCTTAGAGCCTTGGTTGGACAAACACTCTGGAATCCCTAGAATAACTTGGGTTGAGTTACTAGTCCTGGAAGCCTTGGTTGGACAAACACTCTCGAGCCCTTGGTGGGTTGAGTTACTAGTCCTAGAGTCTTGATTGGACAAACACTCTAGAGCCCTACGACAGATGTGGGTTGAGTTACTAGTCTTGAAGACAGGTTGGAACAAATGCTTTGGAGCCCTGGAAATATTGGGTAGAGACTGATCTGGTGATGGTTAGTAATGTTTGACCGTGAGGTGGAATCACTGGTTGAGGGTTGAGGTGGTTTGGCCTCTAGAAGCCCTAGTTTGGTTTTTCTTGGTTTATTCCATGAGATCCCACATTCATGCTTGGAATATGGCTCAGGGGTGATTGACTAAAAGAGAGATTTGGTTCATCACAATCTATGGTCGGGTGGCATGTGGAAGTGCCTGGATTGGTTGGATTTGCATATGTTAATAATAGCTCTTTTCCTCTTGTATTTCATGATTAAATGTACTTGTTATTATGTGGTTTTGATAGTTGTTCTATCATTGTTATTATTCTGGTTATATGTTGGTTATAAGCATGGTTTCATGACAGATTCTAGCTATGCCTCTTAACATATTTTGATTAGCAAATGAATGGTTATTCAATGCATGATCTAATAGATGTTATTGCAACTATTATGAGAGGGAATTAGAACTTCTTGTTGACTCTCAGATAAGTATGATACCCTTGTGTTCAAATATACATTTATGACCTGTAAATTGCATGTTCACAATGTGTTTGACGAAATGCATGTTATGGTTAGGCATGTTTAGGTCAATTGCTTGACTAAGTTTTGTATAAATACCTTTATATTGATGCATTTTATCAGTCTGGAAAGTCTCATTAAGTTATGGGCAGAGGTTTGGATACCAGCCCTGAAAAAGTGGCTCAGATTTCGGCATTGCATGCAAAAAACTAAGAAATTTAGACTGCAATCACTAGGATATAAGGTTATCCATGTGATTGGAGGCTTACATTCATTGGCTTTCCTTGTTATGCATGCGACTATCATCCTAGTTTAGGGAAAAATAAAGTTAACTCGGGGTTCTGGCACCTTGAGTGGTTGTTTAGCTCCTAGGGCTCTTATAGCTCTTTAGTAAGGTCAATAAAGTTTCAGTTTGTCGATTCCACTTCCTTAACTGTACCTAGGAGGTTGAGTCATATCATAGTAACCCTTCGTCACATATTTACCCCAATGGATTGGTGAAGTTAAGTAAGTGTGGGAGGAGGGTGTTACAAAGTGGTATCAGAGCTCCCAAATTCAACACTTGGTCTAGATGGGTAGAATGTGTTTGTCATGCATGCATGTATGTAGGTTGTATATGTGCTTGTTATGTATGCATGGTGATGGTCATTTTTGCAATTTTGTTGTCATGTAGAAGCTGATGATGCTTTTGTTCGAATGTGTTTGTCATGCAAACACGTCAGTTATATATGTGTTTGTTATGCATGTCAGTGTTTGTATGTTTGTTATGCATGTATGGTTATGGTTATGATTGTCATGCATGAGGTCATTGTATGCAGTTGGCGTTCTCATGCATGATGCCCGCACACACACACACACGTATATATATACATATAATAATACATATACCGACAGATACATATACATACATACATACATACATACATACATACATACATACATACATACATACATACATATATATATATATATATATATATATATATATATATATATATATATATATATATCATACTAATTTGGACGGATCTTGCAGATGAGATAGCCTCCCCTGAAATTCATTGAGGTACGATTGATTATGTTTATATTTGGTGTATTTGACATAGTATGTTTCCAGGAAGAATATCAAATATGATTAGAAAAATGGTGTACTACAGTTCACGTGACTCTCCCTACAAATAATATGAGAAACATGGTGATGAGTATTCCCCTCACATAGTAAATACCTTGAGAAGTTTAAAAGCAGAGATAAGGAGTTGTAAGGCAGAAAATGAAAAAAATAATTTAGTCACAAGAAAGACCTGATAAGGCACAAGAGAAGCAAGCAGAGGTTAATGCAGTGATTCTTCAAAATTTATCAGATTTGCAAAGACAGAGACCACTTAGGATCATTCATGGATAGGAGGAAATGACTAATGGGGCATATGGAAACGAGTCTCAATCAAGATATAAGTTGGATAGAGAGGATACAGTCAGAGATGGCATATTTCTAGATACACCTGACTGGTGGGGCAGTGATCATGGGTTCTATCCTAGTTCTGGTTCAGAGAGACGATATGGTCATCACCGTCACCAAAGAAGTAGTATTAGTATTTTCCAGAAAAGTTAAAGATGGAAAAGCCTCCTACATTTGACGGGGAAACAAAGAAATCATAGGATGCAGAAGCTTGGTTACTTGGTATGAACAAGTTATTTTGATTGCATGATTACTCAGAGAATATGAAAGTTAGGATAACTACTTTTATTCTTAAAGGAAAAACAGAAATTTGGTGGGAATATATAAAGAATGTTAGAGGTTTCAGGAAGAGAAGTTGACATGGAGTGAGTTCAAGAGACTTTTAAGGAAGAAGTATCTATCTGAGATATACTATGATGACAAGGAAAATGAGTTCTATGAGCTTAAGATGGGATATAAGACCGACGAGGAGTATACTAGTAGATTCTTGGATTCGTTGAGGTATGTGCCTTATATCAAGGAGGAGAAAGCTAAGATTCAGAAATTCATCAATGGGTTGTCGGTAGCATTTAAAGACAAGATTGAGTTTAATAATCCTAAATCGTTGGGAGAAGCCATCAGGAAGTTGAAGCATTGTTATGAGCAATCAAAGCGATGGTCTGAATCTAAATAGTATTGGAAAGGTAATGATAAGAATAAGGGAAAGTGGGATAAGAAGCAAGGAAGACTACAGGACACGAGTAACAAAGAGAATGTAGCACTGCACAAGAAGTTCAATAAATCTAATATAGGACAAGGATTTCAGTTTGAGGAGCAGAACAAGGGTGACAACAGGTAGCCTTTACAGTGTTGGACTTGTGGCAAGGATCATCACAGGAGAGATTGTCCACAATATCATAGTGGCAGACCGCAGATCTACAGTGCTCAGGAGGCACAAGCAGTGGGGGATGTTGGATAGAGTATTCCTTGTATTTATGTAGCATTGGATAACAGGAAGGTAGATCACCAGGAATCTATTATTAGGATGGATAGTAATCTTTGTGATCAAATTATTGCTATCTTGATTGACCCTGGATATAATTATAGCTATGTTAATCTTGACCTAGTGGATAAGTGTGGTTTGAATAAAGATGTGCATGCAAAGTCTTAGTTAGTGCAGTTGGCTATAGGTACCAAGAAAAGAGTTCATCACTAGGTAAGAGCTTGTCCATTTGAGTTGAATGGCATACCTACATCAACGCATCTAAATGTGCTTCCGTTGGGATCATACAGTATGCTTCTGGGTATGGATTGGTTGTATCTTCACATGACTAAGGTGGATTGTTAGGAAAAGACTATTGAATGCTTGGATGACAATGGTGATTAGGGAATATCGCAAGGTAAGAAGAAGGCAACATCAGTTAGAATGGTTACAACTATGCAGGAAAACCATAGTTGCAAGAAAGGGTGTGTATTATTTGTAGTTCATCTCTCCAGTGATAAAGGTAAGGATGTTGAGGATGTTAAGGTTTTGAGGAGGTATATGAATTTTAAATAATGAATCCATACAGGTGGGGATAATTTTTTAGATAAGAGAGGAATAACTTGTTTATAGAGTTTATTTAACCCAACGTTTCGGACTTCCAAGTGAGTCCATCCTCAAGGGATACGCCAATTGTTTATGAGGAGATTAATGATGTATCATAGAGCTAATCTTATGTATATATATAGTTTATGGAAAGGATCAATATGAAATGATTTAGTCGGTCAGGGTTATTTGTTATTTTGGGTAGAATTACATTTTATTAAATTGTTTATTTATTAATTGAATTGTATGGTTTAGATCATTAGTTGATTTAATTAAAAATGGAGATTCCATTATTAGTGATATTTTAATTGGATTTATTATTATTGTCCAATGTAATATATTGATTTTAATATGAAATTAGGGTTTAATTAGTTATTAGGGTTGTTATGAAATTGGAATTTTTTATTAATGTTTCTTTTTCCATTTAACTTATTTAAATTATGATTCTTATTACAATCTTTTAATTTTATTTCAATGGATTTCTTATGAGGCTATATAATTATAATTATTAATATACAAATAGTATGTAAAAATTTTAAGCTTCATTGTTTTGAGTTGTTTTTAGAGGTATTTTATTTATTTATTTGTAAAGTTAAATGAATTATCCTTTAGGATGAGTAAGTCTAATGGAGACTATTAGATTTAATCAATAATTGCATCTATAGATTTGGATTAAATTTTCAATATACTTTTTTTATTTTATTTTATGATTGAGGATGGAATTGAGTGTAAATGCATTAATATTGGAGTTAATTTATTGGAACTAAATAAGTTATGAGACCTAAATTAATTCTAAAGGGCCTAAAATTTTGAGAGTTAATTATTGGTTTTTTATGATTTCCACTAATGGTTTCCAAGTATTTCTTAGTTTTAGTCCATCCTCCCAATTCAAGTTGTTTTTCCTTTTTTTCTATTTCAATGGCTTCTTTGATTTTTCTTTTAAGATAATGGTCCTCTTTTTTAATTAGTTTGGCTTCTTCCATGTAGATATAGTGTGAGGAAGAGTGAACATGTTCCGCAAAAGGAAAATTTTGAGGTCCTTTCTTTTCTTAAGTCAACAGTGTGCTCTTTTATTCTAATGTTAAAAGACCTGCCTGTTTCACCTATATATTCTTTACCACATGAACAAGGTATAATATACATACCTTTTTTATGGTTAGGGTTTATTGAGTCTTTAACAGAGTCAAATAATTGTTTGATGGTGTTAGGGGGAGTGAAAGCTACATTAATATTATGTTTATTAAGAATTTTTGTAATTTTGTGAGTGGTGCCTTTTATATAAGGAAGGGAGATTTTAGGAGTGATTGAAGATTTGTGTTCTTTATCTTTGTTATTATTGTTATTCTTGCTTAGGGATTGGTACATGGCTTTACTAATGGTGTTCTTATTGTAACCATTTTGTTCAAATACTTTGTGAAGATGGTTAAGTTCAAAATTTAGATGGTCAGGGTCAGATATTCTAGCAGCCCTAGTGGTTAAGGTTCTTATGATTCCAATTTTTTGTTTAGGGTGGTGATGGGAATTTGCGTGCAAATATCTCTCAGTGTGAGTTTTCTTTCTAAAGACTTGGAAACCAAGTTTTCCTTCTTTTTTAGTTAGAAGGATATCCAAAAAGGGAAGTTTATTGTCTATTTCGATTTCGATAGTGAATTTTATATGATCAAAGAGACTATTTATGTGATTGAGGAATTGGTCTAGTTTTTCCTTCCCATGACTCCATTTGGCGAATATGTCATCTACAAACCTTTTCCATTCTTCAGGGGTGTAGGGAAAGGAATTAAGGGATTTCTGTTCAAAGTGTTCCATATAGATGTTCACAATTATGGGGGATAGAGGAGAGCCCATAGCTACTCCATGGGCTTGTTCATATATTTTGCCTTTAAAACTGAAGTATGAGGATTTTATAGCAATTTTGGGATGTGTTCCTAGGAGAGATTTCAGAATTTCTGCCTCACGGGAAAGTGGACTTTTCTATTGGGTTGGTACTAGGAGTTGCACCTGCATCAAAGGCACCTTACAGGATGAGCACTCCAAACTTAGTAGAAATGAAATTTCAGTGGAAGGAAATGTTGGACAAGGGATACATTAGGCCAAGTGTGTCGCCTTGGGGTGCACTAATGTTGTTTGTGAAGAAGAAAGATGGTACTCTCAGTTTATGCATTGATTACAGACAATTGAAGAAGGTGATGATTAAGAACAGGTATTTGTTGTCGAGGATTGATGACTTATTTGACCAGTTGAAGGGGGAAACGATGTTCTTGAAGATTGATCTGAGATCAAGATACCATCAAGTATGCATCAAAGAAGAGGATATATACAAGATTTCTTTTTGGATCAGGTATGGGCATTACGAGTTTGTTGTAGTTCCTTTTGGTTTGACTAATTCTCCAGCTACTTTTATGTGCTTGATGAATAGTGTATTGCGTCCTTATTTGGACAAGTTTGGTATTGTATTCATCGATGATATATTCTAAGAATGAGGAAGAGCATGTTGAACAATTAGTAGTAGTATTGATATTTCTAAGAGAACATCAGTTGTATGCCAAGTTTAGTAACTTCAGCTTCTTTAAGGAAGAGGTACATTATTTGGGGCATGTGGTTTCCAAGGAAGGCATAGTAGTGGATCCGAAAAAAGATAAGAGTTATCATGGAATGGGAAACTCCTAGGAACATGGATGAGGTAAAATTCTTCATGGGACTAGTAGGTTACTATAGGTGGTTCATCAAGAACTTCTCGCAAATTACCTATCCTATTACGTCATTGCAGTGAAAAGGAAAGAAATTTGAATGGACAGAAGAATGTGCAACAAATTTTAAGCAGTTGAAGCAGTTACTCATGAATGCCCCAGATCTAAGGATTGTAGATCTAGATATATAGTTTGTGTTATGTATAAATGATTACAAGAGACGACTTGGTGGGGTTCTGATGTAGGAAGGACAGGTAGTATGCTATGAGTCAATGAAATTGAATGAGCACAAGCAAAATTATGTGACACATGATCTTGAGTTGGTAGTGATCATTCGCACATTGAGGATGTGGAGACGTTATCTTCTTGGCAGGAGGTTCATCTTGATGAGTGATCACACTGGATTGAGATTCTTATTTAACCAATCTAATCTAAATGCCAGGAAAGGTAGGTGGTTGGCTACGATTATTTAGTTTGACTTCGAGATCAGATAAATTAAGGGAAAAGAGAAGAGGGTTGCAGTTGCTCTTAGTAGAAGAGTATAGGTAAATCACATAGCCATTATGAGTTCCTATGAGATAGATTTGCAAGATCCAATCTTGCAAGCAAGGCAACAGGATGACAGGTACCAAAAACTTAAACACATGTTACAACAACAGGGTACAAGTGAACAGGATGTGGACTATCATCTCACTACAAATGGTTTAGTTAGATTTAGGGACATGATCTATGTGTTGGACAATAGCAAGCTCAAGAAGCTTATCTTGCGGGAATTTCATGTTAAGCCATATTCAGGTCACCAGGAATACCAGAAGAATTGACAATTGTTAATAAGTTTTACTATTGGCCGAATTTGAAGAAAGAGGTGGCAGAGTTTGTTGCAAAATGTTTGGATTGTCATCAGGTAAAAGAAGAGTGTAAGCATCCAGGTGGATTTTCATAACTGATTTCGATTCCAAAGTGGAAAAAGGAGGTCATCTCCCTGGACTTCATTACAGGTTTGCCAAGGAAATCTAGACAACATGATTCTATTATGGTTGTGGTTGACAGGTTAACAAAGGTGGCTCACTTCATTCCAGTGAAGTCTACTCATTCAGCTAGTGAGGTAGTACATGTCTTCATCAAAGATATAGTGACGTTGCCTGGTATTCCTAGGAAGATTGTGTCAGACAGAGATGCCAAGTTCACTTCCAGGTTCTGGAAAAGTCATTTGCAGGTTTGGGTACAAAGTTGGCCTTCAGTACAACTTATCATCCGCAAAAAGAAGGAAATACAGAGAGGGTCAACAAGATTCTGGAGGACATGTTGAGAATGTACGTTATGCATCAATATAGGAGGTGGGAGGAGTATCTTCCACTGGCTGAGTTTGCTTACAACAATGGGTATCAGGAATCTTTGAGGATGAGTCCATTTGAAGTACTTTATGGGCATAATTGTAATACTCCTATCAATTGGAGTGATCCAGTGAAAAGGTGTTGATTGGACCGAACACGTTGGCAGAGATGGAACAGGAAATGTAGGCTATCAAGAAGAATTTAAAGGCAACAAAAGATAGGCAGAAGATCTATCCAGATCAACATAGGGTATTTAAGGATTTTTAGGTTGGGGAACATGTTTACTTGCACATCAATCCTAAGAAGAGCTCCTTGAGGATTGGATCATGTGCCAAGTTGGCACCTCGGTATTGCGGGACTTTCAATATTCTTGAGAGCATTGGACCAGTAGCCTACCAACTTGCACTACATTTGACAGTGAAATTCCATGATGTTTTACATGTGTCATTGATTAAGAAGTATGTGAAAAATGTTGATCATGTGATTGACTAGTTTGTATTGTGAGTGGAGCCCGAAGGACACTTCTAGATGGAACCTCAGTGCATTTTGCAGCGAAATATGCTCATGCTCTGGAATCGAGAAATCGAGTAAGTTAAAGTGCAATGGAAGCACTTTGGGCCTGATGAAGCTACATGGGAGATGGTTATTCAAATATGAACTATGTATCCTTCTTTATTCATTGGTTGAGCGGATGTCTTTTGGTTAATGTTCTTAATGTTGTGTTTTGGTTATGTTTATATAAGCATATGTATGTTGTAAATACCGCATCGAGTTGTGTTATAAATATCCAATAAGCAGTATGGTGTTCATGATATGTTGGTTATTTTTCTAGCATATGGATATGATGTAAATGATGCAACGAGTTATGTTATAAAGCTCCATATGAAACATGTATTTGCTGGTTTATAAGTGTCATCAAACACTGAGGACGGTGTTCCCCCAAGGGGGAGGGTTATCTAACAACCCTGGTTAAAAATCCATGTAATAAAGTTAATGAAGGTAAAATAAGACCAAAGTCACGGGACACATATTCCAAGCTGAATGTTGGGCATAAACATAGTGATGGGGATCAATGGTGATAAATGGCTATGGAAATTGGCAAAGGCATTAGCAAAGACAAAGAAGCGTTAATTGACATTTATTTATGAAAATAAAGGAAAATAGGAGAAAAGGAAGGTTAAAGGTCCCATAATTGCATGTGAGGAAAATTGAAGGAAAAATATAGGAAAATGTAGAAAATAGATGCCTCAATGATAAAAATGCTTATGAGGATCAGTTCACAACTTTTGTCAGTTCAGTCTTTGGCACTCTCATTCTATTCTCTCTCTCATACTCTTACACACTTAGAGTTTCTTGGAGCATTGTGGCATACTTGGGATTTGGAGAAAGAAGGCAAAGGAAAAGTAAGAAAGCGCAAGAGGACAACGGGATCAGCAGTTACAATGGGTTTGCTTTGCAGGTAACGAGTTGCATGTATGATTTCCTTGCTAGTTTTGGCATGCATTGCATATGCATGAAATTATTTGGTTACGATCTGTCATTGGCATGGAGGATTGGTTGGATTGAAAATGGTTTTGCCTAACCTTTCCATTTCCTAGATAAATATGGTATTGTGGGTTTTCCCCATTTGTTTTCTGATTGGTGCTCATGTTCCTCATGCCTATGGGTTGAGATATTAGTTCTTGGAGCCTTGGTTGGACAAACGCTCTGTAAACCTTGGAACAAATTGGGTTGAGTTACTAGTCCTGGAAGCCTTGGTTGGACAAATGCTCTGATGCCCTTGGTGGGTTGAGTTACTACTCCTGGAGCCTTGGTTAGAAAAACATTCTGGATCCCTACAACAGTTGTGGGTTGAGTTACTAGTCCTGGAGCCAGGTTGGAACAAGCACTCTGGAGCCTTGAACAACTTGGGTAGAGACCAATTTGGTGATGGCTAGTGATGTCTGACAGTGAGGTAGAATCACTGGTTGAGGGTTGAGGTGGTTTGGCCTCTAGAAGCCCTAGTTTCATTTTGCTTGGTTTATTCCATGAGATACCATATTCATGCCTTAAATATGGCACAACGGTGATTGGTTGAAAGAGATATTGGTTCAGCCCAATCTATGGTCGGGTGGTACATGGAAGTCCCTAACTTGGTTGGATTTGCATATGTTAATAAGAGTTCTTTTCCTCTTGTATTTCATGATTAAATGTACTTGTTATTATGTGGTTTTGATGGTTGTTCTATCATTGTTATTATTCTAGCTATATGTTGGTTATAAGCATGGTTTCATGACAAATTCTAGTTATGGCTCTTAACATATTTTGATTAGTAAATGAATTTTTATTGAATGCATGATCTAATAGATGTTTTTTCAGCTATTATGAGAGGGAATTAGACCTTCTTGTTAATTCTCAAATAAGTACGAGACCCCTATGTTCAGGTATGCATTTATGACCTATAGATTGAATTTTCACAATGTGTTTGACAAAATGTTTGCAATGGTTAGGCCTGCTTAGGTCAAGTGCTTAAGTAATTTTTGTATAAATACCTTTGTCTTGATGCATTTTATCAGTCTGTAAAGTATCATTAAGTTTTGGGCAGAGGTTTGGATCGTAGCCTTGAAGAAGTGGCTCAGATCTTGGGGTCACATGCACAAAACTGAGAAATTTAGACGGTGGTCATTGGGAGATAGGGTTATCCATGCGACTGGAGGCTTACAGTCATTGGCTTACCTTTTTATGCATGCGACTGACAGCCTAGGTAAGGGAAAAAGCAAGTTAACTCAGGGTTATGGCACCTGGAGTGGTTGTTTAGCTCCAAGGTTCTTGTAGCTCCTAAGGAAGGTCAATACAGTTTTAGTTTGTCAATTCCACTTCCTTAAATATACCTAGGAGGTTCATATCATAGTAACTCTTCGTCATATATTTACCCCAGTGGACCAGTGAACTTGGATAAGTGTGGGAGGAGGGTGTTATAGAGGCTTTGCAAGGAACAAATGCATCTACATAATTAAGCATTTATATAGCTCATGCTATACATAGAAACTTGTTTCATTGTGAGATTTATTAATTAAATGACATTACTTAATAATAAATTTTTCGAATTGCAAAAAAACAATATATAATAAAAATGTTATAGCTGAAGTTTTGTTGGTAATTGTAATCAATCTGAGAGACGTATATTGCATATGGAAAAGAGTCGAAATTGCAAAATTGAGTTATGTAGAAGTGGAAAAAAAGAGAAGAATAAGAAACACAAAAAGCAAAACGCTTTCATTGTGCGAAGTGTTGTTTCACCATTTTCTTAGCCGATAAAATTACATTAATGGATCGGTCTCCTTTTGGAAAAATGGGCGGATCGACACGTAATCGGAAACATAAATGCTATTACCTCTACACTGACATCGATATAGTAGTGGATGCAATTGTTGACATCTTGTAAGCTAATTGTCATTATTAGAAAATATTAGCATTGTATCATACATGGAGTAACTGATTTCTGAATTTCGAGATTTATTTTTAAAATTATTTGTGCTATTTCTCGGTAACGTTTGTTTTGTTGTGTTTTAATTGCTAATTCTTTCATAAAACACATCACATGCAGAACAGTAACATGTACCAGGAACTGAAAAAGGCAGAGAATTTAACACTATCAACAATTACTCCAGTAGCAAAAATTCTTGTATTTTGACAACTGTAATCCGATTTTCAAAAAAAAATTGTGCCTAGTTTTCTAAAAAATCGTGTCAAAATTTCTACTATTTTCTAGCCAGAATTGTGGCAGTTCAGATTATGCGAATTATTTCTTTTATTTGTCGTAAATTTCTATTTTTGATGAGCAGGAATGGGAAGCGCACTTCATTGAGAAAAAGCTTTGTTTAGCAAAGTGAGGAAAAAGTTCATTGTGCAGAAGAAGCTTTCAAGCTTTCATTGTGTGGTTGTCCGCAACCTGTTTTGAAAGATTTTATTGCTAATGTTTTAGTATTAGAACATAAAACAAAGTTTCAAAGCATGTGTTCAAATACAAATAAAAAAGGTTATCATAAAATCGATACAGTAAAATAGTTCTGAATGCAAAATAGTTCTTGTAGATCAATTTGTGTACAAGGAACTATATAACACAGAGAGTTATTTCACTATAGGCAGAAAAGGATGTGTTAAAAACATAATTAATTAATTATGCTACTGAATGAAATCTATGCAAGCCTGAAGACAATGTGCCAGAATTCTATTATTAAGAGAAGGGAAAATTTTATGGGCTAATATTCACAGGTGGGCTAATTTTCCATGGTTTTTCCAAAAAATAGATTCGCTAATTTCCATTTTTTTCTAAAAATGATTCGCCTAAATTTTATAGTATCAAATTATTTTACCTTAAAAAGTGCCACAATTTTACAATCACTATATAAAATCATTATAAATTTGAATATTTTTACAAAAGTATCTTAAAACATTTTATACTTTGGATGTTATCGACTAGTAAGATTCACCAAGGTTTCTAAACTTTAAAATAAATTTGTATCCTTCAAATTTTCCCTGATTAAGAGATATACGTCTAATATGCATCCATTTCCAACACTATTCCTACCGTTATTAAAGTTTTTTTTATACGATATGGTTTTGTGTAGGGCTTTCACTATGCATAAGAAGCTTGGTCTGCGCAACAAAACTTTTAGTTGTAACCTCTGTAGAATGAGAAATTCGTATAAGAAACTAAATAACCTAGAATTAGCAAACGAAATTCAACAGTATCAGAACTGTAATATTGAGAGTTATTTCGCTGTGGGCAAAAAGGGAGTGTCACAAACATAATTGATTAAGAAAAGGTGTGTCAAAAACATAGTTAATTACTACGCAAAATGAAATTTGTGGAGGTCTAAACACATTGTATCAATATTCTATTATTAAAAGATATATGTCTAAGATACCATACATTTCCATATGTTCAATTTCATTTAAAGCAACAACACAACAATATATGTAATAGAAAAACTAAAAGCATTTTTTTACAAAATTATAGAAAACACCATTGTAACATTAATACATAATAAGATTTAGTAAGAATTATAGTCAAAATAAAATTTCAATGACCGTAACGATATCTTAGATTCATACGACATCATATTCAAAACATAGAATTAAAATGCAAAATTGCTAAAATAGAATCGGAATTGTGCAAAGAAAATTTTAAGTAGATGGATTTGTTGTAGTGGGAATTGGTGTTTTGCTTGCTTGAATGGAATCTGTAGTCACAAAACAACAATCTATAACATATATTATGAGCTAACAACACGTTCCATAAATATGTTAACCATTTTTTCAATGTAGTCTCTGTTGGGGGCAACTACAACTTCCATTTTCATGTTTTTAGTAAAAATCTCTTTTTCAATTTCCCTAGCTTCTTCTTGCGCCTCGACAACCAACCTATTGTTCTACTTATTGACCTTGGAAAAAGTAATTAGCCATGTGTCAATATTTTCTTCAGTAAAATCAGTGATGTTAACAAAGTCTGCTGCCATTTTCTGTTTTTGCTCCTCTAATTTAGTTTTTAACCTGTCGTCTAAAATTAACTTAGAATCATGCAACATATGCGGACTGACTAATCCTTTTATAATATACATTGCCCTGAGATAGGAATTACCTCTCCTTTTGCATAAGTCACTATAGGCATAATTGATATTCTCAAGTGTAGTGACCCTTTCTGCCCATCCAACTTCCAATTGCTTCACTCGTTCAGTATCTGGTAGCTGTTGATTTTTCTTTTCGAAAGCAAAGAGTATTTCTAGCCTCCACTTAAAAGTATTTAATTCATTGGCAATGAATTTCTTGTCTTCTGTAAGATTATTGTTAACCAAGTTCATAAATATCGTCAGTTTCTCTCGCAAGCGTGTTAAATCGAAAACTGCTTGCCATGCATCATCAATAATTTCTAATATTTGACATATGTTGTCGAGGATATATGCCTTCATTGCATTAAGCATATTTGCAGCCTTGTTAAATGGTTGCGGTAGTGCAACAACAAAACTTGACAACGTAGTCATTAATAGAGGAATTGGATTTGCAATGTGTAGTAGTTATTTTAATTTGTTTTTCAACAACTGATTTTTTGCAAGCACGTTGATAACATTTTGAGTAATTGCATCATTGGTAGATTGTTGCAATACCATGAGCTTTATCGTGTCAATGCTAGACAAATCAATATCCACCTATTTTTTATTAAAAGTCTTTTTATTTTCAACCTTTACCTTTTCAACTCTCAATTTTTTGCTAGTCCTGTCATATTTTGTGTTTTGCAATGTGACTAGACATCCATTGTAAATAATGTCCTCTTTTGCAATTTGCTTCATTATTTTCTGATTCTCTGCTAAATGAGTAGCAACCTAGTTAGGTGGTTCACTGCTATCACTTTACACGTCTATAGCTTGTTCAATGCTTTCTCTATTCATGGTAGTTTTGGACTTTGAAGGTTGAACTGTGTGCGTTTGGTCTAGAAAGAATTCGCGAAAATTATCTTGCTCATTTTGACAATTTTCTAATTCACCAATAACCAGTTTTCCTGAACCAGGATTCTTCCTCTTTCCTAGAATCATGAATGACGATGCACCAACAACATGTGTAGAAGGTGAAGAATGTTGTGCAACACTTAGGGATTTTTGTTTTTATCTTGCTTTAGCTACTCTTTGGGTGTCCATTTTCGATAATGGATACTTGATTTTCTACAAATTCAATAAACTTTGTGTTATGTAAAAATATTTTGAACATGTGTGGTATTTGACTACACATTATGACATGCAAAAATTGCATTGGTTCTTTGTTCGGATACAATTTAGGTTATTATAACAAGGAAGATGAAAATATGAGAGACAAAAGAAAATCAATAGTAAATTGATACAATGCAATGACTACTACATGTGTTAAAACGTTTGCTAAAGTTTTTGTCTTCATAGACTGTGAAATGAGAAAATACAAATCCCTAAACAAGTCTGCAGAAAAATAAATTTGTTCTAGAGAAAATTGTGAAATAACTTGAGCAATTAAGAAAATGAATTGTTGAATAATGTTGAATCCACATAGATGTGAGACCCGGAAGTATCTACTAGTTCAAATGTCTATGTTTCTCTTCTTTTCTATTGGCAGATTCAAATACCGCTTGGTTGATTATATAAGTGCAAATAACTTGCTTCATTTATCTGCTACTTGTATTCGTTTCCAATGTCCCCTAGTTTCACAATTTGTTGTTGCAACCCCTATTACCAGTTGTTGTTATTCTTTGCGTGGAAACTGCCACATACAACATTGTTAATAAATAACAATTGAAAATAACAAAGCCATCGTTTATGGGAAGTAATTGAAATAAATATCGATAATGAAAAACCATTTTGTCCACTTACTGTGTAATTTGCTATTGGTTTAATATCATTGAAATATGTGGCATAAAAACAAAAAAAATATGATATAATATAAGGCCATTGTCTATCAGCACTAAGTTTTGAAAGGTTGGTGCATTTTTTAGCTAAAATTGTTGAAATTCTATCAACAATTTCTTGGATTCACAATTCTGAGTTGAAATTTTTGCACAACCTGACAATTGTACATGTTTTCGAAGTGGCTAAATGCATATATGTAGTAACAGTAAGATTATGAAAATTAGCCTTGAAACTGTAAACAATCGTAAGTAAATATTATGGGAGTTGTCTAACGAGGCGGAGGAATTGCCCAGACGGCCAAAAGTGGTTGGAATTCGAGCAAAAAAAATTCAAAAAATGTTGTAGAGGCAATGTTTGAATCGTGTTTTTGATGGTGGAAATGGATTCAGCACCATCAAAACGTCTAAGACACCTAAAATTTTGAAGTTTAACAACTATAACTTGGATTTACAAAAATCTTTGCCAGATTTTCTCTAAATATCAACCAGAATTTCCATAACTTTCTGGGAAACTCCTTCGCCTCGTTAGACTACGCGAATATTATGTGCAAACGTCTTTAGCTATTTCTATCACGAATTGATTTAATTAGTGAATTGGTCCCACCACTAAATCATCGACGATTTGATTTATTTAGATAGTGTAATATGAAAATGGGTAAAGGAAACTTGATCTACAAACACTTTGATACAATATTTTCAAGATCATGGTACAAAGATAATTGGCATAATGCATTACAGTTGGTTGTGTATACATTTTCTCATGATTTCTGAAAAAGATTATTGTTTACTAAAGCCATTTATCATGATTGATAGTGTAATGCCAGAAGTCCTCACCGCCATTTTTCCTTAGCTCTTATCGGATTCAAATCTGATTTATAGATTTATTGACACATTTAACACTTTCAATAAATAGCAAATGAAAATTTCAAAGCGAACGTTAGTGGTAGCTAGTAAAATAAATCTCAAAATTCAAAAATTATTTGCTTTCTTACTTTGGAAACGCTTATTGTCTTAATGTTCTCGATATACGTGTACTAAATAGCAGGGATGTACGAAATAAAATAAATACAAGTTCATTGTGATGATGTACAGTTAATTATTATTATTATTAATTTTTTTATTGACATCAAAGCATGTTGCTAAAGAAAGGTGTATATTTATTATTTTTTATTTGTTGTTGAATATGCACAACCATTTCTAAATAGCTACTTTGGTATTCAATAAAGTTATTCGGTGGACACAGTGAAAACAATCTGCATGTGCATTTGTCCTCTACACACGCTTCTTCTGAACAAAACCTAGGTCATCTGGTAATTTCAAGAGAATAAAGACACCTTCATATAACTTTCATCGAATACAACAGTCATTAGATTCAATGTTATTATTAAATAACTTTTATTACAATAAATATGTGTGGAATGATGGTGTGTGAAACAAGGAAAATAAACATGTGCACTAACACACACGTCCACATTTCGAGGTCACCTCGCACAGTAGAAGCTCCACACAAGAGCTCATGGAGTATTGGCATGTTATTATTAATTAACTTTAAGTTTATGCTCTTATGCTCTTAAGTGAAAATATTTTTTTATGCACTAAGTAATTTGCACTCTGTATTTTTTGTCTGAACACCTACGGAATTGCTCTTTGGATGCAGAGAGCAAGTGCGGAAAGATGAAATCTATATACAATATCAAATCTCATTTATCAATTTTAGTGTTGCATATTGTAGCAGTTTTTAGCGAAATTAATATTTGTGTTTATGACATATTGTATCTTGTAATCATGACAATAATAGCAAGTAACGTACAAACTATTGAAAGGATTTGGTATTCGCACTTAGCATAGAAAAATTAATCAATGCCAAGTACTACTATTAATATGCATTCAGTAAATTCACATGCAATGACATTATCACAACTAGTTGCAAAGATATCGATAAGGTTGTATCTATTGACATTATAAAATACCATTATTGATATATATATTATGAATTTAGGTATATGTTACTTTTAAAAGACTGATATTTAGCATTTGGTTAAGTTGTCCTGGATTAAGGAAAAATCTATAAGATTTGACTGGAAGTGCTATTGGTGTTGATGATGGTGTGCTTCTTGTTGTTGTAGTTGTTGCTGGTAGCCCATACTACTTGTTGATTCAATAGTTTGATACTCATTTCTATTACGTTATGCTCAAATGAGGATGCAATCTCGATATGAATGGCCAATTTTTATTTTTTTGAGTTACCCGTTGTGAACCATTATTTGGTGTTAGCTTTTTTTAAAAAGTTGTGCATAAGTGCTTGTGTGTATATAAAATCAGTGGTTGTTTTATTATTTGTTGACTATTGAAAGTGCGAAGGTTAGTACAATGAAATCTCGATAGATTTTTGCGGATTATGAATTTGTTATGCAATTTTGCATATATGTTTTTTTTTTCCTTTTTGTGTTTATTATTATTATTATTTATCATTGTATTTTGTAACAACGAAAATAGTTATGTAAAGAAAGTTGTGCAAAAATGGTTGTGCGGAACTCGTTGTCTGAAGTAAGCATGTGCGAAGAAGAACAAATGCATATGCATAAACATATGTAGTTTTGCATTTGCTACAATTGCAAATGTCAATAAACATGTCTTAGTTACAATGTTAATTATAGCTACAATGTTCAGTTTCAGAATTGCTAATGAAACATGTCTCAATTACGATGTTAATTATAGTTACAATGTTCAATTTCATAATTGCTAATGTCTAAATCATTTGGAATAGAAATATTTTGCAAGTTGATTTTGATATTCATGCTTTTCAATAGGAAAGATTCTTTCTGCAAAGCTCACATTGTAACATTTACAAAATGTAATTAGTATTATTTATCTATTTGCTTAAACGGTTTATTGTAGAGCTTCAACATGGACAGGCTATTGACATATGATTTTTTCAGTTGTTGGGACTACTAGTTGCAGCTCTTATTCTCATCGTGTTTATATTAGAGGACATAAAATTTGCAAAGAAGAAAATATGATAAACTGTAATTCTACAATCACAAGTGCCTTTCTACTTTGTGGAAAGGAACTTTATAAAATGAATATTTTATTATTTGTCTGAAGAACTAAGTTTGGTTAATGTTGAATAATATGAGTACAATGACCAAATGTGCAATTATCTAATCCAAAATTAGTAAATAGTAAAACAATTTTACATAGTGAATGTCCTGAGTACACGTTACTTCTCTGAATAAATGCCAAAAAAACAACTTGTATTTATTGATAGGAGAGCTTTAGTTAATCAAAATAGAACATGATCTAGCATATTAATAAAACAAGTTGCCCTGGAGTAGCTAAATGTCATTTCATATCATTAAAATTGATAGTAGTTGAACGCCATTTCACATATGATTTGCTCAATTATGACAAGATTAACACAGTTACAAGTTATTTGCAAAAACGACGGTGGAATGAGAGGGGAGGAGGCCAAAGAGTTAAAAGCAAAGATTTCATCACATGGAATACATAATGATTTCAGACATTGTCTAAAGAACTAAGTTCAGTTAATGTTGAATAATACGAGAACAATGGCCAAATGTGCAATTATAAAATCTAGAATTAGTAAATAGTAAAACAATTTTACAAAGTGAATGTCTTGAGTACATGTTGCTTCTCTGAATAAATGCCAAAAAAAGGTGTATTTATTGATAGGAGAGGTCTGGTTAATCAAAATAGAACGTGATCTAGCATCTTAATAAAACAAGTTGTCGTGGAGTAGCTAAATGTTATTTCATATCATTAAAAAATAAGAGTTGAACGTCATTTCACATATGATCAACACAATTATGACAAGATTAACACAATTACAAGTTATTTGCAAAAACCATGGTGGGATGAGAGGGGAGGAGGCCAGAGAGTTAAAAGCAAAGAGTTTACCACACGAAATACAAAATAATTTCAGACATTAGATATCAATTTCTATTTTTTGTTAAAATAATTTGTTAATGTTCATTTTCTATAGTCCTATAGATAAGAGAACAGAGCAAATTGCAAAGATTGGTCAAAGCCACGTGACAATATTCAAAGTAAAAATTCACTTTGTTATAAGTGTTATAACAAACTAAAATACGACATTTGTATAACAACAATTGTATTCAGATTCAAATTGTAATTACCATAGCTATGATTAAAATAAACATCAAAGTCGAAACATATTTTCGATAATCAAAAATAGTTATTGAAGATGCATTTTCATTTCTATTAATAAAAGATCAATTATGTTCGAATTGTTCACAAAATTGGTAAATTATATCAAAATTTGCACAAAGCAATGAGTTTTTTAACAGTAAGGTATATAATTCAAATTTTGATATTGCAGCTCACTAACACATTCACCACTGCCATTTTGGTTCTTTTGTCTTTTTAACTTTGTGCCCCTGCATTGTGGCAAAACTCCACAATTGGTTAAATACATATAACAAATGATAATGTGCCTCTGAAACAAAGTTCTGTGGTGGAAAAAGGAAAAAGACAAAAGGAGAAGGCAAAAAAAAATAGATATGTAAGTCATCTCGGTAATTTTGGATATAGAAAATAGCATTCAATATCTAAAGAGTTTATGAAAACATTTATAGTTAGGCAATTTTTCATAGGAACAGCTATAATTTGGAATTTGACACTTTGACTGAATATCTCTTTCTCAATTTCTGTGATTTTTACCTACAATCATGCAACTAAAGCAAAGTTTTATTCATTAACATTAACATTAATTACCTATTCATTTTGGAATGCAAATCACAACATATAAACAAATCTATGGTTACTGCGTATATGAAAATAGCTAAAATATGCAAAAGTGTCTTTATTGCACTTACAATTGCTTATGAATTTTATTGCTTCAAAATAAAATGGGTATAGCTTTTGCGGTCTTACAATTACTCAAAGTGTAACGAAGCATGTACTGCATCATGGTCACTCCAGTGCGAATGTGAAACATGAGAATGCCATTGTTGAAGAGGGAAATTTGTCCAAATGTGATCAATAATTGTTCTTTTCCCAGAAAGAAAATTCCTCGTTATTTCTTGTAACCGTTTGAACCATATATATTCTAATTTTTGAGTAATTATGTTGCTATTTGAATTAATGTTGATATTTAAATCTCCAATAAGTATAAAATGTAATCACAAAATGGGAATTGCGCCTTTGCTTTTTCTATTTCTTCAATGATTGTGGAAACAGGTACAAGTGGTGCAACATATACATTTATTATGCATATTCGACATTGGAAATATACTTCCAACAAAACAAGTTCGATTTTGTTATTGCAAATGTTTTTCGTTGATACGATTTATATGCTCTTTTGTATGCAATTAAGTACTCCAAGAAGACAAATTTGATATGTTGAAATTGAATTTACAAAATTCAGTATTGGACGATGGATATTTTAAATGTGTTTCTTGGATATAGAGAATCATACCATTCATTAAATCTTCATCACGTACAATGTCATTCACATGAGCACGTAGACTTCGTGTATTCAAACTTGAAATCATTAAATTATTTGCATTTTCTATCATCTTCTTATGTACCATAATTTCCACGATGCTTCGGTTCTTAAGCATTTCGTTTCTTCTAATACTTTCTTATTCTGTGTTAGTCTTTGAAGAAGATACAACGATTCCATTGTTTTAACACGTGGCAGTGTTGTGTAAAATAGTCCATGTGTTGATATTCCACTTGGATCAAATGCACGTCCATTTAACGTTAAACCCTGTGATCAGTGAATTGTTCTAACACAAACTAGTTGTATCAGAAATTGTTTGTGCAATATAGTTCTAAAGCTCTTATTATTACATGTCAATGGATTTGGAACACAAAATATTGGTGTCCAATCAGATGAAACATTTTCATCATACAGTTCATGATACTTGTTTCTTTGAAGTTTGCCAATATTTAGATTTACGAAATATATCCATAACACATCAACATTATTGTTATTTTTCATATATTTTTTCCATATCCCATTAGTGCCATTAATGAGACCATCTTCTGTATTATAGTTCAACAAGAACATTGCATTTGATAAGTATTCTCGACAATAATCTCATTATCTTCTCATATGCAACAAATCTTATTTTCTTATTGTGAGATTTGTCAATTGCATCAAGAACTATTAGCTCTTCATTTACATGTGACAACATTTTTCGTTATGGTTTTGTACATATTTGTTTATGTAAAATAGATATGGAAACAATGGATCCATTAGGGAAGGTTTGTAGCACTTATCATTTATATATTTTATGTCTTCACGATATTGTTGATTCACTCACATTTTGTTAAGGATTTCAATGAACTTGTTATAGTTTTTATGCATTGTCGTGCGCAATTCATAACATTTGACATTCTTTTTCCATAAATCATAGACTAGTTTTTCACTTGCTAAAATTGGTTGTTAAAAAATCATAGAATCTTTGATCGGTTGCACTTGGAACAAGTCACCTGAAAATATAACATCAATAGTTCCAAAATAATCCAACAAAGTATGCTTAATTTTGTGCAAGCGTTTGTCGCCATGGTATAATAATGTTGAACTTATCAAAGGCGCTTCATCAATTAGCATAATACAAAATTGTTCGCAATGTCTTTTCATGTGTCTAATTTTTCACCTTTAAGCGAAAGATATTTTGATTTGTTAAATGGTAAATGGAATGCAGAATGCAATGTTATACCACCCGCATTGAAGGTTTCATTCCATGTATATGTTGTGATGATTACTTTTAATTGACATGGGTCATATCCGAACATGTTTTTTTTTAACCGAAAATAGTAGGAGATATGTATTAATCTACGCCCGTATGTAGCTAAAAATCGGTAGATTTACAAAATAGTGAAAAGCCACCTGAGGGCCTCAAAATTTACATTCTGTTCTACCCATACCAGAATTTTCTTTCCCAAATTTACAAAATTCACCCTTACTACTTGTCTATGGCTATAAATCATGTAGAACTAGTTCAACAAATATTTACATGTGTAATTATACATCAGAAAACTGGAAAAAAGAAAGACAGATGGTACCGGTTACTCCTCCATTGACGCTGGGCTATTCATATCTATTCCAGTATTTTCTTCATCCGACCTCGAGTTTTTCTTGACCAACTTGAGCTGCAAGTGCTCAATTTATAGACGCAGAGCATCAACTTCATCTTCCAATTGATGAATTCTCTCATTTTTATCTAGCTGTTGCTCTTGCATTTCTAGTGTCTCCTTCTGTTGTTGATGGATGCACCTCTATTTTATTTCCAGCCCTTCTTTGATTTCCATGTGTTCTTTGTCATAGAGACCGCAAGCCTGGTGGAGCCTCCCTCAGTCCATAACATTGTGTCCAGGAATTCTACCCGAACGAGGCAGGCGTCGACCCCATGAACTACACACCGAGCCCTCCTCCTCTAATATGATCTCAACGTCCACAATGACAGTGGGGGAGGGGGGGGGCAGGAAAACTGCCCATAGAGAGAAAGAGAACAACATACCCAGAATTGAATCTACTATGCTTCTGAAAGATTATACTTTCCAACTCTGATACACCACTGACTGTGGCTATCAAATTATCAGACTCTTTCTTGTTGATATCGCTAGTGATGCCACTCTCTACAACAACTAGATCCTTCACACGACCACCCAATGAAACTATCATGCCAATTACCACTACCATGCAAATTACACAGATTCTGCCACTACGCAAAATTCCCTGACCCGACCACTAGGCCCTTAAGTTGGAAACCCCCAAGACAGAAGCGAACCAGTTCTTGTGATGGGAGATCTTATCGTTACTGCTCATTATATAGAGGATGATGGACCGAATTTTGTTGCAGAGCTGATGTGGGGTACTCATTTTTCTTAAATCCCGATGTTCTTCCATAATTCCTTTGCACAATGAAACGACCACCATCTTGTCCCACAATTGCTTCCCTCGTGTGAATTGACCACCCCGAACCAGAAGGATTAATTTCTCCTCACAATCCCCGTTATTTCGCATGGTTTCATCATTTTCCGCCACTAATACGAGGAGAAAATACCAGGTTTCTCACGCCTAGACTTCTCCATTGTCCAAGTGTAGTACGTGCCTAAGGAAAATAGCCACGTTGAATCATATGCCAAATGACAGGGGCACCACGAGTCGGGAGGATGGTATAGGGATGAGAGGGATGGGGAGGTGGCAGCCAAGGTGGCCAAGGCAGAGGGTGAAGGGAGAAAAGGAGGATAAGGTGGAAGGTAGGGAGGCTGAGGGGGAGGGGAAGGGAGGAGAGGCGAATGGGAAGAAGGGGGGAGCAAGGGGGAAACGAAGACAAGATAGGGGAGGAGGGGCAAAAAATCTCTGAACCTTCCCTTTTATTATAACTCTTGCACCTTTCATAACCACACTCAATTATCAATAGATTGAGATTCATAACAACTATTAGGGAATGTTGATCGATCCCACAATGCCATTCACCTTGCTACTTTCCTAATTCATCCTACATGCCAAATTGGCTTACTTGTCAGCTTCCTTATAATTACCTCTTAGTATATGGAAAAACTTAACTTCTTCAAAGAGACGAATAATTCCTTGGGTTCTCTTGTGATCCAGGTGGCTCCAAGGACACACAGAGGACAAAGAGGGCTTATGAAAGCTCAAAAATCAAAGTGTTTGGATTATGCTCGAACTAGGTTCATGTTAAATATCTCTTTGTCATGATCACGGTGGCGCAAACAGTTTGTCAATCTGAGTCCGGATGAGGAAGATAGAGGTAGTCAAAGTTGGGTTGACTTTTGCTGACTAGGCAGGCTTAAGGACGTTGCAATTTCGAATTTTCTGGCAGATGGAATCCAGCCAACTCTGACCAGGGTGAAATTGTCACCTCGTTAAAATGACTCCTTTGACCAAAAATCCGAATTTTCTAAATGGCCTTCTTATTGTTAAAAATTAAAAAATATATATAAAAAAGGGGGGTGGTGGGCCACCACCCCACGCCTCTCCTCCAACCTCACGTAATAATGGTATTACATTTAAAATTGGGGTGGGCACGGCACCCCCCCGAAACCATCACCAACCTCGCAACCATTAATGCAACGACCCACACATGACACAGTACCTCCGCCAGTTAACACGTCGTTTTGGGTTATGGAAGGTATGGGGGTAGGCTGCCCAATGTGGACCCGACCCCCAGCCAAATACAAATGCACAGTTTGTTAAAAAAAATCGTAAGGTATAAAAAAGGAGGGGCGGGGTTTGACCACCCGACCCCTCCTCAACTAACTCCCATTTTTACCACTACACGTAAACCCACTCGTTGGTAAATCCACAGAGAAATGATATAAGCCTTCATTTGCACAGTGCGCCGGGAGGCAGGCAGATGGAGGAACCAAGAACGGGCATGGATTTCGAGGCAGAGGAGGCAAAACCTTGACACGCATTTCGAGGTAGAATATTCCTTGATGCCCAAAGATTCTCCAGGGAGGTAAAAATTCTTTTTATCAGAATGTAACCAAGTTTACAGTCAATTTTCATAGGGAACGCCATGGCAAGGTCAGATTTGCCTTTTGAGCAGAAGATTTGCAGATTCCTAACGGAGGGAATCTTTAAGGAATCTTGAGGGAATCTTCTAGATTCCTTGGATGCTGAAATTTGCCAGAGTTAGAATACAGCCAACTTCACACTCATTTTTCTCAGAATTCCGCAAGGAACCTGATGGCATAGTCAGAATTTTGATCTGAGAAGCAAATTTTTAGAGGACCCGGAGGAGGGAATCTTTGAGGAATCTAGGGGGAATCTAAAAGATTCCTTGAGCCCAGATTCTCACTTTCCTAGAATTAAAAAATTGGACAATCGATTTTGCACTATTGGATGCCACACATCTGATGGTGCATTCAAATTTCTCATTTGCTCATTCTATTCTTTAGCCACTTTTCTAAGTGGAATGCAGGGGTCAGCATTCATGTGCGAGTAGCCATTTCCATGTGATTGATGCCGTGAGATTGATGGCACGAACAACTTCAACAGTTTGACATCCGCTTCTTCAAATGGCCCTTAGATGTGAGGTATATGTAGTGTATTCATGTACTTCTTTTGCTATGCATTGTGCTGCACAGGTCCCTATTTGATGCTTGATGTGGGATCTTGTTTCTTACTCGTTTTCATGATTCCTGCTTGATGTGATGCGGAATCATATGTGTGATGTACTTGTTGTCATGATTCGTCATGTTTTGTTTTGAGATCCCTTTGTTGTATGTTGATGGGATAATCATGTTGTTGTCATGCATGTTTGCATTGAGATCCCTTTTATGCCATGCTGGCGGAATGCTCATGATCATCATGCATGAGTTTGTGTCATACTAATAGGAGTATTTTGACTAAGAGTTCTTGTAGCGGAACATCTCTTAGAGCCACTCCTGCGTGAGAGCATTTTCCTTGTATGATAACGACATCACCTCTATGTACATCATCACTATTGACAACACTTAATGCAATGACCTACACCATCTTGACACCAGGGCCCGGAGACGTAGTCCCCCCTGGACGAACTCCGTTATCAACGGCTTATGTTTTATGTTGCTGATGATTGTCATGTTCCTCTTCTTTAAAACATGCACATGTATTCATTTATGTTTCTTTTAAAAATGCATTTTAACACATCACAAAAGTAAAAGGTCTTGGAAGGGTCCTTTGTCACACCCGGACCTGGATCATCTTGATGATCTAGTTCAGGTTGATGTTTTAAGCGGGTGAGTTGTAGTTCATATGCTTTATATTCAACATGGAATCCCCTAGGATTTTCGTATCCTTGATTCCCTTTTTATGGGCTAGAGAGAGCCCGAGGAAAAACCCATAAGCCTTCGCTTTATTATTTGTCTTCATTCCCAGACCGCAAGCATATCTATCTTCTATGATTCCTTCGGGATTAATAAGAATCCCTCCCCTTCTCGCCACCCCATAATATACGAACATGTTATTGTATAAGAGAATTAGAGATTTGAATATTGCTATAGCAGTAAACATTTTCCCAATCCCCGCGCCACCTATTACAAGTACATACAAGGGGTCATTTGGATTTTTTTTCTTCTCGTCAACTATTTCTTTCACTATTCTTTCCTTCTCTAGATTGAACATTCTCATGATTTTATAGAATTTTGTTTCTTCTAATACTTGTGGTTGCTTTACAAGTTCATAAGGTCTCTCAACAATTAATTTTGCATTTTTAGCCTTTTGCAAATATTGTATATATGATTCAATATCATATTCTTGATAACGTTTTCCATTTTCCATTTTGTTACAAGGAGACAAATTTCTTTCAAACAATTTGCTCTCTTTGTTTTCAAGCTCAGTAAATATGCTATCAATATCAGTCCACTTTGTCATTGTTTCGTTGGTGAATTTTCGCTCATTACATTTTATGATTTTCTCAAATAAGAAATATGCATTCTTCCAACTCGAATATAGTTCCCTAAATATGTTTTCGTCTCTATGATATGGGACATACAACATCAATTGTTCTCTGTAATAGCTATCAACATCAATATGTTTATTGTACTTTACATACCTTATAACATATGGCTTGTCAGCATTTCCTCTTTTCCTACCTTGCAGTGTATAACATGATGCAAATTCCGCTAAACATACATGTTCAATGTTTTCTGGTCGTTGCAAATAGCGATCGATAATCGATAAACATGCTATGTTTTTTGAATCATTTGTTTCATGTTCTAGGTATATTGGTTTATTTAGTAAAAAAGTTCGATTATTTATAGCTGAAGTATTAATAAATATACATTTTCTTGAACTAGTATTCAGTGGCATTGCCAACACTATATATACAACTTGTTGTGCAGTGATTCGCTTTAAGTTCAATAAAGCTTTTCCAAGCCTTGCAATTGTTTCAATGATATCACCATCATTTTTTTGACACTCGCTTCACACACGTTTAAACATCGATGTCATTGTTTTATCTAGCTTTGTCATGTATGAACTACAATAAGTAGTTGTAGCATATGAATCAAGTAAAAATTGAGCATCATTATTTGCACCCCATATTAACGAAATATGTTGAGTAGAGCTATTAGTCCAAATTGTGTTCTGGTTCTCTTTTCAACAAAATTGTTCTTTATCTCAGAGTACACTGAATTGCATGGATATAATCAGATTCACTTATACCTATTTTTTCCAGAAAACTATCAAATGTATATGTCTCATCATGTTCCATATGCTCTAATGCATCAAATATTGTTCTTGCATTCGCTTTTGTCTTTGCATTGTCAAATTCCATAGGCTCAAGTATTTTTCTTCTTAACATTGGTGGTATCAGAAAATTGAACCTACAATGCATTTGTTTTACTTTTCTACAATTTCTTGTGTGACGATGACATTGGGCATCTTTCAAATTTGTAAGTAGTTTGGTTGAATCACAACATAAGTACTTGTCAATGAAGTTTTCAATTTTAGTATCCATACTTGTTCCATAGATGGGGACATTTTTAATCCATATCAATCAATTTTCATGTTGGCTTCCTCAATTTTGGAATTATGTTACAAAGAAACAGTCAATGATATCACAAAAGTACTTGGAGCTCATGTGAAATTAACTAACGTAGAGCATTAATTATGCTTCTGTAATACCATACACAGGTGATGAGGTAATTTCCTATCAAGGTATCAATATCATCTTCATTTACTTCGTTTTTAGTACACGAATTTTTTTGTCGGTGTATTTGTTGCAAAGCCTTTACTAAAGGCTCCCAGATGTGTGTGAAAATTCCTAGATCTAACAATCTTTGGAATTCTACTGCAACCAGCTGAATATACTTCACCTAGATGTAAATTACATTACAAACTTATTTCAGATTTCTTCTTGAAACATTGAAACATAGAAACTGAGCAAGGAAAATAGAAACACATAGGACACGGTTATTTTTGGACAAAAGTCCCTGAAAAAACCCAATGCAGGAAAACCGACGCAACAGCTCTGAGGGTTTTATTATTATGCATAAGAAAATTTGAGTACAATTATGGGATTCTCAACTAGCAATCCGATACAGAGAGAATACTGGACAAAAGAATGGTGAAATGATCTCACCCTATCACTGGGAGAACTAGTGACTGATCTTGCTAAACTAGAGGCTCTGTGTCACCCTCTACGTGGCCTTTTTGCAAAACTGTGTCACTCCCAACAGTTTTTGCGTCACCCCTGCTGGTATTATGCTGCCCCTCTTCCGGATCCTCTGCTGGCTGAGAAAATCGATTTTTTGCCTCTCGGAATCACACCCCGACTTCTGACAATTGAAACTCGACTTTCCTTAGTAGGATACTCGACTTCCCTTAGTAGGAAACTCGACTTCCCCTCAAGGACTGCGCTGCCTCTACCTTAGCACTGTGTGAGGCAACGTCAACCTTCCTCTAGGCGTTTTTATGTCCTCCCTTTGCCTCGTACTCTCTGGAAATTCCTTCTTCCAGATTCTCACTGCCCCTCTGCTGCAAGAAATCTCCTCAATCGATTTTTCCTCCTGAGAACTTCTCACTTCAGAAAATCGATTTCCTTGATCTCTTAGTGTGTTTTCCAAATGACCCTCAAGCCCCTTCTTATATCTTTTTGTTGGACAACCAACGACCTATATTAAATCTTAATCAAAGGCTCAGATTGTTTTGGCTTGATCTGTGTCTTTTTCTAGAAGTTTCACCCATGATTATATTAATACCCATTAATATTTTAATTTTCCTAAGTTTAGACTTAGGAACCCCATTAAAAATATTAATTATTTTAATAAAATCACTTCTGGGTGGAATTTCCCAAAACACTTTCTGGGTTCTTTGGAATACATGTGCCCAAGCCTCCTTGCAAAATTTGAGGCTTAGAGCACATCTGATGCTACCCCAAATCAACAATGTGTTCAATGTTGCTAAACGAAACAAAGAAAGTGGGTGGACCTATTTGTGGGACCATTACATATAAGTTCTTGTGCAAATGCGAAAAATAGTTTGACAATGTCCGTATTCGCCTAAGATCCATATAGGAAATGTTTGATGCAAGAATGCATTTCAAATTAGCCTTTGTTTTAACGTCTTTAGCTATTATTGAGGATAATTCACATTGTTTTATAAAACAAATTCTTGTATGATACACAAAATCATGATCTTGATGCAAAACTTCTCACTTAGAAATATCCACGCAATATCATGAGATATAAAGTTTCTTGTAACACTGTCTATTCATTTTTTTTTCCATAAAACAATGTGGGAAAGTTCATCTCTTCCGAATACTTATCTCTGAATATGCCCAAAGGCTTATAACCTTCACTCAAAACAATGTTTATTTGATTATTGCTGAGATCATACATATTATACGAATAGCTAAATCCATGTAACATTTTCTTTATCATTGACTCTTCATCACAATAATCATTATCATCATTGCTTTTTGTATATGCATCTGTCTCACATGCATATGCATTGTTGTTTTGATCAAATACTTGTTTCCATTTTTTGTTTATTCTGACATTCTCTAGTCTATATAGTAGGGTTTTACACAATCGTCACAATGCCCTCATGACTTTATGAACATGTATTCACCCAACACCAAATATGCTTTTAAGCACTAAACATATCTTAATTGCGACAACCACAATACTAGATTCATGTATGTCACGAGAGAGTGCAATTTGAATTCGAGATATGTCAACAGGTACATTGATTAGTCCACATTAGTCAATGCCAATTGTGGTTTTCTAAAATGTTGTCCAAGTTCTTGTATTTTTAAAAGCGATAATCGTAATGATATCAATTGTTCCTCCAATTCATAAAGTTATTTTACTATAGAAATTTGTCTATTATGGCTAATTTGCTCTGGAACTGCAAATTTGATAACTTTGTCATTATCTAGTGCCTTTCTGCATTTTTTGCATATGCATTTAATTTTCAAAACGTCGCTTATTTGTTTTTCTATGATATCTCTTTTGAACCAAGTTTGATTGCAAATTGCACAGACATGAACAAGAACATCTTATATTTTCTTAAAATATTGTTGTTTAGCTAATGTCTCCATTGTGTAATCGAATATTTGTGATGATACTTTTTGTTCATTAGCAAATACACTATCTTGTATTGACTTTTGTCGTTTTGATCCTCTAGTAATCCGTCTTGTTTTGATGACATTTTTGTTTCTCATGTATTTTTTGAGTTCACGAAACGAAGAATGTGGTCTTTTACTTCCATTGAGAGACTTTGTATTAAGTTCCATAATATTTTAATCAATGTTCATGTTCTTAGAGCTAGAATCTAATGGTTTGCATAGTTTTTTAAGAACATTTGTTTCAAAAACATCCTTGTTTCTTAATGTTTTTTGATTCTATGCATTGATAGTCACAATTTTTTGTTTGCATTGACAAATTTTGTATAAATTTCTATGTGATTTTCATTCACGTTTATGTTTTCGAAGTCAGATGCATTAATTCCACTATGTTTTTATTGATTTTTTTCTATAAATTTCTTTTTCATTAATTGTTTCAATAGTACATGGAATGTTGTTATGTTGTAAAATTTCTTTGAGAGGTTCATGATGTAAATGACTTGCAGCCATACCAAATTTCATATATGGAATATCAATTTGTCTTCCTGGAATGCAAGAACAAACACAATAGCTATATTGTTAGCAGACCATATGCATATAGTTATATTGAAAATATATCATATCTGGTTATACACAAAAATACGACCATCTATCTTCCCCTTTTCATATGGAAATGTTATTTTTATAATGTATCCTTGCCAATTTTTTATTCTAGGAAATCACTTAATTTCATTTTCGTCCATGTATTTTTCTATACAGTTTAATGCAAATGAATCATTATGCATTATTGTGTTGCAAAAAGTCTATGCAATTATGCGTCGTAAACAAGAAAAATCATACCCATTCTCCATCAATTGACATATTGTTTCAAAACAACTTTCACTATAAATACTCTTGAATCTGAAAATTCTCTTAATTGTATAACTGCCCATGCTTTTATCTATCTGCATCCATCCATGTTATGTTTCTTCATATGTTGTTATATTTATTATAGGTTCATGATCAGGTCCTATCGAACGTTTTTTCTTGTAGACATGTGGTTCGAAATGTCCGACAATTGAATTCTCGTTATGGAACAATATGTCATAGCTTTCTTCACACAAATCTAAATCAAATGCAGATAGTTTTTCATTGTTGTCTTTTACCAACATCTTATGGGAGTTTTTACCCAATTCGATAACAAATGCATACAAATAATGTCTCCCAAAGTCTTTTTTCCTTTGCAAAGATAGTATATGAAGTTGATTTTGTCATCCTTTCCAAGTAAACATCTGAGCTATCTACACCATGCATATGTATTAATGCATCTATATTCAATTCACGTTCATAAGATAATATGGATTTGATCTTCCCTTCATGTAAACAATTCCTGAAATGTTCTATTGTTCCTTCATGCAATTATGTTGACGTGTATCTAAAATGCAACAAAATTCGCATACTATTGAATAGGCAATCTCCCACCTCATATGCAAAATTGTTCAAACGAAATAGATTATGATGCCTTAGTATTGCATATGGACCATTGCTTTCTATAAACAAATGCTTCTCCATCAATGCTTTAACAATCACGCTTCAAACATGCTTGTTCATTGTTGCTTTAGCAATTATGTTTAAAAAACAGAAAGAGTATTTTAATTTCACTATGAACTATTGCTCAACGACAAGCACAACATAAACAATGTACAAGAAAACAAGTAAAACGATATAGATATAACCGATTCGCCTAAAACTCTTGTATATGAACGAGGTATAGAGTCACAAAACAAATGAGCCATAATGTACTTGATACAAATATAGTAAAATATGTATATGTTTTCAGAAACAAATATTGTGTACAATTCTTACGTTAACAAGAAAAACACACAATTCTCAAAACATGAGTATTGATTCCAATAACAAGAGCAAATCATTCATAACAAACATGCATCCACCAAAAAAGAATGCATGATCAACACCTGGCCAACACAATTACCGACACGTTACGTGTTAAAATTAGGCCACAACAACTTTATAAAACTTAGAAATTTGATTTAAGATTCATAGGCTAAAGAGCAAGTTATTTCTTGTTGTTGTTATTATTATTATTATTAAAAATATGTCACAAAAGCCTCATAAAACTTAAACCATTTTATTTATGATTTATGCGAAACAATGAGTATATGAAATAACTAACACAATATTTCTATGACAAAATTCCGTACTTCCGCATTCACTTCTCCTCTCGCACAATTCTCTCGCACACAAACATAGATTGGAGATGTCGTTTAGGCTTAATTGAAAATCGAAAATGTATTTTGCAATATATCATAAATCTAGAAAACAACCAACATTCCCCCCTTTTCACATTAAGCCAAGTTAATGAAGCTCACGTTGCTTCTGATATCGAGCATATGTAGAAATTTACATAGATCTTAGTTTTCTTTCGTTTTTTTCCTAGGGGAGTTAATAAAGCAAATAAGTTTAGAATAACTTCATGTCAATCATTCTTTGAATTTTTGAACATTAGAACAAGGAATTGTATTGCAATCCCACCAACTCCACACAATGAAATGTCCCGCACATACCCTGTTCAAAGCAATAACACAGTCAGAGCACTCACGAAACCCCCTGTTCTGTCGCACATAACTCATTTTCCAGTTTTTTTTTATTACTAATAGAGAACACATATGTTTCTAATATAACACAAATGCATATGTACCACATTTCACAACAAATGCATTTTGCGCAAAAATATCACATATTAACATTAATAGGTTAACAATAATTTCCATATGCACCTCCATGCACAATGAAAATTAACAATTTTAATCATTATGTTCTCTCGCAACTACCCCGACCTCTGCAAAGATTCATTGTTCTAAAATCAAAGGTCTCCGCAATTGCTCCTTCGTGCAGTAAAATCTCCTCACAATGAAACATAATAATATTCGTGAGGGACTATAGCATTTGCCTTGTGGTCAAATTGCATTGATTGTGTATTATTTTGTTGTTCTTTTGCAATTTTAACCAAAGTTTCGGAAAAATGTTGAGTTAGACTATTATTATGTTTCATTGTGAGGAGATTTTATTATGTCTCCTCATCTCATTTATAAGTTAGACTACACCATTGATAAATATTAAACACATGCAATAAGAATAATAAATTATTAAACACTTACAACCAGTTAATAATTAATTTATTATTTTCTATTTTGTCTATTACATAAAAATAATATGTAACAAGATGAAAAAACAATAGACAAATCATAAACTTACTCATTAAGGCTTCTTTTGTATGCAGATGACCTTATTCTGATTGCTAAATCGACTCTTGGTTTGCAAGAGCACTTATTATCCCTTGAGCATTTTTGTCGAAGTGTGGGGATGCAAGCCAATATCAACAAAACGAAAGTAGTGTTTTTATCTAAAAAAGAAAACGTAACCAACATATGTTCTACTTTGAAGGCAACATTCTGGAAGAAGTTGCGGATTACAAATACCTCAAAATTGACTTCAACAAAAATCTAAGGTGGGATGGTTGTAGAAAGAAAATAACTTTGGGGGGTGGAAAACATTTTATGTTTTTCAAATAGGTGTAGAGAGGCAGAGTTATGAGACTGGAAAACCACTCAGACTCTTTTTGGGCTTCTAGTGATTCCGATGATTCTCTATGGTTGTGAACTATGGGCTAGCAGTACATTCGACATGCAGTGGAAACAAATTGAGAAAATACAAAAGTGTTTGATTACAAACAAATTCAAGATTGAAAGTGCAGTTCCTTATGCTATCTTGTTAAGTGAAATAGGCGTTGCTCCTATTGAAGCAACTGCTATGGTGCGAGTCATAAGGTATTTAAAAAAAATTGAGCAAATGGAAGATGGTAGATGGCCTAAGGTTGTCTTTAATGGCAGATTGTGCAACAACAAAAAAAAACTTGGATGCAGCAAAATAACAAATAGTTTAGTAAATGAGGTATTTGCTTGAACACGTGTCTCATAAACAACAAAGAGATAAAAGCTTTTGTTATGGATAAGTTCCACAAGCGTACTTGTGATAAGGAGCTAAGAAGAAATGAAAAGTACTATATTGAAGTGTTTAATCCCACTCATAGTCATCAACCAAAAGCATACATAGAGGCCAATATCTCTTGCAGAGCCAAAATTCTTATTGCTTAGTTAAGGACTAATTCTCATCAACTCCATTGTGAAACAGGGCGCTGGAAAATGCCAAAAGAAGTGTGGGAGGAAAGAGTATGCATTTTTTGTTCTTTCGGAAAAGTGGTAACATAAAAGCTTTTCATTTTAGAATGTGAGGCCTTTAAAGGCAATAGGGAAAGTTACACAGATATGCTAGCAGTGAGCTCTTTGGATAATCTATTTAGTGAGGGGTTTGTTGAGACACTGGGAGCATTTATTGTGAAGCTTCACTAAAAAAGCACTAAATACATCAAACAAATAAAAAATCAATCTGTCCCATAAGCTAACTCTTGGAATAATCTATTTAACTAAAAATTTGTCAAAACGCTAAAAGCATTTATTGTGAAGTTTCAAAAAAAAAATGAACATGAAAAAACAATCTACCCCACTATCTTTAACCTTAACCTTAAGCATATTGACTTATTCTATCGTTAACTTATTGTACTTAACCTTTACCGACAAAACTCAACCATAATAATGCCAGCTCCTTGTGGATGCAGACGAGCATGATCGTGCCGACGTGCATAAACAGCAAACTGTTAAAAACCCATGTAAACGACAGTAAACGTTGTCCAGTGCTTTGCAGAGCTTGGCCGATTTGTGAAGGGGTGAGACGTGGCAAGTGGCCAAAATTGGCAGAGCCACGGATGCAAAGTGCAGAGTGCAAAACTAAAAAATAAGTTAACCCCATTACTTTCTTCACGAGATCCCGTTCTTGTGACACGTAACATCGATCTTCGGTGAGCTGCTTTTCTTGAATTTCTCGTGGTAAAAGTGTCAGCGCGGGGAGCCTTCCCAGAGCTTATTTACGCGTTTAAAATGGAAAGAGGAGACTATGACCATCAATTTTTGAAGAGGAGACCATGACCATAGACTCGTACATGCCGTTCGAATGCTTATTTTTCATTTCTAGAATCTTCCCTCTTCCCTTCCTACCAGTTCTCGTCTGTACCGGTCTGTCAGCAGCAGAAGATACTAAAAAGGCGGTCTGTACCGGTCTGTCAGCAGTAGAAGATACCAAAAAGGCGAAGCAAGAAAAAAAGAGAGGAGCACAGAATGGCTACTGAACACGAGGCTGCAGCTGAATTGGGACTCTCGCAGACTGATATCAACTGGGATAGGTGGGTTGTAACCCATTCCTCTCCTTCTCCTTCTCCTTGCATTGTTTAAGTTAGCACACAATATTAAATAGTAACACAGACCCAATTTACCTCGGGTTTGATATGCGCTTAGAGGTTGTCCAGTTCGAGGTTTCATAATTTTGAGTTCCCATACTTGATGCGTCGACACCACTTGAGCGATCCTGTAAAATTCAGATATGCATTCTCTAGCTTCACAACCTTGAGATCAGCATTTGCTCCTGGCCTATTTGCGTCTGTGCTAGTGTTTATATTTAATTCATTTGATGTACTGTCTAAATTCAATGTATTAGCATTCAAACGCAAGAATGCACACCTCACATGAAAGTTCGAAGAATCAGCCCTCTACCGCTACCTGCGGTGTAGAATGAACCTTGGTTCATTGATTATCCTCTACTCCGACCTGTAGAATGAATCTTGCTTCATCGATTATCCTTTACCCCTACTTCCCCTGTACCCTTGCCCTGTAGAATGAACCTCGCTTCTGTCGGTGCAGTTAAGTTTGTGTAATACGCATCTGCATTAATCCCAAAGAATCCAGTATGAACGCTGTTCTTTTTCTTGATTAGATTTAATCATACCATAACAGATAGGCTCCTACCCCATCAGCAACAATATCCATAACTAATCGTTTGAGAGACCAAGGAAAACCCTAGTTAGACCTTTAACTATGAAACGAGCTCAAATGATGCTACCTTTCTCCTTTGTTAAATCTGAGTTCCGTTGGGTGTTCATTCTGAAGTCATAAGCCATGTGCTATGTTGGTATAAGAAAATGTTATATCTGCAAGGCTTGAAATAATTTCTTACAAAGTGCTTTTTGAGTAAGGTTTATAGATCGTGCGATTTATGGCCCCCCCCTGCCTTCAGACATGCTAGCAGAATTGGGATATGATTTGACGGTTCCTCATGCAAATTGAACCGTTGGCAACCATTAATTGTAAATACTGAGGAGAGTCAATTTAATTTCTCTTATAATCAAACAGAGTTATTTTAAGTCATCTTCTAATCAAGAAGAAATGCAGTTGTTATTTTTCAGATTTAACTGTGCATCCTGCTAAATTACAGATTTCTAGCATATCGCTGTGGATATTTTAGAGACATTTCTACTATATCGTGTATCAGCATTTTGTTCTTCATAATACAGAAAAACCTGTCGGTGCTAAACGTATTCATCCTCAACTTCTTTGTATGGCGAGAACATTTCTATTTACAATAACTTGCATTGATTCGTGCATCCTCTCTCTGCAGACATATATAATGCTGGTATTGAGTTTGATTAGTCTTATTTTTGTCGTAAGGGCTCATGTATCAGAAATTATTTGGTTTTCATTTCCTATAATACAATACATATCAAATTTTCTTAATCCCCTGTGATAGGTTGAAGCAATGTATATAATGTGCATTATGCAACGTCTTGTTTTTCATTTATCCTGTGCGTCATTTTAGACATGTTATTTTGTTTATCCATTCTTCTGTCCCATCTATATCATGTGTTCCGTAATTCATCATTTTGCTTTATTGGTATCCAGAAGTTTTATCTAGTTTGGTAGGTATATCAGTTTTGTAACAAGAGGACGTTCTCTTTCACACATTACAAACTTTAAGATTCAACTTGATATTTAAAGTAGACCCTAGTCACCTGTTTCTGTCAAACCTTCATCCATCCTCGAGATCTCAATGTAGAAATGTTTTGTCCTCTTATTTGTTAAGGATTGCTGGATCGTCAGTCATAGAATCTGTCTTTCGCATTGAATAAAATATCCTGATCTTAGAAGCCTGACCTGCAGTTCCCTAAATGCACCCATTGACATGTTTCTAGTAAGGCTAGAAATCTGCTCCCCAACTCCTTTAACTGTTAATATGACCCAATTGTTTGTGAATGGTTAAATGAATATGGAAAATATAGGAGCAACTGCAAAGATAAGCTCTCAATTCATCCAAACCTAGGCTCATATCTTTTAATGCTTAACTGCTTAAATGAACAAAAACAATTAGGATAAAATTAAAGAAACTTAGTTCAATATGAAACAAATTAATTGAGTTAGAAGTTGGATCTTCTTTCAGGCCTTTCCCCATGCTTGACCTCATGTAAAAGTACATTTGCAAATTGTCAAGGTAACTTGAAAATGTACTCCTCACATATAGATAACACTTCCAAAATGTTCGGGAGAATGTACTGGTTAGCGTAAGACTCATAAAGAAATTGTGGCAAGATGCTAATCAATCAGAGTTTGGAACAACACCAACATCACATTACTTGCAAGAGCACAAAATACTTTCTTGAAGAGTGAAACAAACACTGTTGCTGGAAAAGCTGGTTTGATTATTTCCATATGTTCTTCCAATCTTCTTCTTCCCCTGACATTTAGCCATTTAGCCAGTCAGCCTTTCATGTCAGTAAGCCCAACATCATTGAAATTTTCAATGAAAAAAATCGGAGAGGGGGTGCGGGAGAACCAAGTAGCCCCAAAATTTCTAAAGTCCCCAATGTGAAATTTAGTTCCCCACCCACAATTGTTCTAGCATAGGCAATAGAGGGATTTTTTTTGTTGTTCCAGAACTCTTTTTTGTCTAAGTATGGCCTATAGAAGTAACCCAACACTTTGCTCTAAATAGGCAACATTGCATCAACAAGGTCATACTCTCTCTGCAATGGGTAAAACGACCTATGCTATGCTGTTGAGAAAGTAGAGAAATCATCTCAAGAGACCTCTGCTGATGTGATGAGAATCCCCTGACAAAACCCTCTCAAGATCAAGTGAAAATCAACAATCATAAGGTACAATAACCATGGATGCATCATTGTGGACCATACTTAATGCTGGGGGCGCAATAACACTTCACACAAAGATCACCTTCAAATATCTAACTAGATTGAGTCTTGTAAACAAGTTACCTCCTTATGTTAGGGATGGTTAGATGGATAACCCTATTAGGTGTTTGTAGCTCCCAAGGGTAAGTGACAGGTCCTAAGTTAGCCCATCAATCCATAGGTGTGTGTGAAGATTGTGGCAATGAAGTGGGAATGACTTCAAGGTAGGGTGCAATAGCCAAGTGACTAGTTAATGGTGGTCCAACATCTTGAGTGTATAGATGTAAGGAGGGAGAAATTGTGGAGGCATGAGTTACCCCTTTCCTCGGCTTGTTTTTTCCACCCCTCTGGTGTGCCTTTTACTTCTTTATGATATGCTTTGATTTGGGTGAATAGCTTAGGAGCTTGTTACCCACCACATGTGGGTAGTGTATATAAGAGAATTTACAAGAGAATATTTTTCTCCTAGATGGTCCTCAGCGGGCAACCAATAGCCCCTTGTAGACACTAGATAGCTCAATGTGCCATTATCTTCGCCACTTGAGCCAACCATGTGGTCCCTCGCCCACTTGTTATGATTGTATGTTTGAAGGTGGGCCTCCCGACCCCGAAGGTATGCTAGCTTTTCGTTGGTGTAGTTGAGTAATTTTACTTACTTGTCATGGACACTTTTGGGCATGGATTGGTGGCGGGATTCGACAAAAAGAGTGGGCTAGGTTTGTACTCTGTACTCTTGTCTCCATTGCCCAATTCCGTGGTTAGCCTTATATCCTAGTCCCATGGGATCTCCTTTACTGGCCACTAGCTTTAGGGTTGGCACAATTTGGAAAATCTCGACTTTGGTTGCGCGGTCCCACTTCCCGACACCACATACATCACCCCCTTCCACTCATTTTAGCCCTATTCATCTCTTTTCCCATCCGGGTCCACATGTGTCCACTGGGTCCATATAGGGTTAACCTTCCCCTCCCCTTGTCCACACCTTGGGTCGGGCTTGGAACGATCCTTGGAGGTTGATGCAGTTAAAAACAAAAGAAAAAGCATAATTTGACCACTCTCAACAAGAAATATACCACAATGCAAAAGATGGTCAGGACATACAAATTTAGCATGTGGGCAAAATTCAAACATGAGCTCTACCCCTTATCCATGGCCATCACCCTGGTTCCTATGGGCTTTAGATGAGCCCCCTCCATCATTAAGGAACCTGTGATTGCTCCAACCCCTAGTGGGCAATGAATCGCCCCACCTTAAGGGGGTATCCATTGTTACATATTACACATCATGCTCTCATTCCCTTGAGCCCCAAGCAATTAATAAAAGAAAAATCAATAAAAGGCGAAAGGCAAATGAAGAAGGGTGGAAAAATAAAGGTCGGGGTAACTCATGTACCACGATTGCTCCCTCCTACACTCATATACCCAAGTGTGGGCTTCCCTTGTACCATGGGATGTGGCCTAGGGCTTCCCCTTCATGCCCCATTCAATTCCATCACTATATCACATGCCACCTACCATTTAAAGGGTGCACCATGGACATTTTACTCGCTTTAGAAGAAGAAACCACCTAATAGGGTCCTTGGTTAACTTCCTTTTGAGCTTGGAGACACCTACACATGCCAAATCCCACTATGGAAGGGCATGCCATTATGAATTGCCCACTTGTTTTCCATGATTTGTAAGCTCTTTTACTTGATTACCCTAATGATTTGTTGTACTGGAAGGCAAGGGGACGCATTGGATCTTATGTAAGATTGCAGATGGGTCTCCATTTGGGGTTTGGTCTCCTTATACGGGGTCCTAGCCCTCTAGAGGGCCACATTGGCACTTGTAGAGTGAGTCTCCATCATAGTAGATAGTACTCAATGGATTCCTAGTGCCCTTCAGAGATTGCTCGTGATCCATCTTTTGGGTGAGGATGATGCACCTGGTTCACCATGCCCAACCGTCTCCACACTTGCACCACACATTTGGCAGATGATCTAGGGTCCATAAGATGATGTGTAAGGGCTTATATCATCATCCTAGTCCTCACATATGGTTTATAGGCATTATCTATTCATTTGGAGACCCATGAGGATGTCATTGTGCCCCCACACCCACTTGGGAGCACCACATGAGACACACTAGGAAAACAAGGGGCCACTCCCTTGTCCACTATGTTTTGGACCCTCTTTTCTCATCTTGGCACATTTGGACTCCATTAGGCCTCTTCAATGGCCCAACGACTCATCATGTTCATCATTTTTCCCTCTTGAGAGACTATATTCATTGTATTTTTGAGCTATCTTGGTGGGCTTGTCACCAAGTCATGTCATTATTATACATTATTTTATTATTACGGGCATTATTAGGCTTATTAGACAAATTGAACCCCTTTGAACTTGTATAAATAGAAGTGAGGTGATTCATTTTGATCATGATCACTTGGATTGGATTAGTATCTCTTGAGAGATTTTCACACTTTTTGTTGGGATAACTATTGGAGCTTTCTTGATGCACTATGATGTTTGGATTTTCGCTATTGTCTTTGGAGCTTCTTTCTAAAGCGAAATTGATAAATGGACATACTCTCTCTCATGTAAGTCAAATTTTTGATGCTATTCTTGTTATATTACTTGTTGTTGCATGTTATTTTATCATTATTCTTGTGTGGGTTAAAGTAATGTGAAATTCTTTTGGAGACCTTGAATAAGTGATTTATTGCTTGTGTTGCTTTTTGAGGGATTGGGTGAATGTTCCTAGAAGCACCTCTCAGGTTGAAGACCTCGAAACCTTGTCTCTTTTGCAAATTTAAAGTATAAATCCCTATTGACCTAGTTCCTTCCCTTGGAGAGGCTAGCAAAGATCAATTAGGGCTCTTTGGCTCATGAAAATTCTCGATCTGTGTATCTTGACTCCATTAAGCCCAAGCAATAAGGCATTGATCCTTGTATCCCTTTGGTGGTTAAATTTTCCTTTGTTTTATTCACTTTTCCAAATTCTAGGCCTAACCCTATTAGGTCACCTAGGGCATCAAACGAATTTCTTTGTAGCCATCCAAACACCTTGAAAATTGGTCCACTAATGCGTTGTAGTTTTATCAAGAGGTCGTCCAAATATGAAGCAAATCCGATAGTGGAATCTCGAGATATAGCAAGCCCTAGCCATAAGACCAATTCTCGCCCTAGGTTGATTTGGGTGAGAGTCCTCATTTGGATCATTGCATTCAATCATCAAAAGAAGATTCTTTCTTTGATCCTCTTCTCTTCCCTAATTAGGTCAAGCACGCCCTTGGTTGGTCAACTCCATATCCTTGACCTAGTTTTGGGTCCACTTAGACTTTTGTGGTTCCACAACTTGTTGACTCCAATTTCACAAATATCACTTAAAAGTCAAGTAATCATAAGGATTTTTGAGTCTAGGGGCCTCCATGATAAGACATATTCTCAAAACCCTAACCTAAAAAAACCTCTTAGCCCTTCCTAGAGACCCTATCACCTTGCTTTTCAAGCAATAAAGCCATACATTTTAGTCTCTCTTGTGAATACGCCTTGGGAATCACCTTCTATCCTTTCATTGACATATTCTTAATTGTGATTCCTCCTATACTGGGTCTCCTCCCATTGGTGAAAGTCCGTGAGAGCAGGGAGCGTTCGCTGAGGTGATAGTGGGCTAACGCTCCATTGTTGCCCCTTGACCTAGTAGTTTCTTTATAGATCCTCTCCTAGGACCCCTGCTAGTTTGAGAGGTAACAGAACCCAAGCTTGCCTTTTGAGATTTAGCATTTAATACTCTTTAATGATTAATACCCCTTAATGGTGAATCAATTTATCACTCATTAGGGTTGGGACAATACAAAGTTTCCTTTTATAGATGGAGCATCATGCGCTTGAGGAATCGAATGATGGGTAACGAAGGGGGTAGATCTCATGCTAAGTTTTACACATGCACTAATCAAATGTCCCAACCATCTTTTGCATTTTATCTATTTCTTTCATTGTGGTGTTCTTATGCTTTTACTTTTCTTTTAGCTGCATCAACCTCTAGGGTAAAGTTTTTCGGCCCAGTCTCAAGGATGAGGATGAGAGGGTGCCAATCCCCATGATCAAGGACCAACTCGAAGAGTGGAGATAGAATAATGAGAAAGATGCAAAGTGGTAAGTATAGGATATCATGGACACGTTATTTCAATCAAAGTCTTGCTAGTAATGTCCTTCTTAGAACCCTAAGGACTCAAAGTAGTTCCCATTGGACTAGAGTCAAAGGCTAAGCTCCCAAGTGAAGAGAGGGAACAAGAATACAGTCAAGATTGGCAATCATCCATATCACCCACGATCTATATTAGTAGGTTCGAAACATTACGTGAAAGCACATGATTACAAAATGGTTAAAGTACCTATTGATGGATGACACACATTCCTTCAAGAAGGAATGCTAGATTGGAGAGAGAAATATGGCCAGATTGAGAAGTGGGCGATCCTGGCATTGTGTCATGTGTTGATCATATATGGTTGCTAGCTGGCTAGTTGTTCAAGGAGGATAAATGTTTTCTCCTACGAGTCACTCACTTTTTGGTGGGTAACAGGGCCAAAATGTGATCTTTTATGGTGCAAATTTCTCTTGGAGATGGTTTCCTAGGATTGATTAAAGTAATTATTATGGAGAATTTTGTATGTTTACCACATATTCTCTATATTTTGCATGTTGTATATGTGTAGTAGGGTTTCTAATTGTGCCATGATATAAATTGCTAAATTTATCTTGAAGTCTTGCTCCTTTACGATATGTGAAATTGTTTTCCTGGAATTCTTTAAGAGAGCTCTGAGTGTGCATCTCTTAAATTTAAAATCTCACCTCACGAGGAAATTGTTAGGCTTTAAAAGTGGATGCCGTAGTCATACCCTGTAGAAAATCCACGAAAATTCTGATATTGCTTGAATGAACAAATCTGAAACTAACTTGTAACCCAAGACACAAAATTTGCAGCGAAATCAGAATAGAAATAAACATAGTCACATGATAGCAAAAACACAATATTTTTCTAGGGAACCTAATTGGGAAAACACTTTGCTAGTTGTAGAAATTTTATTGACAAATTTGAGCAAATAGAATTAATTACAAGGCAAATTGTTTCACTTAGGGAACAAGGCTGTTCTCTCTGCTGACACTAAGCTGATACCTACTTGCAACAACCTTGTCCTTAGCTATTAAATCCTTGCGCTGGCCCTGGAAATTCCTCTTATTTCCTAGCACATACCAGCAAGAATTTTCTTCGCCAGCGCTGCTCTTCCTAGCTTTGCTAGCTCACACACAAAACTTATGCTCTCTATTGTCTTGTCTCGCCAACTCGTGCTCACAAAACAATGAATCAATTCTGTGTCTTCATCCTTCTTATAAGCAAATCTAGCAAGTTTTATTTTTGGAAGTCAAATTAGTGATTGATAAGTTAACTGAGTCAAATTGACTCTTGTAACTCGTCTAGTCTCAATTTAGAACTGAGATTCTTTGCATGTCAATTTCCAAAACTAACTTGCGCTAGGGTTTTATGTGAAATACTGTTAAAAAGTAATTTGTGTTTGATGTATTATTGTTCTTAAAGAAGGAAATGCATTTAATAATTATATAAAGCCAAAATCTAGCATTACCCTCCTTTATGGCTGATGTCATCATCCTTTTGCTGTTTATGCATAGTTTCAGCCATAAAAATACATTATAAACCCTAGATCCTAGATATCTATTTGAAGGTCTTGCCCATTTATTGATCAATCATTAAAACAACTTTTCTTTTTGTTGTTATATGGCATCATTTGCGTTATCATTGAAATTCTTCAAAACCCTAACTTATAACAACCATATAATTGGTCTAAGAATAGAGTACCTGAGTTTTGGCAAAGATTACATAGGCCTTCTAGGCTCCATGGGTACTATATCCCAATCTTTAAACGCCATTCAATCACCTTGAGTCATTCTCATTGAATTTCCTTTAGGTAATATTTTAAGAAAGCCTCCGTCGTGGTAAACTACCACTAAATAGCAATAGAAAGGTTGTTAAGGTGATAGTGGTAACCGATCTCTTTTCGCCCTAAGGTTTGGTTATGCCTAATGGGGCCTTGCACTAGGCCTGCTAGATTTTGCTACAATAGTACTCAAGGTAAAAAGAGTTAGATTTGATATATTTTACGTTAAGTGTTTGCAAAAATATGGGTATGGAAACTTAGTCTTGGAGAGCTAAATTTGCCACTCATCAAGCAATTATGAAGATGTGTGGTTTGATGGCTGAATTGTGATTCCAATATAACATCTAGATTTCATAATTGAAGGAAAATAATGCAAAAACAAAGCAACAAATAAATTAAGAGGGATAGGTTCCTCACATTGATTTACTCCTAAATGAACAGGCCTACACATTAGCATGATAATAAGGTAGTTTTCTACAACTTTTTAACAAGCATAACAAGACCATACAACAAAATAGAGCAATACCTTACTTCTTCATTAAGTCTTCAAGGGTTTGATATACATTATAGCACGTCAACCTTTAATTCCAGACTCCTACTCTCAATCTTCTATCACTTCTCAATTTCTATTCCAATCTTTATTTACAAATGAATAGAGAGAAGACTCCTCTTTATATAGGAGTCTCATCTCTCTAATAGTGAACAAGTAATTGTTTCCTAGATCCATTAGTTCTCTAAGGAGTAACGTTAAAATATCCTTCTCAACAACTTACCTTCTAGGAATAGGAAAGAGTTGTTGAGATCCACTCTCTTTTCCAAGAAAAAACAATAAAATAGACATAGGGTTATCTAAATACATCCTTATCTACAAGGAAAACAATATAATAATGCTCTCATACATAGCCATTGGCCAATTTGTGATACAGGTCAAACAATAATAAAATAACTAGTGGTTAGGCAACAACATTAAAAAATTGTATAAGGAGGTTAGGTGTCTCCTCTAAATGAGTGGTTGACCATGTAAGTGCTCCAAATCATAAAATAATGTCTCAATTATGTGCCTTCCAATTTTTGGTATTAATTTTCCCTAGGGCTATATTATTCTTTTCTTTAGATAATTGCATTTCATCATTTACACATTTAATTCACCCCACAACATTATAACATCATTACATCATATGCAATTATGTAGAAAGAAAAATATCATCAACAATGTAGTAGAACATAAAGGAACAATAGAAGAAAAAAATTCACACATAGAGACACCAGGATTGGTCGGAGACCAGGGAAAAACCCCACAAGGGGGAAAACCCTTTCAAATTCTTCTTCTTATTAGATTGTCATAAAATGTTCAACAAAGAGAGAGTACAATGATCCAGATCTTCGACTGCAAAACTATCTAGCAAAATCAACTAAACAATATCCAAGAGATGAACCCAACAATACTGATAATCAAAACCATAATTCAGATGCTTGCGATCAACTGTCAACATTTGCGGTCAACTGACGGAATCTACGGTCAACTGTCAAATGAAACCCTAGTTTCCAGTCGCATGGAGAGAGAGACATGCGTGCGGCTGAAACGTTCCAGCCGCACGCAGGGGCTTGCGTGTGTGCGGATGTAGTCAAAAATATCTTGTGGCGTCCCTGTGGCTGCGAACCAAAAACCCAAATCACACATGCGAGCTTCGAACCTTACAATTTCAGACCTGCGCGAAGTACGCAGGGGCTTGCGTGTGTGCGGATGTAGTCAAAAATATCTTGTGGCGTCCCTGTGGCTGCGAACCAAAAACCCAAATCACACATGCGAGCTTCAAACCTTACAATTTCAGACCTGCGCGAACGAACTTCCACGAACAAACTTTAGGCTTGTGTGAGTCAAACCAAAGAAAGAAGAATGATTGATGATCTCTAGATGAGGGTCACTGGACTTGTATTTATAGCCATCCAAGTGTGTCCATTTTCTCTTTTTGGCCGACTTGTGTTTTTGTGCACATGAGGGTTTCCATATTAAAAATATATTTTTCTCAATCAAATTAAATTCTTCCAAGGGCTAGGAGGGGTCTTCCTTGATGAGGAAGATAGTCCAATGGAGGGATTTTTTCCCTGAGTTGCCAAATTAGCACTCCCTCTCAACTAAGGAGAAATCACTGACTACAACATATGACCCATCTTATATATCTCGTCAACAAATGTCCGCTTTGCTCATCTCTGCTCATATATGCTCATATTATCTCTTCTCATATGCTGAACACTCTCGAATCTAAAAGAAGAAGAATTTGACATCAGAGGGGAGACCAAGCTACCACCCTCTATCCATCGGGGAGCCACTGCTACCACCCGAAATCACTGCCAGCGGGGAGCTCAATTCTACAACCTGAGAACCTTGTCATCAGGGAGCCAATGCTACCACTCAGAATCAAATGACAATGAGGAAGGTCTTATGGGACACTCTCCTCATGTCCATGACAGTGGGGAAGGTCTTATGGAACACTCTCACCCCAATTTATCTCATAGGGGAGCATACGTCTTCCACCCTGTGTCGAGCAATAGGTGAGATATGATATCTCGTCCATCCTATTGCCTTCTGATCTTTCCATCAGTGACCCTCAAGTGTCATGTGGTAGAACACCTATATCTCTAGCTTGAGCGAGATGCCACTTACCATAAATAGTAAGGATCATGCCTAACTCAAGCAACCAACACCCATTGGCCAGATGGATGGGAAAGACAAATGCCAATCAGGGTATACTCTGCATAGACCAAGATAGGGGAGCATACGTCTTCCACCCTATGGGTGACAGATGGGTGCGATACCCTATTGTCCAGAGATCCCTCAACCTCAGGAGCTGTACGACTCAATTTCTCACCCTCGGAGCTCAGACAAGGGGGAAGAGTTAGCTCAATGTCCTCGATCAACTCAGACCCTTACTAAGGAGGGTCACATCCATCAATCCATGCTGCTCTCTGTATATCAACATACTCATATCTGGTACTGGCTCAAATAATAATCATATTGCTTTATGCAATTATTTCGAGCAACAGTCTTTGTTTTCCTGTTCATACAAATCACCAAATCAAATATTATGTTAGAGAAAATACATGTCATAAAATGATACTTTATTCATCCTCACTCTCACGGAGGCAACAACCACAAGCCTAAGCTTGTCTCATAAGTACTGTCTCAATGCATGAAGATATCTCAATCCCAACAATATATGGGATTTTTTTGCCAATCGGATCCCACTCTGTAATGTATCACTGTCGTGTTCAAAACTTCCTCAAACAACTCTCCAAAGAGATTTCTCAACCAAACTATCCCACAACGAGCCATGCTAGCAACAATGTATTCAACCTTGGTCGTGCTTAAGGCTACAAACTTCTATCTCATCTAAAATATCATGGTAGATCCCAAACTAAAGCAACACCCAAACGTGCTCTTTTTATCAATAACGTATCTAGCCTAGTCAGTGTTAGGGTTTTCATGCAATCGAGACCAAGATTAATCGTCCGATGTAGATTATTTCAAAATGTGCTCGATGACAACTCAATTTGCACTCAAGGTGTTTACTGCATAGCATATACCAGACGGGTGTTCTCAAGGAACATCAATGCCTCAATCAACTATCGATACTCAGAGGAGTTTGCCAAGTCAGGTCCAACAATGTCTCTGCATAATTTCTTGAAATTCAATTTCATTGGGGTGTCCAAGGGTTTGCATTCCGTCTTTCCAAACCTTTCCAATAGCATCATGGCATATTTCCCTTGAGAAAGGGAAATCTCTCCAGGTCTTTTCCAAACTTCTAATCCCAGAAAGTAATGCATCATGCCAATATCCTTCGTCTCGAACTCAGAGGCCAACTCCCTCTTACTTTGATCATCAAAGGCTTATTACCTGTCAAGAATAGATCGTCAACATATAAAACCAAAATCAAAAGCATACCTTGGACCACTTTAAAGTAGAGGTTCAAATCGACACATCTTCCAGGCTTTACTAGGTAACTGTCAATGTAGACATACTAGGCTTGGGAAGCTTGCTTCAAACCACACAATGCTTTTTGCAAACATAACATTGACCAAACCAATATATCAAGCTTCAAATAAATCAATACTATGCAATCAAATAAACCAAGTCTACTTATCAAGACTTAAATGCCAAACCAAAACTAATATCATAACCATGATTTTTTTTGCCAATATCACTGTTAAACTTTTCAATCCAAGCCCCCAAGTACTAGGTTCCAACCTTGTCTATTATCATAACAACAATTGTCATTTCCCAAGCAATATCAAACTTCATCAAGCCATCCATATGATCATAATATGAGTCATTTCTGCCACTAATTGTAAATGCATTTATCAAGGACAAGTCATATGAGTTTTTGATATTTCTACAACAGCTAGAATGAAATCATTGCATACTAAGGAGTAATCATTTACAATCATGTTAGCTTCAATGATCAAATAAATAACATGCTGATATACATAGTACAGACCCCTGTAAACACAAGATTAGTTAAGTCATTCACTTTCTTTGTAATAAGTCAAATATTGAGTAGATCTCACTAATTCTCAAATTTCCCTACTCATAGAACTTTCTATCATCTACTCCATGTCTATGGGTTTGTCATACTCCTGGTATGCCCCTGGTTTTGTGCATAAGATTTTCTATTTTTGTGACCTACAGGCCTAGCCACATCCATAGGCCTTCTTCTGTGCGACTGGGAGGTCTATAATCATACTCTTAAGCTTTTCTCCCAGTGGCTAGGGCTTAGACTAGGAGAAATCCTCTCTGTTCATATCATAACTTCAATAACATCATATGATCATCTATTCATGTCCAAAAATCTTACTTCAACAATCAAGAGTCTTCTATATATATTGACTGCAAATAATAATAGGTTTTGGGATCTCATGGAGAGTGTCTCCCTCCAAATGGAAATCATCTTCAATCGAGACAATAACCTATCTATCATAAAAGTGTCATGCATCAATAAAAATCTCAGCTCATGAAATCAAACTATATCAGACTCAGACATATATGCATCGTAGTCAACATTAACTACTTCATTGATATATATAAACATGGCTTAAAAAATTCATCAAGGGTTAGTGTCATATAATTAGGGCAACTGACAAGTGTATCATCATACTTCAAAGAACATAATCACAACATCACTTCTTTATCACATTATTCAATCATCAAGTCAGGGCATCCAATTTTACCACATTGACAAATTTACAAAGCTTATCAAAACCTAACAAGAAGATTCTTAGTATCAACCTTATTATCACACTTTTATCATTAGGGTTACCATGCTCATCATAAGCATTAACAATATTATCAAGTTACCATATATCAAAATCAATGTATCTAGCCTTCTTTACGAGATTAGGAAATCCACCATGTCTAAAATGTAAGATGCTTGCCAAATATCAAGAGCACCAATATATCACATGTGCCAGAAATCAAACTTACTTTCATATGCATGTACGAATCATTTATGAAGATGATATTTTCATCATACCTTAGGGCTTACCTTGCCATCTAATATTGCAACTTACACATACCTTGTAGTATTCATGTTACTTTGCAACTTCTAACACTTCTTTGTCTTTGGTAGCTGTAGTATTTGCATATTGTAATTTCCGGATGCTACTTTGAAAACTTTCAAAAACTTTCCTCAGGTACTTCTTTCCTTTTCCAGCACCAACTCTTCTCTTCCTGCACTAGCTCTCTTTTCTTGCACCTTAGATGATCCTCAAGAAGGATCTGCTTTTCACATCTCATCTAGAGGTTAGAAGTATTCACATACTCAAATATTCATGCAAGAAGTATAAGCAATAATCAAAACAATAAGTCTAATATCACAAAGAAATAACATAAATCTAAAAGGTACTTATCTTTAATGAAAAATGATCATCTCCCTCTTGAACCAACCTCCAAGAGTTAGTACTATCCATTATCCATGTAACAATGTTGCCTTCAATATTTCCATTGACTTCATCAACAAGTAGGCCTAACTCAGGTTAGCCCAACTAGGGTTACCCTAAATTTAGTACTATCCATTAACCATGTAACAATGTTGCCTTCAATATTTCCATTGACTTCATCAACAAGTAGGCCTAACTCAGGTTAGCCCAACTAGGGTTACCCTAAATTTGTCACAAGTGCTAGAACAACCTCTCAAAAACTCAAGCCCTTATCATATTCCAGGGTTTCTTCCAAACCCTAATAACCAGATTGCCTAGTGTTTCCTTTGAACCCTAGCCTTCTTTTAGGTCTCCTCGATATTATCTTGTTTCCATCAATGGTGTCTTCATAGGGATGATCTTCAATGACTTTTATTCAACCCAACTCTGATACCATGTTAATTTTCGTTAGGGCTATATTGTTCTTTGCTTTAGATAATTGCATTTCATCATTTACACATTTAATTCACCCCCCCCCAACATTATAACATCATTACATCATATGCAATTATGTAGAAAGAACGATATCATCAATAATGCAGTGGAACATAAAGGAACAATAGAAGAAAAACACTCACACATTGAGACACCAAGATTGGTCGGAGACCAGGGCAAAACCCCACAAAGGGGAAAACCCTTTCAAATTCTTTTTCTTATTAAATTGTCATAAAATGTTCAACAAAGAGAGAGTACAGTGATCCAAATCTTCAACCACAAAACTATCTAGCAAAATCAACTAAACAACATCCAAGAGATGAACCCAACAATACTAATAATCAAAACCATGATTCAAAAGCCTGCAGTCAATTGTCAACATCTGTGGTCAATCGACGAAATTTGCAATCAACTGTCAAATGTAACCCTAGTTTCCAGCTGCACGGAGAGAGAGATATACGTGCAGTTGAAACGTTCGAGCTGCACGCAGAGGTTTGTGTGCGTGGGACTGTAACTGAAAATATCCCATGGCATCCCTGTCGCTGCGAACCAAAAACCCTAATCACACGTGTGAGCTTCGAACCCTACTATTTCAAACTGTGCGAACAAACTTTTGTGAACCAACTTCAGACCTGTGTGAGCCAAACCAAAGGAAGAAATATGATTGATGATCTCCAAATGAGAGTCACTTGACTTGTGTTTATAGCCATCCAAGGGTGTCCATTTTCTCTTTTGGGCTGACTTGTCTTTTTGTGCACATGATGGTTTCCATATTAAAAATATATTTGTCTCAATCAAATTAAATTCTTCCAAGGGCTAGGAGGGGTCTTCCTTGATGAGGAAGATTGTTCAATGGAGGGAATTTGTCACTGAGTTGCTAAATTAACATTTGGAAACATAATCCTTGGGGTTATGTAAATTTGGCACAATCACTTGTATGGAAGGCGAAAAGCCTCAAGTGAAGGCCAATAGTCATAGAAATCCAAGAGACCTTTTGGAATATGAAAACCAAGGGTCAATAAAAAAATGTATTTATATGTACATTTTGTGAGTAATATGCAATCACACGATTTATCAAACTGGTCTATTTTTTTGGTGTGCATTTAACACAATATTAGAGTAGGGGTATATTGTCATGTCCCTAATTTTGATTTTTCCGCATTAGAGACAATTTTGGAAAGAGGAGACATTTTCGACATTGGGATTTAGGAGATAAAAGGAAAATTGCAGCTCTAGTGGAATGTGGGGGCCACAAGAGAGAGAAATTCGACCCAAGGAGGGAACTCACTCTTGGAGGAGAGAGAAAAGAGAAGGAAGTGCGAATTAGAAGAGAGAGAGAGTGGGGACCACAAGGGGAGAAAAGGCCGACAAATTATAAATAGAGCTAGGGGGCCTCACTTTTGGTATCTTTTGGTCATTTTACAATTTCAACATTAGTTCTCTTGCGCTGCTTAGCCAAGACAACCATGCTGTTCAACACAAGGAATTTCTAAGCGGAAATTCCACCTCTACCTTTGGTGAACTTTGAGTGTCACCCTAGGAGAGTAAGAAGGAGTCCATATCAGGGCTTCTTTAAGAGCTACATTACAGACTATTTCTAGCTGGTGCGTGCTTCTCTTAGGGCGCAAAAGGAATTTCGAAGGGCTGAGAGAAGCTAGCAAACAATGGAGTTTTGGCTGGAGAATTTGCAGAGATTTATCCATAGGGAGGACGAGTTTTTCCTTGGTGATTTGTAGGGATGACATTGCTGCATTTTGGAGGGCCAAATTTATCTATTTTAAGGCTTGCGCAAAGGTTTCTGGACAGCTACTGCGCAAACATTTTGACAGGGCGATTTAGGGAGTTCGGGCTAAGGAGAAATAAGGAGGTTTGTGACTTGCAGGGGTTGGAGGAGATTTTCTAGGAATTGATTAGATTTCTATAGCAGAATTCTTTCTATAGGGCGTTTTTCTAGCTAGTTAGAGCCATACGCATTTCTTGGGGTCACCAGGGCACGTTGGATTTAGTCCAAACACTTTCTGAGTTTTTCGTGTGTTTATTGAGAGGAGGTTCTAGCTAATTTACAGAATTTTCCGTGCAGTGTTCGAGCCAAAATCCTACATTCTTATAGTAGAGCGTATTGCTGCTTAACTGAGAAGTTTGCATCACTTGGTGGTTTCAGTTTTGACTTGGAGTTGAGCCAAACCTTTTCTGAGTTTTAGGAGAGGAGCTCACAGCTACATTTTCAGATTGATCTGAGCAATATTGAGGGCAAAATTCTAGTTCCATCCTAGCAGTAATTGACAGGATTTTTGAGCAGTGTGCAGATTTTGTGGGGAGCTTTTCCAGCACTTGGATCTTCAGTCTTTTGCCTGGGGTTTGCATTGCTTGCATAAGCAGTCCTAGGTTCCATTGTTCTATCATTGTATTCATGTTTTATCAATATTGATAAAATGGCCCAGATGTTCCGCCTTTATTTCTTGGTGTTTGCTATGCATGCACAATAATTGTCTATGGTTACTATTCCCTTGTATATGCCTCTATTTGTTGCTATAAATTTTCAAGTTGGAACATTACATATACCTGCCCTACTTGATAGCTTGAGCCACTAGTTTTGTGGCCTAGCTTAGGGCCCCTCACTTCCTAAAAGCCAGTTAGATTTGCTTCTCTGTCAATCTGAGCATTTTAGAGTGAATCTTCATGTGTAGTGCTGCTAAGATTTTGCTAGCCTAGAGGTAACACCTCTGCCATTCTTTGCCCACAGTATCAAAACAAAAAAGGAATGGGCATTCTCAGACTTGTCTCTTTACCATTCTGGCTTGTCAGACTTATATCTACACACAGGCAACGTAATGCTCCTTTGCTAGTGTGGTGAACATGGAGCGAACGTATGAGTATTCAGAACCCTAATGCTCTTGTCACACTTAGTTTGTTATTGTCGTAGATTGTGTTGTTGGCAAGAGTTGAGCGTAGTAGGGTGCACATTCATATTTTCTTCCAATTGCATTATATTTTGAGTTGTGGATGATTGAAAGCTTAATTTCTTTGCCGTAATTGTATTGCACGCAAATAGGCCAAAAATAATTGTGGATACATTGAGAAAACATCGCTGTTTCCACAAGTTCACTGTTTTCTGTTGAAAGCATTAGCAAGTTTTTTTACATCTGCAAGCTCGCCATTAGGTTTCAAAATATAACTAGCATGAGAAAGTGTGACCCCCATGATTTGATCCCTTGACCTTTTGATGAAAACTAGGGAGTTGAAACCTTCACTTATATGCTAGACAAAAGACACCCTCAACCTCATCTAGATTGCAGAGCGCAGATTGCTTAAAGATAAGAGGTTTCAGGTTTTCAGTCGTCGACCTCTATGGCGGATATTGATTTGTGGTTGTCCATATCATTGAAGAGAAATGTGGCTATCTGTTTCATTCTCTCTAGAACTCAAATTCCCTAAAACAAACGTGGATTTAGAGGTTCATTGAGAATTGAACTTGCGATCGTTAGTTCGTAGTAAACTCTTCACTTAAGTCAAATGGCAGCTTCAGTATGAATGTAAACAAATGCCCTTTTGTTTGTCTTGAAACTTGCCTACCTATTATTGTTTGCATTTCGTTGAGGGACAAGGAGACATATTACAATCTTGGAAGAAATGTAGGATGATTTTTTAATTTGAGTTTCTTGGGGATCCAGGAGGTGCCCAAGATTGATCCCTAGACCTGCCCTTACTACCAACAGAATAATAAGTCTGCGGTGAAGTTTGTGTTGCCACAAAATCTATCAGGCTTTGGAGAGGGAAGCCCCACAAGGCATAAACTAGACCAAAAGACAACAATGGGGTAGTGGTCCACTGTCACCATAGTCAAAACCCCATGCTCTTCACGGATTTTCAATCTTGTATGTACATCTTGTCAGTAATATGCAATCACACGATTTATCAAATTGGTCTATTTTTTGGTGTGTGTTTAACACAATAGAATAAACTAAGTAAAATGCGTGCAGTAACTCCTCCGAGGTCAATGCCTAGGGTTTAAAGCCTCCTAGGTTACACATCCCCTCAAGAAAACATTAAAATGCTCCATACACCCTAGGAGAGAGTACCTTGGGACCACCTCAATCCAAAAATCCATATTAAAATAATGCCACATGAAGTGCACCCTTTAGGATGCACGCTGAAGAATATATTGAAATACTCTATGACATAGGAGAGTGTGCTCCATGGTCTACCTAGAAGATGTTATCTAGTGCACCCTCCAAGATGCATGAGTGAAGAAAATAATATAATATTCTTTCTAGTAGAACACTCTTCAACCAATTCTCAAAGGAGAAAATGTGGTCTCAAGGTGCATGAATATGTGTGCAACAATATTCATCCACGAATAAGTCCACCACATGTGTGAATCCCAAGGTTAGTAATCCTATGGTCAACCAACGCATGTGCAAGCTAAGCGCTCCACAAAGAATAGAAATGGTTGACCACATGTCAAATATAATCACTAGGGCAAGGCCACCCTTCTAACATACTCCAAGCACAACTTTCAATGCAGAACAACCCTTGTACAATAGGCAAATAAAGAGTAAAAAAAATATAATAACCAATGCTCAACTAACCCATAAGTGTGCCCTAAAAAAGAGTGCTAACCTCTTCACATTTGTGAACTAAATTAGGACACTCTACATGCAAGGCTTGGTCAAATGTCTTAGAACCTTCAACAACTTCCCAAAATTGAATGTTCTCTGCTTTCTCCAATATGCAACCACCTCCCCAATAAATAATAAAATATGCTTCAAGGTGGTTACAACTCGTCAAAACTTGTGCAAGTGGATATATCTAGTGAAGAGGAGTCAACAACTCTATCCACTCACCAAGTCAACAAGGAACCCAATGAATTTCCAAGTCCAAGGGGATGGCCCCTTCTCTCAAGCTTTTCAAGAAGAATCCTTGTTTGAGTTGGAAGATTTGGAATTGAGAGACACGATCTCCTTGCTTAGGAAAGACCTCAATGGAGGATGAATCGGTTGATTAACATGGCTGGCAGCAGGAGATAATATAATTGATTTCTTTCATAATCAAGCTATGGCTAGGAAAGTTTACAATACCATTTTGGCATATCCCTTGAGGCAACTAGCAAGGCTTCTGTAATATTACTACAAGGGTCATCTCCTCGTGGGATGATGGGGTGGTTGTCTCACTGGAATGTTATCCCCTCCATCCAGTTTCAAATCCCATAGGGGGACACCGTGGTGCCAGTGAGGGGGGTGTGCTCCATCAAAATTTTGTACCATGCAAAATAAGTTAATACTCCCTAGCAAAGCCCCACAGCAGTACTGAGATAATAATAAAACAATAGTATCATTGTAGGCATGAACTTAGGGTGCACCACTGCCAAGGAGCCAATACATCCTTTAATACATCATTAAACCTTAGAAAGGGGTAAATCAGCTTGAGGGCCCATGTAGTACCCCCCATAACTCAAACTTTAGGCAATGATGCAAGACAAGGGTACTAACATCATCAATTACACATCCCTCCAAAGTGATGTCTAGCGATGTTATGTTATTAAGTTATATTACCCGGGGAAATCCCATCATGGAAAAGTGTATCAGACATTCAATCAAATAGCATAGGAAAATGAACGCAGAAAGGTATCAACTCCTAGTGATACATCGAATCAGTCCCAACCATACATTCGACAAAAGGGAACAATGTAGAACACCCCCTCCTAGTGACAAACCAATATCGTAGCACCATCATAACACCATCATACATTGACACTAGGATGCTCCAAAAAGTATAACATGATGTAGCAAGCATCCACATGTCAAGAGAGTTATTCATCAAGCAAAGGTATCAGACTAACAACAAACCACTATTGGAATTTCTAAGTCTATCCATTAGAAACCCTTCATGTACTTTACTGATTTATTCCTACCTACTTGTTCTGTTAATTAACAAGTTATTTACCATGTAAATACTGGAAATAAATACAAGTACATGCTCAACACATTACAGATCATCAATTGAAGGAAATAGAAACAAGCACACAAGTGACACCGTTGTTTTTGGACTAATGTCCCCGGAAAAACCTAATGCGGGAAAACTGGTGCAACTATCTGAGGGTTTGATTTATTAAGCGGTTTCAGAATACAATCTAGATGCCAAATCCGGCTCACCCAACAGAGAAAAATCTCGGCATTAGTACCTCTCTACTTGGAAGCAGATATTCTGGTTGAAACCCCAGATAAACACTCCGACAGCTCCACATCTCCAATATGCCCCACGAAACCCCAGCGTCAGCCTCTAGGGACTGCATCAGCCTCTCTCTGGCCCAGTGGTAATCCAACGTCACTCTGGCTTGGCTTGTGTCAGCCTCTGGAGGCACTGCGTCAGTCCTCTGGCCCTCTGCGTCACCCACGCTGGCCCTCTGAGGCACTGTGCAGCTCCTGGCTGCCTCTGCGTGAGCCCTGGCTGGCTTTGCGTGAACCCTTGGCTGCTTCTGCGTCCCTCTCTCCGGCTATTGCGCTGATCCTCCCGGTGCTATCTCTGCCTCTCTGCTTCTGTATTCACTGCCCCTCAGCTGCAACTCTGATCATTCTCTCAACTTTCTCAGCAAACCCAACCCCAGAAAGTCCAAATCTTGATCTCTTGATTTGTTCTCCAAGTGACCCTCAAGCCTCCTCTTATACTTTTCTCGTTGACAAATCAACAGCCGAGATTAAGTCCCTAATCAACGACTAAGATTAGATCTGGCTTGATCCATGACTTTTGGACCCTTCTAACACAGTTTTATATTAATTCACATTAATATTTTATTTTCCCCAAGTGACTTAGGGACTCCATTAAAAATATTAATTATTTTAATATATCCCAAACTCTTTAGAATTTGCCCAAACCATTTCTGGGTATTGGAGATCTCATGTGCTTTAGCCTCTCCACCAATTTTCGTGGCTAGACCACATCTGATGCTACCCCAAATTAGCACTCCCTCTTAGCGAGAACTGTGCTCTAACAATACTCCTCATTGAGTATCACCCTGATCATTCGGCATCGGTCCCTGTGCTGATGCTAGGCCTGCTGCCCATCATCTGCACTGCTGCATCCTGTACTGCCAACCATGGCCCTGTCACTGCCACCGCTGCATCCGTACTGCAACTCCCTTTGCATCCGTGCTGCTGCCCATGGCCCTGCCACTACCACTATTGCATCTACACTGCAACTCAGTTACTGAGAAGTAAGTAACTGATCTCCCAACTTTGACATCTCTGTCAGGCTAGAGACACCCTCGATGCTGAAACTCCCTTTGTCGCTGACAAGTGCTCCCTCTTTGACCTCTGCGCTGCTGCAACAACTCCATGCATCTTGCATCGTTGCACACCTCTCTGTGCCATCTTGCACTGGTGCAACACTCCCGCGCATCTCGCACCGTTGCCTCACGCTGTCCTAGGAATCTTGCACTGTAGCTCCCTATGTCGCTTCATCCGCATCTGTCACTATTGACATCGCTTGTACTGCTACTCCTCTTCGGGGTTGTCATAGCAAGGTCTAATACAAGAGGCTGGGTACCTCGAGGATCCTGCCCCTCATCGCCTGTAGCTCGTCTGACTACAACTCGATGTCTCCCCACTTCTGCTCAAGTGGCGTGTGTGCACTCATGGCACAATCATCGTCTGTCTCCTCTTCCTTCTCTGCCCTTGTTGGCGCAGCCTTTGGTCTCAGAGGCCTCTCTCTTGCTCTTCTTCCTTGGACACTAGGTCGCATAATGACCCAGCTCCCGACAGTGGAAGCATTTGACCATGGAGAGGTCCTTCTTCTTCCGTTTCTCCTGCTTTCCCTCAGATGCTAGGGCAACATCCACCTCCTCCTCCTCCTTGATTCTGATCCCCTTGCCGCTGATTCCCGCCTTACTCAGGCTTCTGATCTCTTCTTGGCGAAGAGCAACCCACATTTCCTCCCAATCTAGAAGGGTTGCCCTGCCTAGTATGCTTTGGACAAACACCTCTCAGTCTTCTGACACTGCGTTCAGGGCTGTTCTCACCATCAATTCTTGATTCGGTGTGGCCCCTATGGAAGTCAGCTGATCCCAGATCTCCTTCAATCGACCGAGGAAGGGGTCGATCTGTTCTCCCTTCTGCATCTGGTATGATCACAACTGATTTTCTAGTAACATCCTTCTCTGCACAGAAGTACGTTGGTACAATTTCTTTAGGGCCTCCCACATCTCATTTTCCATTTATTTTTTGGCAATATGTGGTACTACGTGGTCCTTGACCCTGTCAAGAATGATGCTCTTGACCCTCACCATTTCCTCCTCGTACTTGTTATGAGCTGGGTCAACTGGGATAGCTATCGTCCTCAAGGCGAAGTGCTTGACACGATTCCTATCTAGAACGGATAGGATTTTGGTCTTCCAAACTAAGAAGTTTGAGACTCCATCTAGTTTGTCCTGGTCTGTTACCCCGTTCACTGCCATCTCGCTGCTCCTTTACTTCCCTCCTGGAAGTTCTTAGTGTGACTCCCTCTAAGCCTCGATTTCCCTCCTGGTAACACTTCTGCCAATGTCGAGATGCCCCTACTCTGATCGTTAGTGTAGCTGCACCACTGATCTGGATTTCTCGGTTAGAAATCCTCGGTAGCAACTCCCTCCTCCTTGGCCTTGCCTTGTTAGGCACTGTTCTGACTATAGTACCCCACCAACTCTACTCTGCAACTTACCCACAACCTCCTAAACCCCAACAAACTGAAGGTTAGAGCTTCTAGGCTCTGCGCAATCCCGACACCGGCAAATCAACTTCCTTAGCCAACTGTGTCAGCCCTCCTAGCCTCTGCATGAGCCTGTCTTTGCCTCCCTCAGTCTCTACACTGCCTCTTCTTGGCTCAATCTTGATGACGTAGGCACTGCGTCACCCCTTCCTTGCTGCTATACTAGGAACAACTTCTGTCACTCGGGATAGCTGTTTTCTGCTGTTGTTGCTCTGCTTAGCTGATGTCCTCAATTCTCCTGTGATCTACAACCACGCTCTGATACCATGTTGGAATTTCTAAGTCTATCCGTTAGAAACCCTTCATGTACTTTACTGATTTATTCCTACCTACTTGTTCTGTTAATTAACAAGTTATTTACCATGTAAATACTGGAAATAAATACAAGTACATGCTCAACACATTACAGATCATCAACTGAAGGAAACAAAAACAAGCACACAAGTGACACCGTTGTTTTTGGACTAATGTCCCCGGAAAAACCCAATGCGGGAAAACCGGTGTAGCTATCTGAGGGTTTGATTTATTAAGCAGTTTTAGAATACAATCTGGGTGCCAAATCTGGCTCACCCAACAGAGAAAAATCTCGGTAGTAGTACCTCTCTACTCAGAAGCAGATATTCCGGCTGAAACCCTGGATAAACACTCCGGCAGCTCCACAGCTCCAATTTGCCCCACGAAACCCTAGCGTCAACCTCTAGGGACTGCGTCAGCCTCTCTCTGGCCCAACGTTAGCCCAATGTCACTCTGGCTTGGTTTGCGTTAGTCTCTGGAGGCACTGCGTCAGTCCTCTGGCCCTCTGAGGCATTGCACAACTCCTGGCTGGCTCTGCGTGAACCCTTCTGCGTCCCCCTCTCCATCTACTGCGCTGATCCTCCCGGTGCTATCTCCGCCTCTCTGCTTCTGTATCCACTACCCCTCAGCAGCAACTCTGATCACTCTCTCAACTTTCTCAGCAAACCCAGCCCCAGAAAGTCGAAATCTTGATCTCTTGCTGTGTTCTTCAAGTGACCCTCAAGCCTCCTCTTATACTTTTCTCGTTGACAAATCAACAGCCGAGATTAAGTCCCTAATCAACGGCTAAGATTAGATCTGGTTTGATCCCTGACTTTTGGACCCTTCTATCACAGTTTTATATTAATTCACATTAATATTTTATTTTCCCTAAGTTTAGACTTAGGGACTCCATTAAAAATATTAATTATTTTAATATATTCCAAACTGTTTAGAATCTGCCCAAACCATTTCTGGGTATTGGAGATCTCATGTGCTTTAGCCTCTCCACCAATTTTCGTGGCTAGAGCACATCCTATGCTACCCCAAATCAACATCCACTAGATGACCATCCACCATAGAGAGATGTGAATCTCCTGCACCAAAGACTTCCATCAAATAATCCACTCTCACGAAGAGAAGTTCGATGTGATGAAAATTACAATGTGAAACCTCATACTATATGAGTTGTAACACCTTGATAGCTTATGTATGGAATTATGCATATAGATTGGATATAACTAAACACCAAAGATGATGTCTCAAAAGTAGAACAAATGAAAATATACCCTTTTTGTGTCTGAGTTTCATTAGTACAGTTTAACTGTACTTTAACATGGTCTTTTTTTCTTTTCAAGGATTTGTCTAGAGTTGAGATATGAGGAAGATTGAAAGATTGGAATAGGGTTTTGTCATGAAAAATTAAGTTGAGTGCTGGTTATGATAGAGTCTGGACTGCCTACTTAGGTTAGAAAATCTAAACCTAAGATGCTTTCTACCCTAGATTTGCAGTTGATCAAATCTTTGATATTGGTTAAAATCTCTAGTTTATTATAAATGTTAATACATCATAACTTTTAGTGTTCCAAATGATCTGAAAGATGCCCAAATTCCTTCTGTCAACTTACCCTTGTCAGCGGCTTTAGGACTGTATGAGCCTTGTGAAAGCAACCTTTAGTCCTGTGTTGCAATGGTGATTTCAGAGTTTAACTGCTTTCTTGGTGGACACAAAGTTCCCTGTGATTCCTGAAGATTAGCACTTAATTTATTGTACCTACTGAATCATATAACAGTTGTTTGATTGCAACACATTTATATTAAATAGACTCTTGGAAGCCAATTTGAGTTTTCTAAATAGTTATTACAGATATGGTGACTGTGTGACGCTGCATACATTATGTTATTTTGCAGGTTAGACAAGACAAGATTTCATGTTATTGGAGCAGTTCTTTTTTCTGTTCAGTCCGCCTTGCTGCATCCTATAGCTGTTGTAAAGACAAGAATTCAGGTTTCTGGAGCTGGGTTTGCTCAAACAAATGGTCTTCTTGTTTTCAGAAATATATTGAGGAATGATGGAATTCCTGGTCTTTTTCGAGGATATGGTACATCTGCAATAGGATCTTTACCTGGCAGAGTGGTTTGTCTAACTAGCTTGGAGATGGCAAAGGACTCTGTTTTGAAATCTACAGAAAACATGGACATACCAGAAGCAACACGTACAACAATAGCGAATGCTGCCGCAGGGATGGTTTCATCTCTTATTTCTGGTGTTTACTTTGTGCCACTTGATGTGGTAATGATATATGCGGGACTCACTTTGTTTCATTTTATTTTGTTCATTTACACCTTCTACCCTGACAACTTGTCCATTTAATGTATTGTTTTATTGTGTGCTCCATCAATTATATGCATCATTCTATTTGCGAAACCTCAGCAATATATTATAGAAAGACATTCAAAGTACAGATTCAAAGTACAGAATTAGGTGCATTGCACATTGTTGGACTGCAGACTAGGAATAAAGATAAGCGTGAGTTATCTTTTCATTAATATGATACTCATTTAAAATTTAAATACTCTTGGACTCCTGATGACCATTCATATTCCACACCATAACCTTGATGGATCAAGGGTCTAACGTTCCCCCCTTAATCCGAAGGGGTTCTTGTGAATCCAAACAGTGAAATTAGGGCAGGTACCAATAGCTGAGTTTTCTATTTGAATCTGGTAGTTTTGGGTGACCTCAAACACAATGTCTAGTAGAAACTGAAGTCTTCTACTAAATGGTGGTTTAAGGTTGACCACCAATTCTGAAACTCAACACAAATGCTTAGCAATTACAGGAGCATTTCCAAATTTGGCTAGAAGTTGATGTCTTCTGCTGATTGGAAGTGCTCACAAATGGTGATTGGAAGATGACCGCAAACTGTTGGAGCTTGGCTCTAGGGCTTGTTGCTGCACAAATTAGCAAACCTTGTAAAGAGGCAAAAGCTAAAGGGCACAACAACACCCTGGGACAGAGGCCCATTGTCACCACAGCCTAAGTCCCCTTCTCTTCTTGGATTTCCACCAATGGAAGGGGTCCCAGTATTTCTCACTTGTGATAGATATGCCTATGATAGGCTTCGAGTGAGGTAAGGTGGCTCATTCAATGGAAAGGTTCAACAATACTGTGAGCTTTGGGAGAAGCTACTAAGACTTTCCCCAAAAAACCCCTTAAAAAGAAGGCTACATGAGACCTAGGGTTGGGATGTTTAGCAAGAAAAAAGTTCATCCAAGGTCAAGGTAGACAAGAGAAAAAGCAATTAATGATCTACTCGAACAAGTACTATGTGAAAATTCCTTGAAATGTAGCAATTGGAATTTATTCTTCGAACTGATTAATTATGCAATTTATTTTGTTACAACAAAATAATGAATAAATCACATTGCAATTTCTTCACCATAAAAATACTACAGAAAATAAAACAGGAACTGAGAAAATAGAGAACACAAACAATAAAATTGACTATTATTTTGGACAATTGTCTCTGGAAAAACCTAATGTGGGAAAACCGATGCAACAAATGCGGGTTTTATTATTATTATGCAGCAAAAAAACTTCTGAGTACAATCTGGATGCCAAATTGACAATCCTCTCCAAAGAAATTACTAGCAAAATTATTAAGGGAATTTTCCCCTTCTCCACAAGCAATTCGACAACAAACTGCTCACTGAAATTGGCCCTAGAATACCTCTGCGCAGGTCTCTCACTCGCACTACCCGGAATTGCCTCTAAATTAGGTCCTTCTTGTCGTTGCCTCTGGAAGTGATTCTCCGGCCCTTTGGAAAATTATCCTGACCTCCGACATCTGAATTGACCTCCTCTACAGCAAAATCAAAGTGCCTCAATGAGGTTTTGCGTAGGCCCCTGCACTACCTCCTATGGAATAATTTCGACCTCCTTTGGTGGATTTTTCCAGCACTTGAAAACTCCACCGGATCACCCTGCTGCTGCTCCTCAACCTATGCAACTGAGATCTAGCTCAAATTCTCGACTGAATCTTTGTCGTCTAGGAAATTCAATCTACCTAGATCACTCACCCACTGGATGTGTCTATCTCCATCCCAACATCCTGTTCTTATAATCTCTCGTTGGTAAACCAACGACCATGATTAGATCCCCATCAACGACTAAGATCATCTCAAACTCAATCCGTGTGAGTTTCTACAACATTCTCACTTTTCTCAATTAATTCCCTTTAATTAATAGATTTTCCCAAGTTAGACTTAATCATTTTTTAATTATCGATCAATTAATTTAATTGAGTTGTCTCTGGGTGTTTTCTTCCAAATTTTTTTCTAGGTTCTGGAGATCTTGTGTTTCTTAGCCTCTCTAACCAAAGTTGAGACTAGAACACTTGTTTCATGCTACAAAAACTAAAACTCCCTTGTAGCGAGGAAGGTGTTTCGTTTTCTCTTGTAACATCTTCCCTCACACCACTGATGTCTGACATCTGTGACAATCTGCCACTGCCCACCAAGCCACTACGCATACTTTGATTCAACTGCCACTTTGTAGCTGATCCACCCTGCATTTGCGTTGCTGCTGATACTGCACTGTACCAATTTGTACTGCTGCCAACACTGCGCCGCACTGCAACTTATCTCATGGTGATGCTGCTACAACTACTGCAACTAAGAACCAATCTCTGAATCAACTATGTCCCTGTACTGGCTCTGCATTGTCTACTGAGTAATTTTTTGCACCCTAACTGCTTCTGCGCCCCTCAATAACTGATTGTAACTAGTTTTGCCACTGTCCCTCAAGATTTGACTGCGCCATGCTGAGCACTAATCCATCTGCTATTGAAATCTGTGGGCCCCTATAGCAAGGGTAATAATCTATATGAGTAAACTGCAACTGTTGTTGCTCTCTAATGGACCCTAACTAAATTTCTGTAACTTCGAACTCTGATCTACTCATACTGCTGCTGCGATTTCTCTGCTGCTATCTTTGCACTGTTACTGCAACTACTGCAATAATGAGTTTGATCTCCCCAGATCTTGAAGTGCTGGCTTCCATAGGGTTGCTTTCTTTGAAGCTAGACTCCCTCTGCGTTTCGATCTCCCTTTGGGAAATCGTTTTGCTCCCTCCTGGCAGCTCACACTATCCTCTTGCACTGCAAACTAGATTGTGTAGCTTTGCGTTAGGAATATTCTAATTGGAATTGCGCCTGCATATTCAATTGGGAAATTCACACTACCCATGTCACTACAACTAGCTCTGCCACTGTCTCATGTGTATTGATTGCAACTGGCTCTGCTGACACTAAATCCTGCTACTGTGATACTGTGGGCTCCTGTAGAAAAGGTGATGGTCCTGTTGCAACAACTGGAATTGATCTAACTGATCTCATTACTCCATCTGCACTGAACCCTGCCCATCTTGACACGCTTGTGAAAATTTCTGAATCTTACAAATCAAAAATCCTACTGCTGTAAACTGATTTGCATTACCTACTTGTGTTCTTCATTTTAACAAGTTATTTTCAGAATTATTCAGAAAATATTAATGCAAATACATTGCAGCCTACACTAATATACAAATCAAGTACTGAAAAAATAAATGAGACAACCACACAAAGGAAACACTTATTTTTGGACTAAACGTCCCTGGAAAAACCCAGTGTGGGAAAATCGGTGCAGCAAATATGAGGGTTTTATTATTATGCGGATTTCTGAATACAACTAGGGTGCCAAATCCGACTCACCCAACAGAGAATAAACTTGACAAAAGTACCTCTATCCGAAGATAGATATTTTGGCGGATCCAACAACTGGATGATCGAACCCCACAGGTCACTGCGTTGTCCCCAGTGTTGTGCAGCGATGGCTGCTCCCATCTCTGCGCTGGGACTGCGTCACCTCCTCTAGGAGTTGCGTCACCCTCCGGGTGAGCCTTCTCGACTCAAAAATCGTTTTGTTGAATTGATGCTCAATCTACCTCACAGAAACCCCAACACTGCCTCTGCGTGACTGCGTTAGCCCTCCAGCTTTTGTGTCACCCTCCTGGAGCTGTGTTGTCTCTCCTTGGTGCTGCACTGCCTCTCTGTTATGTATTCTCAACCTTGGATGAGAGTCTTGCTGCCGAACTGCCCCTCTCTGCATTAGAAACTTACTCCGAAATTCTCAACAAACCACGCCCCAAAATTTCGATCTAGCTCAAGTGCTGTTCTTTCTGTGTGCATTCTCCAACTGACCCCAAGCCTTCCTTTATACTTTTCCTGTTGAGAAATCAACGATCGTGATCTAATCTCTAATCAACGACTAAGATTAAATTAGACTTGATCCTTGTCACTTAGAAGCTTCTCACCCATATTTACATTAATTCACTTTAATTATTTTAATTTCCTAAGTTTTAACTTAGGCACCATTAAAAATAATTAATTATTTGAATAACATGCACTCTGGGTGGAATTTCTCCAAACGATTTTTGGGTCTTGGAGATCTCATGTGTTCTAGCCCCTCCACAAAATTTCGGAGCTAGAGCACATCTGATGCTACCCAAAAATCAACAACGTTGAAGTATCAAGCTCCACCTTCACTTGGATTTGGTGCCCCACTATCTCCTATCGAGCCTTGACCCTTATTGGGAAACTGCTTCGCTTTGCAACTCGCACTTCCTCTGACACCTGTCCTCGACAACTGGAAGTCAATCTACTGCTTATAGATTTGCGTTATGGCTAACTTGTACGACCTTTTTTAGCAATCTCGTATGGCCTTCTCTAGAAAGCTGCAAAATTTGTGAAACTCAAATAACTGGAGAATATATTTGGAAATCTCCTTCTCTTTACTGCTCAACCTTCTTTCTGCTACTCGCACACCCTTTGGAAATGTGTAGATCTTCTATTGCTTGCCTTTGGATGCCCTTCTCCAGTACTCACATTGCCTGCTACCGCAACTGGACAAGTCACTCAACCTTTTGGACGTCCTTCTTCGGAATCTAGCACACGATCTGCCACTTCTAAAGCTTGCACTGGCTGACTGGCAAAACTGCTATGACCCTCCTGCGACTGGAAATCACAGATCTCCTCCTGTAAAACTGGATCTGGAAACCCTCTGAGAAATTATGGAAATTCCTCTCTTTATGTGCTTTTTTCTTCCTCCTAGCGCTGATTATGCTATTGCAAAAAACTGTTGCAAACCAATTGCGTCTAGATCTTCTTAACAAAAATACTGATCTGCTCATCAGAACTGCTTCTCGGCAACACCACCGCCTACTGGAACTACTATTGGGCTATTCGAACATTTCCTGGAACTACAATTGGAAATCAAATCCTTCTTCCCAACAATTCGAACTGCCTAGCTGGCCCTCTACGTAGATTTGGAAGAAATTCGCTCAAATCTCCCTTTGAATTGCGGAATTCTCTCCCTTTCGCTACTGAGTTCCTGATCTAATCAAAGCTACTTTGATACCATGTGAAAATTCCTTGAAATGCAACAATTGGAATTTATTCTTCTAACTGATTAATTATGCAGTTTATTTTGTTATGGCAAAATAACGAATAAATCACACTACAATTTCTTCACCATGAAAATACTATGGAAAATAAAACAGGAACTGAGAAAATAGAGCACGCACACATAATAAAACTGACACTGTTATTTTGGACAATTGTTCCTAGAAAAACCCAATGTGGGAAAACTGGTGCAACAAATGAGGGTTTTATTATTATTATGCAACAACAAAAATTCTGAGTACAATTTGGATGCCAAACTGACAATCCTCTCCAAAGAAATTACTGGCAAAATTATTAAGGGAAAATTTCCCTTCTCCACAAGCAATCTGACAACAAACTGCTCACTGAAACTAGCTTCAGAATACCTTTGCATAGGCCTCTGCGTAACTTGTAACTCGCACTGCCTGGACCCACCTCTGAATCAGACATCCTGTCTGTTGTTGCCTCTAGAAGTGATTCTCTGACCTATGGAAAATTATTTTGGCCTCCGACACCTGAATCGACCTCCTCTCTAGCAAAATCAAATTACCTCAATGAGGTTTTGTGCAGGCCCCTGCACAACCTCCTGCGGAATAATTCCGACCTCCTTTGGTCGACTCTTCTGACACTAGAAATCTCCACTAGGTCACCCTGCTGTTGCTTCTCAACCTCTACTACTAATCTCTAGCTCGAATTCTCTTCCTGACTAAATCTCTGCGCTTTGGGAAATTCGATTTGATTAGATCACTTGCCCACTCGATGTGTTTATCTCCATCCCAACATCCTGTTCTTATAATCTCTTGTTGGTGAACCAACAACCATGATTAGATCCCCATCAAAACTAAGATCATCTCAAACTCAATCCGTGTGAGTTTCTAGAGCATTCTCACTTTTCTCAATTAATTCCCTTTAATTAATCGATTTTCCTAAGTTAGACTTGGGCATTTTTTAATTATCGACCAATTAAATTAATTGAGATGTCTTTGGGTGTTTTCTTCCGAAACTTTTTCTGGGTTCTGGAGATCTTATGTTTCTTAGCCTCTTTGACTAAAGTCGAGACTAGAACACTAGTCTGATGCTACAAAAACTAACAGACTAAGGCAAATGACTTTAATGAAATCCCCAAGTTGAAGGATTAACTTCTAGGGTTACCTTTTAGAGATGGCTGGCTACATCAAATTCCTGGGAATTCCACCATAGGAATTCCACCAAAACTTGAGGATTGCTAGAGGAGACACTAAGGAAGAGTTCTGTCCAGATGAAATTTAAAATTTCTCCCTCTAATGGATTTCGCATCGAGCCCTAGAGAGGCCTCCTTATCCTTAAAGGGACGAAGAAAAGATGTGAAAAAGAGGTAAAAAGAAATATGATTTATCAAGTTATAAGAGTGATCACCAAGGATTTATGACCAGTGTCTAGCAATTGGGAGAATTGGAGTTAAAGATAATCTTGATATGGCAACTCGCCCTTCAAGGAAGACCTAGAAGCAACTTCGCTTTCCCTATTGAAGCAACTATACAACACTTCTAGATATTTATACTTCGATGACAATTGTTGACGGAGTTTCAATGATGCAAAATGCAACAAAATCTTGTAAGAACATTCTTCATTCATTATCCATGAGTAGCACATGCAAAATTTCCCAATAGTTTCCATGTTTAAAGAAAATTTCATCAATTAAGGAACATTAATAACCATGAGACAACGTTCCATGCATTAGAAATTAATCAAATCGTAAATATCACTTACAAGACAATGACGAATATATCCATCCATCACAATGCCAAAAAGAAGCTCCAAGTGTGAAAAATTCACTACGAAATTTCTATTGCAACAATTGGAATTAATTCTTTTAACTGTAAAATTAACTATGCAGTTTATTGCTACGACAACAACGAATTAATCACAAATGCAATCTTGACAAATAAAATACTGCAACAGATAAAAGCGTTGGAAACTGAGAAATGCTAGCACACACACATAAAAATGACACTGTTATTTTTGGACATAAGTCCTGGAAAAAACTCAATGTGGGAAAATCACTTGCAACAACTGAGGGTTTATATTATTATTTGCAGCGAAAAATCCGAGTACACTAATTTGGAAGCCAAACTAGCAATCCAATCTCAGAGAGTCGTTGCCAAAATTATTGTGAGGATTTCTCCTCACCCCACAACTAATTTCAGCTCCCGAAATTGGCCCCTCAGCAGTTCGCACTTCCTTCCGCGTTAGCCTCTACACAATGCTTGCGTTGGCCTTGCTGCTGCGGTCTCTAGTAGCTCCTAAAATCTGCAACTCCGCTTCTCTCTGGCTCTGGAACTGATTCACTGGACATCTTGATCACCAGCTATTGAATCGACTGCTCCTCCAGCTAGATCAAACTGCACTATTGCTGCTGCCTACGCCGTTCTTGCGCAAACCCTCTGGGCAAACTCCCACTCCCTCAATTTGACTCTCCAAAACTGGAAAATTTTCCATTGGATATTGCTGACCTCTCTTGTCACCTGCTACTCAACCATTGGCTCGATCTCCACTACGGAATCACTCTTGCTACTATGAAATTGACCTGCCTGGGCAACTAAGTATCTGCACTTGTGTGTTTTCCATCTACCCATCGACCTCTTCTTATAATCTCCAGTTGGGACTCCAACGTCCACAATTAAAATTTAATTGATGTTTGAGATCATTTCCAAGTCGATCCGTGTGAGTTTCTAGAAGATTCATACCTTTCTCAAATAATTCCTATTAATTAACCACTTTTCCTAAGTTAGACTTTAGAAATTTTTAGTTATGGTCAATTAATTTAATTGAGCCATCTCTAGGTGGAATTTTTGGAAAAGATTTATGGGTTTTGGAGAACTCATGTGTTTTAGCCTCTCCACAAAGTTTCGAGACTAGAACACCATCCGATGCTACAAACTCCTCCTTAGCGACGAAGGTGTTCTAGTGCCGCACTGCTACAACACCTTGTCTCTGCATCATCATCTAACCATGATGCTGATGTTTGGCCATTGTGACTACCTACCACTGCCCACCAACAACTGTGCAACTTTGATGCTGCATTTGTGCTACTGTTGACACTGCCAACAGTAGCCAGCTTTGCATCTGCACTGCAACTCCCTCTAAATTGTTGTTGTTGCTACTGCAACTGAGAAACATCCAAAATCCTTTGTCCTTGCTACTAAAATGGGTCCTCCACCATACCCATCTATTCTCTAAAATAGACGAACTTAACTCTCCCTAAAGCTTTCGTGAGGATATTTGCAACTTGCTTATTTGTGGAAACATACTGTAGTTGGACCGCTTCGTGCTGCACGCAATCTCTGATGAAATGACATCGAATATCTATGTGTTTCGATGTGTCATAAGACACTGGATTCTCCTAGATCTTGATGCAACTCTGATTATCACAGTAGAGACTGGTTGCCTCCATCCCCTGCTTGAACAAACTTACCAGGAACTTCCGAAGCCATATAGCTTCGCACGTAGTTGTGCTTGCTGCCATATACTCCGCCTCTGCAGAGCTCAGTGCTACTGACTTTTGGTTCTTTCTACACCAAGAAACCATCCCTGGTCCAACGCTAAAACAATACCCAGAGGTAGTTTCCCTGTCCACTGAACTGCTTGCCCATTCTACATCTGTGAACCTGTTATCGTCAAATTAGCAGGGGTCTTAGGAGGAGTTCCTATAGAGCAACTACTAGGTCAAGTGGCAACAATGGAGCAATAGCCCACTGTCACCTCAGCTAAAGCTCCCTGTTCTTTACGGACTTTCACTAATGGGAGGAGTCTTGGTAATAGGGAAATCACTAAGAGGAATATATCAATAGTGTAAGGTTTGTGATTCCAAGAGCCTATTCAAAGGAGCAACTCTAATGATAGGGGTTGCTTGCTTTGTAAGCAAGGTGAATGGCTCTCCTAGAAGGGCTATAAGGAGTCCTAGACCTAGGTTTAAGGGGCATGTCTTGATAAGAAGTACCCCAGGCCAAGGAATCCTAGAAGAATAGGGTTTTTAAACAATCCTTGTGAAATTAGAGCGATAAGGTTGTAGGATCACAAAGAAGCCCTAGTGGACCCAAGCGAGGTCAAGGGTGTGGGGTAAAACTTCAAACAAGTGGACTTGACCAAATGAGGGAAGAGAAAAGGATCAAAGAGTTATGATTTAACTTTTATGTTCATTACAGTGATCCTTAATGAAGCCACTAACCACATGGAAACTAGGGAAATGATTTTCGAGCTATAGCTTGGGAAATCTCGAGATTCCACTGTTGGAATGACCTCAAATTTGGAGGACCTCTAGAGGACTCACCAGTGCAGCTCTAGACCAATTTTCATCGATTTTTGATGGCTACAATAGAATTTGTATGATGCCCTAGATGGCCTTCTAGGTTACGACTTAGAAAAGAGAAAAGAGGAAGGTGAAAGAAGTCTTTGTTTAGAGATCACCTATGACTAGACCAGTGCCTAGCCTCTTGGGGGAATGGAGTTAATGAAAATCAATGTTTAGAGATGTCTTATACCCAATCAAGGAGTCCCCTCGCAACTTTTCATGGCCCTAGGAAAGTTTATACTTCTTTGATGTTGCAATTGGTGACTTATCAAGGTAATTATGAGAAACCATATACCCCTAGGACAAATATTCACTACACTTTAGCATAAACATATCAAAAGCCCTCACAAAAACAAGATCAACAAATTCACATTTCAATTATGCAGCTTCACCAGCTTCATGAGTGAAATTCCTTCATAGGTTATGCAAGTGACAAAATGAGAAATAAACCATAAAAGAGCACACTTCCAAGTATAGCGAAAATTTCCAATCACCAAAAGAGACAAATATCGAATCTCTAAGACAAAGAATAAGTTCTTCTAAACATTGAAATGCATCAATAATCCAATTCACCCATCAACAAGGCTAGTGGAATTCTGAAGAATGGATACAAGTCCAAATCCAAGTGATGATCAAATGAAATGATCAACACATCAATATATATCCTCCCTAAGGGGTTCGATTTACGTAATAAGGCCTAATAATGCCCAACTAATAAAATAATGTGCCAAAATAACATTCCTTGGTGACAAGCCCAACAAGATAGCTCCATAATACAAAGATAAGCCTCTCAAGAGGGAAAAATAGTAAATATAATAGGTCGAAGGGTCATTGAGGCTCGTGGAGTCTAATGTGTGCTAAGATGAATGAATGAGCTCCAAACATAGTGATCAAGGGGTTGGCTCTTTGATATCCAAGCAAACAACCTGTGGTGTCCCCAAGTGGCTATGGGGGCACAAAACATCCTCATGGGTCTCCTAGTGGATCAAACATGCCTGTATCCCATTTGTGAGGGCTAGAAGAATGATGCAAACCCTCTCATTGTCTCGCATGAGGAGACACATCCTCATTTGGGCCTTGGATCAACTGTAAAGTGTGTGGTGCAAGAGTGGAGCCGGTTGGCTAGGATGGTTTAGGTGCATCATCATCGTCTAATAAGTGGAACACAAGCAAGTCATGAGTGAAGTTGAAGGATCCCATGGAGTGGCAATTTGCTCTCTGCTATGGTGGAGACCCGTGGCTCTCAACGCTCACCCTACAAATGCTAATATGACTCTCTGGAGGGCTTGGACCTCATATAGGGAGACCAAACCCCAGATGAAGACCCACCTATAATATTGTATAAGATACAATGCGTCTTCTCACCTTCCGGTACAACTAATCATTAGTGCAATTGAGTAAATGAGCTTACAAATCATGGAACCAAGTGGACACTTCATAGTGGCATGCCCTTCCATAATAGGTTTCAGAATGTACAAGTGTCTCCAAGTTCAAGAAGAAGGTTAACCAAGGACCTTATTAGGTGGTTTCCACCTCTAAGGGGGTGCCATGTTCGTGGTAAATCCATCAAATAGTAGGTGGTATGTGAAATAATGATGGAATGGAGTGGGGCGTCAGGGGAAGGTTCCAAGCCACATGCCAACGTACAAGGGTAGCTAAGATAAGGGAAGCCCACACTTAGGTATACGAGTGTAGGAGGGAGCAATCGTGGTACATGAGTTACTCTGACCATTGTTTTTCCACCCTTCTTCATATGCCTTTTACCTTTTATAGATTCCTTTTTGTAATTTCTCAGGGCTCTAGGGGATGACAACATGATATGTAAGATATAGCAACGAATACCCCCTTAAGATGGGGCAGTTCATTGCCCACTAGGGGTTGGGACAATCATGGGTTCGCTAATGATGTAAGGGGCCAGTATGAGGGGCCCCAGGAATCAGGGTGATGGCCATGATGAAAGGGGGTAGAGTTCATGTTTGGCTTTTGCCTAAGCACTAAATTTGTATGTCTCGACCATCTTTTGCATTTTATGGTGCATTTCTTTTTGAGAGTGGCCTTATTATGTTTTTTCCTTATTTAGCTGCATCAACCTCTGGGGCATCGTTCCAAGTCCTGTTGATCAGTGGTTGTCATTAATGTCAACCCAAGTAGCACCAGGGGTTACCCCGATCTTGCATGGGAATTTTGACTTGACAACGTCAACGTACTCTATTCTGAGTCAAGGATCTTCTAGATGGATTCTACTCGTCGAGATGTTTCCGCTGATATATGGCACGCTATGTAATTCTTCACGGTTTGAGAGATATTCATGTTTGAAGTTAGCAAGCCCAGTTAGTGGGCTAAAACCCTATGGGGTTGTGGCATGGCACTCATAATTGCTTGTGGTCATTGAATAGTCAATAATTAATAAGTTTTTTTGCTCCTAAAATCCCTCCAACGTTCACTTGTTGAGGACCCTCTCAACTCAAGACATTCATATAAATAATGACCCTCATATCCTCCTCTAGTAGGGATTTTGTGGCTTCAAACAGGTCATCGTGGCATTTTCGCTATAACTTTTTTTTTCGGTGAAGCTTCAAAAGCTGAAATTAAAACCCATTTGAGCCAAAATCTTGATGAACCTCGTGACCGAATTTCAGATCTTGGTTCGCTATATTTTCGGAGATATGATCTGAGGAAGTTAGGGTTTTTGCAGGCTCCCGAATTCCATGTCAAACAGGTGACGTTGGGAAAATCGTCATAACTTTCTCTCTGAGCATTGGATTCAAATTTCGTAAATAGTCACAGAAAGAGGATGGATTGTAGTTTGTTGAGTAGCGTTTTCAGGGCCGAAGGTCGCAACAGTGACATGTGGCACTTCGTACAAGTTCGCTCTACTAAACCAGTCTATAATCAGGTCATCGTGGGAGATTGGGCATAACTCTTTCTTGAAGAATCCAATCTTGATCAGACTTGTGGGGTTGGAAAGAGGACTTAGAGGACTACCACAAGACGAAATTTCAGACCTTAGAGATCTGAAATTACATAGATACAACAAATTCAATATCGAGCTCCTAGAAGGCAAGAAAAAACATGCATTCAAGGATCATTGCAGTAAGGACCACACATCAACAGTCAAGGGTAAGTCTCCTACAACAAGGTATGTATGATTAGTGTTTACATTTGAAATATGATTATCATCTCTGACATATGTTTTTGCAGGACAACGTAAGTATATATAGGGTCTCAGTTATATCTCTATGTCTCTATATGTCACAGTTAGTTTTGATACCACATTTTGGATGTTCTATTCTTGATACTACACATTTGATGCTACACCAAGTCTGCTAAATCTATACGATGTTGTAAGTTCATGTTACTTGTCTTTTCATAGTTGATAGAATGGTCTCTGTTGTTGTACTTAGAACTTGGTCCATCACAAGTCTAGGGTCTGTCATCAGTTTTTATTGTATATATCTTTAGGTCAGTTTTGGATATAGTCTTGCATAGAGTCCAGGCCTATATAAAGAGTGGGAGTCTTTGTCTATTGCTGCAACAAGTCAACAACAAAAGTGACAAGCACACTTTAGGTACGCATTGTAATTTTAATTTGTATTTAGTCATTATTATGCACTTATATGTGTTTTGCAGGCAGAGGTAGGTTGAAGAGTATTTTGTTTTGTTTTGGGATTGGTTTCATCGGACAAATTTTGCATGCAGGTAGAAGAAGATTCAAGTACAACTTCAAGCAAGAATTCAAGAACAAAAGTATCAAATCAAAGGAAGCATTGCAGCAAGACATCCTTTGAAGACATGACAACCATTTGTATATTGTGAAGAAGTGTCAAGGCCAAGAGTCATCATTGTAGAGTTGTAAAAGAGTCATTTGTAAAAGTGTCATCATTGGAAGAGTCATTATTGTAAAAGAGTCAATCTACCTAGAGTCGAAAAGGCATTATTGGGAAGTATAGGAGTCTCTGTTAAGGTGATGTCATGGTTGGGTTGCAGGTCATATTGTGATTGGGTGTTCGGTCAAAATCATTGTAAATCATATTGTATCGTGGATCATTGTCCCTGGTATGGGAATCCACACTCTTGTCTCATTTCAGTCATTATAGGGTGGCAGGGAGGTGCTATGCAGGTGCATGAAGTTGCCTACAGGTTGGAGCCCGTGAATACTTCAGGGTGGTAGGTTGGTCTAGGATGTTGCGGCATCCATTCAGTTGACTACTGAAGAAACCAGAGCGTTGGGGCGTCCTTCCAGTGGGAGTTGGAGAAGAATGTTTTTCTAGAATTCTAGGAAGTTGGAACTTTCATTTCAGTTGGGGCTGAAGATTAAAGAATTTACTAGAAAAGCATTTGGTGGTTTTTGACTCGGAGGGGGTTTTCCACCTAAAATTCTTGTGCCTACTGTGTTCTATTGTTTACTGTTTTTACTGCATAAACATTAATAATAATTGAAAATTAACTAATGCTCTGAAATATTTAAAAAGTGCTAATTGCTAAGTAACACTGATTCATCCCCCCCTCTCAGTATTTCCAACAATTGGTATCAGAGCTTGATTCCTTCAGTGACAATTTAACCAGCGGAAGTCAGTTTTCAGAGCTTAGAGATGGGAAAGTCAAAGAAGCAGGTTACAAGGATTTCAAAGGAAGGTATAGGTACAACAAAATGTGAAGAAAGTGAGTATTGTGTACCAACCCCAAACTTTGATGCAGATAATTACTGGATATGGGAATCCAGGATGGAAGTACATTTGCAGGCACATGGAGTATGGGAATCAATTGGTTTTGGAGACATATATTACCGACAAAGCTAAACGGTACAATTCAAAGGCCATGAATGTAATTTTGAATGTTTTGACAAATTCTGTGAAAACAAAAGTGGGTCAATGTTCAACAGCTAAAGCTCTTTGGGAAAAGCTTCATAATCTCTATTCAACAAAGCAATCAGGTCAAGATGTTAATGAAAATTCGATCCTTCTGATTATGATGAAGAAATGTGAGAAATGAGTAAAAGAGAGTTGCAAAATCAAGTGATCAAGGTGATAAAGGAACTCAAAAGTCAAAAGGAAAAGGCAAGACTTTTGCAAGCAGAATTGAAGACAACAAAAGAACTCATCAAAGAAAATGAAGAGTCTGAGAAGATGATTAGTAGTCTTAGAACTCAATTGGAAGAAATCAAGAATATAATGACACGAGACCTCAAGAGAGAAGTCCAACAGAAGCAACAAGAACTCGACACAGCGTTTGCAGAGATTAGTAGGATCACACAACAGATGTAGGAAGCAGAAATTGATAGGAAGTCATCTGATCAAAGATACATATCCGATGTTGACCATAAGCAAAAGGAATTAGAAACATCTTTAGTAGAAATAAGCAGGCTTAGGATTGAAAATGAGAAGCAGAAGGAATAGATACAGGTTCTCAACGGAGAAGTAGAGAAGACCACTCTTCTCAAGCTACAGGTTGAGGAGGCAGAAAAAAGAAGGAAGGAAGATCTTGAAAGGATGGTTTCAAGAAGATCTTGCTCAAAAGAAGGAAGAAATTGATGCAACTTGTGTGAGATCAACAAACTCAAGGGATTGCAAAAAGAACACCTACAAGATAAGACAGATGAATAAGCAAAAATGAAGGCAATTAAAGATGGTAAAGCTCCAGTTGATGAAGGTACAAGCTCCACATCTTCGCATGATGATTCTAAGAAGGAAGTTGATCAAAGTGAAAAGCCAAAGAAGAATGTTGCAACTCCAAAGAACAAGACCAAAGCAATCAAGAACAAAGGACCACAACAAACTACAACACCGCCTCCAAAGAAGAATGAAAAATCTTCCAGGTATGTTCGTTTATTTAATGGTTATTGTTTTTCATGCGCTAACTATGGACATATGGCCAAGGATTGTAAAGTTATTGATAGGTACAACTATCAAGGACCATCGCATCCAAATGAACCATTTAGGTATGCACATTTATTTAATGGTTATTGTTTTTTATGTGCTAACTATGGACATATGGCTAGGGATTGTGAAGTTTTTGACAGGTACAATCATTATCTGCAAAACCCTAGAAGCAAGTTTGTAGGATCACGAGACAGGTTCCACGATGATTTTGTCAGAAGAGAATACGTGCTAGATGGGCCAAACATTGAATGTTTCAAATGCCATAACTATGGCCATAATGCTCGCGATTGCAGATATCAGAGGGAATCACCTATGGACAACATTGAATGCTTTAAGTGTCATAACCATGGGCACATGGATTCGGATTGCAGGAATAAGGAGGTCTCGAAAAGGAAACAGGTACAGGAAGACAAAGCAGATAACAAGGTTTCAACAGTTATGCTTTCAGGATTTGTAAAAGCAAAAGGTCATGAGGAATTAGCAGTTGCTTCAGATAATGACTCAAGTCAAGATGGCCCATTAGGTGACTCACTATTTTGAACACTCTGGCTTGTTGACTCCTTAACATTTTGTAGAGGAGAAGTCTATGCAACAGTATATGGCACAAGTCTACGATTGACAGTGTTGACCACTACGTGTCAACTTCCCATAGCAGTACACCCCCTTTTTTTCACAAAAGGGATAGCGCTTAATCGACATGTCCGTGCCATTCGACAGTCATCGTCGACTTGATCATATTATGTTGTAAACCCAGTCTGTATGTGCGAATTGTAAATAATCTTAGCAGATATGAGTCGTGTATGTAAATTGCCTAGGTGGACCTAATTTCCTAGTGATAATCTACGTTCCGGAAGGTTTTTTGTCTCACCGATCTATGATCGGCAGAGTTTTCCTTCAGCCTAACCCCAAAGCCGGAATGGATTTTGTCATTAGAATCTTAGGAGAATCCTAGTGTGTTAATTTGCTAGATTATAGTTGTGTTGCAGAACTGGGTGGTTTATGAGGGTCTATGTCAAATGGGTTCTCCCCCTTGAGATGTAAAGTTGTAAAAGTCATGATGTAAAGTGTCTTGAGGGTTAGAAAATGTTTTAATCCCCTCGTAAGTCCTAAGTCCTAGGTCCTAGATGATTTTTCCAAAGGCTAAGTTCGAGGATCCATTTAAAAATAAATTAAAAATTAAAAAAATAACTAAAAAATAATAAAATTTATTTAAAAATAATAATAATAATAAATAACTAAATAAATAAATAAAAAAAAATTTAAATAAAAATAAATAAAAATAATAAAATAAAGAAAAAAACCTAAAAATAATAAAATAATAATATTTTTGAGTAAATAAATGCAGAATTTCAATTTTTAATGCATTAAAAAAATTCGACGGATGAGATTAAGAGATGTCTTGATCCTCATTGACGGTCGAGATCATTTTGACGTGGATCACTCGAACTAGCCGTTGGAAATTTTTTCTTTAAATAGGGTGCTAGGGGTCATTTGAGATCAAAGTCGATCTGAGAGTCTGGTGCTAAAGAAAGCTCTCTTGTAGTCATTTTTTTGTGCAATAAAGAAGACTTTGGGGTTAAAAATCTTACTGGTGTTACTCTTCTGAATACGCTGTAAGATTGTTTTAGTTTTTCTGCATAATTTTATTTTCAGCCATTGATGATAGCTTAAAGAAGATTGATCTAGGCATAGGTATCTTGTCTGATCTTTGGGGTTTGAATGATAGTTTAGATTCTGAAATATAGTGGCAGGTATCTCCATTTGATCGGGGTTTCGCTATTGTTTTCTCCCTCTATGTTAATGGTTGATTTTAAGCTGTGCAGGAAATCCTTTTTTTTAGATTACGGGGCGTTAGGGGAAGTTCTCGGCTGAACCAGCCAACTCCCGGATTGTGTTTTCTGAAAGAGCCCAGCCAGTTCTCGATCTCGGGCTTATCATTTGATTTTTTTTTTATGAATGCATGCAGGGTTTTCTGAAGCGTTTTACATTAAAATTAAATTCTGATAATATTACTGTGATTATTGATAAATCTGGCTTCTTAAGAACTTTCAGTTTGTAAATACTGTAATTTTTTTTGTTGGGTTTAGGGTTTCCAGTTTTGTTTTATGCACATATCATTTTTGGGTGATTTTTCATTCCAGGTTGCAGGGTTTTTGAAGATTTCCAAGGTTTATCTGCGTTGTTTCGCTGTCCAAGGGTTTCAATTTCAATTGTTTTTTAGGTCCGGAAGAAATTTTACATCGGTTTCATTGATATCAGCTTCTGGGGTTTGGAATATTTTTCCAAGGACTGCAAAATCGTTTTTCAATCCCCCAGCTATCTTCAGCTGCCAGAAATCTGCATAAAAAAAAAAGCAGCTCCCTCCATCAGCATTCACCTGCCAATTGCCTCCCTCTGCTCCACGTTTTTATTGCCTCTACGCTGAAAACCTGCTCCTCCTGTCCATCAAAACTCTCTCACGCTCATCCGCAGCCTCCAAGCCATACACCCTTCAGCTCCACGCACCTGGATACATTACACATTAAACCTGCAGCAATACACCATACGCAAAAGATCTCCACGCTGTCCATATCCCTGCCGTCTTGGAGCCTCCCTGCGTGGTCTCCTCTCGTCCAAGCCTGCATACTGCCGTGCAGCACTTTTCCCTCTTCGCTGTGGCTATCCGCATCTCCCTCAGCTACCTACGGATCCTTCTCCATCCTCTCGCTGCAAGTCCTCGTCCCCGCCGTCGACCTGCGTACCTGCAAAATCACAAGCACAAACAATATTTCGATGCAGCTAGGTTTTAGATAGGTGTATGTATAATTATATCCGATTTTCATTTGGTTTATTTCGTTTAGAGTTAGGATAATTTTTAGTTAATTTTCATTCGATTTTTTAGCGTGTCATTTGTTATGAAATGTGTTGTTAACATAAAAAAATAAAAAATCGATTTTTATTTTTTGATATAGTTAGCATGGTTAGGTTTTAGCTATTAGTTTAGTTTTATATTTTGTTTAATTTTTAGATTTAAAACTTTAACTTTAGTTTTAGTTTAGTTTTTTAATTTTATGTTTTGTTTTATAATCAATAAAAAAAAAATTTCATAAAATGATCAAAAAAGTTTCTTTTGTTTTTATTAGAACTTAGTTTAGATTTAAATTTGATTTTTTTTATTAGACCTTAGTTTAAATTTAAATTAGATTTTTTAAAGTTTTGTTTTAGTTTTAGTTTAGGTTTCATTTTCATTTAAAAAAATATATATATATAAAAAAAATAATTTTGGAAGCTTTTTGCCAATTTCAGTCTTGGCTCAGAAATTTCTTAAGTTTCATCTTTTATGCTGAGGCTAAAATTTTTGACGTGGGAATTAGTGTTTAATATGATTCAATGTTCATCTGAGCAATGTTTTAAGACTTCGACTCCGACCCCGACTCGGCCGAGGATCGACTCCGACTCCGACTCCGAAACGGTAATGACTCGGCCGACTTGATTTCAATGACTCGGTCGTTGTAAAAAATACATTAAATTTTTTTTTTTTTTTATAAAAAACATAATTTTAAAGATTTTCATTCATGTTTCCAAACACACAACATTATAATATAGATGGAAGACAACATATGATCAAAGTAGGCTCATGAACCAATCCATTATATCAAAATGGTACCGAATGGCAATACATAGTCAACTGTCATACATGATCGAATACTCAAAACAAAAAACACATAACCAAGGAGGCTAGAAATGGCCTCTACAACAAAAGTAAACTGTGACGGTGACCAGACTCCAGTACTAGTACTACTGGGCCACTGACTAGTAGCTACTGTCAGAGGAGCCAAGATCATGTCGATCAATCTTTGGATCATCATCATCAGAGTCAGACAGGGGGCTCCATGGCTCCTCCTCATCATCATCATCCCCAACTGCAACTGTAGAAGTGGTACCACTAGCAGGCTGTGCAACTGCAGCAGATGCAAGCTGAGATAGAGTAGATATGCGGCTGCGCTTCTGTCGTGGCTGAGCAGAGGAAGCACCTACAACTGGAGTCCTTGCTGGCTGTGAGACTGAGGCTGGTGGATTGGGATCTGCATTCAACTGAATAGGTTGAAGTTGAACAACATGTTCAAGTTCAACTGATGTCTCCAGATCTAAATCTAAATCAAGATCCTCATCAGGATCAAACTCTGCTGGACAACTCTCCACTACCCAATCTGATGTTGGATCAATGTCTTCCAACACAATGGGATCTGAATCAGGTCTTTTGTTCAGCAAATGGTTTCGTCTGAGCCGAAGGTTGTATTGGACAAAAACTAGATCATTTAACCGTTTTTGATCCAAATGGTTTCTCTTCTTTGTGTGAATCCTCTCAAAGACAGCCCAATTGCGCTCACACCTAAATGCACTGCAAGTTTGACTCAAAATACGAATTGCAAACCTTTGCAATTTAGGACAGTGGCCACCAAAGGCCTCCCACCATTGTGCTGCAAAAAACATAGGAGTGTAATGAGTTAGCTCAACAAAATTACAAATTATATCTAACTTTCAAATTATAAACGATTTAACAAACTTTAAAAAAAAAGTAGAACTATTAAGAATTTGAAAATTGAAATTTTTGTTTACCTGGCTCATCTGCTTCTCTTGCAATCTTTGCTAGGTTCTTCCCAAAGGTACCTGCTGCATTGCTGAAGATATTGGCCTGTCGGTGTATCTCCAGCTGATCAGACTCCAATGGGATCATGCGTTCAATGCAATCAACCAGTCCATCTCTGACCTCCCCCCTCAAAGCTCCTGACTCCTTAGCTTTATAATGATACCGTGGGTTCAAAAAATACTCAGCTGCATGTATAGGGCGATGGAGTTGATTGTTCCATCTTTCATCAATGATTGCCGAAATGGGCCCATACTTTGCCACTCTATCCTTGTATACCGTCTTTATTTGCTCCTTTGCTTGATCCATAGCCTCATAAATGAAGCCCATAGCCAACCTTTCCCCATCCACCAACCGCAACACCTTAACTAGTGGCTCAGCAAGCTTCACAATCTCTGCTGTCTTTCTCCAAAAAGTTTCTTCATGGACTTTCCTTTTCAATTCTTTGCCTTTTGGTTTGTTAGACCAATTGCTTTGATTCCATTCATCACTGGAAAACATCTTTTGCAAGTTTCTATGTTGGGAAAGCATAGATTGCAATGTCAAAAAATGTGTAGCAAATCTAGTGATGGCAGGCCTAATAATATCCTTGCCCCCAGTGTGTTTCCTCATGAGGCTCAAAACCAATGTATGATTGTAGATAAATTTTGTTATGCTTTTGGCATGATCTATAGTGTTTTTGACCCAATCTAATTTTCCAATATCCTCAAGCATGAGGTCTATGCAATGTGCAGCGCATGGGGTCCAAAAGATGGTCTTGTGTTTTTCCTCTAACAGTTTACCAGCAAGAACATAGTTAGGGGCATTATCTGTGATGATTTGAACAACATTAGCCACCCCCACCTCCTCAACACCCTGATCCAATAGCTGAAACAACAAGTGGCCATCTTTTATCTTATTAGATGCATCAACTGATTTTAAAAACATGGTTCCCTATGGGCAGAAGACAAGAAAGTTTATGATGGTACGGTTTCTTTGATCAGTCCATCCATCTGACATGATGGTACACCCTGTTCTTGCCCATGAGTCCCTGAACTCTTGCAAATACTCATTAATGGATTGAATTTCTTTCTGCAAACGAAACCCCCTTAGCTCATGCATAGTAGGGCCTTTGAAGCCTTTTCCAGCAGCATGTATGGCATCAAACATAGGCTCATAATATGGTGAACGAGCAACATTAAAGGGGATATCAGCATCATACCACCATCTAGCTATGTAATCACAAGCAATCTCCCTCAATTCTTTCTTCCAATGGTCATCTAAAGTGGGTTGCATTTGAGTTTTACTGACTTCAGGACCATGTGCATCTGATGGAGAGGAGGGAGTGAAATAACTTTTGATAGTCACATCACCCTTTTTCAAATTCATTCTACCCTTTCCCTTATCTTGAACAGAACCAAAAGAGGGAGGAACATATCAGAAAGGGTTGGATGCCTCAGTTTCAGGGATAGAGGAAGAACCCTCAAAATCATAGTGGGGGTTGGTAGCCATCATTTTTTGTATCTCCCTCTTCCTCCCAATTTCAGCCTATATGTCTTTTTGCCTAGTCTTATCTTCTTTAAATTTCTCAAAGCTGGCCAACAAATTCTTTCTAATCTCCCCAATTTCTGGTGAGGTACATGGGGTAATTTGGCTTCTAATCCCTGCCAAGTGTTGTTTCAGCCTATGAATGCCCCCAGGACCTTCCTTAATTTTCCTATGGCAAAATTTGCATTGCATTTGACTATCAACCATTTCAACATATGCCTAAGCAGGATCTCTTGCTCTAGGTGCCATTTTTTTACTAGGAAATGAAAGCAAACAATCTGAAAAAAAAAAAAAAAAAAAAAAAAAAAAAAAAAAAAAAAAAAAAAAAAAAAACATTGATTCAATGTTCATTTATTTGACAAAAAACACTCTTTAAGAATCAGCTCCTCAATGTGTTGAAATTTGGTACCGGAGGACAGGTGGTTCCCTTAGGCTTTGATCTTTGGCCTAGGGAAAAGTGTCCAAAAGAATTTAATTTTTCTCCTAAAGTGACTTTATAATTTTATAAAGTTAAATCTAATTTAAAAGTGATTTTAAGTGATAAAGTTACTAAGTCTAATTTTAAAGTAACTTTTATAAAATAAATGAAAAATTAGAAAGGAAAAGTGACTTTGGAAATAAATGACTAAGTGGGTCTTTATTAAAGTGGGGTGAATTAAAAAATAGAAAGTGAGATTTAAATGAGCATTTAATCTCAACCATTGATCTAAATCTATTTCAGCCATTGGATTTAGAGATCACCCAAAAGTCACTTGGAGTTATATTAAAGGAGGAAAAGGTCATTCATTCTTTCATGAGCAGATTGGGAGAAGGAGAGCAAGAGAGCAAGAGAGATTTCTGAGCAGGGAGGAGAATGAAACAGCAGCTTGGCACACATTCCAAGGCAGCAGTTGAGCATATTTGTACAGCTGATTCAGCACATAGTGAAAGGCAGATTTTTGCACAAAAATCGAGGAGCAGTTTGCTGATTTTAATGCACACAAAACGGAGGCCGTACAACGTTTATTGCTGTCCTGTTTGCTGTAATTTCCAGATTGCTGTGAGACACGGGAAATGAGATAAGTTGTAAATTTGCTTGCTGATTTTTTGCTGAATAATTCTCACTGTAAAAAGACAATTTTCAGAAATAAAGAAGAGCTCTCAAACTGGTTTTCCCCAAGAGTTGTAGGGGGTTTTTCCAGGGTCAAGTTGACCAAAAATATTAGTGTTTTAATGTGTTTTAATGGCTGTTTTTGATTGCTGATTTTTAATTCTGCAATTTCCAGCATTCTGAAAAATTTCCAGAATTTGTGTTTTCAGCAATATTTTTTTTTTTCAGTCTGTTAAATGTATGGTTATGGGAATGGGCATTTAACTACATGGGAGAAATAAGGAGACACTGAAAACCGGGGTGGGAAAACAGAAATTTCTACATGGTATCAGAGCTTGAGTGTTGAAGGGCAGTTTGGGACAGCAAAAGGAAAAATTACAGTTGCTGATTTTTCACTCAGAAAATTCCAGCAAGCTGATTTTTTCATAAACAACAGTTTTATCTTTACTACAGCAGTGCTATTTTTCAGTTTTAGGATAACAGGATGTCATTGGGATTGAGGGTGGAGGATAGGCTGGATGGGCATATAAATTACAGCGTTTGGAAGGAGAGAATGCAGAGTATCTTTGAGGAGGCAGAAGTCTGGGATATCATGGTGCATACCGCACAGAACCCTGTTGTTGTGCCCACTGATGTTACTCAGTTGGCTGAGTATAAAAAGAAGAACAATAAGGGTAAGAGGCTGATTCTAGACGGAATCAAAGACCATTGCATTCCTCATGTGAGAGGAAAGAGCAATGCCCATGAGATGTGGACAGCATTGTCCAATCTCTACCAGAGTACCAATGAGAACCGGAAGATGGTCCTGAAGGAGAAGCTGAAGAACATTAAGATGGGTAATGATAGTGCAGCTGGATATCTCACAAAGATTACTAATGTGAGAGATGAGTTGGCAGCGATTGGAGAGGCCATTCCACCCACTGAGTTGGTGCGGATTGCAGTGAATGGCCTCCCCCGTTCATGGTTGAACTTTGCTGATGGGGTTTGTGCACGTGAGACCCTTCCCACATGGGAGAGGTTTTGGGATGATTGCATTCAGACAGAGATCAGGAAAGGTCAGCTTGGGGCAGCCAAGCCAGTTGAGCAGGATGAGGATGTAGCACTGGTGGCAGGAGGCAAGAAAGGCAAAGGGAAGAAGCAGGCTTCCACAAGCAGTGGTGGGGGCAAAGGCAAAGGTAAAGGTAAACAGGGGAACACACAGAAGGACTATTCCAAGGTGAAGTGTTGGAATTGTCAAAATATGGGACACCATGCAGTTGTGTGTCCGGAGAAGAAGAAGAAGAAGGGGAAGAACCAGGACGTGGCTGCTTCAGCAGAGATTGAGGACTTTGCTGGTCGTTTTCACCGAGAGTTTGCGTTCACTACATGTGAGTCCTCTAGTGCAGGATCACCTGCCACACAGGTTCAGAGGGAGCATGCTTTTCCCTCGATTAGCGGAGCATCTACAGGTATCTGGTATGTGGACAGTGGGGCTTCACGTCATATGACAGGAGTCCGTGAGTACTTCTCAGAGCTTTCAGAGAGTGGCACTGATATCGAGGTAGTACTCGGTGATGACAGAGTTGTTAGAGAAGTCGGGGTGGGGACAGTGACATTTCAGAGGGAGTCCAAACCTCCCTTGAAGGTGTCAAGGTTCTTTATGTGCCAGGGATGAGGAAGAACCTCATATCCGTCTCAGCTTTGGAGGATAGAGGATATGAGGTACTGTTCAGGGGAGGACAGGTGTTGATGTATCCCAGGGGCACTCCAGCTAATTCAGCTAGAGTGATAGGTGTACGCCATGCAAAGGTGTACAAGTTTGCATTCCAGCCCCTTTTGGCATTGAGCAGTAGTACCGACAGCAAAGCTAGCAGTTCTGAGCTGTGTGAGATTTGGCACCGCAGGATGGGACATATGTATCATGGAGCCTTGAGGACATTGCGGGAGATCACTACAGGTGTGCCAGATTTCAGTACTGATCACTTTGATACTTGCAGAGGTTGTGCGATGGGCAAGTTTGCCAAATCCCCTTTTCCCAGCAGTGACAGCAGAGCGACGGGGATACTTGATTTGATTCATTCCGATGTGAGCGGTCGGATGTCTCATGTTTCCTTGAGTGGATATGAGTACTATGTTTTATTCATTGATGATCACTCCAGGAGGACCTGGATTTATTTTTTGAAGACCAAGAGTGAGGTCTTCAAGCGGTTTCAGGAGTTCAGAGCTCTTGTGGAGACTCAGACAGGTCGAAAGATCAATTCCTTGAGGTCGGACAATGGAGGAGAGTACACCCTTGGAGAGTTTGTTGACTATTGTGCGGAGGCAGGCATTAGGAGGGAGTTCACTGTTCCTTACAACCCCCAGCAGAACGGGGTTGTAGAGAGGAAGAACAGATCCATCATAGAGGCTGCCAAAGCCATGTTACATGATCAGGGGTTGCCATTGTTCTTGTGGGCAGAGGCCTGCAACACAGCTGTTTACTTGCAGAACAGGAGTCTGCATCGTGCCTTGGGGCACATGACTCCGGAGGAGGCTTTCTCTGGGAAGAAGCCTGATATTGGTCATCTTCATATCTTTGGATGCATTACATACTCCTATATACCCAAGGAGAAGAGGACCAAACTAGAGCCCACCGCAGAGAAGGGTATCTTTGTGGGCTACAATGAGACCTCAAAGACCTTTCGGATTTACATTCCTGCATAGAGGAGAGTTGTTGTCAGACGGGATGTGAAGTTCGAGGAGGACAGGGCCTTTAGGAGGTCACGGGAGTTAGAGTATCTGGATCAGCCAGACCCTCAGCAGCAGTTGAGTCAGTCGCAGGGATCCAGTGGGCAGGGATCAGGAGGTACATCTATGAGGATGTCAGGTTCGTCAGTGAGCAGTGGCTCATCGAGCCAGAGGGGTGGTGCTCCGGGCAGCATGCAGAGCAGTTCACAGAGCAGTTCACTAGGGAGTCCACTGATGGACAGTTCACACGGTACCTCAGCTTCTACAGGTTCAGGTGCAGGCAGGAGGACAGCAGACAGACAGTCAGGAGTTCAGGCTACTGATGATGATGAGGAGGAGGAGTTTCATTCTCCGGTGGGAGAAGTGCGCTCAGGGAAGAGGAAGCCCAAGTGGCTTCAGGACACCTTGAGAGATGCCACATCTGTTGCTGAGCCGAAGAGGCCGGTCAGAGAGAGTAGACCACCTGAGAGGTTTTGTAGCTATATGGCGATGGTTACCAGCATCCTTGACTCTGAGCCTTCTAGCTATGAGGAGGCAGCTAGCCAGCAGGTCTGGAGAGAGGCCATGCAGGAGGAGTATTCTTCTATCATGAAGAATGATGTTTGGGAGGTGGTGCCGAGGCCTGAGGGCAAATCCGTGGTTACTTCCAGATGGTAAAGCATGCTGCAGATGGCAGCATTGAGAAATTCAAAGCGAGGTTTGTGGCTAGAGGGTTCTCCCAGGTAGAGGGAGTTGATTATGAGGAGGCCTTCGCTCTCGTGGCTCGATATACTTCGATCCGCTCCATTATATCGATAGCAGCAGAGATGGGTTGGAAGATCCACCAGATGGATGTGAAGACCGCATTTCTCAATCGCTTCATACAGGAGGAGGTGTACATTGAGCAGCCACAGGGCTTTGAGGTGCATGGGAAGGAGTCCCATGTGTGCAGACTGAAGAAGGCCCTTTATGGCCTGAAGCAAGCTCCCAGAGCTTGGTACTCCAGGATAGATACATATTTGCAGGGGATGGGTTTCACAAAGAGTGAGGCAGATCCGAACCTTTACTTTATTGTGATTGGTGAGGAGCCTCTCATTCTGGTGCTGTATGTGGATGACTTGATCATTACAGGTGCAGAGAGACTCATAGAGCACTGCAAGAGAGATCTTGCGGCGGAGTTTGAGATGAAGGACATCAGTTTGATGCATTACTTTTTGGGTTTGGAGGTGTGGCAGGAGGAGGGGCATTTCTTCCTGGGGCAGGGGAAGTATATTGTGGACATCCTTAGCAGATTCCACATGGAGGATTGTAGACCCATGTCGATACCGATGATCACCAACTGGAAGAAGCTTCATGCTTCGGATTCCGAGTTGGTGGATCCCACATTGTACAGGCAGCTGATTGGTTCCTTGATGTATTTGGTCAACACTAGACCAGATATCTGTTTTGCAGTCAACACGATGAGTCAGTTTATGTGTGAGCCTAGGAAGGTTCACTGGGTGGCTGCAAAACACATTTTGCGGTACTTGCAGGGGACAGTGGATTATGGTCTGGACTACAGGCAGGGAGATGGAGTGAGATTGGCAGGATACACTGATTCTGATTGGGCAGGTTGTGCTTCTGATAGGAAGAGCACTTCAGGGTGTTGTTTTGGGTTGGGTTCAGCAGTAGTGTCATGGTTCAGCGGGAAGCAGCAGTCAGTAGCACTGAGTTCAGCGGAAGCAGAGTATATGGCAGCCAGTCTAGCTAGTTGTGAGGCCATCTGGCTTCGCAAGATGTTGTTTGGCTTATTTGGTCAGCCGTTGAGACCTTCAGTGATTTACTGTGATAATCAGAGTTGCATTAAACTCACGGAGAATCCAGTATTTCATGATAGGTCAAAGCATATCGGGATCAGATATCATTTCATCAGAGACTATGTTCAGAAGGGAGTTGTGAAGCTTGAGTATATTTCCACTGATGAGCAGGTTGCAGATATCCTTACCAAAGCCTTACCACGGGGCAAGCATGTCTACTTCAGGGACAAGATGGGTGTGGTGAGGAACACCTTCCTCGGTAAGAGGGAGTGTTGAAATTTGGTACTGGAGGACAGGTGGTTCCCTTAGACTTTGATCTTTGGCCTAGGGAAAAGTGTCCAAAAGAATTTAATTTTTCTCCTAAAGTGACCTTATAATTTTATAAAGTTAAATCTAATTTAAAAGTGACTTTAAGTGATAAAGTTACTAAGTCTAATTTTAAAGTAACTTTTATAAAGTAAATGAAAAATTAGAAAGGAAAAGTGACTTTGGAAATAAATGACTAAGTGGGTCTTTATTAAAGTGGGGTGAATTAAAAAATAGAAAGTGAGATTTAAATGAGCATTTAATCTCAGCCATTGATCTAAATCTATTTCAGCCATTGGATTTAGAGATCACCCAAAAGTCACTTGGATCACCTAAAAGTCACTTGGAGTTATATTAAAGGAGGAAAAGGAGAAAAAGGTCATTCATTCTTTCATGAGCAGATTGGGAGAAGGAGAGCAAGAGAGCAAGAGAGATTTCTGAGCAGGGAGGAGAAGGAGACAGCAGCTTGGCACACATTCCAAGGCAGCAGTTGAGCAGATTTGTACAGCTGATTCAGCACATAGTGAAAGGCAGATTTTTGCACAAAAATCGAGGAGCAGTTTGCTGATTTTTCTGCACACAAAACGGAGGCCGTACAACATTTATTGCTGTCCTGTTTGCTGTAATTTCCAGATTGCTGTGAGGCACGGGAAAGGAGATAAGTTGTAAATTTGCTTGCTGATTTTTTGCTGAATAATTCTCACTGTAAAAAGGCAATTTTCAGAAATAAAGAAGAGCTCTCAAACTGGTTTTCCCCAAGAGTTGTAGGGGGTTTTTCCAGGGTCAAGTTGACCAAAAATATCAGTGTTTTAATAGCTGTTTTTGATTGCTGATTTTTAATTCTGCAATTTCCAGCATTCTGAAAAATTTCCAGAATTTGTGTTTTCAGCAATATTTATTTTTTTCAGTCTGTTAAATGTATGGTTATGGGAATGGGCATTTAACTACATGGGAGAAATAAGGAGAAACTGAAAACCGGGGTGGGAAAACAGAAATTTCTACACAATGCTGTTCCAAATGGCTGCCCAAGAAGCTCCTCACTCCAGCTACAATGCTCCTCCAAGACTCCTCACTGCTGCTCCAAAACAAGCTCAAGAACTGCTCACTAACTCTCAAAGAAGACTCTCACTCAAATGCATAAGACTGCTGTGAATGAATGAGAGCACTTGGGTGTGTTAAATAGGGTTTGGGAGGGGGAAATGGACCCCAAAAATCATTTAGCATATTCATATAACTGTTTGGGGTCCAAACCAAACAAAAAACAATTAAAAAATATATATTTTTTGTTGTTTACGTGTGCTTGGGCCGTTCCTTTGTGACTCGGCCGAGTCATATCAGAAACGGCCGGGTTGGCCGAGTCACCCATCACTCGGCCAACCGGACCGTTTCCATGGCCGGGTCACTCTCCTTGCTGGTGAAACGGATCAACCAGGCCGTTTCGGTTTCGAAACGACCGTTTCTTAAAACAGGGCATCTGAGGATTAACTGCGTGAATGTGGTCTCTGGTTAATATTTTACGTGATTGTTCAAGGCACTTTATCTTTCGAAATTTTAAATTGCTGGAGTATCATTAAGCCGTTAAGCATTTTCTCGCATTTGATAAAAGTTGATCTTCGCTCAGGTTATTTGATGATAAATGATTGCTCTACATGGTTTACATTTCTGCAACATTTAGCAAGTAGTCATTTAAACATTAACTCCATAAGGCACTGGTCTATTAACTTAATAAAATCATTTAAGTGCTTGTTTCCCCTCGTGTCTCACAACCCAATTGGTCCCCAGTTGGTCATCCATTATCCCATAGGGTCTACCCCCCTTAGCCGTGGGAGACAGGCTTAAACGGAGAGATCGGGGATCAGGGTGACAGCCCCCGGTCTGAGCGTTGTCGTGACAATCTGTGCGACAACATTTTTTGGCGCCGTTGCCGGGGACAGAGTTTTTCTGTTCCTGGCGTTTCAACGACATTCATCTTCTCATTTCTCATCATTCTTTCATCTTTCTCATCTCTCATTTGAGCTGGCAGATTCAACATTTTTGGTTATCATTTGGATCTTTTATCGCCTTATCTTTCGTCATATCAGCAACTACTCTTCAGTTCGTTTCTTGTTTGGGTGGCGACTCCATTTCTTTTCATTTCCCAGACAAGAAGCCTCTCTCATATCTGCTTGTTGGTTGATTTTTGGATCCTAGAATTAGATTCATTGTTCAAGTGGCGACTCCACTTCTTTCATCTATTGATTTTCTTGAGCAGAGATCTCGTTCTATCATCCATTTGGTCCCTAGTTATTCATCATGGATTATTCATTTAAACCATGTCATTTTACTGATAATCTCCATGATTTTCCGAAAGAGGCCATTTCTAAATTATTTTTGTTCTCAGGTGGTGATTCAGTCGCTGTTAGACAACATTTAAACAGGTTTACTTGTGTAATGATCATATATTGTAGACTTCCTCAATATAATCATGAAGATGTCAAGATGCGTCTATTTGTCCATTCTTTAAAGGGTGATGCTTTGAACTGGTTTAATAATTGTCCTGAAGATTCTTTCACTTCTTTACAAGACATTGTCGATGCTTTTAAAGATAGATATGGTGATCCAGATAGCTCGCCTTGTGCCCCTAAAATTGTGCAACAGAATGAAAGTAATCTTGTAAAAGGTCCAGCTGTCGATGAAATATTCCAAGACAGTTCTTCATATTAGAATGTGCCATCCACCTGTACCATTGCAGATCAAATCTATGATAGTGGAAAAGAAGGGACAAATTGTAAAAACAGTGTTGACAATGAAAAGGAAGATCAGAAGCAAATTATACAAGAACTAATGCGGCTGGTAAAAAATATGGAGGTCAATCAAACTAATTACGCTAATGATGTGAGAACTTTATGCACCCACCTGGAAAAACGTAATAAGGAGATGGAAATTATGCAAAATCAGCATGCTAAGGAAATTGAGGCCATGAAAACTAATCATGACACAAAAATTAGTTTTATGCAAAGCAAGTTATCAGGCTTAGAGGAAAATATGACAAACATGCAAGCAAATCATAAGGAAGAGATAAACTCTATGCAGTATTGCTTGATGACCATAAAGGAAGAGAACGATAAAGTAATAAAAGATATGGAAGAAAACCATGCCAGGGAAATTAGTGCTATAAAGGTTGAACACTTTAGTCAGATGGATGCCATTAAAATACAGTTTCAGAAATTTCAACAACAATCGGAAGATGAAAGAAACCGAGGAATGTCAATAGATCAAAAGCCTCCTTATCTGTTACAACAAGCTCCATCTTGTTATGAGGGTCTTTGTTTGTTAAGTTATGGTATGTTCTATGCTTATAACAGTTTACTTCTTTTTCTTATTATATTCCACCGATTAGCAATCACATGTACATAAAGTAAAGTGCAGATAGAACATTAAACGATCGACAGAAAACAAGCCAAGACAAGAGACACAAGATGTGGCGGCTAGCCAGGGACAAACCCCACAATGTGTGGGGAAACCCTTTGATCAAATCTTCTTTTATCTTCAATAATTCAGCAGAGAGAAATAGTACAATAAATCTGATTCATATCAGCAGTAGCAAACTCTAGATCAGTAGCATCAGCATTAGCGGCTTCATTATCAAACTAGGGCAGACCATATCTCACAAACCGACAGTCGGATTGACTTCATTCCACCACCAAAAGTTTCGGCTTCCAGAGGAGGTTCAGATGAACCTACAGCGCAGTTCAGAAGAGGAGATCTTCTAGGCCACGCAAGTCAATCTTTACTTCTGCAGTTGCAGCTTCAGTTTCAGCAGTTTCCGGCTTCAAACTAGGGCAGTCGATATCTTGCAAACCGTTCGTCGGATTGAATTCATTCCACCACCAAAATTTGCGGCTTTCAAAGGAGGTTCAGATGAACCTACAGCGCAGTTCCAAAGAGGAGATCTTCTAGGCCACGCAAGTCAATCTTTACTTCTGCAGTTGCAGCTTCAGTTTCAGCAGTTTCCGGCTTCAAACTAGGGCAGTCGATATCTTGCAAACCGTTCGTTGGATTGACTTCATTCCACCACCAAAAGTTGCGGTTTTCAAAGGGGGTTCAGATGAACCTACAAAGCAGTTCCAAAGAGGAGATCTTCTAGGCCACGCAAGTCAATCTTTACTTCTGCAGTTGCAGCTTCAAATTCAACAGCTTCCGGCTTCACATGTGTGAGAGAGAGAGACCCATTTCAGCGCAGTAGAGAAGACTCATATCTGCGCAGTAGAGAGAGAAAGATGTGATGAGATGAGTGAGTCCAAATGAGGAAAAGTCCTCTTATATTTATACACAACGTTGGTGGGTGAATAGATGTGACTGTTGGGCTTCTGAGCCTACATGAGTTGTAGGTCCGCTTGATAATAATTCCATAATCAAAATAAATTCATATCTCCATGAATACTTATCGGAATTGGATGATCTTTATATCAATCCTACACCTCTCGACGAGAGGAATCTAATAAAAATATTATTAGCCATGAATAAGATGACCCACATGAAGTTTTGCCCTGGTTGCCAATTTTAACACTCCCTCTCAACCATGGAGAACTTCATCTGCAATCTGTCAATCGGTCGTTACTATTCATCCATCAAATGCACTGTCTTGTACAGCCTGACCCTTGCTCTGCTCTGCTCTATTTTGCCTGTTCTGCTTTGTCTTGTTCTGCCCTGCACTGATCTGTACTGTTTTGTTCTGTTCAGCTCTGCTCTTGCATTGTTCTGTTCTACTCTGCTTTTGTCCGAATTATGAAGAAGAAGAAATGATCGAGGATGTATCATACTGACTCAAAGTCAGTCTCAGAGTATGTACCACTGGTCCCAGACCAGTCTCAACCAACCCAAAGTCAGCGTCATAGTGAGTACAACTCCAATGGTCCGAGACCAATATCATCCTCCACTGACTCAAAGTCAGTCTCAGAGTATGTACCACTGATCCCAGACCAGTCTCAACCGGCCCGAAGTCAGCGTCATAGTATGGTACAACTCCTACCACTGGTCCCAGACCAGTATCATTGATCCCAGATCAATGGAGGTCATCCTAGCGTAGGGAGTACAGTAGTTACAACGATGCGTCCATCGGTACTACTATGGTCTCTAACTTCATTTCCCTGCTCATTGATCAGATGAGAGGGACTTCCCATGAGTCCCAGACTGCATGGGTAGGATGCCTCGACAGGAGAACTAATCAATCCTGTCCTCACAGGAGAACACATCAATCCTGCTACAATTGCCATGGAGAACACATCAATCCAGGCCTCACAGGAGAACACATCAATCCTGCTACAATTGCCATGGAGAACACATCAATCCAGGCCGCCATGGAGAACACATCAATCCAGGCCTCACAGGAGAACACATCAATCTTGCTACAATTGCCATGGAGAACACATCAATCCAGGCCTCACAGGAGAGCGAATCATCCTGCTACACAGGAGAGCGAATCATCCTGTTCCACAAGAGAGCGAATCATCTTGTCCCACAAGAGAGCGAATCATCTTGTTCCAGTGTGCACCACCAGGGGAGGGTGAGTCACCCTGTGGTCATATGTTGTTCTAGTAGGAACCGCAAGCCCTCAGAGCTCCTAGAGCTCAATGTATGCAACATGCAGGACCCTTGTACAAGGGTTTCTTGCCGACTCCAAGTCGTTTGGGAAAATCACAGATTAGATCTTTCCTCGGGGCTTTGACAAGGTGTATCAACCTGTACAGCATCTTAATGTGATGGAGCTTCCTTGCTCATCGACTTACCATATCCCAGATGATGTCTATCTTCTGGAGCAATTGACGAATACGGGATCCTCAATAATCGAATCCCACCTCTGGTTGTTACAAAGAATCACAGTGGTATCCAATGTAAATCCAAACAGCTCACTGAAGAGCTTTCGCAACCAGACTGCCTCACATGAGGTTATGCTAGCAACAATATATCCTGCTTCAGCGGTGCTCAAAGCCACCGACTTCTGCTTCCTGCTCATCCAGGATATCGAAGCAGATCCCAAGGTGAAACAGTACCCGAAAGTGCTCTTACGGTCCACCACACTGCTTGACCAATCAACATCAGTATATCCAAGTAGTCTCACATCTCCGGCAGTGTATCTTAATCCATGAGAGATTGTGTCCTGAAGACATCTCAGAAGATTCCTGGCATCAATCCAGTGAGGCTCAACCAAATATGAGCTCACAATGCTAACTGCAAAACATATGTTCGGACGGAGGTTCACCAAGAACATCAATGCGAATGAGTTTTTGAAACTCAGAGGCATTTCCCAAGTCTGGTCCGACATCACTACCATATAACTTCTAAAAGTTAAGATCCTCGAGGTAGTCACAGGCTTGCAGTCCATCATACCGAATCTTTCAAATATATTTACCACATATTTTCCTTGAGATAGGAAAATTTCCCTTGGCTTCTGCCACACTTCAAGTCCTTGGTCCTTCATTTCAAATTCAGAAGCCATCTCCCTCTTACATTTGTGAATGAGAGGGTTTGCAACTATTAGAAAGAGGTCATCTGCATACAACACCAGTATGAGAGGCTTGTCATCTTCAACCTTAAAGTAAAGGTTAGGATCTAGTGAATCCTAGCTTCATCAAGTAGCTGTCGATCCTCTCATACCATGCTCGGGGTGCTTGCTTCAGCCCATAGAGAGCCTTCTCCAACCTGCAGACATGAGATTTTTGATCATAAATTTCAAATCCTTCGGGTTGCTCCATGTAGAACTCTTCTTTGATCGAGCCATGTAAGAACGCAGTCTTGACATCCTTTTGATGTAGGTTCCATCATTGTGAAGCGGCAAGGGCTATGATCGAGTGGATGGTCGTATATTTGGCAACAGGTGCAAATATCATAGTCTATACCTCCCTTCTGGGATAAACCACGAGCAACAAAATGAACCTTATACTTTTCCATACTTCCATTTGCTGCATGCTTTATCTTGTAAAGCCATTTTGAAGTAACAATTGTCTTGTCCAGGGTCTGGGAACTACTTCCCAGACATCATTCTCCATAATAGACTCATATTCTATGGTCATAGCATCCTTCCATAGTTAATGCTCGATGACATCTGAGAATGATGAAGGTTCATTTTGTATGATCGTGCTCATGATGGTCAGGTATCCCTGATACCTGTTAAGTTTCTTACTTTGATGGAAGGTTCCTCAGGGTGCAGCATGTCCTTCAGCATCATCAAGTATCCCCCTAAGCCATGAAGGCCTCTTCCTAGAAGAGGAAGGCTCATGTGGATGAGGATCAATCGGATCCATGGGTTCTTCTACATCAGGCATTGATTCATCATCCTTTTCTTTCGGTTCCCTGGTGTCGGCTTCTTGAGAGCTCCTCAAAGTCGGAAGATTGATCACCTTGCTGAGAGCCATATCTTCGTCAAAGGTGACATCATGACTAATTATGACTTCCCTTTGACCGGCTACATAGATTCTATAGCCTTTAGTATTTTCACCATAGCCCACGAAAATTCCCTTCTTTCCAGATGCTCCCAATTTATTTCTTTTCTCTTTCGGCACATGAAAGTATACAAGGCTTCCCAAAAATTTTAAAATGAGAAACATCAGGTTTCTTACTGGTGAATTTTTCTTCAGGAGTCTTGGAACCCAATGCTTGATGAGGGCATCGATTTTGTACATATACGACAGTGTTTGCAGCTTCAGCCCATAGAAACTTAGGAAGACTTTGACCATGTAGCATGGCCCGGACAGCTTCCATAATTGTGCGGTTCTTCCTTTCTGCCACACCATTTTGTTCAGGAGTATATGGTGTAGTAGTCTCCCTCTTGATGCCAGCCTCTGATATGTCTGAGTGAACTAGTTGTAATATATCGGAGGTCTTGTTTTGACTTGAAGGGAATGGTCCCCTTTTGAGCTTTCCTTCGGTACATCCCGGACATACACCTTCTTTCTCTACTTGGAATTCAGGCATCCCTGTTACCATCTGTCTTACATCGGGTAGAGCTTTGTAATGAAGGTGGGCAAACCTCCGATGCCAAAGTTCGGACTGAAGCGTTGTGTCACAAGACATGACACTTAGCGGACTTCCACCGACTTGATATAAAGAATCAACTCGAAACCCAAGAGTGAAAGCATCTTTAACATTATTTTTCCATATGCGTACCTTACCTTATAGCCTTTGTCTTCCATTGCCGAGATGGATACCAGGTTCTTTTTGAGATCAGGTACATATAATACATCTTGTAAGTGAATCGTATTACCTTGATTCAGTTTAAGGGAAACATTGCCTACACCTTTCACTGGGTATTTCATGTCATCTCCAAGGACAATTTCCAGGTTAGTTTCTTTCTCTACCAGATTATAGAGTACTTCTTTGTAACCAGTGAAGTGTCTTGAGGCACCACTATCAATGAGCCAAATTCTCATTGAGTCCGAAGGAGCGGAGGTAGATAGAGCAGCTGGTAGATAATATTCAGCCTGCTTATCGTCAACAGTGTTAGATTCATACCTGGAATTGCTAGCCTTCTTGAATGGTTGCCCTCTTCCTTGATTTCTCGCATTCCTTTTTCCTTTGTTGTTGAATTTTCCATTCCTTCGATTACCATGAGAGGGATTTTGATCATCGTCACGGTGAGAGTCCTTTCTATCAGGGCATTCCCTGCTTTATTGCAAATGAAACATCGTCCTTTTCTTCCACCCTTAAATCTAGCCTTTCTTTTCGATTTAGACCCAAAATTATTTCTTTTCTTAGCATGAGAAGAAAAAGCAGCAGGAGGACCTTTAGGCAAGGGCATTTCCTGCTCTTCTACCCTTGTTTGTTCTTGAATGCATCTAGCCATTAATTCCTCGAAACTAGGAATTACATTATTGTTCAGAAGAGTATTCCTGAACACATACCATTCAGATGGTAATCCTCCGAGAGTTGTGAGTGCCATTTCTCTGTCAGTAATGGTTTCCCCAATAGATAGGAGATCGTTCTTGATCTCGGTGATTCTTAAGAAGTATGCTTGCATACTTTCATCTTTACCCTTCTTGATTTCCCTCAACTTATTTCTAAGAAACAAAACTTGATTTGCATCATTAACTTTAAATAAACTCACCAGTCTGTCGTAGATTTCTTTGGAGGTGTCTAGATCAGAGATGTAGGCCACCAAGCGCTTGTCGATAGAGTCCCGGATGATCTTCTTTGTTTTGACTTCTCTATTTTTCCATTTGTTCCAGGCAGCAGCAGATGCATTTGATGAAGGCTCAACAATATTGCCTCTTACATGGTCTAGCACTCCTTGATCTTCAAGGGTTAGATCGATAAACATCTTCCATCCGTGATAGTCAGCGTTCTCACGGAGCTTGTCTTCGGCAGGAAAGAGTGTTGAGGACCCCATAGTTCTTTTAGGATAGCCTTGCCAATCTTCTCTTCAATGATTGCTCTTGCTCTTGCTTGGGCTTTGTCTTCACCTCAGCTCTGATACCATGTTAAGTTATGGTATGTTCTATGCTTATAACAGTTTACTTCTTTTTCTTATTATATTCCACCGATTAGCAATCACATGTACATAAAGTAAAGTGCAGATAGAACATTAAACGATCGACAGAAAACAAGCCAAGACAAGAGACACAAGATGTGGCGGCTAGCCAGGGACAAACCCCACAATGTGTGGGGAAACCCTTTGATCAAATCTTCTTTTATCTTCAATAATTCAGCAGAGAGAAATAGTACAATAAATCTGATTCATATCAGCAGTAGCAAACTCTAGATCAGTAGCATCAGCATTAGCGGCTTCATTATCAAACTAGGGCAGACCATATCTCACAAACCGACAGTCGGATTGACTTCATTCCACCACCAAAAGTTTCGGCTTCCAGAGGAGGTTCAGATGAACCTACAACGCAGTTCAGAAGAGGAGATCTTCTAGGCCACGCAAGTCAATCTTTACTTCTGCAGTTGCAGCTTCAGTTTCAGCAGTTTCCGGCTTCAAACTAGGGCAGTCGATATCTTGCAAACCGTTCGTCGGATTGAATTCATTCCACCACCAAAATTTGCGGCTTTCAAAGGAGGTTCAGATGAACCTACAGCGCAGTTCCAAAGAGGAGATCTTCTAGGCCACGCAAGTCAATCTTTACTTCTGCAGTTGCAGCTTCAGTTTCAGCAGTTTCCGGCTTCAAACTAGGGCAGTCGATATCTTGCAAACCGTTCGTTGGATTGACTTCATTCCACCACCAAAAGTTGCGGTTTTCAAAGGGGGTTCAGATGAACCTACAAAGCAGTTCCAAAGAGGAGATCTTCTAGGCCACGCAAGTCAATCTTTACTTCTGCAGTTGCAGCTTCAAATTCAACAGCTTCCGGCTTCACATGTGTGAGAGAGAGAGACCCATTTCAGCGCAGTAGAGAAAGACTCATATCTGCGCAGTAGAGAGAGAAAGATGTGATGAGATGAGTGAGTCCAAATGAGGAAAAGTCCTCTTATATTTATACACAACGTTGGTGGGTGAATAGATGTGACTGTTGGGCTTCTGAGCCTACATGAGTTGTAGGTCGGCTTGATAATAATTCCATAATCAAAATAAATTCATATCTCCATGAATACTTATCGGAATTGGATGATCTTTATATCAATCCTACACCTCTCGACGAGAGGAATCTAATAAAAATATTATTAGCCATGAATAAGATGACCCACATGAAGTTTTGCCCTGGTTGCCAATTTTAACACTCCCTCTCAACCATGGAGAACTTCATCTGCAATCTGTCAATCGGTCGTTACTATTCATCCATCAAATGCACTGCCTTGTACAGCCTGACCCTTGCCCTGCTCTGCTCTATTTTGCCTGTTCTGCTTTGTCTTGTTCTGCCCTGCACTGATCTGTACTGTTTTGTTCTGTTCAGCTCTGCTCTTGCATTGTTCTGTTCTACTCTGCTTTTGTCCGAATTATGAAGAAGAAGAAATGATCGAGGATGTATCATACTGACTCAAAGTCAGTCTCAGAGTATGTACCACTGGTCCCAGACCAGTCTCAACCAACCCAAAGTCAGCGTCATAGTGAGTACAACTCCAATGGTCCGAGACCAATATCATCCTCCACTGACTCAAAGTCAGTCTCAGAGTATGTACCACTGATCCCAGACCAGTCTCAACCGACCCGAAGTCAGCGTCATAGTATGGTACAACTCCTACCACTGGTCCCAGACCAGTATCATTGATCCCAGATCAATGGAGGTCATCCTAGCGTAGGGAGTACGGTAGTTACAACGATGCGTCCATCGGTACTACTATGGTCTCTAACTTCATTTCCCTGCTCATTGATCAGATGAGAGGGACTTCCCATGAGTCCCAGACTGCATGGGTAGGATGCCTCGACAGGAGAACTAATCAATCCTGTCCTCACAGGAGAACACATCAATCCTGCTACAATTGCCATGGAGAACACATCAATCCAGGCCTCACAGGAGAACACATCAATCCTGCTACAATTGCCATGGAGAACACATCAATCCAGGCTGCCATGGAGAACACATCAATCCAGGCCTCACAGGAGAACACATCAATCTGCTACAATTGCCATGGAGAACACATCAATCCAGGCCTCACAGGAGAACTAATCATCCTGCTACACAGGAGAGCGAATCATCCTGTTTCACAAGAGAGCGAATCATCTTGTCCCACAAGAGAGCGAATCATCTTGTTCCAGTGTGCACCACCAGGGGAGGGTGAGTCACCCTGTGGTCATATGTTGCTCTAGTAGGAACCGCAAGCCCTCAGAGCTCCTAGAGCTCAATGTATGCAACATGCAGGACCCTTGTACAAGGGTTTCTTGCCGACTCCAAGTCGTTTGGGAAAATCACAGATTAGATCTTTCCTCGGGGCTTTGACAAGGTGTATCAACCTGTACAGCATCTTAATGTGATGGAGCTTCCTTGCTCATCGACTTACCATATCCCAGATGATGTCTATCTTCTGGAGCAATTGACGAATACGGGATCCTCAATAATCGAATCCCACCTCTGGTTGTTACAAAGAATCACAGTGGTATCCAATGTAAATCCAAACAGCTCACTGAAGAGCTTTCGCAACCACACTGCCTCACATGAGGTTATGCTAGCAACAATATATCCTGCTTCAGCGGTGCTCAAAGCCACCGACTTCTGCTTCCTGCTCATCCAGGATATCGAAGCAGATCCCAAGGTGAAACAGTACCCGAAAGTGCTCTTACGGTCCACCACACTGCTTGACCAATCAACATCAGTATATCCAAGTAGTCTCACATCTCCGGCAGTGTATCTTAATCCATGAGAGATTGTGTCCTGAAGACATCTCAGAAGATTCCTGGCATCAATCCAGTGAGGCTCAACCAAATATGAGCTCACAATGCTAACTGCAAAACATATGTTCGGACGGAGGTTCACCAAGAACATCAATGCGAATGAGTTTTTGAAACTCAGAGGCATTTCCCAAGTCTGGTCCGACATCACTACCATATAACTTCTAAAAGTTAAGATCCTCGAGGTAGTCACAGGCTTGCAGTCCATCATACCGAATCTTTCAAATATATTTACCACATATTTTCCTTGAGATAGGAAAATTTTCCTTGGCTTCTGCCACACTTCAAGTCCTTGGTCCTTCATTTCAAATTCAGAAGCCATCTCCCTCTTACATTTGTGAATGAGAGGGTCTGCAACTATTAGAAAGAGGTCATCTGCATACAACACCAGTATGAGAGGCTTGTCATCTTCAACCTTAAAGTAAAGGTTAGGATCTAGTGAATCCTAGCTTCATCAAGTAGCTGTCGATCCTCTCATACCATGCTCGGGGTGCTTGCTTCAGCCCATAGAGAGCCTTCTCCAACCTGCAGACATGAGATTTTTGATCATAAATTTCAAATCCTTCGGGTTGCTCCATGTAGAACTCTTCTTTGATCGAGCCATGTAAGAACGCAGTCTTGACATCCTTCTGATGTAGGTTCCATCCTTGTGAAGCGGCAAGGGCTATGATCGAGTGGATGGTCGTATATTTGGCAACAGGTGCAAATATCATAGTCTATACCTCCCTTCTGGGATAAACCACGAGCAACAAAATGAACCTTATACATTTCCATACTTCCATTTGCTGCATGCTTTATCTTGTAAAGCCATTTTGAAGTAACAATTGTCTTGTCCAGGGTCTGGGAACTACTTCCCAGACATCATTCTCCATAATAGACTCATATTCTATGGTCATAGCATCCTTCCATAGTTAATGCTCGATGACATCTGAGAATGATGAAGGTTCATTTTGTATGATCGTGCTCATGATGGTCAGGTATCCCTGATACCTGTTAAGTTTCTTACTTTGATGGAAGGTTCCTCAGGGTGCAGCATGTCCTTCAGCATCATCAAGTATCCCCCTAAGCCATGAAGGCCTCTTCCTAGAAGAGGAAGGCTCATGTGGATGAGGATCAATCGGATCCATGGGTTCTTCTACATCAGGCATTGATTCATCATCCTTTTCTTTCGGTTCCCTGGTGTCGGCTTCTTGAGAGCTCCTCAAAGTCGGAAGATTGATCACCTTGCTGAGAGCCATATCTTCGTCAAAGGTGACATCATGACTAATTATGACTTCCCTTTGACCGGCTACATAGATTCTATAGCCTTTAGTATTTTCACCATAGCCCACGAAAATTCCCTTCTTTCCAGATGCTCCCAATTTATTTCTTTTCTCTTTCGGCACATGAAAGTATACAAGGCTTCCCAAAAATTTTAAAATGAGAAACATCAGGTTTCTTACTGGTGAATTTTTCTTCAGGAGTCTTGGAACCCAATGCTTGATGAGGGCATCGATTTTGTACATATACGACAGTGTTTGCAGCTTCAGCCCATAGAAACTTAGGAAGACTTTGACCATGTAGCATGGCCCGGACAGCTTCCATAATTGTGCGGTTCTTCCTTTCTGCCACACCATTTTGTTCAGGAGTATATGGTGTAGTAGTCTCCCTCTTGATGCCAGCCTCTGATATGTCTGAGTGAACTAGTTGTAATATATCGGAGGTCTTGTTTTGACTTGAAGGGAATGGTCCCCTTTTGAGCTTTCCTTCGGTACATCCCGGACATACACCTTCTTTCTCTACTTGGAATTCAGGCATCCCTGTTACCATCTGTCTTACATCGGGTAGAGCTTTGTAATGAAGGTGGGCAAACCTCCGATGCCAAAGTTCGGACTGAAGCGTTGTGTCACAAGACATGACACTTAGCGGACTTCCACCGACTTGATATAAAGAATCAACTCGAAACCCAAGAGTGAAAGCATCTTTAACATTATTTTTCCATATGCGTACCTTACCTTATAGCCTTTGTCTTCCATTGCCGAGATGGATACCAGGTTCTTTTTGAGATCAGGTACATATAATACATCTTGTAAGTGAATCGTATTACCTTGATTCAGTTTAAGGGAAACATTGCCTACACCTTTCACTGGGTATTTCATGTCATCTCCAAGGACAATTTCCAGGTTAGTTTCTTTCTCTACCAGATTATAGAGTACTTCTTTGTAACCAGTGAAGTGTCTTGAGGCACCACTATCAATGAGCCAAATTCTCATTGAGTCCGAAGGAGCGGAGGTAGATAGAGCAGCTGGTAGATAATATTCAGCCTGCTTATCGTCAACAGTGTTAGATTCATACTTGGAATTGCTAGCCTTCTTGAATGGTTGCCCTCTTCCTTGATTTCTCGCATTCCTTTTTCCTTTGTTGTTGAATTTTCCATTCCTTCGATTACCATGAGAGGGATTTTGATCATCGTCACGGTGAGAGTCCTTTCTATCAAGGCATTCCCTGCTTTATTGCAAATGAAACATCGTCCTTTTCTTCCACCTTTAAATCCAGCCTTTCTTTTCGATTTAGACCCAGAATTATTTCTTTTCTTAGCATGAGAAGAAAAAGCAGCAGGAGGACCTTTAGGCAAGGGCATTTCCTGCTCTTCTACCCTTGTTTGTTCTTGAATGCATCTAGCCATTAATTCCTCGAAACTAGGAATTACATTATTGTTCAGAAGAGTATTCCTGAACACATACCATTCAGATGGTAATCCTCCGAGAGTTGTGAGTGCCATTTCTCTGTCAGTAATGGTTTCCCCAATAGATAGGAGATCGTTCTTGATCTCGGTGATTCTTAAGAAGTATGCTTGCATACTTTCATCTTTACCCTTCTTGATTTCCCTCAACTTATTTCTAAGAAACAAAACTTGATTTGCATCATTAACTTTAAATAAACTCACCAGTCTGTCGTAGATTTCTTTGGAGGTGTCTAGATCAGAGATGTAGGCCACCAAGCGCTTGTCGATAGAGTCCCGGATGATCTTCTTTGTTTTGACTTCTCCATTTTTCCATTTGTTCCAGGCAGCAGCAGATGCATTTGATGAAGGCTCAACAATATTGCCTCTTACATGGTTTAGCACTCCTTGATCTTCAAGGGTTAGATCGATAAACATTTTCCATCCGTGATAGTCAGCGTTCTCACGGAGCTTGTCTTCGGCAGGAAAGAGTGTTGAGGACCCCATAGTTCTTTTAGGATAGCCTTGCCAATCTTCTCTTCAATGATTGCTCTTGCTCTTGCTTGGGCTTTGTCTTCACCTCAGCTCTGATACCATATTAAGTTATGGTATGTTCTATGCTTATAATAGTTTACTTCTTTTTCTTATTATATTCCATCGATTAGCAATCACATGTACATAAAGTAAAGTGCAGATAGAACATTAAACGATCGACAGAAAACAAGCCAAGACAAGAGACACAAGATGTGGCGGCTAGCCAGGGACAAACCCCATAATGTGTGGGGAAACCCTTTCATCAAATCTTCTTTTATCTTCAATAATTCAGCAAAGAGAAATAGTACAATAAATCTGATTCATATCAGCAGTAGCAAACTCTAGATCAGTAGCATCAGCATTAGCGGCTTCATTATCAAACTAGGGCAGACCATATCTCACAAACCGACAATCGGATTGACTTCATTCCACCACCAAAAGTGTCGGCTTCCAGAGGAGGTTCAAATGAACCTACAGCGCAGTTCAGATGAGGAGATCTTCTAGGGCAGTCGATATCTTGCAAACCGTTCGTCGGATTGAATTCATTCCACCACCAAAAGTTGCGGCTTTCAAAGGAGGTTCAGATGAACCTTCAACGCAGTTCCAAAGAGGAGATATTTTAGGCCACGCAAGTCAATCTTTACTTCTGCAGTTGCAGCTTCAGTTTTAGCAGTTTCCGGCTTCAAACTAGGGCAGTCGATATCTTGCAAACTGTTCGTTGGATTGACTTCATTCCACCACCAAATGTTGCGTCCTTCAAAGGAGGTTCAGATGAACCTACAACGCAGTTTCAAAGAGGAGATCTTCTAGGCCACGCAAGTCAATCTTTACTTCTGCAGTTGCAGCTTCAAATTCAACAGCTTCCGGCTTCACATGTGTGAGAGAGAGAGAGACCCATTTCAGCGCAGTAGAGAAGAGACTCATATCTGCGCAGTAGAGAGAGAAAGATGTGATGAGATGTGTGAGTCCAAATGAGGAAAAGTCCTCTTATATTTATACACAACGTTGGTGGGTGAATAGATGTGACTGTTGGGCTTCTGAGCCTACATGAGTTGTAGGTCGGCTTGATAATAATTCCATAATCAAAATAAATTCATATCTCCATGAATACTTATCGGAATTGGATGATCTTTATATCAATCCTACACCTCTCGACGAGAGGAATCTAATAAAAAGATTATTAGCCATGAATAAGATGACCCACATGAAGTTTTGCCCTGGTTGCCAATTTTAACATTGTTCCATTGAAAATTGCCTGGATGAAAGGGAAATTAATAATCAGATTGATACTCACACGGTTAGTCCACCAGTCATTGAAGATCAAGTTATAACTCATGGCACCTATGAGATTGGTCCATCATCTTTGGCAGGGCAGATGCAGAATGAAGAAATACATGTCACGCACATCTCCATATTTCATCTGAGAGTTTTGAAGCAGAAAGTTCCATGCCATCAGTGATACGACCTGCCAGGAAGAAAAAGCACCAAAGAAAGAGAACGAGAAGAAGATTTGATGCATTAGACGGTCGAGAGCAGCTTGATTTTCGGATAGGAAAAAGTCCTACCATATGCAGAATTGGACATGGTACATCCGACAAGCAGCCGACAGATTTGCTTGAAAACAGACAAATGCTCAGTATACACTATATTGAACACATCTGATGCCATGGGGCATCCTCTGTATTTCTAACCTTACTCCTTGTTTTTTTTAGCATTTTCATTTCTGTTTTAGGATTAGATTTACTTTTCCAGATAGTTAATAAATGAAGAGCTTATATCTTTCATGTGCTTAATGTTATATGATGATTTTTGGATGGACGCTACTTATGTTTTATTGTGTATTGCGTGGATGCAGATTCTGGATTCTCACATTCCTGCAGTGCAGCAACGTGTCCCCAAGTGGAGCCAGATGTTGACCACTACGTGTCAACTTTCCATCGCAGTACACCCCCTTTTTTTCACAAAAGGGATAGCGCTTAATCGACATGTCCGTGCCATTCGACAGTGATCGTCGACTTGATCATATTATGTTGTAAACCCAATCTGTATGTGCGAATTGTAAATAATCTTAGCAGATATGAGTAGTGTATGTAAATTGCGTAGGTGGACTTAATTTCCTAGTGATAATCTACGTTCCGAAAGGTTTTTTGTCTCACCGATCTATGATCGGCAGAGTTTTCCTTCAGCCTAACCGCAAAGCCGGAATGGATTTTGTCATTAGAATCTTAGGAGAATCCTAGTGTGTTAATATGCTAGATTATAGTTGTGTCGCAGAACTGGGTGGTTTATGAGGGTCTATGTCAAATGGGTTCTCCCCCTTGAGATGTAAAGTTGTAAAAGTCATGATGTAAAATGTCTTGAGGGTTAGAAAATGTTTTAATCCCCTCGTAAGTCCTAGGTCCTAGGTCCTAGGTGATTTTTCCAAAGGCTAAGTTCGAGGATCCATTTAAAAATAAATAAAAAATTAAAAAAATAACTGAAAAATAATAAAATTTATAAAAAAATAATAATAATAATAAATAAATAAATAAATAAAAATTTAAATAAAAGTAAAAAAAAAAAAAAAAATAAAGAAAAAACCTAAAAATAATAAAATAATAATATTTTTGAGTAAATAAATGTAGAATTTCAATTTTTAATGCATTAAAAAAATTCGACGGATGAGATTAAGAGATGTCTTGATCCTCATCGACGGTCGAGATCATTTTGACGTGGATCACTCGAACTAGCCGTTGGGAATTTTTTCTTTAAATAGGGTGCTAGGGGTCATTTGAGATCAGATTTGATTTGAGAGTCTGGTGCTAAAGAAAGCTCTCTTCTAGTCATTTTTTTGTGCAATAAAGAAGACTTTGGGGTTAAAAATCTTGCTGGTGTTACTTTTCTGAAAATGTTGTAAGATTGTTTTAGTTTTTTTGCATAATTTTATTTCCAGCCATTGATGATAGCTTAAAAAAGATTGATCTAGGCACATGTATCTTGTCTAATCTTTGGGTTTGAATGATAGTTTAGACTCTGAAATATAGTGGCAGGTATCTCCATTTGATCGGTGTTTCGCTATTGTTTTCTCCCTCTATGTTAATGGTTGATTTTAAGCTGTGCAGGAAATCTTTTTTTTTTAGATTACCGGGCGTTAGGGGAAGTTCTCGCTGAACCAGCCAACTCCCGGATTGTGTTTTCTGAAAGAGCCCAGCCAGTTCTCGATCCCGGGCTTATCATTTGATTTTTTTTTATGAATGCATGCAAGGTTTTCTGAAGCGTTTTACATTAAAATTAAATTCTGATAATATTACTGTGATTATGTATAAATCTGGCTTCTTAAGAGCTTTCAGTTTGTAAATACTGTAATTTTTTTTGCTGGGTTTAGGGTTTTCAGTTTTGTTTTATGCACATATCATTTTTGGGTGATTTTTCATTCAAGGTTGCAGGGTTTCTGAAGATTTCCAAGGTTTATCTGCGTTGTTTCGCTGCCCAAGGGTTTCAATTTCAATTGTTTTTCAAGTCTGGAAGAAATTTTACATCAGTTTCATTGATATCAGCTTTTGGGGTTTGGAATATTATTCTAAGGACTGCAAGATCGTTTTTCAAATCCCCCAGCTATCTTCAGCTGCCAGAAATCTGCATTAAAAAAAAAAAAAAAAACGCAGCCCCCTCCACCATCATTCACCTGCCAATTGCCTCCCTCTGCTCCACGTTTTTATTGCCTCCACGCTGAAAACCTGCTCCTCCTGTCCATCAAAACTCTCTCACGCTCATCCGCAGCCTCTAAGCCATACGCCCTTCAGCTCCACGCACTTGCATACATTACACATTAAACCTGCAGCAATACACCATACGCAAAAGATGTCCCCGCTGTCCATATCCCTGCCGTGTTGGAGCCTCCCTGCGTGGTCTCCTCTCGTCCAAGCCTGCATACTGTCGTGCAACACTTTTCCCTCTTCCCTGTGGCTATCCGCATCTCCCTCAGCTACCTACGGATCCTTCTCCATCCTCTCGCTGCAAGTCCTCGTCCCCACCGTCGACCTGCGTACCTGCAAAATCACAAGCACAAACAATATTTCGATGCAGCTAGGTTTTAGATAGGCGTATGTATAATTATATCCGATTTTCATTTGGTTTATTTCGTTTGGAGTTAGGATAATTTTTAGTTAATTTTCATTCGATTTTTTAGCGTGTCATTTGTTATGAAATGTGTTGTTAACATAAAAAAATAAAAAATCGATTTTTATTTTTTGATATAATTAGCATGGTTAGGTTTTAGCTGTTAGTTTAGTTTTATATTTTGTTTAATTTTTAGATTTAAAACTTTAACTTTAGTTTTAGTTTAGTTTTTTAATTGTAAGTTTTGTTTTATAATCAATAAAAAAAAATATTTCATAAAATGATTAAAAAAGTTTCTTTTGTTTTTATTAGAACTTAGTTTAGATTTAAATTTGATTTTTTTTTATTAGACCTTAGTTTAAATTTAAATTAGATTTTTTTAAGTTTTGTTTTAGTTTTAGTTTAGGTTTCATTTTCATTTAAAAAAAATATAAAAAAAAAATAATTTTTGTAAGGTTTTTGCCAATTTCAGTGTTGGCTCGGAAATTTCTTAGGTTTCATCTTTTATGCTGAGGCTAAAATTTTTGACGTGGGAATTAGTGTTTAATATGATTCAATGTTCATCTGAGGATTAACTGCGTGAATGTGGTCTCTGGTTAATATTTTACGTGATTGTTCAAGACACTTTATCTTTCGAAATTTTAAATTGCTGGAGTATCATTAAGCCATTAAGCATTTTCTCGCATTTGATAAAAGTTGATCTTCGCTCAGGTTATTTGATGATAAATGATTGTTTACATTTCTGCAACATTTAGCAAGTAGTCATTTAAACATTAACTCCATAAGGCACTGGTCTATTAACTTAATAAAATCAATTAAATGCTTGTTTCCCCTCGTGTCTCCCAACCCAATTGGTCCCCAGTTGGTCATCCATTATCCCATAGGGTCTACCTCCCTTAGCCGTGGGAGACAGGCTTAAACGGAGATATCGGGGATCAAGGTGACAGTCCTAGGTCTGAGTGTTGTCGTGACAATCTGTGCGACAATAGACAGGAAGGTAGTTTGAACAAGATGTCAGTTTCATTACAGGTTCAGGGGGAGCAAAACAGTTGAAGGATTACAGGTTACCAGGAACAAAGCAAGATTAGTCTGCAAAGGATATGCACAAGTTGAAGGAATCGATTTTGAAGAAATGTTTGCTCTCGTTGCCAGAATGGAAGCTATCAGGATGTTTCTTGCTTATGCTTGCTCGAGAAAAAGCAAGGTCTACCAAATGGATGTTAAGTTAGCTTTGCTAAATGGTGAATTGGAGGAAGAAGTTTACATTGAACAACCAGAAGGTTTTCTGCTCTCTGGCAAAGAAGACTACGTCTACAGATTAAAAAAGGCTCTGTATGGTCTCAAGCAAGCTCCTAGGGCTTGGTATGCTCGTCTTGACAAATATCTACATCAACATGGATTCAAGAAAGGAAGTGTTGACAACATTCTTTATGTGAAAGTAGATCGAGATAACCTAACAATTATCGAAGTATATGTGGATGATATAATCTTTGGAAGTAGTGATGACAGATTAAGTAAAGACTTTGCCACAAAAATGCAAAGTGAGTTTGAAATGTCTATGCTTGGCAAATTGAAATACTTTTTAGGGCTTTAGATTTCTTAGCAGGATAAAGGAATATTCATATATAAAACCAAGTACATCAAAGAAATGGTCAAGAAATTCCATATGGAAGATTGCAAGCCAGTCCTTAACCCCATGGTAACATGTTGCAAGCTAAGCTTAGAAAATTCGTCAAAGGATGTGGACCAAAGGTTGTATAGATCCATGATTGGTAGTCTCTTATATGTGACAGCTTCTCGGCCTGATGTGATGTAGGTAGTTGGACAAGTAGAAAGATTCCAAGCAACGCCAAAAGAATCTCATATTATTGCCGTCAAACGAATTCTTCGGTATCTTAAGGGCACAACGGAATATGGTCTATGGTATCCCAAAGGAAATGATCAGGTCATCCAAGCTTATACAGATGCAGATTGGGCAGCAAGTGTTGATGATTGTAAGAGTACCAGTGAAGCAGCATTCTATCTAGGTGGTTGTCTTGTTTCATGGTTAAGTAAAAAGAAGTCTTCAATCTCGTTATCCACAACAGAAGCAGAATATGTCGCGGCAACAACTTCTTGTACTCAAGTTCTTTGGATGAAGCAAACTTTGCAAGATCTTCAAGTCAAGTTCGATGAGCCTATTCCCATCTTTTGCGATAACACCAACGCCATTAGTATCTCCAAGAATCCTGTGATGCATTCCAAAACGAAGCACATTCCGATTAAATATCATTTCGTTAGAGAGTAGGTCGCTGAAAAGAATATCAAGCTTGAATATTTGAGTATCTTCGCCAAAAGCTTGGGGTTATCCCAAGTTTTCATTAGACTCTTTCTCTTATCTACTCGAGTAGAAAGGGGGAGTGGAGGTGTGTACAGGTCCGTAGGATGGTTGTTTGTCAGGGGGAGTTACCCTTTGCCATTGATGACAAAGTGGGAGAGGAGGCAGTAGGAAGAGGTGTCATAATTGCAGGGGGAGTACCTCTGTTACCATCAATGCCAAAGGGGGAGATTTTTGATCAGTGGTTGTCATTGATGTCAACCCAAGCAGCACTAGGGGCTACCCCGATCTTGCATGGGCATTTTGAATTGACAACTTACTCTATTCTGAGTCAAGGATCTTCTAGATGGATTCTACTCGTCGAGATGTTTCTGTTGATATATCGCACACCAAGTAATTCTTCACGGTTTGAGAGATATTTATGTTTGAAGTTAGTAACCCCAGTTAGTGGGCTAAAACCCTATGGGGTTGTGGCATGGCACTCATAATTGATTGTGGTCATTGAATAGTCAATAATTATTAATTTTTTTTGCTCCTAAAATCCCTCCAACGTTCAATTGTTGAGGACCCTCTCAACTCAAGACATTCATATAAATAATGACTCTCATATCCTCCTCTAGTAGTGATTTTGTGGCTTCAAACAGGTCATCGTGACATTTTCGCTATAACTTTTTATTTCTATGAAGCTTCAGAAGGTAAAATTAAAACCCATTTGAGCTGAAATCTTGATGAACCTCGTGACCGAATTTCAGATCTTGGTTCGCTATATTTTCGGAGATATGATCTGAGGAAGTTAGGGTTTTTGCAGGCTTTCGAATTCCATGTCAAACAAGTGACGTTGGGAAAATCGTCATAACTTTCTCTCTGAGCATTGGATTCAAATTTCGTAAATAGTCACAGAAAGAGGATGGACTACAGTTTGTTGAGTAGCGTTTTCAGGGCCGAAGGTCGCAACAATGACACGTGGCACTTCGTACAAGTTCGCTCTACTGAACCAGTCTATAATCAGGACAACGTGGGAGATTGGGCATAACTCTTCCTTGAAGAATCCAATCTTGATCAAACCTGTGGGGTTGGGAAGAGGACTCAGAGGGCTACCACAGGGCGCAATTTCAGAAATTACATAGATACAATAGATTCAATATTGAGCTCCTAGAAGGCAAGAAAAAACATGCATTCAAGGATCACTGCGGTAAGGACCACACATCAACAGTCAAGGGTAAGTCTCCTACAACAAGGTATGTATGATTAGTGTTTACATTTGAAATATGAGTATCATCTTTGACATGTGTTTTTGTAGGAAAACGTAAGTATATATAGGGTCTCGATTATATCTCTGTCTCTACATGTCATAGTTAGTTTTGATACCACATTTCGGATGTCCTATTCTTGATACTACACATTTGATGCTACATATTCTTGATGTTACACCAAATCTGCTAAATCTATATGATGTTGTAAGTTCATGTTACTTGTATTTTCATAGTTGATAGAATGGTCTCTGTTGTTGTACTTAGAACTTGGTCCATCACAAGTCTAGGGTCTGTCATCAGTTTTTACTGTATATATCTTTAGGTCAGTTTTGGATATAGTCTTGCATAGAGTCCAGGCCTATATCAAGAGTGGGAGTCTTTGTCTACTGCTGCAACATGTCAACAACAAAAGTGACAAGCACACTTCAGGTACGCATTGTAATTTTAATTTGTATTTATTCGTTATTATGCACGTACTTGTGTTTTGCAGGCAGAAGTAAGTTGAAGGGTATTTTGTTTTGTTTTACGATTGGTTTCATCGGGCAAATTTTGCATGCATGTAGAAGAAGATTCAATTACAACTTCAAGCAAGACTTCAAGAGCAAAAGTATCAAATCAAAGGAAGCATTGCAGTGGGACATCCTTTGAAGACATGAAAACTATCCGTATATTGTGAAGTGTTAAGGCCCAGAGTCATCATTGTAAAGTTGTAAAATAGTCATTTGTAAAAGTGTCATCATTGTAAAGTTGTAAAATATTCATTTGTAAAAGTATCATCATTAGAAGAGTCATTATTGTAAAAGAGTCAATCTGCCTAGAGTAGAAAAGGCATTACTGGGAGGTATAGGAGTCTCTGTTGGTAGGATGTCATGGTTGGGTTTTAGGTCATAGTGTGATTGGGTGTTCGGTCAAAGTCATTGTAAATCATATTATATCGTGGATCGTTGTCCCTGGTACGAGAATCCACACTCTTGTCTCATTTCAGTCATTATAGGGTAGCAGGGAGGTGCTAAGCAGGTGCATGAAGTCGCCTACAGGTTGGAGTCTGTGAACACTTCAGGGTGGTAGGTTTGCCTAGGATGTTGGGGTATCCATTCAGTTGATTATTGAAGAAACCAAGGCATTGGGGTGTCCTTCTAATGGGAGCTGGAGAAGAATGCTTTTCTAGAATTCTAGGAAGTTGTAACTTTCATTTCAGTTGGGGCTGAAGATTAAAGAATGTATTAGAAAAACGTTCGGTGGTTTTTGACTCGGAGGGGTTTTTCGACCTAAAATTCTTGTGCCTACTATGTTCTATTGTTTACTGTTTTTACTGCATAAACATTAATAATAATTGAAGATTAACTAATGCTATAAAAGATTTAAAAAGTGCTAATTGCTAAGGAACATTGATTCATCCCACCCCCCAAGTGTTTCCAACAAGTCCGACCCAAAGTGTGGACAAGGGGAAGGGGAGGCTAACTCCTTGTGGACTCGGATGGGAAATATGGTGAATGGGGATATAATGAGTGGAGGGGAGTGATGTATATGGTGTCGAGAAATGATACTACGCAACCAAAATCAGGATTTCCTATGTAGTGCCACCCCTAAAGCTAGTAGCCAGTAAAAGAGATCCCACGGGACTAAGTACAAGGTTAACCATCAAATTGGACAGAGGAGACGAGTACAAATCAAGCAGTCGGGAAGTGAGACTGCGCAACCAAAATCGAGATTTCCCATGTATTGCCACCCCTAAAGCTAGTAGCCAATAAAGGAGATCCCACGGGACTTAGTACAAGGTTAACCATCAAATTGGACAGAGGAGACAAGAGTACAAATCAAGCCCACTCTTTCCGCTGATTCCCCCCATTAATCTATGCCCAAAAGTGTGCATGATACATAAACAAAAATACCCAACTGAACAATGAAAAGCCATATCGTTGGGGTTGAAAGGCCCACCTTCAAACATACGATAATATTAGATGGGTGAGAGAGCATATGGCTGGTTCAGGTGGCGGAGATAGGGGCACATCAAGCTAATTGGTGGCTTCTGGATGTCGGCTGAGGACCATCTTGGAGAAAAAATTTCTCCTATGGATACTACCCACAGGTAGTGGGTAACATTTGGCTCCAATTGGGATATGATCTCTCAGAAGAGTGTACGGATGTACTTGAACGAGGAGTTCATGAGAGCACTAACAATCTCTTGGGACCACAAACCTATTACCTGCACATATCAAAGACCAAGCACATAGGGCAACATGTTTTTGTGGTGTCTTGTGATCACCCATGCTTAATATTAGACCATAAAATCAACAAGAAGTAAATTTCTACTTTAATTGCAGTTTAATCTAAATGCAGTTATTCTAGCATGATAATATCATATGATGTTAGTTTTAATGAGAAAAATAATCAAGTAATGCACCCTACCCTAACATGCATATGATACAGGTCAAGTATTAAGGAAAGGGGTAATACGACTCAATTTGACCAGTTGTGGCCAAATTTTGTCGTCAAGTTTGGCAATCTAATAGTAATCCTCACCATCCTTCTCGTGAATCTTGACAGGTGTAGGGTTTTTATCCACCGACACCACTTCCCCAACCTTGTATTCCCTTTTGGGCTTCCATTTCTTATTTTGCTTGTGATTGGGCCTCTTAAGGATACAAAGCTCTTGAGAAGGAAGAATGAGGGATGGCTCCTTGGTCTCGGGGATCTTGAAATAAGCGATGGGCCTTGGTTTTACCACGTGAGTAGGGTACATGGGTTTTCTGTAAAGGGTAAATGGAGTTCCATCAGACTGCGGAATGGTGACATAAAATAAGTCCATTTGGAGTTGACCACCAACAATAGCACCCCATTTTCTAGACAATAACATTCCCCATACATTGGGAATATCATGACCACGACATCCATGAGTAGTGATATATCGAGCTTCATGGCTAAGGAAACCTTTAGATCTTTTATGAGGCCCTCTACTTCAACTGGTTGGGAGTTGAAACTGCAGATCGCCTTATATCTTCGGTTAATGCTAAGATTTATTTGCTTCATGACCTTTAATGGCATGATATTCGCAGAATCCCCTGAATCCAACATACAATTATGTAAGAGGAGGTCATTGATAGCTAAGGTGAGCAAGAATGGCTTGTGTTCCGGGTTTGAATTGGAAAGATGAATGTTTTGCCATGTTATGGTGTGTCCTTTTCTTCCTCAAACCCAAGGGCCTTCTTAGCTTGCTATTGTTGTCGTGGGAGCTTCACAATTTCCTTTAAGGGAACTTGCAAGGTCACCTTTCCTATAACAATATCTAGATCGACATCAAGTTCTACCTCCTTACCCTTGGGCTTGTTTTTGGGCTCTCCCTTTGGAGGATTCCTTTTAGAATTTTCTTTCTTAGGGGGATCTTTCCTAGGAGGTTCTTTGGGAAGGGACTGCTTAGGAGGAGACTCTTTTTTGTTGGGCTCCTTTGAGGTTGTGGAAGGGTCTTTATCATTCTTTCTTGAATATTGAATCCCTTTAAATCTCCCACTATCATCAACACTAAGGATTGGCTCATTCTTCTCTTCCTTGATGGTCACTTCACTAATGGGAGGATGAATGTATGTGCCACCTAACAAAATGTTGAAGGCGTGGGAATCCACAATATTAGCCCGCGCCTCAGCCTCTTCATCTTCACTCATTTCTTCATCATTTTGTTCACTTTCAGAGGATGAATCTTGTTCCATAGCATTAGTCGGGGCCAATGTGTTAGGAACTGGAGATGAGCTTTGCTTGCCTTCATCATTTGTCTTCCTAGGGAAAGACTTGTTTTTAGGAATGAAGCTTGATTTTTGAGCCTTTTCTAAGGTGGTGAACTTATTCATGTAAAGTATGTCCCTTCAGTTCACTTCCTTGGATAGTTTATCAACTTTCTTGAAGAGAACTAAAAGGGTTTCCTCATTTTGGTCTTTGGATTTACTTTTCTTGACCTCAACCTTAGCCTTAAGATGTTTATCTATGTCCATTTTGGAAATTCTTAGGTTTTGTTCAACTTCCATAACTACTTCCTTGGCCTCAACTAGGCTCTTAGGTTTCTTATCTCTCAATGCATATGTCAGATGACCACCCACAACCTTAATTAATTTATCAACTATGTTAACGTCAAGGGGTCTCAAATGGTAAGGGATATCCCTAACTACCCTATCAAATTTTTGGATGAATTCCCTCTTCCCTTCCCTTATTTGGTAAAACTTCTCAATGTTGAAGGTTCCGTGGGCATCACATGACCATCTTTTCATGAAAACATCTTCAAATTGGTCAGAGTTCTCTATGCATCCTAGAGGGAGACTAAGGTACCATTCCCTAGCTTGTCCTTCAAAAGATAAGGAAAATAACATCATGATCTTGTCTTCGTCGAATACTAACCTAGGAGAGATTGTGCAATAAAAGTCTTCAACATTATCACGAGCACTCTTGGTAGCATCACCTTTAAACTTAGGTAACCAATCATTGTATTTTTCGGGTAAAAGCTCAGGATTGTCACTCAAATTCAAGGGCCCAAAGACACTAGCCAAATGACTCACTCTTTGTGGGATATTTGGTTGGTCTTGATTTTGGTTGGTGCTAGATTTTGTTGCCATCTTGGGAGTGATATCACCAACCTTTTCAAATTCAGGGAGAAGGCTAGTTCTAACAGGTGATGGAGTTCATTCTTCCCTTCTTGCAGCAACCCTAGTCAAAGGAGGAATGTTGTTGCCTTCAAGCAAACTAGGGGATTGGACAATGAATGGAGTCACCAGAGGAATACATGAAATGTTGTTTATGAATCAATTCCTCAATGATTCACTAGGGAGGTAGACCTGCTTCCTCCCTGACAACGACGCCAAAAATATTATTGCTCAAATTAGCAGGAGTCCTAGAAGGGGTTCCTATAAAGAAACTACTAGGTCAAATGGAAACAATAGAGCAATAACCCACTGTCACCTCAACTAAAGCTCCCGGCTCTTTACGACCTTTCATTGATGGGAGGAGTCTCGGTATTAGGGAAATCACTAAGAGGAATATATCAAGAGTGTAAGGTTTGTGATTCTAAGAGCCTATTCAAAGGAGAGACTCTAATGATAGGGGTTGCTTGCTTTGTAAGCAAGGTGAATGGCTCTCCTACAAGGGCTAGAAGGAGTTCTAGACCCACGTTTAAGGGGGATGTCTTGATAAGAAGTGCCCCAAGCCAAGGAATCCTAGAAGAACAGGGTTTCTAAGCAATCCTTGTGAAATTAGAGTGATAAGGTTGCAGGATAACAAAGAAGCCCTAGTGGACCCAAACGAGGTCAAGGGTGTGGGGTAAAACTTCAAATAGGTGGACTTGACTGAGGGAGGAGAAACAGATCAAATAGGTATGATTTAACTTTTTTGTTCAATGTAATGATCCTTAATGAAGCCACTAACCACAGGCAAACTATGGAAATGATTTTTGAGTTAGGGCTTGGGATATCTTGAGATTCCACTGTCGGAATGGCCTCAAATTTGGAGGACCTCTAGAGGACTCGCCAGTGCAACTCTAGACTATTTTTCATCGATTCCTGATGCCTATAATAAAATTCGTATGATGCCCTAGATGACCTTCTAGGTTAGGGCTTAGAAAAGAGAAGAGGAAGGTGAAAAAAATCTTCGTTTAGAGATAACCTAGGACTAGACCAGTGCCTAGTCTCTTGGGGGAATGGAGTCAATGCAAATCAATGTTTAGAGATGTCTTATATCCAATCAAGGAGTCTCCTAGCAACTTTGCATGGCCCTAGAGGTAACAAATAGGTCACTAGAAAAGTTTATACTTCTTTGATGCTGCAAATTGCAATTGGTGACTTATCAAGGTAATTATGAGAAACCATATACCCCTAGGACAAATATTCACTACACTTTAGCATAAAACATATGCAAAAGCCCTCACAAAGACAAGATCAACAAATTCGCATTTCAATTATGCAGCTTCACCAACTTCATGAGCGAAATTCCTTCATAGATTATGCAAGTGACAAAATGAGAAATAAACCATCAAAGAGCACACTTACAAGTATAGCGAAAATTTCCAATCACCAATAGAGACAAATATCGAAGCTCCAAGACAAAGAATAAGTTCTTCCAAACATTGAAATGCATCAATAATCCAATTCGTCCATCAACAAGGCTAGCGAAATTCTCAAGAAGAGATACAAGTCCAAATCCAAGTGATGATCAAATGAAATGATCATCACATCAATATATATCCTCCCTAAGGGGTTCAATTTGCTTAATAAAGCCTAATAATGCCCCAACTAATAAAATAATGTGCCAAAATAACATTCCTTGGTGACAAGTCCACCAAGATAGCTCCATAATACAAAAATGAGCCTCTCAAGAGGGAAAAATAGCAAATACAATAGGTTGAAGGGTCATTTAGGAGGCTTAGTGGAGTCCAATGTGTGCCAAGATGAATGGATGAGCTCCAAACATAGTGATCAAGGGGTTGGCCCCTTGATGTCCAACAAACAAGCTGTGGTGTCCCCAAGTGGCTATGGGGGCACGAAACATCCTCATGGGTCTCCATATGGATTGTACAAGCATGTATCCCATCTGTGAGGGCTAGAAGAATGATGCAAGCCCTGCCACCGTCTGCCATGATGAGACACATCCTCATATTTGCCCTGGATCAGCTGCCAAGTGTGTGGTGCAGGAGTGGAACCAGTTAGGTAGGGTGGTCCAGCTACATCATCATCGTCCAGTAGTTGGAACACGAGCAAGTCATGAGTGAAGTTGAAGGATCCTATGGAGTGACAATCTGCTCTCTGCTATGGTTGAGACCCGTGGCTCTCAATGCTCACCCTACAAATGCCAATATGACCCTCTGGGGGCTTGGACCCTGTGTAGGGAGACCAAACCCCAGATGAAGACCCACTTGCAATCCTGTATAAGATCCATTGCGTCTAGTACAACCAATCATTAGTGCAATTGAGTAAATTAGGTTACGAATCATGGAACCAAGTGGACACTTTGTAATGGCATGCCCTTCCATAATGGGCTTCAAAACGTACAAGTGTCTCCAAGTTCAAGAAGAAGTTAACCAAGGACCCTATTAGGTGGTTTCAACCGTTAAGGGGGTTCCATGTCCATGGTACATTCATCAAATGATAGGTGGTATGTGAAATAATGATGGAATGGAGTGGGGCATCAGGGGAAGGCTCCAAGCCACATGCCATAGTACAAGCGCAACTAAGATAAGGGAAGCCCACACTTGGGTATATGAGTGTAGGAGGGAGAAATCGTGGTACACGAGTTACCTCGACCATTGTTTTTCCACCCTTGTTCATATGCCTTTTGTTTTCTATAATTTTTTTTGGTAACTGCTCAGGGCTCTAGGGGATAAGAGCATGATATGTAAAATATAGTAGCGCATACCCCCTTAAGGTGGGGCAATTCATCGCCCACCAGAGGTTGGGACAATCATGGGTTTCATAATGATGTAAGGGGCCAATATGAGGGACCCCAGGAATCAGGGTGATGACCACGATGAAAGGGGGTAGAGCTCATGTTTGGTTTTTGTCAATGTGCTAAATTTGTATGTCCTAGCCATCCTTTGTATTTTATGGTACACTTTTTGTTGAGAGTGGACAACTTATGCTTTTTCTTTTCTTTTAGCTACATCAACCTCTGGGGCATCGTTCCAAGCTTGACCCGAAGTGTGGACAAGGGGAAGGGGAGGCTGACTCTTTTTGGACCCAATGGACAAATGTGGACCCAGATGGGAAATATGGTGAATGGGGATATAATGAGCAGAGCGGAGTGATGTATATGGTGTTGGGAAGCAGGACCATGCACCCAAAATTAGGATTTCCCATGTAGCACCTCCCTTAAAGCTAGTAGCCAATAAAGGAGATCCCACAGGACTAGGATACAAGGTTAACCATCAAATTGGATAGAGGAGACAAGAGTACAAACCAAGCCCACTCTTTTCATCGAATCCCCCCACTAATCCATGCCCAAAAGTGTCCATGATAAGTAAACAAAAATATCTAGCTGCAAAATGAAAAGCCATACCTTTGGGGTTGGAAGGCCCACATTCAAACATACGACCATAACAGATGGGCGAGGGAGCATATGGCTAGCTCAGGTGGCAGAGATAGTGGCACATCAAGCTATCTAGTGGCTGCAAGGCGCTGTTGGCTACCGGCTAGGCGCCATCTAGGAGAAAACATTTCTTCTATGGATACTACCCAATGGTAGTGGGTAACATAACCCACATAGTATTAGATATCATTTTGGGATTCAAATATGTTAAGTAAGTCATTCATCTATGACCATTTCCATGAGAGGTAGTCGTAAATGACTAATTTCTCATGATTTTTGAATAGTCCACTTAGCACTCATTGCATTGGGTGATGCTCACAAGGGTGAAGAAGTGGGATTGAAACTAGTGAAATAATCACATAGCGTCAATCATCACTTCCGGGGCTTGCACTCGGTAACCAGGACTTCTTGGGAGGTCACCCATCCCAGATTGCCTTTGGTTCAAGCGCGCTCAACTGTGGAGTTTTCCCCACAGTCAAGCCCACTTAGCTTGCTACCCCATTTGCAAAACCTTAGCAAGTATTGTGCCTCATGAACCATTCAAGTAGAGTTCCCTTCACTCTTTCGAATTAAGTATTGGGGGTTTTCGCAGTGCATTATATTAGATATCATTTTGGGATTCAACTGCGTTAAGTAAGTCATTCATCTATAACCATTTCCATGAGAGGTAGTTGTAACCGACTAGTTTTTCATGATTTTTGAATAGTTCACTTAGCACACATTGCATTGGGTGATGCTCACAGGGGTGAAGAAGTGGGATTGAAACTAGTGAAATGAATCACGTAGTGTCAATCATCACTTCCGAGGCTTGCACCCAGTAACCAGGACTTCCCAAGAGGTCACCCATCCTAGATCGCCTCTGGCTCAAGCGTGCTTAATTGTGGAGTTTTCCCCACAATCAAGCCCACTTAGCTTGCTACCCCATTTGCAAAACCTTAGCAAGTATTGTGCCTCATGAACCACTCAAGTAGAGTTCCCTTCACTCTTTTGAATTAAGTATTGGGGGTTTTCACATTGCATTATATTAGATATCATTTTGGGATTCAACTGCGTTAAGTAAGTCATTCATCTATGACCATTTCCATGAGAGGTAGTCGTAACTAACTCATTTATCATGATTTTTGAATAGTCCACTTAGCACTGATTGCATCGGGTGATGCTCATAGGGGTGAAGAAGTGGGATTGAAACTAGTGAAATGAATCACATAGCGTCAATCATCACTTTAGGGGTTTGCACCCAGTAACTAGGACTTCCTGTGAGGTCACCCATCCTAGATTGCCTCTGGCTCAAGCGCGCTTAACTGTGGAGTTTTCCCCACAATCAAGCCCACTTAGCTTGCTACCCCATTTGCAAAACCTTTGCAAGTGTTGTGCCTCATGAACCATTCAAGTAGAGTTCCCTTCACTCTTTTGAATTAGGTATTGGGGGTTTTCGCAGTGCATTATATTAGATATCATTTTGGGATTCAACTGCGTTAAGTAAGTCATTCATCTATGACCATTTCCATGAGAGGTAGTCGTAACTGAATAATTTCTCATGATTTTTGAACAGTCCACTTAGCACTCATTGCATCAGGTGATGCTTACAGGGGTGAAGAAGTGGGATTGAAACTAGTGAAATGGATCACAGTGTCAATCATCACTTCCGGGGCTTGCACCTGGTAACTAGGCCTTCCTAGAAGGTCACCCATCCCAGATCGCCTCTGGCTCAAGCGTGCTTAACTGTGGAGTTTTCCCCACAATCAAGCCCACTTAGCTTGCTACCCCATTTGCAAAACCTTAGCAAGTATTGTGCCTCATGAACCATTCAAGTAGAGTTCCCTTCACTCTTTTGAATTAAGTATTGTGGGGTTTCACAGTGCATTATATTAGATATCATTTTGGATTCAACTACGTTAAGTAAGTCATTCATCTATTACCATTTCCATGAGAGATAGTCGTGACTGACTAATTTCTCATGATTTTTGAATAGTCCACTTAGCACTCATTTCATCGGGTGTTGCTCATAGGGGTGAAGAAGTGGGATTGAAACTAGTGAAATGAATCACATAGCGTCAATCATCACTTCCGGGGTTTGCACCTTGGAACCAGGACTTCCCGGGAGGTCACCCATCCCATATCGCCTCTGGCTCAAGCACGCTTAACTATGGAGTTTTCCCCACAATCAAGTCCACTTAGCTTGCTACCCTATTTGCGTTAAGTAAGTCATTCATCTATGAACATTTCCATGAGAGGTAGTCGTAACTGACTAATTTCTCATGATTTTTGAATAGTCCACTTAGCACTCATTGCGTTTGGTGATGCTCACAGGGGTGAAGAAGTGGGATTGAAACTAGTGAAATGAATCACATAACGTCAATCATCACTTCCGGTGCTTGCACTCAGTAACTAGGACTTCCCTGGAGGTCACCCATCCTAGATCGCCTCTGGCTCAAGCGCGCTTAATTGTGGAGTTTTCCTCACAATCAAGCCCACTTAGCTTGATACCCCATTTGCAAAACCTTAGCAAGTATTGTGCCTCATGAACCATTCAAGTAGAGTTCCCTTCACTCTTTTGAATTAAGTATTAGGGGTTTTCACAGTGCATTATATTAGATATCATTTTGGGATTCAACTGTGTTAAGTAAGTCATTCATCTATGACCATTTTCATGAAAGGTAGTTGTAACTGACTACTTTCTCATGATTTTTGAATAGTTCACTTAGCACTCATTACATCGAGTGATGCTCACAGGGGTGAAGAAGTGGGATTGAAACTAGTGAAATGAATCACATAGCGTCAATCACACTTCCGGCACTTGCACCCGGTAACTAGGACTTCGTGGGAGGTCACCCATCCCAGATCCCCTCTGGCTCAAGCACGCCATCTGCTCTACTGTCACTTCTTGGGAATGCTTCCTTATCATATTTCCCAAGCACGCACCCTTCGCACACATCATCGTGTTCCGTGCTAAGTTCTGGAACACCTATCACAATGTCCCTGAGCATTCTAAGTGGTCCATGGTGTAATTGTCCCATTCTCCTATGCATAGCTCTTTCAGGTTTTTCCCACTGCTTCTGTTGCTGCCCACTAGTGCCATTGGAGAATCAAGCTACAACTTGTACAATCTATTGCTTCGAACTCTGATCTGCCTCAACCTCTTCTAGCTCGGTTGTTTGACAAACACCTTCTTCCCACGAGGTGAATATCATACCCCTTATCCTGTAGTTGGGATATTGAAATCAGGTTCATGCCTAATCCCATCACACGCAACACATTCATAGCGCTGATACTTGCTCTTGACTCCCTCTGAAAATCGATGATACCTCTCTCCACTGGAGTGCACTTTGTCTTGTTTCCCATTGTAATCTTGAAGTCCATCTGCTCTTCATTGTAGCTAGCGAAATATTCTCTCACCCCTGTCATGTGAGTTGAGGCTCCATTGTCTATACACAAGACACCCTATGAAGGTGAGCTAGTAAGTAAGCAAATCGTCCTCCAATCTAGAAGACAATTCTGAAGATCCCCTGAATATCACATCTGTCCATGGCCATATTGGAAACATCTGAGGAATTTATTGGAGACATCCTGAGTATAATTCAGAGTCCTATTTCTCTTCCACCTGGCATTGCATTTGCTCTTGCAAACTGTTGCAAACCCTCTGTGCCCAGACAAGAAAATATGCTCTACGAAAATATGAGTTGTTGCTCCCACTGCCTGCTGGAATTTCTTTTTTGGACAAATTGTATTTTCCTGCAACTGCAACTGGAAATTCGAACCCTTACTCAATAATTCACAATCCCTGGTTAGGCATTGCGCAACCCTTGAAAATTCGTTTTGTTGGTCCCTCTAAACAACGAATTTTCCTTTCTTTGCCTTTGAGCTTCTCGTCTGTCAAAGTCGCTTTGATACCATGTGAAAGTTTCACTACAAAATTTCTATTGCAGCAACTGGAATTAATTCTTCTAACTGTAAAATTAATTATGTAGTTTATTGTTACGGCAACAATGAATTAATCACACTGCAATCTTCACAAATAAAATATTGTGAAAGATAAAAGCGTTGGAAATTGATAAATGCTGGCACACACATAAAAATGACATCGTTATATTTGGACAAAAGTCCCTGAAAAAACCCAATGTGGGAAAACCAGTTGTAGCAACTGAAGGTTTATATTATTGTTTACAACAGAAAATATGAGTACAATAATTTGGATGCCGAACTGGCAATCAAATCTTGAGAGAATCACTAGCAAAATTGTCGTGCGGATTTTTCCTCACCCCACAACTAATTCCAGCTCTCGAACTGGCCCCTTAGTAATTCACACTTCGTTTTGCGTCAACCTCTATGCAGTGCTTGCGCTGGACTTGCTGCTGCTGTCTCTGGTAGCTCCTAGAAGTTGCAACTTTGCTTCTCTTTGGCTCTAGAATTGATTCACTAGACCCTCTGATCAAAATCCCGATCACTAGCTATTGAATCGACTGCTCCTCCAGCTAGATCGAAATGCATTGCTGTCGCTGTCTGTTGCACACATTTTATCAACGTTTCAAGGAAGCAGATGTACCAATTTTTTTAAAGAATCGAGATCATCAATCATCAATTTTTGAGTCATTGCAAACCCATTTTGGAAATTTGTAATATAAGTGATACTAGTAAGACTGTCTATGTATGTAACAACCTAGTAACCCTATTATTTTGGCGACGAATTTCATCTTAGGAGGTTTTTCATCTCACTGATTCATCTGTGTTTCTAAACATGGTTGATCAACGAATTTTTTCCTTCAGCCTCATCCCAAAGTTAGGGTGGAATTTATCGTCAAAGTCTTAGGTGAGTCCTAGTGTTTTAGTTGAGTCTTCTGTAAAAGTGATTTGGGAATAATTTAAGCTAATTGGCTAAATTATTTTATTACAAATCACTTGGTCTACTAGATCGTATTGTGTTGTAAAATTGGGTAATTAATTGAGGGTCTATAACGAATGGGTTTTCTCCATTTGAGGGTTGAATTATGTAAAATCTTATGTAAAAAATATTTTAGTGCATGTTCCCTCATACTTAGACACCATGGCTAAAATGTTAGAGGGTGGAAAAAATAAATAATACCCTCAAATGTCAATTAATTAATTTTTTCTAGCAAATATTTTAATTAATCCTAAGCCAAAAAATTAATTAATTAGTCAAAATTAAAGTCCTAGAGAAATTAAATTCTCAAAGTGGAAAAATTCATGGGTATCAAATAAATTGATTTTTGGAGCTACCCCAGTAAGGGAATATTGGAAATTTCAAGAAAAATTAGACCCTTGGGCCTTGGTGGTTAATAAAAGTCGATTTTTTGAAGAAATTAGCTCAAAATAATTTTTTTTGAGCTAATAAAAAATGAAGTAAATGATAAATTCGGAAATTCTTCAAAAAATAATTATTTCAATGACAAATATTAAGAGATCATCAAAGATTTATCAAAAACCTAGATTATTTTGACGGGGATAAAGCTAACTAGCCGTTATTTTCCACTTGAAGGATTTATCTATAAAATTAGAGTCATTTGTGTCTCAAGCAATCTAGTTTTGACTTATGTAACTCTGAAAAGCTGATGATTTGTGGTACGTGTTGGGTACGGCCATTCCTATATTATGCTTTATAAATATTTTGATCTTTATTTCATTGTAGGTGATAGGAACATTCTATTTGTAAGCTGTGGGCTTATCTTAGGTGATCTAATTCACTGGGTGTTCTAACAATTTGTTCTTCAGAAATATATAGTGTTTGTAGGTTCCCCAACCCTTGGACTCCAAGTTCATGAACTTTGGATAGAGGTTGACTATGTTTGGACTCTAATTATTTTTATGGTGTTCTAACTTCGCTAAGGCTGTAGTTTATTATTTATCTTTCGAAATACATTTAGCCACTACTAAAGATTTATAAAATTTCAAAATATTTCCAAGCATTTTACATGTATATTTTGTAAATATAATTTGTATAATACACTTGTAAATTATTTTATTTTTCTAATCTTGGTTTTGTAGTTGCGGTTTTGCGGTTTGAATTAATTTTAAATTTTTGTATATATTGGGGTTTTGGGTATTTTTATTTTCATTTGTGCAGGTGAGATAAAGTGAAAAGAGATGGATTAGAGCTAGATCTAGGCCATTGAGGGTAAAATCTAGCTTCTAATATTTTTTGCAGGGTTAGCTAGTGAAGAAATTGAACAATATTGCAAATTTGAAGCAAAATAATTTTTTTCAGCAAGGGTTTCAACGTTTTTAGGCCTCCTAGGTCTAGTGTTAGCCTTTTTTGGCCCTGCGTCACCCTCTTCTTCCCTTGCGTGAGCCTTTCTAGCCTCCTAGAGGCTGGCCATAAGCCCTTAAGGGCCTCAAACTCCTTCCTTGGCCCTGTGTCAGGGGTTTAAGGCCATTTTTGGCTTGGCCATAGGCCTAGAAGGCCTCATCCCCCTCTTAAGTCCTAGACGACAGTCCTAGAGGGCTTGTCGTGGACCCTTAAGGCCTTTAAGGCCTGGCTGCAACCCTTTTAGGGTTTTTTCTCCCTCTGCCCTTCACTATCCCTTTTTGGCCTCCTTTTCTCCCCTTTCAGCCCTTCCTTAGCTCCATTCCTTAGTCGCTAGGCCTTCTAGGCCTTTTTTAGCCTAATGCTAGCCCCATTGGGCCTAGTGCTACCCTCATTGGCCCTAATTTTTCCTCTGTCCATCTCTGAATTTTCTGGACTGGATATTGGTGGGTGTTGTAGGACGAAATTGGCTCAAATCTTGTGTTTTCAGGTGGCATCTTCATTGGGAAAATTTTGGGCAAATTGGACAAGTCATCTTTAAGACCTTGAGCCTAGGGTTTGTTCTCTAAACCTTCCTTTTCTCACTATTTTGTACAACTGTAATAAATTTTCCATAACAGTGATTTAAGTGCCCTAAAATCTCATCTAAATAGTCTAAACACTAAAAATTTCATGTTAAAATTTCATTTGTGTTTTGGCTACTTGGGCATGGTTCATTAGGCCTAGATCTATTTGTTTGTTGGCTGGAAATTCTCTGCATAATCAAATAGATCAGATCTGATATAACTTGGAAGGAACACATTAAGTGACATAGAATTGATTGGTGTAATGTTTAGCACATTGTCCTAACATCTAAGTGTCTTGGGCTTCATGTTTTTGGCATATATCTCCAATTTGTAGTGACTGATATCTGTGCATAAAAGCGTGATCAGATCTAATATTTTCTGAATACTACCCTTTTAAGAAGGCTAAAAATTCACAATTTCATATTAGCAAACTTCTTGTAACACTTGGTAATTGTTTGATAATTTTCTCACTGCTGTAATAAGTGTTTTCAGATATGATATATCTTTGAATAATCCATCATAAAAGGGGTAGCTATTTTGCATACTCACTTGGCAAGTCATTTAATGTTTCATTGGTCATATTAGTTCCTTATATGTTTGCTATTTCTTGGATTTAGAGTGAGTAGCGTACTGCTGTACTAAAGTTTAATTAGTGCTCATAATTCTAAGTGCTATTGTGAAGAAGCTTGTCTAAACATTGGTTATTTAAAAGGTAACACTTGTTTGTTTCTTGTGAGCTCATTCATAGCCTCTAAGAATCACAATTTTGCACTAAATAAGTACTCACACATCTAAGCTCTAAATCTTCTAATCTTGTTGATGGTTTAAGGTATTTTTGGCAATTAACATCTAATCGACATTTTTGTTTAAACATTGCTAAGAAATTTTTGGATAATTGCTCCAAGATAGATCACAATCTTGTGCTTTTTTAAGAAGCTTTGATAATTTTATTGTCTATCTTAAGTTTGATGACTATTATTCTAAGTGAGCATCTCTTAATATTGGCATAAGATCATCATTGGCATTGAATTTGTCTAAAGGATTTTCACTGTAATCTTGTTATCATTGGAGAAGTCTATCTTTGGGTTGTTTCAATATTAGCATTAAACAATTTAGCACTTTCCTGGTCATAAGATTGTTTCATAATTTATCATTAAGTACTCCTACCATAAGAAGCTAATCATAACTTAAGTACTTAAGCATTAACCCAATCTTAAACCAAGAACTCACTCATATCCTTTGCATAAGCATTTTAGGCCTAGTTGCATTAATAATTTATCTCCAAGCATAAGCTTGGTTGATAGATTTCTAAGGCCACCCTTTCTCACCTAGCTTGAAGGACTCGACACCTTTTCATTGGTTAACACAATGACCTTGCAGTAGTCAAAGCCACAGTGTCTGCAATGCGGAGGCATTGGGTGGTTGGAACACAGTGGGAGGTATCATTAATCAAGCCTTTGCTTGTTTCTCGTTGGCTTCCATCCTACAACCAACTCTAAAGATTGGTCGCAAAACAGTTAAGAGGTAGGTTCCATTTAGGCTAGGCATATAATTTAAAAGTGACCAAGATCCTTGCATTTCATCTAGATCTTAGGACTTGCAATTCATATAGGTTAGTGAAGCATCTAAACAATGGTTATCCATCCGGTTACTTGGTCTTAAATTATAATAAACAAGAATTTTTACTCCATAAGGCACTGGTCTCATATTTGAAGCAAACTAATCTTTGAGTCTTACTAAATTTAACCAAGTAGCTAGGCCACTCATGTGTCTCTTGGGCTTGTTGGTTGCCAATTGGCCTTCCACCTTCACATTTCCAGAGGGATTGTTAGCCACCATTTTGTCGGTAATATCCCTAGGAGAATTTTTTTCTCCAAGATGGTCTTCAGGAGGCAGCCAAAAATGCCTTACAGCGATCAGCTAGCTCATTGTGCCATTTCTCCGCCACTTGAGACAACGCCGTGGTCCCTTGCCCATCTGCCATGATCATATGTTTGAAGGTGGGCCTCCTGAATCTAAAGGTATGACTTGTCATTTTGAAATTGAGTGTTGTAGTTTGCTTATCATGGACACTTCTGGGCATGGATTAATGGGGGGATGCGGCAGAAAGAATGGGCTAAGTTTGTGCTTCTGTTCCCTAGACCCCTTTTAGGAATTAACCTTGGATTCTAGTCTCCTAGGATCTCTTTTACTGACCATTTGGTTGCAGGGATGGTATTTACGGTAAACCCCGATTTTGGTTGCATGGTCCCGTTCCTTTATCCACTTATATTACCCTCTTTCCACTCATTCTTAGCCCATCCATCATGTCTCCCACTTGGGTCAACATTCCTCCATCGGGTCCACATAGGGTCAGCTCACCCCTTCCCCTTGCCCACACGTTGGGTCATGGCCTGGAATGAAGCCCAGAGGTTTATGTAGCTAAAAAAAGAAAGTTAAAAGCATATATGGCCACATTCAACAGGAAAAGTACCAAAAAATGCAAAAGATGGCCGGGATAAAAACATTTAGCACGTGGGCAAAAGCCAATACATTGTTGATTTAGGGTTGCATCGGATGTGCCCTAGCCATGAAAATTGGTGGAGACGCTAAAGCACATGAGATCTCCAAGACCCAGAAATGGTTTGGATAGATTGTACCCAATTTGGGAGATATTAAAATAATTAATATTTTTAATGGAGTTCCTAAGTCTAAACTTAGGAAAAATAAAATATTAATGGATATTAATATAAAACTCGGTTAGAAGGTTCCAAAAGTCATGGATCAAGTCAAGTCTAATCTTAGCCATTGATTAGAGATTTAATCTCGACCATTGAAGGACCAATGAGAAAAATATAAGAAGAGGCTTGAGGGTTAGTTGGAGAATACAACAGAGTGATCAGTCATTCATTTTGCTAGAGCGGGGTTGCTAAGCAAAGTTGAATCAGTGATCAACAGCGAGGGGCAGTGAGTACGAGGCAGAGAGGTAGAGACAGTACTGAGAAACCAGCGCAGAAGCAGAGAGAGCTAGAGCAACAACCAGTCTAGACTATGTAGAGCCCAACAGAGACAAGGCAAAGGCTAGAGGGACTGTGTGATCCACGCAGAGGCTGCTGGACTGATGGAGAGGGTCCCAGAGGCTGTGCAGTGCCTCAGAGGGATGACACAGAGGGTCAGAGGGCTGACACAGGTCAGTAGGAGGCTGATACAGAGGCCAAAAGAGCCAACACTGAGCTTCAATTGTGCCAGAGAGGGTTTCGTGGGATAGGTTTTCTGAATACCTGTTTCCAGATATAGAGGTATTTCTGCGGTGTATTTTTCTCTGTTGGGTGAGATGGTTAGGCACCCAATTGTACTCAAATACACTGCATAATAATATAACCCTCTGAATAGCTGCACTGGTTTTCCCGCATTGGGTTTTTTTGGGGACATTTGTCCAAAAATAACAGTTTCAGTTGTGTGCTTGTTTTCTTTCAGTTGATGATCTGTAGATGTTGTGACTGTGTTGTGTTTATTTCGGTATCTAAATGTATTAAATAACTTGTTCGAATTTAAACAAGTAGAAGAAATAAACCAGCAGAATACAGATTAATTTTCTAACGGATAGACTTAGAAAATTCAACATGGCATCAGAGCGTGGTTGTAGATCACAGGAAAACTGAAGGCATCAGCCAAGCAGAGCATTTGCAGCATAATTAGCTGTCCCGAGTGACAGTAGTTGATCCTTGCAGAAGCGACAGAGGAAGGGTTGATGTAGAGGGACTGCGTCATTAGTCTAGGCCAGAGAGAGGCCAACGCATAGGCTGAGGAGGGTAGAGAGAGGCTCACGCAGAGGCTAGGAGGGTTGATGCAGTTGGCTGAGGGAGCTGTTTTGTCGGTGCCGGAATTGTGCAGAGCCAAGAGGTTCAATCCTTCAGTTGCTGGGGCGAAGGAAGCTGTGGGTAGTTAAGCTGGTGGGGTATTGTGGTTAGAACAGTACCTAACAGGGCAAGAACAAGTTATAGGGAGTTGCTGTTGAGGCGGATTTCTAGCCAAGGAATCCAGATTAGTGTTGCAGTTGCACAGACAACTGGAGAGGAGCAACTTGATAGTTGGCAGGAGGATTTCCAGGAGGGAAATCGGGACTTAGAGGGAGTCCAGAAGAGAACTTTCAGACGGGAAGTAGAGAGATTCAGAGGAGTTGAATTGAGTACTTCCAGACGGGAAGTAGAGAGACTCAGCAGGAGTCGAATCGGGAACTTCCAGGCAGGAAGTAGAGAGACTCAGAGGAGTCGACGGAAGAGCAGCAAGATGGCTGTGAATGGACTGAGAGATCAGGACAGGCTGGACGGAGCGTCCAACTTTGTGGTCTAGAAGGCCAGGATCTTGTCCATTCTAGACATACATCGTATCATGGGCTTCGCCTTGAGAGTGATGGCTATCCCAGTTGACTCGGTAGCTAATGAAAGGTACGAGGAGGCAATGGCTAAGGCAAAGTGCATCATCCTTGATGGGGTCAAGGATCATGTGGTCCCACATATTGCCAAGAAGGAAACGACAAAGGAGATGTGGGACACTTTGAAGACATTGTACGAGCATACTTCCGTGCAAAGAAAGATGCTCTTGGAGAATTAGCTAAGGTCATACCAGATGCAGAAGGGAGAGCAGATAGATGTCTTCCTCGGTTGTTTGAAGGAGATCGTGACTAGCTAACTTCCATAGGGGCCACGTCGGATCAGGAGTTGATGGTAATGACCGCACTTAACGCAGTCTTCGAGGATTGGGAGACATTTGTCCAAAGCATACTGGGCAGGACGAGTCTTTCGGATTGGGAAGAATTGTGGGCGGCTCTTCGTCAAGAAGAGATCAAACGGTTGACCAAGGCGGGGAGTAGTGGAAAAGGGGCCAGGATCAAGAAGGAAGAGGAATAGGATGCGGCTCTAGCATCTGCGGGAAAGCAGTAGAAGAGGAAGAAGAAGGACCTCTCCAAGGTCAAGTGCTTCCATTGTAGGGCACTGGGTCACTATGCGAACCAGTGTCTAAGGAAGAAGGGTAAAGGAGAGGCTTCTGACTCGAAGGCAGCGCCAGCGAGGGCAGAGAAAGATGTCGAGGAGGATGACGATTGTGCCATGAGTGCTCATGTGCCACTTGAGAAGAAATGGGGAGACATCGAGCTGTAGTTAGGAGGATTACAGGCGATGAGGCGCAGGATCCTTGAGGTACCCAACCTAGTGGATTATACCTTTGCTATGGGAGCCCCAAAGAGGAGTAGCAGGTATGGTGGATGTAGGTAGAGACAGATGCGGATGAAGTGGCATAAAGTGCTACAGTGCAGGAGTCCTCGGCCAGTGCGAGGCTAGCAGGCTGCAATAGTGTGAGAGGCACGAGTGTTGCACCAGTGCAGGATGGCACAGAGAGGTGTTCAACGGTGCGAGATGCAGGGAGTTGTTGCAGCAGTGCAAAGGTCAGTAGAGGGAGCACTTGTTAGCAACAGAGGGAGCTTCAGCATCGAGAGTGTTTCTAGCCTGATAGGGATGTCAGTAGTTGGGTGGATCAGTTACTTACTTCTCAGTAACTGAGTTGTAGTGGGATGCAGTGCAAATGCAGTGTTGGGAGGATGGACCAGCAGCAGCGCAAGTGCAGAGAGCGCTGTTGTACGGATGCAACAGTGGCAGTGGTAGGGCCATGGGCAGCAGTACAGGATGCAACAATGCAGAGGATGTTGGGTGGGGAGGCCTAGCATCAGCACAGGTACCGATGCCGAATAATCAGAGTGATGCTCAGTTGGAGTATTACTAGAGCACAATCCTTGCTAAGAGGGAGTGTTGATTTTGGGTAGCATTAGATGTGCTCTAGCCATGTAAATTGGTGGAGAGGCTAAAGAACATGAGATCTCCAAGACCCATAAATGGTTTGGGCAGATTGTACCCGGATATTAAAATAATTAATATTTTTAATGGAGTTCCTAAGTCTAAACTTAGGAAAAATAAAATATTAATGGGTATTAATATAAAACTGGGTTAGAAGGTTCCAAAAGTCATGGATCAAACCAAATCTAATCTTAGCAGTTGATTAGAGATTTAATATTGGCCGTCAAAGGACCAACGAGAAAAGTATAAGAAGAGGCTTGAGGGTTAGTTGGAGAATACACCAGAGTGATCAGTCATTCATTTTGCTAGAGCGGGGTTGCTAAGCAAAGTTGGATCAATGATCAACAACAAGGGGTAGTGAGTACGAGGCAGAGAGGCAGAGACAAGACTGAGAGACCAGTGTAGAAGCAGAGAGAGCGAGAGCAACAGCTAAACCAGGTTACACATAGCCCATTAGAGATAGCTCAGAGGCCAGAGGGACTGCGTCATCCACGTAGAGGCTGCTGGAGTGACGCAAAGGGTCCCAGAGGCTGCGCAGTGCCTTAGAGGGCTGACGCAGAGGGTCAGAGGGCTAATGTAGGTCAGTAGGCTGCTGACGCAAAGGCCAAAAGAACTAGCGCTGAGCTTCAGTTGTGCCGGAGAGGATTTTGTGGGACAGGTTTTCTGAATACCGGTTTCTAGATATAGAGGTATTGCTGCCATGTATTTTTCTCTGTTGGGTGAGCCAGTTAGGCACCCAGTTGTACTAAGATAGATTGCATAATAATATAACCCTCTAAATAGTTGCACCGGTTTTCCCGCATTGGGTTTTTCCGGGGATATTTATCCAAAAATAGGTGTCAATTGTGTGCTTGTTTTCTTTTAGTTGATGATCTATAGATGTTGTGACTGTATTGTGTTTATTTCGGTATTTAAATGTATTAAATAACTTGTTCGAATTTAAACAAGTAGAGGAAATAAACCAGCAAAATACATATTAATTTTGTAAAGGATAGACTTAGAAAATTCAACATACATGATCTCTACCCCATCATCATGGCCATCACCTTGGTTCCAGCAGGTTCTATGAGCCTTCTTCATCATATAGGAACCCATGATTGTCCCAACCCCTGGTGGGCGATGAACCGCCCCACCTTAAAGGGGGGAATTCATTGCTATATCTTATACATCATGCTCTAACCCCTTGAGCCTCGAGCAATTAATCAAAGAAAATCATAAAAAGGAAAAAGACATATAAAGAAGGGTGGAAAAATCAAGGCCGGGGCACCTCATGTACCACGATTGCTCCCTCCTACACCTTATAAACCCAAGTGTGGGCTTCCCTCTTATTAGCTACCCTTGTGCCCCAACATGTGACCCAGGGCTACCCCCTCTCATTCCCTACCTCATTCACCTATCTGCCACATGCCACCACCTTTTGACAGATGTACCTTAACTATATTATCCCCTTTAGAAGCAGAAACCACCTAATAGGGTACTTGGTTAACCCCATTGGGAGTGTAGGAGACACTGGCACACCTAAAGCCCATTATGGAAGGGCAGGACATTATGAAGTCCCCACTTGTGGTCCATGATTAGGTAAGCTCATTCACTTGATCTCTCTAGTGAGTTGTTGTATTAGAAGCCTAGGGGACGCATTGGATCTTATGCAGGATTGCACATGGTTTCCATTTGGAGTTTGGTCTCCCCATACAGGTTCCTAATCCTCCAGAGGGCTGCATTGGCACATATAGGGTGAGTGTTGAGAGCCATGGGCCTCCATCGCAGCAGATTGCACTTCATGGATCCCCACATCCATTTAGAGATTGCCCGTAGTTTATTTATTGGATGAGGAGGATGCACCTAATCCATCATGCCCAATTGACCCCAGATCTACACCACACACTTGCCAGATGATCCAGGACTTCTGTGATGATGTGGCATCTCCTACATTGTCATCCTAGCCCTTGAAGGCAACCTACCGACATCTTCGACTTGTTTGGAGACCCATGAGGACACTTGTGTGCCCCCATAGTCATTTGGAGCACCATAGGTTATTACAGGGGGTCAACCCCTTGTCCACTTCTTTTGAGGGTCCTATTCTTCATTATGGAACCCATGGACCTCATCAGGCCTCTTAGAGGGCCCTATGACATGCATAGATTATTATTTGTCCTCTTGAAAGGCTTATCTTTTCATTTGTGAGCTAGTTTGGTGGGCTTGTCACCAAAGTTATGTCATTTGCACAATATTTTATTTTTAAGGGCTAATGTAGGCTCATTAGCTAAATCAAACTCCTAATTGGTGTATAAATAAGAGTTAATTGGATTCATTTGTATCATCACTTGACTTGGGATCTCTCTATCTTTAAAGAATTCCACACTTTTCCTTGGAGGATTATTTTGGATAATGGATGAATTTTGATGTATGGATTTGGGCTATTTCTATCTTGGAGCTTCTTATTTGCAAATGTGATGCTGGTTGGATATACTTTCTAACATTGTAAGTGCAAGTTTAACTCTATTTTTCTTGTTGCTGCATACATTGGAATTTCACTATAATTAGGGCTAATTGCTGCATGTACGAAATGTAGAATTATGTGTCTATTTAGCTTATTCTTTGTATGGGCCACTGTTAGATGAATGCAATGTCCTAGAGATCATGTTATCTTGATAAGTTTGCGCCATATGTATGAAGTGTAAATGCTTGAAAGTCACTTTTCTTCTCTGTCCTCTAACATTGGATGAAGTTGACTTTTGGAGCCTCCTTGAACGAGAAACTAAATGCTTCTTCATTATTATCGTTGACTCCATATCCCCAAGTGAATTAAGCACCGGTCCCTCAAAAAGGGTGATCATTTTAGCCCTCTTTTTACCCCTTTCCCTTTTTCTTTGGGTCTTGCCTCATTAGGTCACCTAGGGCATCAATTTCCTAGGAAACTGGCCACAAGAAAACTTCAATCTCCTAGATAAAACTGCGTTGGTGGGTCCCCTTGCTCCTCCAAATTTGAAGCAACTCTGACGATGGAATCTCCGGATACCTCAAGCCCTAGCTCTAGGATCAAGTTTTTCCTAGGTGTTCCCAAGGCCGGAACCTAGTAGGATCAATTTGACATCTTTGGGAGAAAATTATTGTTTGATCCTTTACCCTCACCTTGGCCAAGTTAAGAACATCATTGGTTGCCAAAATCCATTCCCTAACCTCGGCTGGGTCCACTTGGCCTCGTGCGGTCCCATTCTTCACCAAAGCCCATTTAACAAGGACTACTCGAGAATCCTAGTTCTCATAAGGATTCTAGGGATTGAGAACATATTTTATAAGTCTTATACTTCTACCTTAACCCTCCAATCCTCATCCCCTTTCCCTAAAAGATCAAGTTCCTTGCTTGAAGAGCAAAGCCCTATCCTTCAAACTCTTTTGGAAAGGGGATCATTTAAGTCACTCTGCCCCTTCATTGATCTATACTTTATAAGCGACCTCCCAACCACCGGGTCTCCACCCATCAGTGAAAGTTCGTAAAGAGTAGGGAGTCTTCGCTGTGGTAACAGTGGGCTAAGTCTCCGTAGTTTCCCTTGACCTAACAGTTGTCCTCATAAGAACCCGTTTTAGGTCCCCTGCTAGTTTGTGCGGTAACAGGAACCAACCCCCATATCTTGTTGTTGGGAGACAGTTATAACAGAGTGGGTAGGGATCAGAGTGACAACCCCCGCCTTGAACCGTTGTCGCAGTGCCTGTACAATCTGAGCAACAACATTGCATATGCATTCCTTACATAGACCCTCTGGGCAAACTCGCACTCCCTCAATCTGACTCTCAAGAACTGAAAAATCTTCCTCTGGATACTCTAACCTCTCCTGCCACCTGCTACTCACCCATTGGCTCGACCTCCATTGCTGAATCACTCTTGCTACTGTGAATTCGACTTGCCTAGGCAACTGAGTATCTGTACTTGTGAGTTCTCCATCTACCCAACGACCTCTTCTTATAATCTCTAGTTGGGACTCCAACGACCATGATTAAAACTTAATTGATGGTTGACTTGATTTCCAAGTCGATCCGTGTGAGTTTCTAGAAGATTCACATCTTTCTTAATTAATTCCTATTAACCACTTTTACTAAGTTAGACTTGAGAAATTTTTAATTATGGTCAATTAATTTAATTGAGCCATCTCCTGGTGGAATTTCTAGAAATGATTTATAGGTTTTGGAGAACTCCTGTGTTTTAGCCTCTCCAAAAAGTTTCGAGACTAGAACACCGTCCAATGATACAATAACTAACACTAACAAAGAGAACGAAATTAACCAAACATCGAAATTCATCCAACTCATCCGAATTCATCCTCAAATTGCAGGTTCGAAATTCTCAAGCAAAGATATAAAACATCCAAATTGTGATGATAGTGAGAGACTAGTCCTCTCCTATTTATACAAATGCTAAGATTTGAAATTATGACAAATGAAACCCCTTTACATGCCTAAATGCTAAGTAACCCACCCATGGTTACAACCCATCCATGATAGCTCAAAAATTAAATCGAATTAGCCTTCCTAAGCCCATGTAACGCTGATGTGGAGGCCTAAAGGGGCATCATTGAAGCCTCGCGCTAAGAATGAGAGAGAGGGCCTAAAAAATGATGATGAACAAGGGGATGTCCTCGATACGCTGCAAAACATCTCCAAACCCCTGTTTGGGCTTTGTGGGCTCCAAATGGGTCTCATGGGTCTCCAAGTGACTCAAGATCAAGTCAATGCTCCATCAGTGAGGGCTAGAAGATGACACATGCACTCCCATGTCTCCTTAGGAAAGACATAACCTCCTTTGGACCCTGGATCAATTGCCAAGTGTCGGTTGCAATGTGTAGTTGACTGGGCAACGTGATCCAAGTGCATCATCATCTCTGAATAATGGGGGCACGAGCAAGCAAGTGGTGGTGCCAAAGAAGCCCATGGTGTGGCAATCAATGCTCTGCATGGTTGGAGGCCCATGGCTCTCAACGCTCACCCTATAAATGCCATTGTGATCCTCTAGAGAGCTTGAATCCTGTATAGGGAGGCCAAGTCCAAGATGAATACCCACGTACGATCTTGTATAAGATCCAATGCGTCTCCTCACCTTCCAATACAATGCTTCATTGGTGCAATTGTGTAAATAAGCTTGCAAATCAAGGGTAGAAGTGAACACTTCATAAGGGGTTTCCCTTCCAAATTTGGAGCTTTAAACTATGAAAATTTCCGAATCTAACAAATAAGAAATCCTACTGCAGTAAACTGATTTGCGTTACCTACTTGTGTTCTTCATTTTAACAAGTTATTTTTAGAAATATTCAGAAAATATTAATGCAAATACATTGCAACCGACACCAATATACAGATCAAGTACTGAAAAATAAGTGAGACAACCACTCAAAGGACACTTATTTTTGGACTAAACGTCCTCGGAAAAACCCAATGCGGGAAAATCGGTGCTGTAGATATGAGGGTTTTATTATTAAGCAGATTTCTGAATACATCTAGGGTGCCAACTCCGGCTCACCCAACAGAGTATAAACCCGACAGAAGTACCTCTATTCGGAGACAGATATTTTGGTGAATCCAGTAATTGGATGAACAAACCCCATAGGTGACTGCGCTGTCCCCAGTGCTGTGCAGTGATGGTTGCTCCCAACTCTGCGCTGGAACTACGTCACTTCCTTTAGGAGGTGCGTCACTCTCCCAGTGAGCCTTCTCGACTTAGAAATCGATCTGTTGAACTAATGCCCGATCTGCCTCACAGAAACCCCAACGCTGCCTCTGCGTGGCTGCGTCAGCCCCTCTAGCTTCTGCATCACCTTCCTGGAGCTGCGCTGTTTCTCCCTGGTGCTGCACTGCCTCTCTGTTATGTATTCTCGGCCTTGGACGAAAGTCCTGCTATCGAACTGCCCCTCCTTGCACTAGAAGTTTATTTCGAAATTCTCAGCAAACCATGCCCCAGAATTTCGATCTAGTTCAAGTGTTGGTCTCCCTATGTGTGTTTTCCAACTAACCCCAAGCCTTCCTTTATACTTTTCCTGTTGAGAGATCAATGACTGTGATCTAATCTCTAATCAACGGCTAAGATTAAATTAGACTTGATCCTAGTCTCTTAGAAGCATTTCACCCATATTTTCATTAATACCCACCAATATTTTAATTTTCCAAGTTTAGACCTAGAACCCCCATTAAAAATATTAATTATTTTAATAAAATACAATCTGGGTGGAATTTCACCAAATGATTTCTGGGTCTTGGAGATCTCATGTGTTCTAGCCCCTCCACAAAATTTCGGAGCTAGAGCACATCTGATGCTACCCAAAAATCAACACTCCCTCTTAGCGAGGAATGTGCTCTAGCAATACTTCCTAGCAGAAGTATCACATTGATCCATGGCATCGGTCCTCTGCACTTTTGATGCTCGGCCTGGTGCCCATGATACTGCCACTGCTACTGCTGCATCTGTACTACAACTCCCTCTCAATACGCGGCATCACGCTGCCCATATCACTACCACTGCGAACCGCTGCACTACAACTTAGTTGCTAAGAAGTAAGCAGCTAAAAAGCCACCCAAAAGATGACATGTTGGTCAGTTTGGATGCCCCTTGACGCTGAAGCTACCTCTGCTGCTAATCTTTGCTGATCCTTTGTTGCTACTACGCTGCTGTTGTATCTGCTCTGTGCCCTCCGCATTGCTACAACGCTCCACTGTGCTGCTTCAGACTTTAGCGCTCTAGCTCTTTCACTATTGCTCCATCATCCCTCGCACCAACTGATTCTCGTCATTCTGCTACTGTCATTAAGGGCTCTTGTATCCGTATGTGATCCAAGAGTTTGGGCACCTCAAGGATCTTGTCCCTTACTGTAGTCCTCCCGAATATAGCTCAATATCGCCCCACCTATTTTCTAGAGGTGCATGAGCACTCATGGCATAATCATCATCGTCCTCTCTATCAGCTTTCACTGGAGCAAGCTTTGAGTCAGACTTCTCTTCTTTGCCCTTCATCCGAGGGCACTACATGGCGAAATGACCCATTTCTCCACATCTGAAGCATTTGACATTGGATATGTCCTTCTTCTTTTGTATTGCCCTTGTTGTCCTGCTGATGGGAGAGCTGCATCCTCCTCTCCCTCCTTGATTCTGACCCCTTTCCTACTGCTTCCCGCCTTGGTCAATCGTCTGATTTCTTCGTGTCAAAGAGCTGCCCACATCTCCTCCCAACTGGGAAGAGAATCCCTGCCCAAGATGCTTTGGACAAAGGTTTCCCAGTCTTCAGTGACTGCATTCAGGGCAGTCTCGACCATAAATTCAGCATTTGGTGTAGACCCTATAAAAGTTAGTTGGTCACGGATCGTCTGCAACCTGAGAAGGAAGGGATCGATTTCTTCTCCCTTCTGCATCTGAAACTATCTTAGCTGACTCTCAAGCAACATCTTCCGCTGAACGAAAGTTCTCTCGTATAATGTGGTCAAGGCCTCCCACATTTCACTTGCTGTGCCCTTCTCAGCAATATGTGGGATCACATGATCCTTGACCCCGTCCAAGATCATGCACTTTGCTTTTGCTTGAGCCTTATCATACTTCTTGAGAGGATCAACATCAAGCAGAACAACAACCGTCCTCAAGGCATAGTCCTTGATGCGATTTTTATCCAAAACTGCCAGGATCCTGGTTTTCCAGATGATGAAGTTGGATGCTCCATCCAAATTGTCCTAATCCCTGAGTCCATTAACGACCATCTCTGCTCAAATGAATGTCAAACTGGTTCTCTTCTCCCTTTTTTGCTGTTGCCCCAGCAAAACATCGATCTGGATTTCTTTGGCGCTAGAAATCCTCTAAGGAACAAGCTCCCTCTGAATTTTGATTTCCTTCACGGAAATCCTTCTGCCAACCACTGACGAACCACCCCTCTGATCCCTCTTTGCTGTTGCTCAACACTGGATCTAGATTTCTTGGCAAGAAATCTTCTGAGGAACTGATTCCCTCTACTTTGCTTCTGCCCCACTAGGTACTGCTCTGCACCAATAGAATCAACACGCCACCAGTGACTCTAGATATAGTCTGTGCTGCACCTCAGGCACGACAACCGGAAAACTGAGACTCAACAGTCTCTGCGCTGCCCTTTGTAGCAACATCGACACCCAAACAGGTTGACACGGGCTTTGCGTGAGCCTCCCTTGGTGACTGGGTCACCCCTCCTCTGCTCTCTTGGCCTGAAACTGCGTTGTCTCTCAGGACAGTTGCTTTCACGCACATATTCCCTCTGTCCTTTCGCTGATGGCTTTAGTCCTCCTTGATCTGCAATCGCTCTGATACCATGTGAAAATTTCTAAATCTAACAAATCAGAAATCCTACTGCAGTAAACTAATTTGCATTACCTACTTGGGTTCTTCATTTTAACAAGTTATTTAAGAAATATTCAGAAAATATTAATGCAAATACACTGCAGCTGACACCAATATATAGATCAAGTACTGAAAAATAAATGAGACAACCACTCAAAGGACACACTTATTTTTGGACTAAACATCTCTGGAAAAACCCAATGCAGGAAAACCGGTGCTGTAGATATGAGGGTTTTATTATTAAGTAGATTTCTGAATACAACTAGGGTGCCAAATCCGGCTCACCCAACAGAGAATAAACCCGGCAGAAGTACCTCTATCCAGAGACAGATGTTTTTCCGAATCCAACAACTGGATGAACAAACCCCACAGGTGACTACGCTGTCCCCAATGCTGTGTAGCGATGGCTGCTCCCAGCTCTGCGCTGGCACTGCGTCACCTCCTCTAGGAGTTGCGTCACCCTCCCAGTGAGGCTTCCTGGCTCAGAAATCGATCTGTTGAACTGATGCCCGATTTGCCTCACAGAAACCCCAACTTTTCCTCTGCGTGACTGCATCAGCCCCTCTAGCTTCTGTGTCACCCTCCCGGAGCTGCGCTGTCTCTCCTTGGTCCTGCACTGCCTCTTTGTTATGTATTCTAGGTCTTGGACGAAAGTCTCACTGCCGAACTGCCCCTCTTTGCACTAGAAGTTTATTTCGAAATTCTGAGCAAACCATGCCCCAAAATTTCGATCTAGCTCAAGTTTTGCTCTCCCTATGTGTGTTCTGCAACTGACCCCAAGCCTTCCTTTATACTTTTCCTGTTGAAAAATCAACGACCGTGATCTAATCTCTAATTAACGGCTAAGATTAAATTAGATTTGGTCCTTGTCTCTTAGAAGCTTCTCACCCATATTTTCATTAATACTCATTAATATTTTAATTTTCCTAAGTTTAAACTTAGGAACCCCATTAAAAATATTAATTATTTTAATAAAATACAATCCGGGTGGAATTTCACCAAACGATTTTCGGGTCTTGAAGATCTCATGTGTTTTAGCCCCTCCACAAAATTTCGGAGCTAGAGCACATTTGATGCTACCCAAATATCAACATAAACATGTCTTGGTGTTACCTCCCTCAACAAGAGAGGTTAAGGAAGGACCCTATTAGATGGTTTCAACCTCTAAGGGAATGATAGTCCAAGGTACACCCTTCAAATGATAGGTGGCATGTGAAATAATATTGGAACAAAGTGGGGCCAACGGAAGGCTCCAAGCCACATGCCATGGTACAAGGGTAGTTATGATGGAGTTCGACACCTTGGGTGTATGAATGTAAGGAGGGAGCAGTCGTGGTACATGAGTTACCCCGACCTTTGTTTTTACAGCCCTCTTCATTTGCCTTTTGCCTTTTGTTAATTTTTTTTCATTTTACTGCTCGAGGCTCAAGGGGTTGAGACTCGAGAATATGATGTGTAAGATATAACAACGATTACCCGTTTAAGGTTGGGCAGTTCATCGTGCACCAGGGGTTGGGACATTCATGGGTTCCTTAATGATGATAGGGGCACTCATAGGGGCCCTAGGAACCAGGGTGATGGCCATAATGATAGGGAGCTGATGTTTGGCTTTTGCCCACGTGCTGAATTTTATTGTCCCAACCATCTTTGCATTGTAGTACGTTTCTTGTAGTATGTGGCCATATTATGCTTTTATTTTTCTTTTTAGTTGCGTCAAGCTCCAGGGCATTGTTCAAGGCCCGACCCAAGGTGTGGACAAGGGGAAGCGGAGGCTAACACCTTGTGGACCCAATGGACAAATGTGGACCCAGATAGGGAAACTGTGAAAAGGGCTTGTAATGAGCAGAGGGGAGTGAGATATATGGTATCAAGAAGCAGGACGATGCAACAAAATTAGGTTTCCCATGTTGTGCCACTCCTAAATCTAAGAGCCAATAAAGGAGATCCCACGAGACTAAGATATATGATATACCCCCCAGTTGAAGTAAGGGAACAAGAGTACAGTCAAAGCCCTTCATTCTTCCAAGTCACCTAATATTCCATGCCCAAGTGTGCCGAAGAAAAACAAGCATAAACACCCAATTATTTAATGAAAAAGCATACCTTTGGGGTTGGATGGCCCACCTTCAAACATGCGATCATGACAGATGAGTGAGGGTACACAATGCTTAGCTCCGGAGGCAGAGAATAGTGTGAAAATTTCAAGTCTGAAATCCTATTGTAACAATTGGAATTAATTCTTCTAATTGTTAATTAATTAACAATTTATTTGCTAGAACAAATATCGAATAAATCACACTGCAACCTTCACAATTAAAATTGTGGAAAGTAATAGCGCTGGAAACTGAGAAATATGCTAGCGCACACATAGATTTGACAATTATTTTTGCATAAATGTCTTCGGAAAAACCCAATGTGGGAAAACTGGTGCAACAACTGAGGGTTTTATCTTATTAAGCAGCAGTGAAATTCTGAGTACAATTTGGATGCCGAAAATTGGCAATCTACAACAAGAAAATCTGGCTAAAATTATCTAAGGGAATTTCTCTTCCTCCACAAGCAACTCCGACACAACTCTGCTTCAAAAAACTCGTCCTCCTGGACCCTCTGTGCAGTGTTGGCGCAAACCCTTTGACGTCTAGCCTCAAACTACCTCTGATTGAGGTGTTTAGCCTGTCTTTGTTGCTGCAAACGATTCTCTGGCCTTCTGGAAGACTTTCTAGGCCTCTGGAAGCTGAATCAAATTTTCCCATAACTAAATCGAATTTCCCTTTGAAGCTGCCTACACAGTCCTCTGTGCTGACTCATTCGGAATAACTCGACCTCTTATTGCAACCTTTCTGGAACTGGAAAACTTCCTTCGAATCACTGTCCCTGCCCCTCTCTGTCTCTGCTTCTCTTATGGCTCGAACAATTCCGGCTATTGCCTCTGGAAAAATCGAACTTTCGAAGGAAATCAATCTATGTGTGTGTGTGCTCTCCATATACCCGTCGATTTCTTCTTTTAATCTTCTATTGGGACTCCAATGACCAAGATTAAATCATAATCGATGACTAAGATCACATTAGAGTCTATTTGTGCGAGTTTCTAGATGATTCACATCTTATCTCAATTAATTCTAATTATTTAACCCCTTTTCCTAAGTTTAGACTTAGGAAATAATTAAAAATAAACTAATAATCTAATTGAGACACTTTTAGGTGGAATTTCCAGAGACAATTTCTGGGTTATGGATAACTCCTGTGTATTAGCCTCTCCATAAAGTTTTGAGACTAGAACACCTTTGATGCTATAAAAACTAGCATTCCCTCTTAGTGAGGAAGGTGTTCTAGTGCTGCACCACTCCTGCAACACCCTGTCTCTGCATCGTCTCTCATACGCTACGTATGTCTGGCCACTATGACTAGCTGCCACTGCCCACCAACCATTGCGCAACTCTGATGTTGCATCTGTGCTGCTGTTGACAATACTATACTGTTGCCAACTCTGCGTCTACACTATAATTCCCTCCCATCTGTCACTGCTGCAATAGCAACAAATGCAACTAAGAAGCATCCTAAATACTGAATCATCTGTGTCTGTTGCTTCTGTCTCCTGAGTCATGACTGCTACTAGCTACTGCACTGTCTATTGAAGAATCTGTGCTGCTGCTGCCTCTACACTGTGCCACTCTGCACTGCTGCCAACACTGCACTACGCTCCTCAGCATCTGACTGCTACTAGTTTGCAATTGCCACTTGGGAATTTGACTACATCACTGACATTGATCCATCTTGCTACTGAATACTGTGAGCCCCCGTAGCAAGGTAATGATCCATGACGAGGATATCTCAATGGACCTTGCCCAACTTCTGCAACTTTGGGACTATAACTCCACATCACCCCACCTCACACCTGGAGGTATAGCTGCACACCTATATATCTCAGCAGACGCTGCCGCCTGGTCCTGCTTCTCCTGCTTGTCCTTCCTGAGAGGACACTGCATATTGTAGTGGCTGAACTCACAACATTTGAAGCACTTGACCTTTGACATGTCCTTCTTCTTCTTCCTTCCCCCTGTCCCTCACTGGGACTGTTTGATGCTAGGGCCACATTCTCCTCTTCACCCTTTGGTCCCTTGCTATTGCTGCCACTAATGGTACTCTTTACTAGAGCCCGCCTCAACTCCTCTTGCTGTAGGTCGGTGTTAGAATTTCTGACACGAAATTCTATTGCAGTAATTGATTTATTTCTCCTACTTATTTCTCACAATAAGTTGTTTACAAAACCCTTCAACAAACATTAAAATAAATTCTACTGCAGTTATCATATAATAGCATAGAGAAAAAATAACAGTGATATACAAGCACAAGAATCAATCACATCAACTCAGTTATTTTTGGACAATTGTCCCTGGAAAAACACAATGCGGGAAAACTAGTGCAGTAGATGAGGTTTTATTTATTATTCTTCAACAATAATCTCTTTATAAGGAATAATTTTGTAGTACATAGAGAAATCTTCAAGAAAACACCTGAGATAATTTTCCTCCTCAGTTAGGAGAAATTCTGACACCACAGAGACCCTTTATCCTTCACTGTGTCACCCCTGCATCATTTAGGTGAGGACTACGTCATCGCTGCATCATCTGCGTGAGGACTGCGTGAGATCTCGTCCCTGCCTGCGTTGTCTCTCAGAGCTCTCCCTCTACGCTGTCTCTCTGAGGCACTGCGTCACCTCCTCCTTAGTCTCTGATTGATGCTGAAACCCTCCTCTTCCTTCACCCTGCAACTCTCCCTCTGAAATCGAACTCCTCCTTGAGAATCGATTTCCCTCGGGTTACTGAGTATTTGCCTGGTGTGTCTCCAAATGACTCTCAAGTCTTCTCTTATACTTTTCCTGTTGATGAATCAACGACCGAGATTAAGTCCCTAATCAACGGCTAAGATTAAAACAGATTTGATCCTCGTCTCTTAGAAGCTTCTCACCCATATCTTTATTAATACCCATTAATATTTTTATTTTCCTAAGTTTAGACTTAGGAATCCCATTAAAAATATTAATTACTTTAATAACTCCTCATCCAGCGGAAATTTCTCCAAACGATTTCTGGATCTTGGAGATCTCATGTGTTCTAGCCCCTCCACAAAATTTCGGAGCTAGAGCACATCTGATGCTACCCAAAATCAACAGTCGGACCACATCTTGTCCCATTTAGGCAATGTGTCTCTGCCCAAGATACTTTGGACAAACACCTACCATTCCTATGAGACATTATTCAGTGCCAACTATACAAGCTCTGGGTGTTGGGGTGCTTCCCCAACGGCTACAAGCTGATCTCAAAATTCTTGAATCCTGGTGAGGAAGGCTTCTATTCTTTCGCCCTTCTGCATCCTGATGTTCCTCAACTTCTCTTGTAGGAACATCTTCTTCTACTTAGAAGTACTCTGATATAGCTCAGAGAGAGCATCCCACATTTCCTTGGTTGTACCTTTGTCTGCCACATGTGAGACTATATGATCTCAGACTCCATCCAAGATCATTCGCTTCGCCTTTGCCATCTCCTTCCTGTACTCCTTGAGTTGATTGACATCTTGGGGTACTGCTACCACATTCTCTGCATAGGCTTTCAGGCAAAATTCATCTAGAAGGAAAGACATCCTAGCCTTCCAAATGACATAGTTGGAGGCTTCCTCCAACCTATCTTGATCTCTAAGCGCAACTGTGGCCATCTCTAAATTTGGTTGAAAATCTCTCTCTTTCCCTCTGCTCAGCTGCTACCCTGTTGGATTTGATATTCATATTCCCTCTGGTGTGAGAAGATCTACTCACAACTACTGCGAATCTACAACTGGAAAAAAATAGATATCTGAAACTTGAGATCCCTTAAGAGAAATTTTCCCTCTGGGTGTGCTATTTCTCTTCCACTTGACGCTGATTTTGTTACTACAAACTGCTGCAAAACCCTCTGCGCCCAAACAAGGAATCTGGTTAGTGAAAATTTGAGTCGCTATTGCTTCCTCTGCGTCTGGCAGATGGCATCACTATTCCAGACAATTCGTATTTTTTGCCACCCAACAACTGAAAAATTGAATCCTTGCCTAACAATTCGTACTACCTAGCTGGGCACTACGCAGCCTCAAAAAATTTCGGCCTACTGCTCCCCCCTGAACAACGTAATTATCTTCTTCTACCTCTGAGCTTCCTGTCTGTCAAACTAGTTCTGATACCATGTGAAAATTTCAACTTTAAAATCCTATTACAACAATTGGAATTAATTCTTCTAATCGTTTATTAATTATCAATTTATTTGCTACAACAAATATCGAATAAATCACACTGCAACCTTCACAAATAAAACTGCAAAAAAAAATATCACTGGAAATTGAGGAATATGCTAGCGCACACATATAAATTTGACACAATTATTTTTGGACAAATATCCTCGAAAAAACCCAATGTGGGAAAACTAATGCAACAACTGAGGGTTTTATATTATTAAGCAGCAGTGAAATTCTGAGTACAATTTGGATGCCAAAAACTGGTAATCCACAGAAAGAAAATCTAGCCGAAATTATCTAAGGGACTCCACAAGCAACCTCGACACATCTTTGCTTTAGAAAACTCGTCCTCTTGGATCCTATACACAGTGCTGGCGCAGACCCTTTGACGTCTAGCTTGAAACTGCCTCTGATCAATTCGTTCTACATGTCTCAGCTATTGGAAATGATTCTCCGGCCTCGTGGAAGAATTTCCTAGCCTCTGGAAGCTGAATCGAATTTTCCCACAACTTAATCGAATTGTCTTCTGAAGCTGTCTACGCAGTCCTCTGCGCCGCCTCACTGGAAATAACTCGGACTCTTGCTGCTGCCTCTCCAGGATTGGAAAACTTCCTCCGGATCACTCTTCTTGCCACCCTTCTGGCTATTGCCTCTGGAAAAATTGAACTCTCCAAGGAAATCAATCTTTGTGTGTGGGTGTGTGTTCTCCATCTACCCATTGACTTCTTCTTATAATCTTCTATTGGGACTCCAACAACCAAGATTAAATCTTAGTCGATGGCTAAGATCATATCAGAGTCAATCCGTGTGAGTTTCTAGATGATTCACACCTTATCTCAATTAATTTTGATTCATTAACCCCTTTTCCTAAGTTTAGACTGAGGATATAATTAAAAAAGGCTAATAATCTAATTGAGACACTTTTAAGTGGAATTTCCAGAAACAATTTCCGGGTTATGGAGAACTCCTGTGTTTTAGCCTCTCCACAAAGTTTTGAGACTAGAACACCTCCGATGCTACAAAAACCAAAAAATAGTAGCACATTAGAGCTATCAGGTGGTTGTTGGCTACCGACTAAAGACAAATCTAGGAGAAAATTTCTCCTATAGGGGTCACCCACTAGTGGTGGGTAACAGGGCTCAACAGTGTCTAAAACATTTCCTGATTTAGCTGGAAGCTGATGTCTCTTGCTATCTAAAAGTGCTCGCAAATGGCAATTTGAGGTGACCACAAGTTGATGTCGGTTTGAAGATTACTTCAAATTGAATCACATTCATGGCCTTGACTCTTGCTACAACTCTGACTTTGGCTCAGGCTACTGCAAATTGAATCACATGCATGGCTTTGACTCTTGCTACAACTCTGACTCTGGCTCAGGCTTGAAGCTCTGGTTCTTGCTGTGGCTTAGGTTCACTTGGACATGCTTGATTGATAGGGCTTCGAACTAGAAACCTGATTGTCAATCATTGCTATTATTCCCCCTCTGCCAAATATAAGGTGAAAGGATGAAAATATTTCTAGAATGCTTATGAGGATGAAGATCAAAAAGTTTGTTGTGTGTTGGCTTATCTCGAAAATGCACTTATTTACAATGCAATTTAACTAGTAAACTTACAACAAAATATAGATCAAGTCAATGAGTGTTGGTTATTGTTGCTGCAAAATCTAGCAGGCCTAGTGCAAAGCCCCACTAGTTAGAAACCAGACCTTAGGGCAACAAGAGATCGATTGCCACTGACACCTCAACAATCTCTGTCTTGCTATTTAGTGGTATTCAACCATAAGGGGGGCTTTCTAAAAGATTCACCCAAAGATATTTAATGAGAATGACACAAGATGATAGAATGAGGTCTAAAAATGGGATATAGTATTGGTAGAGCCTAGAAGGCCTAAATAATCATTTGCCAAAGTTCAAGTAATATGTTTCTAGACCAATTATATGGTGCTGCTATAAGTTAGGGTTTTGCATATTTTCAATGATAAGGTACGCAATGTCATACAACAACAAAAGGAAAATACCTCTCAATGATTAATCAACAAAAGGGGCAAGACCTTCAAATAGATACCTAGGATCTAGGGTTTATACTATAGTTTCATGGATGAAACTATGCATAAACAACAAAAAAATGATGATGCCATCCATAAAAGACGATTTTAACATGCATATAATGCTAGATTTTGCTTTCATATAATTATTGAATGCAAATCCTAATTTTAGGACAACAATACATCAAATATAAATTACATTTTAGAAATATCTCTTATAAAACCCTATCTCTAACCCTAAATATCAGGAGTTAGAAAGAAAAGGTTAAACTTATTAAAAAAAGAGGTGATCAACACTATTATGACTAGTGCCTTGTTCTAAATGGGCTTAAGGGAGTCTTTAAGGGAAACAATCAATGGTAATGGCTTTGATGAAGCTGGGGGGGGCTAACTACGACATCCACTTTTAAAACCCTAGCAATTTTGTTGTGAAGGGAGATTTTAAAATTAAGAGATGCACACTTAGAGTACTCGTAATGGTTTTTAGGAAAATAAATTTACATATTATAGAGGAAAAAGATTTCAAGATAAATTTAGCAATTTATATTATAGCATAATTAAAAACCCTACTACACAAATACAACTTGCAAAATATAGAAAATGTGTGGTAAACTTGCAAAATTTTCTAAGAGAAACACTTCAATCATTCCCAACAAATCATCTCCAAGCCAAAAACCATCTGCAAGAGATTTCGTACCATAAAAGATCACATTTTGGCCTTGTTACCCCTTTCGGTAGGGGTACTCCAGAACTTTTTTGCTACGGCATATAAGCCTAAAGGATGTTCCTTGTAGCCCTGTAAATCCTATTACCCAAAAAAATTTATTAACCCCATAAGAGAAAATTTTTCTCCCATCATCTCTTCTAGCTGACCAGCGAGCAACCCCTACAGCCGCCACTAGCCAAAGGCAATGTGCCATTCATATCTTTGTCACTTGAATCAGTCATATGTCTTCTCACCCATCTCGTAGATGCACATGAACAGAGGTGGGCTTTGTGCTTCCAACCAAATAGTCATGCAACTCAAAGAACTTCTTCATTCCAAGAAAACATGCCTCTGCATCTTCCAGTTTCTTCAGCTCTCTGTTGAATGTAGGTGGCTTGGATTTCTTGAACTCATCCGACAAGTATCCCCTCTCACTCCTCCTGTAAGGGTGATAACGATGATGACCATGATACCTGTTTGAACCAGAACTAGAGTGGAACCCATATCCACTGCCTCTCCTAGCAGGTGTATCCAAGAACTTGCCATCTCGAACTATGTTATCCTTGTCTGACCTGTGCCCACCATGATACCTACTACCATATGCCCCAGTAGTCCTATCCTTCTCTACATAACTGATTCGTGGCTATCCCTGTCTCTAAAAGTCTGACAAACTTTGAAGGATAACTGCATTGACCTCTGCTTGTTTTTACTATGCCCTGGGAAGCATTCCCTGTGACTGAATGATCCTGTCATTATTTGCTTTGCAACTTTTGATTTCTGCCTTTAGACTTCTCAAGGTGTCCACTATGGCTAGAGAGTACTCATATCCATGCTGCTCCTCTGATTTGTAAGGGGAGTCTCGTGAATTGTAATCCACCTTTTTGCTAGTCATCTCTGATCTTCTTCTTCCTGCAAACATACTGGCATGTCAAATAAACCAAATACAAACATAATCCACATACCTCAGTGAAGTTCACGGGAGACTATCTTGTCCGCAAAATCGATCCAGATTAGCACAATACATGTGGCTGAAGTTTTTGGCTCTCAAATGCTATGGGATGACCTCCTCGTGACAAAACTGTTCCAATGTCCTCCCCTGATGCATCGCACTCCAAGACAAATGGGCGTGAAAAATCTGGAAGGGCCAAAATAGGACAGTTACTCATCATCCTCTTGAGGCGCTCAAAAGCCTCCTATGCCACATCAGTCCATTCAAAGTTCCCTTTCTTTGTCAAATCTGTAAGGGGTGCTACTAACTGGGAAAACCCTTGATGAACCTCCTGTAATATGTACAGATGTGCATGAATCCCCTCAACTCTATCACATTCCTGGGCGTAGGCCAATCTAGGATGGCCTTATTTTTCTCCCGATGCACATGTACTCCATCCTTCCCAATCACATGCCCAAGATATAACATCTTCGTCAATTCGAACTCACACTTGGACAATTTTACATACAATTGCTGCTCCTCTAGTATGCGTGGGACCTCCTTTAAGTGTTAGAGGTGCTCCTCCCAAGTCCTGCTATATATCAAGATATCATCAAAGAATACCAAGACACATCGTCACAACTTCTTGCGGAACACATGGTTCATGCAAGACTGAAATGTGGCTGGTGCATTGGTTAGCCCAAAGGGCATCACCAAGAACTCAAAGTGTCCATAATGGTAGCGAAAAGCGGTCTTGGGGATGTCTTGCTCCCTCACCCGGATCTGGTGGTACCCTGAGCGCAAGTCTATCTTAGAGAAGTACTTGGCTCCTCTAAGCTCGTCCATCAACTCATCAATGCGCGAAATGGGATACTTGTTCTTCAACGTCTTCTTGTTGAGGGCCCTGTAGTCTATGCACATGCAAAGGGTCCCATCCTTCTTCTTCACCAACACTACAGAAGAAGCGAAAGGACTCGAGCTAGGCCTGATATGCCCCAACCTCAACAACTCTTGTATAGCCCTCTCAATCTCATCCCGATATGCCTTGGGATGTCTGTAGGGAGTGGTGATGACTGCGTGAACCCCCTCCTCTAGCTCAATGGTGTGCTTAAACCCTCTGTCGGGTGGCCTGCCTGGTGGAATCTCTCCAAATACTGCCTGATGCCTCTCCAAGAGAGCCAATATGTCCAGATGTGTATGTTGCTTCAACCCCCTAGTCTCTGAGATCCTCAACTCTACAACCCACTCTATGTCACCGTGCCTCAAATCAACCTCCATCTTGTGTGCAGACTGGGGTGGATATGAATGCATACCCCTCAACACTACTAGCTTTCCATCCGACCCTATGAACTCCATCTCCAATTTCCTCCAATCAGTAGTGACACGCCCAAGAGAATACAACCACTGAACTCCCATCACCACATTGGTGTTTGAAATGTCCACCACGAAGAAATGGTCTGTCACTGAATAGTTCCCTATGGTCACTGTCATGCTAGGAACATACCAGGTCCTGGCACCAGTATTGGAAATCCCTTGAAAGCCTCTGTTTGAATGCCTCTACACTCCACCAACTGTGCATAAATAAAATTGTGGGTTGCCCCACTGTCCACCAATGCAGATACACGCTGTCCCTGCACTGTGCCTTTGATCCTCAGTGTCAAATACTTCGGAACTCCCCGAAGCGAAGCAATAACTCCACTAGTGGGTAAGAAAGCTCCTCCACTAGGTGGAGGTGGTGGGCCACCTCCTCTCGAGCTCTGAGGTCCACCCTCACCTGCATCTACCTCCTAGTCTGCATCCTCCTCCTCTGGATCATAGTCTGAAAATACCTCTATGTAGTGGGCCTTGCCCTTGGTACACTGATGCCTTGGTGCCCATGGCTTTTGACAAGTAAAGCATAATTTCCTCCGCCGAAGGTCCCTCCTAGTCTCATCATCCAGCTGTCCCTTCCCTGTCCACTCCTTTTGAGAAGGTCTAATGTCTTTTCCCTTTTGAGGGAAGGAGGTTTTAGTAGGTGCTGGAACCCTCGTCTTTGGAACAACATCTAGCATGTCCCGCGCTCGGCTAATGGCATCCTGCAATGATACTGGCCTATAAGCTTGTACCCAACCTCGCAGAGGCTCGGCCAAACCCTTAGTAAACAACACAATCAATTGCACCTTAGAAATATCTGAAACCATGCCTCTGAAACTCTGCTATGTAAGCCTCTACGCTGCCTGTCTGCTTCAGGTTAGCCAACTCCTTGAAGTGCAACTCCAGATCCTTCCTATCAAATCTCTCCACCAGCCTGCGAGTGAACTCACTATAGGATGTGATGGACGCATGCCCAAGTGTAACTAATCCGTGATACCACCACTCCTGCGCATCACCCTCCAAATGCAATGTAGCAAATCTGATGGCATCTGCCTCTCGCATGGGATTCAAACTAAGGTAAGTGTCTAGTTTCTGAACCCATGATCTCGTAGAACTCTTGGCTGACCCATCAAACCTTGGCAATGTCACCTTCCCTACTAGCTTCTGATTATCCCAATTCTGATTTTGCGGTCCTCCTCAGAATGAGGGCCCAACTCCCCTATATTTCTCCTTTAGATGGCAGTAATCTGCAAAGGAGAGTGTCCTTCTGATCCTGGGATCCAAGGCCTCATACTCGTCAATCCCATCAGTGAATGATCTAATTAACTTTGTGAATGCATCAACACCTCTCTCTTGCTTTGGTTCCTTCGTGAAGTGAGGCATAGTAGGCCTGGGAGTTTGACCATATGTGTGGGTTGTGCGTGGATGTACATGGCTCCCTTCTCCTATTCCAGAACCTCCTTCTTCTTCATTGTTTCCTCCCCCACCACCTTGAGGTCCTCCCTGCATATTTTGCAATTGCAGAGCCAACATCTGCCTCATCATCTCCATCATTTGTTGGTTTGATCTTGCCAACTCCTCCAGTAGTGGGTCACGCCCACCCTGCCTAGGCTGATCTTCACCATTGTCCCCCATGTAGTCTCTGGTGTTCTCAAATTCTGTATTAGAAAGATGCTTAGGCTCGTCCTCTCTACCATGACCTCTTCCTCTCCCTCTGCCTCTGCCTCTAGGACGATGAACAACTCCACCAAACGGTCCAGTCATGACATGCTCTAGAGCCCACAGCTGGCCAAAAACATGCTCTGATACCACTGTAATGTTCTAACTAGAGAAATACAATGAAATATCAAAATATGAACTAGCTACAACAAACAAATAAACATGCAATCGAAAAACTCCATAAGAACAACAAGTTTAGAACATTGTTGAGCAGAAATAATAGAGTTGAGCCATTTGATTAAATATCCAATGAGAAGTGAAGTACAAAATATAGTGGAATGTGTGCACCTGGGCTTGCTTGAAGAATGGAGAAAACTCCACGCTGAAATGGCTCACTGGCTGCACACTCGACCCGTAGATTTACTTTTGCTGCTGCTAGAGGCAAACTGATATTTGAGGCCTCAAATCTGCTCCAGAAATTCTGAAAAATTAGCACAGTGATCTCCAACCCGGGACTAACAAAACCCTAAAATATTTTGGGATAATTCCAACCTCCCAGAATTACCCAAAAATCAAGTGAAATTACCCACTGCCCAGCTTTGCGTCCCACCAGAAAATCTATAGCTCCACCAAAAATTCTCCACAAAAATAACTGAGAAATCAATGAAAGATAGTGCTGAAAAGATAAAGTGAAATTCCAGCTACTTTCCCTTCACAAGATTGCAGAAACTGCTCCAACAAAACGACCTACCTGTTGTAGAGATGAAATAGCTTACAAAATGCAGGGAAAGAAATATCCAATCAGCTCCAAGTTTTCTCTCCTAGGATGACACTTTAAGTTCACTGAAAGAGAGTTGGGATTCTCCACTTGGAAATCCTTGTGCTAAACAACACTGGTTGACTTAGCTCAATAGCTTAAGCAAACCTCCAATTTAGAAATGAAATGCCAAAACCAGAATGATCAAAATGAGGCCCCAACCTTCCTTTTATTTTTGCTTTCACTTCCTCATACCATGGTTTGATTTTTCCCATACCATGGTTTGATCCTTCCCATGGTTCGATTTCCATGCTTGGTAACTCCACAACTTAACTTTAATTTTTCTTCTTTTCCTAATTCTCAACCATTGTCTTTTCTCCAAAATTTATTAAATATCTCTACAACTTATTTCTCCTAATTTTATTTAGCTATATATATATATAAATCACCAAAATTGCAAAACTGGAAATTTCCAAGTCAAAATTTTAATTGGGGATATGACAACATCAAATACATAAAATCAAGGTTACTTAAGACATTATGAAGACCAAACCTAGTTACATATTTCATCATATAGGAAGAGCACCTCAGGGTGTTACTTAAGCATGGGATTGTGATTTCTTGATTTAGTAGGAAGACTTCTGTGGCACTTAGTTTAGTAGAGGCATAGTATATGGAAGAGTTTGGCCAGTTGTGAGGCCATTTGGCTTCGTAAGATGCTCACAAGTTTATTTGGTCTTGAGTTAGATCCCACTATGATACATTGTGATAATCATAGTTGTATCAAACTCTTGGAAAATCTAGTGTTTCAAAAATAGGTCCAAGCATGTAGAGATCATATATCACTTCATCAAAGACAGGGTTGAGAGGGGAGCTGTGAAGCTTCAATGCATCTCCACAGATGAGCAGGTTGCAATACATTCTGACCAAGCCTGTGGCAAAAATGAAGTTTGTTTTCTATAGAGATAAGCTGGGAGTGGTATAGAAGACCTTTCTCGCTAAGAGGGAGTGTTGATGATTATAGTAGCTGACAGGTAGTTCTACATAGGCTAAGTGGTAGGCATGTAGGAGTAGTCAAGACATCTTAATTTAATAAGTGACTTTTATGATTCTTTCCTAAGTCTAAGTAGGAAAAACACATTAATTAATGTTGGCTATTGGGTTAAGGCTTTCTAAAGAAAAATGAGTTAACTCACTTTACTGAATTAGATGTAATCTCAAGTGGAATAGGATTTAATCCTAGCCATCTACCACTTTAGAGGTTAGGGTTAGGGATTTAGCTCAGCGAGATTACTAAAGAAAGCACGAGGAGAGGAGGAAGGCACATCAAATGATTGAGAGAGTGGTTTTCTCAAGTGAAGAGCGAGAGATTCAGGGTCAACGAGAAAGAAGTGTTGCAGCAGGATGTTCTGAATTGTGGAGGCCAGGTTGTTGAGCACGGATTTTGAAGAGGGCCAAGACTTAGCTAGCACAAGTTGAGGCTTGCGCATGGGGGTTGTAGGAGTTACAGGGTTAACGAGAAAGAAGTGTTGCAGCAGGATGTTCTGAATTGTGGAGGCCAGGTTGTTGAGCACGGATTTTGAAGAGGGCCAAGACTTGGCTAGCACAAGTTGAGGCTTGCGCATGGGGGTTGTAGGAGTTACGGCTGGGCTGAGGTTGAGAGGATCATCCAGCATGTGGGACGTACGAGGGGAAACTAGGAGAGAGGAAGGCCAAGTTTACAGAGTGGGATTTTCCAGTTGGCCAAGTTTCTCCAGGTTCTATTGCTGTATAAAATTATATAACTCTATATGGGCCATTTTCCCTATAAAGGAGCCCTTATTTATTTTGAGAAATAAAGTGAAGAATAAATTGAAGGGTTTTATAATTTCTTTTATGTGATTGATTTTCTGCTTGTGCATCTGCTGGAAATTTTATTGTTAAATACTAGTCTATTTTTATGCAGCAATTTGGGAAAGAATTTACTGGGTTAAATAATTTTCTCTGGGTATAAAAATTGCTTGTGATATAAATCAGATCTGGTTCAGGGCCATATTTGCCAAATTGCCATACTGGGGATTAGGGCAAGTATGTTAGAGGATCCAATAGCCTTTTTGATATATTGCAGTGGCTTCTTCTTATTTTGAATTCTTGTATATATATATATATATATATTCTTGCCCTGCATAGATATAGAATTCAGCATAGCCTGTATCTTGTTTGCTTGGAGTGATGGCAAGGGTTTGTTGAAATATGCATAGTTCATTTAACATTCAAGGCTATTCATATGCACTTGCTCTAACCTTGTGCCTCTGTTTGTTTTATCAGGTATGCCAGAGGCTAATGGTTCAGGGCCTTCCTGGAATGACAAAATTCAATGGTGCAGTAGATGCTGCACATAAAATATTTAAGACAGAGGGCATTCGTGGTCTCTATAGAGGTTTTGGAATGACAGTGGTATCTTATTCTCCAGCGTCAGCAGTTTGGTGGGGAGCATATGGCTTTGCCCAGCATATGATTTGGAGGTACAAAATAGACGTTAGGTTTTTTGCCAAATTTCCTTCTCAAAAATTACTGTGGTAATTTATTACTTGAATCCCATTTTTCTGAGGAGCAATCAGTTAGTCAGCTTTGAATATCTCTCTCCCATGTGAATCTTTATATATTCAGTGAATCAGCTTTAGATCTCTCTGCTGTCTGAATCTTAATAAATGTTTTATTCCTAAAGTTTTCTACGTTAATGCTTTGTATTTTGGTCTAGCTAGTCATCATATATCCTTTATAGAGAGCTCAAGTGATATCTCCTTTGAATTTGAAATACAATTTTAAATGAGAAAAATTTTAGGCAATTAAAACACACCGTTTCAGGTAAAACATTGGAGCCAAATCCTCTCAGCTATCCGACTTGCTTTGGTTTTGGCACTGAGGATTTCCTTTTAGGTTTTTTTCCAAGTTGACTAAAATAAAATAAATAACAGATTCTTCTTGAAAACAATATTTTAAAAACTGGTATGTAAACAAATTTACAACAAACTGTATACATTGTCCATAATAGCAATAACAGTCAATAGATTTCAGAAATAACTATGTTTTAAAAGCTTAACCACCATGGGAACCGATATTATCTCACAAAAATAATAATCATTGAATAAATGCAACAAAATATCTGTCACAGCTTCAGATATTAGTTTGGATCCAGTCATGGTGCATATAGTACTCAATGTTAATGGATGGAAGCCGGACATAGGAAAATTGTCCTCATAACACTAACGAGAGGCCAAAGGCCAACCAAAGTGGCATAAGCAAGCTAGAAAAAAAAGGAAGGGAAAACCTGGTCAGGATGAAATGCACATACTTCCAATGTAAGGAGTCAGGACAGAAGGGCTGTGCACCATGAGTGTGAAAGCAAGTGCAAAGCAAGTAGGAATTTGTGGGTTTGGGGGCAGAGAATCGGAAAATCTTCCAAAAATATTGAAAGGTCATTAGTGTGAAAATTTGGAGACCCAAATCCCTACTGCAGCAAACTGATATTACTTCTCCTACTTGTTAATTTATGCAAGTTATTTACACTGTAAATATCGAAGTAAATACGACTGCAGCCTTCACTAATTAAATTATATGCAGAAACAAGAACTGAGCAAGAAGAAATAACCACACACACAATTGACACCGTTGTTTTTTGACAAATGCCCTTGGAAAAACCCATTGCGGGAAAACCGGTGCAGCAGCTGAGGGTTTGTATTATTATGAAGTAGTTTTTGAATACAATCTTTGGATGACTCACTGGCTATCCGATACAGAGAATCTGACTGGCGGAGAAATTAGTGAGAAATACCTCACACTATCACTGGTGAACCGACATTGATTTAGGCCCTAGATGGCTGGCCCCACACTGGCTCTACGCAGCCTCTGCGTCAGCCTCTCTGGGTTTGCATCACCTCTACCACGGATCTTCTGCTGTCTGGAACTTCGTTCCTCCGGCCCTCCGGTCTCACACCCCGACTTTGGCTTTGGAACTTGACTTTCCAGCTGAATCTCGGACTCCATCTAGATTCTAAAGCTCTGCACTGCCTCTGTGTGGCACTGCGCTGCCTCTTTTGGATCTCTCTCTGCCTTCTCTACAAAGTATCCCCCGATTAGGAAACTCTCCAACTGGAAAACTATCCCTGCCCCTCACTGCAAGAAATCTCCTTGATGACCTCTCCGGCAACTGCTGCGCTGCTTTCTTGAGAAAATCGATCTCTGATCTCTCACTCGATGTGTCTTCCAAAAGCCCATCAAGCCTCTTCTTATAATCCTCTTGTTGATCAATCAACGACCCAGATTAGATTCTAATCAATGGCTCATATCATTTTGACTTGATCCTCGTCTTCTTCTAGAAGTTTCACACTCAGTTTAATTAATACCCTTTAATTATTTTAATTTCTTAAATTTAGACTTAGGCATCCATTAAATATAATTAATTATTCTAATAAAACTGTGTTCGGATGGAATTTCCCAAAATGATTTCTGGGTATTCTAGAATACACGCGTCTTAGCCTCCTTGCAAATTTTGAGGCTTAGAGCACATCCAATGCTACTAGAAATCAACAATTAGGGGTTATAATTGCACTTAAAAGTTAAAGGCTCACCTTGAAGGTTACCTTGGATTGAAAAGAGATCACAAGTTTTCTGGAATCAAAGTAGTCAGAATTGGAACCAGACTGGAACTGAAATTTCTAAGATCATGAAATGTACTAGAACTGGCCAGCAAACTGCGTTGAAGGACCGACCAACTAAAAATTATATAAAATATCCAAATTTTAATAAAACAATATATATATATATATATTTATTTATTTATTTATTTATTCATGTACATCATAAATTTGAACTTTCAGCAGCAAATGTGCCAAGTTTTTTGATAAACATATTAAAGTTGTAAATGAAAATACTTGAACATTGAGGCTTTAGATGGCCGTTATAGTCCAAGAATCATCATGCTAGCAAACTGGGTTGAAGGACCAATCAACTAAAAAGTACATAAAGATAAAATATATATATATATATATATATATATATATATATATATATATAAACTGTCAGAGAACAAATGTGCCATGTTTTGAGTTATACATGATTAGAATTCTAAATTAAAATACATATACTTTGAGGCTCTAGATAGCCTTTAAAGTTTAGAGTCCAAAAATCATCATGCTATAATCAAATGGGTAAATAGCTTATCTGAAGTTTAACTCATTTGTTGGACTTGACTAAGTCCATGAATTTAAGTTTACTTTCTCTTGGTTAATGGCTTCAACTGTTGGTGCCATTTGATGCTTTAAATCAATTGGCACTATTACAGCTTCTATTAGCAGGGTTGCAGACGATCCTATGCAACCTGCAGAACTGGAACACACAAGACAAGGGCGCACTATCACTTCAGCCTGAGTCCCCACACTTTAATTACCTCTGAAATGGGAGGCTTCCCTTGAATTTACTTCAACCAACCAATAGAAGACTAGTGCCTTGTAATGAGGTCAAATGTCTAAAGTGGAGTTTATCTTGCTGCTCGGCTAGCTTAATATGAGAAATTTGCAATGAAAGATACTAAAACAACAAGCAAAGACACTCAAACTTGATCCTTTGTAAGTAGTCAAATTTGGTGTATAGGAAATATAGTAAGAAAAAATATAAATATCTCTATGACTAATGCTTGGTTAGAGGGGTTACTGTGTAAAACAACTAGCTATCTTGTTTTAACAGGTCTGCAATTTCTGTAGAAAATGCAAAAAAAGAAGATAATCCCCTTTAAAGCCACTCAAAACTGCCTAAACACTTCTAAATTTTGGATCTAGGGCAGGTTAAAAGATAGAAGATTGATCAACTTAGACCACTTCTAAGCTTTGGATCTGTAACTAAATTCAATTTCTAGCAAGCTGGAAATTCACTTGTGGAGGTCTTGTGTTAAAACCCCTTAGATACACAACCCAATAAATTATTTTAGCGAATAATATACAAATTTAAAGATTACAATGACTAGAATTAAGCTTCAGATTAAAGATATAAACTTATAAAACAAATGTGACTTAAAATATGGAGAATTAAAGCAATGTTTTAAAACTTCGACTCCGGTTCGGAAACAGCCAAGGGTCCGCTGACTCCGACTCCGACTCGGTATCGACTCAGCCAGTTTGATTTCAATGACTCGGTCATTGTAAAAAATACATTAAATATTTTTTTATTAAAAACATAATTTTAAAGATTTTCATTCATGTTCCCAAACACAACTTTAGAATATAGAGAGAAGACAACATATGATCAAAGTAGGCTCCTGAATATATCCATTATATCAAAATGACACCCAGTGCACTGTCCAATACAAAGTTTATACTTAGCCACCAATGCTAGGATTCTTTGCCCAAGGACAATCACTAGACTACAACAACAATAATACCAATTCTCTGCAACCAATCATAGCTTCCCAAATGATAAGCTTATGAACTGATCAACAAATGTCTTCAAATTTGTGCCTTTGCTATAGGACGACCTGTGTCATGCTTCTACCTAGACTATTGGAGATGATTTCAAGAAATTTGCCCCTAATGAAGTCTGAAAGCCCTTGATTTAATTTTGGTCAAGCTCCAGAACAATCAGAGGTAAATATGTATCTATTAGTCCATTGCCAAAACGTTTGCCTTTTTAAAACATTGTATGGCTCAATGCATTGTTTTAGTTTTCTAATTCATGCCACTATGATAACCATACTTTGGCCTTGTAATTTTCAAAACTTTTTCACAGTGATAGATTACTTTAGGGCTATAAATATGCAATAAACAACAACCCAACCGTTGATATGTAGGAGGTGGAACAAATTTTGACAAATGTGCTTCAGGAACTTTTTCAAAGAGCTGAGCTGGCTAGGTTGTTACCGAGCCAGCTGGGTTGTTACCGAGCCGACCAATTTGTTACTGGGTTAGCCGAGTCGATCACTGGTTCGATCGGTTCGATAACAATTTGGCCAGCTGTTCTGTTTTGGCCACTGAGCCGACTCAACCAGGCATTGGCTCGGTCTAGCTCGATCGAGTCGGAGTCGGCTCGGTTGTTTTTTAAAACACTGGTTCAGGAGGCCCACCTTCAAACATACGATCATGGCAAATGGGTGAGGGAACACATCGCTGGCATAGGTGGCGGAGAAGTAACACAACGGGCTAGTTGGTGGCTTCAAGGGCCTATTGGCTACTGATTGAGGACCATCTAGGAGAAATTTTTTCTCTTAAGGATATCACCCACAAAATGGTGGGTAACATTTGGCTCCAACTGGGACACGATCTCTCGAAGAAGTGGACGAGGCTACTCGAACGGGAGGTCACGAGAACTCAAGCAATCTATTGGTTTGAGAGGGAGTTGTAGTATAGATGTAGCATTGGCAATGGTAGTGTCAAAGGCAACATTACAGTTGCAGCAACAACGTAATAGTTGGTGGACAGCATGTCAGACATTAACAACGTAGAAGACGATGCTTCAGAGTCGGAGTAGTGTATTGCTAGAGCACATTCCTCGCTAAGAGGGAGTGTTGATTTGTGGTAGCATCAGATGTGCTCTAGGCCTCAAATTTTGCAGGGAGGCTTGGGCACATGTATTCTAAAGAATCCAGAAAGTGTTTTGGGAAATTCCACCATGAAGTGATTTTATTAAAATAATTAATATTTTTATTGAGGACCCTAAGTCTAAACCTAGGAAAATTAAAATATTAATGGGTATTAATCTAATCAGGAGTGAAACTTCTAGAAAAAGGCACGGATCAAGCGAAAACAATTTGAGCCTTTGATTATATTTTAATCTAAGCCGGTGGTTGTCCAACAGGAAGATATAAGAAGGGGCTTGAGGGTCATTTGGAAAACACAGAGAGATAGAGAAAATCAATTTTCTGAGGTGAGAAGTTCTCAGGAGGAAAAATCAATTAAGGAGATCTCTTGCAGTTGAGGGGCAAGGATAACAGGTTTCAGAGAGAGAGATTCTGAGCCGGAGATACATCAGCAGAGAGAGGCAATAAGTGATCCAGAGGTTGACGCAGGGCCAAAAGGGCCACACAGAGGGAGAGAGAGGAGTTCGAAATTTGCAGAGGAATTCGATTTTCAGAAGTCGGGAGCCAGGGTGTGAGACCGGGAGGCAGAAATTGAATCTCCTAGGTAGTAGATCGACTAGCTAGAGAAGTAACACAACACCCAGAGAGCTTGACGCTGGGCTGATGCAGACACTGCGCAGAGCAGCCAAAAAAGTCGGGGGGGCTGTCAATTTGGGGCTGGATCAACCAGGATTTCTCAGTGATTGTGTGAGGTAAAACTCACAAAGCTTCTGCCAATATTTCTCTCTGTAACTAAATAACCCTGTGAGGTATTTAGTGATGTATTCAGATTTTGCTATTGCTTAATAATAATAAACCCTTAGAGGTGCTGCATTGGTTTTCCCGCATTGGGTTTTTCTGGGGACTTTTTTGTCCCAAAATAACTGATTCCTATGTGTTTCTATTTTCCTTGCTCAGTTTCTATGTTTCATAATCATAATTAATTTGGTGTAGGCTGCTTCAGTGATTTACTTAAATGTTTCAAGAAGAAAGCCGAAAGAAGCTTGTAATGTAATTACAATCTAGGTGAAGTAAATTCAGTTGGTTGCAGTAGGATTCCTGAGATTGTTAGATCTAGGAATTTTCACATGGTATTAGAGCTGTTGATGTGAAACAGAGAAGAGCAAATCTAGCACTGAAGCAAGGGCCAACTTGTTGCAGCGAGCAACAGTTCGAATTCCCTAAGGGATTGCGCAGTTCTAGCCAGGAGGGATATATTTTCGTGGGTGTCTCTCTCTAAGTGAGACAATAGAGAGGTAAGGTTACCAGATTGAAAACTTTCCAAGGCAGAGGGAGCCACGCAGAGCTAGAGGGACATAGTTTCTCCAAGCCGAGTGCTGGGCAGAAAAGTCGTCAAAAGCAAAAAGCAGATCACATAGTGAGGGAATACTTCCTCAGTGATTTCTTGCCAAGGAAATCAATATTTCTCATTTGCTGAGCAGTAGAGGAGCAACAGCTTACCAACTCCATCAGGGAGTGTGTAAGGCAGCCTAGGAGCTACACAGTAGGGAGAAAGAGGGAGTTGTTCGACATTTTTCAGAGGATATGGCAACCAGTGGCTTGAGGGATCAGGACAGGTTGGACGGGGCTTCCAACTATGCCATCTGGAAGGCTAGAATGACTTTCCTTCTAGATGAGCAGGGCCTCGAGATGTATGTTGATAATGTGGTAGCTATCCCGGCGAATGCAGATCCATTGAAGAAGTATAAAGCTGAGATGGCTAAGGCGAAAAGGATGATCGTAGATGGAGTTAAGGATCACGTGTGTGCCACTTTGCTAGCAAAGGGACTGCTAAGGAAATGTGGGATGCCTTGGCCACATTGTATTAGGGATCTTTTGAGCAGCGAAAGATGTACTTAGAGCAGAAGCTGAGATCTGCTTAGACGCAGAAGGGAGAACGTGTGGATCCGTTCCTCACGAAACTAAAGGAGACCTATGATGAGCTATTAACTGCGGGACATACACCTCAGGATTCAGTGTTAGTGAGACTGGCTCTAAATTCCATCTCGGATGAGTGTCAAATCTTTGTCCAGAGTATCCTGGGCAGGGCAACATTGCCAAATTGGGATGAGATGTGGGCAACTCTAAAACAAGAGGAGCTGAGGAGAGATTTACTTAAGGTCAAACTTGACGGAAGCAACAACAGTGGGTTGAAGCCCAAGGAAGAGGAGGATAATGCAGCCCTTGCATCGAAGGGACAACAACGACAACAGAGACGAAAGAAGGATGTCTCCAAGGTGAAGTGCTTTAGATGTGGCGAGATGGGCCACTATGCATCCCAGTTCCTTTGAAGAAAAAGGACAAGGATGAGAAGCATGATCCTAAGGTTGCAGCCGCAAAGATGGAACAGGAGGAGGAGTTCGCCATGACAGCAATATACCTCCACGAGGGAGGTGGGCTGATATAGAACGGTAGTTCGATAGAGCTACAGATGGGCAGGATCCTTGAGGAGCCTACCTCTTGGATCATCACCTTGCTACGGGAGCCCATGATCAGTAGTAGCAGGATGGTGGAGTTTCAGTTGGTGCCATGGAGTGTTGATTCGATAGATGCAGTGGTTAGTAGCACCAGAATGTGAGCAATGCAGAGTAGAGAGGCAACAGTGCGAGGAGGCACAATGCAGAGCTTCAACAACGCAGTGGCTTCAGAAGAGAGCGTGGGACTAGCAGCAGTCAGGATTTTATTAGCGAGGTGTATCCACTGGATACTAGTTTTGGGTGTTTTCAGTTGCTTCTCCTAGCAACTGAGTTGTAGTATGGATTCAGTGTTAAGAGTGGCAGTGCTAGCAGATTGGACATTTGAGAGGGAGTTGTAGTACAGATGTAGCATTGGCAGTAGTAGTGTCAAAGGCAGTAGTATAGTTGCAACAACAACGCAGTAGTTGGTGGACAACATGTCAGACATCAGCAACGCAGAGGACGATGCTTCAGAGTCAAAGCAGTATGCAATAGCAGTGTATTGCTAGAGCACATTCCTTGCTAAGAGGGAGTGTTGATTTGGGGTAGCATCAGATGTGCTCTAGGCCTCAAATTTTGCATGGAGGCTTGGGCACATGTATTCCAAAGAACCCAGAAAGCGTTTTGGGAAATTCCACCAAGAGGTGATTTTATTAAAATAATTAATATTTTTAGTGAGGACCCTAAATCTAAACCTAGGAAAATTAAAATATTAATGGGTATTAATCTAATCAGGGTTGAAACTTCTAGAAAAAGTCACGGATCAAGCGAAAACGATCTGAGCCTTTGATTATGTTTTAATCTAGGCCATTGGTTGTCCAACATGAAGATATAAGAAGGGGTTTGTGGGTCATTGGGAAAACACATAGAGAGATAGAGAAAATCAATTTTCTGAAGTGAGAAGTTCTTAGGAAGAAAAATCGATTGAGGAAATCTCTTGCAGTTGAGGGGCAAGGATAGCAGCTGCCGAAGAGAGAGATTCTCAGTCGGAGATACATCAGTGGAGAGAGCCAGTGAGTGATCCAGAGGTTTCGACGCAGAGGCTGCCAGAGGGCCAGAAGGGCCATGCAAAAGCAACGCAGAGGGAGAGAGAGGAGTCCGAAATTTGCAGAGGAATTCAATTTTCAAAAGCCGAGAGATGGGGTGTGAGACCGCGAGGCAGAAATCAAATCTCCTGGGCAGCAGATCGACCAGCCAGAGAAGTGACGCAACACCCAATGAACTTGATGCTGGGTTGACGCAGACATTGTGCAGAGGCAACCATAAAAGCTGGGGGGGCAGTCAGTTTGGGGTTGGATCAACCAGGATTTCTCAGTGATTGTGTGAGGTAAAACTCACAAAGCTTTTGCCAGTATTTCTTTTTGTAACTGAATAACCCTATGAGGTATTCAGTGATGTATTCAGATTTTGCTAGTGCTTAATAATAATATACCCTCAGAGCTGTTGCACCGATTTTCCCGCATTGGGTTTTTCCGGGGACTTTTTGTCCAAAAATAACTGATTCCTATGTGTTTCTATTTTCCTTGTTCAGTTTCTATGTTTCAGAATCATAATTAATTTGGTGTACGCTGGTTCAGTAATTTACTTCAATATTTCAAGAAGAAATCTGAAATAAGCTTGTAATGTAGTTAAAATCTAGATGAAGTAGATTCAATTGGTTGCAATAGGATTCATGAGATTGTTAGATCTAGGAATTTTCACACGCACCTAGGTATGTAATGTGTAGGAGGGAGCAATCGTGGTACATGAGGTGCCTCGACCTTGATTTTTCAACCCTTCTTTATATGCCTTTTACCTTTTATGAATTTCTTTAATTAGTTACTCAAGGCTCAGAGGACAAGAGCACGATATGTAAGATATAGCAGTGATTATCCCCTTTTAGGTAGGGTGGTTCCTTGCCCTCTAGGGATTGGAACAATCATGGGTTCCTGAATGATAAAGGAGGCTCATCTAGGGCTTATGGAACTAGGGTGATGGCCATGGATTGGGGTAGAGCTCATGCATTGGCTTTTTCCCACGTGCTGATTATTTTGTCCCGGCCATCTTTTGCATTTTGTGGTACAATTTCCTGTTAAATGTGTCCAATTATGCTTTTCACCTTTTCTTTTAATTGCTTTAGCCTCTGGGGCATCATTCTAGACCTGACCCAAGGTAGGGGTAAGGGGATAGGGAGGCTAGCCTTATGTGAACCCAGAATGGGAATGTGGACCTAGGTGGGAGAAAAGATGAATGGGGGTATAGTGAGTGGAAAGGGAGTAATATGTGTGGGTAAAGGAGCGGGACCACGCACCCAAAGTCGGGGATTCTCGAGTAGTACCACCATAGAACCAAATGGTCAATAAAGGAGATCCCACGGGACTAAGATCTAAGGGTAACAACCGAAAGAGATCAAGGGGACAAGAGCACAAACTAAGCCCACTCTTTCTGCCAAATCCATCCATCAATCCATACACAAAATATCCATGATAAGTAAACCCAATACTCAATTACCAAATGACAAGACATACCTTTAGATTCGGGAGGCCCACCTTCAAACATACGATCAATACAGGTGGGTGAGGGACCACATGGCTGGCTCAGGTGGCAGAGAAATGGCACAACGAGCTAGTGGGAGGCATCAAGGGTCTGCTGGCTACTGGCTGAGGCTCACCATGGAGAAAAATTTCTCCTGGGGATGTCACCCACAAAGTGGTGGGTAAAAAGGCTAAGGCTGGGGTAGCGCAACAACCTCTAGAGGCAAGATCGATTTGCTGAGAGGGAGAGATGTTTTCAGTTCCAGAGGCCGGGAAGGAGTCCCAGAGTGCCGGAGAAGCATCTTTCTAATCAATAGAAGGCAGAATGACTTCATTAGAGACCAATCTGAGGTTAGATGTCCAACAGGCTGCGCAGAGCAGCGCAAAGGCTAACACAGAGGGTCAGAGGGCCAAATTTCTGAAGGCAAGTCGTGTTGGGAGATTGCCTGTGGGGTGAGGAAAATTCCTCCCTAAATTTTTTGCCAGTATTTTTTCTTTGTAGGATTGCCAGATTTCGGCATCCAGTTGTACTAAGATTTTCTTACTGCTGCATAATAATAAAATTGTCAGCTGCTATACCGGTTTTCCCAAGTTGGTTTTTTCCGGGGACTTTTGTCCAAAAATAATTGTGTTTATGTGTGTGTGCTAGCATTTCTCAACTTCCTGCGTTATATTTTCTTCCGCAGTATTTTATTTGTAAAGGTTGTAGTGTGATTTATTCAGTATTTGCCGTAGCAAACAACAAATAAATTGTTAAATAAAATTAACAATTAGGAGAATAATTTCCAGTTGCTACAATAGGATTCCAATTTGGAATTTTTACACCTTGATAAGCCGGCAGACTTTCACAATTTTCAGACTGGATCCACCTATGCTCGATTTCAATATAAGGAAAATGTAATGACAATTCTGCTGCACTACTTGGTATATATATATCACGATCAAGTCTTGGCAGCCTCACTACTCAACTTTGCGTAACCTGACCACTGCACAATCATACCTCAACCTCAATCCTGCCTCTGCTCAAACACAAAGGCACACCAAACCTTTGCCTAATTTCCGATTACTTTGCAATCTATATTATTATGTCTCAAGTCATTGTCACTGTCAGGTCAAGTCAAATCATCACATCAATCCTGTCACAATCATCACTGTCTAGCACTGTCACATCTGACACATGTTACCATTCCAAGAAGGCTGTCATATATTATCACTGTACTATGTCATCAAGCCAACATTCATTCAATGATATCAAGAAGTTGTCATGTACAAGGAAGACTGCTAAGTACCAAAATACACAATCAAATGCTAAGTGCACTCTCATTGACATAATACCTAAGTTACACGAAACGAGGAAACGGGTACAAGTTTTTGAAACAGGGACGGGTACGAAACGTGACCCCCCCAAATTTTGGAAATGGGGAAACGCAATATATATGTGTGTGTGTGTGTGTATTAGGACATTTAAGAAATATGTGCAATCATAAAGCATATATGATACATTCTAATTTATTACATTATGATTAAATTGTCAATTGTCAATGCATAAACTATAAGTCTCTAAATTTACATCACATTTACTCATGAATGATCACATAATGAAAATAGCAATATCCAAAATCAACCACGAAAATTTCTAATTTCTTGTCTTGTGCTTGATTGGGAGTCTCCTCCTACATAGTCAAACGATCTTAGTGCTCTTGATTAAATACAAGTTCCATACCCTAGTACCCTACGTGCTCTTGATTATTGGGAGTCTTCCCTACATAGAGGGCTTGGTTCTCTTGATTAAATACAAGTTCCATACCCTAGTATATGACGAAATCCAATGGAAACATTGCAATCCCCCCAATCCTGAAATCCTGAAAAACAGATAAGTCTGCTGGATTTTGAGTGAGATCTAAAATTCTACTTTCTCCATATGAAATCCAATGAGGGCGAAACCACTCTCAAACATCCCGAGTCATTTCATGGTAATGTTAAAAATTTAAGTAAAAGGATTAAAATGAAAAATAAAGGAGAATGTAAACATTACCATGAATTGAATATCAACACTAGGGCCATATGCTTGAACATTAGGCCGCCCCACTCAAAAATATCCTCTTTTTTATAACTTGAGAGGCATCTAGAAGATATTTTAGTCGCCCAATAAAGAATTAGAAGCGAAAAAATTAAAAAAAATACAAGAAAAGTCAAGTTAGAAGAGGAAACTCCGCCGTACGACCTGGAAACTTGTTTCCGGCTGTATTGGCCCGTTTCCTCCTTGAGAAACGGGTAGTACTGTCGGAAACGAGTTTCTAGGACGTACGGTACGAGTTGCCTCGTTTCTGGTAGGAAACAGACCCTTCTCCAACGTTTCCTGCAACTTAGCATAATACTATTGTAGTTGTAATTGTCACAAACCCACTGTCGCATATCGCGTGACACTGTCACATGGCTTACTGTCATTCTGGGTTTATATCAAATCACATGTCATTATCAACAAGAGAGAGATACTGTCAAATTAAATCATTGTTTATCAAATCCTTTATTACTCAACACAACTTATCCCTGTCATGCATATCCAAACTTATGTTTCAACACCCAATCTATGATTCTATATGATAGTCAGATCTACGCTGCTCTGTAAAGGTCAACACTTGTATGTCACATCAAGAGCCACTCACTGCTCAGACAAGGATCACTGCCATGGTCAAGTCAAGTCACATAACACAACAAGTGTCAGGCATCAACAAGTGTTATTGTCAATATTGCTGTCAGGTCAAGTCATATCAAGGGCCAGTGTTATAGAGTAAATACCAGTGAGCTTCACAAGCCTTTATTAATCTTAAAGATAACTATATGGCCTATTGGGTTAATTCTAATCACTGTAATAATAAACAACTAAAGATATAATACTATCACTGCAAGTTTGGATTCTGAGGTTGGCCTTAAAATATATGTGATAGTAGTTACAACCACCGAATTCACACTCTGGGGTAGGCTTGTCACAAACCTTAAATTAGATGGGTCTCAAGGAAGATAAACCACAAATTTTTGTAAATAGGACTGTAGGCACAAAGGTGTTAAGACCAATTCACAATGTGTCTATGTAATATCCCATATCAAGAATATACCCCAAACATAAGCAAACTCCAACCAGAGATGGACTGGGAGGGCATTTACCAGATATGTCGCCTCTAAAAAGAGGACGAGATCCGGAGGCTACTTGGCCCTTTCCAGGCTCTGTCTAAGAGTATAATAGAAACACACAAGTGGTATAATAGTCAAGAATGCTCACAGAGATACAAGTAACAATGATACTATATATATCAAATAAACCATAAACAGATACAAGAGATGCAGAGAGAATGCTAAGCCATTTTATCATACTGAGTAATAAAATGAGTACAGGAGGTGATCAGGAAGATGACACCTCTACTTGCACAAGGCAAGTGAAGAAATACACTCAGAATAGCAAAGGAATGGCCCCTCTCTGATCTGCGTCCAAGCTATTGGGAAAACTATTGCGCTGCTGCTTCTGCTAGAAATCAAACGCGGATTTGGGACTGCTCCCCTCCTAAGAAAAAGTTGAAACTCTGGAATCGGACTCTACTCAAGAAACCCAGAAAAACCCAAAAAGATTTCCTGGAATGGCCGACCCCCGAAAATCATCCCCTTGGGGTTCTGCGCAGTTCCTAACTGCTCTAGGCTGCCATCGAATAGAACCCTCCGAAACTCAGCCTAGAACTCTGCCAAACTCCTTCAATATGCAAGAGCTGATCTCTTGCTCAATCCCTCGGCTCAAATCCTCCACAAACCCTCAATCCAGACTGCTCCCAAAATGAACTGTGTCCCTCTCCCAGTGCTGCGCAGTCCTACAGAACACTGATAAAACCACTGTTGAAATGCTGGAGATACTGCTGCTGAAATGCCAATGAAAATACCTTGCCCAAGCAGGCACTCGAAGTCCCCCGGGGCTAAGGGTGAGATCTCCGAATAGAGACACTCAATGCACTAAACAGTGCTGCGGACTAGCGAAACAACCAGCGTACTCTAAGCCAAAACGACTATCACAAATGTATATAACCGAATGATCAAAATGAAGGGGCTCCTCTCTCTTTTATAGCTTCTGCCTCTCAATCCCAACGCTCACCTTCTCTTGCGTGATTCCCCTTTTGCCACGTGTTCCTCCCCCTGCGCAGTCCCTCCATGTGTCTGCGTGGGCTCCATTTCTGCGTCCCCCTTTTGGCCCCCTTGGCTCTCCCTTTAAGTCACAACGTTGTGCTACTAGGAAGTGACTTTTATTCTAAAAGTGAGTTATGTCCCCCTTTCTCACTTTTTTTTTTATTTACAAAATAACTATAGAAGGAAAAATTTGGCAAAATTGAATATTCCAATTAGCTGGGGCTAATTAGGAATATTACAGTCTCCCCCGGAAAAATGTTGCTTGTCCTAAAGCAATTGAAGTGATGGATGCTGTAAGATATTCTCATTCTCCCAAGTGGCATCCTCATCCGGAAAATTCTTCCACCTCACCAAGAATTCCTGGACCGTCCTGCTCCGCAGCTGCCTCTCCCTAGTATCAATGATAGCCTCCGGCTGCAATACCAAATGCCCCTCATCATCCATAGGTGGTAGCTCATCTGTCACTGTTACCTGCTGCCCCAATGCCTTTTTCAGGCATGATACATGAAAAATGTTATGAATCTTGCTGCCTTGGGGCAGCTCCAACTCATATGCAACCTGTCCAATCTTGTGTATCACCCTGTATGGCCCATAACTTCTGCTTCAGTGACAACTGTCGGTATGGCTGTAATCGTAATCGTAGGTAGACCATGTTGCCCACCTCGAACTGCCTCTCTACCCGACCCCTGTTGGCATACAGCTTCTGCTGGTTCTGCGCTGTAGCCATGTTATCCTTGAGAGCTCGGAGGATATCCTGACTCTCTTGGATCCAAATCTTGGCTCTAGGAGCCCTGCTGTCACCAAATATCACGTCAACAAAAGATAAAGGATGATACCCATATAAGGCATAGGGTGACATACCAATGGATATGTGATGTGAAGTATTGTGGCAATACTCCCCCAGATGCAGCCACTTCAGCCATGCTCGCTGCTGCCCACTGACATAGTTACGCAAGTAGCCCTCCAGCCACTTGTTAGCTATCTCTGTCTGCCCATTCGTCTGTGGGTGATAATTGGTACTCGGAGTCAACTCCGTCCCCACCAACCGAAAAAGCTCCTGCCAAAACCCGCCCATGAAATGGCTGTCCCTGTCATTGACGATGGTCTTAGGAAGACCATGTAGCCTGAAGATCTCCTTGAAGAACAGCTCAGCCACCTGTGTTGCTGTGTAGTGTGTGGATATGGCAAAGAAATGCGCGTACTTTGTCAGTCGGTCAACGACGACAAAGATACAATCCTTGCCCTGTACTGTGGGCAATCCTGTGATGAAGTCCATCGAAATGCTCTCCCATTTTCCCTCTGGAATGGATAACGGCTACAATAAACCCGCGGGATGGCTCATCTCTCCCTTGTTCCGCTGGCAAACATTGCACTCCCTGATATGCCGGAGTACGTCCTCCTTGAGGCCCTTCCAGGAGAACCTCTCTCTAATGGCCCTGTAGGTTTTGGTAAACCCCTGATGGCCTGCCAATGGTGAATCATGTGATGCCTGGAGTATCTTCTTCTTGAGCTGAGACCCCTCAGTCAAGAAGATCCGATCCCTGTAATAGATGATCTCATCGATCACCCTGAACCTGTCATCTGCCACCTGCCCGTCCAGAATCTCACATGCAAACCTGTCCTTGGAGTACTCTATTAAGAGTCGAACCCTCCAGTCTGTATCCAAGCTTATAAGAGACAACGTGGCTGGTCTACATGAAAGGGCATCTGCTACCACGTTGTTCTTACCCTTGACATACTCAATGTCAAAGTCATATGCTTGGATCTTACTGATCCACTTTTGCTGCCTCTCCTGCAACTACTTCTGCTCCAAAAAGAACTTGAGGCTGTTGTGATCAATCCTCACCCTGAACCTGTTCCCCACCAAATACTGCTGGTACTTAGCCAATGCATGCATGATGGCCAGCATCTCCTTGTCGTATATAGAATACAACCTCTCGTGCGGAAGGAGCTTCCAGCTCTCAAAGGCTATAGGGTGACCTCCCTGCATCAATACTGCGCCGATCCCCTCTCCCGACGCATCACACTCCAAAACAAATGGCTGCGTAAAATCTGGAAATGCAAGCACTGGGCAGCTGCTCATAACCTCCTTGAGCCTATCAAAGGCTCGCTGTGCTATATTCGACCAATTGAATGCCCCCTTCCTCGTCAAATCTGTCAGGGGTGCAGCAAGCTGTGAGAAACCTTTGACGAACTTCTGGTGGTAAGTACAAATGCCAATGAATCCTCGAAGTTCCGTCACGTTTCTCGGCTCTGACCAATCTCTGATGGCCCTAATCTTCTCCTCGTGGACCCTCACACTCTAATGATGTGTCCCAAGTATAACATCTCCGTCAACCCGAACTCACATTTGGAGAGCTTGGCATAGAGCTGCTGCTCCTCCAAGATGCGTAATACTGTCTCAATATGTTGGAGATGCTCCTCCCACGTCCTGCTGTAAATGAGTATATCATCAAAGAACACCAACACAAACTTCCTCAAGTGACTACGGAAGATGTGATTCATGCAAGTCTGGAATGTAGCTGGGACATTGGTTAGCCCGAAGGGCATCACCAAAAACTCAAAGTGCCCATAGTGACATTTGAAGGCGGTCTTGGGAATGTCCTGCTCCCTCACGCGAATTTGATGGTACCCTGATCTCAAATCAATCTTTGAGAAGAACTGTGCTCCTCTCAACTCATCCATCAACTCATCAATCCTGGGTATGGGGTACCTGTTCTTCAATGTCCTCTTGTTCAGGGCCCTGTAGTCAATGCACATCCTCAATGTACCTTCCTTCTTCTTCGCCAACACCACAGAGGAAGAAAAAGGACTCGTGCTCGGTTGGATGTGCCCAAGAGCTAGCAACTCCTGAATGGCCCGCTCTATCTCGTCCCGATAGGCCTTGGGATGCCTATAGGGGGTAGTAATCACTGCTTGTATGCCCTGCTCAAGCTCAATAGTGTGCTCAAACCCCCGGTCTGGTGGTTGACCTGGCGGAATCTCCCCAAATACTATGGCATACCGGTCAAGGATGGACTGTATCTCCAGGTGCACTGTCTGCCCTGTAGTCCCTGCCTCCGATGCATGCAGCTCTACTGCCCACTCTATGTCTCCCTTCCGGAAGACTGCCTCCATCCGATGAGCCGAAACAGTCTGAGGCGGATACGTATGCTGTCCCCGTATCTTCTCATGCCTCCCTGTCTTCTCATCATCCCACTCCATCTCTAGGGTCTTCCAATCTGTCGTGACCTTCCCTAGAGTGATGAGCCATTGAACACCCAGTATCATGTTGGTGTTCGGAATATCGACCACGAAAAAGTGGTCAGTCAATGTGTAGGTGCCCATCGTCACTGAAAGCTTTGGAACATATCAACCACACATCATGGTCTGATCTCCTGGGACCAAGACTGAAAACCCATCGAAGCTCTCTGTCTGTATGCCTCTCCACTCAACCATCTGTGCATCGATGAAGTTGTGGGTTGCCCCACTGTCAACCAAAATTGACAGTTGCTGGCCACGTACCGTCCCTCGTACTCATAGCGTCAGATACTTGGGAACTCCTTGCAATGCGACAAGGGTCCCTCCGGTGGGTGCGAAAGATGCACCACCTGCTGCTGGCGGTGGAGGTGGCAAAGGTCCCTGTCCATCATGGCTATTCCTGCCTCCACACCATCCTCGTCATCCTCTTCTCCACTGCTCTCGGAGAAAACCTCAATGAAATGTACCTTGCCAGCAGCGCATCTATGTCCTGGTGCCCATGGCTCCTGACATGTGAAGCACAACCGCTTCTTCTTCAGCTCCCTCTTGACATCATCGTCAATCTGCACTCGTTCTTGATTCGCCTTTGGAGGTGGAATGCTCACATCCTTCCCCTTAGACTGGAAAGTCTGTCTCTGGGGGTAAGTTGTCCGGGTCCTAGGTAAGACATCCTGTAGGTCCCGGGTCCTGCTGATAGCATCCTGAAGGGTGGTCAGTCTAGCAGATCTGACTAGACCCTGAAGTGGCTCTGCTAACCCCTCAACATACATATAGATCTTCCGTGCCGTGGATAGATCTGGCACCATCACTGAGACCCTCAAGAAATCTGCAATGTAGGTCTCTAGGCTCCCTGTCTGTTTGAGCCTTGTCAGCTCAACAGAATGCTGCTCTGGATCCCTTCGATCAAATCGCTCCATCAATCTCCTGGTGAACTCGGCATATGTCGTCACCATGGAGTGTCCTAGTGTAACCATCCCATGAAACCACCAATCTTGGGCCTCACCATCCAAATGCAATCTCGCCACCTTGATGGCCTCTGTCTCCGAGAGTCCGACATCTGGTTAAACTGGAAATAAATGTCCAGCTTCTCCACCCAATACTTTGCCGAATTGTTTGATGAGCCATCAAACGTAGGCAAGTGGAATCTACTTGCTGCACTGTGGGTGTCACCATCATGATAATGTCGGTACCCTCTGTGATGTTCGCGGGGTCTACTATCCTGTTGGAGCTGAACAAAATCACGGAATGAGAGGGCTTCGTTGAACTCCTGCCCATAGGCTTGGTACTCTTCAAAATAATCACCCATGTGTCCAGGCTCTGCCTCCTGCTGGGCTACGACCCCCGTGTTTGCTCCTAAGAAAGTGGGCATTGTAGAGCATGTAGGGGCATGTGAGGCCACTTGCTGCGCAGTATCATGCTGCTTTGGCAAATGGTGGGATGCACTCGATCCCTCACCAACCTGGAAAACCCATGGGCTCTCACGCTGTTTGGCCTCTACTGCTGTGAATCTCTGCCCCATCACCTCAATCTACCTCGACAGATCCTGCACTGATTTGAGGAGCATATCCCCAAATCTCTTCCCGTCATCATCTGCCATTGGAGCCTCTTGCTCTGCGTCCACCACCGGCTCCCTCTGTTTTGCGTCCACCACAGGGTTCTCCTGTTCTGCGTCCACCACCGGAACACAGTCTCCCTCTCCATAGGTATTCTCCAACCTACGCCCAGCGTCTTTGCATCTTCGACCTCTGTAACAGATATAGGGTTTCTCCCCCGGCGTCATAGATTGCTAGCTCCATAGGCTAAGCCAGATCTATGCTCTGATACCACTGTAATATCCCATATCAGGAATATACCCAAACACAAGCAAACTCCAACCAGAGATGGACTGGGAGGGCATTTACCAGATATGTTGCCTCTAAAGAGAGGACGAGATCCGGAGGCTACCTAGCCCTTTCTAGGCTCTATCTAAGAGTATAATAGAAACACACAAGTGGTATAATAGCCGAGAATGCTCACAGAGATACAAGTAACAATGATACTATATATATCAAATAAACCATAAACAGATACAAGAAATGCAGAGAGAATTCTAAGCCATTTTATTATACTGAGTAATAAAATGAGTACAGGAGGTGATCAGGAAGATGGCACCTCTACTTGCACAAGGCAAGTGAAGAAATACACTCAGAATAGCAAAGGAATGGCCCCTCTCTGATCTGCGTCCAAGCTACTAGGAAAACTGTTGTGCTGCTACTGCTGCTAGAAATCAAACAAGGATTTGGGACTGCTCCCTTCCGCAGAAAAAGCTGAAACTCTGGAATCGGACTCTACTCAAGAAACCCAGAAAAACCCAGAAAGCTTTCCTGGAATGGCCGACCCCCGAAAATCACCCCTTTGGGGTTCTGCGCAGTTCCTAACTGCTCTGCGCTACCACCGAATAGAACCCTCCGAAACTCAGCCCAGAACTCTGCCAAACTCCTCCAATATGCAAGAGCTGATCTCTTGCTCAATCCCTCGGCTCAAATCCTCCACAAACCCTCAATCCAGACTGCTCCCAAAAAGAACTGTGTCCCTCTCCCAGTGCTGCGCAGTCCTCCAGAACACTGATAAAACCACTGCTGAAATGCTGAAGATACTGCTGCTGAAATGCCAACGAAAATACCTTGCCTGAGCAGGCACTCGAAGTCCCCCGGGGCTAAGGGTGAGATCTCCGAACGGAGACACTCAATGCACTAAACAGTGCTGCAGACTAGCTAAACAGCCAACGGGCTCTAAGCCAAAACAACTATCACAAATGCACATAACCGAATGATCAAAATGAGGGGGCTCCTCTCTCTTTTATAGCTTCTGCCTCTCTCAATCCCAACACTCACCTTCTCCTTCGTGATTCCCCTTTTGCCACGTGTTCCTCCCCTTCTACGCAGTCCCTCCATGTGTTTGCGTGGGCTCCATTTCTGCGTCCCCCTTTTGGCCCCCTTGGCTCTCCCTTTAAGTCACAACGTTGTGCTACTAGGAAGTGACTTTTATTCTAAAAGTGAGTTATGTCCCCCTTTCTCACTTTTTTTTTATTTACAAAATAACTATAGAAGGCAAAATTTGGCAAAATCGAATATTCCAATTAGCTGGGGCTAATTAGGAATATTACAGTCTAGACCTTAAGTGTGGAGATACCCAAAAGTCTGGTTCAGAACTTTAATTATGGAATGGTTCAGTGCTTTAAATCAGACTTATAGAACAACATTCTTAGATCCTTTTTACCCGACCATGCTACTAGATACACCTTCTAACTGTGCATTAAAGTGTTGAACAGAGCTTCAAAAGGAGAACCAAAATTTTTCAATTTGTTTTACAGATTAGGGCTACAGGACCGCTCTTCAGGCCTCAAAACTCATGCCCTAACCAACTCGGTCTTCAAATAATGGTTCACAGAATTGCAAAGAAATAAAGGAGTATATCAAAATTTCTTCAAAATTTGGATTAAATTTCAGAGATTTGTGCTCTAGCTGCAGAGAGGTACCTCTTGAAGATCAAAACCATAGTAAAACATTTGGTCCTCTACATGTAATGAAGATCTGCTCAAGCAAATCCCCAAACCGAAAATAAAACAAAAATGCCCAAATAGAAACATAAAATTTTTAACCCTAGAGATTGATCCAGAGTTCTATTTGCACAAGAAGATGCCCTAACAGAGGGCTGAAAGCATTTCAGAACAGAGTTAATGCCTTAAAGACCTTTCGCTGATTAAGGTGCTGCTTGATGCCAAAAAGGACCCTCGCTGCTTCGGAGATAACTATCACAACAACAAAAAAATGCAAAAAAAACTTTTAGATGCCTTTGCTCTCTTCACAGGTTTGTTGTATTTCAGAGCTTGATTAGTTCAAAGGTTCATCACTCAATCATATTTTGTAGTACTAATAGAATTGTTGTTATATAGCTTTCTTTTGAGCAAATAAGGGCTTCAATTGGATATTGGAGGGTAATCATTGGAGATCTTAAGGAAGGTATTCTCTTTTAAATTTTATTTAACTTGATACTCAAGAATATAATCAACACCTTTTAGGAGTTAGGTGAAACCCATGGATATAGATAGGATTTGAAATCAAGAACCCTTTGTAGATAAGAAATTGTCCTTAAAGCCCTTAAATTTTGATGAGAGCATAATACCCATGGTTGGTCGATGGAGGATTTGAAGGAGAAAACCCCTTGGGGTTTTAGGTTTTTGACTTTAGATCCAAGAGACCTTCTCAAGCCCTTGATCCCATATACAATCCACCTTTAGCCATTACTAGACATTTTACCATTTGACTTGATCACCTTTATTGATCTTTTGGGGTTTTGCTTGAGCCTTAGAATTTGGAGTTTTAAGCCCTTGTCACAATTTGGCCTTTTGACTTAGTCAAAGACGAGCTGCCCTTTGGGGTTTAACATTTAGTTTTGATGAGGGACATTGCTTGTGGATACAAACACATTTTGAACCTAGATGAGAAATCCTTAATTCAATGATGAGGTGCCATATCACCGCCCCTTGAGATTTTAGCCCATAAACTAGGGTCTTCAACTTCAAACGAGGATATCTCTCAAACCGGGAGGCCTCTTGGGGCATGCCACATACCATTGGAAACATCTTGACGAGGATCATCATGACGATTTTCATGCTCTGCTTCTTTAAAAAGCTCAACAAGTGCGGGGTATATCCTTAGTCTGGGGAACCCAAACCCTAGAACTCAGGTTTTCAACCATCCAACAGTGGAGCTTCCAACTTGATGTAATTCAGACAAATATTAAGAGCGTTCATTAACAACCATTGACATAAATGACAACACCATTCAACAAAGATGAAATCTCTCTTTTAGTTATTGCATTAGTCAAATGTTTATTCATTACACAAAAATCAAAATTTTCTATTGATAATTTGAGTGGAACCCTTAATTGGATCATCATTTTTTCTTGGAAGTTATTCTTTAAGGTCGGGTCACATTGCATGGCATTGATTTCATTTGGCTTAGGTGCTAGGTTTGAGGGGTGTCTAGTCTGTCAAAATTGCTTGGGACATGCACCTGACTTCATTCATTCAAGACTCATGCCATTTAGTTATGAGAAATCAAAGAAGAATGGAGCCCTGGTGGATAGCTTAATACTGCGTCGACTTCAGCAGTGAACCAAGGCATCATTGGTGATCAACGTTCATCTAACATTCTAGCCATAATTACAGCTGCAGCTAACGCAACTAATATTAATTGACATTGACTTTTTCTATGCATGGTTCTCTCTCATGGAGGTTTAAAATAATAATTATTAATTATAAATTAAACATTCTTCTACTATTCAAAGTATAGTTACTATAATTACAATTGCACTTAATGCAACTATTGTAAATTGACAGTAATTATTCCTATACATGGGTTCTCTCTCTTGTAGGTTTACAATGGTATTTATTAATTATAAAATTAAATTGAAATTCCTAAGGCCCCACAAAAAATAATATTCTTTCTCAAATAAAAATGGATCCACATTAAGGAGGTTTCTCATTGTGCTTAAACCTGAATAATTATGATTTTCTTCCATGAAGGTGACCTTAGAATGTGGATAAACCTTAGGAATTGATGGAAAATGTGTTAGAAAACTATATGATATTTATATGCTCCCAAATTACTTTCAACTTTTATCATTCATCACTGTGGATATGATGTATTATTGTTGTTGACTTCAATGGCTTGGGCTATGGAGAGGATATAGAAAAATGATCACCATCACATGGAGAAATTTTTATAGTGCAGTCTACAACAGGAACTTTGGCAGGTGCAGCTTCATCTGTCTTGACCACTATTAGATACAATAAAAACACATCTTCAGGTGATCTCACAGGATGCTTTTACTGTTAGATTGATTTCAGAGGATGATTCAACTTTTGAATTTTGGTTTCTTGTATAAGTGGTATATGTATGTGTGTGTGATTCGTTTGTAGCACTACTAGTTCTTAGTTCTAGAACAATATTTTATAAGTTTAAAGGAATTTGAAAATCATTGCATTTTTAGTGTAGGAAAGATCAAAAGCTGGTTTCAAGAATCTTAGCCAGTCTTGTTTCTTTGTACACGTTAGATTTCATCGATGATCTCTTAGTTTGGTTTTCATGTTTTGATTTCCATTGGATTTGTGAGTCATCCTTGCTTTTTCTAGTGCTCGTATTTGAAATTTGTGTATATGACCAATTGGTGTACATTATCAACTTATGAATTGGATTTTGTGTGAAAAATATTCATTGCCTTTCTTTTTTCTCTCATCTATTTCATTTTTTTCCCATTGGTGGCATGCAGGTTATGGATAATTATGGTGAAGGTAGGTCATCGGTCATGAAGATGGCGAGGAAACTACTAAAAGAATATGGGTGGAAAGGATTTTACAGAGGTTTTGGACCACGCTTCTTGAACATGTCCTTGTGGGGAACTTCCATGATTGTAACTTATGAGCTAATAAGTATGTATTATTGTCTGCATTTGTCCTCAGGTTAAAAGTTTGATTACTTTAAAAGAAATTTTGTTACATTGTTTATGTTGTGGTGGTCTTACCATACATACAATTTATAAACAAAACAACCTATGAAAAGAAAAAAAAAATGATGAAAGCCAAGTATCACAAATTAAGATACTTTTTAAAACATGAACTGAAGCTAAGAGAAATTGACTGACCCTGTGAGTCACTGGCCATAGGAAGGCACAGACATCTAGCCTTCGACATACTTAGAAACTTAATTTCTTGGTCTTTTACAAAATTCCAGCTGAGCTACGATCATGAAAATTACTTATTTTAATTAACATTCTCCTTATCTAGTCTGCTTGAGAAACACCAGCCTCACTATGGATGTACCTCTAAGAGGTGATTATTTATATTGATTACATGTGCATGCCTAAGGAGAGCTGTTACTGAATGGTGCTTTGACAGAATGTTTGTTGCCAATTCTTAAGAGAAGGTTTTTGTCCACATGCCCATACTAAAAGGCAATGGTTACGTTTTAGCGAATTTTGTCCTTCAATCATTCTGACATCATGTTTGCACCTTGAAAAATATGAGGGTTTTTCTACTTGCTGAATTGAATAGAGGATTCCGAGCGCTTCTTTTTTCCAAGGAAAACTTTGTGGGGAAAACTAGCTAAATGTCCAGCAACATAGGTGACAGCAGGTTGAACTAAGCCCTTGGGATGGGATTCCAATTGAATTATATATGAGCAGTAGCAGATACTCTATAAACCATTGATTGGCCAGAGTCTAAATATTATTGCAAAGAATATCCCCATCTAGTTTACCTGCCTATACATCTCTACCATTTTCTATATCAAAAACTTCCAACATCCATTACCACATTTATCATGTCCAATTTTAGAATTGACATATGTCAGCGGCATTGACCTCCTCCAATATTGGACACAATGGTTCTTGCTTATCTTTCCATCTCTGTGTAGCATCTGTTGAGTAAAAATCCCAACAGCCCAACCTTCAATGCAAAGCATTCTCCGCCGTCCTTCCAGATGTCTTCCAAATCCATCTCCTACTTGTGAGTCTTGTTTGTTGAATCTTTCCTCCCCCCACATGTGCCTGTGTTAAAGCAAGTTCCCTTATCTTTCCTTTGCAAGTCATTCGTAGGAAATGGAGTTGCTATTAAGATTCAAGGGAACTGTTCTACTTCTTCCCTTAAGTGGTCTTCCCCTGATTTTTCCTACCCCAGCTGATAAAAGATGTGGGGGTCTAACCAATTTGATTGTTTGTTAAGAATCTAAGATTGAAATTTCTCAGGACTACAAAACAGAAAAATATCTGAAGTGATAAACATTTGATAGATGATGAATGTGATGAGATGATCCAAACAGTAAATGGGTGAATTGTACAAATATACATTAATTGCAGTTTAAGTGGGGGTATCTGATTGTAGGGAGAGTGTAGTATTCCTTTTTATTATTTTTCGTTAAAATATTAGGTATTTTACTTTGGCAAAATTATTCCATGAATTACATCTAAAAACTCCATAGAATGTGCAGAATTTTACACGATATATATTGCTAGCAAATTAATTAAATTTGCAATAGAAACCCAGAAATTAAATAAAATGCTGCAACTCAAAAATACACATGAGAAATGACAGCAAACTCAGCAAAATTCAGCCTCATTATATTAAATAGGGTTCTGAGAACCTGTTGCAAACACTAGCAAATGGTTGACAATAGCTCGTGATCTTCCATTATGTCACTGGAAGTGAAGCCCAAATTGGAGATCTCGTTGATCCCCACTTCCAACTCACAGATCTGTTCACCAACTGATGCTGATGAAGCTCTACTAGATTTTTGAATGAAATATCCACAATAGTGAGTTGGGGTTTCGTCCAACACACCAAGAAACCCAAGGGTTTTTGTCGTAGGGCTCTTTGAACCTGAAAACCAAGTTCTCCAAACTCTCCAAGAGAAAATATTCCAAATGCAAGATATTCCAAATGGCTTGCTTCACCCCTTTTAAAGAATTGATGGATCTCTCTTCAACCTTCTAGAAGCACTTTTATTTTATTATTTTATTTTCATTCTAGAAGCTTCTCCCTTTGCACATTTATTTTATTATTTTATTTGACTTTTTATTTTATTTTATTTCACTTTTAATCCCGAAAAATGATTAATTTGCCTCTATGATTTCTCCGGCCTCTGAAATCCACTTTCGATCATCCCATCTTGTAGATCTCTCCATCCCAGTTCCAACGAGCTATTACACTAGGTGTTTCTCCGAACAACTCACTCCAAATATTACCTTTAGCTTATTTGATTAAATATGCTTGACAATAGCCCCATTTTACAGGAATCGTCGGAATGCAATGGACCCCAAACCAACCTCCGACTCATCTTGCCATCAATAGATCCCCCTGGATCTCGGTGCCACCTTGGCCATCTATCATCGCCCATGACCCATGGCTCCAACTGTACTCTGTCCCTGGCTATGGATGTTGATCCATAATTCTCTCAATAGGATACCAACTCATCACTTCTCTCCAATCCATCCCCTGGCGTGGACCTTGTGCATAAGTGCCCATACCAGAGGCAATCCCACCAAGCTCATGCTAGGCTAGTGTAACTGGATTGCTGAGGAAATATCAGCCTATATCTGTTAAATTATGGTATGTTCTATGCTTAGAGCAGTTTACTCTCTTCTTATTAGCCACAGATTAGCAATCACATATACATTAAGTAAAGTGCAGATAGAACATTAAATGATCAACAGAAAACAAGCCAAGACAAGGGACACAAGATGTTGCAGCTAGCCAGGGACAAACCCCAATGCGGGGAAACCCTTTGATCAAATCTTCTTTTATCTTCAATAGTTCAGCAGAGTGAAATAGTACAAAATCTGAATTTTGTAATTTTATATCAGCAGCAGCAAACCCTAGATCAGCAAAGTCAAACTTGGTCAAACTAGCTGAAATTGACCTCTAAAATGCTTGGTCAATTTCCGGTCAACTTGTCCTCGAACAGCCTGAAGAAATAGCCCTTGAACAACCCCAAAAGTTCAGTCAATTTGTAGATTTCTGAAGTCAACTGCAGCCCTAAACTAGGGAGTCAATACCAGTCAAGCCAGAGGTCAGACCACCTCGATTTTCATGCCAAAAATTGTGGCCTGCCTAAGAGAGGCAACCACACCCAATCCGCACTTCTAGAAGGTCAACGCTTGGTCAACGCTGGTCAAAGAGATGACCTGCTGCCCTAGCGTCCTCCTTTCTATGTCTTCCTTGCCCTATGACGTCTTCCTTTCAGCCACACATGAGAGAGAGAGAGGCTCCTTTTATGCGTAGGAGAGAGAGAGAAGATGAGTGAATTGAATTGTCCAAATGAGGAGAATGCTCCTTGTGTTTATATGCAAACGTTGAGGTTAAATAGACATCACTGTTGGGCTTCTGAGCCTAGATAAGTTCGTTGGCCGACCTTGACAGTTTCTCCATAATCAAAATAAATTCATATCTCCATAAATACTTATCGGAATCAAATGATCTTTAGATCAATCCTACACCTCTCGATGAGAAGAATCTAGGAAAAATATCAGAAGCCATAAATAAGGTCATCCACATGGAGTTTGGCCCCAGTTGCCAATTTTAATGCTCCCTCTCAACTAGGGAGAACTTCATCTGCAATCCGTCAGACCGTCGCTGCTATCCATCCATCAAATGCACTGTCCTGTACAACTTGACCCCACTCTGCTCTACTGGAACTATGAAGAAGAAGAAATGATCGAGGATGTATCATACCATCCTCCACTGACCCAAAGTCAGTCTCAGAGTGTGAACCACTCTCACTGATCCTAGATCAGTATCATTGATCCCAGATCAATGGAGGTCATCCTAGCATAGGGAGTACGGTAGATACAACGATGCGTCCATCGATAATCCTACTATGGTCCCTATCCTCATTTCTCTGCTCATTGATCAGATGAGAGGTACTTCCCATGAGTCCCAGACTGCATGGGTAGGATGCCTCGATAGGAGAATGAATCATCCTGTCCACATGAGAACGAATCATCCTGTCCAGTGGATGCCACGGAGAACTAATCATCCTGTTCCACAGTCGCCAGGGAGAACGAATCATCCTGGCCCACAGGAGAACTAATAATCCTGTTCCACAGTCGCCACGGGGTGTCACAGGGGAAGGTTGAACCTTTACCCTGTACATAGTGCACCACTAGGGGATGGTGAGTTTCCCTGTGGTCACATGTCGCTCCAAGAAGTACCTCGCGCCCCCCTGGAGATCCCAAAGCTCAATACATCATACTCGACCCTCATAAGAGGGTCTCTAAACGACACCAAGTCGTTCTCGGAAATTCATGAATTTGACCTTTCCTAGGGGCTTTGTGAAGATGTCGGTGACCTGTTCATCTGTACCGATATGTTGGAGCGTTATTGCTCCTCGCTGCAACATATCTCAAATATAGTGGTACCTGATATCGATATGCTTGGAGTGATCATGAAATATGGGATTCTCTGATAAACGGATCCCGCTCTGGTTGTCACATAGGATCATGGTGGTATCCAATGTAAATCCAAACAACTCACTGAAGAGTTTTCGCAACCAAACTGCCTCACTGGAGGCCATGCTAGCAGCAATGTGCTCTGCCTCGGCGGTACTCAAAGCCACCGACTTCTGCTTCCTGCTCATCCAGGATATCGAGGCAGATCCCAAAGAGAAACAACACCCGGAAGTGCTTTTTTGGTCCACCACACTCCCTGCCCAATCAGCGTCAGTGTACCCAAGTATCACATCTCCGGCAGTGTATCTCAACCCATGAGTGATTGTGCCACGAACATATCTCAACAGATTCTTGGCACCAATCCAATGTGAGCGGTGAGGCTTAACCATATGTTGACTCAATGTGTTGACTGCAAAGCATATATTCAGACGAGAGTTCACCAAGAACATTAATGCTTCGACGAGTTGACGATACTCGGTAGCATTTCGTAAAATAGGTCCGGCAGCACTACCGCTTAACTTCTTGAAGTCAAGCTCCATTGGGGTAGTTACGAGCTTGCAGTCCACCATGCCGAATCTCTCCAATATCTTCACCACATATTTTCTTTGAGATAGGAAAATCTCCCTTGGTTTCTGCCAGGCTTCTAGTCTTAGGAAATAGTGCACAAGTCCCAGGTCTTTCATCTCGAACTCAGAAGCCAACTCCCTCTTACATTCATGAATGAGAGGGTCTAACTCTGCACCTGTTAGAAAGAGGTCGTCAACATATAGCACTAGTATGAGAGGCTTGTCATCTATAACCTTAAAGTAAAGGTTAGGGTCGGCTTCACTCCTAGTGAATCCCAACTTCATCAAGTAGCTATCGATCCTCTCATACCATGCTCAGGGTGCTTGCTTTAGCTCATAGAGGGCCTTCTTCAACCTGCACACATGAGATTCTCGATCATAAATCTCAAATCCTTTGGGTTGCTCCACATAGACCTCCTCTTTGATCGAACCATGTAAACGCAGTCTTGACATCCATCTGATGTAGGTTCCATCCTTGCGAAGCAGCAAGGGCTATGATCGAGTGGATGGTGGTTTATTGGGCAATAGGTGCAAATATCTCGTCATAGTCTATACCTTCCTTCTGGGAGAAGCCACAAGCAACAAAACGAGCCTTATACTTTTCTGCACTTCCATCAACTGCATGCTTTATCTTGTAAAGCCATTTTGAAGTGACAACTGTTTTGTCTTGGGGTCTGGGGACCACATCCCAAACATCATTTTTCATAATGGATTCATATTCCTTGGTCATAGCATCCTTCCATACTTGATGCTTGACGACATCTGTGAATGACGAAGGCTCGTTTTGGATGATCGTGCTCATGATGATCAGGTATCCCTGATACCTGTTCGGCTTCTTACTTTCATGGAAGGTTCCTCGGGGTGCAATGTGTCCTTCAGCATCATCAAGTGTCCCCCTAAGCCATGAAGGCCTCTTCCTAGAAGAGGAAGGCTCTTGCGGAGGAGGATCAATAGGATCCATAGGTTCTTCCACATCGGGTATTGTCTCATCTTCTGTTTCCTTCGGTTCCCCGGTGTCAGCTTCTTTAGATCCCCTTAAAGTAGTAAGATTGTCTACTTTGCTTAGAGCCATATCTTCGTCAAAGGTGACATCATGACTAATCTGGACTTCCCTTTGACTAGCTAAATAGATTCCATAGCCCCTAGTATTTTCGCTATAACCTACGAAGATTCCTTTCTTTCCAGATGCACCCAATTTATTCCTTTTCCCTTTTGGCACATGAAAATATGCAAGGCTTCCAAAAATTCTAAAATGAGACACATCAGGTTTCTTACTGGTGAACATTTCTTTGGGAGTCTTGGAACCCAATGCTTGATGAGGGCATCGGTTTTGTACATATATGGCGGTATTTGCAGCTTTGGCCCATAGAAACTTCGAAAGTCCTTGATCATGGAGCATAGCACAGACAACTTCCACAATTGTACGATTCTTCCTTTCCGCCACACCATTCTGCTCAGGAGTATATGGTGTAGTAGTCTCCCTCTTAATGCCAGCCTCTTTACAAAAGTCATGAAACTCATTGGATTCATATTCAGTCCCATTATTAGTCCTTAAGGTCTTGATCTTCTTTTCGGTTTGATTCTCGATCAAGGCTTTGAAGTGACGAAACCAGGAGAACACTTCATCCTTCTTTTTCAAGAAGTATATCCATGTCTTGCGAGAATAATCATCTGTAAAAGTGAGGTAATATAAATGTCCTCCCAAGGAGTTCACAGGCATCATATCGGATATGTCTGAGTGAACCAACTGCAATATATCGGAGGTCTGGCTTTGGGGAATGGTCCCCTTTTGAACTTTCCTTCAGCGCATCCTGGACATACACCTTCTTGCTCTAATCTGAACTCGGGCATCCCAGTCACCATTTTTCTTACATCGGGTAGAGCTTTATAATGAAGGTGAGCAAACCTCCGATGCCATAGTTTGGACTGAAGAGATGTTTCACAAGGCATGACACCTTGCGGACTTCCTCCGACCTGATATAATGAATCAACTCGAAAGCCAAGAGTAAAAGCATCTTTAAAGTTCTTTTTCCATACACATACCTTGCCATCACTGAAAGCCACCTTGTAGCCTTTGTCTTCCATTGCCGAAATGGACACCAGGTTCTTTTTTAGATCAGGTACATATAATACATCTTGTAAGTGAATGGTATTACCCTGATTCAATTGAAGAGTGACATTTCCTACGCCTTTCACGGGATATTTTGAATTATCTCCAAGAACAATTTCCAGGTTGGTTTCCTTCTCTATCAGATTATAGAGAGCTTCTTTTTAACCACTGAAGTGCCTTGAGGCACCACTATCAATAAGCCAATTTCCTAGCGAGTCTGGGGGAGTAGTAGTAGATAGAGCAACTGGTAGATAATATTCATCTTGCTTATTGTTAACAGTGTTAGATTCATACCTGGAATTTCTTGCCTTCTTGAATGGTTGTCTTCTTCCTTGATTTCCGGCACTTCTTTTACCTCTGCCATTCCTTTGATTGCCTTGAGAGGGATTTTGATCATCGTCCCAGTGTGAGTTTCTTTTATCGGGGCTCTCCCTTGCATAGTGACCTGTTTTATTGCTATTGTAACATCGTCCTTTTCTTCCACCCTTAGGCCCAGCCTTTCCTTTGAATTTAGCCTTGGAATTGTTTCTTCTTTTAGTATGAGAAGAAAAGGCAGAGGGATGACCTTTAAGTATGGGCATTTCTTGCTCTTCCATCCTTGTTTCTTCTTGAATGCATTTGGCCATTAATTTCTCAAATCTAGGAATTACGTTATTGTTGAGAAGAGTAGTCCTGAGTATATATCATTCAGATGGTAGTCCTCCAAGAGTTGTGAGTGTCATTTCCCTGTCAGGAATTACTTCCCCAATAGATAGGAGATCGTTCTTGATCTCGGTGATCCTCAAGAAATATGCTTGCATACTCTAATCTTTTCCCTTCTTAATTTTCTTCAGCTTATTTCTAAGAAACAAGACTTGATTTGCATCATTAACTTTAAATAAACTCACCAGTCTATTGTAGATTTCCTTGGAGGTGTTCAGCTCGAAAACATAGGCCACCAACCGCTTGTCGATAGAGCCCCGGATGATCTTCCTTGCTTTGAATTCTCCCTTGGTCCATTTGTTCCTAGCAGCAGCGGATGCATTTGATGGAGGCTCAACAATTCTGCTTTTGACATGGTCCAACACTTCCTGTTCTTCTAATGTTAGATCGAGAGACATCTTCCATCTGTGATAGTCAGACTTCTCACGGAGTTTGTCTTCAGCAGGGAAGTGTGTTGAGGACCCCATGATTTATTTCAGATAGCCTTGCCAACCTTCTCTTTGGTGATTGCTCTTGCTCTTGCCTGGGCTTTGTCTTCACCTCAGCTCTAATACCATGTTAAATTATGGTATGTTCTATGCTTAGAGTAGTTTACTTTCTTCTTATTTGCCACAGATTAGCAATCACATATACATTAAGTGAAGTACAGATAGAACATTAAATGGTCAACAGAAAACAAGCCAAGACAAGAGACACAAGATGTGGCGGCTAGCCTGGGACAAACCCCAATGCGGGGAAACCTTTTGATCAAATCTTCTTTTATCTTCAATAGTTCAGCAGAGAGAAATAGTACAAAATCTGAATTCTGTAATTTAATATTAGCAGCAACAAATCCTAGATCAGCAAAGTCAAACTTGGTCAAACTAGCTGAAATTGACCTCTAAGCTTGGTTAATTTCCGGTCAACTTGTCCTCGAACAATGTGAAGAAACAGCCCTTGAATAGCCCCAAAAGTTCAGTCAATTTGCAGATTTCTGAAGTCAATAGTAGCCCTAAACTAGGGCAGTCAATACCGGTCAAGCTAGAGGTCAGACCACCTTGATTTTTGTGCCAAAAATTGTGGCTTGCCTAGGAGAGGCAACCACACCCAATCCGCACTTCTAGAAGGTCAATGCTGGGTCAACGCTGGTCAAAGAGATGACCTGTTGCCCTAGCGTCCTTCTTTCTGCGTCTTCCTTGCCCTAGGACGTCTTCCTTTCAGCCACACGTGTGTGAGAGAGAGAGAGGCTCCTTTTATGCGTAGGAGAGAGAGAGAGAGATGAGTGAATCGAATTGTCCAAATGAGGAGAATGCTCCTTGTATTTATATGCAAACGTTGAGGTTGAATACACATGACTGTTGGGCTTTTGAGCCTACATAAGTTTGTTGGCCGACCTTGACAATTTGTCCATAATCAAAATAAATTCATATCTCCATAAATACTTATTGGAATCGGATGATCTTTAGATCAATCCTACACCTCTCGATGAGAGGAATTTAGGAAAAATATCAGAAGCCATAAATAAGGTCATCCACATGGAGTTTGGCCCTAGTTGCCAATTTTAACAATACCCCATTTCCAACTCAGGCATCTCGTATCCCTGATGTCTAAGGGCTCCTACTGTGCTATGCCCCTAACTAAGAATATCCTCCCTAGAATTGACCTATCAATAGAATACCATCTCATAGTCTCTCGCTAATCCATCCCGTGGGAAGGATCAAATGCATGAACACCTGTACATGGAAAGTCCACTATGCTAATGCTGCCCCATGCTCAACTCATGTTGCTCTGCCTAGTCAACCCATAAGATCGATCTAGAAAACTCTACCCCTCTCTCCAATGTAGAGATGTGGGCTGATAGTGTTGCAATCCCTGGCTATGTATTCTTGAAGAGTGTTGAGAAATCTAGGGCAATACTGATAGGACTTCTTATTGATTTGATTTCTCTATTACTTGACAATTTCTTGTGATTCTGTATTTCTTCTTAGCTATTATATCATTATCATCAAGACAATTGCCAAAGCACAAAAACACAAGAGACACAAGATATAGGCGCTCAGCCAACGCAAAACCCCTAGGTAGGGGAAAACCCAGTCAAGAACTCTTCCTTTAGTAGATTCAAATCACAGTGAGACATTCCTAACCTTAGACTAGAGACATAGACTCATTCCATCCACCAAGCCAACCCTTACCACAAATAGTCAAACATATTTTAGTCTTCTGCTTCTCTACAACTTTCAATTTCAGTCCCCTGTAATTTGCTTCAGGATCATATGTGCAACATAAAGACTTCGGTTCCCTGACAAGACAGACTTCTTTGTTCTTCTCTTTTGACTGTCCTTTCTGTGATCTTCGCATCACTTTCTGTCCTTTGTTCTTCACTGTGGATCTGTTCTTCGTTCTCCTCTGTAATGGGTCGAATACACACCTATATATAGTTGTTGGAGTGTCCTTTAATGGGCCGACATGAGCAGTTTGTAGTTTACTTGTCAACTTGTTTTGAGGCCAACTTGTTCACCTTTCATCAATTGTTTGGAGGCCGACTTGAAGGATAGGTGACTGTCATTTGTATGAGAAGGAGCTGACTTGGTGGAGGAGATTCTTTAACACAAAATAATGACTTTGACTTAATAAGAAAAAAATCCTAAAGCACACAATGGGTGCTATGACCTATGAACCATTGACCCAAGCATGAAACCCATGCTTTAATAAGTCAATTTAAATAATAATAAAAATATCTTTTGACAAATATCATCATGACTCAAGTACAATTACTAAGACAAACACTAGTTACATTCTTCATTAAAGAAGACAATGTTGAAACTCCAAAATATGCTCCCTTGGCTGCTTAATTGGGAACATTAGCTATTCCCCGCTAGACAACTTGGCCGCTAACTTGGCACACACAACTCCAAGCTCCTCAAATTTACTGATTTGTCGCAAGATGGTGCCTCGGAGTGTCTAGGTCTTCTTCTTCATCGCTATAAGATTTGTCCTGAAATGCTCAATCTTCTCATGGTGGCTACCATCTGGAAGTCCTACAGCCCTGCTAGATGCCTTTGCATCTATGTGCACCTCATATTTTCCTGGCCCTAAAGATGGATGCTCAACTCCCTTGTGCATGGCTCCAATTTGAGTCTTCAACGAGATCTCCAAAGATGACTCATAATGCACATTATGTATATCATATTCCTCCACATAGTCATGCAACTTTGAGTGCTCTTCCCCTTGGTCTTCTTCACACATGGGAATAATTTGTTGGTCACTAGGGGCTTCATTTATCTCCTCCTCATGTTGACCATTTTTAGCCTTCAAACATGGATGCATAGGTGAGCTGTTGTCAACATATTCACATGATTGCTAATGCTCTTCAAGGATGTTTTCATGAAAATTAATGGACTCAACTATAATAGAAGAACCCATCTCATTTTCATGGAAATTATTAGAAGGAAACCCCTCTTGTTCTGCCCTTGTCATCTCTGTCATTTTACCCGAGCATGAGTGATTAGGCTCCCAAGGTCCTGTTACCCACCATTTTGTGGGTAATATCCCTAGGATAATTTTTTTCTCCAAGACGGTCTTCAGCGGACAGCTACCAACCCCTTGCAGCCACCAACTAGCTCATTGTGCCATTTCTCCGCTCCCTGAGCTAGCCATGTGGTCCCTCGCCCATCTGCCATGATCATATGTTTGAAGGTGGGCCTCTCGAACCTAAAAGTATGCCTTGTTATTTGGAAATTGAGCATTGTAGTTTGCTTATCATGGACACTTCTGGGCATGGATTAATGGGGGGATTTGGCCGAAAGAATGGGCTAGGTTTGTGCTCTTGTCCCCTAGACCCATTTTAGGTATTAACCTAAGATTCTAATACTGTGGGATCTCTTTTACTGACCATTTGGCTCTAGGGATGGTATTTCATGGGAAACCCCAATTTTGGTTGCGTGGTCCCGCTCCCTTATCTGCTTATATTACTCTCTTTCCATTCATTATTACCCCATTCATCATTTCTCCCACCTGGGTCCACATTCCTCCACGGGGTCCACATAGGGTTAGCATACCCCTTCCCCCTTGCCCCACACCTTGGGTCATGGCTTGGAATGAAGCCCGAAGGTTGATGCAGCTGAAAAGAAAGATAAATGCATATATGGCCGCATTCAATAGGAAAATGTACCACAAAATGCAAAAGATGGTCGGGACAAACACATTTAGCATGTGGGAAAAAGCCAATGCATGAGTTCTACCCCATCATCATGGTCATCACCATGGTTCCTACAGGTTCTATGAGCCTCCTTCATCATATAAGAACCCATGATTGTCCCAACCCTTGGTAGGCAATGAACTGGCGCACCTTAAAACGGGGTATTCACTGCTATATCTTATACATCATGCTCTTACCCCTTGAGCCCCGAGTAGTTAATCAAAGAAAATCATGAAAAGGCAAAAGGCATAAAGGGAAGGGTGGAAAAATCAAGGCCAGGGTACCTCATGTACCCATGATTGCTCCCTCCTACACATTATAAACCCAAACACAGGCTTCCCTCTTATTAGCTACCCTTGTACCCCAGCACGTGACCCAGGGCTTCCCCTTCTCATTCCATGCTTCATTCACCTATCTGTCATATGCCATCACTTTTTGGAGGCTGTAACTTGACTATATTATCCCCTTCAGAAGTAGAAACCACCTAATAGGATTAGGATTATTGGTTAACCCCATTTGGAGTTTAGGAGACATTGGCCCATCCCGAAGCCCATTATGGAAGGTAAGGCCATTATGAAGTCCCCACCTGTGGTCAATGATTAGGTAGGCTCATTTACTCGATTGGTCTAATGACTTGTTGTAGGGAAGGCTAGGGGACACATTGGACCTTATGCAGGATTGCAAATGGTTTCTATCTTGGGTTTGGTCTCCCTATATGGGGCCCTAATCCTTCAGAGGGCTACATTGGCACATGTAGGGTGAGCGTTGAGAGCCATGGACCTCCACAACAACAGATTGCACTCCATGGATCCCCACAACCATTCAGAGATTGCTCGTGGTTCACTTATTGGATGAGGAGGATGCACCTGATCCATCATGCCCAGCTAGCCCCAGATCTACACCATACACTTGGCAGATGATCTAGGACTTGCACGATGATGTGGCATCACCTACACCATCATCCTAGCCCTTGCAGACGATCTACATGAATCTTCGATTTGTTTGGAGACCCATGAGGTGTGCCCCCACATGTCATTTGGAGCACCACAAGTTATTACAAGGGGCCAACCCCTTGTCCATTGCGTTTGAGGGTCCTATTTTTCATTGTGGCACCCGTGGACCTCATTAGGCCTCTTAGAGGGCCCTACGACATCTATAGATTATTTTTTGACCTCTTGAGAGGCTTACTTTTTCATTTATGAGCTAGTTCGGTGGGATTGTCACCACTAGTTGAATTATTAGAACATTATTTTATTTTTGGTGCTTATGTAGGCCAAGGAGGCTAATTTGAACTCTTAAGTTGTGTATAAATACAGGTGAGATGAGCTCATTTGCTCATTATCACTTTGGGTTTGGATCTCTTATCTCTCTTGAGATTTTTGCACTTTTTCTAGAGGATGAATTGGAGCTTTATGGATGAACTTTGATGTGTGGATATTGGTCTATCTTTTCTTGGAGCTTCTCTCTTGTCAATTGTGAATGGTTAGATATACTTTATTACATGTAAGTACATGCCTTTTAATGTTATTCTTTTTTTACTTTGTCATATATGTTGGAATGGGATTTTCGCTGTTCTAGGGCTAATCGCTGCATGCATTTACTACTTAAAATTGTAAAGTGTCTCTATTATAGCATCTCTCAATGTATGGGCCATGTAATATGAGAGAAATCTCCTAGGGGTAATTATATCAAAGAATTTGACCTTGAGAAGCGATTCCTTTTGCACAATCGAAGTATCAAAGCTGCAAGGTTGCTTCTTCTTGACCTAGAAGGCTAGCAAAGTGATCTTGAGGCCTCCTTGACTGGGAACCAAGGAATCCTACTCATATTCATCATAGAATCCATTCTGCCAAAGATTAAGGCACTGATCTACCAAGGGTGGTCACTAAAATTCATATTCTTTCACCTCCATCCAGGTCTAGCCTAGTTGGGGTACCCAGGACATCAATTTTCCGACAAGCTAGACATCCAAAAAATTCGATCTCCTAGGGTCTCCTGTGTTAGACTTTCCTCAAGCTCTCCTCCAATTTTGAAGCCATTCTGACGGTGGAGTTGGGAGAAAAGCCAAGCCTAGCTCCGGGATCAAAACTTGCCTTGCCATCCCCAAGGCTAGTACCTCATAGGGTCAAAATAACATCTTCATGTGAAAGTAATTTCTTTGATCCTTTCTCGACCTTCTCTAGGGCAAGAATATCATTGGTTTCTACATTCTTTCCTCGTACCATAGACTGATCCACTTGGCCCCTTGTGGTCCTGCTCCTTTGAAAGAGCACTCTTCAAGAACCATCCAGGATACCAATTCTAACAAGGATTTTAGGGATTGGGGAATTCCTTCACAAGTTTTATCCCATAAACCTAACCCTCTAATCCTCTTTTCCTTTGCCTAGAATACATAGTACCTTGCTTCAAAAGCAAGCAAGGTCCATCCTTCAAAATCTTTTGGGAAAAGGTTTAGTTGGGTCACTCATGTTCATTTTGGGTAGCATCGGATGTGCTCTAGCCTTGAAAACTGGTGGAGAGGCCAAGGCACATGAGATCTCCAAGACACAAAAATCGTTTGGAGAAATTCCACCTGGATGAGGAGTTATTAAAATAATTAATATTTTTAATGGGTTCTTAAGTCTAAACATAGGAAAATAAAAATATTAATGTATATTAATATAAAATGGGTGAGAAAGTTCTAAGTGATGAGGATCAAGCCATTTCTAATCTTAGCCTTGATTAGGGACTTAACCTCGGCTGTTGAATCGTCAACAGGAAAAGTATAAGAGGAGGCTTGAGGGTCAGTTGGAGATACATCAAGAAAGATCAAGAATTCGATTTTTTGGGGTGAGGTTTGCCGAAGAAATCAAGTTAGTGATCAATTTGCAGCGAGGGGCAGTTCAGCAAGGGATTTTCATCTGAGGCTGAAGAATACATAGTAGAGAGGCAACGGAGTGCAGGTGAGATAGCGCAGGCCCTAGAAGAGCTGGCGCAAAGGACGCAGGAGGTCGTAGAGGCTAACGCAGAAGCCATAGAGGTTGACGCAGGCTGTGTAGAGGGCTTTAGAGGTAGCGACGAGGAGATTCATTGGGGCAGAGTGAGAGTAGATCAACTGGGAGACGGTGACGCAGCTCCTGAAGAGTGACGCAGTTCCAGAGCAGTGCTTGGAGTAGCTTTCGCTGTCCAGCACAAGGAACAGTTAGAGTCACTGTGGGGTTGATCATCCAGTTGTTGATTTGCTGGAATATCTATCTCTAGATAGAGGTACTACTGCCAAGGACATTCTCTGTTGGGTGAGCCATTTCTGGCACCCTAGTTGTATTCACGAAATCTGCTTAATAATAAAACCCTCGTAGCTACTGCATCGGTTTTCCCGCATTGGGTTTTTTCGGGGACGATTGTCCAAAAATAACGGTGTCCCTTGTGTTATTGTTTCTGTTTACTTCAATGCATGATCTGTATATCTATGAAGGCTGCATTTGTGTTTACTTTGATGTTTATGAAATTAAAAAAGTTGTTAATGTAAAGAATAAGTAGGAGATAGTAAACCAGAAATTGCAGTAGGGGTTTCTGCTGTGTTAGATTCAGGGATTTTCACATGGTCTCAGAGGGATTGCGGATCAAAGGCGATTGAGGACACCAACCAAGAAAATTTGAGAATTTGCAGCAGAGAAGCAACTGTCCCGAGAGACAACGCTGTTCGAGAGTTGAAGTGGCAAGAGGAGTGATGCAGTGCAGAAAGTGTGACGCAGAGGCTCATGCGGTGCCTACGTCAGCATTTTGGGCTGAGAAAGGAAGATGCAATAGTTGGGAGGAGCCCACGCAGTAGTTGCGTCAGTCATCAGGGCTAGCGCAGAGGCAGAGGAGGGCAGATCAGGCTCATTCAGAGCCATGTCATCTTTCTGAGCCAAGAATAATTGATGCAATTGGTCGGGAGACGCAGATTGAGCCCACGCAAAGATTGCACAAAGCTTGAAGGGCTCAAATTCTTTGAGTTGCCGGGGCTATGGGAGCCATGCAGATTTTGATTTTTGGAGCTAGTGGGACACTGTTTCTGTGAGTGCAAAACAGTGTCTAAGGAGACTGAACCAAGGTAGAGGGAAGCCTACCTCGACAGATTTCTAGCGAAGAAATCTAGATCCGGGTTGCAGTGGCAAAGGAGGATTGGAGAGGAGTGATTTGACAGTTGGTCGGAGGATTTTCGAGAGGGAAATCAGGACTCAGAGGGAGTCTAGAGAAGAGGAGATGGCAGTGAACAAATTGAGGGATCAGGACAAATTGGATGAGGCTCTTCCAATTTTGTCATTTGGAAGGCTAGGATCCTAGGAATCTTGGATAAACATCGCATCAAGGACTATGCTTTGAAAACAGTTGCTGTCCCAGTTGACCCTAATGCAAATGAGAAGTATGAGGACGCTGAGGCAAAGGCGAAATGCATGATTTTAGACGGGGTCAAGGATTATGTCATACCACATATTGCTGAAAAGAACACAACAAGGGAGATGTGGCAGATGCTGACCACCTTATACTAGGGCTCTTTCGTGCAACGGAAGATGTTATTAGAGAATTAGCTGAGGTCATATCAGATGTAGAAAGGAGAGGAGATAGATCTGTTCCTTCTCAAGTTGCAAGGAATTCGCGACCAACTTACTTCCGTGGGGTCTACACCGGATCCAAAGTTCATGGTTAGGACTGCTCTGAATGCAGTCTCCGAGGACTAGGAGACGTTTGTCGAAAGCATTTTGGGCAGAGCGACTCTCCCTAGTTGGGAGGAGATGTGGGCAACTCTTCGACAAGAAGAGCTCAGGAGATTGACCAAGGTGGGGATTAGCGGTAAGGGAGTTCGAATCAAGAAAGAGGAGGAAGAGGATGCAACTCTAGCATCTACGAGACAACAGGGGGTTCAGAAGAGGAAGAAGAAAGATATCTCCAAGGTCAAGTGCTTCAACTGTGGGGAGCTGGGACATTATGCCTCTCAGTGCCCCAAGAAGAAAGGCAAGGGAGAAGCTTTTGACTTAAAGGCGAAGAAGGATGTCGAGACTGATCACGATTGTGCCATGAGTGCTCATGCGCCTTTAGAGAAGAGGTGGGGAGACATTGAGCTGTAGTAGAGAGGACTACAGAAAAAGGGGCAGGATCCTTGAGGTGCCCAAACTCTTGGATCACATCCGGCTACGAGAACCCTTAAAGACAATAGCATGATGATAGGTGTCGGGTGGAGCAAGGTGTGATGGAGCGGCAAGGTAGTGCTAGAGTGTAGAACTCTGCAGCAGTGCAATGGAGGTTGCAACAATGCGAGAGGCACATAAGAGGTTACAAAAGTGCAGTGGCAGCAGAGGGAGCACATGATAGCAACAGAGGTAGCTTCAGGATCACGAGGCTTCCAAACTGACCAGGATGTCAGTGTTTTGGTAAAGTCAGTTATTTACTTCTTGGTAACTGAGTTGCAGTGTAGCAGTTAGCAGTGGCAGTGCTATGGGTAGAATGATGCAACATGTTGAGAGGGAGCTGCAGTATAGATGTAGCAGTGGCAGTGGTAGTGTCATGGGCAGCAGTAGAGGAAGCACCAATGTAGTGGATGTGGGGCAGCAGGCCAAGCATCAGCACAAAGGACCGATGCAGAGGATCAGTGTGATGCTTATTTGATGAAGCATTGCTAGAGCACATTCCTCGCTAAGAGGGAGTGTTGATTTTGGGTAGCATCGGATGTGCTCTAGCCTTGAAAATTGGTGGAGAGTCTAAGGCACATGAGATCTCCAAGACCTAGAAATCATTTGGAGAAATTCCACCCGGATGAGGAGTTACTAAATTAATTAATATTTTTAATGGGTTCCTAAGTCTAAAGTTAGGAAAATAAAAATATTAATTTGTATTAATATAAAATGGGTGAGAGTTCAAAGTGACGAGGATCAAGCCAGTTCTAATCTTAGCAGTTGATTAGGGACTTAATCTTGACTGTTGAATCATCAACAAGAAAAGTATAAGAGGAGTCTTGAGGGTTAGTGGGAGACACACCAAGTGAGATCAAGAATTTGATTTTCTGGGGCAAGGTTTGCTGAGGGAATCGAGTTAGTGATCAGTTGCAGTGAGGGGCAGTTCAACAGGGGATTTCCATCTAAGGTTGAAAAATACATAATAGAGAGGCAGTGAAGTGCCTGGAGAGACAGCACAGGCCCTAGAAGGGTTTACGCAAAGGCCGTAGGAGCTGACGTAGAGGACGCAAAGGGCCGTAGAGGCTGACTCAAAAGCTGTAGAGGTTGACATAGAAGTCATAGAGGGCTTCAGAGGCAGCATTGGGGAGATTCTGTGGGGTAGACTGGGAACAGATCAACAGATTCTGAGTCGGGATAGGGTGACGCAACTCCTGGAGGAGTGACACAGTTCTTGAGTAGTGCTTGGAGCAGCTTTCGCTGTCCAACATAGGGAACAACTGGAGTCACTATGGGGTTTGATTATCCGATTGCTGATTTGTCGAAAGATCTCTCTGGATAGAGGTACTACTGCCGAGGATATTCTCTGTTGGGTGAGCCATTTCTGGCACCCTAGTTGTATTCACGAAATCTGCTTAATAATACAAACCCTCTATATGCTGCACTGGTTTTCTCAAATTGGGTTTTTCTGGGGACGATTGTCCAAAAATTATGGTGTCCCTTGTGTTATTGTCTCAGTTTATTTCAGTGCATGATCTGTATATTTGTGATGGCTGTAATAGTGTTTACTTGATGTTTATTGTTAATTTTAGGTATGTTCTATGCTTAGAGCAATTTATTTCAATTTTCACAGTTAGCTCAATGTCTTTTCCAGATTAGCAATCACATCAGCATTAAAGTAAACTGCAGATAGAACATAAACATAAATCGTAGAAGACAAGCCAAGACAAGAGGACACAAGATGTGGCGCTAGCCAGAGACAAACCCTAATGTGGGGAAACCCTTGATAAATTCTTCTTATATGTTCTTCAATAGTTCAACAGAGAGAGAGATAGTACGTTTACAACAGAAGTCAACACTTTGACTTATCTAAATAAGAGCATAGATCATCTCTAGGAAGATGATACATGAGATCAGTTGAAGACATGTTGCTTCAACTGATTCTCCAAGGTGACGACTTCACCTATCGTTGTGCTGCATTTCATCATCATGTTGCACCTCACCGCGCTGCACCATGTTGCACCCATCATCACTATGCTGCATCTCATCACGCTTCATTAATCATGATTGTACCCATCATTGTACTGCATTATGTGCCATTGCTACACCATGTTGCCATACTGACCTATGCTCTGGCTTCACCTTGCTTGCTTGTTGTCCCTAGCATTCTTGTTGTCCTTAGCATGCTTGTTGTTGCATGCTAGTTGTCCCTTGCATGCTAGCTATAACATTGCATGCTTGGTGTATTTACTGCTAAGTACCATACAACTGTCCTAATGTTAGTTAGCTGTCCCTTGCATGCTGCTCTCCTTCGGAGACAAATGCTCCGATAGTTCCCGACAGTTTCGGCTGTTCCGGCAGTTCTGAGAGTTCCGGCGATTCCGACAGTTCCTAGCAGTTCTGGCAGTTTTCGGCAGTTCTGGAGGTTTTGGCTGTTCCGACAGTTCTGGCGGTTCCCGATAGTTCCACTTGTTCCGGTTGTTCTTGGTAGTTCGAGCTGTTCCCGGCAGTTCCGGCTGTTCCCGCAATTCCGGCAGTGCCAACAGTTCTGCTGTTCCGGCAGTTCGGCTGCTCCGACTGTTCCGTCAGTTCTGTCAGTTTCGGCAGTTCCGGTAGTTCAGCTGTTCCCATCAGTTTCGTCAGTTCCCGGCAGTTTCGTCAGTTCCAATAGTTCCGGTAGTTCCGCTGTTTCGACAGTTCCCGATAGTTCTCACTTTTGCCCTCTAAATTAGGGCAACGTTATCCCTTAGGATCTCTCCTCCTACTAAAACTCAAAGACAAGTAGAGAGGAAGAGATCCCAAGTGTGTTGAAAATGACTTGAAGGCCACCTCTATTTATACTAAAACGTTGAGAACAAGTGGGGTTTATTTGGTTGTTGGCCGACCTTGACGACTTGTCCCATAACACAAATAAATTCATATCTCCATGAATACTTATCGGAATCGGATGATCTTTAGATCAATCCTACACCTCTCGATGAGAGGGATCCAAGAAAAATATCATCTTCCATTAATAAGATGACTCACATGGAGTTTGGCCCTAGTTGCCAATTTTAACATTTATGCAATTAAATAACTTGTTAATGTAAAGAACAAGTAGGAGATAGTAAACCAAAAATTGCAGTGGGGGTTTCTGATGTGTTAGATTCAGAAATTTTCACATGATGGCACTACCAAGTGCACAACTTGAGCCTGGGTGGAGAAGATGGACACTTATTTCTAGCTCAATAGGATGATGGAGGTGGAAGCCATTAAAATGGATACACTACACTTGGAGGGGGAGGCACACGATTGGTGATTTCACGATTTGTCTACTCTAGGGCATGCCAATGTGACTTACTATGAGGATTTCACTAGGAGAGTGGTGGAGCATTTTGATCAGAGTGATCCAGAGGCTCACTTCAGGGAGCTGACTCAACTCAGGCAGATGAGTCATCTAGAGCAGTACATATCGGAGTTTCTGAGAGTCTCAGTCATGGTGCCAGATTTTTCAGATGCTAGGAGAGTGTACACATTCATAGAGGGGTTGCTCGAGCCATTGTGTGGATTGGTGAAGTCACACAGACCCTCTACGCTACAAGAGGCTGTGACATGTGCTAGAGACATGCAGGGGGCCATCCCCAAGACACGGGCACCTATTCGTTCACGCACTCCCTTCCTTTAGAAGGGAAGTGATACTTGTTAAAATTGGCAACTACGGCCAAACTCCATATGGATGACCTTATTTATGGCTTCTGATATTTTTCCTAGATTACTCTCATCGAGAGGTGTAGGATTGATCTAAAGATCATCCGATTCCGATAAGTATTTATGGAGATATGAATTTATTTTGATTAAGGACAAATTGTCAAGGTCGGCCAACAAACTTATGTAGGCTCAGAAGCCCAACAGTCATGTCTATTCAACCTCAATGTTTGCATATAAATACAAGGAGCATTCTCCTCATTTTGACAATTCAATTCACTCATCTTCTCTCTTTCTCTCCTATGCATAAAAGGAGCCTGTCTCTCTCTCACACGTGTGGCTGATAGGAAGACATCCTAGGGCAAAGAAGACGCAGAAAGGAGGACACTAGGGTAGCAGGTCATCTCTTTGGCCAGTGTTAACCAAGCGTTGACCTTCCAGAAGTGCGGATTGGGTGTGGTTGCCTCTCCTAGGCAGGCTGCAATTTTTGGCACGAAAATCGAGGTGATCTAACCTCTGGTTTGATCGGTGTTCACTGCCCTAGTTTAGGGCTGCAAGTTGACTGAACTTTTGGGGCTGTTCCTTTAGGCTGTTCGAGGACAAGTTGATCGGAAATTGACCAAGTATTTTAGAGGTCAATTTCAGCTAGTTTGACCAAGTTTGACTTTGCTGATCTAGGGTTTGCTGCCGCTGATATAAAATTATAGAATTCAGATTTTGTACTATTTCTCTCTGTTGAACTATTGAAGATAAAAGAAGATTTGATCAAAGGGTTTCCCCGCATTGGGGTTTGTCCCTGGCTAGCCGCCACATCTTGTGTCTCTTGTCTTGGCTTGTTTTCTGTTGATCATTTAATGTTCTATCTGCACTTTACTTAATGTATATGTGATTGCTAATCTGTGGCCAATAAGAAGAAAAATAAGTAAACTGCTCTAAGCATAGAACATACCATAATTTAACATGGTATCAGAGTTGAGGTGAAGACAAAGCCCAGGCAAGAGCAATCACCGAAGAGAAGGTTCGCAAGGCTATCTTAAAGGAATCATGGGGTCCTCAACACACTTCCCTGCTGAAGACAAACTCTGTAAGAAGTCTGACTATCACAGATGGAAGATGTCTCTCGATCTAACATTAGAAGAGCAAGAAGTGTTGGACCATGTGAGAGGCGGGATTGTTGAGCCTCCATCAAATGCATACGCTGCTACTAGGAACAAATGGACCAAGGGAGAAGTCAAAGCAAGGAAGATCATCCGGGACTCTATCGACAAACGCTTGGTGGCCTATGTTTCCGAGCTGAACACCTAGGAAATCTACGATAGACTGGCGAATTTATTTAAAGTTAATGATGCAAATCAAGTCTTGTTTCTTAGAAATAAGCTGAAGGAAATTTAGAAGGGCTAAGATGAGAGTATGCAAGCATATTTCTTAAAGATCACCGAGATCAAGAACGATCTCCTATCTATTGGGGAAGTAATTCTTGACAGGGAAATGACACTCACAACTCTTGGAGGACTGCCATCTGAATGGTATATATTCAGGACTACTCTTCTCAACAATAACGTAATTCCTGGATTTGAGGAATTAATGGCTAGATGCATTCAAGAAGAAACGAGGATGGAAGAGCAAGAAATGCCCATACTTAAAGGTCATCCCTCTGCCTTTTCTTCTCATACTAAAGAAGAAACAATTCTGGGGCTAAATTCAAAGGAATTTCTGGACCAAAGGGTGGAAGAAAAGGACGATGTTACAATTGCAATAAAACGGGTCACTATGCTAGGGAGTGCCCTGATAAAAGGGACTCACACCGGGACGATGATCAAAATCCCTCTCAAGGAAATCAAAGGAATGGCAGGTCAAATGGCAGAGGTAAAAGAAGTGTCGGAAATCAAGGAAGAGGACAACCTTTCAAAAAGGCAAGAAATTTCAGGTATGAATCTAACACTGTTAACAATAAGCAAGATGAATATTATCTACCAGCAGCGCTATCTACTACTGCTCCTTCGGACTCGCTGGGAAATTGGCTTATTGATAGTGGTGCCTCAAGGCACTTCACTGGTTACAAAGAAGCTCTCTATAATCTGATAGAGAAGGAAACCAACCTAGAAATTGTTCTTGGAGATAATTCAAAATATAACGTGAAAGGCGTAGGAAATGTCACTCTTCAATTGAATCAGGGTAATACCATCCACTTACAAAATGTATTATATGTACTGATCTCAAAAGGAACCTGGTGTCCATTTCGGCAATGGAAGACAAAGGCTACAAGGTGGCCTTCTACGATGGCAAGGTACATGTATGGAAAAAGAACTTTAAAGATGCTTTTACTCTTGGGTTTCGAGTTGATTCATTATATCAGGTTGGTGGAAGTCCACTGGGTGTCATGTCTTGTGACACATCTCTTCAGTCCGAACTATGGCATCGGAGGTTTGCTCACCTTCATTATAAAGCTCTACCCGATGTAAGAAAAATGGTGATCGGGATACCCGAGTTCAGATTAGAGCAAGAAGGTGTATGTCCAGGATGTGCCGAAGGGAAGCTCAAAAGGGGACCATTCCCCTCAAGCCAAAGCAAGACCTCCGATATATTGTAGTTGGTTCACTCAGACATATCCGGTATGATGCCTGTGAACTCCTTGGGAGGATATTTATATTACCTCACTTTTACAGATGATTATTCTCGCAAGACATGGATATACTTCTTGAAAAAGAAGGATGAAGTGTTCTCCTGGTTTCGGCACTTAAATGCCTTGATCGAGAATCAAACCGAAAAGAAGATCAAGATCTTAAGGATTGATAATGGGACTGAATATGAATCCAATGAGTTTCATGAATTTTTCAAAGAGGCTGGCATTAAGAGGGAGACTACTACACCATATACTCCTGAACAGAATGTTGTGGCAGAAATGAAGAATCGTACAATTGTGGAAGCTATCTGTGCTATGCTCCATGATCAAAGACTTCCGAAGTTTCGATGGGCCGAAGCTGCAAATACTGCCGTATATGTACAAAACCGATGCCCTCATCAAGCATTGGGTTCCAAGACTCTCGAAGAAATGTTCACCGGTAAGAAACCTGACGTATCTCATTTTAGAATTTTTGGAAGCTTTGTATATTTTCATGTGCCTAAAGAAAAAAGGAATAAATTGGGTGCATTTGGAAAGAAAGGAATCTTCGTGGGCTATAACGAAAATACTAAGGGCTATAGAATCTATGTAGCTGATCAAAGGGAAGTCGAGATTAGTCATGATGTCACCTTTGATGAAGATATGGCTCTTAGCAAAGTAGACAATCTTCCTACTTTAAGGGGATCTAAAGAAGTTGACACCGGGGAACTGAAGGAAAAAGAAGATGGGACGATGCTCGATGTGGAAGAACCTATGGATCCTATTGATCCTCCTTCGCAAGAGCCTTCCTCTTCTAGAAAGAGGCCTTCATGGCTTAGGGGGACACTTGATGATGCTGAAGGACACATTGCATCACGAGCAACCTTCCGTGAAAGTAAGAAGCCGAGCAGGTATCAGGGATAGCTGACCATCATGAGCACGATCATCCAAAATGAACCTTCGTCATTCACAGATGCCGTTAAGCATCAAGTATGGAAGGATGCTATGATCGAGGAATATGAGTCCATTATGAAAAACGATGTTTGGGATGTGGTCCCTAGACCCCAGGACAAAGCGGTTGTCATTTCAAAATGGCTTTACAAGATAAAGCATGCAGTTGATGGAAGTGTAGAAAATTATAAAGCTCGTTTTGTCCCTCGTGGCTTCTCCCAGAAGGAAGGTATAGACTATAACGAGATATTTGCACCTGTTGCCCGATATACCACAATCTGCTCGATCATAGCCCTTGCTGCTTCGCATGGATGGAACCTACATCAGATGGATGTCAAGACTGCGTTCTTACATGGTTCGATCAAAGAGGAGGTCTATGTGGAGCAACTCGAAGGATTTGAAATTTATGATCGAGAATCTCATGTGTGCAGGTTGAAGAAGGCTCTCTATGGGTTAAAGCAAGCACCCTGAGCATGGTATGAGACTAAGTTGCAGGAAACGTGGCCCTAGGGGTCGTTTCCTCCGGGGAAACGAAACGAAACCCGGAAACGCGTACCGTACGGCCTGGAAACGCGTTTCCGGCCGTACTGCCACGTTTCCCGAAACGGAAACGTGGCAGTACGGCCGGAAACGCGTTTCCAGGCCGTACGAGCCACGTTTCCCCAAATTTATGTGTTGTTTAAAAAAAAAAATAAATTTGTTTTTAAATTTTTTTTAGGTTTCCGGGATGTTCTAGAAACCTATTCTAAAGTTATAAAAGAGCAGTTTGTCTCATTCTCTCATCACACTATTCAGCAAGTCGTTTCTCTTGGAGACTGGCAGTTGTTTCAGCTAGGGTGTTTTGAGCAGTGAGCAAAGTAGATTTCAGCAGCAGGAGAAAGAGATTTCAGCAGCAAGAGAAAGAGATTTCAGTAGGAGATTGCAAATGTAGAGATTTCAGCAGGAGATTTCAGCAAAGTATCATTCATGCTTTATGATTGCACATATATATAATAATAATTTTTAAATATTTTTAATATATATATATATATTATTATATATATTCGCGTTTCCCCGTTTCCAAAATTTGGGGAGGTCGCGTTTCGTTTCGCTTCCCGTTTCGGAAACTCGTTTCCGTTTCCCCGTTTCGTGTAACTTAGGTATGAGAGGATCAATAGCTACTTGATGAAGTTGGGATTCACTAGGAGTGAAGCCGACCCTAACCTTTACTTTAAGGTTATAGATGACAAGCCTCTCATACTAGTGCTATATGTTGACGACCTCTTTCTAACAGGTGCAAACCCTCTCATTCACGAATGTAAGAGGGAGCTGGCTTCCGAGTTCGAGATGAAAGACCTAGGACTTATGCACTATTTCCTAGGATTGGAAGTCTGGCAGAAACTAGGGGAGATTTTCCTATCTCAAGGAAAATATGTGGTGAATATATTGGAGAGATTCGGCATGGTGGATTGCAAGCCCGTAACTACCCCGATGGAGCTTGACTTCAACAAGTTAAGCGGTAGTGCTGCCGGACTTGTTTTACGAAATGCTACCGAGTATCGTCAACTCGTCGGAGCATTAATGTTCTTGGTGAACTCCCATCCGGATATATGCTTGGCAGTGAACACATTGAGTTAACCTATGGTTGAGCCTCACCACTCACATTGGATTGGTGCCAAGAATCTGTTGAGATATCTTCATGGCACAATCACTCATGGGTTGAAATACACTGTCGGAGATGTGAGACTACTTGGGTATACTGGTGCTGATTGGGTAGGCAGTGTGTTGGACAGAAAGAGCACTTCCGGGGGTTGTTTCTCTTTGGGATCTGCCTCGATATCCTGGATGAGCAGGAAGCAGAAGTCAGTGGCTTTGAGCACCACCGAGGCAGAGTACATTGCTGCTAGCATGGCCTCTTGTCAGGCAGTCTGGTTGCGAAAGCTCTTTAGTGAGTTGTTTGGATTTACATTGGATACCACCGTGATTCTGTGTGACAACTAGAGCGGGATCTATTTATCAGAGAATCCTGTATTTCATGATCGCTCTAAGCATATCGATATCAGGTATCACTATATTCGAGATATGGTGCAGAGAAGAGCAATAAGGCTCCAACATATCGGTACAGATGAATAGGTCGCCGACATTTTGACAAAGCCCCTAGGAATGGTCAAATTTTTGACTTTCCGAAAACGACTTGGTGTCGTTCAGAGACCCTCTTATGAGGGTCAAGTATGAAGTATTGAGCTATGGGAGCTCTAGGGGGCGCGGGGTACTTCTTGGAGCGACATGTGACCACAGGGCGATTCACCATCCCCTGGTGGTGCACTATGTATAGGGTAAAGGTTCAACCTTCCCTTGTGACACCCCGTGGCGACTGTGGAACAGGATGATTAGTTCTCCTGTGGGTGAGGATGATTCATTCTCTGTGGCGACTGTGGAACAGGATGATTAGTTCTCCTATAGGCCAGGATGATTAGTTCTCCATGGCATCCACTAGACAGGATGATTCGTTACCCTGTGGACAGGATGATTAGTTCTCTTGTCGAGGCATCCTACCCATGTAGTGTGGGACTCATGGGAAGTACCTCTCATCTGATCAATGAGCAGGGAAATGAGGATAGGGACCATAGTAGTACTATCGATGGACGCATCGCTGTATCTACCGTACTCGCTATGCTAGGATGACCTCCATTGATTTGGGATCAGTGATACTGATTTGGGATCAGTGAGAATGGTTCACACTCCGAGACTGACTTCGGGCCAGTGGAGGATGGTATGATACATCCTTGATCATTTCTTCTTCTTCGTAGTTCGAGCAGAGCAGAGCAAAGCAGAGTAGAGCAGAGTGGGGTCAAGCTGTATAGGACAGTGCATTTGATGGATGGATAGCAGCGACGGTCTGACAGATTTCAGATGAAGTTCTCCCTAGTTGAGAGGGAGTGTTAAAATTGGCAACTAGGGCCAAACTCCATGTGGATCACCTTATTTATGTCTTCTGATATTTTTCCTAGATTCCTCTCATCGAGAGGTGTAGGATTGATCTAAAGATTATCTGATTCCGATAAGTATTTATGGAGATATGAATTTATTTTGATTATGGACAAATTGTCAAGGTCGACCAGCAAACTTATGTAGGCTCAGAAGCCCAACAGTCATGTCTATTCAACCTCAACATTTGCATATAAATACAAGGAGCATTCTCCTCATTCGGACAATTCAATTCACTCATCTTCTCTCTCTCTCTCTCACACGTGTGGCTGAAAGGAAGACGTCCTAGGGCAAGGAAGACGCAGAAAGGAGGACGCTAGGGCAGCATGTCATCTCTTTGACCAGCACTGACCAAGCGTTGACCTTCTAGAAGTGCGGATTGGGTGTGGTTGCCTTTCCTATGCAGGCCGCAATTTTTGGCACGAAAATCGAGGTGATCTGACCTCTAGTTTGACCGGTGTTGACTGCCCTATTTTAGGGCTGCAAGTTGACTTCAGAAATCTGCAAACTGATTGAACTTTTGGGGCTGTTCAAGGGCTGTTTCTTTAGGCTGTTCGAGGACAAGTTGACCGGAAATTGACCAAGTATTTTAGAGGTCAATTTCAGCTAGTTTGACCAAGTTTGACTTTGCTGATCTAGGGTTTGCTGCTGCTGATATAAAATTAGAGAATTCAGATTTTGTACTATTTCTTTCTACTGAACTATTGAAGATAAAAGAAGATTTGATCAAAGGGTTTCCCCGCATTGGGGTTTGTCCCTGGCTAGCCGCCACATCTTGTGTCTCTTGTCTTGGCTTGTTTTCTGTTGATCATTTACTATTCTATCTGCACTTTACTTAATGTATATGTGATTGCTAATCTGTGGCTAATAGGAAGAAAAATAAGTAAACTACTCTAAGCATAGAACATACCATAATTTAAGAATACTAGACCACCACCACAGAGCAACCCAAGGACGTGGGCAACTAGATGAGGAGACTAGGAGGGACCTCAGGAGGAGGAAACTATGCTTTACTTGTCGGGAGCCCTGGGCACCAGGCCATCGGTGCACAACAATCAAAGCCCATTATATTGAGGTCTTTTCAAGTAGTGATTAGGAGGATGATGTGGAGCTGGAGTATGGTGGGGGAGACGGTGAGGGTCTGATAGAGAGGGGGCCACCACCACCACCACCACCACCACATGGAAGAGCATCTTCACACCATTTGGGGGAGTCCTTGCTTCCTTATGCGGGGTCCCCAAATTTATGATGATGAGGATCAGAGGCACGGTGCAGGGGCAGCGTGTCTTAGTCCTAGTAGACAATGGAGCTACCCACATATTCATTGATGCTCAGATGGTTCAGAGGAGGGGCATCACCATAACAATGTTTGAGGGGTTTTCCGTTCTGGTGCCAGGGGACAGAACAATGCAGTGCACTCGGTATGTTCCCGCCTTGATAGTGACCATGGGGAACTACTCGATGACAAACCATTTCTTCGTAGTGGACATACCAGACACCAACGTAGTGATGGGTGTCTAGTGGCTATACTCCCTTAGTCGAGTCACCACCGATTGGAGGAAGTTAGAAATGGAGTTCACCAGGCCGGATGGCAAGTTGGTGGTCCTTAGGGGCATGCATTCCTATCCTCCGCAGACAGTTTTGTCACATCGGATGGAGGCAAACTTGAGGCATGGAGACATAGCGTGGGTTGTAGAGTTGAGGATTTTAGAGGCTAGGGGACAGGCCCAATCACCGCACCCGGACATACAGGCCCTATTAGACAGATATCCAGTGGTACTTGGGGACATTCCACCAGGGTAGCCACCAGACAGGGGATTTAGCACACCATTGGGTTGGAGCCAGGTGTACAGGCAGTGATTACCACCCCTTATAAGCACCCCAAGGCTAATAAGGACGAGATTGAGCGGGCCATCAAGGAGTTGTTGGCATTGGGCCACATTAGGCCAAGTTCCAGTTCCTTTGCTTCTTCGGTGGTGCTGGTGAAGAAGAAGGACGGAACCTTGCCTATGCACATCGATTACAGAGCGCTCAACAAGAAGACATTGAAGAATCGATACCCCATTCCACGCATCGATGAGTTGATGGATGAGCTTAGAGGAGCCAAGTGCTTCTCTAAGATAGATCTGCGCTTGGGTACCATCAGATCAGGGTGAGGGAGCAGGACATCCCCAAGGCAACTTTTTGATGTCATTATGGGCATTTCGAGTTTCTACTCATGCCCTTTGGGTTGACTAACAGACCTGCCAACTTCCGGTTGTCTATGAATCATGTGTTCAGGGTGCAGTTGAGGAGGTTTGTATTGGTGTTCTTTGACGACATCTTGATCTATAGTAGGACTTGGGAGGAGCACCTGCAGCACCTGAAGGCGGTGTTCCGTATCTTGGAGGAGCAACAGTTTTATGCCAAACTGTCCAAATGTGAGTTTGGATTGATTAAGATGCTCTACTTGGGGCATATCATTGGCGCAGACAGGGTGAAGGTGCATGAAGAGAAGATACAGGCTAGTCGAGATTGGCCGGTGCTTAGAGATGTGATAGCGTTGAGGGGGTTTTTGGGTATTTGCACCTATTACCAAAAGTTCGTTAAGGGATTTTCATAGTTGGTAGCACCCCTCATGTACTTGACCAAGAAGGAGGTTTTTGCATGGACAGATGGAGCCCAATCAACTTTTGATCACCTCAAGGAGGTGATGAATAGTTGTCCAGTGTTGGCACTCCCAGATTTCTCTTAGCCATTCACAGTGGACTGTGATGCATCAAGAGAGGGGATTGGGGCAATATTATCCCAAGATGGGCATCCCATTGCTTTTTAGAGCCGTAAGCTCCTACCCCATGAGAGGTCGTATTCTATATACGATAAAGAGATGTTGGCCATTATGCATGCATTCGCCAAATTGCGGCAGTACGTAACCGATTTCGGGTGAAGACTGACCACAATAGTCTTCGCCACTTTATGGGGCAGTAGGGCCTCAATGGTAGACAACAGAGATGGGTCAGCAAGGTGCAGGCCTATGATTTTGATATTGAGTACGTGCAGGGGAAGCACAGTGTAGTGGTTGATGTATTATCTAGGAGACCCGCAGGCCTCTCACTCATGAGCTTTTGCCATGACTGGAAGGCCCAGTTGTTGGTAGAGTATTCTAAAGACCGGCGGGCATGCAAGATCTTGGAGGGGAAACACGCAGATGGGCGCTACAGGGTGATGTCCGTGTCATATACCACAAGGGGTGCATATTTTTGGTACCAGGCTCATAGTTGAGGGAGAGAATACTCCATGCAGCACATGATTCCCCATTATCGGGGCATCAAGGGTTTAGGAAGACGTACTTGGCAATGAGAGAGCATTTCACCTAGAAGGGCCTCAAGGGGTATGTGTTAAGGTACATGCAGGAGTGTGAGGCATGTTGAAGAAAATGTGAATAGGTTCGGTCTTCATAATGACATGATCTTTGCAAATGATGTAATAAATTATTATTGTAAATCTTGCCTCATGGGCTTCATGAGAAAGAAGTTTAATTAGGTCAAAGACTTCTTCTTGATGTCTTTAGGTTTTTTATGTAATTGTTAAAGAGTCATTTCATGTATTGAAGAGCTCTTTAAGAGCCTATGCCAAATGTATTGTAGCCTACAAGATGTGTAGCAGCCCTCCAAAGACCAAGCAAAATCCTCCAAGAAGTCTGCAAGCGAAAAACAATAGATCTTAATGTCGGCTCCAAAATAAATTAAATGCATAATTTAAAGTCACGTCGGCTTGAGCAGAAGGTCACGTCGGTTCATGGATTCACATCGGCTTATTATATGTACACAAACTACTATATATACCCACGAAGGGTCAGCACAAATGATTCAAGAACTTTCGCAATTGGTCTCTGAAATTTCGGGTGATGAAGGAGCAGAAGATCCACATTTCAGTGGGCTAGATCTAGGGTACAACTGCCTCCTCGGATGGGTATAAGGAGCAGCAGAACCTGGACTAATCTACTCTCGGCTTACCTATGGTTTAAAGGTGAAGTTCTCGGATGGATAGATTAGAGAAGATTGCGGATGTAAACATTGTGACAACATGCGTTCTGGGACAGACACACTTCCTATAATAACAATCTCGAAATATATGATTTCGCATAACAGTTCTGATTCATTGAACTCAGTGACATTCCTGTAGCAGCCTAAACGTAAGTGACTTACATACTCGGCATATTATCTCGGCATATAAGGGTATCTTACCTCCTCGCATATCCTCGCAGTGTATTGTTATACTTGATTACAGTATCGAAGATACAGTCTTGACAACAATGGAAGGTATGGATCTCAGTGCGAGAAAGGATGTAATCACAATCTCGGTGGACCTGTTCCATGGCAGTGAATGTATTTGTGTGATGGAAAGAACCTCGGAATCCTGACTGTCCTCGTATAGCCTCAGTCTCACTATCTCGGCTTAAGGAGAAACACAATGATTCTATCATTGCCCTCACTGTCTCGACACTTTTGTTATAACGTATACTCTCTACTGCTCACAGTCAACATGATGACGATTCCAGAGAGGGTACTGTGATGATCCAAGTATGGTGTAACAACAGTGAAGCCCTTGGTGCATTGATCAAGGGAGAGAATTAAGGTCACGATGAAAGATCTTAATAAAGACAAAGAGATCTCTGTAATATAATGAAGAGGCTATGATGAAAATCTCAGTGATGCAACAACAATGGCTTCAACAATGCAGAAATCATGTCGATCTCAGCAAGGAGGAGGATAAGGTATCTTGGTCTTGGAGAGGCTAATTGTGTCAAGGGTTATGGTCTTGGTATTTTTCAATGAAATCTCTATAAGAAGAATTTTGCATGGGTTTTCCTCTCCAAGAGGGAGAGGTTTTGGCCCTGGCAGAAAGCCAATCATTTGTGTTCTTGTCTCTTTTGTTTTGGTAGCAGTTTGATGAAGCTAACTCACACACACTAATAATGAATGAAAGATCAAGCTAAGATTAAATTGCATAAATACTTCACAAATTGTTATCATGCTAAGAAGAATCATTCTAAATATACTTGCCCTACATTCTTCAACATGGTATCAGAGGTATTGGTTCAGCAGTTAAAATAAGGCCAGAGAAGAGACATTCAAGAATCAAGACATCAAAGCAGCTGTAGGTCTACATGGCAGAATCAAACCCTAGTCATGATCAAACCCTAAATCAGAGATCAGTGTGCAGTAGTAAGGGTGTTAGATATCAACAGTCTCAGATCTCAACAACAGTTTTGACAAGATCATCCACAACTCAGTTTGGGTCCTTGTGTAGATATTAGATCTGAGAATGTATATGAACAATACTCAAATCAAAAACTATTCTATGGATCGCGGCAAGCAACTTCAATATATATCAACAATTTGTTGGAGGGTAATCTAAGGATCTCAGCTAATAGATCTACTTCAACTACTGCCAACATGATCAAGGTGAAGACTACATCTTCACAATCAAGTAAGTACCTTTTTCATAATCAAATTTTGTTTTATGACTTCATGATTGCAAGAAGACCTACATATTGGATGGGTCATCAAGGGTCTTGCATGGAATAAGAAGGATTATCATTATCCTTAGAGAAGTCAGTACATCAAGGTCTCCTTTGAGGTCATAAAAACTCTTAAGGTTCTATGAAGTAAGAAAGGAGACATAAGAGGATATACTCTCCGAGATGAAGTGCAGAAGGTGCCAAGGAATGGAGAAATATCTTCATGAGATCTCAATTGAGAGATCTGGGAAAATGATGAATGGATAATCATCATTGATAAGCAAGGTGACAATTGTTTATGAATAAGAAGATCACCTCAATCAACAGTTTGCGGTCTCTATGCCAGATAGAGAAAGGTAAGTTGAAAAGACTCAACTATGTGCAAAGGAAGGATTAATAAGACAGAACAACACTATGAAAAGATTATGGAAAAGGGTTCATATCATCTGAAGGATAGAGGAAGCTGAAGGGAAGAGGGAGTAATAGATTTCCAGTATGAATGAAGTGACATCCCTCTCAAATGGGTCCTATTAGAAGTCCTTGCAGATATGATCATGGTAAGAAGATGCATCGTGGCATCATGAAAACAAGAGCTCGTATGAATCATGGAGGATATAGCTCTTGGGAATCTCGTTGTACATTAAAGGAAGATCCAGGTCAGAGGAAACATTTGCCAGATAGGGATATACTAGATCCTGAAGGATCTCTGATAGAGATCTCAGCGAAGGATCTCATAGTCCGGGAAGGCAACAAATGTCTTGTCAGGAATTCCAACTTTTGGAAATCATGAGATGAAGGACTGATGACAAATCAAGGGATTGAAGATTCGTTCAATCAAGAAGGCTGCAGAAAGTAGCCTGATGGAAAAATGAGGTATGTATACTTGTAATTGTATTTGCATTTGATATTGTGATGTCGTGTTATATGGTTGCAGGTTAAATGGATCAAGCATGATCAAAAGGGAAAGGATCTCCTCCTTTGAAAGGATGCAGAAAGACATAAGTCAAACTAGATGAAATCAACATAATATGTCCTCATAATGTAGTATGAGGTAGTTGATGACCATTGAAGAACTCTGAGAGCTCTTGGGAATGAAAGACATGAGGATGTAAGAGATCGTGAAACATGCAACCATGATGAAGGTAGTCAACATCCAGAGGATCAGGAAGACTTGACTTGGAAACCTCCCGGAATGATGTGAAGACTCTAATGGAAGTCTGAAAAGATGAGGACCCTTGACAATAGATATCATTGGGAGATGTGTCAACATGTATGCAGGATGGTTGATACCTACAAGAAGGTGTCACTGGAAAAGACCATCACCAAAAAGGTAATATGTGAATTGTTTTTGGTTTCTGACCTCTTGGAGAAAGTCTGGGTATGTGTGCAGGGCTATGAGTTGTGAAGGATGTCACAACTATGTACCTTGTGATCTAGAACAATCACCGTTAAAGGAAAGGTGAAGATAGATGGCCTTATGAAGAAAGCCCCAGATGTCAAGGCAAGGAGGATACTTTCCGGGAAAGAAGGAATGACATGATGGAGGAAAGTGATGGATGGTTGAACCCTACATGTGAAGAAATTGATGGCATCAAAGACTTGGATCATCAGTCAACTAGAAGACTCTATAATGCATTGATGATAGAGTTCCTAGGTAAGAGGGAGCTCTCAAAAGTTCCTACGAGCAAAGGAACTTGAGCAAGTTTCTAAGTAAAGAGAAACTTGGAACTCGGCCTGGTTAAGAGGGAGAGTTAGACACAACATTCATATCTTCAGTTTGGAAGAAAGAATGGAGGATTGTGTAATCATCTGTCATCCGACACTCTTTGAGGATGTGGTAGGGCATCCAAGACAAGAGTGGGAAAGAGGACCGATATTCTTGAGGGTTGGGAACCCAAGATGAGAATAGTCCTAGTAGGGCATACTCGGAGAACACCCCGGTAAATATGGCCCTAAGAGAGACAATGATGATGTGTGTCTATCAGTCATTGGTCTCGCCAACATTGTGCTCTGATCTAAGTGAGAGATGGAGCTGTTAGTCAAGGCCTTGCTATATGGAAACAATGTTGGTTGAAATGATGCTATAACATATGGATTGCAAATTCGATTCTTCTTATGAGAAATTCTTCAGATTGAAAATGACCAAGTACCATTATGAATACCTCCCTAGTTAAGAGGGAGTGTTGCAGAAAATGTAAATAGGTTTGCTCTTCATAATGACATGATCTTTGTAAATGATGTAATAAATTCTTATTGTAAATCTTGCCTCGTGGGTTTCATGAGAAAGAAGTGTAATTAGGTCAAAGACTTATTCTTGATGGCTTTAGGTTTTTTATGTAATTGTCAAAGAGTCATGTCATGTATTGAAGAGCTCTTTAAGAGCCTATGTGAAATGTATTCTAGCCTACAAGATGTGTAGCAGCCTTCCAAAGACCAAGCGAAATCCTCCAAGAAGTCCGCAAGCGAAAAACAGTAGATCTTAATGTCGGTTCCCTAAGTTTATGATTAATTAGTCATATTCCCTAAGTTTAGACTTAGGGAATATTTATAAAACGACTAATAATCTAATCAAGTCATCTCTAGCTGGAATTTTTAGAAACGATTTCTGGGTTTTGGAGATCTCATGTATTTTAGTCTCTCCATCAAATCTCATGGCTGGAACACATTCGATGCTACAAGAACTAAGTTGCTAGTGGGCAACATGATTTGTAGCTATCTGGGCCAGCGTAGAGGCTTCTCTCTAGGCAAGCGTGGGAGCTTGAGGGACGAATTGGAGAGCTGGTGATTACCGAGAGAAATAAGGGAAATTTTGGGTAAGAGCATCTCAGCCACTTGGTGTGTTTGGTGGAGCTTTTTCAGTGAGTTACAGGCCAGGCCGAATTTTCCAGCAGTGGGTGGAGGATGTGGTATTTGGGGGCCGAATTTTGCAGGTCAAAACCAGGCCAAACTCTTTCTGGGTTGTGGTGGGTTTTGGTTGAGGAGCTTGAGGCTATTTTTGCAGAATTTTCTGAGCACTGGAGGCGGGGTTTCCAATAGTTCTTTTCCAGCAAATAGTGTCGATTTCTGGGAAGCGCAGAGCATCATTGGAGCAGTTGTTTCTAGCACATTGGGCTTGTAATTTGTCACCCGGGCTTTGTCACTCTTGCCATTAAGGCAAGCCTAGGTGCACCCCTTCCACATATTTGTACCTTGCTCCAATTGATTAATAAAATGGCTCAGCTGGTTCTTATTTCTGGAGTTTATATGGGTGTTTGCTGAATGTTTGAAATTTCTGGTGTTGTATTTGTTATTTTCTTTGCATATCAATGTTTTTCCTAGTTTGGAACATTACACATGCTTTCGCAGCGTCTCATGATCGCACATGCTTAATGTTGGGTCGTAAAATGAACGAAAAAATAAATATGCAGATTTTCTTATGTAAATGCAGCTAATCTATTATGAGAAATATCATATGATGTTAGATCTAATGCTAAAATCTACATGCAATGCATCCTACCCTAACATGCATATGGTACAAAACTAATAATACTAAATGTAATCATAAAGCCAGTGCAACCAACATATCATCAAATCAATATAAATATGTCGGCCTATATGATTACTCATGCAATAAATGACACACTGAATGTGGACACAATCATATGGATGATAAAGCCCGTGGGAGGTATGAAAATAGAATGCCCACACATGGATGATCTCGTGAGAAGAGGTAAGAAAAGGATGTAATCTAGTCCATGAGATGCTCTCTTCTAACGAAAATATAGAGATGTCAATGATTAGGCTCATAAAGCTTTGATGGATGGCAACCTCGGGCATATTATTTCCATTATGGTCCTCATCATATTTGTCTTATTTTATGGCATCTACAGGGTTATGATCAATAGGAAAGGGAGACTGATGAGATGGAGAAACACAAGTAGGTTGCCCATGATGATCACACTGGACAGGGGAGATTATAGGTTGATCATGGTCCTGAGGGGGTGCCCAATGAGATAAAGAATATTCAATGAGGGGTTTTTCCTCAACACTATATTTAGAAATGTTAAAGGGATCAAGGTCACTTGAGATTATATGAGAATAGGTGCGGGAATCACTCTCAAAATGATGAACAAGAGAAGGATGCAAAGGGGAGGGTGGAGTGTTATACCCAATAGGCTTTTCTTTCTCAAAATCATAATCTAAAGGCTCAAGTGACTTGAACATAGGATCATGAGGAAGATAGGTAAGAATAGAGGCCCTATTGATTTCATTACTATCAACATCAAAGGTAGGGTTTTCCTTCAAAGGAGAATTGATTACTTCCAAATGCTCCTCTTCATGCAAGGGAAAATAATAATTCTCCTTCCCAAGGGTATCGATGGATATGTCATCACAAGTAATGCTTGGGAGTAAGGAAAAACCAATCTTAGCCTCATCCTCTCTGTCAGTATCATAAACGGGAACACAATCAGACTGAGGCCCAACAATTTCCCATTTCTCCTTTTCAATGTGGAAATAATCTCCAATGTTGTATTCCAAGGAGCTCATGGGATCACCTTCCTCAAGGTTCTCAAAAGGAGAGTCATTAGGAGCGGTATCCTCAAGAAAGGTAAGGTCAACCTCAACTTTCATAGCCTCATCCTCCACAACACATCTGCTCTCAAAGTAATCTTGTTCGTCTTGCGCAACCAATGAGGACTGGTGTTCCTACTCATCACCTCTATCCTCAATGTTATCTTCATCTTAGTTGGTTGACAAGCGAGATTTTTCTTCTTCCCTCTTCTCTTGAAGAACAATGGCTAAGGTATTTGTTACATGATTTTGGTAATATGCTTCTAGGAGGAGAGCGTTAGTAGGGTTCTATTTATATTCACATTTACCTTATGAAGCCTCACCTCTTCTTCGCGTAAATGGAAGAATACTTCATTAGAATTACATCCCCTTACTAACCCCTTGCATGACCTACTATATTCATCCATTCTTTCATGCGTAATTTGGAGGTTCGCATGGTCCAACTCTTAGTCATCCTCAGAGGAGGTGTTCCCTTTCTTATTACCAGTGTCCCCCAAATCCATAACTGATTCTTGCTCATCATCCTCATCTCCTCAGTCATCCTAGTCATCCAAATCCTCATTTGGTAATGAGCCATATTCCTCTTTGATCTTGTGAGATAAGGAATTAAATACACCAGTATAATAGGCAAGCTCCAAGAAGAGATAATCTGTGGGCTCTTCTTCATACTCTTGCCTTATGCTGTTGAAGTTTGACTTGCTCCTGTTATAAAAGTTGAGTATGAAGTCCTCGTTCTCATGCTTTATCAGATGATCACAAAGCTCATACCACAAATCCAATCTTTTTTGTAGGGCTTGTTCTTCTTCGAGGCTAATGTCGTGGACACTTTCTTCCACCATTTTTCATGATCTTGCATATAATGCGAAAATGGCGTCGCCAAGGTGAAATTTAAGAATGCCAAAAAAAAATGCTTGCTTCACCCTATAAGCATTGACCTAAAGATTCAATGAAGAACTATGGCTTTGCTCTTCCAATGGAGTCGTCAATAATGATATATCAGTATGTCGTACGAGGAAGAAAACGCACGTCTCGTGTCCTCGACAACAGTGCCAAAATGTTACCGCTCAAACTAGCAGGGGGCATAAAAGGGACTCCTAAAGGGCAACGTTGGAGGCTTAGCCCACTGTCACCTCAACTAAGACTTCCTACTGTTTACAGACTTTTATCGATGGGAGGAGACTCGGTATATAGAAGGTCACTTGTGAAGGATGAATCAACCAATGGATGTGAAGTGACCTTTATAATTCTTTTCCTAGAAGGGGTTTAAGAATAGAGCACCACAGGTTTATTGTTTGGAGAACAAGGGCCACCCCTAACTTTTACTTTAAGGTTATAGATGACAAGCCTCTCATACTTGTGCTATATGTTGACGATTTCTTTCTAATAGGTGCAGACCCTCTCCAGGGAAAATTTTAAGAACCCCCCCTAAATTTATAAATATAATAAATGGGCGAATCTCCATGGTATATAGGAAAAATGGAAGGCGATTTTATCAATAATATAATATGTATATATAATTTTTTGGCGAATCTCTCACCAGGCATGACGAATATTTTACTCAATTATAAAATCTTGTAAGATCTTGGCGAGTCTTTCACTAAATAATAAAACTTTGTAAAGTCCTAGTGAATCTTAGCATAGGCTACATGCTGGTTTAATTCCCCCATTTAAATAGGCTGCATTCCAGGTGAATACCATGGGTCAATACCATGTGCCACTTTGGTGAATACCATGGGTCAATACCATGTGCCATTTTTATTTTTATTTTTATTATAATAATGGTTTTTTGCATGGTATTAATAACAATCTAGTCCATGGTATTTGTCCCATAGTATTTTGGCCATAGGTTTCACCTAAATATAACCCATTTTTTGAGTGTTCGTAAATATAAGGTGACTTATGGAGTAAATATAAAAAAATGTTTTATTTGCTTACCATACCTCTCGTTTATTTATATTTTTATTAATTTACCATACCTCTTTTACAAATATGGTATTTGGCCCATAGGATTCACTTAAATAAAACCTCTTTCTTGAGCCTTCATAAATAGAACGAGGGTTATGGAATAAATATAAAAAGAGGTTTTATTTATTTACGATACGTCTAGTTTATTTATATTTATATTTTTTTACCATACCTTTTGAGTAAGTATAAAAAACGTTTTATTTATTTACCATACCTCCACTTTACTTATATTTTTATTTGTTTACACCCTTACATGTATATAAGGCGACTTATGGAGTAAATATAAAAAATGTTTTATTTATTTACCATACCTCTCATTTATTTATATTTTTATTAATTTACCATACCTCTTTTATAAATATGGTATTTGGCCGATAGGATTCACTTAAATAAAACCTATTCTTGAAAATGGGCGAATGGATTCACTTAAATAAAACCTATTCTTGAAAATGGGCGAATGGAAGGTTGTAAGTCCTAATTTCAAGGGCTAAATTTACATTTTTTACCCTCTCCCTTAAAATAAGGTGGGCTATTTGAGGTGATTTGTAAAAATGTACTATGATACAAAATATTCGCCCACTAAAAATTTAAAACCCCTTAATTTCGCCAAAGGGCGAACATTCGCCCCTAAAATTATCCTTGACCCTCTCTTTCACGAATGTAAGAGGGAGATGGCTTCTAAGTTCGAGATGAAAGACCTAGTACTTATGCACTATTTCCTAGGACTGGAAGTCTGGCAGCAATGTTGCTTGGGAGCGGGAGCGACCATTTTCAGAAGCTCCCGGTTTGGGAGCGAATCCGGGAGCGATTTTATAAAAATATATATATTTTTTATATTTTTTAATTTTTGATACATATATGTCAACAAAAACATGTAGAATGATGAATTAGACATAAAAAACATAAAAAAACATAGATTGATCATTGAACCATATCACATCAATCATCTAGAAATTATAATCGTCATCAACCATGTCCACAAGCTAGTAAAATACATATTACAACTGCAACATATTGAGTCTCATCATCATGAATCATGATTCATCAAATTCAATCTTAAAGTTTCAACTTCAAGCTTTCAAAATTGAAAATTCAATAACATTTATCATCATTGATCACCAAAGTTGTACTTGTAAGCTAAGTTTAACCATTGCAAGAAGTCATATCTAAGATATTTCTAAATCCTAACTTCTAACTGTTAACATGATATGAAATGTTATAAATTTATAAAATGAAACATGAATAATGAAATGAAATGAAACAACTTTAGTCTTTCACGAAGCATCATATTCATAATTCACATCATTACCAATGAGTTATAATTGCCAAGGCCCAACTTCAAACTTCAAATTTTCATTGTCACAGTGATATATTGTTTACAAAAAATATCATTATGATATGAAAGAGTCAAGAGTCAAGGACTCAAAACTCAATAGTTATGAAAACTAAAGTCTAATAGAAACTAAAAAAGACAAGTAAACTATAAATCAGAATCTACATGTGGCCCTTGCCACGAGAGTCTCCAGGAGTATAAGTAGGTCGTGGTGGTCTTCTAGGAGTCTCCCGCACAGACCGACGACCAGAACTAGAACCTCCACGTGAGGGTGTAGATGGAGGTGGCGACAACAAAGGAACAAGACTCGGACCTCGAGCACTGCTACTGGATGGTGGAGGTGGAGGTGGAGGTGGCATGGCTACTGCAGCTGCTTCATCTTCATCCCTTACAAGTTCCTCTTCCAGTTCTTCAATATGTACAATGCCATCCTCCAAATTGTCATCCTCTGGGTGATTGTCCCAAACTTTATATGTGGGATCCTCATAAGCCCGATCACAGTAATGACTCAACAACCTCAAGTTGTAGTGCACATAAACCAGGCTTTCTGCTCGGTTTTCATTGAGTCTATTTCTTTTCACATTATGTATGTAGCTGTAGGTGCTCCAACACCTCTCTGCAGAAGAAGTATTTACAACCTGTGAAAGAACTTTTTTTGCAACTACTATACATCATACAAAGCAAGCTCTAATCCTTTGAGCTATGAGCAATAATACAAAGAAAAAAATCAAGAAAAGTAAAAGGTGCACAAGAGGGGTGAAAAAACAAAGGCTAGGTTGGTAACTCATGCATCCATGTTTGCTCTATCCTCACATCTATACAATTAGGATGTGGATCCCCATTACGCTGGTCCCTTTGACCATGGCACTCAGCCATGAAGTCTTCTCCCCTTCGTTACCATTGCTATTCACATAAGCACTTATTGATTGAATGGTGGATTGAGCAAATGTCACCTCCCTTTGGGGGCTGGAAATGCCTAATAGGAGCGTCTTTTAGCCACTCCTACCTAGAAAGGTAACATAATTACGAGTTCAAAGCCCCAAATCTGGAGGGGATGCCTCGTTTGAAGTGTCAAATAGCCCATTACTTTCAAGTTTGGTCCACTTAAATGCAAAAATGATTATTGTACCTAATGATTTGTTGCTTTCACTAGACTTTGTGATGTGATTGTTAGGTGGTTCCACAACTGTGACCTGGGAAACTTAACTTGACACTAACAGGGGGAGCATTGAGAGCCTTGGGTCTTTGAGCAGTAGCAACATGAAATTTCCACCCTTGGACACCTCTTGCACCCAGGATGTTCTGCCACGTTGCACACTATTTGACGATTCTTTAGGATGGCATACATTAGACCCAACATGCCCATGGTCGGCCTTGGCACTCTAGAGATATGGCAACTGATCCAAAGCCTAGATGAGGATGGTCTCACCTTTTGAGACATGGGAGGGCGTATAGCACTTGAAAAGCCCTCAACATTGGAGCAGAGATGGGCACTTTGCCCTATTGGAGACCCAAGAGACCACATTTTGACCCCCAAGATGAAATTTGAGGCCCACAGAGAGATTTTGACAGGAGTGTGAAGGCCAATCTCCACCTCATGATTTTAGAAGGCTTCTACACCACTCATGGCACCATTAGCCCTCAACAAATGCCCTAGAGATGCTCACGCATGGATGATGTCAACTTTGTTAGCCCTACGACTCACATGTGTGGGAATTTTTTTATGGTTTTGTTTAAGCTAGTAGGTCGGCTTGTGACCTACCTTGTTATTGTGGCATCATTTAATGTTTGAGGGGCTTCTAGGCTAAAATTAACATTAGTACTCCTCGTATAAATAGCGGAGAGATTCATTTGTAAATCATCATCACACACACTTGAGTATTTCGGCCTCTTGTGTATTCGACCTTCTTTTCTTGTGGAGAGTTCAGATCTATGAATGCATTTTGACATTTGGAAATAATTCACTTGTGTTTGGAGCTATTGTTTTGGATCAATGGATGGATTTTTCATGAATGTTATCTTCTAATTGAACATTTTATTGGATAAATGTTTTCTTTATGTCTAATGTGTGGAATGTTTTGAATCTAGGGTTTTCAATTGTGCCCTAAATTGTTGAAAATTTATTTGACGCAATCTAGATGTCATTATTGTATACATTACTCATGAATAATATGTGAATGATAATCCTAGTGATGAAATTTGACTAGCTCTCCCATAAAACTCCTTGTTTCAATGCATAAGTAATTGATAGGGTTGTTGATGCGAGGGCATCAATTATCCTTTCTCCTTAGCAACTCTTGGCTATCCTATCAAACTCATAGACTCCATACTCCTAAGGAACAAAGCGCTAGCTTATCTTATTGGTGATAAAATCCATTTTTTATCAATAAACGTTTTTCTTCTTTCACTTAACCTAATTTAGCACCGTCAAGACCAAACTCTCAAACTAGGGCTTAGTGCGAATCTCTAGGAAAGGGAGATTTTTGGGATTGGAGTGTCTAAATGCCAAGGGTATAGTTGGTTGCCTCAAAGTCAACCATCTTGGTACTTTGGCAATTAATAGGCTACGACTCACACGTGTGGGCAAATTAGGCTTATTTCATTGTTAGCTAATGGGTTGACTTGTAACCCAAATACATTTAATAATCAAACTTGTTTTTAGGGGCTTTGTTAGGCATAATTAGGAGATCTAAGCCTCATATAAATAGAGGATAGGGTCATTTCATTTCTGATCATCACTTGTGAGTATTTTTGGCCCTCTTAGAGAATTCGACCTAGCTAAATTATGACTTGTATCTTGTCGAAATGTGATCTATGGTGGATTTTTGCTAATGGAGCTATGCTTTGGCTTTGGAGATGTCATTTTGGAGAAATAAAGGACTTTGTTAATGAATTCTATTTTGTAAGTGTACCTTGTATTTGATATATCTTTGTATTTTATGGCTATTGTATGGAATGGTTGATTGTCTAGGGTTTTTTGTGTGCAAATTTATTGTTGAAGATCATTCTATGGACTCTTGATGATAGTATTGCATGCATTACCCACTTGTAGAATGTGAATGACAATCCCATGGGCGAATCTTTCAACTAGCTCTCTCCATTGACTTTGCTCCCTTATGAAAGTGATAGCTAAGGTTTGAAACCTAGGGTTTCATATTCTCTTACTCTTTTTCCAAGGTTTAGTCATTTTTAACCATCCTCGAGGCTCAATCACTGGCCCTGGTTACATGATTGATCACCTTGAAACTCATCTTAAATCACACTTCTTTTCTCTAAAACTTGAATTTTGGCCTCTTAAGGTAAAACACTAGCTAGGGCTAGGGCATATTTCTCAACTAGCGTTTGAAGCATTCCTTGGTAGAGGGATTCAACATGTGGAGGTGAGGTATTTGCCTCAAAATCAAGTCATTCCTGTGGCTAATTTCTCTATTTTAGGGAAAACATCCCTTGCCCTAGGTAGATTTTGCCCTAGAAAAGCCCTAGTTTGCCTTAGGCTTCAACTTGGGGCTTATTGAAGGCTTCTTGTTCCATAAATTGAAGGTATACATTGTTGGAAGCCTTTTCTTGGCCTTTTGATCCTAGGCAAGCCCATTTAACTTACTATATCTCAAGCCCTAGGTCACATTGTGCCCTAATTAGGTCTTTTTGGAGGGTCTGAATTGCCTTGTTGTGCTAGCTAAGCCTTGTCCTTAAGTGGAGCATCCCTCCTTAAGCCTACATTGTCACCCTTATCCCTTGTACTTGATAGATCCCTTAGGGGACCTAACATAGGGAAGCCTTCCTAATGGTGAAAGTCCACAAAAGAGCAAGAAGTAGTGGCTGTGGTGAGGTACCCTTGGTCTAGCTCTTGTTTTGTGAGGTACCCTCCTAAGACTTGCTAGATTTTGAGGCAACAACATGCAGAATTGTTTTCCTTCAATCCTTTAAGAGAACTTTGAGTTGTGCATCTCTTAAATTTAAAATATCCCTAAAAAGGAAGTCGCAAAATTGTTTTCCTTCAATCCTTTAAGAGAACTTTGAGTTGTGCATCTCTTAAATTTAAAATATCCCTAAAAAGGAAGTCGCTAGGGTTTGTAAGTAGATGCTCTCACCATTTCACCCTCTTTAACAAGGCAATCCTCATTGAATATGCCCTAGATGACTACATTGCCCATTTAGATCAAGGCACTAATTTAGGTGGTGATGATCAAACCTTCTATTTTTACTAATTCTCTCTCCTCTTATCTTAATCTCTAGATATCCAACGTTAAGGTTAGTGTTTCTATGAAACACTGCTAAAAGGGTAATTTTAGTTGATGGGTCATTTCTCTTTAAGTAGGAATTGCATTAGATAATTGTGGAAAAACAAAATCTATCATTTATTGCATGCATAAACCCTATTTCTAGGGCTAATGTCATCATTATATTACAATTTATGCATGTTTCAGCCATAAAGTTTAATTTACAAATCTTAAAATCTGCATATCTAATTGATGGTCTTTGTCCTTTGTTGATTAATCATTGTAGGTACTAGGAATATCTTTTCTGGCTATTACATGACATTGCATGCCCCATCATTGAAAATCTATAAAACCCTAATAACAGCCCTATAATTTGCTTAAGTGGTCTAGGGACAGAGTGCTTGTACTTTGGTGGAGAGTATATTAGAACTCTAGGATCTGCCAGTTCCCCATCACGATCATTAGACGTCATTAATCAAGTTGAGCCCTCATTGAATATCTTTTAGGTAAATTTTATAGGGAAGCCTCCCTTGTGGTTAAAATGCCACTAAATAGCTGGAGAAAGGCTGCCGAGGTGAGAGTGGTGGCCAATCTCTTGTTGCCCTAAGGTTTGGATCTGCCTAGTGAGGCTTTGCACTAGACGTGCTAGATTTTTGCACTAACAATCCCTAAGGTCTATTGCAGTTATACTGATGCTAATTCCAAAACTCTTCATGTTTTTCAGTCATAATGGTTGGGTCCAGTTTACAATATAATTGTCAGTCCTATTTTCACCAGCATCTCCTGAACTCTATATTCCTATGGTAAACTTGGCAGGCAGATCCATACTGTGATATTTAGTGGCCCACATATTCCTATGGTAAACTTGGCAGGCAGATCCATACTGTGATATTTAGTGGCCCACACTTATGTCGGGTCAAATATTGGTGACCACTTTTGCAGGGAAAACCTGCTGTTCTCGGATAACTAGGGTCCTCCCAAGACGACAATCTTTGTGTCTTTCTCATTTTCCAATTCAACATTGAAATAGTCCTTCCCTTTGTGCTTGAAGTGCATGCTATGATGCACTGCATCCTTCTATCCCGAGGGTGCCTACTTGTCCATGGTCCAAACTGAAAGAACCAAGGGTCTGGTGTCAATATTTACTCAACCTTTGTCTTCTGTGAATTGGGACTTTGGAGATTATGGAACCATGCTTTTTATAAAATTGCAATGAAAGATTCTGCAATAATGCTGAATTCATGTTCGTTCTGCTCATAGCCAAGGTTCTTTCTTGCCTTAATGCAACAGCTGTGGGAAGCTGTACAGGTGAAGAATTCCCGAACAATCCTCAGCAGGTTAACCTATTGGTCTTGGGAAAACCCACCTTTCTCTCTATAGTTAGAATTCGATCCTGAAGGTTTCTCAGCTTCCATTAATTGCGCTGGTGAGGTGGATTCACCATGGCCTTGTCTGACCTCTTCCGTAACTCTGACATGCATTACTACCTAACATTTCTGACATGCATTCCACATCTAACTTTGCATTGGAATGTTGTAGAAACTGTCTATGACTATGATAATCTCCTTTTACCATAGAAATCTGTTTTTGTTATTCTATGGCCGAGGCAGATGAGATTTGCTGTTTATTTTTCACCATAATCTTCAGGAACATTTTTTCATATTTATCTAGAATTAATATGTTGTCGTCACTGCAAAGTACTAGAATGCTCACAAAAAATATCGCTCTGTCAAATAGGTTTTGATTTTCACTAAAATTCTGTTATCAAACCCACGCTTTTCTTTGATTATATTTGTTTTCTTCTATAAAGTTTTACTATAATTTCTTTTGATTGTCTATTCGAATTGCTATTAACAGTCTAAGATTTTGTTGTCTATCAGAAAGATTATCAGTGAAAGATTTGTGATTCTTCTGGAACTCTGAATTGGTCAGAGTACAGTCATTTGAGGCAGGTTTCAATGTTCATTTAACCACAGCAGCATCAACTTATTGTAAACTAGAATCACTTGATTGTTTCCAGCCATAAACATGGTGAGGCTTTAGTTTTCTGAAATGTTGCCTTTTCCAGAGCTTTTCCTTATGAAGAGGAGTACCTCACATGTTCGTAAAATTGTTTTGTGGTATGTATCAATATCAAGCAACTCAGCATGTGTGCCGATTTTGCATTCCGTGTTCAAAGTTTTCTTCAAAGAACTTCGATTTTTAACTCGCAATTTCTGTTGACGATCAACTGAGTGCTGCAGGTCCAAACTCTGTTAATCCCAAGTGTGACTCCTAACGTGGAGTGGGAGAGCAATAATAGCTCTGGCTTTCAGGGATAGTTCTCTTAGCATTTGGCAATGGAGGTCTCTTGCATTCTCAATTTTCCTGCTGGTGCTAATGTGTATATTATTCTGCGAAGGGACAATCGGTTGATAATTATTCAGATGAATTCTTTTCTTTTATCATGAAAAGAAAAATAGCCACACTTTTTTTTTTAATTTTCTATTCTTTGGGGCGTTGTGAAAGAGCACAAGTGCACACTGCACACCAAGCTCTTCAAGATTTGGCCAATGGAATTATACTGTAATTTTCAGGCAATGGACATTCATTTGAGTTGTACGTTTTGTTGAAGTTTGAATATTATTAGGATCTCACTTTGGATTAACATATTGGGCAAATTGTTATGGAACAGTATAGAACTCATAAATTTCTATAAATTTATTTTGGCTAGGCTTTATTATTGATTTAAGAAAGAAAGAAAGAAAGAAAGAAATTATTTTAACGTCCACGAGGCTAAAGGTAGCCTATGGGACACGTTGCTTTGACATCTGATTCCTGTTTTCAGCCCTTTTCTTATGAAGCTTCACAATAAACGCTTTCAGTTTCTTGACAAACCCTTCGATGAACAAATTATCCCAATAGCTAGCTGCTAGAATATCTACATAGCTTTCCCTGCAGACTTTAAAATATTATTGATTTAAAAAAGAAAGATATTATTTTAACGTCCACGAGGCTAAAGGTAGCCTATGGGACAGGTTGCTTTGACATCTGATCCCTGTTTTCAGCCCTTTTCTTATGAAGCTTCACAATAAACGCTCTCAGTTTCTTGACAAACCCTTCGATGAACAAATTATCGCAATAGCTAGCTGCTAGAATATCTACATAGCTTTCCCTGCGGACTTTAAAAGCCTCACATTCTAAAATGAAATGCTTTTCTGTTTCCACTTTTCTGGAAGAGCAAAAAATACTCTTTCTTCCCACACTTCTTTTGGCCTTTTATAGCACCCTTTTTTATACATAAGGCCATTCGCGTGGCTCATTGAGTAATCAAATTGGCGATGAATAATTCAAATAAGGTCTTAGATAGACCACAAATCTAAGTTGAGGCTGAGTTGAGGAAAGAGTGTGAATTTTATTTGAGGGAAGAGTGATAAATTAATAAGGTCAGGCGAGGAAACAAGGCGGAATGAAAGGGTGATAGGGTTGAGCTAGTAGAGAAGGCCAAACTGAAGGGTGACAGGGTCGAGTTGTAGAAGAAGACTACTGAGTGGTAAGAAATATATGGAATGCTAAATTTTATGAAATTTACTTATAATTTTTTGTTTATATCCTTGTTTAGTGTTGGTGGTCGATCCCTTGTCAATTTTGTGTGCTAGTTTTGAAAGAGGTCAAGCCCAAGGCCACTGCTTGAATTCAGTGTTTTAGTCTACTATTTTTGAGTAAGAAGTAGGTGCCCCTATATATGTTGAAGGAGGCTCTTTTACATTGTTATAATGATAAGATTCATACTAATTTTTAGATGTTGTTGAAGGCCCAAAATTAGGCCGAATTAAAGAATTGTTATAGGCTCAAATTATGTCAAATTATAGACCTGTTACAGGGTTGAAATCAACCCAAGTGCAGATCTGAATGTGTTTTTTGGAGTAGGCTATAGAATTGGTTGCAAGCATGAATTTCCTTAGGAAGTTTATGTCCACTTCAAGGCCTTTCATTTGAGTGATTAGTGTTAAGGAAGGATGTTGTTATGAAACCAGCTCACAAAAGGATAGAAAAGATAGATCAACGCCTTAGAATTCAGCCCCTTCGAGGGGGTAACCTCCTTTACATTACACAAATGAATGATTCTTGGATGATTCAAATGACAAAACCTCCTTTCTATATATAGGAGTCTTAAGGAGTCACAATATAACCTAGCTGACTTAACAATAATAATATAAATGTACAAAAATAACAATAGAGGGATTCTATGGGGCACAATAATAACAATATGGGGACAATAGGGGCACAACAATATTAATAAGGGATACAACTACAATAGTAATGGGGTAATCACTAGTATTATAGGGACCTAACATGCCCCTCTCCAAAAAAGTGTTGTCCTCAACGCTTGAGTAGTTCTGGATGCTTCTGTATAAAATTTTCATCCTCCCATGTGGAATTTTCAACGGATAAGTTCATCCACTTGATGAGATACTCCAAAATTAATCGATTTCGTAGCTGTCGAGTTCTTGTTTTTGTGACTACTTCCGGTTCCAATATAATTTTTCCTTCCTTGTTAAGTTCTGGCAATATTGTTTGAACTGGGAGCTTGTCGCCTATAACCTTCTTTAAACATGAAACATGGAAAACTGGGTGCACTCGAGAAGTTGCAGGAAGCTCCAATTTGTATGCCATAGTACCAATCTTTTGCAATACCTTGTAAGGACCATAATACTTTGGTGATAATTTATTATCCTTCTTAGCTTGCTTGAGGGACATTTGTATATATGGTTGTAGCCGTAGGAATACCCAATCACCTACATCAAAACTTCTTTCGCTACGATGTTGATCTACCTGTTGTTTCATTCTATTCTATGCCAACATGAGGTTATCCTTTAAGAGTTGGAGGACTTGTTGTTGATGCTCGATGTGATGTTCCACTGCTTGAACCTTAGAATTTTCTCTTAAATATGATGTGATGGATGGTGGCTGATATCCATAAAGTGCTATAAATGGGGTCGTTTTTGTTGCTGTATGGAAGGAAGTGTTATACCACCATTCAGATTTGATCCATTGTCTTTGTTTATCAGATACAAAGCAACAAAGATATCCTTCCAAACATTTGTTTGCTATCTCAGTTTTCCCATCAGATTGAGGATGATAAGATGAGTTATGAGCTAACTGAGTACCAAGACAAGAAAATAATTCTATCCAAAAATTTCCAGAGAAAATGGGATCTCTGTCACTTACAATAATCTTTGGGTTTCCATGTAGCTTTTGAATTGTTTCTATAAATGCAGTAGAAACTGTACTGGCTTTAAATGAATGTGATAATGCACAAAAGTGTGCATACTTGGTAAGTCTGTCAACTACCACCATGATGACACTCTTTCCCTCAGACTGACCTATTTGGAGCAGCGAAACCCTAGAATCCAAAGCTCTGATACCAAATGTTATGAAACTAGTTCACAAAAAGATAGAAAAGATAGATCAACGCCTTAGAATTCAGCCTCTTCGAGGGGGAAACCTCCTTTACATTACACAAATGAATGATTCTTGGATGATTCAAATGACAAAACCTCATTTCTATATATAGGAGTCTAAGGACTCACAATATAACCCACCCGACCTAACAATAATAATATAAAGGCACAAAAATAACAATAGAGGGATTCTATGGGGCACAGTAATAACAACATGGGGACAATAGGGGCACAACAATATTAATAAGGGATACAACTACAATAGTAATGGGATAATCACTAGTATTATAGGGACCTAACAGATGTATCATTGATACTTTCATTATTTTGTGTATGAAGGCTACAAGGTTGAACAAGGATGTAGTGATCCTTAAAAAGGAAACCTAGAGTGATGACAAATGATTTATTTTTCATACTATTACTGTGTTCCAATGGAAGCTAAGACTTGATGATGTTTACTTTGAAAGTAGGATACTTTGAGAAAGGATTTAATGTTTGCAAACTAATTATTTTATATGGCGTTACAGACCCAAAATTAGGTTGAATTAAAGAATTGTTATAGGATCAAAATTACGTCGAAGTACAAACATGTTATAGGGTTGAAATCAGCTTAAGTGCATATCCAAATATGCATTAGAGAAATTTTTAGGTCTAAAATAGGACTCCTAAGGAATATTATAAAATAATAGTGGAAATAATAAAATAAGATTAGATTATCTCATAAAGTTTTGGAGGGAAAAAAAGAAAAAAGGCATTTTTTCAACTTATTACCCTATGATTTTTACTCAAATTTTGAGCGAGAGCACTCATTAGATGCATAATTAATTTTGCATCTAAGGAGTATCGATGTTGCATACTTTTGATGGATCCTACTACATGAAAAGTTGGAAATACATGAAAAAACGTGATTGCAATCAAGTTGTTCATGTATTTCATATTTTTCATCTATTAAGGTCCATTGAAAGCATGCAACATGGGTATTCCTTGGATGCGAAAATAAAATTTCATCCAACCACTGCTCTCACTCGAAATTTGAGTAAAATCATAGGGATATAAGTTGAAAATATGAGTTAAAAAAGGTAGTTTTTTTAATTTTTATTATTTTTACCTTTTTTCTCCAAAAATGATGAATCATCCCCCATGGTTGACACCATCATATTGAATCCTATTGGTTCTTATAAATTTTATTTTCGATGTGTTTTTTTTTTTTGAGACCCATTTTTAACCTCAAAATTTCTCTAATGGTTTTTTGGAGTAGGCTACAGACTTGGTTGCAAGCACAAATTTCCTTAGGAAGTTGATGTCCATTTTGATCCTTTTTGTTTGAGTGATCAGTGTGATAAGGAAGGATGTTTCATTGAACATTTCACTATTTTGTATATGAAGACTATAAATTTGAAGAAGGATGTGATGATCCTTGAGAAGGAAACCTAGAGTGATGACAAATGATTGTTTTGGTACTATTACTATGTTTCAATAGAAGCTAAGACTTGATGATGATGCTTATTTTGGAAGTAGTATACTTTTGGGGAAGGATTTTATGTTTGGATTTGTTCATGTTGCAAGAATGATTTTTCTGGGGTGTTGCAGCAATGTAGGGGTGTTGCTTCAACCTAAAAGTGTTGTAGAAACACAAAATGATGTTGCAAAAATTGCACTTTATGACTGCTTCAAGAATATTTGTATGACCTTCCTGAATTGATTCTCATAGGTTAGCATAAAAAGGTAAATTCCTTCCTAAATACATTAGAATGAATGTTGAAGTGATATAATTATTAGATTATTGTACCTTGATAAAAAAATGCATCTATATGAGAAAAATAGGTGAGTGGGTATTATGAAAATGGAAAAAGATACTCAAAAAGGTGTTGAATGGGTGCTAAAAAGATGCCAATTTGGGTGATATTCATCTCCCTCCAACCAAAACTAGTGCATGTCCCTATGAAACCAGGTAGCTAATTTGAATCAGATAGGGTGTGACTCCCATGGAGATTGCTAATAATTTTGTCAACTTTCCCTACTTCATGGGAATAAATGTATCCTTTCATCTTTTCATTCTCCCTCCAATAGGTAATTTCTTCCTTCTTGTTCATATTTTAGTCTTCTTTATATACTTGGGATGACAACCATATCATGGGATAGTGGAATTTGAGTCATATCCACTGATTTCCACAATTGTTCATGCACTTGATGTACTGATGCACTCTCTCTAGTGCCACTACAATATTATTATAACATACCTCCTTACCACCCATAGATCATAGTAAGAGTAGGAGGAAGTTACTATGTCAAACCAACATCCAAAGTTTAGTTAAGGAAATGGGGTCCTTTTTCAATATTTTCAAACCCCAAAATAGACCTCGCCATTGTATTTTTCTCGTAGACACCTTTATGACAATATAAAAATTTCCTCAATCTGACTCCCAAATCAAAATCTATGGTCATTTAGATATTGGCCTATTAGTCTTTGCATGTCCTCCTGAATTGCCATATGGTCACCATGTGGTGCCCACATGAATATATGAATCAAAACCATATCACCTTTTCGAGGTCCATGCGACATTTCTGTTAGCAGTTGTCACCGTGGCTTATGCCACTTCATTATACACGACCTCCCCTCCTTATGAATATATTTAAAACCCTACATTGTGCACATTACGTCCAAGTGGGTCCCTCATTTCCACACCATCTAGTGGGTAGAATCCTGGGAGTTTCCTTGGAATCCCTAACACAAAACTTTGTGTTGATTTTACATGAAACCTCATGGGTTACGTGGAATTCCCATGCGTAAATTAAATATAGTGAGGTTTTCCCCCCTTTGTGTGGTTATAACTATATGTTTATGCCATATGGCACAATTATCACCAATGAGTTAAGCCCTTGCCTGCCAAGCAATCCCAGGGATAAATACCGAGAGTCTTCCCAAGTGCCTCCATATAAGAAGACCGGGGTGGTGGGGAGTCCACCTATACCTCGAAGCACACACACACACACATATATATACATACACATGGTGTTGGACCCTAGTCTATTGGGCCCAGATGCCACACACTCCCGGGGATAAAATCTCAACAATTAATTTATTCACCTTCAGTGAAAACTTATGGGGTTTGGAGAAGCAGACAAAGAATCCCTTCATGTTAATTGATGAAAATTATTTTTTCCTAGGACATGGCCCCTTTATAGAATTTTAGGGTGACATCATCGATCTAATTCACTGAGGTGACGTTTAATGATGTCATAGCCTCCACGTGGCCTCCTCCGAGAGTGACATGTGTCACCTGTTTTTATCCCATTTGGACCTACAAGTGACCAAGATCACAAACCACAAAATCCTAATATTTAAATCCCAAAATTTCCTCCATTAGCATTCTTTAAAACCTTTTGGGTTTGAAACCTCTAGGGTTCATCCATGGTTGAAATGCTTCATGGCCATCAACGACTATGATATCCTCTGCTTGCACTTTCTATCAATGCATTGATTAGGTCTCAAAGAATTATCCTTTGTAATCTCAAGGTTTCCAACCCCTGTGCATTGTCATTATTAGTACACATGTAACAGGGCCTTTACCCAAGGCCTCTGGTGCATAACATATATGAATTCATATACAAAAATCTTTCAAGATATTCCACTAGAGCCTCACATAGAACCAGCCCAACTATATATATATATATATATAAAGACATTATAAGCTAAAGACATTATAAGCTCAAGAAAGGATAGTAAATTTCACTTTAGAGTAAAAGGTATATGGATAAGTAATGTCAGTATGGGCCAAATTCTTATTAAGCTCAGAAGGGATAGCATTCACATATATATATATATATATATATATATATATATATATATATATATATATAAACTGGGAATTATATCCCTTATGAGCTTAGCAAGAATTTGGCCAACCCAACATTACTTATGCATATACCTTTTACTGTAAAGGGAAATTCACTATCCTTTCTTGAGCTTATATTTCCTTGGCCCATCTTTGCTTGTGGCTTGCAACCATATAATGGTAATATGCATATATATAAATAAAAAAGGTTATCCCTACTAATCTTATAATGCTTCAACCAACTTGACTTACAACATATAATTAGATATATGTATATATAAACAGAGCTATCCATCCTAAAATTATGAGTTAACACCTACCTGATATCTATATGTGTGTGTGTGTATTGTTCCTCCTAAGTTTACCAATTTTAAACCAATTCCTGATAACCAAATCATTTCAACTCATTTAATTTAATAAATATTTTTCTACCTCCCCATACTCAGGCCATTTAGATCAATGTACAAACTTAAGATGAACACAGGAATGAACCCATTCCTAAGAAGATGCTTCGGGAGATTATAACATATTTTCATACAAGAATCACATCCCTTGATATGAATCTAATCAACTCATTAGCTTTGTGTCAAGCATATAATATCTAGTAGGGAGGAGCATAAATAATCATTAACAAGTCAAACATACATGATTCAATTGTTCCTCATTGGTTGCACAGATGTTAGCATTGCAATTTTGCACAAAAAATCAGCATTCCTTGGAATAACATAGGCATTAAACCAACACATGAGTTTTACCCATTCCTCAAATGTTACATAGGAATCCAAAACTCCCACTCTTATAGGAAACAAACATTCAACACATTCAAAATGGTATTTAAATAGCACAATAAACATTCATATAAAATTCACTAGCACATAAGGCATAAGAACACTTATCTTATAGTGAAAGATCGAACTCTAACTCTCCATCCAACCTTTAATGAGATGCATCCAATATTACTTGCAACTCTCACCCTTGAGCCAAATTTTAGAGCTTTAGGAAGAGTTCCCAAAGGAACTTCTCATGCCTTCAACACCACTAGGAGTCCATAGATCCTCTTCTCTCCACCCAAAAACCAAGCAAGTAAACACCCCAGTGTCTCCACCCAACAACCAAGGAAGTAAAAACCCTAGTGTCTCCACCCAACAACCAAGGAAATAAAAACCCTAGTGCCTCCACCCTAAACTAGGCACCTAGAGAACATTGGAACACTGCAAATCCGCAGTGTAAGAAGAAGTTCTCGGAAATGTTTTTTCCTCAAACCGTTTCTTTCCCACTCTTTCTCTTGCACGCTATTCCTAGGGATTTCCTCAATCTCTTTTGCGTTGAGAGATGCCTCTGTCTCCTCAGCTCCCTACACTAGTCTCTCCTCAAATATTGTCAAATCCCCCCAATTTTTTTCCCTCTCTTGCATGCCTCCTTTTGGTCCCTTCATCTTCCCATCATGTTGTTTGGTTGTTGAAGGTTCTAGGCTTGTTTTCCTTCCATCACAACCCACTTCTTCCAATTAATTTATTTGTCCCTTTTTCTCATACATTTTTCCCAAATAGGGTATGGGCTATTCCTTGTCTTTCCAAATAATTTAATTATATAAGTAGCCATTAAAAGCAAAACATTTAATCCACAATTGATATCATTAATCACTTCCTCAATCTCTAAATAAACCTCCTCCCCAATCTATAAAGTATGTGTCCCACATCTCAACCTTTTATATTTTATTTAAAACAATATTATAATAGTTTATTAGTGGGGGGTTTTCCCAAAGGGTATGTCACAAACCCCACCCCTTTGGAGGAACACCATCATCGATGTTTTGATCCTTAACATAATGCAAAAGAATGCTATGTACTAGCATAAATCATTGTGATATTTATAATGCAACTCAATTATAATTACATTCTACATACATAATTTCTTTCCCAACAACTACAAAAGCATTAAAAAACATTCATTATAGAAGCCACTTTCCATGGCTCTTTTATGTAGTTTCCTGGTGCTTTTGTTGCACCTAATCCATCTTGATATCTTATCTTTTCCTAGAGTGCTTCCTTCCTCCAACATCTAACACTACTTTCCATTGTTCTCCTTGTTCCTTTAGTGAACAGTTCTTGGCCCATTACTTCCTCGAACACCCCCAATGTATTTCTAATCCCCATCAACCATGCTCATGAACCATTAAAACCAAATTATTTTCTGACATCCCCTTATTTGAATCCTAGTCCCTCAGGTGATCTGGACCCTCTTCCTTATAATCACAAACCTTTTGAGTTCACACATCCCCTTCTTTTCTTCTTATTCCCTTGGGCTATCCATTCCTTCGGAAGGCTTCCTCCAATGAAAATAATTTCATAACTAAGGAAATTCTCTTCCTCAATACCTTCATACTAGTCATGGCATGCTTCATTGCAATAGGTGGGAACCATTTGGTGCTAGTGTCCCACAATGACCATGCTCCTGAAATCTTTGACCAATATACCACTATGTACTTTAATACCTTTGTTGTTGCTACTATTAACCTTGCAACCTACTCCATTCACCTGAATCGAGCAATTTCCATTCTTTCATACATAAAGGCACACAAATATCCATGAGACTCATAATAAGAAATTGAAATTAAATTAAATCACACCTCATTAGTATCTTATCCATAAGTGAATCCTTGCAATTTCGTTTTTCTTCCTATCACAATGAGACAAATTAGCTCATACACCAAATAATCATAAATCAGAATATCAAATCATGTTCATAATTTAGAAATTCATAAAATCTAAATGAAACACTGATACTTATCTTTGAATTTCTATTTGTTTCTTTCTTTACACACACTATATCGATTTCCAAACCTGACAAGCACCCAACGACCTTCTCTCCTCTTGTACACACACTCGGACGACTTCCAAACTTGACAAGCACCCAATATCCTTCTCTCCTCTTTTACACACTAGATCAGTTTCCAAGCTTGCAAGCACATAGTTCCTTCTCTTCTCTTTTACCCCCACACTCTAGATAAGTTGCCAAACTTGACAAGCACCCAAGTGATGGATGTACCCCCACACATTAGATTGGCTGCCAAACCTGGCAAGCACGTAGTGGTGTATATATATATATATATATATATGTATATCAGCCCCCCTCCTGCTCACTCACTTCCCTATGACTGTGGCCACTAGCAATCCCAGTAGTCTTCTCAAGAAAATAATATCATTTACCATCACAACTCCGATATAATCACAACTTCCATATTACACAACAAACATGCCCTAAAAGTCCCATACCTCTATGTGCCAACACATTACATGACACACAAGTCCAACCAATCCCACATCTTCTTGTCCCAACACATTACACAAGACATGCAGGTATACACAATGTACAACACATACACATATACATATGATTCAAACACAATTCATACATAATTACACATGGCACACTTTACGCATTACCATGAATTCCCCATCATCACAACTCATAGGCTTAGGAAACCCCCAATCTCGAGTGATCTACTTGTCCTAATATTAACCCAAGAAACTCCTAATCTAGGTGGTCCACCTATATTTATTGTAAATGATAGCATATGTGTCCTTATGACGCTTTATCACATGTACCCACAACCCAAAATTTGGGTTTGTGCTTCTTTCAATTTCCCATGCTTGTGCCAACATGCCACATATCACAACTTTTCTGATAAACCTTCAACATTCCATGTTGATATTGTAAACATAGGAAAAGATATAAGAATTATAATCACATGATATTAAAATCATAAATTAGCTAGGTATACTTATTCCTAATTAATTCCTCACACAACTGGGAATATTTACATTCCATCCATACTTGCATTAAATACAAATAAACCATCACTCTTCCACAAGAATGATCCATGAAAATAACCTAGCAATCATGATGGCCTTAACATACATTCAATTAATCAATCATTCTCATGAATATAACCCATATTCAGATATATCAAGTAAGGTCAAGGTTTACAAAACCTCCTTTGTGCCATTTTCATGACTCCCATATCATTGTCTATTATTTCCCATGGACCCAACCAACCCACCTGGATATCATACCATTATTTTCTTAATCATGGGAATAACATACATTGACACATGTCATATCAAATCAAAGTTTAGAGAACTCCTTGTAGTTTTGTTACTATTCACACACGTAGTTTTCATCCTGTACATAATTTCATTCATGCTTGATGTCATATATTGGAAGCAGTGCTCCAACATATACCAACAATGACCTCCTTTTGGCCCATCATCCAATCTGTGTTCCATATTATCGGAAACTCATTCAACATGTTATTATTCATGCCAAATACACATTACCCCTTTCCAGCTTTCCTCATGTTTCTTCACTGATCATTATTTATGCAGGGGGCCTCCTTGGTCACATATTATGATGCATTTCAATTAGCCTTGTTCTCAAGAATCTATGGAATCCTGATTCCCTACCACACCCAACATATTTTTTTGAGGCCCCAAGCATGAAATTCAAAAGGAAAAATTTAAAGTGGAAACAATGGAAATAAAAGAAAAAATAAATTCATGACAACAATCACAAAGAAATTCCCTCAAATAATATCATTTACCATCACAACTCCGATATCATCACAACTTCCATATTACACAACAAACAGGCCCTAATAGTCCCATACCTCTATGTTCCAACACATTACATGACACATAGGCCCACCCAATCCCACATCTTCTTAGCCCAACACATTACACAACACGTGCATGCATACACAATGTACAACACATACACATATACATATGATTCAAACAAAATTAATACCTAATTACACATGGTACACTTTATGCATTACCATGAATTCCCCGTCATCACAACTCCTAGGCGTAGGAAATGCCTAATTCGGGGTGATCTGCTTGTCCAAATATTAACCCAAGAAACCCGTAATCTAGGTGGTCTACCTATATGTATTGTAAATGTTAGCATATGTGTCCTTCCGACGCTTTATCGCATACACCCACAACCCAAAATTTGGGTTTGTTCTTCTTTTAATTTCCCATGATTGTGCCAACATGCCAGATAACACTTTTTTTCTTTATCTACTGATAAACCTTCAACATTCCATGTTCATAATGTAAACTTGGGAAAAAATATAAGAGTTATAATCACATGATATTAAAATCATAAATTAGCTAGGGATACTTCTTTCCCAATTGATTCCTCACACAACTAGGAATATTTACATGCCATCCATACTTGCATTAAATAAAAATAAACCATCATTCTCCCACAAGAATGATCCATGAAAATAACCTATAAATCACGATGGCCTTAACATACATTCAATTAATCAATCCTTCTCATGAATATAACCCATATTTATATATATCAAGTAAGGTCAAGGTTTAGAGAACCTCCTTTGTGTCATTTTCGTGGCTTCCATATCACAGTCCATTATTTCCCATGGACCCAACCAGCCCACTTGGATATCATATTGTTGTTTTCTTAATCATGGGAATAACATACATTACCACATGTCAGGTCAAATCAAAGTTCAGATAACTCGTATTGTTGTTACTATTCAGACATGTAGTTTTCATCTTGTACACAATTTCATTCATTCTTGATGTCATATTTTAGAAGCAGTGCTCAAACATATACCAACAATGACCTCCTTCCGTCCCATCATCCAATTGGTGTTACAGATTGTTAAGAACTCATTCAACATGTCATTATTCATGCCAAATACACGCTACCCCCTTTCCATCTTTCTTCATTTTTCTTCACTTCTCATTAATTATGCAAGGGGCCTCTTTGGTTGCATATTATGATGCATTTCAATTAGCCTTGTTCCTAGGAATCTATGGCCTCCCTATCACACCCAACATATTTTTTGGAGGCCCCAAGCATGAAAATCAAAAGGAAAATTTAAAGAGGAAATAATGGCAATAAAATAAAACAGGAATTCATGACAACAATCATAGAGAAATTCCCTCAAATAATATCATTTAACATCACAACTCCAATATCATCACAACTTCCATATTACAAAACAAACAAGCCCTAATAGTCCCATACCTCTATGTGCCAACACATTACATGACACATAGGCCCAACCAATCCCACAACTTCTTGTCCCAACACATTACACAACACATGCATGTATACACAGTGTACAACACATACACGTATACATACAATTCAAACACAATTTGTACATAATTACACAGGGCACACTTTACGAATTACCATGACTTCCCCGTCATCACAACTCATAGGCCTAGGAAACCCCCAATCTCGGGTGATCTACTTGTCCTAATATTAACCCAAGAAACCTCTAATCTAGGTGGTCTACCTATATGTATTGTAAATGATTACATGTTTCCTTTTGATGCTTTATCGCATGCATCCACAACATAAAATTTGGATTTGTGCTTCTTTCAATTTCCCATGCTTGTGCCAACATGCCACATATCACATTTTTTCTTTATCTACTAATAAACCTTCAACATTCCATGTTCACAATGTAAACATGGGAAAAAATCTAAGAGTTATAATCACATGATATTAAAATCATAAATTAGTTAGGGATACTTCTTACCCAATTGATTCCTCACATAACTGGGAATACTTACATGCCATCCATACTTGCATTAAATACAAATAAACCATAATTATTCCACAAGAATGATTCATGAAAATAACCTATCAATCACATTGGCCTTAACATACATTCAATTTAATCATTCTCATGAATATAACCCATATTCATATATCAAGTAAGGTCAAGGTTTAGAGAACCTCCTTTGTGCCATATCATTGTCCATTATTTCCCATGGACCCAACCAACCCACTTGGATATCATACTGTTGTTTTCTTAATCATGGGAATAACATACATTAACACATGTTAGATCAAATCAAAGTTCAGATAACTCATTGTATTGTTGTTACTATTCACACGGGTATTTTTCATCCTGTACATAATTTCATTAATTCTTGATGTCATATTTTAGAAGTAGTGCTCCAACATATACCAGCAATGACTTCTTTCCGACCCATCATCCAATTGATGTTCCATATTTTAAGGAACTCATTCAACATGTCATTATTCATGCCAAATACACACTACCCTCTTTCCAAATTTCCTCATGTTTCTTCACTTCTTATTATTTATGCAGGGGGCCTCCTTAGTCGCATATTATGATGAATTTCAATTAGCCTTGTTACTAGGAATCTATGGCCTCCCTACCACACCAACATATTTTTTGGAGGTCCCAAGCATGAAATACAAAAGGAAACATTTAAAGAGGAAACAATGACAATAAAAGAAAAAAGAAATTCATGAAAACAATCATAAAACCACAAAAAAGTAGCATGGCCATGTGTAAATTAGGAATCAAAATAGGCAAAATCAAAATATGCATTCAATTGTGAAAGAAGAGTGAAGATGTAGTAGCTCCCAAAACCACCCACCACCATGGGTCCAACATTCTTTGTGTCCTCCATGATGTGTGTGTGTGTGTGTGTGTATATATATCTCTATTTGAAATTTTTTCCAATTTTAAAACAAACTTGAGTCTCAATTCACTCAAATAATTCATAGGGGAATCCTTTTCAATATATATATATATATATATATATATATATATAGTCCCTTTTTAAATATTCCCCTCCACAATGCCACCAAGAAGTTACTTTGCTTTTTTTTCTAGCCTTACAAGGCTTCTTTTTGGCCGTGTTAGGTGGAATTTTGGCCATATCTCAAGGGGTGGGAGTGTGTTGCGACAACCCTTAAATACGAGATAAATTTTACATTAGCATGGTATTCAACCTTGCAAGCCTATGATTCTCTGCCTTACAAATTTTAAGCTTAGCCTTCAAGTCATTGAAGGTTCTTTTTCTTTTAAGGGATTACCCCTTTTTTCTCTTGATGAACTTGGTCCATATCAAGTTGTACCATGCCACTATCCATGCCTTCCTTTGCTTCCATTGAGTCTTTCTATATGCTTCCATACACACTCAGTTGTTAGTGCATTAATAAAATAAAATAAATAATATACCAGCTGCCACGTTGCCATGCTAAGCGAAGAAAGATACTTTGCAGTTATCCACACATCTTCAAAATTCTCATTAGTCACATATCTCAAACCTTGAAACAATTAAACATATACACAAACTTGGTTTCGAAATTTAAAGATAATATGTTCATATCAACATGGTTACCAACATGCCATTGCAATTTTTTGAAGATCAATATTTTACCAAGACCATCATTATCAATTTTAAAATATCACCCTTCTCTATCAATCAACATTATCAATTTTTAAATATTTAACCTTCTTGCTAATGTCAGAAATAGAAATTAAGTTCAACCTACTTACTAAGGCTATCTGCAATCTTTAAATCCATCCTTTTTGCCAAGGCTAACAATCATGGCATCTACAATATCAAAGGGGTCAATTAGAAATCCATATGTCACATTAGTATCTTCCATATTATAATTTATAATTATCACATTTAAAAATGCAACATGGATATGCATAAAATCTTCAGTCAATACATAACCATTCTATCACAATGATAGACCTCAACATCTACTTGCACAAGAAAGAAATCATCAAAACACCTCTCTCTAATGGAATCACAAAATATCATGCCTCCAAGCCACTAAGGCTCTTTGCAACATAATATGCAAGCCATGGGATGCACACACACACACAAAATCCACATAGGGATTTCCCAAATCCATCATGTCATATGAACATTCACATGCATATTCATCCCAAATGTGTAAGAATATACCAATTAACCAGTAGTGTTGGTATACTATAAACAATCATGCACAAAATAATGCAAGCAGTTCTACCAATATAAGAGAAACAATATTCATTCATGGTTGTAGCCATAGACTGTCCAGACCTTCAATATTCCTAATATAAAACACATGAAATTCCATTATGTTAAAAAGTAATTTAAGCATCATTTCCATATGCATGCAATCCATAATCAGTGTTATAAGTAGCACTCAAGGATATTCACATTTAGCTACTACTCTGAGCTTGAGATCAACTCATCTCCAGAGGTCTAAGCATAGGCCCTTCTACTCTATTAATCTCATAATAGGGCACCAATTTATTCCAAAGGTCTTGTTAGCTCTGCTATTTTCTGCGGTGTTTGATGGATTGTAAAAAGTTATGGCAATGCTCGATATCCTTGCATGGGACCCACATTCTTTGGTTTCTTCCTTCTCCTCCATTCTCCTTCTATCTTCCTAAACCCCTGCCATCTTTGTTTTATTCCAAGAACCCGCATAAACCCATGTTTTTTTAGCTCGGGCGCTTAACACATGAACCTGTGCCAATATAACCCTCTGTCACTTTTGCAATCACAGTCGTTGATTGCCTCGATCTAACGGTCTCCATTGGATTTCCTGTTCTCTAACCCGTCATCGTTTCCCCGTCATTGATCGCATCCACCGCGCGATTTAACGGTAGTCACTTTCCCCACCGCCGTGACTTGCACATGCGATAACCCGCGGGGGAAGCGGTTTTCCTCTGCCACGTGTCACGCCATGACTGTGTTCGCTGCCCATTATATGGATACCGTCTCCTCTGATAGGCGGTGCGATAAAACCACTTACTGCCATCATACCCTTCTCCCGTGCATTATCTCCCGCACACCTTCCGCCTGCGATCACCGTTGGATCTACCTGCCTACGATCCGACGGCTCGCGATGCACTCCGCCCGCTTCTCCCGATAGCCCCTGCAATTCATTCTCTATCGTCCATCTGCTGGATCCGACGGCCAGTAATTGTCCCCGTTATAGTCGTGCCTCCACCATTCCGTCCGCACCTTTAACCTATTCTATGTTTCCAAAGGAAGAAGGCGACCAATGTTTCAGCTCCTAGTGTAATAAATCCTCAACAACCACATTTAAAAGACAGAATGGTAGAAGGACAAAAAGGACACCCTTGAGCAGTTCAAGCATTTATCAGTGATGGAGCATGTTCCATATTATATGCCACCTGTGAATATCATATTCATCCATTAAAGCGACATATCATAGCAGAGGTCCATTCCAAAGAATTAATGTGGTTGGTGGTCCATTATGACCCCTCCACGCATAGCACAACAGAGCAATTTTGTAATCAACCTCTATATATATCTAGAAGACAGAATGTAATGGATGGATGAATGTTATTTTGATGTAAAGTTCAACTTATAGAGACTGTAACTACTGTGATACCTGCAGCTTCTGGTCTTCATTTTCAGCTAATACAAGCTTCTTTTGTTGTTAATTGCTCACTTTCCACTTCTTCTTTGTTCTAGGTTGTGCCTGTTATACATTTTTCATGTGCTCTTGGTGTTTAGCATTAGAGGGGCTGTCATCCCACCTCTGTGTTAGAATCTAGTTAGTATTATTGAATGTATATGCAGGTTTCTGTTGTTTTAATGCCACAGAGTTGTCATCCTGTCTGTGCATTAGGAAATAGATTTGCAGACCTCCTTACTGGTAGCAGCTGGCCATCACAAGGTCTTGTGCATCTGTTGGTGTGATCAGTATTCTTCATCACCACTTAATCCTCAAACTGTGAGTAATTGGTGGTCTAAAGCCTTGTAGTCTGGGGGTGTTCACCCATGTCTGGGGTTAAGCATAGTAGAAGTGGTTATCTGGCTTGAATATGCATCATTTCTTCCATTCATCCACCATTTTCCAACATTTTTGTTGAGGTTTGTAATGTTCCCAAGCATCTCTGATATACAACCTAGGAGAGTTTCTTGGGCTAATAACATTAATTGGCATCATTGCCGGGGAGAGGAGAATTGAAGCTCAGCTTCCCTAGGAGAACGACATAGTTTCAAGCTTTGATGATAGACAAGGTTTGAACACAGTTTCTAGTTGTAATCATCTATCTGGTGACTCCATTAGAGGAAGACCAACCTTTGGTGACTCCACATTGTAGTTCTGGCTCAGTTCGTGAGGCATGCTCAGAGATATCTTCAGAAATCACCAACTGAACGAGTGCCTGATCCTGAGAAGATCGTTAAGCAGAAGAAAGTATCGTAGAAAGGAGCATCAGGACCAGGTAAGCCTTAAGATTTTTTATGTATCTCTGCTAGTGTAGAAATACCTTCAGAGATTCATACAGCTCCTTAGTCATTCATCTCCCTTTTGGATTCCAGTTCAAATAAAGAAGCTTTCCATGTTGTCCATCATATTCCTCTGTCCCTGTCATTCTTTTCATTGATTCATACCACTCAATCCAACAATATCCTTTCATATACCCTAGTCATGGTAGGTCAGCAAGCCCTTACAAAGATAGAAAGAATAGTTGCTGCTAGGTATGGACCCCTGGTCTTGCCTGTCCCTTTGAATGCCATGCCTGCAGGAGATTATCAAGAATGTATGATTAAGTTTACTGGTGCAGAGGGAGTAACAAATGAAGAGCATCTCGAGGCCTTTTATAGCTATGCTGATAACCTGGATATCAATGAAGAGGATGTCTAGATGAGGGTTTTTGTCCAAAACCTAGATGGGAAAGCTAGAAAATGGTTAAGAAATTTACCCCCTAGGTCTATTGCAGACATTGAGGCCTTAGATGATGTCTTTTTAAAGCACTGGGGAAATAATAAAGATATGCTCTTCTATCATATAGAATTTGGGAACTTGCAGAGAGAAGATGGTGAGCTGCTGTCTGATTTCAACATCAGATTCAGTCTTATGTACAGCAGAATGCTAGCTAAAGTAAGACCCACCCCTGCTTCTACCATGCTCACTTATGCTAATGCCTTCAATTCTCAGTTCTACCTGTTGTTAAGAGAAAGAAGATGTACTCCTTTGGCTGATATGCAAAATGCAACCTTTGAGGTAGAAGCAAACATTATTGCTGCAGAAAGACACGAAGGTGATGATAAAAGCAGAAGTCGGGGAGGTGAATCCTCATCATCCTATGATCCTAAGATCAGTGAATTAGCCAGGATGATAGAGCTATTGACCTCTGAAGTTTCCAAACTAAAGGTTGAGTAGCATTCTAAGGAAGCAGGAGCTCATTGTTCCTTTCCTCTTCCAACTCCAAATCCATATAAAGGAGCAGATGAGCATTTGCAGATTTTGCAAAGAAATAAAGTTACAAATGAAGATAAAGTGGTGAATACCCTTTTACAAAATTTAGTCACGGAAGAAGTGTAGTGTGAAGAAGAGGAGGAGGTCCATGGTTTGGAAGACAAGGGCAGTGCCCCTTTCCTAACCAGAGTTGCCTTTGAAGAAGCATTATCCAGAGGCACTGCTTGTCAATTTGTTGTACCTGCAGAACAACAAGCTTATTAGCAACAACAATCAGCGGAAGGCCCCTTCATCCTCCAAGAATCTGTGCCCGAAGCCAGCCCATCTTTGTATCGCTATGTAGATCTGTAATTAACTAGCCTGCTATCATGCCCAACCCAGTGATCGAAAAGGGAGAAGAAAGCTCCCCATCATCTTTTGTCCCTCTGTCTGCTCAAGTGAAAGTCCCTCACAGTTGCCCCCTGAACACTGAGGCAGAACGAAATTTAATGCTCAAGGCTAATACTGATCACCTCAGCCTTGATATTCTAAAACCTGCTCAGGTGGCCTCAAAACAGATTGAAAAGGTAGCTTATCAGATGACAGAGGAAGAGAGTGCACAGTTTTGGGACTCTTCCTTGGATGAAGACTGTTTTAAGCAAGATACAGGAGCAGATGATGTCTCGGTGTCCCCTGCACAAGAATGCATTGGTTCATCATTCATATTCGTTGTGCAGACCACAGAAGACACAAACAAGTACACAGCCACCAATGTTATTTATCAGGTGTACAAATGCTCCCATAAAGTACATCCAAGGAGGAAAACATATAGAGAGGGGATGAAATTTGATCCATACCTACTTGGCAAGGTCAAATGTCCTAAAATATTTGAGGTAGAGGATCAAATAAATCCAGTTTTGCTACTCTTTGATGAACCAGCTGAGAAGAGGAGAAACAATTTTGATGGCCCAACAGATGGCCAATTTTTGAAAATTTATGTTGCTCAAGGTCCTCAGGCCTCAACGATTGTAAGCATTTTCTTTTACAAGTTTTAGTGTAGACTTAATTAGACTCTATGCCCAATGGATACTAGGCAATGTTAAAGCTAGTTTTGTATGAAGGCATTGGTCTGAAGTTCTTGAGACCTCACAGGGAGGATCCCATCCCCAAAAGGAGCCAGTGTTAGCTCTGCTATTTTTTGCGGTGTTTGATGGACTATAAATAGGTATTGAAATGCTCGATATGCTTGCATGGGCCCCGCATTCGTTGGTTTCTTCCTACTCCATTCTCCTTCTATCTTCCTAAACCCCTGCCATCTCTATTTTATTCCAAGAACCCGCATAAACCCATGTTTTTTTAGCTCAGGTGCTTAACACATGAACCCGCGCCAATATAACCCTATGTCGCTTTTTCAATCACAACCATTGATTGCCCCGATCTAACGGTCTCTGTTGGATTTCCCGTTCTCTAACCCGTCATCGTTTCCCCATCGTTGATCGCATCCACTGCATGATCTAATGGTAGCCGCTTTCCCCGCTACCGTGAATTGCACACGTGATAACCTGCGGGGGAAGCGGTTTTCCTCCGCCACGTGTCACGCCATGACTGTGTTCGCTGCCATTATACGGATACCGTCTCCTCCGATAGGCGGTGCGATAAAACCGCTTACCACCATCGTACCCTTCTCCCGCGCGTTATCTCCCGCGCACCTTCCACTTGCGATCACCGTCAGATCTGCCCGCCTGCAATCCGACGGCTCGCGATGCACTCCGACCGCTTCTCCCAATAGCCCCTACAATTCATTCTTCACCATCCATTTGCTGGATTCGACGGCCAGTAATTGTCCCCGTTATAGTCGTGCCTCCGCCATTCCATCCGCGCCTTTAGCTTGTTCTATGTTTCCAAAGGAAGAAGGCGGCTAGTGTTTCAGCTCCTAGCATAATAAATCCTCAGCAACCACATTTAAAAGACAAAATGCCTGAAGGACAAAAAGGACACCCTCGAGCAGTCCAAGCTTTTAGCAGTGATAGAGCATGTTCCATATTATACGCCACCTACTCAGAGGAGGACTACAGAGCACCAGTGAATGTCATATTCATCCATTAAAGCAGTAGATCATAATAGAGGTCCATTCCAAAGAATTAATGTGGTTGGTGGTCCATTATGACCCCTCCACGCATAGCACAACAGAGAAATTTTGTAATCAACCTCTATATATATCCAGAAGACAGAATGTAATGGATGGATGAATATTATTTTGATATAAAGTTCAACTTCTGGAGGCTATAACTACTGTGATACCTGCAGCTTCTGGTCTTCATTTTCAGCTAATACAAGCTTCTTTTGCTATTAATTGCTCACTTTCCACTTCTTATTCTTTGTTCCAGGCTGTGCCTGTTATACATTTTTCATGTGCTCTTGGTGTTTAGCATTAGAGGGGCTATCATCCCACCTCTGTGTTAGAATCTAGTTAATATTATTGAATGTGTATGCAGGTTTATGTTGTTTTAATGCCAGAGAGCTGTCATCCTATTTGTGCATTAGGAAATAGATTTGCAGACCTCCTTACTGGTTGTAGCTGGCCATCACAGGGTCCTATGCATCTGCTGGTGTGATCAATATTCTTCATCACCACTTAATCCTCAAACTGTGAGAAATTGGTGGTCTAAAGCCTTGTAGTTTGGGGGTGTTCACCCATGTTTGGGTTTAAGCATAGTAGAAGTGGTTATCTGGCTTGAATATGCATCATTTCTTCCATTCATCCACCATTTTCCAACATTTTTGTTGAGGTTTGTAATGTTCCCGAGCATCTCTGATATACAACCTAGGAGAGTTTCTTGGGGTGATAACAGGTCTAGTGTTGAGCCTTTTCTCTGAGACTACTCTATAATATGCCTCCTTACCACCCATAGACCACACGAAGAGTAAAAGGAGGCAGTTACTATGTTGATCCAACCTTTAAAGTTCAGTTATGGAAATGGGGTCATTTTTCAAACTTTTGAAAACCAAGAATAAACCTTGACATTGTCTTTTTCTCATTGAGACCTTTCTAGTGATATAAAATTTGCCTCAATTTGGCTCCTAGATCAAAAGTTGTGGCTAGTTGAAGATTGGCCTAATAGTTTTGTGCCATGTCCTCCTAACCTACCATATGGCACCCATGTGGTCACCACATGGCTATACAAATCATAGCCATGTCTCCTTTCTGAGGTCTATGTGGCATTTTTGTTAGAAGATCCCACCATGGCTTATGCCACTTCATTATACATGAGCTCCCCTCATTTTGAAATGTCAGGCCCCAAAATTATTGTATCTAATGAATATTTTTGCCCATATGATGCCCTTCATATTCCCTAGTTTTACTAGTTTTTACACTTTTATCTTGTACTTGTACATTCTCTTGATGCAATAGCAAATATTTATATTTGATTTGCATTTTATTTAAAGAATACCTCTATTATATGCATTTCTCAAGACTAATGTTCATTAAATATTGTTAATGCAGTTTTTGCACTCTATAGATATCCTGCACCATAATAGAAGTATATAGGGACCACTCAGTCATCTGAGATTTCCACGGAGGAAAATGATAGATGACATTTGTTCAATACTATATTGGAGCCTATTTGAAAGTCAAAGGTACACTTATCCTTTATTGAATAATTATAAATAGAGTAATGGGTCATGCATTCTCTTTAAATGTCTTTTCTTAATTCTTATGAGTAGTAACAACATTCTCGGAATTTATAAAGTGGGTTTATTTGAAGAAGATTGTGGGTGGATTATTGAATTTGGGTGAGAACATTTATACACATTGCACAAATTAGCAAATTTGGAACTTTTTATGCCTTTCATTGATTTCACAAAGAGATAATTTGCAAGAGGATTGAGAGCATAATCACAATAGACTTGGTGGATTCTTTTGATTTAGAATTTTGAATTGAGTGTGAGATGGTTGATTTTAATTTCTTTGCTTTACATTTTCTTAAGTAAATGCTCAGGTTTCCAATAAGTTAGTAGCTAGGGTTTTCATTTTTTTAGGGTTTTCTCTTTCATTTCCATTAGCTAGGATTTTCTCTCTGCTTTCCAATACTTGGGTTTGCTTTTCAATTATCAATAATTAGAGTATGTTGTCTAGATTAATCAACATCTAGGGTTTGTTCTTTGATTTCCAGTAATTAGGTTTTCTTCTCTTTTATTTCTAATAATCATGGTTTTCTTTCAAATGCTAGTGATTTCTAGGATTGGTGTTTATGGTTTTATTTCCAAAGACTTCTTTTGAGTGTAGGATTTGAGCAAGGATTGACTAAGTGCAAGAACTATAGGTGTGAGATGTTTCCAGCTTATATTAAGGTCTTGTTTTGAAATTTATAGGAGTCTTTCTATGGAATTTATAGTATTGTGTCTCGAAGTCCATGGACCCTGTTTGGTCAATTTAGTGTGTTCTAAATTGCTGATTAAAATGTCAATCCGGGATTCGTAAACTGACGAAGTGAAGTGTACTATATGTACAAGATAACCATTTTCTTAGCCTTTTGTCGTTTTTGAGTTTTTTTTTTAGTTTGTTTTAGGATTTATCTTTTATGGATTCCCTAGTGTGTGTGATGGTGAAAATGAAAGTTAAGTATGGATGGTAATGGTGATTTCTACAGTGATTTTCCAAACTTAAAAGTGTTCAAAAAGAAAGCTCTAAAATAACTGTAATGAAATCAATTCTTAAGAGGAAGTAAATGTATCAAACAGTGAACTAATGACAATGGCCCAGTATCCTTGCTGCTGTATGAAAAAGAAAGTAAAAACTGAACTTAAAGCAACTCAAAAACTAAAAGCAAAGCAACTAATTCACACTACTTCAACTCTTCTGATCCTTTACCCTTCAACTCAATCTGCCTTATGGGAAGAAATCATGAACAAGTTAAGCAATATGATATCTAAATTGCAGGAAATTAAATTGCATAAAGGAAACTAATCACACTACTTCAACTCTTCTGATCCTTTACCCTTCAACTCAATCTGCCTTATGGGAAGCAATCATGAACAAGTTAAGCAATACGATATCTAAATTGCAAGAAAGCAAACTAAATCACACTACAATAAGTAATATTCTGATTCCTTACTAATAGAGTCACTTGACTATTAGAAAGAAACCATAAACAAATGAGTAGTATGATGTCTAAGTAGCAGAAAAATAAATAAGCAAAACACAATTTGAAAAATGACAGTGCTGGAATTAAACCTCAGAAAATGAAAATTAGCAGGAAGGACAAGATGATCTCATATGTCAGTAGTTATCAAAAAGATGAAAATTTTCCTGGGCTGCCTAAGAAAACCTGTAGAAAAGCACTGATCAGCTGACAGCTATAAGAAAACATAAATGAAAATGTAAACAACAGTGAACTAAAAACATCAAAACAACATGTTATATACAGGCTAATAATTATGAAAGCAAAAACATAATAAAATCAAATGAGAACTATACAAAGCTTTAGTGCACAGAGGCCCTCTGCCACCTCAGCCATTCAACGAACAGTCACAAAAATGAGCTCAGGAAAGTAGTCTTCTCATGTATTAAACCAACAAAAAAACATGTAAAACAGAGTATAGTGGAGTGATAACAACAGTTCAAAAATTACATCTCAAAAGCTTCACCACACAACGTTTATCAACGCGTTATTTATAATGAAAAGTGCTGTAACTAACTCCTAAATCCTATGCTGTTAACTGCGTTGCCAGAGACACGTAGATCTCCTCAGCCCGAGATCTAGCGTAATGGTCATCATGTCCATTAAATCCTCGGAGTGGTAGCTGCTGGATTCAGGTTACGGGGTTGATCTCCAGGTGTGTCGATATCTCCGTGAGCTGAGGACTGTGCCACGTAAACCTTCACGTGCTCAAAACAGAGACGTGCCACTGCTAAATTCCTTGGTTGGCTTTGCCTTTGACCCTTGTTGACTGTGACCGTTTATGGATGATTTGGCTGATCTGAAGGGACACGTTCCATGTACACGTCACCTGTAGCTTGCCCATGTGGCTCGTTTCTTCATAGGACACCTGTAGCATAGCCTTTAACAAAATGGCTGCGGAAACCTGTGCTGGCTGCGGAAACTGACAAGTTTCCGCAGCTGCCTGAACAAAAATCTAAACCAAACAATAGTCATAAGCATAGTTAGAAAACCATGTCAGAAGCTCTTTTTAGACTATAATGCAATGATTTAACAGCTTGGTGGATGAAGTAAGTGGAAAAAGAAGGCTGAGAGGGTGTATAGGAAGGTGCAGGTTTGAGGCTCAACATACCCCCACTGTGAAGGTGTTGCATGTCCTCATGCAACCAAAATTTAGTCATTTCCCTCTAATCCATATGTTCTGAGGCTTCTGCTAGGACATCTAGCCCTCTTTTCTTCTTTTTTGGTGCTAACATCATCCTGGGTTTCCTGACTAGACATTTGAACTTGAGATTAATCAATGCTCTGCTTAACTTTTTTCACTTTTTCTTCAGTTTCTTGTTTTTCTTTTGCCACAGTCCTAAATGGAGCATAGTGTTATCATGGATAATCTTATCTACCTTTCTCCGCTCTTTAAGTTTTTCATTTTCCTGCTTGATATGCCTATTTAGGACTTCTAATTCAAATACCTCCTGTTTCAAGGACTGAACTTGTGCATCTAGTGGCAGAGTGGTACTCGGACCTGCAGCTGATTTTTCTAAGGATTCCAAGTAGTTATATACCTCTTGCTAATTGGGATCTACCTCAGGTGTCTTTCTCGGACTAAGCTCAAATTCTGGTGGAGGAGGAGGACTGCTCTCTATTTCTAGCCGAAAAGGGCTTTCATCATGTGGAGGACTTGATTCAATGCTTGGCTGATCTAAATCGATAAAGTGAGGCTGTTTTTCTTGGGTTTTAATCCCCTTTCCTCTTAGCCTAGTGCTCCTCCTTAAGTATGGACTAGTACTCTTTTCTTGTGTACTCTGTTTTCCTTTTTGCTTTTTCTTTGCTATAGCAGCAGCCTGAAGATGTACTAATCTTTCTGACAGTGGTTGATAATCCTCCTCTGTGGATTTCTCAGGGGATGGATAGACTTCTTCGATGGTTCTTTTTCCTTTTTCTTTCTTCTGTTTCTTGTCTTTAGCTCTATCTTCTTCTTCTTTTTGGTTAGTTTCTTGAGTTTCTATAGTAGGGGATTCTTGGACTGTAGTGTTCTTTTCTCTCCTCCTACTTTTCCTTGGAATCTTTGGTGGACTACTTCCAGAGTCCTCAGATGGCTCTTGGAAGTAGTTTCTTATCAAGAATTGCTCCCAAGTATCTTTAGTTTTCTTCAGCTGGTCCTCAATAAGAATTTTTGAGTCCATGATGATATAGATGAGGTTCAATGTTGACTATGTGCTTTTGAACTGTAATGCTCATCTTTTTAAAACTCAACAGCAGAAAATGAGGCAAATTAAGAGTGTGACCCTCTAAGAAATTCATCATCAGTCTAGCATGATACATATACATAGAACCAAAACGTCCTTCACATGTGATAAATTTTTGGATAATTAACAACAGATTAGACCATTCGTCTTTTAGTGCATGAACAGGGATGCCTCTTGTAAACACGGTGGTATCCATACCTTGGTTTTGTAGCATAATTCTCCATATCTGATCATCCACACTTTTATTTTTAAACCACCTCTCACCTTCCTGAGGTAGGCCTGTGGCAGCTGCTACTGTGGCTTCAGTCACCATGAGCTTCAAGTCTCCAATCTCCACTGTTTGTCCATCAAAAGACCGTGCAAAAGCTTTGGTCACCTCTTTGTTATGGCCTTTAAACTTTTGGATAAATCGTAACCATCTGGCTTTCTTAAGCAATTCTTTAGTTTTAGGATAACCTTCCAAGTATTTCGGTCATTCTGGCTCTGCTCTTAGTAATTTTCCCATCCTCTGTTTTGAATTTCAACTGAGAGCTCTTCTGCGTGTGAGGGTTCAGAGAAAAATATGGCTTGGTTACAGGGCTTAGGATAGACTGTAGTGGTTGCAATCGGGGTTTAGAATAAACTGTAGTGGCTGCAATCGGGGTTTAGGATAATTGTAGTGGCTGCAATCGAAAATGGAGAACAAGGAATGGAAATACCTGAATTACAGGAGGAACAGAGGGTGAGTAGCAGTAAACGAGTTCATAAAATAAAATTCGGATGCATGTGAGGAGTATGGTATTAATGGAGTGGTAAACGAATGGAGTAACGTCGGGATTCTTTTGAATCGGATGACTGTGTATGAAATGTTACACGTCTTAATGGACGGCTGCAGAAAATGCGGCTAAAAAGAACCGTAACAAAATAGGTCACGTCTCATGAGTACGGGTAATAAATGAAAGTGCAGTCAATCTTGAGTTTAAACTCGAAATAATCATGTGACCGTTGGAGAAATGAATGCAAGTTGTGTGGAGTGATATTGTGGAATAGGAGTGGTTTAATGGAGCCATCGTATCAAATCATTGCACGTAGTAGAACTTTTTATGGTTTGATAACTATGCGTAATTATGACTTGAATTGTTATTTGATGAAAATTTTTTCCCATACCTTTGGAAACTTTGTCATTTCTTGCTCAAGGCTTCTAACCAGTTGCTCTTCCTTAATGTCTTGGATATGCCCCATGTCTTCAGCTCAATTACACCTGCATTTCATGATTATTGCACTAACAGTTGACTGTAAATTTGAAAAACAGAGTGATGGTGGCTGCGGAAATCGTTTCTGGCTGCGGAAACGGCTTCCAGCTGCGGAAACTGAGACAACACCCACTTAGCTGAACAAAGATAGTTAGAGAAGAAATAACTGAATGAAAATAGTCCTGAAAGGGACTTTTATTGATGAAATGAAATGGAATGAGTGGAATGAAATGAAAATGAAGTGGAGTGAAGTGAAATGGAAATGAGAATGAGATGGAGGTGAAGTGAAATGGCAAATGAGATGGAGTGAAGATGGAAAGAGAAGGAGAGGAGATTTTTTTTCTTTAGAAAATATAGAGTGTCAAGTGTCCTTGATTTTCACTCCATATTTTATGTATAAGATTGCCAATCTATGATTGGTTTTCAGGCTTATACAATTTATCTATTTATTTTTTTAACTGAAAGAATAAAAGGCTAGGCTAGTGGGGAAGAAGGATTCTTCTCCACCAACCTTATTGCAGAATTCTCTTGGAACATCTTGACAAATTCTTCTTTTGAGAGTGGCTTATGATAAATTTTCAATCGGTGGCCATTCACAAGAAAAGAAATATGAAATTCATCAATGGTCTTGATTCTTACTGCTCCATTATTAAAGACTTTGTCAATTTCATATGGCCCAAGCCAATGAGTCTGAAATTTTCCTTTAAAGTCTTTGAACTTGGAATCAAACAGTAATGCCCAATCTCCCTCTTGAAACTTTCTCTCTTTGATGTATCTGTCATGCCATTTAGCTCTTTGATGTTGAACTAGATCAGTCTTTAAAATTGCTTCTTGTCTGATTTCATCTAGCTCATTCAGCTGCTCCATTCTATGCTTTTGGGCTTCTGATAGATTCATCCCCAACTGGACTGCCATCTTGAAAGTCTTGACTTGAAACTCAATGGGAAGCAGGACTTCTTTCCCATAAACAAGTTCATAGGGAGAATGTCCTGTTGTGTTCCTCCGTGTAGTTCTATAGGCCCATAAGGCTTCAGGAAGCCTTTCTGCCCAATCTCTTCTGTGTAGATGAACAATTTTGGTGATGATGTTCTCAAGAACTTTCTTTGTAGACTCCACTTAGCCATTTGCTTGCAGATGGTAAGGAGTAGATTTTCTGTGCTTGATTTTGTATTCTTCCATTAGCTTCTCCATCAAGTTAGATGTAAATTGACTTCCCTGATATGTCACAATTTCTCTTGGGACACCAAAACGAGTAAAAATATCCTCAAAAAGAAATTGAACAACTGAATTTTTAGTGGCAGAAGGCAATGTTTTGGCTTCTACCCATTTAGTGACATAATCAGTGCATACCAATATATACTTATTTTGTCTAGATGGTGGATTAATGGGTCCAATGAAATCTAAATCCCATTTTTCAAAGGGTTCGATGAGTACCTGTGGCTGTAATGGCATTTCATTTGAAAGAGTTGGTCTCCCAACTCTTTGGCAGCTGTCACACCTTCTGACATATTGTTTTGCATCTTTGAAAAGGGAAGGCCAATAATATCCCAAAGAAATGATTTTATAGGCCGTCCTTTTGTCAGCAAAGTGTCCACCGCATGGTTCATCATGACATGCCTTGAGGATGTCAGGCATTTCATCTTCCCGAACACATCTTCTGATCACACAATCTAGCCATGTTTAAACAATTCATTAGAAATCCATGAATAACTTGAATAATTTTTCTTTTTTCACCAGGAAATAGATGTGGAGGTAGCTTTCCTGTAGCCAGATAGTTAGTAATATCTGCATACCAAGGAGTCTTAGTAGTTATTGCAAATAAATACTCATCTGGGAACTTATCCTCTACACGAGAATCATTATTAGTATTTTGGGTTCTAGACAAGAAATCAACTACTGTATTTTGTTTCCCTGGTCTATCCAACACAGTAATATTGAATTCTTGTAAAAGTAAGAGCCATCTTGTAACTCTGCCGTTAGTAACAGGTTTATTCATGAGATATCTAATTGTAGAGTGATCAGTATGGACAAAAGTTTCATAGCCAGTTATATAGTGTCTAAACTTATTGATTGCACGAACAACAACTAAGAACTCTTTCTCAGTCACAATATAGTTTAACTCAGTGGGAGTCAAATTTTTACTGGTGTAGTAAATGGCATAAGGAACTAAATCCTTTTGTCCCAACACAGCTCCTAGAGCTGTATCTGAAGCATCTGTGGAAATATGGAAAGGAAGTTTCCAATTCGGCCCTCTCAAAATGGGTGCTTCAGATATTCTTGTTTTCAAAGTTTCAAACGCAGATTGACAATTAGGATCCCATTTGAATTCACAGTCTTTTGTAAGTAATTTGAAGAGTGGAGATGCTATTTTGGTGAAGTTTTCAATAAATCTTCTATAGTATCCAGTAAATCCAAGAAAACTTCTAACATCTTTTTGACAATTTGGAATAGGCAACTTGGAGATGACTTCAACTTTTGATCTATCAACTTTAATCCCATCCCCTGAAATATGATGTCCTAAAACAATCCCTTCAGTAAACATCATAAATCATTTTTCATGACTTAATGATAGGTTTGTTTCTTTACATCTTATAAGGACTTTTTCCAAATTCTCTAATGCCTCTTCAAATGAATTACCATAAACTATAAAATCATCCATATAAACCTCTACACAATCATGGATTAGATCGGAAAATATTCCTAGTACTTCCCTTTGAAATGTTGCGGGTGCATTACATAATCCAAAAGGAAGTACTCGATAAGCAAAAGTTCCCCATGGACAGGTAAATGTGGTCTTGTCTTGATCTTCAGGTGCTACCTGAATCTGATTGTAACCACTAAAACCATCCAAAAATGAAAAATACTTTTGCCTGCTAAAGTATCTAATACCTGATCGATAAAGGGTAAAGGAAAGTGATCCTTCAAAGTTGCTTTGTTCAATTCCATGTAATCAATGCATACCCTCCATTTACCATTCTTTTTAGGTACTATAACCAAAGGAGAAACCCATCGGCTATCTGAAATTGGATAAATGAAGTTTACATTAAGTAACTTTTGGAGCTCTTCTTTCACTATCTCCCTAAGGTTTGGATTCATTCTTCTCTGAGGTTGTCTGATTGGTCTACTGTTTTCCTCAATGTAGATGTGATGAATGCAAGTCTTAGGGTCAATACCTTTCATATCAGTATATTCCCATGCAAATGCAGTAGAATGTTTTTGCAAGATTTTGGTTAGTTCTTCCTGTTGTGATCTTTCCAAATTTTTGTTGATATTCAATGTTTTTCCTGGAAAGATCTCAATGGCGGAACTACCAAACTCTTCCATAGAGAAAAGAGACATTTGTCTAGATGATAAATACTCAATGTCAGAATCTAATTGAAATTGTGTGTGGTCATATTCTGAAGATGTTTCAAAGTTTTCTAATGTGTTCAGAATTTGACTATCTTCACTAACTTCAGAAATGGTAAAGACAGGTTGTATAGTATCTTCATCATCAATCCACTCTTTATCTCCTATTTCTGTAATTGCTTTTGCTGGAGGATACAGATTGAATTTCTTTGTCCAATTACCATCAGAAATATATATATCCCCAGACCTACAACTGATGAAAGCATCGGATGTGGCTAGCCAAGGTCTTCCTAAGATGAGAGGGTGTCCTCCTAAATTACTCTTGGGGGTTAAAATCATAAAATCTACTGAATATTCCCAAGAGTCTAAGGAGACTGAAATGTCTTCTAATACACCATCTGGTTTAATAATAAATCGATCTGCAAGTTGCAGTAAAGTAGGTGTAAAGAGAAGATTAGGAAGTTTCAGTTGTTCCATAGTCTGTCTACTCATAATGTTGATAGCAGCCCCTAAATCAATCAAAGTATTTGGAATTTCAACCCCATTGATATGTGTTTTGACAATTGGACTACCAGGATCTACATACTTCTGCATAGTAATTTTTCCCATCATGATGTCTGCAATTTTCCCTACCAGGTGGATTCTTCTTGTATCTCTAGGTTTCCTTCATGGTCTTTTAAGACTCAACTCCTTTATTGTTTTTGCTAGAATAGGAATCTCTCTAATGGCTTGTAACAAGGGAATCTTGATACAGACATTCTTCAATTCATCTAGAAAATCATAGTCAGGCAACAAGATTTGTTTTTCCACCCCTTTCTCAATTTGTAATCTTTCAGGAAAAGGAGGTGTGGATGAAGATGCAGGTTGCTCAACTATAGGAGTTGTGGGGGTTAGCTCTTTTTCTTTTTCTTTCTGAGTGTTTGGGTTTTGAAGAGATGCTTCAGAACCCTTATTGGCTTCAAGAGATTCTTCCTCAGAAATGCTTTGATTTTGGGCATCTATAGAAGGTTTATCTAGAACTCTACCAGATCTGAGTTGTACATCATTGAGAGGAACAATCATATAGGTAGGAAATTGTTGACCTTCTACCATGTAAGCATTTTGAGGGTTTTTATTATTGGGGTTTGGCGATGGCTGAGAAGGAAGTTGATTTGACTTCTGTTGGAATGGAAGCAAGAGTTGAGAATTTGGATTCTGTTGAGAAGGTTGTTGTTGTTGTGGAAATGGCAATGATAATTGTGGATTTTGATTTGGAAGTTGTGGAGCTTGTTGATTTTGAAAAGATGGAGGATATTTATAAAATTGAGCAAATCTCCCATAAGGATTTTGCATACCTTGTACCCATGATTGAAAAGGATTTTGAGGTTGGGACCAAGGTTGTTGCCAAGGATTCCAATTTGGTGGGGGTTGAAAGTTCATAGAGTTGTTAAACCCTTGATTTTGTTGTCCCTGCCAAGGTCTCCTTGCAACAAAACAAAGAGACTCAATTGTATTTGGATCTTCTTGGAAGACAGCTTTGAGCCCAGGAATTGAAGGACAATCATTGGTCTCATGATTCTCTGAACAAATCGCACATGTTTCTACAACTTTTGCATCCAAGGGACATTCCCTGAGAGCATGTTTTTTTCTACATTTTGGGAAAAAGATGGCTAAAGCTTCAGCTTCAGCTTTCTGCTTATTGTGGATCTTAAGAGTGTCTAGTTGCTCACTAAGACTCCCTAAGATATCAGTTTTGAATTCATCAAGCATATTGCCAATCTCAGCCCTACTTACTAATCCAGTTGCAGATTTATTTGCTCTGATGAGAGAAGGATCTCTAGGCCCTTTTCCAGTTTTAGATTTTCCTCTTGAGAGATGGACACACAGTTCTGCTATATCATGAAGTGGAAGTTGAGATATATCTCCTTTTCCCCTCATGTTCAAAATATCTATCCATTCATCTCTAATGGCTTTTAATAGAAGGGCTTTCAAGGTTTCCTCATCTAAGTTACTCATTTTTGCTCTTTTAATATTGTATTGGAATCTTTCAAGTAAATCCTCCAAGTTTTCATCTTCTCTTTGTACCATTTTAAATACTTCATCCTTGTGGTTGGTAGGCATACAATAATCCATGTATCTATCCAGAAATGTTTGTTTCATATCATTCCAAGTCCTAATGGATTGAGTGAGTAATCCCATGAACCATTTCAAAGCAGCTCCTTTCAATGTTGAAGGAAACAGTTTGAGTTTTTGAGAGTCTTCCAGATAATCATAGGTTCGACACACGACCTCAAACTCAAATAGAAATGTTTCAGGATCTTCATTTCTTAACCCATGAAAGTTTGGGAGGACAGATGGTGAAATATTTTTCATTGTTGCTCGAGAATCATCATCGACTATAGGAAATCCAAATGAGTTATCTCCATCCCTATTTCCCCCATTGTTACCTCTACCTCCTCCATTATTTCCTCCTCCCTCTCCTCTACCTCTACCTCTACCAAATCCGTTAACTCCCTCTTCTGTCATGGTAGTTTTCTCAGAGATTTCAGAGTCCTCTGGTTCCTCTACTAATGGCGAACGAGGAGGAATTTCTCCCTCTTCTTCCTCAGATGATTCTACTTCTTCAATTACAATGTGTCTCCCTGTAGAAGAAAAGAAAGGATCTTTTCCTAATTCAGATTCGATGGATGGTGACGAAGAGTCTCCTAACTCAACTACTGTCTCTTGAATTCCAGGAATCCTAGGGCTAGGAGTGTAGGTTGGAGATGATGGCAGTGTCTCTTGTCTATTCCTTGAGGTAGAAGGAGTTGTGAAAATCGAACTCTTGGCTCTAGCTAAAAACCTTCCCCTAGAATCTCTTGCTCTATGCATATCATTTTTATTTTTCTTCAAGTCAGGCTAATAATTCTCTTTCTGATCTTCCAGGTCACTCTAGGTGCAAGAAGAGAGCATACTCAAGAAACTATTAAACCAATAACTTTATCTTTTCTGATCCTCCAGATCACACTAAGTGCAAGAGGAAAGCATACTTTGAGAGGTTATCAATTTTCCTTCCTTGATTTTTTTTTTTTTTAAGAAATTGGCTACCTAGTTTCACTTCCCCGGCAATGACACCAAAATGTTTGGTCAATTTAGTGTGTTCTAAATTGCTGATTAAAATGTCAATCCGGGATTCGTAAACTGACGAAGTGAAGTGTACTATATGTACAAGATAACCATTTTCTTAGCCTTTTTTCGTTTTTTCGTTTTTTTTTTTAGTTTGTTTTAGGATTTATCTTTTATGGATTCCCTAGTGTGTGTGATGGCAAAAATGAAAGTTAAGTATGGATGGTAATGGTGAATTCTACAGTGATTTTCCAAACTTAAAAGTGTTCAAAAAGAAAACTCTAAAATAACTGTAATGAAATCAATTCTTAAGAGGAAGTAAATGTATCAAACAGTGAACTAATGACAATGGCCCATTATCCTTGCTGTTGTATGAAAAAGAAAGTAAAAACTAAACTTAAAGCAACTCAAAAACTAAAAGCAAAGCAACTAATTCACACTACTTCAACTCTTCTGATCCTTTACCCTTCAACTCAATCTGCCTTATGGGACGCAATCATGAACAAGTTAAGCAATATGATATCTAAATTGCAGGAAATTAAATTGCATAAAGGAAACTAATCACACTACTTCAACTCTTCTGATCCTTTACCCTTCAACTCAATCTGCCTTATGGGAAGCAATCATGAACAAGTTAAGCAATATGATATCTAAATTGCAAGAAATCAAACTAAATCACACTACAATAAGTAATATTCTGATTCCTTACTAATAGAGTCACTTGACTATTAGAAAGAAACCATAAACAAATGAGTAGTATGATGTCTAAGTAGCAGAAAAATAAATAAGCAAAACACAATTTGAAAAATGACAGTGCTAGAATTAAACTTCAGAAAATGAAAATTAGCAGGAAGGACAAGATGATCTCATATGTCAGTAGTTATCAAAAAGATGAAAATTTGCCCCGGGCTGCCCAAGAAAACCTGTAGAAAAGCACTGATCTGCTGACAGCTATAAGAAAACATAAATGAAAATGTAAACAACAGTGAATTAAAAACATCAAAACAACATGTTATATACAGGCTAATAATTATGAAAGCAGAAACATAATAAAATCAAATGAGAACTATACAAAGCTTTAGTGCGCAGGGGCCCTCTGCCACCTCAGCCAGTCAACGAACAGCCACAAAAACGAGCTCAGGAAAGTAGTCTTCTCATGTATTAAAGCAACAACAAAACATGTAAAACAGAGTACAATGGAGTGATAACAACAGTTCAAAAATTACATCTCAAAAGCTTCACCACACAGCATTTATCAACGCGTTATTTATAATGAAAAGTGCTGTAACTAACTCCTAAATCCTATGCTGTTAACTACGTTGCCAGAGACACGTAGATCTCCTCAGCCCGGGATCTAGCGTAATGGTCATCATGTCCATCAAATCCTCGGAGTGGTAGCTGCTGGATTCAGGTTACGGGGTTGATCTCTAGGTGTGCTGATATCTTTGTGAGCTGAGGACTGTGCCACGTAAATCTTCACGTGCTCAAAACAGAGACGTGCCACCGCTAAATTCCTTGGTTGGATTTTCCTTTGACCCTTGTTGACCGTGACCGTTTATGGATGATTTGGCTGATCTGAAGGGACACGTTCCATGTACACGTCACCTGTAGCTTGCCCATGTGGCTCGTTTCTTCATAGGACACCTGTAGCATAGCCTTTAACAAAATGGCTGCGGAAACTTGTGCTGGCTGCGGAAACTGACAAGTTTCCGCACTGCCTGAACAAAAATCTAAACCAAACAACAGTCATAAGCATAGTTAGAAAACCATGTCAGAAGCTCTTTTTAGACTATAATGCAATGATTTAACAGCTTGGTGGATGAAGTAAGTGGAAAAAGAAGGTTGAGAGGGTGTATAGGAAGGTGTAGGTTTGAGGCTCAACAGACCCCAGATCGACATTAAATGTTAGTCAATTAATATACTATATACTACACCTGACATGAACTATACACACACACACACACACACATATTTCTTTAAATCCCTATGTTGCACACATTACCGCCTAGTGGGTTCCTCATTGCCACATCATCTTGGGGATAAAATGCCAGGAGTTTCCTTGGAAGTCCTCCCACAAAACTCCAAGATACCTTTACATGAAACCTTTAGGTTTACGTGGAACACCCATGTGTGAATTAAATGTAATAATGACTCCCCCCTTTGGGTAGTTATAACTATACATTTGTGCCACATGGTGCAATCATTTCCAATGAATGAGGCCCTCACTTGCCACACAATCATGGGGATAAAATCCCAGGAGTCTTCCCGGTCGCCTTCATATAAGAACGCCTGGGTGACAAGTAGTTTAATTTTACACCTACATGTATATATATAGATGTGCATGGCGTCAGACCTCAGTTTACCAAGTCAATGTGCCACGTACTCCTAGGGATAAAATCTCGAGAGTTTCTTTTTGCAGCTCCAAAGAAAACTTCTAGGGCTAGGGAAGTAGATATAAAATCACTTCATGTTAATTGATAGAAAATTATTTTGTCTTGGGACATAAATCAAAGTTCTTTCAGTGTTGGATCCTCTACAGAATGCTAGGTGACATCATCAATCTATTTCGTCGGGGTGACCTCTCTTGATATCATACCCTCCAAATGGTCTCTTATGAGAGTTCCATGTGTCACCTATTTTTAGCCCATTTGAACTTTCCAAATGTATGAATTTGCATTCCATGTGTGTCATCACGAGGGCACCACGTCTCCCTCCTTCCACGTCATGTGCCACATTTCCATAGGTCCCACTAGGGGTCGAACCACTTGCAAAACCAAGTTTTTTCCATTATAAACTAATTTGGAAAAACGGGTTAATTTCATCATTTTTCCAAAGTCTTGGTCAATTTAGTATATACAAACATACACCCTTATCGAGATGATCAGGTCTGCATGCCACATAATCTTGTGATTTAAATCCCGAGAGTTCCTCCATGAGAGTCCTGCAAAACCTCCAAGTTCCCAAACCTCTAAGGTTCATCCAATGGTTGAAATTCCCCATGGCCATCAATAGATATAGTCTCCTTCACTTTCACATTTGATCGCCACACTCTCATATGGTTGATTAAGGGTAAAAACATTTTCCTTTAGAATCTTAAGGTTTCCAACCCTTGCACATTAACAATTATTAATACATATATAACGTGGCCTTTTCCTAGGGCCTCTGATGCATAATATATATGCACACATATACATGCTCTTTCAAGCTATTCCACTTGAGCCTACAGAGACTCGACATGACAATATATATATATATATATATATATATATATATATATATATATATATATATATATATATATATATATATATATATATATATATATCAACAATATATTTATAACCAACCATTATATGCACATACCTTTTACTGTAAAGTGAAATTCAATCCTTCATGAGCTTTAGTGCCTAACCAACCATTACTTATGCACATACCTTTTACTGTAAAGTGAAATTCACTATCCTTCATGAGCTTATAGTGCCTCATGCCATCTTGGCCCATGGATGTAACCATATAATGTTAGCATGTATATATATACATAAATGAGGCTATTCCTCCTGAGCTTATAATGCTTCAAACCAACTCAACTTACAACATACTATTGGATATATGTCTATCTATAAACATAGATATCTGTCCTAAGCGTATGAGTAAATATCGGCCTGATCTAGCCTATATATATATATATATATATATATATATATATATATATATATATATAGAAAAAGTTGTTGCTCTTGAGTTTGCCAATTTTAAAACAAGGCCTGATAGCCAAATCATTTCATTCAGACATTCATTTAGTTTAACAAATATTTTTCTACCTTCCCATACTTAGGCCATTTAGAAAAATGTGTAAACTTAGGATGAACACAAGAATGAACCCATTCCTGAGAAGATCCTTAGGGAACCTGCAACACATTTTCATACATGAATCACTTCCATTAATATTAATCTAGGTAGGTCATCAGTTATGTGGCTAGCATACAATATTCAATACTAAGGAGCAGAAACAAGCATTAACATCTCAAACATACAAGATTTAAATATTCCTCATTAGCTTCATAGAGATTAACATTGCACAAAAAATCAACATTCCTCAACATAACTTAGGCATTGAACCAACGTAGGAATTTCACCCATTCCTGGGATGTTACATAGGAATCTATCACTCCCACTATTATAGGAAACAAAAATTCTGTGCGTTCAAAATGGTATTTTAATAGCACAATAAACATTCATATAGAATTCACTAGCACATAATGCATATGAACACTTATGTTATAGTGCAATATTTGGAAACAAATATTTGGAAGCTAACTCTCCACCCAACCTTAGATGAGTTGCAAATAATCTTACTTGCAATTGTCAACCTTGATCCATAATATTTAAAATCTTGAGGAAGAGTGCCCAAAGGATATTATCATGCTTTCAACACCACTATTAGTCCAATGATCCTCCTGTCCCCACCCAACAACCAAGGAATTAAACACCCTAGTGTCTCCAGCCTAAACTAAGCACCCAAAGAACACTGGAACACTACAAATCCACAATATGAGATGAATTTATTCTATTGGTCACTCTGTTATTCTCCTCAAGAAATTATTTTCCCTAAAAGTGTTGATTTCCCTCTCTTTCTCTTGCATCCTATTCCAAGGGATTTCCTCCCTCTCTTTTGCGTTGAGAGATGCCTCTATATTCTCTTCTCTTAGCACTAAAATCTCTCGATTATTGTCAAATCACCCCCCTCTTTTCCCTCTCTTATGTGCCTCCTTTTGATCCCTTTACCTTCCCATCATGTTGTGTGACCATTGAAGGTTGTGGGAATGTTGTCCTGCTAGTGCAACCCATTCCTTATAATTAATTTATTTATCCCTTTTTGTTGTGGTTTTTTCTCAAATAGAGTATGGGTTGTCCTTGTTAATGATGTTAGTCCATGACTAATATCATTAATTTTTTTTCTCAATCTTCCAACTTCCTCCCCAAGCTCTGAAATTTGTGTATCTTAACCTTTTATATTTTATTCATAGAAATATAACAATAATTTATAAGAGGAGGATTTACACAAAAGGAATGTCACAATTATTAAGGTTGAATGGTTCCTTTAAAAGTATATCCTTTGTTGCCATCTTCCACCGTTGAGTGCAACCTTCTACAATTGTTTTTTCCAATACTTATATTTGTGTTATGTAGAGCTCAATGGCTTCTTGTCTATTGTGGGCCATGAAATCGGCATGTCATTAGGAGTTCACCCAACTGTAATGTGTTATGAGGATGTCCTTGGGTTTGTAATATTCTCCCCTAATCCATAGATTACAACTAAAGTTATTTATACTACCTTGTGTGTAATTTCCTAGTCAACATGGTTATTTAAGTAAGACACAATGGCTCTTAGCTAGATATCTCCCTCAAAGTGGTTGGTATTCCAAGCTAGATCATGGTATAACAAAATGTTATGCTAGTATAGTTCACAAAACAATTTCCTCTTATCATTTGTTCTTGCATAATAGGCCTATATGAAGGTGCTCAAATAAGTAATATCATATGGTTTACTATTCATTAAGGATTTTCTTTGAAACATGAGATATTTTTTTTGTAGATACATGTTATAGATAAGGGAGGATGCAATGCAACTAAGTACATATTCCACCAAATATCCAATATGAATATTTTCAATCTCCAACTTATCCACTTACCTTTAGAGCTTGAAATGTTTCTCTACTTCCTCTTTCATATACTTCCCCAATGATCATGTATGGCACAATGGGCCTCTAAGTGCTATGCCCACTTCTCTTTGAGGATTTTAACATCTTAGTAATGTTCCTTGATGGGAAACACCTTCTTCATAAGTTTCAATCATACCCTTTAATATGTCTTGGATTTTACCCACACATATATAAATTCTATGTGAACAATCATATCCTCCATTAAATTAGGCTTTGTATGAGTGGCTACTTTAATCAATTAAAATCTGCAATTTTATGTTTGGAAAACCTTTTCCTGGGTAGGGATTTATGTGACTCTTTCTAAACCATTACCTCTTCCTTCAAAATGAGTTCTTCCTTGTACCTCATGTCAAGGAAATCTAGTGCTTAAGAAAGGAAATATAGCCCCTTAGAGGATTTATTTCCCCTTAGTTTGGTATCTAAAATTCTAATTTTTATCTACAAGTCATTGTTTTTGTTCTCCAATATTTATTGTTCCAGAAAATAAATGAATGTAAATAAGTGAAGTATAGAGTGCCTATAGATTTATTCTTCTTTCTGGACTTGTATATCTTCCTCGGACTCTAAACAATATTAGTGGTCTATGGATTTGTTATTTCTTCTTGTATTTTTTCTTCCACACTTAGTGTTGTAACCCTTCCTCCCTCTTATGTTTTAGCAAAATCCCTACATTTTTAATCTATTGCTTCTTGTCTTGTAGTAGAGGCTTAACTTTATCCTTCTTGCCACTTTTTATGGTTCAATACAATCTTTATCTTCTTCAATTGCCCCTACAAGTTCTTTTGTTTCTGCAAGGGTTACTTCTTTCTCAATCTTTGTTACCACAGACACTTCTTCTTTAATATTTCCTGGGACAATTTTTTTTTCTTCAAGCCATGCTACAACATGCTCTCTTCTAAAACTATTTTTGTTGTAGCAAGTATCTCTTCTTCTTTGTCCTACCATTCTTCTTCTTGTGTTGCAACATGGGTTTCCGCTTCTTATATAGAAGCTAGTGTTGTCTCCTCCTATTTTTTACCTTATAATCTTTAGTTTTGGTATAGCCACAAGTGTAGGTCTCTTGTTCATTCTAGTTAGTCTCCTTATTAGAGGTTGGCTTCTAGTGATCTCTATATCACTATCATGACCTCCCATGGATTCTTTTTCCTATTATTGCAACTCAACAATTTCTCTTGCTTTGTAAGTTGTAGCAACAACCTCCTTAGGGATTGTAGTAGTTTCATATTTTGGTGGAGTTGTAGCAGTTGCAACTTCTAGTGAAGTTGCAACAATTGTTCCTTCTGCTAGTGATGACTTGACTTCCAACCTCGATGCTTACACAACATCATTCCAGATACAACATTCTATTTGTATTGCATGTTCCATAAGTAATTTGATCGAGCCATGATGTGAAAGGGAATCCTTTAGCCTACTAGAGTTTTAAATGTTGGTGGCCGTCTGTTAGAGTGTCTTCCAGAGGAAGAAGGGTATGTTGACTAGTTCTTAATCCTCAAGTGATCTAGAAGCCTCAAGTGGTGCTAATAGATGACCCCATGGCACCCCTGATGTGAAAATTATCTCTCCATGATGAGAGATATGTATAGGGTGTTGGTATATACCTTTTTTCCAATCCACTCTAGTTATTCACCAAACCCTCTTCTGGATTGAGAAACTACTCCATCAATTATGGCTTCATACTTTTCCTAAAATGCCATCACTCTCTAATTTTTTGTAGCCTAGACATTGTTTCTATGGTTTCTTCATCTTCCTGAACCATTATTCCCACTACCATATACCTAGCATATTGGAAATTGAATGCAAATTCAAGGTAAATAGCATCATCATACCCCTATTATATCTCAACATACCTAATCCATCCCACAACCTGAAAATTTTCTGAAATATTGTCGTAATATTATAGGAAAAGGGACATTATGGGCTTTATGTGATTAAATGAAACTCCCATTGTTCTTGCTTAGATTTCATATAGTCTACTAGGTACAAGTTTGAATGGATAGCTCAATGAGGGTGAAAGATTTTAATTAAGATAATGAAATCATAGGTTGATGGTGTAGATTACATCATAGGCTTATGGTGGTTATGGAGTATTATGGTGAGTGATATGTGCAGTCTTCTCAAGGTAAGTGGAAATTATGTCCATTAATTTCATTCATGATGTAAACGAAAGATGTTCCTTTTGTTATTTACTGTGACTTGTTGTCCTTCCCTAGGTTGGTGATGACATGTTGTCGTGTTCTCAATTGGTCCTTAGCCATGACTTAATTCTTTTCCTCCTCACTATTTGATTCTAAAGACTCTTCTTCTTTACTATTCAAATTTTCGTTATTGTTTGGTTGTTCATTGTCCCTCTGTTGGTATCATCCCAAGACCCCTTTTTCCTCCTCAAAAACATATCATTTGTCCATTCCTTTTCATCATATATCCCTTAGAATCCTTGAAAATTGATTATTAATAGTCTTATAGTTATTAAATTGCATAGAAATTGATTTAGGGATTTTATGTTGAAGAATTAGAAGTTTTTGATGAAATGGTTACAAGAAGTTCCAACATCCTGTAATAAGCTTATCGTTTGACATGTGGCGCAACAGTTGGGCTAGAACGAAAGGCATGGATGAAAAGCAGAATGTCCAAGCATGGACAAACACCTATCTCCCAGCCGAATCGATCCTCCTATATGCGCGGTCAACTCAGGTCAAAGCATGGCACACTGGCAGACAAAAGCAACAACAGCAGATCGTTCTATTTTTATTTAGTTTTTGTTCTTTTTGAAAACACTTAGGATAGAAACATTTTGAAAAAGCTTGATGTAATGAAAGCGGCAACAGCCGAATGTACATTCATTGTCGAAATGACATGGCTGTGGATATACATATGTAAATACAGTCCGGTTAATGGTTAATGTTTAATCGTTGAATCGTTCCAGAACAGAGTTTTTAAGTTTAATACTAAGACCTATTCACAGTTATGACTTGTGTGTCTCGTGCATTGATTTGGTAGCCGGTCGATTATAAGCCAGTGTACCCCTGGAACACGGACAGGCCCTGCGTTCAATCGGTATACTGTCCATTTATTTCATTTGCATTTCGGTTATCGTATGGTTTCACAGTGGTATTGATTCAATTTCGATTTCAATAGGTTTTGTATGGTTTGCATAACAGTTACAATTACTTGGGTTTCGATTTCCATAGCTTTTGATTTCCATTGAATGTATATGGTTTGCGCTTATGGTTGGTTTGCGTTTATGGTTATGCTGAACAATCATCACTGAGATCTGGAAGTGCGTCCTGTAAGGGATTCGATCCCTGTGTGTCTTTTAAAAGCACCATCATAAACTCTGTTTTTGTTTCACAATTCATTTATGATCTCTATATAGTTTGATATAGTGTAAATATCATTGAATGCTGTGTGTTTACTGAACAAGGGTTTTCTGGGTAATATCTTTGTAAGGAGATTAAGATCGTTGTTACAGTCATACACAGTGCTTAGGTTCAGTGTTTAATTTGGTAAATACATCTAATGACAAGCATTGAAATCAGGTATATTAGTAGGATAATCTGAGTGTTTGAATGATAGGTGACATATCCCAGCCTTCCGTAAAAAAGCCTTGTGACCTACATCATAATCACTTAGCCAACAATCCTTTATGTCTATATCTTTAGACGCATGCCTCTAAGCTTACGCACCCTGGTCGATATTAAATATAGTCTAGCCTAGTACCCTAGCTAGAACACTACATTTTGGCGCCGTTGCCGGGGAGGCGTACTTAAAGGATTCAAACAAAAAGAAAAAAAATTTCAATACACAAAAATAAACAAAAACATAGTTAGAAATCATGTTCATTTATGCCTAGACTTAGAGACAATCAAGGGAGATTTGTAAAAACCCCCCACCATCTAAAAACTAACCCATCATCATCAGGAGCAGACTCTCTAGGGAATACAACACCAGCTGAGGAGGATATCCAAACATTGAAAGAAAGATTTTATTCAGGACAACAACTTACTCTTGCTGAAAGGGAAACTCTATTTGCACATAAATCACAGCAGAAGCCCTTTCCTAGATCTTCCACACAAGGAAAAAGTAGTACAGTTACCGAACCATCTTCTTTTCTCCTTTTTCCAATTAGAATGGCTGAGGAAGGATCTGGATCAGTACCCCACCAAGAGGAGGAGGAGTCAACTTTTAAATTCCCTATACAAGAACCACAGGAGGATGAGGAGATCAAAATGAAAAATATACCCCCATCCGTGCTACCCAATTTCTATGGTATGGCTTCAGAGGATCCGGACTCGTTCTTGTTCGAGTTTGACATTGTATGTCGAACTTATGGCTATACAAATGATGCTCATAGACTTAGATTGTTCCCAGCCACATTAAAGGCATCAGCCTTAAAATGGTTTATGGGGCTAGGTGAGCATGCCATAGTTGATTGGGATGGCATGAGGAGGATATTTCTAAGGAAATATCAGCCTTATTGCAGATCCAAAGACTCTAAAGATGATATCTTTAGAATGAGTCAGCAGGAGGATGAAACCTTAGAAGAATATTTAGAACGGTTTGTCTACAACTTGCAGAAATCTAAACACCGAACAATGCCTCCTGATCTAGTCCGCACAATATTCTTGAAAGGTATCCGGGAAGAATACATGGATGATCTCAACTTAATGGGCAAAGGTGACATTTCTGCCTTACCCTTTGAAGAAATAGCTGAACTATGTGAAAAATATTCAAGGAGTAAAGCTAAAATGGGAAAGAGAACCTTGTCATCAAGGGTCACAAAAACTGCCTCTGCAAGTGTCACCCGGGCTGAAATTGGTAATCTTTTAGAGGAGTTTAAAACAGATTTGTTGAGCACTCTAGGGAACCAAATTGATAACTTAAAAGCCAAAAAGAAACAGGAAGAAGAAGATAATATCATGGCTATTTTCTGCCCCAAATGCCGCAAGAAACATGCATTAAAAGACTGCCCTCTAGAAAATATCCAAGTTTGTGCTTTCTGTACTGAGCATCATGATATGTTTAACTGTCCTAAAGTTAAAATTTTGTAGAACTGTAATATGGCAGCTAGTACAGAGATGGAAAATGTGTATTACATGGGCGCAAAGCGACCATGGCAGCCAAGGCAAGCACCCCAAGGTATGTTTCCTAATCAAAATCTACAATTTCCTATGAATGATCAGATGTATGCACAAAACTCATGGAATGTACCCATGCCATGGCAGCATCAAAACCAACCACAAAATCAATGGAGACCGTCTCAACAGTATTCCCAATCCTATCATCCATATCCTCAATCATACCCACCTTACTCACAACCATATCAACAGTACCAACAGCCATATCCATCACATTCTCAAACATATCAGCAGCACCCTCAGCAAGTTGTTTATCAGCCCCAACCTTCTCAACAAGCACTGCCTGCTCCTCCACCAATAAATGCACCACAATTGTAATTTCCAACTAACCTACAACCTCCCAGACCCACTCAAATACCTTCTCAAACTGTCCCAAATCCGAATAATAGAGCAGAGAGGCCAGCCTATAATGTAGAGGAGGGAACTTCATACTCCACACTGCCTTTGCAAAACATTAATCTGAGGTCTGGTAGGGTGCTCCAAAAGGATTCTCCAATAACAGATCAACAAGAAGAAAACTCAGAAAAAGACAATGAAATGACAAATAAAACAAAACCAAGCAGTGATACCAAAGATAAACAGATGCAATCACTGCATCCACCTTTTCCAGACCGATTGGTCCAAGTAAAACCACCACTACCTCCACCACAATTTGATGTCTTGGATGAACTTAAAAATGTCTACATAAAAATCCCACTGCTGCAAGCTATAAAGGACATTCCTATCTATACCAAAGCCATCAAAGACATGTGTCTCAAGAATCCTGCTAGGAAAGGGATTGATCCTCAGACCATTCATGTTTTAGGAAATTTAGCAGGCCTTATGACCAATACCATCTCCATGGAGAAGTATGTTGATCCTGGCATTCCCAAAGTGACCACCATCATTAACAACATACGGATTCCAAACACTTTGATAGATCTTGGAGCTGCAATCAATGTCATGACCCTTGAAACCATGAGAACACTCCAGCTCATGAATTTGCAACATACCACAATTGTTCTTGAATTAGCTGATAGGTCCAAAGTCATTCCTGAAGGGATTTTGGAAGACATCATTGTCTCACTGGACTCTTGGGAGTATCCAGTGGATTTCCTAGTCCTTCAACCCAAATCCAATTTAGGAGGACACCCTATCATCCTAGGTAGACCATGGTTAGCGACTGCTGATGCATTCATCGGATGCCGATCAGGAAACATGATCATTTCCAGAGGGACCGAAAGAAAACAACTCACCCTCTATCCATCGGCACAATCACCAGCAGTAACACATAACTTGTGGCTTGATGATAAATTTAATGATAAAGAAGAAGTACAATCTGTTTTTAGCATTGACCAGATCTATGATTTCCATGAAGACAATAATGATTTGGTAGAATTATTTCTTTCTCAACCTGATGTGTCTGAAAATTTGAGAAATGAACAATATAATGCTGCAGATGTACTTTTGGCTCAAAACTTTCAAGAAACATGCACTATCCACTCTTTGCAATCTACATTTCACGACATCTTTCCAGTTCAATCCATCACCAATACACAGAGTCAGGTCATAGAGATCAGTCCAGGGAAAACTTTGAACATAGGCAACCACCTAGACTCATCTCAGCAAGAAAAATTGATTAGACTCTTGAAGAAGTACCAAAAAGCCTTTGCTTGGGATTACACTGACATGCATGGGATTCACCCCGACACATGCACTCACCATATCTACACAGATAGCACCATTAAACCAGTGAGGCAACCCCAGAGAAGAATGAACCCCATGCTCCAAGACATTGTCAGAGAGGAATTGCAGAAACTTTTGAGAGTCAACTTTATATATCCTATTTCTGACAGTCAGTGGGTATCCCCATTGGTTATCGTGCCCAAGAAAAATGGTAAGTGGCGCATCTGTGTTGATTACAGACAGCTGAATAAAGCAACGCTCAAAGATTACTTCCCACTGCCATTTATTGACCAAGTGTTAGACACCCTAGCTGGCAAATCATCATTTTCTTTTCTTGATGGTTTCAGTGGCTACAACCAGATCAGGATTGCCTCTGAAGACCAGGACAAAACCACATTCACCTGTCCTTGGGGAACCTATGCCTACAATGTTTTGCCATTTGGACTTTGTAACGCTCCAGCTACATTTCAGCGAGCTGTGTTAGCTATTTTCGCCGATTTAATTCATGATTGTGTTGAAGTGTATATGGATGATTTTTCAGTATATGGCAATTCATTTGAACATGCATTAGAAAATCTTGAGAGAGTTTTGAAAAGATGTATTGAAGCTAACCTGTCCCTCAGCAACGAAAAGTGCTTTATGATGTTAAATGAAGGGATAGTGTTGGGCCATTATATTTCTTTTCAAGGCATCCAGGTTGACCCAGCCAAGATCCAGATTATTGCTGATTTTCCTATTCCACAGAATCAGAGAGAGGTAAGAAGTTTTCTTGGGTATGCAAGCTATTACCGCAGATTCATTGAACATTTTAGCAAGATAGCTTTACCTTTGTTTAAACTTCTAACCAAAGATGTACTTTTCAACTGGACTGAGAACTGTCAACATGCATTCGAACAACTTAAAAAGAAACTATCTACCGCACCAGTCTTGAGAGGGCCTAATTGGAGTTTACCATTTCATATTATTACCGATGCATCTGACACTGCAGTAGGTGCATCATTAGGCCAAAAAGAGGAATCTTGTACTTATGCCATTTATTTCATTAGTAAAAATCTAACACCTGCAGAGTTAAACTATACAGTTACAGAAAAGGAAACACTTGCCATCATTTATGCTGTGAATAAATTCCGACATTACATAACTGGTTATGAAGTCTTTGTACATACTGATCATTCTGCCATTCGACATCTAATGAATAAGCCAATAACTAGTGGCAGAGTTACCAGATGGTTACTATTGTTACAAGAATTTAACATCACAGTGTTAGATAGACCAGGCAAAGAGAACCAGGTGGCAGATTTTCTCTCTAGACTGCAAAATCCAAGTGAGGTTGTTCCAGTTGAAGATTCTTTTGCGGATGAAAACTTATTTGCAATTTCCATAGTAACTCCTTGGTATGCTGATTTGGCAAATTATTTGTCTACAGGAAGGACACCTCCACACTTCACTGCAAAGGAAAGGAAAAGACTAATCAAACAAAGTGCTAGATATTCATGGCTTAATGGCGATTTATTTTACACTGGTTTTGATATGATCATTAGGAGATGTGTAAGAAATGATGAGGTAATTGACATTTTAAAATCTTGCCATGATGAACCATGTGGTGGGCATTTTGCAGCGAAGCGGACAGCCTTCAAAGTTCTTACTCTTGGATACTACTGGCCATCCATTTTCAAGGATGCCAAGAAGTATGTAAAGAGTTGTGACAACTGCCAAAGAATGGGCAGACCAACAGCTACCGATCAGATGCCCCTTCAGCCCCAAGTTCACTTAGAGCCATTTGATAAGTGGGCTCTGGACTTCATAGGACCCATTAACCCAACCTCCAATGGTAAGAAGTACATCTTAGTATGTACTGATTACGTCACAAAGTGGGCTGAAGCAAAAGCACTGGTGAGAGCAACCGAACACACAGTAGTCAATTTCCTTTTTGAGGAGATTTTTGTGAGGTACGGAGTACCAAGGGAAATTGTAACTGATCAAGGTACTCAATTCACCTCAAAGCTCATGAAGGACATCACAGACAAGTACCAAATAAAGCATAGGAAAAGTACCGCTTACCATCCACAGGCCAATGGGCAGGTGGAATCAACAAACAAAACTTTGGAGGGGATCATTACCAAAACTGTTGCAATGAACCGGAAAAATTGGGAAGAAAAGCTCAAAGATGCACTCTGGGCTTACAGGATTACTTGGAAAGATACCACAGGATTTACACCATACCAATTGGTGTACGGTAAGGAGGTCATGCTTCCTATTGAATTCCAAATACACACTTTTAAACTGGCTGCAGATTTACAAATTGATTTGGAACAAGCACAAAAAGAAAGAATCCAGCAGTTGAACCAGTTGGATGAGATGAGGCAGCAAGCAGAACAAACCACCATCCTCATGCAAAAACACAGGAAGCAATGGCATGATTCACACATTAAGAAGAAGCACTTCAAGGAAGGTGATTGGGCTTTACTTTTTGATTCAAAATTCAAGGATCATAAAGCCAAGTTCACCACCCATTGGATGGGCCCCTATGAAATTATTCAGGCTTATGACAATGGTTCAGTCAAGCTCAAAACTATTGATGGAGAAGGTCATTTCTTCACAGTCAATGGTCATCGCCTGAAACTGTACACCAAGCCCATCAGCAAGCAAGATTTTCTCCATACACTATCTCAGCAAAGAGAGGTTGAGATACTGCAGCCCTCAGCTGCAGTATCACTGCCTTAGTTTCATTTCCTTTCAATTTCACAGTTAAAAAAAAAAAAAAAAAAAAAAAAAAAAAAGGGATTAGCAACTCAGCATGTCAATACAATAGCGACCAACAAAAGAGTAATGTGTTTCTGTTCTTAAACATTTAATTTCCTAGATTGATTTTTAATGTAACTTTAATGACTGTGAACTGTTATGATTAATTTCAAGGACACCTACATCAATCTCCTATCATCCCTTATCCCACCGATTCTCATCATTCCCATACATCAACTTATTCATATCTCTAAAACCCATTATCAACACATCAACCTTGTCATACATCCTACAGCCATACCAACATCCTCTATACGACCGAATACCAACTGAAAAAGGGCACGTGGTGAGTTGTGTTTTTAAATACAAAGGGAGAGATAGATGTAAAGCGGCCTATCTATTTCACTCCACACAGCCAAATCATAACTTCACCACCCAACGTACCCAATGATCCAAGGGGCTCTCCGAAATCATACCCAGCATTATAGATACGCTACCAGCGCTCTTATAGTGACATCCATGTAAGCGTACAACACTCCTCTATTTTTTTTTTAAATGAATGGATACGTTGTGAAGTGAGTACAGGGTTATCTCACCATCATTTCCACCTTCGATTCCCATAACTTTCAAAGTGGAATCAGAAGCAAGGAGCGCCGAAGGGAGTATTACCATTTGGGTCGATTTACATAGTGAAGATTGCAAGCAGTGAGCGCCGGAAGAGGGAAGTATCACCACTCTATTTTGACTACCATCACAGTCATATCGACCGGCCGAGCATCATATTGAAGACTAAGGAAGCGATACACCAGGTAACCAACTCGAAATTTCTTTGTTAAAATTGTAAGAGTATAAACAGAGAAGGGTTAGAAGCAAAACCCTCTGCCACCATGACTAATAGGGTCGAACCGAGTGTGTTCAACAGTGCACAATATCATGAGGATTGCATCGAAATTCTTAGAGAATTACAGTGGTTATCATTCCTAGAGAAATTCCATGGAAGCAATGAGGAAGTTACCAAGCAATTTGCCTTCACCTTCAATGGAGAAAAAGCCCTGATAGGTAACTTCTCCTTCAGGGTTTCAGAGGATACTATAGCTCAGGCAATAGGGATTAGTCCGGAAGGGGAGAAGTATTTTAAAACCAAGCAATTTAAAGAGAAATCATGGACATAGTTCATGTCTAGATCTAGAGTCTCCTCAGTAAATTGGAAGAAGGGTGTTCCAAGAAGTTGGTTGATGCATCCTTGGGATGAGATGGTTTACATCCTTCAAAAATTCATAACCTGTGAAGGTCGGTACAATATTGTTTATCTATACCACATCAAACTACTCCTCCACTTGAAGAAACAATGTGTCATCAGTATACCATATTTTCTGCTACAAAGCTTAACCAAGATGTCCAAGACTATCCAGAAGCAGAAGGGGAATGAAGACAAGAGCCTGTATCATTTTGGCTTAATTAAAATCCTCATTGAACATGAATTGCAAAGAAGAGGGAAACCATGGAAAGAATTCCTAGCTGTCAATCAAATCAGAGATGAGGAAGAAAAAGAAGAAGTGCAAGAGGACTCAGGGTTTATGAAGGACATTGATGAAGAAATTCCAGTATCCAAAGCCAGAAAAGCACCTTTACCTGTGGGTAGCATAAGGACCAGGAACATGGAAAAGGAAGATGCTAAGAGGGCCGAGAAAGATAAAATTTTTACCACTTACTCACGAAGAACAAGGAGGACACCAAGAGCCCAGTTACAAGAAGACCAGTTTGAATCTAATGCACCTGCACAAATGGATGTTGAGAGTGGTGACCATTCATTACCAGCACCAGAAGTTGATATGGAGGTAGAGAGCAATAACAAACAGGAAAAATGTTCACCACCTCCCATTAAAAGACAGAAGAAATTAGAAAAACAAATTGAAGAATTGAAGGAAGAGCTCATGGAGGCTAACATGTTGGAAAAAGTTATTAAGAGAGAAAATGAAATGCTCCGGGCGCAAAGCAAAGAAACTCAGAAGAAGAATGAAAAGTTAAAGGAAAGAATCAGTGAATTGGAGGCCGAGCAAACTGAGATTTCTAACTGGGCCACTAAGTGGTACAATCAGAAGAAGACCCTCAAAGAAAAATACAAAAAGTTAAAGCAGGAGCTCAAGGGACAGAAAGATAACCAGGTGAAAAAGAATGTGGACACCTTGCTCAAGGCAGCAGAGATCCATGCAGGGACAGAGTTCAAGGGAAGCACTTCGGGGATAGCATGAGGACATGCTAAATCCTTAAGTCGGGGAGAGATGTTGGTATCATCCCAAGACCCCTTTTTCCTCCTCAAAAACATATCATTTGTCCATTCCTTTTCATCATATATCCCTTAGAATCCTTGAAAACTGATTATTAATAGTCTTATAGTTATTAAATTGCATAGAAATTGATTTAGGGATTTTATGTTGAAGAATTAGAAGTTTTTGATGAAATGGTTACAGGAAGTTCCAACATCTTGTAATAAGCTTATCGTTTGACATGTGGCGCAATAGTTGGGCTAGAACGAAAGGCATGGATGAAAAGCAGAATGTCCAAGCATGGACAAACACCTATCTCCCAGCCGAATCGATCCTCCTATATGCGCGGTCAACTCAGGTCAAAGCATGGCACACTGGCAGACAAAAGCAGCAACAACAGATCGTTCTATTTTTATTTAGTTTTTGTTCTTTTTGAAAACACTTAGGATAGAAACATTTTGAAAAAGCTTGATGTAATGAAAGCGGCAACAGCCGAATGTACATTCATTGTCGAAATGACATGGCTGTGGATATACATATGTAAATACAGTCCGGTTAATGGTTAATGTTTAATCGTTGAATCGTTCCAGAACAGAGTTTTTAAGTTTAATACTAAGACCTATTCACAGTTACGACTTGTGTGTCTCGTGCATTGATTTGGTAGCCGGTCGATTATAAGCCAGTGTACCCCTGGAATGCGGACGGGCCCTGCGTTCAATCGGTATACTGTCCATTTATTTCATTTGCATTTCGGTTATCGTATGGTTTCACAGTGGTATTGATTCAATTTCGATTTCAATAGGTTTTGTATGGTTTGCATAACAGTTACAATTACTTGGGTTTCGATTTCCATAGCTTTTGATTTCCATTGAATGTATACGGTTTGCGCTTATGGTTGGTTTGCGTTTATGGTTATGCTGAACAGTCATCACTGAGATCTGGAAGTGCGTCCTGTAAGGGATTCGATCCCTGTGTGTCTTTTAAAAGCACCATCATAAACTCTGTTTTTGTTTCACAATTCATTTATGATCTCTATATAGTTTGATATAGTGTAAATATCATTGAATGCTGTGTGTTTACTGAACAAGGGTTTTCTGGGTAATATCTTTGTAAGGAGATTAAGATCGTTGTTATAGTCATACACAGTGTTTAGGTTCAGTGTTTAATTTGGTAAATACATCTAATGACAAGCATTGTAATCAGGTATATTAGTAGGATAATCTGAGTGTTTGAATGATAGGTGACATATCCCAGCCTTCCGTAAAGAAGCCTTGTGACCTACATCATAATCACTTAGCCAACAATCCTTTATGTCTATATACTTTAGACGCATGCCTCTAAGCTTACGCACCCTGGTCGATATTAAATATAGTCTAGCCTAGTACCCTAGCTAGAACACTACACCCTCATCGGTTTGTCATTTGAAAAATGAAAGTTCTCCCTATCTCCCTCTATATTTTCCCCAATAGGTGGTGGAATATCCCCTTTGTAATGAGATTCTTCATGTGAGTCAACTAAATCAGCAAGGGTAGCAGTAACAAAATCCTCAACTAAAGGAACTAGAACACCACAGTGGGTTGTCTCTTTCGAATATTGCTTATAAGGAAGAACATACGTAACAAAGAGTAATCTAAGAGCTCTATCAAGCTGATGGATGATAGGAAAAATCCTCCAAAGTTGCTCATAAGTAACCTCGTAAGCATGCTTTGGACCTTAGTGAGTTGACTCTTCTTTATAAAATATGTGGCTTGGAGTCGGACTCGTAGAATTACTACCTTGAAATAAAGGTTCTTTATGTGAATGAGTTGAGTTATCAGCAATACAAAGGTTGTCCCTCCTTCTAGTGCCAAAATTTTGACCTCTCTAGAAACCACCAAGGTCCAACATATAGGGGGTATCACCGATATGAAGTCCCAAGTAGACCTCACACCATTTGGAGTAGGATCCCCATATAGGAAACAGTCATGATTATTATACTCTTAAACATTTACCTTGGATGCAATAAACAACATAAGAGAGAATGCATATACTTTTGAGATAAGCAAGTAAGTTAGCCTTGTGAAGCACTCAATTGCAATGTGAATAAGGGTTCTTTCACTGACGGAAAAGAGAAAGTGAGTCTTTAGAAGAAGAGTAATAGTAATATCCTAATAAATACACACACATATATATAAAATAATCTATAATTATATTGTGAAGTAGTTCACATAGAAACAACAATCATGAGAGAAATAAATGAACAAGTCAAAGATGTATACTAAATCCAATGAAATAGTTCATTTTCCTTATTATATATAAACACAAACATACACCACAAACAATGAAATAATAATCTTACAACATTCAAAATATATGCATGAAAGTGTGCCATTTTTAATACTTTAAAACCATTAAATGAAATTTCCAAGGTACACAATTACAATGATGCGTCATTAGCCCCAATAGTGGAACGTTAAGTGACTACTTCCTCCTCAAAAGGATGATCTTCTCACCTATTCCTAGCTTTAGAAGCCAAGGTGAAAAGTCCTTTTCTTGAGCTATGAGGGTTTATTTATAACAAATGAGGTGACCTTTCACCTCCCTTATAACTCTTGACCTCCCTCATGAATCTTGAGATCCTATGTGACTTTTGGGTTCCTACATGAATCTTGGACTTCCTAATAACTCTTTACATTCCATGTGTGACTCTTAGGTTTCCACACATTTAAACTTTTGTGATTTTGATAATTACAAAATTAGATTCCATTAAAATATGGCAATATACATGTTTATGCCAATGGCCATTTGGTAACATGTGACATGAGACTTTTTTGTGATGTGTTGATGTCAAGTTCTCTTCTGATCTACTGACATGTCTTTGACTCCTCATGATGGATATGAAATGTATTTCATCTTCACCGTCCAAAGGGTCTAGGAATGGTATTGAGACATTCTAAATCATCATGAGTCACTATCCATCTGTTGTAGTTTGTAGTTCCTCTATAATTTACATGATGGTATATTTATGTTTCATCTCCACAAATGTTTTCTTAGCATATTTCCTTGATGATCTTCTTGAAAATTATCTACCATGTTAGGATGAAAGTACCTAAAAATGGAGCTCACTCATGGTAAGAGAATATCAGCCCCAAAATCACCTATTCTACCTTATGTTCATTCACGATATTGACTATGATGGGAAAATGTTCAAGGTCTCGGAGAAAGAGGCTTTCTAGTGCGCAATACATAGGAACAAGAGGAAATAAGTGAAGGATTGGGCACTAGGAGCACGCAGTGCACAATGGAAAGGGAGGAAGAGACATGTTTAGGCGTAGTACATAGTTTCAGGAGGCAGGGATGATAGGATTTTCCACTGGGAATGCACAATTAATAGTGATTGAGGAGGAGGATCGAGGGACTATGTAGTTGACCACTACAAGGGTTGAAGGATGGACCTACTATCCACTGAAAGTGCATAGTGCATAGTGAAGGTAACATTAGTCAAGGCATTGACTAGAGGGAAATTGCAGGTAGCAAGAGTGATAAGATTAGGTACTATAACTGCACAATGCATAATGGCTAAGGAGGTTCATCTAGGAATTGCATAGGTTTCCACTTGAAGGGTCTAGATATGACCATATTATCCACTAATAATGAACAACAAAAAAGACAAGACAGATTTGATCAAGGGTTGTGTAGTGAGCAAGTGTAAGAAGTAAAGTTTGAGGGTCTGTTCTCTAATGTTGCTCAATGTGCCAGGAGGTTGTCCTCAAGATGACATAGTATGCAAGTATATGAGGTAAGGGTGTCATCACTAAATCTTAGGAGTGCATAATGTGCTCATTACTTGGTGAGAAATCAACGTCCTTACAACTTGCGCAAGATGAGAGGATAGGGAAAGATCCAATGATTTCACTAAGTGTGAGATCAGTGAGACACAAGAGTAAGAGTAAGAGCATGCAACAAGTCCTTAACATGATCAGACGCACATACACCCTCAAACACATGACAATAAGATGCACAATACCCAAAATCAACATGTGTTCATTGAAACAACACTAAAACAACACTTATCTCCAAGTGTGATAGTTAGGATGCATGCCTTTACAACACAAGTGTCAACTACAATGAGAATGTGTTATATGCCATGGAAGTGCACCCAGTGAGAAAGTGTTATATGCCATGGAAGTGCACCCAATGCATGTTTTTATGATATATGAGATGAACTAATGCAAGAGCTTTCACTAGCATTGCCTCTTAAAGGTGCGCCAGGAATGCATCATAAGATAGAATTCCCAAATTATAATAGCTACTTCAATATTTTGTCCAACTCATTATTTTATGTGTTTTTTTATGTGAATAATTCATTTTCCAACTTGAAATGCCAAACGTTTTGGGTCATATATGATTTTATTTTGTGAAACTTATATTTGCATATCTTAAATAAATAATGTTTGTGTGATGCATCATTATTAATAAATAAAAAATTTTGTGATAAATTCTTTCATATTGAAATAAAGATTAATCAATTCCCAAATAAACATCTATGGAATAATTTGAATTTCCATTTCATGAAATTGTGTGATCTACTAGTTGCCTTATGAGTGTATTTGCATCATTTATACAATGTGTAGCCATTACATTGGTCATTATAGTAGTAATACTAGTAGTTATTACAATTGCTAGAGATTTTTTCAAATAAAGGAACATCATTATTTTTTATGTGTGGCAAACGCCCACGGGGGATTTGAGTATGTAACAACCCTGGAGAAAATTCCATGTAATAAAAGTTAATAAAGGAAAAATAATAACCACAATTATGGGACACTTATTCCAAGTTGAAGTTTGGGAAAACCATCCTAGTGTGGGTGTTCATTTGGTTTATTATGGCTACGGAAGACGGAAAAGGCTTTGGAAAGGCAAAATGGCATTTTAGGCAATTTATTTATGAAAATAATGGAAATTAGGAGAAATGGAAGGTGAAAGGTCACAGGTTTCATGTGAGGAGGAAAATCAAGGAAAATAATGGAAAACTGAAGAAAATAGAGACCTCATTAATAAAAAGGCTTTTGAGGATTAGTTGGTACCTTTTGTTAGTTCAATTTTGAAGCTCTCTCTTTATTCTCTCTCTCACACACTCTTGGACACTTGGAGTTTTCTTGGATCACTTCAGCATTGGATCAAGAAGAGAAAAGAAGGAAAAGGAAAGCAAGGATCAAGCAAGGGAGAGCAAGATCAAGCAACTACGATGAGATTATTTGCAGATATCAATTTTCATGTGTGATTTCCTAGCTAGTTTTGGCAAGCATGGTTATGCATGTGTGTTATTCATTCTCTTTTTGTCATGGGCATGGGTTTTTCCAAGTGTGACAGTGTTCTTCAACCTTCCCTTTCCATTTCTAGATAGCCATGGTGTGATGTTTCTCATGCTTTGATTGAGCTGGATTGCCGGATGGATTTGAAACTAAGTGAGGGGGATCTTTGAAAGAAGGAACACATGGCATAACAACCCATGAACTGGACTGTGGGTTGCAGTAAGTCTATATTTTGTGTTGCCTCAATGGGACTAGGAATCTTCAACTAGCGAATGACAGGATATACAGTAAAGCCTAGAGGTGGGTGCTCTCCATCAGGCCTAGGAATCCTGGGATGGGATATACGGTAAACCCTAGAGAGTGGAGTCTCAGATAGGGCATAATGATCCAGTGTGGATTACAATAAATCCCAGAGACTGGTGTCTTGTTTATGGCCTAGTGATCCCTGAATCAGATTGTGGATTGCGATAAATTCTGGAGACTAGGAGGCAAGAAAATTCTTCACTATGTAGATGGAGAAATCTGGTGGCATCCATGCTTGCTTTGGCTTAGTGATTCGGTGAGGATTGAGGTAAAGCCTGGTTCTATTGGAGGGTGAGGTTTTGTAGCCTCGGGAAACCCTGGTTGAGTTTTGGTTATGAGTCCCACATCCATGGTTGGAATATGGCACGGGGGTGATTGGATGAAAGAAACATTTGGTTAAGCCAATCTATGGTCAGGTGGTTCATGGAAGTTCCATCCCCAGTTGGCTTTTGCATTTATTAATAAGAGTTCCTTTCCTTGGTATTTTATGAGAAAATGCATTGGTTCATATGTGGCATTTATGACTGATGTATCCTTTTTTTTGTGTTTATATGTCGGTTATAAGTATGTTTTATGACAATGATTATGTATGGATCTCATCATGTTTTGATTGTAAATGAATTAACAATGAATATATGGCATAATAGATGATGATTCAGATAATGTGATAGGCATTAATGCTTCTTAGTGATTCTCAGATAACTATGAGACACCTATGCTCAAATATGTTGTTATCACCTGTAGATTACATATTCATGACATGTTTGACGAAATCGTTATCATGTATAGCAGGAGTACATTCAAGTCTTTGTTCAAATATTTGCATTTGTATCAATGTCTCAATGTTACTTTTCATTCTTGAAGGTTTCACGGAGTTCTAGGTAGTGGCTTGAGTCCTAGCCCTGAAGATGTGGCACATAATCCGGGGTCGAAAGCTTAGAACTAGTTGAAACACACCCTAGTCGGTTGCATGCCCATCTTGTGAGAGCGACTAGAGGGCCCCGGTTTCACGCATGCCCATGTCATGGGAGCAACTGAGGCTATAGGGCAGTGAAGTGTCAAGTTGTCTTAAGGGTTGATCAGTTAGAAGGGTTGGTTGTCTCTTGTAGGTTCTGTGACATGTGCAGAAGGTCAGATTGGTTGTGTTGGGTTGGTTCCACTTCCTTAAGTGTACACGGGGAGTTGAATCATATTGTAGTAGCCACTCATCACATGTTTACCCCAACAGACTGGTTAACTTTGGTAAATGTGGGCGGAGGGTGTTACAGAATCAAATACCTTTTTTTATGGAGTGCCTTAACAAAACACCCATTCACTATCAATCCAAAGCCCCATGGGAAACAAAGGAACATGTTTTTTTTTTTTGAAGAAACGATTAATGGTTTTGCATTAATAATACTAGATTATGGGCTAGAACCCTTATAAGATCTTTCTATTCTTTGATAATGTAAATATTCACCAGACCATACAAAATTAATGCCATCTCTAGGGTTTCATTTCTTCCCTATTCTATATATATATATATATATATATATATATATATATATATATACTGAAGATCCCAACTATCATAAGGTATTTACATTACAAAATATATCAACAAAATGTTTTAACTAAAACCAATAAACCCGTCCGTAGTTTCTCCCATCAACAACGTCGAACACTAGGATGGCCATTCCTCTGCGAGTGAAGAAGCTTCTTCTTATTAGGAACTACACTAGAAGCAACACCTCCAAGAGAAAGTTGAGCACTTCCAACCATGAAATTCTCTAGAGTTGTAACCTGAGTGCTGAGTGCAATAACTTCCTCACGGAATTCATTTAAAGAAATTTCCAGACTACTCAGAAGTCAAAGGAACTTAGATTTTAATAATAGTTGTGAATACTAGCATTGTCTCTCATCCATGTCATCCTATTGTTTCCTAGAAACTTTGGCAACACCTCAACCAAATCCAAAAATTTAAGAAACAATGAACTAACATCAAGGCTCTTTAGAAGACAATGAGGTTGTGTCATTTCAGGAAAGGACCACTGAACCTGACTTGCAAAAGAACCAACAAGCTTAACCCACACCCCAAGACCAGCAAGGTAAGGCTTCTAAAGAATTTTCGGGAGTTCCACATAATCTATTATATAATTGAGACTGAAACATTGCCATGAGCCATACTGAGGAGAAATTTCATATCCAACACAAAATCCTCTAGAGGATGATGAATAGACTGATGATTGAAAGTGCAGGGTGATGAAATTAACTCCAACCCACTTCTCAGAGAAATAAACTCCATGTCCGTATTGAATTCTAGTTGCTCCCACCAAATAAGAATTAAATTCTTATGCTTCATTTTGCAGATGAGAGGAAATATTTTGAGACATGTAATAAGGTCCATGGGACACTTGGAGGAAAATTTTGAAGACTAACATCAGAAATTAATAAATATCCAAATCCCAATAACACTTATCCATTTAATAAGAACCATAGACCATTTAGAGTAGGAGGAACATGTCACATCCCCACTTCGAAATAAATTTCCATATGTATCAAAATTTGAATGAAAGTGAATACGCCTTGGGACTCTCGTCATGACTATGGTATATAGATGATTTTAAAATTTCGTCGATCCAAATATATTCTTCTTTAGCCCAACGAGGAGCCTTTATTTTCCAAAATGTCTGCCACTGAATTCAAATGTCTGCAAACATGGAAAAAAATCCATATGATTGAATTGAGAGGCAAGTAATTGAATCATTTGGATAATAAGAGGGAAAACAAAGCTCAACTCCATTGTAACCTTGACCACCTAAAGAATTATAATCATTGAACCAATAAAGAATAGAATAATGTTAAAATTTATTTCCAAAGAAGTTTCTAGACCCTTCCATAGAGCAAGTAACTGCACTTGGTTTTTTGTCGCATGACCGACACCCCATGCAAATTGTGCCACAATTTTTTCATTGGAGTTGAATAATGCCTCTCTTACTCTTGCCTCCCCCTTCAAGTAACATGATTATTAAAATAATAAATATGATGCATTATGTAGGATAGTTTGAATTCCATAATGATTAGTTACGCTACACTAGAAGCATCAACATTCTCCAACATGGAAACCATTCCAATTTTACTCTAAAACCTTTTTATTATCTTTAAAAAAAATTAAACATAAAAGGTTAATTACATAGCTTAACTAATATATTTCCTTTAATATGAGGTATATAATGTCATTTCCTATTCCTTTTAGCCTTAGAATTTGATGTTTTGTTACAAGGTAACCACAATTTGTTGTGACTATTTCTCTTTATCATATTAACTTTTCTTTTCTTTTTCTCTCAAGATAACTAGAAAGTTGGATAGAGATCTCGCTTTCTAACACTTAGTTTCATAAAGTGTAGATGGACAAGGAATTAGTTCTATTGTAGACCTTCCCTCTTTGTTATGTATCTAGAGGTTCCAAGATTGGATAGGATGAGAAAAGATCCCACTCCCACCTACATTTTATTGTATAATCCTAATAAATACATCTATAATATGAGATAGTGCAATTTCAAAATTGGTAGCATGATTAGTGAAGTAAACTTGTGAAGATGAGAAATCATGATTCACTAAATCCAAGGCAACTTAACAGGTTCCATTTATTGCAATACTATGTTATACATTATGTTGGAAATAAATCTAATACATCCACTTCTACTTAGAGGGTTTTAAATCATTCTCATTCTACATGGATTTATTGTCTTAGTATAATCTTTACTTGAACATTCTTTGTTATCTTCTATTCATTAATTGAGTTACACACCTTTTCTTTCATATTTTCAGTTCATGTTTTTATTATTCCTCGAGTAAGTTATGGGAATATTATGCATATAAAAATTCATTACTAAGGTTAATATTGTGTCAATAACATACATTAGGGGAGGCTTTATGAGGGTTTTGAGTACAAATCATTATCACTAATAGAGATGGATTTATATGTTATCCATAGAGATCAATTTTAAGCCATAACTATATAATTCAAATGACACTATAAGAAAATAAAAATGAGATAATTGATTCAAAGGCATAACTTGAGCCTTGTTTTGAGAAGCATATTGTGTTATAAAATAGGCTATGATATTTTTTTTCCTATAGGCTTTTCTATAATTTAAAAACAAATAGAAAAACAAATAGGTCTTCTGTTTTTTTACTTAATTATTGGTTATGGGCTAGTGCTTTCAAATATAACAGAAGAGAGACATAACTAAAATGATAAAATTGAAAAGCACATACATGAAAAACATAATTGGGTTTTGGAAAATGTGAGTGAAATACAATTATATTTTTCTTGAGAAAAAGCAATTCAAATGTAAAAACCTCCCAACAAATTACGTATAAATCATGAAGATGCAAGTTCAAGGGATTTTTTTTCTTGGATGAATATCACTAATTAGATGAAGACCTTCACTTTCAAAGAGAAATGTTACTCAAATACAATGTGACACTGCTCATGGTGCACTAATGCGTGGAATTAAATATTGAACAAATATTAAATTTCATACTTATAACTAACTCTCTTTATACTCTCTTACAACATTTCTTTACACCCTTTGGACCAATAGATATCTTAAAATATGGTGAGAATGAAGTAAATTTAGCTCTTAGAAACAATTAAACAAAATCACTTTTATAAAACATTAAAAGCATAGTGCTCCTAAGTGAGTAAGTATGATAAGTAAGTTAATTAACTTTTCCTATCTAACTATTTTCAAAATTTTATTTTGGTGTACCTAATTAATTAATTTATATATATATATATATATATATATATATATATATTTTTTTTTTTTTTTAATTTTCCAATTATGTTTTAAGTTTTATTAATTTATTATTAGATTATTAGACGATTGAAGTTTGCACCCTCCGATGAAATGTTAGACGATTGGAGTTTTGTTGACGGTCAGATTAATACTTAATAGTTAAACAGTTACAGCAAAAACTGTGTAATTCCCTTTCTCCCAGTTGAGACAGTTACGACAAAAACGGTATGACTCCCTTCCTCCCTCACGCCCAGGCGCAGAGGCAAATTCATAACGGCAGAGTTTGGACCCATTCCATTTCTCACTAGGTTTCCCAGCGAGAGTTGCCCAGCGAGAGCTGAATAAAAGGCCTGTGAAATTTGCAAAGAAATTGCCCTTGTATCTTCTTTTCACTGTGGGAAATCTACTAGTTCTAAGAACTCTTAAGAAACTCCAAGAAGGACATCAACATGGTGTTGATGAAGCAAAGTTTGCTCAACATAAATCTCAGGAAAGATCTAACGCTCTTATTTGAGACAATCTCCGTGCTTTAGCAAGATGAATTCTGCACCTCCAGGACCCTGAGGCAGTACCGCCAGAAGCATAGGCATGTCTCCATGAAGGCGGTGAAGAATTGGGCACGTCAAATATTGGAAGGATTGCATTATCTTCATAATTATAACCCTGGCATAATTCATAGAGATCTGAATTGCAGCAATATATTCGTGAATGGCAAGAGTGACCTGGGTTTTGCCGCTATCCTGAAAACATTTTCTCTGTTTTAGTACCTCTTTTTGTGGTGCCAGTGCCAGTTTTACCTTCCAGTCAATGTAGATAAGTTGTATTTCTTAGTTAAATTGTAGATATTAAACTTTCACTACTTCCCCTTTATTTGTGTGTAAAACCCTCATCATCATTCAGAGTCTTAGCACACTTTGTTTGGTTACCTAAGAGCCTAATTAGTCCGTGGCGAGTTACCCTTTTTAATGTCTCTTTATTTTTTTTATCTTTCAAGTTACTCACCTTTTGGTGCTATACGTCACAGGTTTGGCCTGAGAAGGCACTGAACCAATGACCCTTCCAAGTAAATGCGTGAGGATTTTTATTTTTTACTTCTTTTTTGTCAACATCAATTTGCTTTGTACAGTTACAATTCATTTCGTCTAATTTCATTTTTTTTTTCATGGCAGGTGCATTCCTTGAAATTTTATTGTTACTTCCTCCACTCAGGTGCCTTGATATTTTATTGTTCCACATCGCTACTCTTTATAGAGAATCAATGCATTTTTTGGGTTTTCTACTAGGGTTATAAGACCCTTGTATGGTCTGCACACGTTAATTCCAGGAATGGCTTATTAGTTTAGTCTTAAGAGAAATTCTTCGGCCTAAATCACAAGATAAAACATTTGTTGACGTGTTTCGAACCAACTAGTGTGGTTCATCGTCAGAACAAGTTGAAGAAACAGATCCAGCCTAGCAAGTTAAATAGTCTGAGCAGAGCCTCCAACGGCTAACTTGACCAACGGCTAGTTTGACTCTAGGACCGGGGTCAAAATTATTTTATTAAAATAATAAGTAATCTTTGGGATCAATATATAAATATATAAAATTCTAATGGGTATTTAGTTTAAAATTTATAAAAATTTTATAAGTTAATTAGTATTTAAAGGAAATCTAGTTAAATAAAGGACCTTATAAATTGAATAAATATAAAATAATCTTACTTAAAAGAATTATTATAAGTTAATTAGTTATATAAAGGGCATTATAATATCAGAATAAAATATCAAAAGGATGCTAGGTTAGTTAGAAAAATATTTAAAAAGTATAAGTTGATTGGAAAATTAATTATGTAAAGGACCTTATAATAATATATATATATAAATTGTAAAGGGGGAATATTTATAAAATTAAAAGAAAGTTAGTACCAAAGGACTTATAAGTTAAAAAGAAATGAGAAAATTAACACTATATATATATATATATATATATATATATATATATATAATAATAATAATAATAATAATAAAATAAAATAAAATAATAAAAATAAAAATAAATAAATAAATAAAATAAAATAAATAAAAATAAAAAATAAAAATAAAAATAAATAAGTAAATAAATGAGTAAAAACAATCAAGGAGGAGGGCGGAAAAAACGACTAGGAAGGGAGTGCTGGGACCCAACACCTACTGATTTTCCAGCCATCCTCCCTATTGAGATTGCATGGCCTCTTTTCAATCTCAAGCGCTTCCCTAAATTTACGATGATGGAAATGCGAAATCTTAGCAATAACACTAGCCTCCTCAATACAAACATGATGATTGGTTTTCTCAGCATGTTCAGCTAAAGCGGAAGACTTAGCTCTCCTATGCTTAAGGTCCGCTGCATGCTCGCTAATCCTTTGATTAATGGAGCGACTAGTCTCGCCAATATAGGGGGTCCCACAGGAACAAGGGATCATATAAACACCTTTCATATCCTTAGGGTCGATAGGATCCTTCACCGATCTGAGGGACATAGAATGGTGTTCAAGGGCCTAAAAGTCACAGGGATACTATGCTTCCTGAGAATCCTACCAATTCTATCACTGACCCCCTGAACATACGGAATATGGACACCTGGAATCCTTTAGTCTTTTTTCTTTTGGTGTTCTGAAGATCAGGGACGTGGGTTTTCGACCTAGGTTTTGCTGCTATCCTGAAAATGTTTTCTCTGTTTTAATACCTCTTTTTGCGGTCTGTTTTACCTTCCAGTCAATGTAGATAAGTTGCATTTCTTAGTTAAATTGTAGTGATTAAACTTTCACTACTTCCCCTTTATTTGTGTTCAACTCAATTTAATTATGAATAACAGAAATGCAACCCCACCCTTCGTGGTTGTCATTTTTTTCACTTGTTCCTTCTGTCGCTGAGTGTCTAGCCACTATTTTTACTGCAATATTTAAGGAAAACGTACGCCTGTTATCTCTCGACATCCACTGACCCCGTTGCCGGAACTCTCTACATTTCGACCATGCATTCTGCAGCGATCGCCCCTTGTCGTTCACTGCTCCCTCCGGAGAGCTGTCATGGAGTTACTACCGGGTGAGTGCTGCCTACGTTCTTGAATCCTTTTAAATAATAGTAATGCTTGAATTCTTGAAATTGAAGTAATAATGGTAATGAAGGGTAGAAGTGTAAACTTGAAGTAATAATGAATGCAGGTTGTAATTCCGTTGGTTTTCTCTGTTTTAGTACCTTTGTTGCGGTCTGTTTTACCTTCCAGTGAATGTAGATAAGTTGTATTTCTTAGTTAAACTGTAGAGATTAAACTTTCACTACTTCCCCTTTATTTGTGTTTAACTTAATTTAATTATGAATAACAGAAATGTAACCCCACAGGTTGTAATTCCATCGGCGAATCTGAAGGCTGTGAATCCGTCTACCAACAAAGATAATCCCATTGAAAAATATATTCAGATCGTGACGGTGGACTGTCACGAGTTTTGGTTCACGGGATTTGTTAACTATGAGAAAGCGGTGTGCAATCTGCAGGAATCAACTCGTCGGATTCAGTCCACTTAGCTTCCAATTCATACGCATCATGCAGAACCTTTTGCCTTCGACCCCACAACTGCCCACGTTTATTAATTTTGACGGTGGAATGCGTTCATGTACAAATGTATTGGCAGTTGCGCGTAGAGTATTTGGCATTTTATACTTCATGACGACAACTATTGCCTGCTTGTAATGATAATATATTTTAAATATACTTTGTTAGGTCAACCTTTGTTTTATTCTTTCACCAAACCGCTATTTTTTTGAAAGTTCAAACAAAATAAAAATATTATTAATTTTTTATTTTAAGATATCCTGAATTAATGATTCTTATTCTTATTACCATTATTAGGTGATATTTTTTCGAAAGTTTTAAAACATAAAAATATTCTTAATTTTTTATTTTTAATATATCTTGAATTAAGAATTCTTAATACCATTATTATTATTATACAATACCCAAGTTTACATGGAATTATTAAACAACAAATATTTTAATAAAAATATTCTTAATTTCTTATTTAATATATCTTGAATTAACAGTTCTTATTACCATTATTAAGTGAAACAACTATTTTTTGAAAGTTATAATATATCAATTTTTACCAAGAAAAGAAAAACCTTAAAATCGAATAACTTGTTTTATTATTAATGAAAGAATAATTCTAATAATTTTTAGTTTTTTTTTGTTTTTTTTTTGTCGCAAATAGTCTTAGTAGGGTGTTTTTAGTGTGTAAGATCTATTTCTTATATCTAAATATTTAAATAATATATTTTTGTAATTGTGTATTACAATTAAGGGGGGTTAGGTGTTTTTCAATATGGAGAGAAGTTGTCAAGAAAACATAATGTTACATAAAAAGTTCAACATAAAATTATATTGAAAAATTAAGAACATGTAGATCTAATCTATCTTCTTTTTTTTCCTTTGTATCTAAAGGAATTGACAATTGGACCAATCTCATACTCATGCGACATGTGGTCGATTCCAACCACTACTACTATAACCTCTTGGCTAGGTGCTTAGATATGACCATTCTACATATATATGTGAATTGGTTTGATGTGAACCAAAAACCTCTTCACATATAATACTTCATTTACTTATGCAACCATCATTAGTTGAGTTGTCCCAGGGCTACAAATCTACTCCATCATTAACAACATAAGATTAAGTTATATATATATATATATATATATATATGAATGAAAACACTTAAAATAAGATATTTACTAATTAAAATATTTGATTCTTCTCATGCAATCACCCCTTTAAACATTTGCATGCCCTTCTCTCCTATCACCTAGGTCTACTCCAAGAAAGGATAGGCCAAGTCCTACTTTTGGGTGATATATACATGTAATTTGCAATTTTCATCCACAAAGTAATATTTCTTTTTGTTATTTCTATTCAATAATTTACAAATTTCCGTTTCCAAAGTAATCTTTTTTTGTTATTATTATTCAAGACTTATGTGGCTATTCTCTCATTTTAACACACAGTTTCTCTCCTCACTAGATCTCACTTTTTTAGTTGCATATCACCGTACTAGACCTTTTTATTTCCTCTCATACAATATTCATGTATGTAGGTAAAATCCCAATCAGGCTTCTCTATGTTAGTTTTAGCCTCAACATATAATGCTTTGACATTTGCAACCATCTTACATTTGGGTGCCATATACATGTAATTTAAAATTTTCATCTCCAAAGTAATATTTCTTTTTGTTATTTCTATTCAATAATTTACAAATTCCATTTCCAAAGTAATCTTTTTTTGTTATTATTATTATTCAGTACTTATATTCTCTCATTTTAACACACAGTTGATCCCCTCACTAGATCTCACTTTTGTAGTTACATATCACCCTACTAGACCTCTATTTCCTCTCATACAATATTCATGTATGTAGATAAAATCCCAATCGGGCTTCTCTATGTTAGTTTTAGCCTCAACATATAATGCTTTGACATTTGCAACCATCATCTCCTTCTACAAGCCACAATCCCTTGGCTTTGAAACCACTTGTCAATAAAAAATGAGATAGAAATAAATATGTTTTATAATATATGATAACACATAAACAATTAAAAATACATGAACACCATATTTTACCCTCGAATCTCTTAGGAGAAAATTGAATAATATATCTACTATTTCTCATGGCTTAAAACAAGCCAAACCAGCCAAAGTGAGCCCTCCACTCAATTCACGAATATTACAATAGAGAATCGTCAAGCTTTTAACAACTTCATCACATATAATCCATGGGCTCTAAGACCATGGGCCACAAAAGTGATGTGACCACATTTATGATTTCCTTTTAAATTCATTATTACTTAGTATACAATCAAATGATGTGATCATGAGTCAAAAACATACTAAATTACTCTATAATGGCTTAGCTCATCATTTTTAATATTGATAAAAATCTTCGTTATGTCCCTTATAACTTTGTAAAAATCTTACTAACATATAATGCTTTGACATTTACAACCATCATCTCCTTCTACAAGCCACAATCCCTTGGCTTTGAAACCACTTGTCAATAAAAAATGAGATAGAAATAAATATGTTTTATAATATATGATAACACATAAACAATTAAAAGTACATGAACACCATGTTTTACCCTCGAATCTCTTAGGAGAAAATTGAATAATATATCTACTATTTCTCATGGGTTAAAACAAGCCAAACCAGCGAAAGTGAGCCCTCCACTCAATTAACGAATATTACAATAGAGAATCGTCAAGCTTTTAACAACTTCATCACAAATAATCCACGGGCTCTAAGACCATGGGCCACAAAAGTGATGTGACCACATTTATGATTTCCTTTTAAATTCATTATTACTTAGTATACAATCAAATGATGTAATCACGAGTCAAAAACATACTAAATTACTCTATAATGGCTTAGCTCATCATTTTTAATATTGATAAAAATTTTCGTTATGTCCCTTATAACTTTGTAAAAATCTTCTTTTAGTAAGATGTCAATGAAAACTTCACATGGATGATCCAATTAAATACTTTCTTTTCAATATTTATCCAGTTTCTAAAATTTCTTATAACATACTATAGCCTTACGGCGTTTCCATTGCAACATGTGGTGCAATTGCTAGTATAAATAACACGAATGAGCCTTTGCACCAGCAACATTAAGTCTCATCGAATCACTCTTATTCACACCCATTGAAACTGAAAAACGCAAGTAAAAAAATTTACAGCAATATTAAAAGTTATAAAATAGTAATACTGACAAGATGGTTTAATGAATGGTAATTAGAAAATTGGTTTAATGAGTAGTAATTAAAAGATTGGTTAAAGGTAAATTTGAACACAACGTGGGCCTGGAGTATGCCCTAAAACTGCTTCTGCTTGGCTAAGAGCTCGTCTTCCTCGGACGTAAGGAAACAGGTTAACGGCCCAAGACCCAGAGGCATCTGGCAGGAGTGAAAGCCTGCTCCCTTATGGACCACCAGCGGGTTATTTCAGGTGGCGTGGTTTTCCTTGATAACAGTGATGTGCCAACTGACATTCGCGGATAGCAGCCAGAGATGGCTGTCCTCACTGTTGGTTTGACAAACTGAGTTTGATAGGTTTTTCCACCTTTTGAAAAAAAAAAAAATCAAAAAATAAAAATAAAATAAAATAAAATTTGAACACAACGGTCCAAAAGAGCAATCATAAAACTCAGGAATGACCTAGTTATTATACACTCGCCCGCACGTGATGAATGAAGCGAGGGATCGGTGGTTATATACTCTTGCGCCTGGTGAATGAAGAATGAGAGGGATCGGTGGAATGAGAGGAGGAAATTGACCAACGAAGAGGAGGTGATCGAAGTTTTTGCAGTCCGAAAACAGCAGCAAGGAAATCTGAGTGGATTATTCATGGAGAGGGCAATTTTCAGTTACCTTTAATTTATTTGTTTATCACTCTGTTTATTCAACTGGTTAACGAGGGAAACCAAGTAGGCAATTGAGTAGTTTTATGTAACCTGACAATTCTTTTTTTTTCTTCTGTTCAATCTACAGGTTAAGCATGGGTGTTTTTTTCTCTCTCAAGCTCTCTGATGTAAAGTTGTCTGTCTTATGGAGCGCTACATAAATGTTGTGTAGTGGTGTATGCATCAATGTGCTGTGCGTAGTGATGTGGTATGCTTGTAATGTGGGTTGTGTTGTGTTGTGATGCTTGTTTTGTGTGCCTGTTAATTGAGAGAGAGTCGAAGCCGAGGAGAATATGCATGGATGGTTGAAGGACCAACTTGATTAACAAATAATGCATTCAGAATGAGTTGGTACACATGGAAATATTTTCTTGAATTACTTTTAAATTAATTCCCCGCCCTTTTTTTCTGTTTCTTTTTCTGATGAGTTGGAATTTTATATTCAGGAGCAGCTGTAGCAGCGTTTCCAGTGCTTTTGTAGTAGAGAATGAAGAGTTTGCAGCACTTTTTTAGCCACCAGTTTGCAGAGTTTCAATAGCAAATGAAAGATTCGTAAGAAGCAAGGTTAGTAGTATTTGCAATTGGCCTTGTCCTCCTGTGTTTCTTGGTGCAGTTTACCGATATATTTAGAGAACATGTCATAGAACATGTCATAGCAAAAGAGTTATGCCAATTGAGTCAGTTTTAGTCCTATGTGTCCGTCTGTGTTCAAATAAGTGTTCATAGGATGTTCACATCTGAGATATTCCATGTAACAAGTCATGTTGCCCATTAATCTTTTCGGCTATTGACAACATTGGTCTCTCATTTCATGGTTTCGCTGCTGGTTAGAGCATTGGTCTCTCCGAACGCCTAATTGAGCTCCTCCTTTTCTCATTTCATGGCTGCCCTGTTTGTGACAGCATTGGTCTCTCCAAACCCCCAATTGAGCTCCTCCTTTTCTCATTTAATGGCTGCGCATCCATTTTCTTTAGATGTGTTGAAATTATCGTCTCTCCAAACTCCCAATTGAGCTCCTCCTTTTCTCATTCATGTCTACGCTGTTTGTTACAACATTGGTTTCTCCAAACCCCAAATTGAGCTTCTCCTTGCGGATCCATTTTCTTTAGATGTGTTGAAATTATCTGTTTGTAAAATAGAGCAAACCTTTCCTGTTTTTCTGAACACTCTACGTTCTATTACTATGCTGGAAAGGAGAAATTCCTTCATGGTTGTAGACTCTTCCAAAGCTTTGAGACGTTGCTCCTATCATACAATCAGTTGGAGGGGGAATACCATCTCAACTGTATAACTCGTCGACTTCTCTGAAGCAAGTGGAGTTACGAGCAAATCAGTTCCATGACAGCCTTCCCATCCACCAAGATTCATATCCATAAGAATTGCATATCCCGATGAAGTCAAAGTTCCTTAAAGAGTGCTAACACCAGTCAGGCATAAGAACAACTAATTTAGGTAGCACAATCGATAGCTTCTCCTTAAGTAGCGTGGGTAGATTAAGCAGGAGATTGAGAAGGTGGTTCAGTCAGTTGAGAGGCACCACCAAAAACCTTACACAGCAAAAACCTACACAGAGGCACCACCAAATACTTTACATGGAAAAACCCTACAGAGCCAGATAAACACATCCCTGAGAAAGACCCAGCCCTGTTGATCGTGCAATTCAGAAGCGACAGCTCGAATAAACCCCAGAAATGCCCGCCGTAAGGCTGCATAGCCTACATAGCTACTTACAGATCCAATTCTAGACGCATAGCTTCATAGCCTACTTACATATCCACTTCTATTTTAGAAGTAGATTTCTGTTTAATACAAAAATTCAATGAATCTTTTTGATTTGTTAAGAAAGCACAGTGAAATTACTTTTGATGGCGTTTTCGTATTCCATTTTGAATATCACTGAAAACGAATTCTGTGGATGGCTGAAAACGAATTCTGTGGATGGTTGTGATTGTTTGGGGATGTCTGTTGTAGTTCCCATTCATATTGCTTGGAGTTTGAGGAGATGCTATCTTTTAGTGGATAGATATGCTTGGATAGGGCTTTGAGTGTGAAATATAGTTTTTCTTAGAGGTGCAACGCTTGGTAATGATAATATAGATACTATTAATGTTGAGTCTACTTAACACTTATTCTAATTAAATGGCCTCTGTTCTAATCAAGCATTATCGATAAATTGATGTTCTTGTTTTGGAGTTTTTATTTATTAGTGGTTATGAACAATAGCACAGGTATTCATGATTAAATGGCCTCTGTTCTAATCAAGCATTATCGATAAATTGATGTTCTTGTTTTGGAGTTTTTATTTATTAGTGGTTATGAACAATAGCACAGGTATTCATGATAAGTAATTGTTTATGATTCTTTTTTAATATTTAAAGATGATTATTAATTAAAATTGTTTTATTAAAATATTATTTAATTTAATTAGATTTACTTTACAAAAACACATATGAAACCTAGAATACCCCAATACAATAGTACCCAGCCACATAATTAGAATTATATTCGAAGCCAACGCTTGGCTAATGTCGAGGCCAGCGAGGTATGCATATAAGCATCATAAATAAATGACTGTACCTACAATCACATACCTACAATCACATACCTGCAATCCACTGATGGAAGAGTTTCTCATAGATGATACCAGTGATTGTAATAATAGTACCAACAGTTGTAATTGGATTTACAAAAAAATCATCATAGTTGCTAGCCCCATAAAGAGCATGGCCCCATGTCCAATACAGTATGAATTAGCCACATAGAAAACCTAAAAAATACTCGAAACCACGCTTCCCTAAAGTCGAGGGCAGCCAGATATGCATCTTACATTACAGTACCTACAATCACATAATTGTCCCCTGAATAGTATTGCAACACCGGCCCTATGGTTGAATTGCCATTAGGCATTGGTGATTGAGAGGCCTGGGACACGGAAGTTTACAACACCCTAGGGGAATTGCCTTCATCTCTACTTCACGAGCAACCATTACCAGAACTGCCTTCATCTTCTCTCGAGTTGGTTTATGTTTATTTCTAATTCTGAGAAGAAGGTTAACATGTAAGCTATTTAGTATAAAAATATTGAAAAAATGTAATTATATTTATAAAATCTGCCTGGGAAATTAAATAGGTTTTTGATCAGAAATCCAACTCTTCATTCGGGGTGAAAATATTTCCTTGCCTATAATCGAACTCTCCGGATGCATGGATTAAAATGTTGTGGACAGAGTCATATATATAGTAGTCATATGATCACTACTCTTTATTAATTAATTTGAATAATATATAGTAGTGATATGATTATTACTCTTTATTAATTAATTTAAATATCATTGATCTGCTGGCTGGTTGTTCATTTTCGCTACAGAAGCTGCAGCGAGGAGTTGCTCCTTTCATTTTTCCACGCCAACTCCCCCTCCTCCTCTTGCCTTTAATTATTCCTTTCTATTTCATTTGGAGCCTAACAGACTGCTCCTCTTTCCAAGAATATTACAAACATCCTTCAATAGTAAATTTATATATAAATGTTTATAATAGTAAATTTTGTATATAAATGTTTATAATGAAACATTTGTTTTAAGAAATAATGATTATTTATTAAAATAATAATAATCTTGTAAATACTCATGTAAAAATGATTGAAATCATTATTTAGGCTAACAAAAGTCTTTTAGATTTCCACGCTAAATATTGTATTCACTTTATATTGAATTTAAAATGAGAATATTTTTTTTATTTAAAATAAACACATGTAATAAATAAAATATAACATATAATTTAATAAATTAAATATAGCATGTCACTAAATTTAACACTTGGCATTAACAATCGTATGCTCAGATGCTTGAATGATAATTAAGTGAAAATCGCAAGCTCAGATGCTTGAATGATAACTAACTGGCTACTACATGCTTGAATTTGATGGATTCGGTGGGAAACAGATAGTGTAGGCCACCATGAAATCCAATGAATTTGAAGATCTGTATTCTTGGGTTTCAGAGTTTTGTTTGTGTGAAAAGCAGAGAGATAACACACAACCTGGGAAATGATCAAGCGTTTAATTCCCACTTACTAAGTTAGAATCTATAATGGGGCATGCAAGATAGCCAATAGGCTCCATATTTGTGAGGCTTGTTTGTATTATTTCCCGTTCTAGGATGATATAGTGGTCAATAGTGCTGTTGTTCAAATTTTCCCATTTGGGCTGTAGTTCAAATTTTGTTTTGTAATGTTCAATATTGTTATGGCACTTTCTTGAGATATTATTATTTCAATAGATAGAAAACCGTAATTTCAAGAATTACATGCACTGATTGAGAATAATAACCAAATACATTTGCTCTGTGAGAAGATCTTTCTCGAGTTGTGTTGGGTCGAGTTGTGTTGGGTGAGGAGGGTAGGGTATCTACAAGACCGAACGCACACACACCATAGCTGTTTTCAAAAACTACATTTATTCGGTGAAGATACTATTTCTATTATGATTTCTCCTACCTACTGTCGTCACTGCTTTGGTGATACTATTTCTATCATGATTTCTCCTACCTACTGTCCTCACTACCTTGGTGATACTATTTCTATTATGATTTCTATAATCGATCGAGGAGAACACTACCATGGTCATCCTTGCTCTATGCCATTTCTATTTGTGAAGATTTTTCCATTTTTATAATATCTATCCACGGAGTGGTCATCCCTGCTATATGGAATTTCATTTCAGTCACGATTTTTAGTGTTCGAATTATTTAGTTCTTAGTTCAAGCGAGAACCGTTTGAATTTAATACCATGAACTTGATGGGTATATTTAGATGCACGATTTAGTCTATTATATATTAGAGAGACAGAGAGACAGGCCCCGTAATATACCTCTAGCTTTGGGTTGGCATTTGAAGACGAATGAGTCTTCGTTATTTAGGAGGATTGTAGATGTTTGGTGTTTAATATTTATTTTGACTGCTTATATCATGTACCATATCATCGTTCATATTCATGTGCATGTAAGTGGAGCGTTCCTCTGTTTTACCTTGACTTCACTGTAGACGGTTCAACATTCTTCTGTTTTCCCTTGACTTCACTGTAAAGGGTTCATATGCACATGAGAGTGTCTCATTGTCTCATTTATCATTGAGGAACAAGAAGACTTCACCGATTAGATTGAAAATATGCATCAACAAACAAGAAACTGTTTCAACATGGATTGGGAAGCCTTTTCAATCTTGCGCATCCGCAGTCCCAAACCAACGTGGTCCTATTTATTTAATTAGGACAGATCATATGCAATAGTGGGCAACCCCCGAATGTCATGATATTGATGATGAGATAAAACAATCATACAATTCGACAACGATCTCCTAAAACGGATTTCACGGGGCAACAAACTCTTAGATAATCAAATATTCCTTTTTCGCTGCAACAAACTCTTAGATAATCAAATATTCCTTTTTTCTCTTAATAATGATGTAGTTTTATTAATTATATCGCAACGTGTTTTCTTTTTCAATGTTTTATTTTTCTGAAAGTTTCCCAGGTAACATTTATTATTTTTATGCAGAGAATATATTTAGCAAGAATTTGGGTTATGATTTAGAAAATAAACATGTATCTCAGGAAGAGAAATATATTTATCAAGAATCTGGGTTATGATTTAGAATTTCCAAAATAAACATGTATTTTGTTACCATATGAAAGAAAAAGATATTTACCAAGAATGTGGGTTATGAATTAGAATTTTGAAAATAAACATTTATTTTATTATTATATATTTTATGAAATGAAATATTTTACCATATATGTATTTCATCTCATAAAATATATGGTAACAACATACAGATTTATTTTAGAAATTCTAATTCATAACCCACATTCTTGGGAAATATGTTTCTCTTCATAAAAGATATGGTAATAAAATACATATTTATTTTCTAAATCATAACTCAAATTCTTGCTAAATATATTCTCTGCATAAAAATGAATAAATGTTACATTGGAAACTTTCAAAAAAATAACGCGTTGCGATATAATTAATAAAACTACATAATTATTAAAAGCGAAAAAAACCTTTGATTATCTAAGAGTTTGTTGACCCGTGAAACCCGTTTTAGGAGATCGTTGTCAAGTTGTATGATTGTTTTATCTCCTCATCATCAATATCATGACATTCGGGGTTGACCACTATTGCATATGATCTTTCCTAATTAAATAAATGCTACCATGTTGGTTTGGGACTGCGGATTGTTGTATCTCATCATCATCAATATCATGACATTCGGGGGTTGCCCACTATTGCATATGATCTGTCCTAATTAAATAAATACTACCATGTTGGTTATGCGCAAGATTGAAAAGGCTTTCCAATCCATGTTAAAACAGTTTCTTGCTTGTCGATGCATATTTTCAATCTAATCGGTGAAGTCTTCTTGTTCCTCAATGATAAAGGAGACACTCTCATGTGCATATGAACCCTCTACAGTGAAGAAAGGAAAACAGAAGAATGTTGAACTGTCCACAGTGAATTCAAGGGAAAACAGAGGAACGCTCCACTTACATGCACATGAATATGAACGATGATCTGGTACATGATATATGTTAAAATTGTAATTTCAACAGCGCGGTAGTTTTCAGAAAACCGCCCCGGTCTCCTCGCACCACCTTTGGCAAAAGACTGTATCCGCCGGAGGGGACCCGACACAATCAGGGCGCGCCACGCGTCCCTTGTACGAGCGCCGAAACCACTTTCCCCGGATGCTAAAGGTCGTTTTGTTTGCGCGACCTTGGCGAGCGAATTGCGTTGGATCGGGTCAGGAAGCTCGGATCTGCACGAAGCTGCGCGGACTTTAACGACCGGGCCCAACGAATGAGGTGGCGACACGTGGCACCAAAGTAACGTCAGCCGACCCTGCCGGCGTCAAATAAAAAATTGCGTGGAGTGAAAGATTTCTTGTTGACCGCCGAGAAGGGAATTCAATGGATTTTAATGCTTGACGTAGTTTTTGGTGGAGGCCTTTAATAAGGTTATGGGGCATACGTTTTTTATATACATGTTTTTTTATAGATGTTTTTATATATACGTATGGTGGATGCGCACGATGTATGGGCGTGTTTTTTTTTGTGCCTGCGCACGGTGTCTGCGTGTGGAGTTCTTTTTGTAGTTTTGTGTAATGGTGCCTGCGCACGGTGAACGTGTGTTATATTTGTTTTGATATATAGAGAATGCACAGCAGTGCAAGGGCTTAACAAGAACAGGGATATAATGTTTGTCCGCCATTGAAAATGCAGAGGTTGTTCATGGAAATGTAATGAACGCACAGCAGTGCGAGATATCATTGGAATGAATAGAACGCACAGCAGTGCGAAAAGAATTTGAAAACAGGGATGTATTGTATTGGCTTGCCATCGCAAAACCAAGAGATAGCATGAGATTGTTTATGTAATACCCACAGCAGTGGAAGACCAGAAGTGAGAGAGAGACAGAGTCTCTCCAGTGAATCCCTCTCTGCGTAGAGGATGAAAGTTGTAACAGTTTTTTATTTTTAAGCAATAGAAAATGTTTTTATGGCTGTGTAATGGACTGTTCTCAGTAAATTTGTTTTAATAGCTTCGCTGTGCAAAGGTCCTGCAAGGAAGAAAACAGAGCATTGGCTCTGTGGTATTTGCTTGATTGGTTTTGGTATTTTCCCATTTAAAAATACCGAACAGTGGTATCAGAGCTGGTCCAGGCTCTTTGATGGTGACAGAGCTAGTCCAGGCTCTTTGAAGACTCAAAGAAGCTGAAGGAAGGTGTGGTTGCAGCAGTCAAACTTCTCCAGCAGTGTGAAGACTCAGCCAAAAGAGTTAAGGTATTTTTCAAAGCTTTCCTTTCTGTTACTGTTAAAGGAACAGTCAGTGATTTAAAAGAAAACACAGTCAAGTATTTAAAGCCTAGATAAGAATGGCAAGGTCAAAGAAGAAAGCCTCCAGGCCTGTTAAAAATGTGTCTCCCTCCTCTACTAAACTAGAAGACAATCCATTTGAATACATTCTATTTGAAGCTCCAAAGTTTGATGGAAACTTTGATGTATGGGAAATAAAGATGAGGGCTTTCCTAATGTTTGAGGGGATTGAAGTATGGGAGTCAGTGATTGATGATAGCAAGATGGATAAAGAATCCATGGAGTATGATGCACAAGCAGCAAAGACTATCTTGAATGGACTCCCTGATTCTGTGAAGAAGAATCTAGGGAAATATTCATCAGCAAAGGATATATGGGACAGACTGCATGACCTTTATGCAAAGGGAGCACTAACCATGACAATGAGTCAAGAAGAACCCATCATAGAAGCTGAGAATGAGAAGCTTGACCTCATCAAACTTCAAGTAAGAGAAAGGGATGAAGAGCTTGCCAAGCTTAAGAAGGAGCTTGACCAATACAAGAAGAAACATCATGAAGAAGTCATATCCATGACAAATCAGCTGAGTAGTGCAAAGAAGCAGGCAGATGTCTTGACAAGTGAACTTGAACAAAGACACAAGAGAGTGAATAAGCTTGTAGAAGAGATTGGACAGTACAAGGTAGAGGTCTCCTCCCTTAAGTCCGAACTACAAGAAGCCAGGAAGCAGGCACAAGGAGCTGAAAACAAAATGAAGAGCAGTCAAGCAAAAGATGAAGAAATCTCCAAAATGAAGACAGATATTATCTCCTTCAAAATAGTAGCAGCTGAAGCTACTCGTAGCAAGGAAGAAACTGAGGGACAACTAGCAAAGAAAAGTAATGAATGTGAAAAGTTAGAAGAAGAGATTGTCCTCCTCAAGAAGAAGGTTGAAGGGATGAACAAGATCATGAAGAGCTCTCAAGCATTGGATGACATGCTTAGCTATCACAGATCTCCATCTGATAAATCAGGACTTGGGTATGTAGGTGAACCCTCAAACAAGGATGAAGATGCTTTAAGCAAAGGAGATGTGAAGAAGCCAGAAAGAGATGGTGATGCTCCTAGTTCCAGCAAAGGCAAGGAGAAAAATGAAGGCTGCAATAGAAGAAATCCTGCTCCAAGCAGAAAACCAGCTCCAAGAAGAAATGTAGCTGATGGCAAAAAGGCAAGAGGCAATGGTGATCATCAAAGGATCTCAAGGCAGCAAGGCTTCAGAAGTACATCAAGAAAACCTCCATCTTCCAGGTACCAAAGTTCATTTTATGGTTATTGTTATGCTTGCTCAAACTTTGGTCATATGGCAAAAGACTGTAGAGCATTTCATAAAGATAGATGTTGTGGTCTTCGACAACCTCCAAGAAACAATTTTAGAAGAAATCATGAAATGTTATTCATGAACAATGTTGAATGTTTCAAGTGTCATAACATTGGGCATATGGCACGAGATTGTAACTTGACATGGGCTCTTACACAAGCTAGACCCATGCAAAAGAAGAAAGTTAGACAAGTATGGAGAAGGAAGGAAAGGCAATCTGAAAACCCCTTGAACTCCCCAGTGGATCTAAATTTGTTTTGAGAAGAATCTGCCAAAAGAAGACAAGCATACACTAAAGGGGAGCTTGTAATTTTTACTTGCTGAACTGTATTAACAGTGACTCCTTGATGAAGACCTTTTATAAGGGAAAAATATGAAGTTAAATCTGCCATAAAAGCAGAGAAGAAAAGGGGACAGCGCTCAAATGTAAAGTGCAGCAGCGCAATAAGAAGTGTGCAAAGCATGGAGACCCTCACAGCAGTGGGAAGATAGAACATGAAACAGTAGTTTTGAATTTTTTTTGTTATGGAGCACATGCATTGAAATGCATAGCAATGGAAGGTAGTTTCCTTCTATGTAATGTGAGAGAACATACTCACAGCAGAGTGAGTACAATACACAACAGTAAAAAAAATGTAATGTTTTTCTTCATATGCAATGCAACATGCAAAGAAATGCATAAAGAAAAACAGGGACAGCAGATTTTTAATGCACATGGGTGAATGATAATGTGTGGCAGCAGAAAAAATGAAAGGAGCTGCACAGCAGTGCATTGTAAAAAAATGAATGAAGACTAAGATTATGTGAAGTAAGGGTGTAAAAAGAAAAGGCAGCAGCCCGTGTTAATTTTTTTTTGTTGTGTGGAGAATGCAGCGCAAAACAACGTGAGGATGATTTCTCTCTATGTGCAAGTAATGGAGAGTAAAGAGTTAGTGTATGGGCACACAGCAGTATGATGAAACAAAAGGCAGCCACAGTGCAAATTGCAGAGGCAACGCAGCAGCAAATAAAAACCCAGGGATGACAGTCTATGGTTATGGGTATGGACAACAGTGAATATGAAAAATGCAGCAGCAAGAAGTTATGGACAGCAGCATGATGGCAAGAAGGAGAAGCACACAGCAATGCAAATAAGAAAATGCAGCAGCATGAAGTTTTGTTGAAGAAATGAAAGGTAATGGACAGCAGCACATGTAAAAGAATTTTTTTTCTTTACAACAGTATATGTAACTATAATGAATGTGTTGTTCATTGAATTGAAATGCAATATATGCAACAGTAGTGAATGTAAGAACTATTTACACACAGCAGTGTAAATTTGTAAGTTGGGACAGTGTAATTGTTCCAGAAAAGACAGAGTATTTTGTCTTTGAAAAGTGCACAAGCAGTGCAAGTGTAGACACAGCAGTGTGGGGTAGACACAGTAAAGAAGATGGCACAACAGTGCAGCAGAGAATATGCAGCAGCATAAAAGAACATTGTAATGAGTTTGCACACACAGTAGTGCAATGATCGTTTGTTTTGGAACTGCATTTGAAGCGGTCATTTGGTGAATCCCTCTGTTGAGAGGAAGATGCTCATTAGCATAGTTTGGTAAATCCCTCCGTTAAGAGGAAGATGTTTTTTTATAACAGGTGAATCCCTCTGTCATGAGGAAGGTGCTCTTCAGCACATTGTTATGGTGAATCCCTCTGTCATGAGGAAGGTGCTCTTAAGCACAGTTTCAGGTTAATCCCTCTATTAAGAGGAAGACAACTTTGTTTGTTTGTGAACTGCATCAGAAGCAGTTGGTGAATCCCTCTATGTGAGGAAGATATCTTTGTAACAGCAGTACTGAGGAATCCCTCTATGTGAGGAAGTGCTTGGGTATGTCCTAATGCCCAGCAGTTGAAATTAAAGGGGAGTGTTAAAATTGTAATTTCAACAGCGCGGTAGTTTTCGGAAAACCGCCCCGGTCTCCCCGCACCGCCTTTGGCAAAAGGCTGTATCCGCCGGAGGGGACCCGACACAATCAGGGCGCGCCACGCGTCCCATGTACGAGCGCCGAAACCACTTTCCCCGGACGCTAAAGGTCGTTTTGTTTGCGCGACCTTGGCGAGCGAATTGCGTTGGATCGGGTCAGGAAGCTCGGATCTGCACGAAGCTGCGCGGACTTTAACGACCAGGCCCGACGAATGAGGTGGCGACACGTGGCACCAAAGTAACGTCAGCCGACCCTGCCCGCGTCAAATCAAAAATTGCGTGGAGTGAAAGATTTCTTGTTGACCGCCGAGAAGGGAATTCAATGGATTTTAATGCTTGACGTAGTTTTTGGTGGAGGCCTTTAATAAGGTTATGGGGCATACGTTTTTTATATACATGTTTTTTTATAGATGTTTTTATATATACGTATGGTGGCTACGCACGATGTATGGGCGTGTTTTTTTTTTTGTGCCTGCGCACGGTGTTTGCGTGTGGAGTTCTTTTTGTAGTTTTGTGTAATGGTGCCTGCGCACGGTGAACGTGTGTTATATTTGTTTTGATATATAGAGAATGCACAGCAGTGCAAGGGCTTAACAAGAACAGGGATATAATGTTTGTCCGCCATTGAAAATGCAGAGGTTGTTCATGGAAATGTAATGAACGCACAGCAGTGCGAGATATCATTGGAATGAATAGAACGCACAGCAATGCGAAAAGAATTTGAAAACAGGGATGTATTGTATTGGCTTGCCATCGCAAAACCAAGAGATAGCATGAGATTGTTTATGTAATACCCACAACAGTGGAAGACCAGAAGTGAGAGAGAGACAGAGTCTCTCCAGTGAATCCCTCTCTGCGTAGAGGATGAAAGTTGTAACAATTTTTTATTTTTAAGCAATAGAAAATGTTTTTATGGCTGTGTAATGGACTGTTCTCAGTAAATTTGTTTTAATAGCTTCGCTGTGCAAAGGTCCTGCAAGGAAGAAAACAGAGCATTGGCTCTGTGGTATTTGCTTGATTGGTTTTGGTATTTTCCCATTTAAAAATACCCAACAATATAAGCAATCAAAATAAATATTAAACACCAACCATCTACAATCCTCCTTAATGACGAAGACTCATTCCCCTTCAAATGACAACCCAAAGCTAGAGGTATATTACAAGGGCCTGTCTCTCTAATATATTAATGGCATACTCGTGCATCTAAATATACCCATCAAGTTCAGGGTATTAAATTCAAACGGTTCTCGCTTGAACGAAGAACTAAATAATTCGAACACGAAAAATCCAAATCGTGACTGAAATGAAATTCCATATAGCAGGATGACCACTCCGTGGGCAAATATTATAGAAATGGAAAAATCTTCACAGACAGAAATGGCATAGACCAAGGATGACCATGGTACTGCTCTCCTCGATCGATTATAGAAATGATAATAGAAATAGTATCACCAAGGTAGTGAGGACAGTAGGTACAGTAGGTAGGAGAAATCATAATAGAAATAGTATCTTCAACGAATAAATGTAATTTTTGAAAACAACTATGGCGTGTGTGCATTGGGTCTTGTAGATACTCTCCTCACCCAACACAACTCGAGAAAGATTTCTCACAGAGCAAATGTATTTGGTTATTATTCTCAATCAGTGCCCGTAATTTAAAGAATTACGGGTTTCTATCTATTGAAATAGCAATATTTCAAGAGAATGCCATAACAATATTGAACATTACACAACAAAGTTTGAACTACAACCCAAATGGGAAAATTTGAACTACAGCGCTATTGACCACTATATCATCCAAGAACGAGAAATAATACAAACAAGCCTATGGAGCCTATGGGCTATCTTGAATCCCCCTTATAGGTTAAACGCTTGATCATTTCCTAGGTTGTGTGTCCTCTCTCTACTTTTCACACGCTCCACGCAAACAAAACTTTGAAACCCTAGAATACAGATCCTCAGATTCATTCGATTTCATGGTGGCCCACACTAATGTTTCCCATCGAATCCATCAAATTCAAGAATGTAGCAGCCAGTTAGTTATCATTCAAGCATTGAGCATTCGATTTTCAGTTAGTTATCATTCAAGCATCTAAGCATACAATTGTTAAATTTAGTGACATGCTCTATTTAATTTATTAAATTATATGTTATATTTTGTTTATGACGTATGTGTTTATTTTAAATAGAAAATTTATCCTCGTTTTAAATTCAATATAAAGTGAATAAAATATATAGAGTGGAAATTTAAAAGATTTTTGTTATCGTGAATATGATTTTAATAATTTTTACATGAGTATCTAGAAGATTATTATTATTGTAATAAGTAGTTATTATTTTTTAAAACAAATGTTTCATTATAAACATTTATATATAATTTACTATATGTTTGTAATACTCTTTGAAAGAGGCGCAGTGTTTTAGGCTCCAAACGAAATAGAAAGAAATCATTAAAGGAAAGGAGCAACTCTTGGTTGCAGCGTCGGTAGCAAAAATGAACAACTAGCAGATCAATGATAATCAAATTAATTAATAAAGAATAGTGATCATATGACTACTATATATTTATATGACTATGTCCACAACATTTTAATCCATGCATCTTGAGAGTTAGATTACAGGCTAGGGAAATATTTTCACCCCCGAATCTCGAGTTGGATTTCTGACCAAAGACTTATTTGACTTAACAATTTCCCAAGCAGATTTTATAAATATAATTACATTTTTTTAATATTTTTATACTAAATAACTTATTTACATGTTAGCCTTCGTCTTAGAATTAGAAATAAACACAAACCAACTCCATAGAAGATGAAGGCACTTCCACTAATGGTTGCTCGGTGAAGTAGAGATGAAGGCAATTCCCTTGTGTAGGGTGTTGCAAACTTCCGTGTCCCAAGCCTCTCAATCACCAGCACCTAATGGCAATTCAACCACAGGGCCGGTGCTGTAATACTATTTAGGGGACAATTATGTGATTGCAGGTAATGTAATGTATGATGGATATCTCGCCGCCCCTCGGCTTTAGGGAAGCGTGGTTTCGAGTATGTTCCAATGTTCCACCAAGTCTCCGGGACGGGGAGACGCGGGTGCGGGGAGACGCACAAAGGGGATGTGTGGGAGAACCCTGAAATTTTAGGGAAATTTAGGGGAGACGGGGAGACGTCGAGGTATATATAATATAAATTTTAAATATATATATTATAAATTTATATATATGTATATAATTTTGAAAATTTCATGTTCATATTCATTGTTCAATAATGCTAATTCATCAAGATTCAATACCATAAGATTCAATAATAAAATTCAATATGAAATTCAAATATTCAAATACAATGTACATTGATCCATATCAATTATCATTCATCAATCATCATTCTATAATTTACATCATTCTATAATTTACATTGAAAACCAAAATAATAACTGAAACTAACATATATTCCAAACAGTTGTTTCTATATGATTAAATCAAAAAGTTATAAATAAATTAACTTCTAATATATCTGACCAACCTGTGCTATTTCGCTTTGGTTTTCACTAAAATAATGACGATAGATGAACCACATACCTGTAATCTTACAATGCTCTTAATTTGTTCACAGTCTAGAGGTTGGAAAACAATATACTCATCAATGCGTTTCATGAACTCAGGGCGGAATGTCGTTTGAGCCACTTCCATAACCCTGTTCTTCATTCTCTCATACAGTTCCTCTTTTGAGCCAGGTTCATCATCAAGCCTACTTAGAATGTACTGAGAACCAATGTTTGAAGTCATAATAATGACAGTGTTGGTGAAGCTTACAGTTTGACCCTGAGAATCAGTGACCCTTCCGTCATCTAAAATCTGAAGTAGAATATTGAAGGCATCTGTATGTGCCTTCTCAATTTCTTCAAACGGAATAACTGCATAAGGCCTTCTACGTATAGACTCAGTCAACTGCCCCCCTTCTTCATAACCCACATACCCTGGTGGTGCTCCAATCAGCCTTGAAACTGCATGCTTCTCCATGTATTCACTCATGTCAATCCTCACTAGAGCTTCATCAGTATTAAATAAATAGGATGCAAGAGCCTTAGCTAATTCTATTTTGCCAACACCTTTTGGGCAACGACTCCTAAGTGCTAACAGCAAGCCGCTGCGTGGAGAAGAGTGAGGATGCGTTGAAGCTCTCGTGGGCGCAGTGAGAGCAGATGGAAGAAAAAAATGCGTTGAGGTAAGAGCATAATGAATGGCGGCAGAATGAAAAATTGAAAAGTGGAGTTAACCCTAACTTGTTCATGTAATTTTTTATTTGTAATTGTTAATTTAGTTTATTTTTATTTTTTATGTTTTTTTAATAAATTAATTTTCATTTTAAATTTTTTTTTTTTTGGTTTATAAAGGGTAATTAGACAAAAATGAAGGGGGGACGCCCAGAAGAACCCCATTTTTGGGGGGGACGCCCAGAAGTACCCCTTTCGGGGAGTCGAGTCTCCCACATTGGGGAAACGCACCCCCTTGCGTCTCCCCGAGTCTCCCCAAAAGGGGGACGTGGGGAAACGCACCCCCGAGAGTCTCCCCGTCCCGGGTGCGTGGGGTGCGAGGGGTGCGCGCACCCCACCCTGGGGGACGCGTCCCCGTGGAACACTGGTATATTCTGGGTTTCCTATGTGGCTAATTGGTACTGTATTGGGTGCAGGGCCGATGCTCTTTATGGGGCGAGCAACTATGATGATTTTTTTGTAAATCTAATTACAAGTGTTGGTACTATTATTACGACTGTTGGTACCATCCATGGAAAACTCTTCCATCAGTCGATTGCAGGTATGTGATTGTAGGTACAGTAATTTATTTATGATGCTTATATGTATACCTCGCTGCCCTCGGCATTACCCAAGCATTGGCTTTGAGTATAATTCTAATTATGTGGCTTGGTACTACTGTATTGGGGTATTCTAGGTTTCCTTGCTACTGTAAATCTAATTAAATTAAAAAAAAATTTAATAAAACAATTTTAATTAATAATCACTTTTAAATATTAAAAAAATTCATAAACAATTACTTATCCCTCAATACCTGGGCTATTGTTCATAACCACTAACAAATAAAACTCCAACAACAACAATTTATTGATAATACCTAATTCGACGTGCTATACAGAGGCCATTTAATTAGAATAAGAGTTAAGTAGACCCAACATTAATAGTATCCATACTATCATTACCAGGTGTTGCACCTCTAGGAAAAACTGTATTTCACCAGCAAATTCGTAATCCTCAAAGCCCTATCCAAGCATATCTATCCACTAAAATATGGCATCTCCTCAAACTCGAAGCAATATAAATGGGAGCTACATCACGCATCCCCAAACAATCACAACCATCCACAGAATTCATTTTCAGTGATATTCAAAACGAATTATGAAAACGCCATCAAAAGTAATTTCACCGTGCTTTCTTAACAATTAAAAAAGATTCATTGAATTTTTGTATTAAATAGAAATCTTCTTCTAAATTAGAATTGGGTCTGTAAGTAGACTATGAAGCTATGGGTCTAGAATTGGATCTGTAAGTAGACTATGAAGCTATGGGTCTAGAATTGGATCTGTAAGTAGCTATGTAGGCTATGCAGCCTTACGTTGGGCATTTCTGGGGTTTATTCGAGCTGTCACTTCTGAATTGAACAATCAACTAAAAGGGTTGGGTCTTTCTCAGGGATGTGTTGATCGGGATCTGTAGGGTTTTGTCGTGTAAAGTATTTGGCAGTGCCTCTCTGTAGGGTTTTGTTGGGTAAGGTTTTTGGCAGTGCCTCTCAACTGGCTAAACCACCTTCTCAACTCCTGCTTAATTTACCCACGCTACTTAAGGAGAAGCTATCGATTGTGCTACCTAAATTAGTTGTTCTTATGACTGGTGTTAGCACTTTTTAAGGAACTTCGACTTCATTGGGTTATGCAACTCTTATGGATATGAATCTTGGTGGATGGGGAAGGCTGTCATGAAACTGATTTGCTCGTAACTCCACTTGCTTCAGAGAAGTCGACGAGTTATACAGTTGAGATGGTATTGCCCCTCCAACTGATTATATGATAGGAGCAATGCCTCAAAGCTTTGGAAGATTCTACAGCCATGAAGGAATTTCTCCCTTGATTGTATTATAGGTGAGACCCAACATAGTAATAGAACATAGAGTTTTCAGAAAAACAGGAAATGTCTACTGTATTTTACAAACAAATAATTTTAACACATATAAATAAAATGGATGGGTATGAAATGAGAAAAGGAGGAGCTCAATTGGGCGTTTAGAGCTCAATTCGGGGTTTGGAGAGACCAATGTTGTAACAAATAGCATAGACATGAAATGAGAAAAGGAGGAGCTCAATTGGGCGCTTGGAGCTCAATTGGGGGTTTGGAGAGACCAATGCTGTAACAAACAACGTAGCCATGAAATGAGAAAAGGAGGAGCTCAATTGGGCGTTTGGAGAGACCTAACAAGTTGTGTAGCCATGAAATGAGAGACCAATGTTGTCAATAGCCGAAAAGATTAATGGGAAACATGACTTGTTACATGGAATACCTCACATGTGAACATCCTCTGAACACTTATGTGAATACAAACCGACACATAGGACTAAAACTAACTCAATTGACATAACTCTTCTGCAATGGACATGTTCTGTAAATATATCATAGAGATATTTGTAAACTGCACCAAGAAACACAAGAGAACAAGGCCATTCACAAATACTACTAACCTTGCTTCTTATGAATCTTTCATTTGTTATTGAAACTCTACAAACTGGTGGTTAAAAAAGAGTTGCAAACTCATCAAAAAGAGGGTGAGGAATGAATTTAAAAGTAATTCAAGAAAATATTTCCATGAGTACCAACTCACTCTGAATGCATTATTTGTTGATCAAGTTGGCCCTTCAACCGCCCATGCATATTCTCCTCAGCTTCGACTTTCTCTCTCAATTAATTGACACACAAAACAAACATTTACACACTACACAACCCACATTACAAGCATACCACAACACTACACAACCCACATTACAAGCATACCACGACACTACACAGGACATTGATGCATACAACACTACATAGAACATTTATTGAGCGTACACAGGACATTGATGCATACAACACTACATAGAACATTTATGGAACGCTCCATAAGACAGACAACTTTACATCAGAGAGCCTGAGAAAGAAAGAATACCCATGCTTAACCTGTAGATTGAACCGAGAAAACAATTTATCAGGTTACATAAAATTATTCAATCGCCTACTTTGTTTCCCAAGTTAACTAGTTGAATAAACAGAGAGATAGACAAACAAATTAAAGGGAACATAAAATTACCCTCTCCATGAATAATTGCTCTGCAGTTGTTTTCCCACTGCAAAAATTTTGATCACCTCCTCTTCGTTCATGAATTTCCTCCTCTCATTCTACATTCATCACAACCACAGATCCCTCACATTCTTCATTCACCAGGTGCAAGAGTAGATAACCACCGATCCCACTCATTCTTCATTCATCAAGCGGCTAGCGAGTGTTAATGACTAGGGCATTCTTGAGTTTTATGCTTTCTTTTTTGGACCGTTGTGTTCAAATTTAGCTTTAACCAATCTTTTAATTACTATTCATTAAACCAATCTTCTAATTACCATTCATTAAACCATCTTTTAAGTCAGTTTTACTATTTTATAATTTATGATATTGTTGTAGATTTTTTGACCTGCATTTTTCGGTTTCTATGGGTGTGCATAAGAGTGATTCCGTGAGACTTAATGTTAATGGTGCAAAGGCTCATCCATGTTTTTGACCGGAATATATGTATAATAATAATAATATAAAATATAATAATAAATTAATAGAACTTAAAACAATGATAAATGGAAAATTTAAATCTATTTAAAATTTATATTATATTTTTAAATTTATATATATGTATGTTTATTTATTATGTACACTAGAAAATAATTTTGAAAAAGTTAATAGACCCACTTATCATAGTCATTGACGTAGGATCCCTATGCTTTTAATGTTTTATAAAAGTGATTTTGTTTAATTGTTTCTAAGAGCTAAATTTACTTTTCTCACCATGCTTTAGCCTATCTATTGGTCCAAAGGGTGTAAAGAAATGTTGTAAGAGAGTCTAAAGAGAAATAGTTATAAATATGAAATTTAATATTTGTTAAATATTCAATTCCACACGTTAGTGCACCATGAGTAGTGTCACGGTGCATTTGAATAAGGTTTCTCTTTGAAAGTGCACACCTTCATCTAATTAGTGATATTCATCCAAGAAAAAAATCCCTTGAACTTGCATCTTCATGATTTATAGGTAATGTATAACATAGTATTGCAATAAATGGAACTTGTTAAGTTTCTTCGGCTTTAATTAATCATGATTTCTCATGTTCACAAGTTTCCTTCACTGATCATGCTACCAATTTTGGAATTGCACTATCTCATATCATAGATGTATTTATTAGGATTATACAATAAAATATAGGTGGGAGTGGGATCTTTTCTCATCCTATCCAATCTTGGAACCTCTAGATACATAAAAAAGAGGGAAGTTTTACAATAGAACTACTTTCTTACAATAGAACTACTTCCTTGTCCATATACACTTTATGAAACTAAGTGTTAGAAAGTGAGATCCCTATCAAACTTTCTAGTTATCTTGAGAGTAAAAGAAAAGAAAATTTAATATGATAAAGAGAAATAGTCACAACAAATTGTGGTTTAAACTAAATCTCCAAAAAGAAGAGAATTACGAAAGCATCTTCCATCCATTTTCAAAAATAAATTTCCAAGAAGAAAGTTAATGAATTAACATACAATTGGATTTATCTCAAGTGGCTGGATGAATGCTGATCATCCTACCCACCCAGGCTTGATTCCCACATGTGACATGTTGAGCTCATATAGAGTATATTTCTCTAATGGCTTTCATCCTTATTCTTGACTAGCCTTATGGCCTTAATAATCTAGGTTTTTCCTATGTATCATCTTCAAAATGAGGGAAATTATCCAAGGGTTTTCCCCGAGATTTGTAACATGGAAAAAATACAATATACCAGGGAAACCTTATGTGCCAATAAGTTTGGCCTTTAAAAAAAAGTGGTCATACTAGTGTAAGTGTGGCAGAAGGTCATAAATAGCTAAATGTATGCAAGGGCTAACCCTTTGTACTACTATAGATTCAAACATACACCAACATTTTGTGCCACTATAGATTCAAAATACACTACACATAGTACAATGCTAACATGATAATGTTTGCACTGGATGCAAGATAATTACTAGTTACTTGATCTATTAATAGATATTTCCATATACAAAAATACTAAAACAAATTTTGATTACTTATAGTTGTCTTACATCATCAAAGTTTGTTGAATTGAGCATTGCGATGTCTAAAATACCATAAAATGGAAACATTAATAATGTGAGTAATGGACTTCAAAAACCAAAACGTGTCTCATATGTTTTTCTTCCCTCCCCTCATGAGAAATTTATTTATATTCCATATGAAGAAAATACATTTTTTGGTCCTCTAGGGACTAATCAGACTCAACAACAGAGCTCAAATCCATTACAATAAACCTCAACATGTGGCTTGCAAGAATGGAACCTAGGTGGGGAGGACAACAATTATTTCTCCCAACCACCTAAGATAAACCCAAACAAAAAAATGTGCCTCTCAAGTTATGTGAATAAAATGCACAAGTTAAGTTATTTGTATTATAAAAACCAAAAAATAATTGAAACCATGCCGATTTTATTCATGTAGATCCAAGAGAAGCTTCACCAACAACCTCAAAGTATGAAAGGGTTACCTTGTAACAAAAAATCAAATTCTAAGGCTAAAAGGAATGGGAAATGACATTATATACCTCATATTAAAGGAAATATATTACTTAAGCTATGTAAATAACCTTTTATGTTTATTTTTTTTTTAAAGATAATAAAAAGGTTTCCGAGTAAAATTGGAATGGTTGCCATGGTGGAGAATGTTGATGCTTCTAGTGTAGCATAACTAATCATTATGGAATTCAACTATCCTACATAATGCATCATATTTATTATTTTAGTAATCATGATCCTTTATGGGGGAGGAAAGAGTAAGAGGGGCATTATTCAACCCAATGAAAAAATTGTGGCACAATTTGCATGGGGTCTCGGTCATGTGACAAAAAACCAAGTGTAGTTTCTTGCTCTATGGAAGGGTCTTGAAACGTCTTTGGAAATCAATTTTAACATTATTCTAGTCTTTATTGATTCAATGATTATAATTCTTTAGGTGGTCAAGGTTACGATGGAGTTGAGCTTTATTTTCCCTCTTATTCTCCAAAGGATTCTATTAATTGCCTCTCAATTCGAGCATATGGATCTTTTTCCATGTTTGCATACATTTGAATTCAGTGGCAGATATTTTGGAAAATAAAGGCTTCGTGTTGGGCCAAAGAAGATTATATTTGGATCAACGAAATTTCAAAATCATCTATATACCATAGTTATGACGAAAGTCCCGAGGCGTATTCACTTTCATTCAAATTTTTATACATATGGAAATTTGTTTCAAAGTGGGGATGGGACATCTTCCTCTTGCTCTAAATGGTCTATGGCTCTTGTTAAAAGGATAAGTGGTATTTGGATCTAGATATTTATTAATTTCTGATGTAGGTCTTCAAAATTTTCCTCTAGGTGTCCCATGCACCTTATTATGTGTCTCGAAATATTTCCTCTCATCTGTAAAATGAAGTATAAAAATTTAATTCTTATTTGGTGGGAGCGACTGGAATTCAATATGGATATGGATTTTCTTTCTCTGAAAAGCGGGCTGGAGTTAATTTCATCACCCTGCATTTTCAATCATCAAGCTATTCATCATCCTCCAGAGGATTTTTGGTTGGATATGACAATTTTCCTCAGTATGGCTCATGGCAGTGTTTCAGTCTCAGTTATATAATAGATTATGTGGAACTCTAGAAAATTATTTGGAATCCTTACCTTGTTGGTCTTGGTGTGTGGGTTAATCTTGTTGGTTATTTTGCAAGTCGGGTTCAATGGTCCTTTCTTGAAATGGCACAACCTCATTATCTTCCAAAAAGAATTGATGTTGGAACTTCTTTGTTTCTTAAATTTTTGGATTTGGTTGAGGTGTTGCCAAAGTTTCTAGGAAACAACAGGATGACATGGATGAGAGGCAATACTAGTCTTCACAACTTGTATTAGAAGCTATGTTCCTCTGACTTCTGAGTAGTCTGGAAATTTCTTTGAATGAAATCCATGAGGAAGTTATTACACTCAGCACTCAAGTTACAACTCTAGAGAATTATATGGTTGTTAGTTCTCATCTTTCTCTTGGAGGTGTTGCTCCTAGTGTGGTTCCTGATAAGAAGAAGCCTCTTTGCTTGCAGAGGAATGAAAATCCTAGTTTTGGATGTTCTTGATGGTGGAAACTAAGGATGGGTTTATTGGTTTTAGTTAAAACATTTTGTTGATATATGTTCTAATGTAAATACCTTATGATACTTGGGATCTTATGTATATTCATAAAAAGATGCATATTTAGAATAGAGATGGAACTGTAATGTCCCTTAATAATAAATATTAAATAAATAATAAACAATAAATTAAAAAAATAGTAATAATAAAAAAATAATAAATAATAATAAATTAATAAATTAATTACATGCTCTAAATAAATATATATAAGAATAAAAGAAGAAAGCAGTAAAAATCAGTAAAGCTATCAAAAAGTAAAAACAAAAGAATAAAACAAGAAAGCAGTAAAGTTGCATGTTGACACATGGAGTGTGTGCATGTGGTTCCCCTTCCAATGTTTGCTCTATATAATAGATGGTGAGGAAGATGAGAGGCATTCCATCATTCCATGATTCCACCTATTAGAGCCTAGATTTGTCTTAGGTTGAAAAGACAAGGTTCTAGGTCCACATCAAACCACGCTCAGCCTCGTAGCTAGCCCTACGAGGATAGGAGAGGGCTCTCTCCGGGTCAATCTCGGCAAAAGGTAATCAATGAGGCTCGAGATGACTAAATTTGCAACCGATCTTAGGCTAGGTATTAAGTGCAAGGATTTGATTTGGTTTTTTTGAGGGTTTTTGTTGAAAAAATGGGAAAGGCAAAATTGGGCTCGGGGATGAGGCATAGTTTCTGCAGAGTTCTGATTGGGGCAAGGAAGGCAATCGTTTTGATGCTTTAAAGCAAGTGAGATGGATAGATCAGACTAGTGAGGAGCTAAGGAGAACAAGAGAGTTTCAAGAATTCTCCTTAAACAGATGAAAACATGGAAATTTAAACAAATTCAAAGGCAGAGCATAACAATTATGGATTCCACCTTAATCACTCATTTGTTTCAAATTCAGAAGAAGAAGCAAGAAAATGATACACATAACACTAGATAAACTTACAATTACTCAGAGAAGCACACCATCAAAACATAAAGCCACATGGATCCCAAACAGTGCTGCAAAACCCTGGTTTTTCCTTAGCCAAAAATGCAGAGATAGAATGTACAATAGAGTGCCAAGATTTTCCCAAGAGTCCAACCCTGAAAATGACTTAGAAATTACATAATATAGGCAAGCCAACCTATTCCCTTGCCTCTAGGGGTCGAGCTCATCATTCTAGGAGCTGTTTCAACCAATTCTAAACAAAGCACTAAAATCTAGGTAGTCAAAACAACTTGCCTCTATAAGGTAGGAAACTGATTCATTCATTAAATTTCACTTTTTGGAGAATGAATCCTCTAGAACAAGTAACTAAGTGCCAAAATAACATCATGTTCACCCAATTACATCAAGATAAGTCAAAAATAACATTACAAAGCAAAACTAGTCAAACTGGCCAAATTTCTGAGCTGGAAGGTGAAAAATTGGGCCAAAAACCTCTGTGCGCCGCGCTAATTTTTGTATGCATCGCGCCACTTTGCTGCTGATTTGAGGCACTTGCTGAAGTCCAAATTGAGCCCAAGTGTTCTGTTGGAAATCCCTGCCTGTCTACTTTCCTACCCAAGTGGAATTTCTGAATTTTGTGCCCATTTGCCCCTCCAAAATCTCAATCTCCCAAGACTGCTTCCTGTGTGTGAAATTAGGGGCAGAGAGGTCATTTTTAGGGTGTTTTTGACCTCCTGAGGACTCAAAACTTGCCCAAACTTCTTGGCCATGCACCAAAAGTCATGATTTTTCATGAAAAATCCAAAAATATAAACTTTTTTTCATTTGGAGCCTCCTATCGTAAGCGCGCGCCATGTGGCATAGCGCACAGGGAGCAAAACCCTGTTTTTTGCACAAAAATTTACAAAAATGCCAAAAATGCCCCAAATTCCTTGAAATTTGGGCTGGAGCTTCTTCATTAAGTGTTATGCTGGGCTAAAGAGGCTTTGGCTAATATCTAAAGACAATTGAGCTCCCTTTGCCTCTTTTGCTTCTTGATTGCCTTCCTCAATTTCGCCTTCAAATTTCTGATTAGGGCCTTGCACACCTTGTTTCGCACCATGTAGTGGAAAACCATGTGTCTCAGCAATGCATGGTCCTTGTCGGTCTTGTCCAACAGCCTCTCTAAGTGCATGTTAACTCTCTCGAGATTGGCCTCCCGATCCTCATTAATCTCTTGCTCCAATAACGTGAGCTCAATTCTTCTCCTTTGCGCAGTTTGGCGATTCTCACGAATGTTTTGTAGCTCTATGATTGCCTGCTGATGTTCAAGCTGCTTGTTCCTCTGCTCCAAGTATTTCATGGTCCACTTAACCCTCTCCAATTCAAGGGATAAGGCCTCGATCTCTGTCTGCTGCTCCTGGATGATCTCTCTAAGTTTAGCGCTTTGTGGACCCGTATCTGTATCATCATCATGAATGAGAATGAAGTCGGTCTCTTGTTCACCTGATGGCTCACCTGAAGGCCCCTCATCCTGCATTGGGCTCTTGCCTTTGTCCTGTACCTATGATGCTGATGGAGGAAGCGAGGCCCCTTCCACCCCGGGTGGAGATAACACTCGCTTTGCCGTTGCAAACAAATGTCTGGTGCCTCTCTGATATGTGATGAAAACCAGTACACTAGCAGTCTCATGGTGCTCATACTGATGAGAAGGTTCACCTTCATGCTTAACCTCTAATAATCCCCGCGAAGCTCTGAAGAAGTCACGAGAGATGAAATCATCCCAAGTGATGCCCTGCAATCCAAGCTGATGAACCACCAAAATCTTAATAAGAGAAAAATGATAGACACTGTTAAGTCGCTGCTAAGGGGTTTTATGTTGTATAAAGGTGGTCACCCTCTCTATGTTCCGGCAAATGAAATACAGAATGTTCATCATCCGTACCCTAGTGAGATGCATGAGCAACCTGATGTGATAAGCATAAAGACGAGAGAACCGTCCCTCACAGCTGAAATATTTCATGATCAATCTCATTAGCAGAGCATATTCATCTTTCAGATACCGGAATGGGAACACTCTCTTCAGCTGCCTCAAGAAACTGGTTTTGATGTATGGCTCATAATGCTGCCGGTCAACCTTCTGTTTCTTGTGCCATGGTTCACCAATGTTCGGTATACCGGTTGCTAATGAGACAAATTCTGGTGTAAGTGTGAAGGTGACACCAGCCAAGATAGCTTGATCTCCGTGCAAGTACAACACAAAAAGATGAGCCAGCTCATGATGAAATTGGACACTAGCCACCTTTTGACAAAACTCATAGCATGACTGATGCTGAAAACACTGCATAGCAAGAGGGTAGGCCTGCAATTCTGTGAGGGTGATTGGTTCCTCCCTAACATGTCTGCCACTTTTATGAGGCCTCTGGGGTGCCTGTTCTTCCAAGGGAGAGTCACTTTGGGTTTCTACCTCATAGTCCGATGAATGCTCAGATGCCATGACTGTTGTACAAAATACCTTGAAGAAAAGATGCTGCTGTATATGAAGACTATTTTAACTGCTCTTTAGGGTGCAAAGTCTACCAGCAAAGTCTACCACCAAAAGGAAAAAACCAATGCAACAGGGACTGTTAGGAAGGGGAAACAATAGTGAGGAATGGGAATTATTGGGAGAAATTTAATAGGGAAATATGGGAGAAGGTTTGAGGGATTGATGTATAAGAATAGGGTTTAGGGTTTGGGCTTATTGTATAGGTTTTGAGGTGTGTGGTTGGAGGATTTGGGATAGAGCATGTAGGAGAAGGGAATAATGAATTTAGGTGATAGGGAAGTAGGGAGTGGTGAAGACAAGGGAACAATGGGAAGGAGAAATAACTTTGGTGGCAAAACAGTGAGTTCTGAAACTCTGGTAGCAAGTTTGTTTATGTTTATAGAAAGAGGGTTTGAATTTTTGTTTCAACCTTTATCACCCCTAAACCACCATCTCTTATCATAAAATTTGAGGCAACATCAAGAAGAAAGGTCTACCTGGAAAATTCACGCAAGGTATGAGCAAATTGGTGAAGTTTCATGCAATATCGGGCTTTGGATTGTATGCGCCACGCCAAGAGCCCAGTGCGCCGCGTGCTTCCTGTGCACCGCGCCCGTTCAAAATAACACTGGGCAGAAACTCCCAGTGCGTCGCACGCTTCCAGTGCGCCGCGCCACCTGTTCTGTGCGCTGCGCTCGTTAGTTGCAAACGATTTCTCTCCAAAACACACACTTCTCACCCACTTTGCTTTGAAATGATTTTCTCCAACCTTGGCATGCAGAATGACACTCATCTTCATAGAAAAACCTTATAAAGACATTGGCTTGATTTTTGGTTCTTCAAAACCCATTTTGTAATGTTTTGAATTTGGCACTTTTTGACAATTAATAGAACTCTGAATTTTTTGTTTCCTCCTTGATTTTTTGGTTTGAAATGATGAATTTCTTGGCAAATTTTTGCAGGAATAACTGACATGGGATTTGGCAAAGGAGACCAGGGCTGCGCCTGGAGAATTCAAGAACTGAAAATTTTGGAAAATTATTACAAAAAACGAAATGTCGACTTGTCTTCAAAACAGAGTTTTGAAGAAAAGTCATTATCCATCCATATGATGATAAAAATCTTTGAAATAATAGCTGAAATAACAACTTATCAAGAACCTCCCTCTGGCCTGTTGGCTTTATTAACCTTTGTTGAAGCCTAAATTGACTAACCCTAGACCTAATGACTAAAATGACTGTTATGACCTAGAAACTGAAACAGGACTGCAAATAGCTTTTAAAACTTGATTTTGATGGACAGACCTGAGCCAGCAGTGCAAAGGATGAGGGGGATGAATGAAAAAAGCCCTTCTGTCAGATTTATGGCATGCTCCTAATGAAATGCAACTGATCGAGCGAGATGGGACACCTAAACATGAAATGCAAAAAGAGTTTTTATCTCTGACGGAGGGATGACTAGACCGTTTCTAACATTGGCTCCAATGGGGATGGTAGCTCCTTGGAGGTGCCAAGAACGACAGATCTCTGGAAGAGCTAGACAGTGCCTTCATCCATTGGGCTATGGAATCATTATTTCGACAAACAATATAAGACTTTTGACTCAATTTATTTGACCGGAACTTGACTGAAAATGACTCGATAATGACACTAAAATGACTAAAAACTGACTCGACAAACTGAACTCAAAACTGAAATATTTCTTCAGAATTATAGCCTTCACTTCGGGCCCCAAACTGAAGAAAAGATCACAGCATACACTTGCAATGAAACTGAAATAAAATGGTATTTACAATGACAATGATGACAGCAGAAATAACTCAGAAAAGGTACCACTTGAGCATTCGACCATTGACCGGCCCTCCTGGACAATCTTCCCTATTCATCTCCTTCAAAAGAAAGGCATTCTGACCCCGATATGTTGCAATCTTAAAAGGACCTTTCCAGAGATTGTCAAACTTACCGTGCTTGCCCTTTTCCTCATTCCTTGCATCCCACTTTAAAACCACATCATCCAACTGAAATGTGTCCACCTTTGCTTTTCTATCATATATCTTTTTAATTCTCTCCTGCAACTTGAATGTGTTTTGAAAAACATCCTCCCGCATCTGCTGCAAGTGGATCATTTGATTTAGTCTTCTCTGCATTGGATCCTCTTCACTACCAGCCTCCTAAAGAAGTTTGACTACCGGAGCTGCAAGAGAGGTAGGGAACACTGTATCAACTCCATAAACTAACTCAAAGGGGGACATACCAATGGATTTCTTTTGACTCACACGATCTGCCCAAAGTGCATGGACCAGCTTCTTATGCCAACTCTTCTTGTTTATTTCCAACATCTTCTTAATGATATTAACCAAAGATTTGTTAGAAGATTCTGCCAATCCATTGCCTTGTGGATGATAGGCGGTTGAGTGGCCCAAAGTAATATGATATTTACTACAAAACTCAACCATACTTTTTGACTTGAACGCTGCTGCGTTATCAGTGATTAACTTATTCAGGCAACCAAAAAGAGACAAAATATTATTTTCAAGAAATGAAATTATTACCGCATCCGTAGCTTTCCTAGTGGGAATTGCTTCGATCCACTTCGTGAAGTAATCTGTCACCGTGAGGATCCATCTATGCTGACCTGAAGAAGAAGGATGAATTTCACCAATGAAATCCAACCCCCACTGCTAAAAAGGGGCACTCACCTCGATGGGTTTAAGCGGCAAAGGCTGTAATTTCTATTTTCCCTCAAAAAGCTGGCAGTTATGACAACTCTTGACAACCTTAAACACATCAGAAAATAATGTTGGCCAATAGTATCCAGCTCTCAGAATTTTGTTTGCCGTTGTTTTCCAAAAAAGGTGACCGCCACAATCTCCTTTATGGAAATCCTCCATGACCTGCTTCGCTTCTTCCTCCACCAAACAATTTAACAAAATGCCACCGAGATCTTTCAAATAAAGTGCAGAATTCAAAATACAAAACTTAGCAGCCTTTAACTTAAGATTTCTAGCTTTGTTTTTAGCCACACCAGGCAGCGCAGACAAATTATGAAGGACATATATGATATCTGAATACCATGGAGAAAGAACAAACATTTCTGATACCTGAAGTGACGAACTTTCCTCATTTTCATTGGACATAGTAGCGATCAGATTTATGTCTAAGACATGCAGATTTGATTCAGCCATCAACTTTGCCAATCCCTGACCTTTAACAAGCTTTGTGGGCCTTATCTCCACATCATACTCCAGCAAGGCTGCTATCCACTTGCCACGTCTTCCTTCAGGATCTGTCTGGACCAAAACATCTTTGACAGCAGCATTAGGAACATAAGCTAAAATATGGGAATGCAAAATGTACACACGGAAATATTTCAGTGCTTTAACAAGTGCAAGGGCTTGCTTCTCAATAATGTTGTATTTCAACGCAGCATCTCTTATAGTCCGGCTGAAAAAATCAATAGGTCTCTCATGCTCATATTTTTTCTGCATTAATACAACTACCATAGTATGCTCCGAAGCAAATGAAAACAATATAAAATCCTGAGTATAATCCGGGCTGATTAGAACCAGAGCTGAAGAAAGAGCCAATTTTACTAAATTGAAAGATTTTACAGCCTCTTCCGTCCATGACACTTGGCTATCCTTCTTAAGCATGCTTGTAATATCCCTAAGATGTTTAGCAAGATTAGGAACAAAGTGGCGCAGAAAATTCATCTTACCATTAAACGATTGAATCTTGTTTTTATTCTAGGGCAGGTCAATTTGCTGAATTGCTTCCACACATGCTGGATCAATACAGATTCCATCCTTTGAGATAATGTGCCCAAGTAGTTTGCCTTCATCCATGCCAAACAAGCTCTTCTTTGGATTCAACGATACACCATATTTTCTACACTTTTCAAAGACAATTTTCAAATGATACAAGTGTTCTTCATATGATTTGGAAAACATGGTCAAATCATCAAGGTACACAACCAAGAAGACATCCTTCTCATTTGCGAAAGCCAAGTCCATTGCCCACTGAAAAATGGCACCCACGTTCTTCAAACCGAAAGGCATTTTTGCATAATGAAATGTTCCCCATAGAGTGGTTAACGCTGTTTTGTCTCGGTCATCTTGATGGAGTAAAATTTGGTTATATCCAGAACAACCATCGAGTAGTGACATGCGAGATGCTCCAACTACTCGCTGAAGTATGTGATCCATTTTTGGCAGCGGATAATTATCATTCAATGAAACTTTGTTGAGATTCCGAAAATCAATGCAAAAACGAATCTCACCGGTATTCTTTCGAACGAGCACCAAATTAGATATCCAATCAAAAAAACTTATGGGAACAATGATTCCTAATTTGTACAACCTATTTATCTCCTTCTCAATTGATGGCAACAATTTTGGATTAAGCCTTCTTAACTTCTGTCTAAAAGGTTTTTGATTAGGCTTAATAGGAATAGTGTGCTGAATTATATTGGTATCATATGTCTTCAAATCAGAATAGTCCCAAGCAAACACATCGGCAAAAGATGAAAAGAAACTGATATATTTGGCCTTTACCTCGGTGGCAATGCTTTGGACAGCTTTACCATATTCAGATGCTCGATTGTTCCAATATTCACGTCTTCAACTCCCTTCTCTGTTGGCTGCAATGTTGGTTTGCAGGCTACGTCATCAGGATCAAAGAGTTCTTCTAAAGGTATCAAGCCTTTAGGAATCACATTATCCTTGAGCTGCAACACTTCCATTTGATTGATCTACACATCATCTTTTCCCTCATCATGTTGTGCATCAATTGAGGTATCTTTGAATTTACCTTTGTTTTGCAGAAAATCATTGATCTTCTCATCATCTTGGAAAACTTGCCAATATCGTTGATTGTCTGAGACAGTTGGACGATGCTTCACATGGATTTCAAATTTATTGCTTGAGTTCATAGGAATCTTCAAATTACTTACTGCCTTAGCAAGTGCATCAGCAATACTATTTTGAATACGAGGCACACACGTTAAAGTGTAATCTGAAAACAGCTTCAAAATGTCTAGAACAACATTCCGGTATGCCCGCATCCGAGGATGCTTTGCTTGATATTTGCCTTTAACTTGCTTAATCACCAATTCAGAGTTGCCATATACAGCAATCCTCTTAGCATTTAGCTTTCTTAGGATCTTTAGGCCAGCAATCAAAGCCTCATACTCAGCTTCATTGTTTGAGAAATCAAAAGCAAGTTTATAAGAACATACCCGCACATTACTCGGCACTTTGTTTGGAGTAGAAAAAGGACTGCATGCCCAAATTCCAATTCCATCACCATCATTTCCCACTGCGCCATCGAAATCCATGGTCCACAGGCCATCTTCCTCTTCTTCTAAGTGTTGAAACTCTTTTTCCTTTGTTTTTTCTGCTTGCTGTCCATCATCTTTTTCTGATTGCTGAATGGTATTTCCATGTTCTTGTCCTTCTCTCTTCAAAACTTCTCTGAAATTATTTGCTATTTCTGGAATATCATCTGCTACAACTAACTAACTATTAATATCATTGAAACTATCTGAATACAAAACAAAAGACTCTAGATCTGTATGTACATAATTAATTGGATGATTAATTGGTTTCTCCTTGCTTGTAATCATGTATTTCATTTTCTGCTCACAATAAAATTTTCTCATTTGGCCAAACATTGGAATCGTTGCATAGGAGAAATCAAGCTGCATAGTTCCTTTGATATTTGCTCCCCAAGACCTTGAAAGAAGCATACCAAATCGGGGAGGAATGTCTGCCACAACAACATCCATCAAAATATTCTTAGCCAGAATCTGATCCAAACTGACCACCAAGTCTTTAATAAGCCCAATACATCTCACCCTGCTAGAATCTGTTATGAAACCAGCTCAAGAAAAGATAGATCAACGCCTTAGAATTCAGCCTCTTCGAGGGGGCAACCTCCTTTACATTACATAAATGAACAATTCTTGGATGATTCAAATGACAAAACCTCCTTTCTATATATAGGAGTCTAAGGAGTCACAATATAATCCAGCCGACCTAACAATAATAATATAAAGCCACAAAAATAACAATAGAGGGATTCTATGGGGCATAGAAATAACAATATGGGGGTAATAGGGGCACAACAATATAAATAAGGGGTATAACTACAATAGTAATGGGGTAATCACTAGTATTATAGGGACCCAACATGCCCATCTCCTTCAAAAAGTGTTGTCCTCAACGCTTGCGTAGTTCTGGATACTTCTACATAAAATTCTCATCCTCCCATGTGGAATCTTCAGCGGATAAGTTCTTCCACTTGATAAGATACTCTAAAATTGATCGATTTCATAGCTGTTGAGTTCTTGTTTCTATGACTGCTTCCGGTTCCAATATAATTTTTCCTTCCTCGTCAAGTTATGGCAATATTGTTTGAACTGGGAGCTTGTTGCCTATAACCTTCTTTAAACATGAAACATGGAAAACTGGGTGCAATCGAGAAGCTGCAGGAAGCTCCAATTTGTATGCCATAGTACCAATCTTTTGCAACACCTTGTACGGACCATAATACTTTGATGATAATTATTATCCTTCTTAGCTTGCTTTAGGGACATTTGCTTATATGGTTGTAGCCGAAGGAATACCCAATCACCTACATCAAAACTTCTTTCACTGCGATGTTGATCTTCTTGTTGTTTCATTCTATTTTGTGCCAACACGAGATTATCCTTTAAGAGTTGGAGGACTTGTTGTTAATGTTCGATGTGATGTTCCACTGCCTGAACCTTAGAATTTCTCTTAAATATGATGTGATGGATGGTGGTCGATACCCATAAAGTGCCATAAATGGGGTCATTTTTGTTGCTGTATGGAAGGAAGTGTTATACCACCATTCAGCCAGAGGCAACCATTTGACCCATTGTGTCATACAAAGCAACGAAGATATCCTTCCAAACATTTGTTTACTATCTCAGTTTGCCCATCAGATTGAGGATGATAAGATGAGCTATGAGCTAATTGAGTACCAAGACAAGAAAATAATTCTGTCCAAAAATTTCCAGTGAAAATAGGATCTCTGTCACTTACAATAATCTTTGGGTTTCCATGTAGCTTTTGAATTGTTTCCATAAATGCAGTAGAAACTGTACTGGCTTTAAATGGATGTGATAATGCACAAAAGTGTGCATACTTGGTAAGTCTGTCAACTACCACCATGATGACACTCTTTCCCTCAGACTTGGGTAAACCTGTGATAAAATCCATTGAAACCTCCTCCCAACGTTGGCTTGGAATGGATAAAGGTTGTAATATACCCGGTGTCTTAATTGTTTCAACTTTATTTTGTTGGCAAACCAAACATTCTGCCACAAACTTTTGAATATCTAATTTAAGGCCATCCCAAAAAAATTCCTTCTTAACCCTGTGGTAAGTTTTTAAAAATCCTGAGTGCCCTCCTAAGGGAGAAGTGTGCAATTCCATAAGAATCTTTTGTTTTAACTGGGAATTCTTACAAAGGTATAAGCGATCTTTGTACCATAACGAATCATTTTGCCAGCTAAATGTATTAGACGTACTGGAATCTTGTTGTAGCTTTCGAATAAGTGCCCACACTTCTTCGTCATTCTTCCATTCCTCCCTTGCTTCGTTTATCCAATCTGGTTGGATAATAGAAATGGCACACAACAATGCTTCCACATCCTCATCCTTTCTTGAGAGTGCATCTGCCACCACATTTTGCTTCCCTTTTTTGTAGATGATTTCAAAGTCATAACCCAACATCTTTGTGACCCACTTTTGTTGCTCTTCAGAGGATAATCTTTGTTCTAAAAAGTATTTAAGGCTATCATGATCCGTTTTTACCTTGAAGTGTCTTCCCATTAGGTAGGGTCGCCATTTCTTAAGTGCATGGAGTATTGCCAACATTTCCTTCTCATAAATAGCTTTGCTTAAAAACTTTCCCTTGATTGGATGACTTTCAAAAGTAATGGGTCTTTCATCTTGCATTATAACAGCACCAATTCCATTTCCTGAAGCATCACATTCCACAATAAAGGTTTTTGTGAAGTCCGGTGTAGCTAAGACCGGTGCTTGGCACATTGCCTCTTTAAGATGTTCAAAGGCCTTTGTTGCTTCTGGAGTCCATGAAAATGCATCTTTCTTCAATAATGTTGTTAGAGGTGCTACTATTCTCCCATAATTCTTAACAAACTTGCGATAATACCCTGTCAACCCAAGAAATCCTCGCAGATGCTTTATGGATGTGGGGACTTTCCATTCCTTAATGGCTTTAATTTTGCTAGGGTCTACCTTAACTCCTTCATGAGATACAATATGACCCAAATATTCCACCTCCTGCACTCCAAAGAAACATTTGGATCTTTTTGCATATAATTGTTTCTCCTCCAATAGTTGTAGCACCTTGTCAACATGTTCAACATGATCATTCCAAGACTTGCTCTAGATTAGTATATCATCAAAAAATACTAACACAAATTTTCTAAGGAATGGTTTGAAAATTGAATTCATCAAACTTTGAAATGTTGAAGGTGCATTGGTAAGGCCAAAAGGCATGACCAAAAATTCATAATGACCCTCATGAGTTCTAAATTCCGTTTTCGGAATGTCTTCAATCTTCATTCTGATTTGATGATATCCCGAACGAAGATCCAACTTGGTGAAGTAAATTGATCCATGCAATTCATCCAGTAATTCATCAATGACAGGAATGGTGAACTTATCTTTAATAGTGAGCTTGTTGAGCTCCCTATAATCCGGACACATGCGCCATGATCCATCCTTCTTGTGCACCAATACTACTGGAGCAGAGAAAGAACTTTGGCTCGGTTGAATTATACCAGCCTCTAGCATTTCTGCAACCATACGTTCAATTTCACTTTTTTGGACATAGAGATATCTGTAAGGCCTGATGTTTGGAGGAACACTTCCTGGAATCAGATGAATAGCATGATCATGATCATGCATAGGTGGGAGACCTTTGGGAGTCTCAAATACCTTGAAATGATTGTCCAAGACTTTTTGGAGATATGGAGAAATAGATGATTCCGATGTGGAAACATCTAGCGAACATAATTGTGCAATTACACCTCTTTGCTCCTTTTTTAGAAGCTTTGTCATACCATTAGAGCTGATTATCTTTCCTAGTTTCCCTGCAATACCCCTTAATTCAACTTCCTTTCCTTCCGTAGAAAATTTGATGAAAAGTTCTTGAAAATTAAAAGCTATTGTACCCAAGGATTGTAGCCATTGGACTCCTAGTACAACATCAGCACCTCCCATTGGAATGGAAAGCATTGGGCTAGTCAATACATATTCTCCCATGGATAGCTTGATATTATGGCACTTTCCAGAGCAATTTATTGTTCCTCCATTTGCAATCATCACTTGACACTCTGGTGCTGGATATAGGAAGCAATTCAATTCTTTTGCTACCCTACAATGAATAAAATTATGGGTGCTTCCTGAATCAATCAACACTATTACCTTTTTCTTCTTGATTTGTCCTTCTATCTTGATGGTTTGAGGAGTGGTAATTCCCGCCAATGCATTACAAGATATGGTCGGATTTATTTGTTCTTCATCTAGGCTTTTTTCTTGGAGTATATCCTCTTCTTTTGACCTTTCTTGCTCCTTTTCTTCTTCCTCTTCACAATCTATGTAGAATAATTTCTTCTCAGCACACTTATGACTTTTAGTGTATTTGCTATCACAACTGTAACAAATCCCTTTTGCTATTTTTTCTTCCAATTTTTGTGGTGTCAACCTTATAGGTTGTGGAATACTAGGGGCAACAACACTTCCATCTTTATAGTTGTGAGTGGTATGCTTCCTGGTTGCCATAATTTTGCTTTCCATTTTTCTTGCTAACCTGAATGCCTTCTCTAATGAATCAGGTTCCCAAAGGCGAACATCATGTTGGATATTATCCTTTAAAGACCCTATGAACACATCAATTCTATGCTCCTCTGGAATATATTTTACCCTTATGTTCAATTTTTGGAACTCCTCAATGTGCTCCATTATTGAACCCTTTTGTTTGAGACTTATCAATTGGCTAAAAAAAGTGTTGCTTTTTGTATCCTCATAATGTGCTATCAATTCTTCCATAAAAATTGCCCAAGTGATAAATTGTTTACGAGAACAAAGCCATTGATACCATACAAACTGATTTGGTTCCAAATATACAGTTGCTATACGTACCTTTTGTGTGTTTTGCACATTATTGAAATCGAAGAACTGCTCCATCTGTAATATCCATGTGGCGGGATCCTTGCCATCAAACTTCCTCATATCGAAATTTGGAATATGGTGGGTCTTCGATCCAACATTAGAGTCTATGGAATCATGATTAACATTTCTTTGGTTCACATCATGAGTTTCCTTTACAACCTTTTCACCCTTAGTATGTATTTCTTGTAGAAAATTTGTCAAATCTGTCTTCAAGTCTGCCATGTCTGTCTTCATATCTATCTTCAAATCATCCATCTTAGCTTCCATGCCCTTTATCTTAGATTCCACGCCATTTATCTTAGATTCCACGCCATTTATCTTAGCTTCTGTTAGCTTTTGTGAGCGTGACATTTGTTGCACTTGTTCTTGTAATTTTGATATATCATGTAGCATTTCTTCTTCTTCTTCATGAGTCATGCTAGAGCTTCAGGTTCCTTACTAGGTGTTTGAATTTTATTTCCTCGGGGCATCAGTTACCGATAATAATTCTTTACTATGCCCTTTGAATTCCTTCAAACCAAGCTTACGCAAAAATAAAAAAAACTACACACCTTTTTTTCACTTTGTAGAAGCTTGATATTGAATTTTATGTATCTCTGTAATTTTGGATCATCTAGTTTTGAAATTGCAACCTGTGGTAGCCTTCTATGTCCTCTTTCTGATGCCACAAGTCTGACCCAAATTGGTTTCTCCAAGGAAGAGTTATGTGAAGTCTCCCACAGTGACTTGATTATAGACTAGTTTAGTAGAGCAAACTTGTACGACATGCCACGAGTCACTGTTTCAACCTATGGATCTGAAAAATTCCTGCAAGAAACTACAGTCCGTCCTCTTTCTGTACCTTCTTACGAAATTTCAATCTGATTCCTAGAGAGAAAGTTATGACGATTTTCCCCAAGTCACCTGTTTTGAATGTAATTCAGGAGTCTGCAAAAAGACCAACTTTCTCAGATCATATCTCCATAAATATCGCACGAAAAGCTCTGAAATTCGGACCCAAGGTTTAGCACGATTTATTCTCAAATGGGTTTTTTCAGCGACTTCTGAAACATCACAGAAAAAAAAGTTATAGCGAAAATGCCACGATGACCTGTTTGGAGTAGCGAAACCCTAGAATTCAAAGCTCTGATACCAAATGTTATGAAACCAGCTCAAGAAAAGATAGATCAACGCCTTAGAATTCAGCCTCTTCTAGGGAGCAACCTCCTTTACATTAGATAAATGAACAATTCTTGGATGATTCAAATGACAAAACCTCCTTTCCATATATAGGAGTCTAAGGAGTCACAATATAATCCAGCCGACCTAACAATAATAATATAAAGCCACAAAAATAACAATAGAGGGATTCTATGGGGCACAGAAATAACAATATGGGGGTAATAGGGGCACAACAATATAAATAAGGGGTATAACTACAATAGTAATGGGGTAATCACTAGTATTATAGGGACCCAACAGAATCAAATGAGTAGAGATCATGGTACTTCCTGGTAATGTCCAAACCCAACTTCTCCATGATAGCTTTTGGCATAAGATTGTGGAAAGCGCCGGAATTGAACATAACATTATGCAACACAAACTCATGCTCTCTCAAACTGGTATAAAAAGGAGGCACATCACTGTCAGGAGACTCACCATTCAATGATGGTCCAAAAATTAGTTCAGGTTTATCATCTTCCACACTCACCATATCAGACATTGGATCAAAATTCAAAATTTTGGAAACCTGCCCTCTATAATCACTATTCCTCATCAGCTCTGTCAAGGGAATATATACCTTCAATTTAGAAATTTCATTTTCTAAACTAAAAGTGGAAGTCTTCTCTACCTCTTTGGTAGGAACCTCTTTCTTCTCGGCTTTATCTTTTGGTACAATGGGCTGATTGACTCGTTCATTTGCTGATGGAGATTTGTTAGGCATAGGATCGACAACTTCTTTGCCTTTATTTGGTGCAATCGGTGGCTCATTCTTAGATGTTGGACCTTCCTTTCTCGTTTGGATTGAATTGATGGGGACATTTATGTTTCTTAATGAATACTGATGCTGCTGGGCAGACAAGGCATGCATATACCCTCTTTGATACTCATCTGACTCCTCTTCAAGAGCTGAGTCATTCGACAAAATAAAATCTGCATCATGCTGTACAACTGAACTTTCTGCATACTCATCATCTTCAGTGATAAATGTGGGCATATCATTAGGAGTAAAGAAGTTATTTTCTTCTCCTATTACATGGTCTTCATCATCAGATTCAGGGCCAACAAAATTCTATTGAAGAGGTGTCTTTACTTGCTGCTATTGTGATGTCGTTTCTTGTGCTCGCTGCTCACACTGTTTGATCCTGAATTGTGGCTGCTGCTGGCCACGAAAATTAGGATTCCAAATCTGCGGTTCAGGCTTATCAAGTGTCAACCTTTCAATCATATTTTCTACCTTGCATAGCACCTTATATGAGGTAGAGGACTCTTCCTTTATTGAGACTTTCTTTTCAGCTTTCATTCTAGCTCTCTTGTCATTCAAATTTGCCTCAACACTAACGGCAATTTTCTGCATCTCTTATAAGGTAGCTGTTCTCTCTCCCTTAACTAATAAGCCATGTCCAGATCAAAAACATCCGGGAGATAGAAGAAGTCCATCATTTTTTTGACATGTTTTTGAGCTGTGATACCCTGAGGCGTGCCATCAAATAAAGGAATTTTGCTCTGATAATCTGCAGGCATGTCATTCAAAACTTGAGGCAGCGCAAGAGGTGCAAACCGAGCAGCCATTTCTCTTGGTGGATTTGGTCTGGGGGATGTAGGAGGAGTGGGAGGAGCTGATGTGTGAGGTGTATGAGGCGGTGTATGCGGAGGTGAAGCAATTTTGGATGTAGAAGGAGTAGATGGAGGTGAATTTACAGCAGACTTTTGATCAACAATATTAGGCTGCGGGGGAAGGGTGGGAATGAAGGGAGGTTCGGTAGGGATTTTCGAAGCGGATGCCATTACGGAAGATCCGAGGGTTACAGATGCAGCTTCTAGGAAATCAGTGATATTTGAAACATGAATTTCTCTCTGAAGGTGCCTCAAGATAAAATTCTCAATTGATTTATTATTTCTTTCAACTTCAAGAGCTGCAGCAAAGTCAGGATTTGGAACTATAGAACTAAGAGCACTTTCGGATTTGGTTTCAAATAATGACAATTCAAACTTTTCATCAAAATCAAGCTCTTCAAGATACTCAAAAATTGCTGGACATGAACGAGATTTAAACACGGGAGTGATAAAACTCTCTTGACGAACAATTCTTGAAATCAGATTAGGATTCTCGTAGAAAGGGGGAGGATTTGGATCTGGATTAGCTCTGGTATATCTCTTTGAAGCCAACGTGTTATTTTCAAGAAATCAAAGGAACAAAAACAACTTGATCAGCCTGTCAGATTCTAAACTTATGATCCAAAGCTTAGAATTCTCAAATGTACTGGGGAGATTGACTGAAGCAGCATTTATCTACTTGCACTAATGCAAAGCAAAATCATTTCGAAGGTTACCTGGCATAACTTCAGGCTCCGTCTGTAGCTTAGAAAACCGATGACATCAACAAGAAAACCATTTTCTTCCCCAATATGGTCGCCACTAATGTTAGAGCCTAGATTTGTCTCAGGCTGAAAAGACAAGGTTCTAGGTCCACATCAAACCACACTCAGCCTCGTAGCTAGCCCTACGAGGACAGGAGAGGGCTCTCTCCGGGTCAATCTCGGCAAAAGGTAATCAATGAGGCTCGAGATGACTAAATTTGCAACTGATCTTAGGCTAGGTATTAAGTGCAGGGATTTGATTTGGTTTTTTTGAGGGTTTTTGTTGAAAAAATGGGAAAGGCAAATTTGGGCTCGGGGATGAGGCACAGTTTCTGCAGAGTTCTGATTGGGGCAAGGAAGGCAATCGTTTTGATGCTTTAAAGCAAGTGAGATGGATAGATCAGACTGGTGAGGAGCTAAGGAGAGCAAGAGAGTCTCAAGAATTCTCCTTAAACATATGAAAACATGGAAATTTAAACAAATTCAAAGGCAGAGCATAACAATTATGGATTCCACCTTAATCACTCATTTGTTTCAAATTCAGAAGAAGAAGCAAGAAAATGATACACATAACACTAGATAAACTTACAATTACTCAGAGAAGCACACCATCAAAACATAAAGCCACATGGATCCCAAACAGTGCTGCAAAACCCTAGTCTTTCCTTAGCCAAAAATGCAGAGATAGAATGTACAATAGAGTGCCAAGCTTTTCCCAAGAGTCCAACCCTGAAAATGACTTAGAAATTACATAATATAGGCAAGCCAACCTATTCCCTTGCCTCTAGGGGTCGAGCTCATCATTTTAGGAGTTGTTTCAACCAATTCTAAACAAAGCACTAAAATCTAGGCAGTCAAAACAACTTGCCTCTATAAGGTAGGAAACTGATTCATTCATTAAATTTTCACTTTTTGGAGAATGAATTCTCTAGAAAAATTAACTAAGTGCAAAAATCACATCATGTTCACCCAATTACATCAAGATAAGTCAAAAATAACATTACAAAGAAAAACTAGTCAAACTGGCCGAATTTCTGAGCTAGAAGGTGAAAAATTGGGGCAAAAACCTCTATTCGCCGCGCCAATTTCTGTATGCGTCATGCCACTTTGCTGCTGATTTTGAGGCACTTGCTGAAGTCCAAATTGAGCCCAAGTGTTCTTGTTGGAAATCCCTACCTATCTACTTTCCAACCCAAGTGTAATTTCTAAATTTGGTGCCCATTTGCGCCTCCAAAACCTCAATCACCCAAGACTGCTTCCTGTGTGTGAAATTAGGGGCAGAGAGGTCATTTTTAGGGTGTTTTTGACCTCCTGAGGACTCAAAACCTGCCCAAAATTCTTGGCCATGCACCAACAATCATGATTTTTCATGAAAAATCCAAAATATAAACTTTTTTGCATTTGGAGCCTCCTATCGTAAGTGCGCGCCACGTGGTGCGGCGCACAGGGAGCAAAACCCTGTTTTTTGCACAAAAATTTACAAAAATGCCAAAAATGCCCCAAATTCCTTGAAATTTGGGCTAGAGCTTCTTCATTAAGTGTTATGCTGGGCTAAAGAGGCTTTGGCTAATATCTGAAGACGATCAAGCTCTCTTTGCCTCTTTTGCTTCTTGATTGCCTTCCTCAATTTCACCTTCAAATTTCTGATTTGGGCCTTGCACACCTTGTTTCGCGCCATGTAGTGGAAAGCCATGTGTCTCAGCAATGCATGGTCCTTGTCAGCCTTGTCCAACAGCCCCTCTAATTGCATGTTAACTCTCTCGAGATTGGCCTCCCGATCCTCATTAATCTCTTGCTCCAATGACGTGAGCTCAATTCTTCTCCTTTGCACAGCTTAGCGATTCTCACGAATGATTTGTAGCTCTATGATTGCCTGATGATGTTCAAGCCACTTGTTCCTCTGCTCCAAGTATTTCATGGTCCATTTAACCCTCTCCAAGTCAAGGGATAAGGCCTCGATCTTTGTCTGCTGCTCCTGGATGATCTCTCTAAGTTTGGCACTTTGTGGACCTGTATCTGTATCATCATCATGAATGAGAATGAAGTCGGTCTCTCATTCACCTGATGGCTCACCTGAAGGCCCCTCATCCTGCATTGGGCTCTTGCCTTTGTCCTGTACCTGTGATGTTGATGGAGGAAGCGAGGCCCCTTCCACCCCGGGTGGAGATAACACTCGCTTTGCTGCTGCAAACAAATGTCTGGTGCCTCTCTGATATGTGATGAAAACCGGCACACTAGCAGTCTCATGGCGCTCATACTGATGAGAAGGTTCACCTTCATGCTTAACCTCTGATAATCCCCGTGAAGCTCTGAAGAAGTCACGAGAGATGAAATCATCCCAAGTGATGCCCTGCAATCCAAGCTGATGAACCACCAAAATCTTAATAAGAGCAAAATGATAGACATTGTTAAGTTGCTGCTGAGGGGTTTTATGCTGTATAAAGGTGGTCATCCTCTCTATGTTCCGGCAAATGAAATACGGAATGTTCATCATCCGTACCCTGGTGAAATGCATGAGCAACCTGATGTGATAAGCATAAAGACGAGAGAACCGTCCCTCACAGCTGAAATATTTCATGATCAATCTCATTAGCAGATCATATTCATCTTTCAGATACCGGAATGGGAACACTCCCTTGAGCTGCCTCAAGAAACTGGTTTTGATGTATGGCTCATAATGTTGCCGGTCAATCTTCTGTTTCTTGTGCCATGGTTCACCAATGTTTGGTATACCAGTTGCTAATGAGACAAATTCTGGTGTAAGTGTGAAGGTGACACCAACCAAGATAGCTTGATCTCTGTGCAAGTGCAACACAAAAAGATGAGCCAGCTCATGATGAAATTGGACACTAGCCACCTTTTGGCAAAACTCATAGCATGACTGATGCTGAAAACACTGCATAGCAAGAGGGCAGGCCTACAATTCTGTGAGGGTGATTGGTTCTTCCCTAACATGTCTGCCACTTTTATGAGGCCTCTGGGGTGCCTGTTCTTCCAAGGGAGAGTCACTTTGGGTTTCTACCTCATAGTTCGATGAATGCTCAGATGCCATGACTGCTGTAAAAAATACCTTGAAGAAAAGATGCTGCTGTATATGAAGACTATTTTAACTACTCTTTAGGGTGTAAAGTCTACCAGCAAAGTCTGCCACCAAAGGGAAAAAACCAATGCAACAGGGATTGTTAGGAAGGGGAAACAATAGTGAGGAATGGGAATCATTGGGAGAAATTTAATAGGGAAATATGGGAGAAGGTTTGAGGGATTGATGTATGAGAATAGGGTTTAGGGTTTGGGCTTATTGTATAGGTTTTGAGGTGTGAGGTTGGAGGATTTGGGATAGAGCATGTAGGAGAAGGGAATAATGAATTTAGGTGATAGGGAAGTAGGGAGTGGTGAAGACAAGGGAATAATGGGAAGGAGAAAAAACTTTGGTGGAAAAATAGTGAGTTCTGAAACTCTGGCAGCGAGTTTATTTGTGTTTATAGAAAGAGGGTTTGAACTTTTGTTTCAACCTTTATCACCCCTAAACCACCATCTCTTATCATAAAATTGAAGGCAACATCAAGAAGAAAGGTCTACCTAGAAAATTCACGCAAGGTATGAGCAAATTGGTGAAGTTTCATGCAATATCGGGCTTTGGACTGTATGCGTCGTGCCAAGAGCTCAGTGCACCTATGTGTTGTGCCCGTTCAAAATAACATTGGGTAGAAACTCCCTGTGTGCCACGCGCTTCCAGTGCACCGTGCCACCTGTTCTATGCGCCATGCCGGTTAGTTGCAAACGATTTCTCTCCAAAACACGCACTGCTCACCCACTTTGCTTTGAAATTCTTTTCTCCAACCTTGGCATGCAGAATGACACTCATCTTCATAGCAAAACCTTATAAAGGCATTGGCTTGATTTTTGGTTCTTCAAAACCCATTTTTGTAATGTTTTGAATTTGGCACTTTTTGACAATTACTAGAACTCTGACTTTTTTGTTTCCTCCTTGATTTTTTGGTTTGAAATGATGAATTTCTTGGAAAATTTTTGTAGGAATAGCTAACATGCGATTTGGCAAAGGAGACCAGGGCTCCGCCTGGAGAATTCAAGAACTCAAAATTTTGGAAAGTTATTACAAAAAACGAAATGTCGACTTGTCTTCAAAACAGAGTTTTGAAGAAAAGTCATTATCCATCCATATGATGATAAAAATCTTTGAAATAACAACTGAAATAACAACTTATCAAGAACCTCCCTCTGGCCTGCTGGCTTTATTAACCTTTGTTGAAGCCTAAATTGACTAACCCTAGACCTAATGACTAAAATGACTGTTATGACCTAGAAACTGAAATAGGACTGCAAATAGATTTTAAAACTTGATTTTGATGGACAGACCTGAGCCAACAGTGCAAAGCATGAGAGGGATGAATGACAAAAGCCCTTTCGTCAGATTTATGGCATGCTCCTAACGAAATGCAACTGATCAAGCGAGATGGGACACCTACACATGAAATGCAAAAAGAGTTTTGGTCTCTGACGGAGGGATGACCATACCGTTTCTAACACTGCCATCCATTCTCTTGGGAGAATAATTTTGTGAGACAAAGGATACCCTCGCAGTAGTACGTTGATTGAGGGCTCAGGGGTGGCTAGTTGTAGCAAGATTTTGTGCAATTGAGCCTATGGCTGGGTGGAGAGTTGTCCCCAAGACTTTGTTGCAGTTAGCAGAATTCAACTAGCGTTCCACAGGTAAGTTGTCTCTCCTCACATTTCTTTTGAAATTTAATGTTAACTAGTTGATAAATTACGGTTGATTATAAATCGCTTGATTAATCTAATTAATTGCGTGTTGTTATTTCGGGGCTGTTATAAATGGTATCAGAGCCGGTTCAACTCTTAGGGCCTATAGACATTTTAATATAGAAATTTTTTATCTAAATGATTTATCGATTTCTTTTGGGGAAGCCGTCAACATTTCTGAGCGAAATTTCCCATGTGATTTCTGCCCTGCCTAATTGTTTTTGGATTTTTCTTAATTTTTAATGATCTACATGGGTTTTTGTTTTAGTGTGGCTTCCAAATCTACAGATTTGTTTGAGTGATTATAATTTTTACCTAGTGCGGATCTTGGATTTTTTGTTCTAATAGTACTGTATGAGGTCTCCTAATTTTTAATCTAATTTCAGATTTTATTTTTCCAAGATTTCTATTATAAGCACCATAAATACATAAAGGGGTCGAGATTTCCATTTCGACTACCCAAAAAGCATGCATGCGTGCAGATTTGTTTCTCCTTCTCGTAGAACGAGGTCATTCCAAAGTCTTTATGTCGTGGATTCTTCAGCTAGAGCTATTAATCGACTGATCGTGGTAAGAGCTATTAATTGCAGTAATTTTTTATCGTGGCTGATACATATTTTGTTGGCCTAAATGCTGGCAATTCCCTAATCACATCATCTCCAAAGAATTCCATGGATTTCACAATGAGAACCTCTGCAAGCAAATTGATTCCAACCGTATTTAATTATCACTATCTACGTGTTGTTATCTTATGCCTAGTACCATGGAAGTTTAAAGGCACTGCATAAATTTTCTTCTTGTAAAAGTTCTTAGGAGTTGCATAAATTAGTTTGTCCATCCCGACTTCATGGGAATTCCATTTCCCCATCTTCAGTCTCACGCGAATCTACAATCCATGGCCAACATGATTTTCCCCTTTAACTATGTTGATTTCAGGCACCAAGGGCCAGGTTTTCACTCTTTAGATCGACTTTCAAGACTGCGATGTTCTTCGTCCCATGGAAAGAAACTAGGAACAGAGTTGTCTGCCAAATTTAGGTTATATGTTGAAACCTTTACAAAAAAAAAAAGTTATCATAATAAAAGGTCATCTTCTTGTTGGGATTCTCGACGTCTATTCACAGGATGAATTTTTACTTGAGATAAGAGTCTTTGGTGACATTGAATTTGGGGATCTGCACTAAGACCACAGTGGTTATTTTTCTTGAGGAGTCACAAACATTAAGAGGCCATCATATTTACTTGAATGAAAATTTCCTTTTGGACATATTACAAAGGTAATTTTTTTTTTTTTTGAAGTCCATTTTAAACTTTTTGAAAGGTCGTTTTCATTTCTGAGCAAGGGATCGTTTTCCTAGAAAGTCGTTCAGGGTTTATTAATTATTTGGATCCATTTAACTCAAAATTTTACAAGAATCCATTGTTTATGGCTTGAAGAGATCAATTTCTAAAATTTTTTTTAGGGTCACAGGCCTGCCAACCATTTATTTCTTAATTGCAAATATTGCGAAATTATAACATAATTTTTTGCAATCGAATACTGAATTGCTGAAGGTAAAATCCATCAATTTCGGAAGAGATCAATTATGGAAAGGTTTTTTTTGTTCAATGGGCATATATTTTGTGGATATAGGCCTTACTGTATTTACAGGCTCTGCTTTGAGCATATAACACATCTATTCTACCTAATGTGAGAACATTAATTTTCCAGGGGCTATTTACGTTTTTTTTGGAGAGCCTAATCTTTCTAGGAACTGCCATATTTTGTTAATTATTTTATAAGGCAATGGTTGGGTTGGCCGTGAGTTTATTCTGACTTCTTTCCATTGAGGTTGTAGGGTTTCTAGGCCTCCTTTCTCCTCCAATTCGTGAGCAAATCTTTGAGATACTGTTATCAAATTCGTGAGCATTTCTGAGAGTATAATTGTCAAAGATTTGAGGCATCTAAAGGTTTAAAGTAAAGTTGTTTGGGGAGTTTTACAGTCAAGTTGTCCAGCAGATTTGTATCTATTACCTCATTGATCTCTTGTAGCTTGAGAAAAAAATTGTTGATCAGTCCATATTCAACAAGTTTCTTTAGTGTGAAGTGCTCTTTTTCTTTCTAAAGGGTCCCTCTCATTCTAATTCTAGTGATTCTTCATCGGGTTGGGAAATTTAAAATCAAGGAGACAGCTTCACTGTGTATTCAAACTCACTCATTGCAGAAATCCATCTTAATATGGGACTATTGAATTGGAAAATTGTATATTTCTTTGGCGGACATCTCCTCTTTCACTTAATTTTGATCTTGTATTCATACATCAATTGATCGTGAATTGGAAGAATTACTGATTTTGACGTTGCATGCTAACCATTTGACGAAATGTGTTCTTGAAAACTTTGCATCTGCTCAACAGCTAGGCTCAAATTTGTAGGTTGGAATGCCCACTTTATATGCAGGTTTAGACTCAAATTTGTAAGTTGGAATGCCTATTTTCTGTGCCTAAAAGTTTATAGTTCCATAACTATGTGTCACAACAGTTTTTAAATTTCTTAGAGTATTTTAATAAATCTGAAGAATATGCCGGCTGTAGCATGAGTCTTGGTATGGGCATTAACATTAAAAAATCATAACAAATCCCTGGGCATATCTTCATTTGGATTATATTTGGATATTATTTCAGATTAGTGAAATCATCGTGACTATCCCGTCAGGATGGATGCATACAAACTATTTGATAAAATGTATGAATGAAAATTTTCAGCTGCATGATGATCTTAGAGTTGAGATAGCAAGTGGGAAGCTTTACATTTTTGATTCTTGAATCACTTTCACCACTTTGAAATTGCCTCAGAATTTGACTTCTGAAACATTATACTTGCCATCAATGCTTGTTAAAGGATTATGTATCTGGTTGCATTGGTGTTTACATAAATAAATAACCAAAATTTGAACTAGGACCATTTTTATTCCTGAGTGATTTCTTCAAATTCAAAGAAAATAAATCTCAATTCTGTGTCAGATTTGTGACTCTGTCTTCTTGCTACCCTATTTGAATGTTGTCCATGTATTTAGTAAACACACTAATTTTAGAGCTTCCTTTGTTCTATTGTTGTCTGAAAATACGTGCTTCGTTTTGATAATAGCTCCATTTGCATGATGGAACAATAGTTTGATGATTAGTAACAAACTCATTAGTTGATGGATTTGTCTATCCATGAGAAGGAGATTCCAGTACATTATACCTATATTACAGTGAGAGCTATCCTACGTCTGCCGAAAACAGGGTATTTCCCTGCAGCACAGATACGAACTAAAATGCCATTTAAGAGTGTTATTTAGAGAAACCCCTAAGGGTGATTAGATTCACCTTAAGTAGAGGGAGGAAAATCCGAAGTGATAGTGGTTTATCCGAGTTTCCAATAGTGTGACTGTCTATTTCGCTAAATGCACAAGTTGTCAGTTTTCTTTGATCTATGGTGATTGCACAAAGCATAGAAATAGGTGGGTTGAGTGTGTTGCAGTATGCAAAGATCACTGCTTAGACAGAATATCTCTTCACTAAACCACACTCTGTTTTCTCTTCGGGAGAGTTGCCGAATGTATAAAAGCTTTGGCAATATAACGAGATTTGGATATTGCATATAGTGATAAGTTGTATGTTGTTGATGATGTTTGAAGATCTCTGATATTGACTGCAATAATATTCTTGTTTTAGTGACAAAGTTACGTGACCTGTTTGACAGAGTTCTTTCAATGACAAGGATTGTGGCAGGGTAAATAAACGCACTGTAATTTCTGAGTTTTGTTGAGTTTTTCAGTGAGATGTTTTGACAAACAGCGTATAGATGCATTGTTGTAGGTATATTTTTTTTTTCCATTTACTTGAACACAGTTATACAATGACCATAGGAACAATGTAGAGTATTTAAATCACAATAATGAAACATATATTATGCCCAGAAATGGTTTAGCCCCAAAAATACTCATTTATATCAGTCATAGGCATAAGATACCCACTTAGAATATCTTAGAAATTTCCACAAAGAAATTTGAGTTTACTTGTTTGGGTCACTGTGGTATTATATAAAAACAGTTGGTAGAAAATGTATTGTAGGTGTTTCTCTTCCATATTGTGATTAAAATAACATGCACAGTACTAAGCAAACATAAAAGAGATATTTGAGAACAACTGATATACACCTTGCATTAAATTTAAAAGCGCACACACCATTGAAAGTATAGTACAGTCCAACAATAGTATGATTTCTAAGGTTTGAAATGATGATTGCATATCAAATTTATCCAGCCTAAAAATCATAGGTTCGGTTGCTCACATTGTTGTCACTGAATGTTCCTGTAATTAGCATTCAAAGTTCTATATTTTTGTTTCATTCATCGCATTTCAAATTATTAAGTCAAAGGGTTCAATTCTAGCACGTTGTGGTGGCTCAATAAAATTTTATCTGATCATTATCCACTCAGTGTACAATGGCTCAAATTGGAGTTAATTATAAGGTGGAAAGAAATTGGAGTTTAATAAGGGATGCTTGGATCGGTTTATTATGGAAACTATTAGGTTTTCTTTAATATCTTTAATATCCCTGTTTATTTTCTTTAATATGTTGGCTTTTGTTTTTGTGGCTATTGCATGTTCAAAATTTTGTTATTTTTTTAATTGGAAATGGTCAATCATAGAAATATGTTCATGATTTTTACATTACTTTCAATTTAGCCTCTACACTACTTTACCTTATGCCTAGTAGATCATATTCTTCAAAATTTATAGTGAAGGATTTTAATGAGTAGATTGATTGCTTACTTAGCTAAGAGAGATACTTTTATGGAGCATCTAAAGCATGTTTAAACTTTATGATACATCTAAATCGTACACTATGATTTTAGTTTAGTTTAATTAACTATTATGATGTTGAGTATAATGTTACATGAGGTTTCATGATTCAAGGTTAATTGCATATATTGGATAAAGTTGTCTAAGGAGAAATGGAAAGGAGAAACTTGCAAATTTTCTAATGATGATAACTAATGATAGCTCATGTGATTATGGCCAACTTGGATCAGATGAAAAAAAAAAGGGTGCTAGATAGATACTTAAGGTGGTTGAGAGGAAGTATCACAACAAGGGTAAGAAATCAGTAAGAAGAGGCAACCTATTTTAGAACATAATGGAAGAGTTTGGTATAATCATAACTTGGTACTCTAAAGGTATCACTATAAGGTCTATCTAAGGATGATGCACATAAAGAAGAAAATATTGGCAATCAACTAATGAAGTTGAATAATCATGGTAATAATGAAGGTCATTTTGAAGGAACTTGGAAGGTATGATAACATAGAAAAATTGATCAATTGGAGGAGATAAGTTGTGTGCATGACAACATCTATAATAGTTTTTCCCTCTAATGGGAGAGCCACATTGTAAAGTTTTCCAAAGGTGACTAACTATATGCATGAATTATGGATAACAAGATGTATGATCAGGCAATTTTATTATGTTGATGTCTTAAAATAGGAAATGATAAGTGGATTACATTTGGTAGCCATCTTAATGAATTTATTTATAGGGTATTATCCAAGTTGGGGAATAGTAACAACATTTCCAAAGTGTATCAATGCTATGCTTTTAAGAGAGGAGGAAAAGAAACCACAATGACTGGAGGTGAGAAATCAAAGTCAATTTAATAAAATAGAATGAAGTGAAGAAGTTTCCATTTTTGAAGCTAGTAGACATGGAATATTAGGAAATTAAGACTAGGAGAAAAATAATAATATATCTATGAATATTTGGTAGGAGGAAATGAAGGGATGTTCTATCAAGAAGAAAGTTCTTTTAAGGGTATTGATGAGTGGACCGAGAAACATGATTGGTAATGGTCATAGTGTTGATCTACATAGTTTAAAAGTGTGAAGATATGAAGTTGAGAATTTTCATAATGACCAGTGTTGATAAACGAGGAAGATGTTCGAAGGTTTAAATGATAAAAAAATAATGGTTGAAGTATAGGAAGGAATGTAGCTAGAAATTTTATAAGGATATCTTGAGAAGGATTGTGTACATATTGACAAAAGAAGTGAGAGTCAATTAATAGATGTTGTACTTGACTGATTTGCACTCATTGTTTCATGAGTAGGACTTCACATAGAGAAACTTATCAATTTTTGTTCCCATAGTGTTAAAAGAGGTTGTTTCCACATAACACCACACATTTAAATTTTTCATGGACAATGATGGTAGTAGTGTTTCCAACTGTTTCAAAATCTAAAATAAAGATACTATTTAATGAGCAAGAATTTCTTGTCCAACATGAAGAAGGGTGAATTTATGGTAAAGAAATCAGAGATAACATAGATCCTAGATGGATGTTGAATAATCTTAGTTCATAGTTGAATGTTGCTAAAGTAAATGAAATTTATTTTTCTCATGAATCAAGATAAGAATGCTTATAGAGTAAGTATTGAGATGTTTCTCATATTGATGATGTTTCATGATATGATGGTATGAGGGTGATCATGCACATGTGGTTCATATTCATATAGTTGTTACAATAGTGATGATGTATCCTTATGATGATGATATGCATAGGCATTATGATGTTATGCCAAGGTACATTGACATATTCATTTACTACGTGATGATAGGTATTTAATGTTGAATACTCATGATGGATATGATATGCATAACATGGCATAGGAATTATGATGCTATAATATGAGGTTTATTGACATGTGGTTCATTTATTATGTGAAGTCATGATATGTCTTTGATGCAAATATGTTGATGTTATAACTTATGATGGTATTTCATGAGGTGCAGCATGTGATAGTTGCATACAAATTTATGACATGCAAGAGCATGCAATTCATTATTATTTATAATGTTGCGATTAACAATGATGAATGTTACATGATGACATGCAAGACTTGGCATGTGGATTATTTTCTATGATACTATGATGGTATAGCTAATGCATTGGTTGCATGTTGAGGTGTGATGATTGACAGGACTCCACAAATGGGCCGAGAGGGCCGGTTTATTTGATGATCTCGTGCGAGCCCATACGCACGAGGGAGAATAAGTAACACCATATGGGTTGGGGACAAACTCAATCAACACTACATATGCTAGTGGTTCCTTTGTCTTTCTTAGCTCTTGATGGATAGCTCTTGGGGGCTATGGGACCATCTTGAGGAGGCCAAGTGCCTGATATTGAAGGCTAGGTGCCTAGTATTGTATTGGGATGCCGAAGTCTGGTAGGGGTGTAAGGACTTCGATGCCTGGGGTTGTGCGCCTTAGTGAGTTGTGGAGGGAGTGGGCCAACCTTGCGAGATGCCCGGAGACATTGAGCACTGTACCGGATGCCTGCCTTGGGGCCTTGGGGGCAGATGAGGTCTGAGTCAAGCACGAGCCTTGGGGCTAGCCTTGGACTAGGATATAGACTGAGGAGGCTTATGCTTGATTCCAAAAGTGGGAAAAAGGACAGAGATTCCTTGGGATTTCCCGGGTGTTGTGAAACTTTCGATGCCTGCTGGTTATACTAGTTCAGTAGAGGGTGTCGGGACTGTTACATGAAGTAATAAATAACAAAATAAATGTAATGTCCCTTAATAATAAATAATATAATATTAAATAAATAATAAACAATAAATAAATAAATAGTAATAATAAAAAAATTAATAAATAATAATAAATTAATTACATGCTCTAAATAAATATATATAAGAATAAAACAAGAAATTAATAAAAATCAGTAAAGCTATCAAAAAGTAAAAACAAAAGAATAAAACAAGAAAGCAGTAAAGTTGCATGTTGACACATGGAGTGTGTGCATGTGGTTCCCCTTCCAATGTTTGCTCTATTTAATAGATGGTGAGGAAGATGAGAGGCATTCCATCATTCGATCATTCCACCATCCATTCTCTTGGGAGAATAGTGTTGTGAGACAAAGGATACCCTGGCAGTAGTACGTTGATTGAGCTAGGGGGTGGCCAGTTGTAGCAAGATTTTGTGTAATTGAGCCTACGGTTGGGTGGAGAGTCGTCCCCAAGACTTTGTTGCAGTTAGCAGAATTCAACTAGCATTCCACATGTAAGTTGTCTCTCCTCACATTTCTTTTGAAATTTAATGTTAACTAGTTGATAAATTACGTGTTGATTATAAATCACTTGATTAATCTAATTAATTACATGTTGTTATTTTGGGGCTGTTACAGGAACTAATTTTGTATGGTCTGTTGAACATTTACATTTTTAGAGAACAAAAAGATCTTCTACGGGTTCTAGCCCATAATCTAGTATTATTAATACAAAACCCTTAACCGTTTCCTTAAAAATAAATCGTGTTCCTTTGTTTCCCATGGGGCTTTGGATTGATAGTGAATGGGTGTTCTATTAAGGCACTCCATACAAAAGGGTATCTAATTATGTAACACCCTCCTCCCACATTTACCCAACTTAACCAGTCCGCTAGGGTAAACATGTGACGAGCGACTACTACAATATGATTCAACTCCCCATGTACAGTTAAGGAAGTAGAACCAACCCAACACAACCAATCTGACCTTTTTCACATGTCACGGGACCTACAGGAGACAACCAACCCTTCCAAGTGATCAACCCCTAAGACAAATTGACACTTCACTGCTCTAGAGCCTCTATCGCTCCCATGACATGGGCATGCATGCAACTGGGGCCCTCCAATCACTCTCACAACATGGGCATGCAAGCGAATGGGGTATTTTTTAGCTAGTTTTGATATTTCGACCCTGAATTCTGTGGCACCTTTTGAGGGCTAGGACTTAGGCCACTACCCAGAACTCCATGAAACCTTTAGGAATGAAAATTAACATCGATACATTGATACAAATGAAAATATTTGAACAAAGGCTTCATTGAACAGGAATTTCATCAAACATGACATGAATATGCAATCTACAGGTGATAGCAACATATTTGAGCATAGGGGTCCCATATTTATATGAGAATCGCTAAGAAGAATTGATTCCTTGTCACATTAGTTGCATCATCATTTGGTTGGTCAAATAGGTACCTCAACCCACTGTAATCACTCATCAATACAAACCTCATGCCAAGAAGATAGTGCCTCCACATCTTCAATGCATGAATGATCACTGCTAACTCAAGATCATGTGTCGGATAATTATTTTCATGCTCATTCAATTTCCTTGATTCATAGCATACCACTTGTCCTTCCTACATAAGGACTCCAATAAGCCCCCTCTTGCAAACATCCATGCACACTACAAACTCTGTATCTAGATATGTACTCTTTAACACTAGAGCATTCGTCAACAACTGCTTCAATTATTCAAAACTTGTTGCACATTCTTCTATCCATTCAAACTTCTTACCTTTCCTCTACAAAAACGTGATAGGATATGCAATCTGAGAGAAATTCATGATGAACCTCCTATAGTAACCTGCTAGTCCCATGAATGATCTTATCTCATCCACATTTCTCGGAGTTACCCATTCCATGATAGCCCTTATCTTTTCCAGATCCACTGTCGTACCTTCCTTGGAAACAACATGTCCCAATTAATGTACCTCTATCTAAAAGAAAATGCACTTATTGAGCTTAGCATATAATTCATGCTCTCTCAACAATCTCAATACTATTTCTAAGTGTTTGACATGCACTTCTTCATTCTTAGAATATACCAATATGTCATCAATGAATACAACAACAAACTTGTCCAGATAAGGATGCAACACACTATTCATCAAGCATATGAAAGTATCTAGAGCATTAGTCAAACCAAATGGAAATACAATAAACTCATAATGCCCATACCTGGTTTGGAAAGTTGCCTTGTAAATTTCCTCTTCCTTGATGAGTACCAAATGATATCCAGATCTCAAAACAATCTTCGAGAATATTGTTGCTCCCTTGAATGGATCGAACAAGTCATCAATTCTTGGCAACATATACTTATTCTTAATAATTACATTGTTCAACTTCTTGTAATCAATGCATAACCTGAGAGTACTATCTTTCTTCTTCAAAAACAACATCGATGCACCCCAAGGTGATACACTTGGCCTGATATATCCCTTGTCAACTATTTCCTTTAACTGAAACTTCATCTCTACTAACTCTGGTGTGCTCATCCTATAAGGTGCCTTTGATGTTGGTGTTGCCCCTGGTACCAACTCAATAGAATACTTCACTTCCCTATGAGGCAAAAACTTTTAAATCTCTTCCAGAAACACATCCTAAAACTACTATAAAACTAGATACCTACTCAAGACATTTGCATCTTCAACTTAATTACCTTTGTCTTTGGAAATATTCACTGCGAATAACACACACCCCTTCTTGCAACTATGCTTTACCCGCATAGCTATCACCATCCTAACTGATGTTTCCTTCTTCTTACCCTGTAAGATTCTCTGTTCTCCATTGTCATCCAAGAATTCAATAGCTTTGTCATAACAATCAACCTTAGTCCTCTGAAGATACAACTAATCCATACCCAAAAGAATACTATATGATCCCAATGACAATACATTTAAATGTGCTAAGGTAGGCATACCATTCAATTCAAATGCACAAGCTCTTATCCAATGATGAACTCTCTTCTTTGTACCTGTATCCAGTTGCACTAACCTAGATTCTACATGCACTTCTTTATTCAAACCACACTTATACACCAATTCAAGGTTAACATAACTATAATTAGATATAGGGTCAATCAAAATAGAAATAACTTGATCACAAATATTACCATCCATCTCAATAATATATGCCTAGTAATATGCCTGCCTGCTATCCAGCGCTGCATAAATCTGAGGGACACTTTGTCCAATATCTTCCACTGTATGTGCTTCTTGTGCACTGGAAATCTTCAATCTACCACACTGATGCTATGGAAAATATCTCCAACGATGATCCTTGCCACAAGTCTAATATTGTAAAGTCTTCTAGCCAACACCCTTGTTCTACTCCTCAAATTGAAATTCATGTCCTCTATCTAATGCATTGAACTTCTTATGTGATTTTTCATTCTCTTTGTTACCTATATCCAAAGGCCTTATTCACTTCTTGTCCCATTTTTCTTTGTTCTTTGCATTATCTTTCTAGTCCTGCTTAGATTAAAATCCATGCTTTGATTGCTCATAACAGTGCTTTAGCTTCTGGATGGAATCCTCCATTGATATAGGCTCATTAAATTGAATCATGTCCTTGAATGATACCAACAACCCATTGATGAATCTTTGAATCTTGGCCTTCTCATCCTTGAGGTAAGGCATATACCTCAATAACTCCAAGAATCTACTAGTGTATTTTTCATCACTCATAGATCCCATCTCCAGCTCATAGAATTCCTTGGCTTGTCATCTTAGTATCTCTCTGATAGGTACTTCTTCTTGAATAGTCTCTTGAACTCACTCCAAGTCAACTCCTCTTCATGAATACCTCTAACATTCTTTACATCTTCCCACCAAATGTCTGCTTTTCCTTTAAGACTAAATGTAGCTATTTTGGCCTTCATGTTCACTGTGTAATCATGCAACCTTAAGAACTTGTTCATACCAAGCAACCATGCTTTGACATCCTATGACTTATTCATTTCTCTATTAAACGTAGGTGGATTTTCTTTCTTTAACTCATCCAAAAAATATCCCTTGTCACTCCTCTTGTAAGGATGACAGCGATGATGATCGTGATACCTATCTGAACCAGAACTAGAGTAAATCCCATATCCACTACCTCACCTATCAGGTGTATCCAAGAATCTTTCATCCCTGATAGTTTCATATCTCTCCAACTTGTGCCCACCATGAGATCTATTGCCAAATGCCCCACTAGTCCTATCCTCCTACCCATGGCTAATATAAAGTGGTCCCTCTCTCTGCAATTTTGAAAAACTATGAAATATGACTGCATTAACTTCTTCTTGTTTCTCTTGTGCCCGAATGACCCTATCATTATCTTATTTGTAACTCCTTATTTATGCCTTCAAACTTCTCAATGTGTCTATTATGTCAGAAGAGTTCCCAACACCATGTTTCTCATCTGATCCATAGGACGAATCTCATGAACTGTAGTCTACCATTCTACTAGTCATCTTGGATATTCTCTTCCTGCAAGGTATATCATGTTAGCTAAACTAAATCATAAACAAACCAATGTACCTCAGTATAGTTCAAGGAGGATATCTTGTCTACAAGACCAACTAGATTAGCATAATACATGTATAAACATAATCATATCTGCATTTAATCATCATTTTCAACCATTATCTAGGTATCATTTCCTGATCATACCAACCACATACCATGATCTCATGCATGACAACTACAACCATATCAATGTATGCATAGCAATATGTAAGCTCTGACATTCATAACCAATTCATAACTGACATACACTCATGACGACTACATCCAACAACACACCATCCACTTCCACATGTTGACACCATTGCAACCATGACCACCACCATGCATACACAAAAAATACATAGAGCGCAAGCATAGAGAACACATATATGCAAATGAAATGAATGCATGACCAACACACCACCCATCCCAATCCAAGGGGTGAAACATGCTTTGATACCACTGTGTAACCACCTCCTCCCACATTTACCCAAGTTACTCGGTCCAGTGGGGTAAACATGTAACGAGAGGATACTATGATGTGATTCAACTCCCCATGTACAGTTAAGGAAGTGGAACCAACAAAAGTTAACCAAACTAACCTTCCACACATGCTACAAAACCTCTAGGGGCCACCCTACCCTTCCAAGTGAAAAACCCTTGAGGCAACTCAACATATCACAGTATAACACCCTAGTCACTCCCTTAACAAGCCATGCATGCAACTATAGGCCTCTAGTCGCTCCCACATTAAGGGAAAGACATCAACTATGGACTTTCTCATCTAGTTCAATACCAACGACCCCAGATTTTGTGCCACTTTTTCAGGGCTAGGACTCAGGCCACTACCCAGAACACCATGAAACTTTCACGAATTATAAATAACATCAAAACATGAGTACCGATGCAAAAATTTAATCAATGAATTGATTGGATCCTTACTAGACATGACATGCATTTCACCAAACATGTCACAAATATGCATTCTCCAGGTCATAACAACATATATGAGCATAGGGGTCTCATAGTTACTTGAGAATCATTAGGAAGCATTGATGCCTTATCACAATAGCTGCATTATCCACTATTAGGTCACATATTCATTGTTCGTTCATTTACTAGCCAAAACATGATGAGAGCCATACATCATCACTATTATAAATAATACTCATAACCAACATATAAACCACAAAAATAGCAAGGATATGATAGCCATATAAACCACATAATAACAAGTACATTTACCCATAAAATACAAGAGGATATAAGCTCTTCTTAACATACATGAAATGTAACCAAGTCTGAGACTTCCATGAACCACCTAACCATAGATTGGGATGAACCAAATATTTCTTTTAGCCAATCACCCCTGTGCCATATTCCAAGCATGAATGTGGGATCTCATGGAACAAATCAAACAAAACAAAACTAGGGCTTCCAGAGGCCAAACCACCTCAACCCTCAACGAGTGATTCCACCTCTCAGTCAAACATCACTAACCATCAATAGATCATTCTGTCTAAGTTGTCCAGGGCTCCAAAGCATTTGTTCCAACCACAGCTTCCAGGACTAGTAAATCAACCCACAGATGTTGTCGGGATTCCAGAGAGTTTCTCCAACCAGGGCTTCTAGGACTAGTAACTCAACCCACCAAGGGATTCCAAAGCATTTTTCCAACCAAGGCTTCTAGGACTAGTAACTCAATCCAATATGTTACAAGGCTTCTAGAGCATTTGTACAACCAAGGATTCCAAGAACTAATAACTCAACCCACAACCAAAGGAACATGATAACAAAACAGAAAACAAAAGTAAAACCCACAACACCATGTCTATCCAAGGAATAGCAAGGCTAGGAAAAACCAATGTAAATCCAGGAAATCCTCTATGCCAATGAAAGATCATAACCAAGACACCACATCCATGTGCCATGCATGCCAAAACTAGCAAGGAAATCATACATGTAATTCGGTACCTACAAGCAAAACCCATTGTATTTGTTGATCTCGATGTCCTCTTGCACTTTCCTTCTCTTCCTTTGCCTTCTTGATTCAAATCCCAAGTATGCCACACTCCCCCAAAATTTCTCCAAGAAAACTTTAAGTGTCCAAGAGTATGAGAGAGAGAGAGTAGAAAATGAGAGCTCCAAAAATGAATTGACAAAAAGCTACAAACTGATCCCCAAAAGCCTTTTTATTAATGAGGCCTCTATTTTCTTCAATTTTCCATTATTTTCCTTCATTTTCCTCCTCACATGCAGCATGTGACCTTTCACCTCCCTTTTCTCCTCTTTTCCATTATTCTCATAAATAAATGCTAATAAATGCCTCATGCCTTTCCAAATCCATTTCCATTACCTTTTCCAATTTACTTAGTCATTAATTAATCACAAGTGATCCCCATCACTATGTTTTTGCCCAACATTCAGCTTGGAATACGTGTTCCATGACCTTGGTTATTATTTTGCCTTTATTAAATTTATTACATGGATTTTTAACCGAGGCAGTTACATCAATCTGCTTAATGTACTCATTGGCATAATAGAAAGACTCATATGATATACACCCCTCTAACATAGACCCCTCAGGTTTTACCCTTTGTCGAACAAAACCTTTCAATTTATTCATTTACCTCTCTAAGAAGAACGCCCAATGACAAGAAATGACCTCAACTAATTCAACCTCATCTACTAGGTGAATTAGAAGATTAACCTGCAAGTCCATGAAACCCTTTGGCAATTCCATCTCAAACATACAAAAAATCTCAGCTATATCTTGACACCACCATGGAATTCTAGCCATATGATTCTCCTTTGATGTGATCCAACGTACTAATGTATATAATTTAGATACGACGCGTCATAGGTCTTGGTGAAAGTCATGGTTCGCACACCCACACATGAGAAGAGGATAATGACACTACATGATAAATAATAAATTATACAAAAAATAATTATAAAATATACCATTACATAAACATAAAAATTTAAATTAAAAAGTCATGATTTTTACATATGTACTCTTAGAAGGTTCAAATAGTCATGCGATTTCAACCCTGACAAACGAGCATCCACAGTGAAGCAACGTCGTAGTGAAGACCCATATAAATAAGGCACCCTCACATTCATTTTAACTTCCTTTGAGAAAGAAATACCATATTTATTTAAAACCCATGGGGCATCACCTTCTTTGAAAGACCAAGAGGGACCAAGATCTCCCCTAGTTTCTTGTCTTGGCCAATGTTTATTTTTAGTTTTTGAAGAAATAAGATCTCTCCTAACAACCAATGTGTCACTTTCTTTCGATGATATGTGCCTCCATAAAGAAGACGAAACATTTTTAAATATATGCATGGGATCTAGTAAGTGGGTAATCTTAAGATGCTCCCAATATCAGAGCTCATAAAAGACAAATTTGTTTTTCATCCCAATGGAAATTTCTCAACATAGGTGTCGAATAAATCTGGATCATTGAACATATGCTCCCCATTTGAATCTAATATTTCTGCAAACTCCCTCTCCTTCTCTATCTCATATATTCTAAGCCATCCAGCTGCTGTAATTATTGCAGGCCTTTGGGTTCTCTTTGGTTTACCATTGAAACTGGATGTTGCTCTTCTATAAGGGTGTTTTTCTGGGAGGAATACCCTGGAGTAGTCATACACTACATTTCGTAGGTGGTCGAACCACTTAGCCTTCAGAGAAGGTACACAACATTTACATCCATGATACCCTTTTGTTACAAGACCTGTGAAATTATTGTATATAGGTCAACACGTTAGTGACCATGAATATCTCAAACAATTGCAATGAATTAAATTAATATGCGAAACAATATTGTTACTAAACAAATTAATAAGAATGTAATTTACCAAAGAAAACTTCGAAGCCTAGATAATCATGTGTGGTGTAAGAATATATGCCATAAAGCATAAAACTACTCTTTGTTGCAATGGGCCTTGATACATCATACACATGTATCCCTTCCCATAATTCCTTAAATTCATCTACCAATGGTTGTAAGTAGACATCCATATTGTTCACTTGTCTTCTACCAAGGACTATGAGAGCCAACATAAGATGTTCATTATTCTTGGACAACCATGAGGGGGGTATTATTATTGATCACTACTACAAGCCAAACATAATAGTTGGTGTTTTGGAGGGAATATGGGTTGATGCTATCCATGGCTATGCTAAGTCATAGACTTTGTACTTCATCCTTGAATTTTTCAGGCCATGTATCCTCTATATGCTTCATGGCTATTGAATATGTTGGGATTCACATAACTCTTGAATCACTTCTATGTGAGACATGCCATTCCCGCAACATAGCTAATTATTTGCAATGAAAGAGTCTTTTAATCCTTCGGATTATAGGCATGTGCCTCAATATATTATGAGGAGGACCATGTGATTTACCTGTTTTTTTTAATTACGATACCTACCATCCCTACATTTTTGACATACATCTTTGTCTGCATATTCCCCTCTATATATAATATAGTAATCTAGACATGAATGATATGATATGTAATCAACACACAACATTTTCAACAATTGTTTTGCCTCTTTGCAACTACCTGACAAGAAATTATCACTCGAAAGAACCTTATCTTTGAATATCCCATAGTTGGTGGGGAATATAATTGTACAATGTCAATATTTAACATTCATAAAATTGACCATTTTTAAATTTGGTTGTGACAAAATATAGGAACTTGATAGATCATGCAAGTTAATTACCTGAATATTTCCGAGAAACATGCGTTTGACATGCCAAACATTTCTTTCACGTTGTACAACAACATCGTTGTCCCTAGCTGAGTAGAATTTGAATTGTCGCCAAGTCCAAAGAGAGGGGGGGTGGAAACAAATTTCATGCTTTCGAAAAAGGTATCAGTGATATGAACATCATCCCCTAGCTCATCATTCTAGAATGCATCTAACAACATTGCCTCCATGGTAGTTGTATCCCGTAAGTAATCATCCATACAAACCTCCATTTGATTGTCTTCATTTCCAACTTGTGATGAATAACTACTATTGTTGTAGACTTTCCTAATTGGTGAATCTGGACGTAGTGGGAATTGAATAGGTGGTTGATTCAACCATTCTTTGTATGCTTCCTCTCTAATTCTTTCTCTTAATGCAACATTCTCTCGATTTGATATTATAGTGGGGTGCTCTGGAAGATGGTAGGTGGGTTGCTCATCATCACTAGAATCCTAATTTCAAAAAATATTGAACATCATTAGTAAAATATCAATTGTATTAGATTAAGCATGACATAGCAATTGGTTTGTTGAAATTTCAGTACACCAAAAAATTATTATCATCGTTGATCCAATATTGGGGCTATAATGTTCCATGTTCCATTTGGAAGGGTGAAGAGGCTTTCCATTTTCATCTACCAACTACTTGTGATATGTTGCTCTTGATAAGAGCTTCTGATGTTTTTTAAAATAATATGGAGTAATATTTTATGCATCTGAACTCGATTCTGAATTTGGATCCTGCAAATAATTTGCATACATTTTTATTCAAATTGACATGGATTAAAAAAAAATCAACTAGATAATCAAAATATAAATAAAATCCGAACTTACTTGATATGAAAAGGGAGAACTCCGTGAAGGAATTTGATCAACAATATGGAATGAGATGGAATTTGAAGAATTTGTGTTAGGTCCCTATAATACTAGTGTATTCCCATTATTTTTTTTGTTATTGTAGCCCCCTATTGTTATTTTTGTGCCCATGTATCCCCCATGTTGTTATTGTCCCACTATTATAATCAGCTCTAATGGCATGACAAAGCTTCTAAAAAAGGAGTAAAGAGGTGTAATTGCACAATTATGTTCGCTAGATGTTTCCACATTGGAATCATCTATTTCTCCAGATCTCCAAAAAGTCCTGGACAATCATTCCAAGGTATTTGAGACTCCCAAAGGTCTCCCACCTATGCGTGATCATGATCATGCTATTCATCTGATTCCAGGAAGTGTTCCTCCAAACATCAGGCCGTACAGATATCCCTATGTCCAAAAAAGTGAAATTGAACGTATGGTTGCAGAAATGCTAGAGGCTGGTATAATTCAACCGAGTCAAAGTTCTTTCTCAGCTCCAGTAGTATTGGTGCACAAGAAGGATGGATCATGGCGCATGTGTCTGGATTATAGGGAGCTCAACAAGCTCACTATTAAAGATAAGTTCCCCATTCCTGTCATTGATGAATTACTGGATGAATTGCATGGATCAATTTACTTCACCAAGTTGGATCTTCGTTTGGGATATCATCAAATCAGAATGAAGATTGAAGACATTCTGAAAATGGAATTTAGAACTCATGAGGGTCATTATGAATTTTTGGTCATGCCTTTTGGCCTTATAAATGCACCTTCAACATTTCAAGGTTTGATGAATTCAATTTTCAAACCATTCCTTAGAAAATTTGTGTTAGTATTTTTTGATGATATACTAATCTACAACAAGTCTTGGAAGGATCATGTTGAACATGTTGACAGGGTGCTACAACTATTGGAGGAGAAACAATTATATGCAAAAAGATCCAAATGTTTCTTTGGAGTCCAGGAGGTGGAATATTTGGGTCATATTGTATCTCATGAAGGAGTTAACGTAGACCCTAGCAAAATTAAAGCCATTAAGGAATGGAAAATCCCCACATCCATAAAGCATCTGCGAGGATTTCTTGGGTTGACAGGTATTATCGCAAGTTTGTTAAGAATTATGGGAGAATAGTAGCACCTCTAACAACATTATTGAAGAAAGATTCATTTTCATGGACTCCGGAAGCAACAAAGGCCTTTGAACATCTTAAAGAGGCAATGCGCCAAGCACCGGTCTTAGCTACACCGGACTTCACAAAAACCTTTATTGTGGAATGTGATGCTTCAGGAAATGGAATTGGTGTTGTTCTAATGCAAGATGAAAGACCCATTGCTTTTGAAAGTCGTCCAATCAAGGGAAAGTTTTTAAGCAAAGCTATTTATGAGAAGGAAATGTTGGCAATACTCCATGCACTTAAGAAATGGCGACCCTACCTAATGGGAAGACACTTCAAGGTAAAAACGGATCATGATAGCCTTAAATACTTTTTAGAACAAAGATTATCCTATGAAGAGCAACAAAAGTGGGTCACAAAGATGTTGGGTTATGACTTTGAAATCATCTACAAAAAAGGGAAGCAAAATGTGGTGGCAGATACACTCTCAAGAAAGGATGAGGATGTGGAAGCATTGTTGTGTACCATTTCTATTATCCAACTAGATTGGATAAACGAAGCAAGGGAGGAATGGAAGAATGACGAAGAAGTGTGGGCACTTATTCGAAAGCTACAACAAGATTCCAGTACTTCTGATACATTTAGCTGGAAAAATGATTCGTTATGGTACAAAGATCGCTTATACCTCTGTAAGAATTCCCAGCTAAAACAAAAGATTCTTATGGAATTGCACACTTCTCCCTTAGGAGGGAACTTAGGATTTTTAAAAACTTACCACAGGGTTAAGAAGGAATTTTTTTGGGATGGCCTTAAATCAGATATTCAAAAGTTTGTGGTGGAATGTTTGGTTTGCCAACAAAATAAAGTTGAAACAATTAAGACACCGGGTCTATTACAACCTTGATCCATTCCAAGCCAACGTTGGGAGGAGGTTTCAATGGATTTTATCACAGGTTTACCCACGTCTGAGGGAAAGACAGACTTACCAAGTATGCACACTTTTGTGCATTATCACATCCATTTAAAGCCAGTATAGTTTCTACTGCATTTATGGAAACAGTTCAAAAACTACATGGAAACCCAAAGATTATTGTAAGTGACAAAGATCCCATTTTCACTGGAAATTTTTGGACAAAATTATTTTCTTGTCTTGGTACTCAGTTAGCTCATAGCTCATCTTATCATCCTCAATCTGATGGGCAAACTGAGATAGTAAACAAATGTTTGGAAGGATATCTTCGTTGCTTTGTATCTGATAAACAGACACAATGGGTCAAATGGTTGCCTCTGGCTGAATGGTGGTATAACACTTCCTTCCATACAAAAACAAAAATGACCCCATTTATGGCACTTTATGGGTATCAACCACCATCCATCACATCATATTTAAGAGAAAATTCTAAGGTTCAGGCAGTGGAACATCACATCGAACATCAACAACAAGTCCTCCAACTCTTAAAGGATAACCTCGTGTTGGCACAAAATAGAATGAAACAACAGGCAGATCAACATCGCAGTGAAAAAAGTTTTGATGTAGGTGATTGGGTATTCCTACGGCTACAACCATATAAGCAAATGTCCCTAAAGCAAGCTAAGAAGGATAATAAATTATCACCAAAGTATTATGGTCAGTACAAGGTGTTGCAAAAGATTGGTACTATGGCATACAAATTGGAGCTTCCTGCAGCTTCTCGATTGCACCCATTTTTCCATGTTTCATGTTTAAAGAAGGTTATAGGCGACAAGCTCCCAGTTCAAACAATATTGCCAGAACTTGACGAGGAAGGAAAAATTATATTGGAACGGAAGCAGTCACAGAAACAAGAACTCGACAACTATGAAATCGATCAATTTCAGAGTATCTTATCAAGTGGAAGAACTTATCCGCTGAAGATTCCACATGGGAGGATGAGAATTTTATGCAGAAGTATCCAGAACTACTCAAGCGTTGAGGACAACACTTTTTTGAAGGAGAGGGGCATGTTGGGTCCCTATAATACTAGTGATTACCCCATTACTATTGTAGTTATACCCCTTATTTATATTTTTGTGCCCCTATTACCCGCATATTGTTATTTCTGTGCCCCATAGAATCCCTCTATTGTTATTTTTGTGGCTTTATAATATTATTGTTAGGTCGGCTGGAATATATTGTGACTCCTTAGACTCCTATATATAGACAGGAGGTTTTGTCATTTGTATCATCCAATAATTTTTCATTTATGTAATGTAAAGGAGGTTGCCCCCTCGAAGAGGCTGAATTCTAAGGCATTGATCTATCTTTTCTATCTTTTCTTGAGCTGGTTTCATAACATCAAGGATATCCCATATTTTCAGCATTCCTCAAATTTTTTCTTAAGGTGGCACAGGTGGTCTGATCATTGTTTGGAAAACACTAATACGTCATTGAGGTAGACCACTACTCTCTGTCCAATAAGCCCATGGAAGGCAATGTCCATTTCTCGTTGAAACGGTTCACTCGCATTGACCAACCCAAATGACATTCGGCGAATTGCGAAAGTTCCCTACTTAGTACAGAACGAGTCTTTACCATGTTAGGCTCTGCTACTAGAACCTGATTGTACCCCGGGAAACCATCTAATACATATCTTCCCCATATACTATTGCAGTATTTTCTCCATGGATGACACTAGATAATTATCCTTGTCTTAGGCGTGGTTAAGATTGCGGAAATCTATGCATAGGCAGATCTCCCCAGACTTCTTCTTTATAGGGAACAAGTTAGATACCCATGTCGAATGTCACACCTTGTAAATGATTTGAGCATCCATCAATTTTCTCAATTCCTTTTGTATGAGGGGCTCAAGTGTTGGATGAAATTTCCTTAATTTCTTCTGAAAAGGCTTGACCCCTTCCTTGATTGGTATCACGTGCTAGAATATTTTCATGTCATATTTCTCTAGATCATCGTGTGTCCACATGAATAGATCATGGTACTGCTTGATAGTCGGATGAACGATTTCCACTCTTGTGGTGTATATCAAGTACTGTGATTCACATACTTTAGATCTTTTTCTGTCCACAAATTGATTTGCTCATGTGACAATGTAGAACTGTGGGTTTTGGCATTCATATGTCCCCATAAATGGTTCTATGGGTCATACATCGTTTCCAGTGATATTGTACCCTTGGGGATGAGGTTTCTTTTTCTTGTACTGGCTGTGACCTACAAAGTCTTCTCGTTCTCGTCATCATTAATTGTTGCGTCTTTGAATATGCCAGCATTGTCCATAAAGTACAGTATCTATTGGTCATCATAAAAAACATGTAAATTAGTTGTATTTTCTGGGATAGATGCTTTATACAAAATTTCAACGGTAAAGTTGTCCCTTAATGGTAACATCCTAGCAACTGCATTTTCCAAGGTGTTATCACTCAGGTTTTCCCAAAAGTTGTAAGAAGGGGAAAGGAGGCTGAGGTAACCATAGACCAATATTTTAGATACATAATCTAGCCAATCTGTATCCAAAGAGGGCTCTCTCTTTATGATTTAGCTTTGTTTTTAAAGGAATTAGGCTAGTTATGAAGTTTAGGAGTTTTGTTTGAGTTTGGGTGGTGATATTCAATAGAGCAGAGAGGTAAGACAGAGTTGTTCAGTCCATTGGGCTAATGGAGTCAAAGAAGATGGATTTTTAGATTTGGTTTCTTAACAGAGGATGGCTTCACAGAGCAAGGTAGTCAAACAGGGAACAAATAAAGACTTGAAACAGATGGAATGGGCTCAAATGGGATGAAGGGCAGTTGAGAATCCTTCAGCCTATTTAAAGAGGGAAAATGGATGATTACTGATAAGGAGCAGTTAAGTATTCTTTAACAAATAATCAATATGAAAGGTTTAGGGAAACAGGAGCACTTAAGATTTCGCTGCTTATCCTAATTCTGAAGAAAACACAGAGAACAATAATGACTGAAAACAGAGTGCAATCAAGCATATTCTGAAATTAATCTTTCTTTATCATTCAGATTGTGAAACACAGATGATATAATAAACTAGAAAATTTACAAGATATAGAGGACTTATTGATCCGGTGGTTGATTCAAGAAGTCTATGACAAGTCCTTTACTTCAATTCTTCATCCAGTAAGCCATACAACAGTTGATTCCAACAGCTCTTTGTTGTAGAAAATCAATATTACAACAAAGTCTAGGAATCCACCCACAATACTCCAATGGAGGGGGTATTTATCCAACAAATTATACAACAAATATATCATAACAACTGTGAGATAATATCTAGGATAACTAAAAATAGCTTACAAGAAAAATAGAAATAGCTAGCCTTGAAAATAGGAAAAAGATAAACTGATGTTGTGCTGGTCCTGTTTTTGTTGAATGTGCTGGAGGCAGGCCCTATAATTCGGCTGGCAGCTGTTTTCTTCAGTAACTCTGTGTTGGCTGCCTATCTTAACTGATACTCTTTAACTGTGATTTGATACTCGTTGACCTTTCCAACTCTGTTCATCTCTGTCTGGTATTTAGCCTAAATTTCCCTTTTTCCAAGGGTAACAATGCAGCTATGGATCTCTCTGTGGCTGGTATGTTGAGTCCTGTGGAGATTTGCTAAGAAGCCACGGTAATTGATGCACCAACTCCTGAATTTTGAAAAGTTTCAAATGGCACCGGTGTTAAAGAGGAGGACCGTGCACTACAGGTCGAATGGTAGGCTGTGGAGCTCGTTGCTGGAGTCTTTCTGGTCAGGCGATAGTTGAAAACTGGAACATCGGACTCGGTTGCTTGCAGGAGAGCGTGGGGCATAGAGCATTACAGTGAAAAATGGCTTTTTATTCATTTTAATCAGCAAAACAATGGTTAGCGGGAGTTTTTGGTGTTAACAGGCGGATGACGTAAGCAATACCCAATTGACGTCATCGAAATCAAGATGACGTGGCGGATGACGTCAGCGAATGACATTAGCGAATGATGTCAGCAGAGGGTGGTAAGCAGTTTACCCCGCACCGCTTTTGGGGCTGAATGGTTTTGGGTGGAGGGCAAGCGAGCAGGTTAAACGGGCAACACATGGCTTGGGTATGGCAGAAAACCGCCGGACCCCCATGAGTTAACGTTCGGTGGTTAGGGTGGTCACGAAATGGATGTTGACCGTTGGATGAACGAGCGGGGATCGGACAGCGGACGGTCTTTGGAGATGGCAGGAGGTTAACTTGCGGGCCCGACCATAATAAACTGTGTTTTTTTAAATGTTTCGGGCGCAATTTTATTGGTCAGGTAATGGTTATTAATTAACCCAATGGTTAATTAATCCCTTTGTCATGGCGGGAAGGTTTTTAATAAACTATGGATCAACTTATTAACCCTTGTTTACACTATGTGTATGATCGTTATTCGACCTGGGGCAGGATATTTAAAATTTGGGTTTTTTTTTTTTAAATATATTTATATAATACGGGATGGGTAATGTTTATATGGGATTTATATAATAAGTGTTAAATGTTAATATGAAAAAATGTAATGAACCAGCGCTAAGTTAAAATGTTAGAAATTTACATTTAAAACTTAGGCTGTAGTGGGAAAAAGGGATTTATGGGAAATTTTTTTGCCATTTTGCTAAGTAAAATGGGGTTTTACTTAGGAACTTTATGAAATGAGATGGATGGGAAGGAGTGGTTTATGAGTGATATCAACAACAAATCTTAATACTTTGGGGAATTTAGTGAAATCTTTAGGGAAAAGTATGAAGGGGAGTTAGTTATTCAACCTTGTCTTGCTTGAGATGCATCGAGTATAATATCTGCCTGGCACTTGTGATAGAGATAAAGATTAACACATTTAGAGACATAATCTATCACAAGTATCATTCTGCAACACCATCTACCTACCCTCCCTACTTTGGCCTATCATTTTTTCTTCTTTATTCGGGTGCACTTAGACTAGCAAAACCTTATCAACTTTCCTTTTCTTTTCATGGTAAGCCTACCTAAGTCTGCACTTATTACATCCAAGGGCTCAGATTTAACTGTTGAGCTCCTTTTTATTTACTCTACCTATCTACTTATTTGCCAAGATTAAACAGTTTGGTCAGATTTTATTCTCTATCTCTAAAACAGGAAATTCAAATATGAACTAGCCAAGATTAAGTTGTTTGGCCATTCATCAATTGTGGCATAAATTAACAAGCTGCACACAATGCTTATTACAGAAAATGAAAAAGTAGTGGCATTTTGGACTTGCACACTTTCCTGGTCTATTTTTGTTTGGGGTTCATTTCTTTCACTTTTTTGACCATTTTATTCTTTTTACCCTTTGATTTTTTTTTTAGGGCATACCCTCTTTACATTTTTTACATTTTTTGAAATTTTTGATAATATGGAAACCTTTGCAACAAGGAAAGGAATGAACATATTACAGAGCTCAACAAGTCAATCATGAAATATGACACCTATTGGTATAGGAGTATAACAGTGGCTCCACTTGGGGATGGCTTTCCCTGGTGGAAAGTCAAGAACAACAGGTCAAATGGCCTTCTGAATAACTTTTACTGTGCTCTGAAATCTCCTTCAGCTGGTTGTTTTATTGTATATATTATTGCACACTTGTGAAGCTTAGGGCCTTCTCTTCGGGCTTCAACTGCAGCAAGTTACTATCAAATCAACACCAAATCTTTATTCTTCCTACTTGAATCCCACTTGAGCACCTTGTAACTTGGATAGGAATCTTCAGTCTTGGCCTTTTTATCAAAAATCTTTTTAACCTTCTCCTGCACAACTTGAGATCTGACCTGAAACCAAAAGGTGTTGCAACCTTCAAACCAAATTAGTAAATCATCAAGATCTTAGGGCCTTTTGATTGGATTCAAATATTTAAGGATTTATTTTGTAATCTACTAAAAATTGAATTAAATAAAACTGAAATCCTACCTACTTACTCTAATCAGCTTTCTGACTGTTGGTTAGGTAAAATGAAACAACCAATGCAACCATTCAAGCATTATATACATTAGTGACCTTTGTTTCTTGTGTTTGTTGGTGTTTAAAATTGATATCTTGCAATCAAATATAGCTTTGTTAACCTTTGAGAAGATAAGGAAATTCCTGATCTCCTTTGTTGAATCTAGAAACTGTACAAAAGGATCTTGTAAAATATATACACTATTCTTGAGTTGATTCAAACAACTATATAAATGTTTTGGATAGCCTACCTGCCATGAAATTGAAATATCACTTTTATCTTTATCACCCTGCATGTTTTCAACTGCTCTTCGTGATGATATTTCTACTGATTGTAATGTCTGTCTGGTAAAACCATTATCATCTTGATTTTGACTCTCATAGTCTGTTAATGGAGAAAAATTATGATTGCTTTCATCATCCAACCTATCAGCTATTGGATCATAAAGAACTTGGAAGGATTGTTGCAACTTATTACATATAGGTTCAAATGGAACTTCATAGATTTCTACAAGCTGCTCCTCCTTTTCTTTAAAAATTTTACACCACATTTCTTTTAAAAATTGAAATGATTCAAAACAAAGAGGCAGGGAATCAACTTGGATCATTTGATCATATGTTCCTACTTCCAAGTCTTCTTCTGCAACCTGATATTCAATGGCATTTTGGGGCTACAACTCTAGATATGAGTAGTCTTGAACAAAGATTTTATTGCCCTCTAGATAGTTAATATCAAGACCTGTTGACTTTGATTTTCTAATTGCATGATAGTTATCTCTAATAAATTGAAATGAATCAAAACAAAATGGTAAAGTTCCTTCACTAATTTCAAAAGTTTCTGCACTTTCCTCCTCATTCTCATAGCTGAAACGAACAAGCTGATCACTATTTTCAAGCCGTTGAACCTGAATTTCCTTATTCCCAAATTAGCTTCCGATTCCTTTGCAAGGTTAATTTGAATTTGAGAAACATAATCATCATCATACTGATCATATTTGGGAAAATCATCAAAAGAAGTAATGTCATCAAATATACACATTAGATCAGGGGATTGCTCCTCCACATATTGCTTTATAAATCTATCTTATGATCTATGGTATTTGGAATTAGCAGAAATTTGTTCATGATTCTTAATCTCTTCTTGCACTGATGGCTGCAATATATTGACCAAAGGATAATGGTAATCCTGCCATATACGATCTTCTGGATGATTGGTATCAGGAAAACAAACCTCATTCCAAACTGTTGCTTGATTCAAGTGATTGGTCAATTGTTTCTCCTCTTTATTCTCCACTATATCCAAGTGCTCTGAATACTCTTGATCTTCATCAAATATAACAACCTTATCACATACAACAGGAAAATCCTCATCATTGTCTTTGTCATATAGAAGCTTGCAAGGGAGTTGCAAACTCTCATTAATTTTAGATGAAAGATCATGATCTATCAAAGTATGTTGTCTCATTTCATTTGCATGCAAGGAAAGAAAATTTGTGACATGGTTTTCATCAAATAATTTTGACTGGTCTTTAATCTCTGAAGAAACCACTACTTGTTGAAGATGGTCTTGTGGTTCAATATTTTTAAGCTCTATTGCCTCTACCTCTAGATCTCTGGACTGTTGTTGGTTTTCATTGCTATTTTCTATTTGAGCAATTTCAGGGAACTTCATTTTTTCTGTATTCTCATCGGTTTGTAGTGCTACAAGAATTTTTTTCTGTGGGGAAATTTCATGGGTTTCTGAACAACATACATCATCTTTTTCTTTCTAAGGGGAAGATAGTTCAAGCACAGCATCCACTTTTTGAAAAGGCTTTTCTTCTAAAACCTCTAATATTTCATGATCCATGAACTGATCATCATCATCATCATAGTAATTTTCAAGATAGTGAATAAAACTTTCAAAATTGTCACAACAGTCTTGAATTAGCAATAGAGATGAATACCTTTCCTTGTATTTGTCATGAAATGTAGCATGAACTGCTTTAAATAACATATGCTAGAGGTTGGTAAATTTTCATACCAAGATCTAGCTTTTTCTTCTAAAGTTACCATAAATATTTTCATAAGACAATCTTCATGGAATTTGACTTTAAACTTTCGAATGTTCATATGAAATTTTAATAAATGTAAAGCAGCATCATCTCCTATTTCATCTTTAAACAATGGAAGATTTTTTGACCAATCAAATTTGGGCAAAGGGTTTGGAAAACCTAGAATCTTTGACCTGTCCAAAGGAGCATACCTGCATTGATTTGTTAAATTCATTTTGAAGACACTTAATGCTAAAATTGGGTCACCATAGGTTCTCAACCACTTTGGATTATTTTAGTAGTGGAGTCTTGAGTATTTGAGGCTTCTTGATTGGAAAGTGATCATCATAAGATTCAAAAGGATGATATATATTTGCAATTTTCAAAAAGAAAATACTCAAAAATTAATCTAATTTTTTTTTCCAAAATACAATAATCATTGGGAAACTCTATCAATTTAGAAAGAACATGAGGTCTTGGATAACAATCCAAGTTTAAAAGCCTAATCTTTTTGTATTGTTCTTTCAGGTTCATCCCTCCAGTGGAGTCTTAGTTGTGAAATTGATGTGGAGTGGCCAGGTGGAGGATTTTAAACTTTGTGTGTCTGATCTTGTCCACTGTCACAGATCAGATCTAAACCTGTAAAACATTTCTGAAGAAAAAGTTAGTTTCTCTAGGGAACCAAATTTTTGAGTATTTTATGATTATTTTGATTTTTTATGACTTTTCAAAACAACTTCTATGATTTCTTTAAGAGGCTTTAGATATGAGATTTAAACCTTCTTAAAGACTTATTTGACAAGAGGAACTGATCAAGTATTTGAAACCAGATGTTCAGTCCATAAGCTAGACCAGAGATAGACTAAAGCAACATTCATTTACTTCTGCAATTGCAAGGCAAGAGAATTTCAAAGGCTACCTGGCTAACTTCAGGCTCCATCTGTAGCTTATGAAATAAACAATAGTAAAAAACAATTATTCAGGTCCCCAGTGGAGTCGCCATTGATGTTATCACTCAGGTTTTCCCAGAAGTTGTAAGAAGGGGAAGGAGGTCGAGGTAACCACAAACCAATATTTTAGATACAGAATCTAGCCAATCTGTATCCAAAGAGGGCTCTCTCTTTATGATTTAGCTTTGTTTTTAAAGGTATTAGGCTAGTTATGAAGTTTAGGAGTTTTGTTTGAGTTTGGGTGGTGAGATTCAATAGAGCAGAGAGGTAAGACAGAGTTGTTCAGTCCATTGGGCTAATGGAGTCAAAGAAGATGGCTTTCTGGATTTGGTTTCTTAACAGAGGATGGCTTCACAGAGCAAGGTAGTCAAACAGGGAACAAATAAAGACTTGAAACAGATGGAATGGGCTCAAATGGGGTGAAGGGTAGTTGAGAATCCTTCAGCCTATTTAAAGAGGAAAAATGGATGATTACTGATAAGGCGCAGTTAAGTATTCTTTAACAAATAATCAACATGAAAGATTTAGGGAAACAGGAGCACTTAAGATTTCGCTGCTTATCCTAATTCTGAAGAAAATACAGAGAAAAATAATGACTGAAAACAGAGTGCAATCAAGCATATTCTGAAATTAATCTTTCTTTATCATTCAGATTGTGAAACACAGATGATATAATAAACTAGAAAACTTTAAAACACAAGATATAGAGGACTTATTGATCTGGTGGTTGATTCAAGAAGTCTGTGACAAGTCCTCTATTTCAATTCTTCATCCAGTAAGCCATACAACAGTTGATTCCAACAGCTCTTTATTCTAGAAAATCAATATTACAACAAAGTCTAGGAATCCACCCACAATACTCCAATGGAGGGGGTATTTATCCAAAAAATTATACAACAAATATCTCATAACAGCTGTGAGATAATATTTAGGATAACTAAAAATAGTTTACAAGAAAAATAGAAACAGCTAGCCTTGAAAATAGGAAAAAGATAAACTGATGTTGTGCTGGTCCTGTTTTTGTTGAATGTGTTGGAGGTAGGCCCTATAATTTTGCTGGCAGTTGTTTTCTTCAGTAACTCTATGCTGGTTTCCTGTCTTAACTGATACTCTTTAACTGTGTGTTTAGAATGCAACAAGATGATGGAGCTTAGTGGAAAGGAGTCGCCTTCACTAAGTGGGCCCGCAGGCAAATTATGGCACAAAGTCTATTTTTAGACTATGTCTATTTTTAGACATATGGATCATGGTCTATGAGTTGTAGTATTTCATTTGTGGATGATTGGTCATGTTGGGAAAAATAGATGGACTTCTATTTCTGGTTCACAGTGGAGTGATCAAAGTCTATTTTTAGACTACCAGGCTAAAAATAGAAACAATCAAATATTATTAGCCCTTAGTAATATTTGGACTCTAAACATTATCTTATTCTCTTGGAGCACTTCAGTTCGAGCTATGGATGTGGCACATGCATCTGACAGAAGGAATCACATGGTTTCTTATGTGTTAGTTGAGCTATTGCATGGAGGACTTTAGTTAGAACTCATGCATGTGAGTTCTGTGGAGTTGGATGTAGAGTTGATGGAGTTGTGTTCAGTTGAACTAGTTGTATTCAGTCTAACTGGAGAATACACTAGTGATGAGTTGTTTGAATTAAATATTAATTAATTCACTAATTATTAACTCATAAAGTAACTGAAGAATACATTAGTTAACTCAGTGCATGGACAGTTCAACAGAGACAGGTGTTAGAGGTAAGTGAAAGGGTGAGTTGTGACTATCAGTTGTGCATGAGATTTGCACAAGAATGGATTGAGTATGCCCATGAGGATTGCGCAGCATATTCCCAGTGAAATAGCCTGTGCTCACGTGATTTTCAGTGTGGATGATTTTCACTAGGCATTGTGTAGTGGAGGCAGGCAAAGCAGTGGAGGAGATCTGAACCTGTGACTTGTTCGGATCTGAGCTAGTTTTGTGTGTAATAGGTGGAGATAGTGCTGAGTACTTGTGAGGAGTATTGTACTATGTATTGTTACATGTTCTCAATCATTAATTTACAGATAGTGTGGGGTTTTCAACTGTAAGCTTTCCCCGGGTTACATATTGTGTTAATGTGTGCATGTGATTGATGTTTCATTGTTTTTAATACTGCAAAATTGATGATCAACGTAGAGGACGTTATGTATTATGCATGTATTCCGCAATAGTGTATAATCAGGATAATCTCTGTGAATAAGTGTTTATTATTCAAAATTTCTACACTGTGATCTGATACTCTTTGACCTTTTCAACTATATTCATCTCTGTCTGGTATTTAGCCCAAAATTTCCCTTTTTCAAAGGGTAACAGTGCAGCTATGGATCTCTCTGTGGCTGGTATGGTGAGTCCTATGGAGATTTGTTAATAAGCCACGGTAATTGATGCACCAACTCCTAATTTTTGAAAAGTTTCAAATGGCACCGGTGTTAAAGAGGAGGACCGTGCACTATAGGTCGAATGGTAGGCTGTGGAGCTCGTTGCTAAAGTCTTTCTGGTCGGGCGATAGTTGAAACTGGAACAGCGGACTTGATTGCTTGTAGGAGAGCACAGGGCGTGGAGCATTACAGCAAAAAATGGCTTTTTATTCATTTTAATCAGCAAAACAATGGTTGGCGGGAGTTTTTGGTGTTAATGGGCGGATGACGTAAGCAGTACTCGAGTGACGTTAGCGGAATCAGGATGACATGGCGGATGATGTGGCGGAGGGTGGTAAGCGGTTTACCCCTCACCGCTTTTGGGGCTGAGTGGTTTCGGGTGGAGGGCGAGTGAGCAGGTTAAACGGGCGACATGTGGCTTGGGTATGGCAGAAAACCGTCGGACCCCCACGAGTTAACGTTCGGTGGTTAGGGTGGTCACAAAATGGATGCTAACCGTTGGATGAACGAGCGGGAATCGGATGGCGGACGATCTTTGGAGATGGCGGGAGGTTAACTTGCGGGCCCGACCATAATAAACTGTGTTTTTTTAAATGTTTTGGGCACAATTTTATTGGTCAGGTAATGTTTATTGATTAACCCAATGGTTAATTAATCCCTTTGTCACGGTGGGAATGTTTTTAATAAACTGTGAATCAACTTATTAACCCTTGTTTAGACTGTGTGTATGATCGTTATTCGACCTGGGGCGGGATATTTAAAATTTGGTTTTTTTTTTTAATATATTTATATAATATGGGATGGGTAATGTTTATATGGGATTTATATAATAAGTGTTAAACGTTAACATGAAAAAAAGTAATGAACCAACGCTAAGTTAAAATGTTAGAAATTTACATTTAAAACTTAGGTTGTAGTGGGAAAAAGGGATTTACGGGAAATTTTTTTGCCATTTTCATAATTAAAATGGGGTTTTACTTAGGCACTTTATGAATGAGATGGATGGGAAGGAGTGGTTTATGAGTGATATCAAGAAAATATCTTAATACTTTGGGGAATTTAGTGAAATATTTAGGGTAAAGTATGAGGGGGGGTTAGTTATTCAACCTTTCTTGCTTGAGATGCATCGAGTATAATATCTGCCTGGCACCTGTGATAGAGATAAAGATTAACACATTTAGAGACATAATCTATCACAAGTATCATTCTGCAACACCATCTACCTACCCTCCCTACTTTGGCCTATCATTTTTTCTTCTTTATTCGGGTGCACTTAGACTGGAAAACCCTTATCAAATTTCCTTTTCTTTTCATGGTAAGCCTACCTAAGTCTACACTTATTACATCCAAGGGCTCAGATTTAACTATTGAGCTCCTTTTTATTTACTCTACCTATCTACTTATCTGCCAAGATTAAACAGTTTGGTCAGATTTTATTCTCTATCTCTAAAACAGGAAATTCAAATATGAACTAGCCAAGATTAAGCTGTTTGGCCATTCATCAATTGTGGCATAAATTAACAAGTTGCACACAATGCTTATTACAGAAAATGAAAAAGTAGTGGCATTTTGGACTTGCACACTTTCCTGGTCTATTTTTGTTTGGGGTTCATTTCTTTCACTTTTTTTACCATTTTATTCTTTTTACCCTTTGATTTTTCTTTTAGGGCATACCCTCTTTACATTTTTTACATTTTTTGAAATTTTTGATAATATGGAAACCTTTGCAACAAGGAAAGGAATGATTACAGAGCTCAACAAGTCAATCATGAAATATGACACCTATTGGTATAGGAGTATAACACAAGGCCTCTGCGACTTCATTACGCATTCTTGGTACTAAAATGATATTGAAAGCTTGGAAATGAGAAATAAGTCACCATACCTCTTGTTGATAACTCTTAAGATGAGGTGACACACATTGTATAGTGTTACGTACCTGATGCACCACGATTTCAGAGTCACCTACCACTTTCAGGACAACAACATTGAGGTCAATGGCTTTTTGTAAGCCCAAGACGAGTGCTTCATACTCTGCAGTTTTGTTTGTGCACTCGAATTCCAAGCGACTAGAGATTAAGTGTTTTCTCTACAACGGGTCTATTAAAACACAACCAGCTCTAGAGCCCTCCTATGTCTTAGATCCATCAAAGTACATGGTCCACATATCATCTGTAAAAGGATGGGACTGGGGATGGCTCTGCAAGATATCACCCCAACTGTGTCTCTAGAGGGACTGGGGATGCTTCTGCAAGATATCACCCCAACTGTGTCTCTAGAAATTAATTAGTGAAAACAAGTTCCGCGAAAGACAACGATTCATTATGTCCATTCAAGGGAGTAACAATGTGCTTCATGTATCTTTCTGGGAGTACCCGGATTTGATTTTTTCTACCCTTGTATGGAAGCCATAAGTGTGACTAGTCCATGCAAAAGTATCCTTGCAGCTTGCTTGACCAGCCTCTGCTCAAAAATACCCCATATGCTTCCAGGATGTCCACAATTACAATGTTGATGCATTGATGAACTCATTCGTTAGAGGATAACCAAATGATCACATCCTTGAGTTCACCAATTTCTATAACACAAGTTTTGTCTAGTTGGATGATCCGTGAATTTCTCTCACTCCATTGAGCATTAATCTTCTTGGCCACGAAGAGTGGCATGACATTAACCGATGCACCAAAATCAACCAAGCAATTGTGTACATTGAAGTTAAAGATTTCAAATGATAACAAGAATGGTGGGAAGAGTGAGTTTGCCTCCAAGTGGAGCACATTAAGCACATATGCGAGAGTGTCAGTAGACTTACTAGATCCCTTGTCTGAAGAGGTAGCATCACCAATAGAAGTTTTCCCAAGTGCTCGTAGAAGAATGTCCCGCTGGTTCGTGATTTTTGTGAGTTCAAATAGAGAGATGTTCGCATGAACCTTCTTCATGTCTTCTACAATTTTGTATTCTATTGCAGGAAGACTCACCGAGGTGTCTAAGGGTGGAACTGAGTTTATGGTTTCTGGTGGAATGGTTTTGTCTTTACTGCTGGTGGAAACACTTTTCGTTGGGACTGTCTTCCTGGACTTGCTCTGAGTGTTCTGTGTTGAGTTAGTTAGAGGAGTCATTTTTCTTAACAAATTTTCCTTGAATTTCTGTTTCGACACCTCAATCACAGTGGTTGGCCCCTGACTTCTCAAGTTGTATTAGCTATCCTGCTTCTGGGTCAGACCATCACTCAGAGGCTCTTTATCGATAATGTTTTTCTGGGCTACAAGAACATGCTGATACATGTTTACCACATGCCCAATTCTTTGAGCTTCATCAACTATAACAACTTCTTCTTCGTCGTCATCAGGGTCAACCAACTCATCAACCATGACTGTGTCAATAAACTACACAACAATACTACTCATTCCTTGGTTCCATTCTGGGCATTTCTTTTTCAAATGATGCTTGTGGTGGAACCTGCAGTATGTATCCATGCCAATTTTCTCAATGTTCAAAACCATATTGGAACTTTGTGCAAATTTTTCCAGTTGATTGCTGCTGCCGTTGGAAGCTACAACTGCAGGCATTGGAAACTGCATTCTTCTTAGTTGGGTACCTTGGGGGCCTGCTGTGCATGGTGGTCTCTCTTGTCCTCTATTTGAGTTCATCCATTTTGGTGGTCAGGGACTTGACGAGACGAGTAAGGCTTTCAATATCGTTCATTTCCTTTTCTTTAGCCTTGCTCACAGAGGTCTGAGACCTCTTACCAATGTCCTTGGAGTCCTTGGTGGGTTCATCATCTATGATGACTCCAATAACACAGGTCCTTCTCTATGAAAATAACCTCTTCATAGTTTTCTGTTAGAGTTGGTTTCATAGTTCACTTGACAAACTGTGAAATACTGGTTAGCAAGGCAGAAGTGTAGTAGTCGATGGTGATGGAGTCATGAGGTTTCATGTCATCTGAAAACTTGTTCAAAATACAGTTGAACCTCTAATTGAAATATTTAACCTTTTATTTCTGCTCCATCTTGAGACTACCCAACTCCTTCAGTGACATGGCAAGGGTCTTATCTTCAGAAAATTTCTCAAGAAAGATCCTTTTGAATAACCTCCAATTTTGAATGGAGTTTGGAGGAAGGTTGTGGTACCATACAACTTCTCTACCATCCAAGGTACATGGAAACAATCTACATGCAATGTCATCATAACGTACCTCAAGTGTTTGTAGATGTAGGTAAAAATTGTCTAAGTGATCTTCTGCCTTCACTATCTTGTCAGGGTCATATTTCGTTAAGAGATTCTTTGTGTGTCTTGGCATCTTGTGCAGGACACCCAGAAGTGCCAGCAGGGCCTGATTCATCCAATCCAAATTTTGGTCTGCCATGTCGTCTTCTTCGTCGTCCTCCTATTCCTATTTTGCATATGTTGGTTCTTCTTCCTCTTCTTCTCCTTCGTTTCCATACCCTCTGCCTCCTCCGTCAAAGTTTGAACCTGAGAGAAATGGAATGCCTCCTTCTCCTTCATGAAAGAGTGGAGGCTCCTCTTCCTATTCAACAACCTCTGTTAGTTCTTCAAGAGTGGCGAGGATCACTTCTTCAATAGAGGATAACGCTACTCATGTGGGGTGGTTTTTCTCTTCTTTTGAGAATATGGAAGTGTGATTACCATCGGAATCAGTCCAACAACTTTTGCAAATCGATGGGTGATGGGGCAAAGAGCCTGAATCTGATGACATGGGATTTCACATTCAGGCCTGGGTGTTGAGGAATTACCAACTTTAGAGTTACGAGTAGGGGATAGGGAGTGAACATTATTACCTTGACCAAAGATGTATGAGTGGGGTTGGTGGGACAATCAACCATATAATACTAGCTTCCCTCCTTCTAGCGCCATAAATGTTGATGGTGGTAGATCCGCCAACATTTAGGGTACCTCCCAGTATGAAGTCCAAATCATACCTCACACCGTTTCATGTAGAAGTCCCATCCTGTATAATGGCCCGGTTGCTAAATACTTAAAGGTTTTCCTCAGCTCTAGCTATCAGCATGAGAGAGTAATGTAATGGTATATTCGAACAACAAGGTGAGCGTGCAACGCAACTTTGTATGGTTCTCTTACTGCAAAAGGGGGGAGAAAAGTGAGCCTCTAAGTGAGAGGTAATAGTACCACCCAGGAAGAGACATGGATGAACCAGGCAAGCCTGTCCAACATCCAACGAAATAGTCCACAGCGAATGTGATAGTCATTACAACCAATGAACAGGGAAAGATATATCTACCATCTAACAAAGTAGTCCACAACGGATGTGACGATCATTATAACCGATAAGTAAGGAAAGGTCTATCTAGTATCCTGCAAAATAGTCCACAAGGATGAGACAACAGTGACAACCATTATAGCACATTCCCAACAATATAAGCACTAAAACAACCAAAATAGTTCAACTATCTTAGTACATGTGAAAACAAACATGAAATATAAATGCTCACATAATAGTCTTACAAACATCCATAAGTCATGCATGGAAATGTGCTAGCCTGAAAAGGCTTCTGTAATTAAGAAAAAGTTCCAAGACACATATTTACATTGTACATCACTAGCCCTAGTAGTGGGACATTGGAGCCACTCCTTGCTCCTCAAAGAACTAACTGAAACTCTCTATGCTTTATGGGAGGAGCCAAGGTGAAAAAGTCCTTTGCTCATACAATGAGGGGGTATATATAACCAAGGGGTGATGCTTGACCCTTGTGACTCTTTGACTACCCTCATGACTGTTCAACTTCCTATGAATTTTCAACTGACATGACTCTTCATATTCATGTGTGTCCATTGGACTTCCACTTTACATTACATTTGATTTATAATATACATGGCTCATAATAGTGATGTGGCCTTTGAAAACTCATGACATGACTTGACATGACACTGCTGACATGGACTAGCTTACTGAGGTGGCAATGTCAAGCCACTGTTACTGCTGAGTGATAGATGTGTTCTTAGATGTGCTTTCTCTTCTCCTTCGCATAGGCTTGTTGATGTAGGGTATTCAATGATATTTGGTCTTGAGAGGTGGTTGCATAAATGTGTTCCTTTTGCTCGTTCTTGATAGGTTTCTTTGTTCGTCCAACTGTAAGTGAGTTTTCAACATGTTTCCTCCTTCTTATCCTTCTTCATCATCTCACCATGATCTAACCATGTACCTGTTTATGCAATTCACTCATGATGCATTGATATTTATGGATTGAGCCCAGGACAAGTGACAGGCTGGGAAAGAGGGCCCAGTAACTATGCATTACGCAGTTCCAAGTGACAACGAGAGAGGTTGGTCACTGATACTACACAGAATGTAACTCAAGCTTGATTAAGGAACTTCTGAGCACAATCCTCACTGAGGGGAAAAATTGCACAGTGACCATTGGGAGACAAGATTAGGTTGTTGAGACAGTCAATAGCTAATGCAAGATGGGACCCTGGGAGATATATATACACAATTTTCAGAGACATAGAGGATTGGGCAACAGAGAAACCCAGAGGGCAGATCTAAACAGTTGTTGAGGTCAGTGTGCTTTAGTTGAGGGAGGACACTAGGGACACTTCTGCGTAGTTCTGGGAGGTAAGGCAGGCTAGGATCTCTGTGCATTGTGGGGTTCCAATAGGTAAGGGAGAAGCTTGAGGACTGAGATTACGAAATGTGCAGTTCAAGTCAGGTTGGGAGGAGTTACTACCCAATTCGGGGGATGAAGGGAGCTTGTTCAACTCTGGAATTATGTAGTGCAATTGCCCTGGGGGGCAGTCAATGCACACTACATAGTTCCAGGAAGTAAGGTTGCATCACTGAGGGCTAATACTGCGCAGTGCACACTTTAGTTGGGGTTCAATGAAGTGATTTTCCCAGTCGAGAAGATTTTTGGAGAAATGACTAATTGCAAGAGGAAGGTGAAATTGTGTAGAATTTGAACTTTGTAATCACACACTTAGCATACTTCGATGACACGAAAACATAGACCACCGGAACAACAAGACAAAGCATTACCCTCTGTGAGACTGTCTCATAACAAGAAGCAACAAGTGCGACACTTGAGTTAGACTTTAGGACGACCGTGACGACACTTGTGCGACAGTGCTTAAAACTTTGTGTATGAGTACGATAGGTGTTTACATAGCTAGGAAAACTCGAATACACAAATACCTACCTTTGAAGTTGCCAAAAAAGTTCCTCAAGCATCGTAAAACAGTCAAACATGCCAAAAGACGACAGTTGATCAAACAAGAAAAAGAGGTGAAAAGACTCTAAGAAAGCTCATGAAATGAGCTCAAGTGTTTGCAACAATAAAGGGAAAGACCAAGGAAGGCTCTGAAATTTGAGTGTAAGCCAAAATTTTGGAGGGTGTTGCAGTCGTTACAACATAATCGTAGTGCCACTCAACTTTCCAAATATCCAATTCAAAATAAGCACATAAAACACACTGAGCTACACACACATTGCATGATCATGTTCTCGAAGTGCTTTATTTCCCTATAAATGATCAAGTTGCAAACATTTTTATAGTCTCTTATGAAAGACACATTTTTTGAAAATTTGATCTTTGTTAGGAGTTTGGGAAGTTTTCATTAATGGGGAATAGGCTCTATTGTCTCCTTGCTTCTCTTATTGTGTCAACTTTATGAATCCTTCATTTGTCACAAGTTGTTCTTAAGGTGGGATGTTAGGACATTTAGATTCAAAGGAATTATTTAATATCAACTTCATTTAATGTGTCTTTAGGTAAAATAGGTTTCTTGAATATGAATTATATTTATCTAATCTGATAGCCACAATCATGTTTTATACATAGAGTGATTTGAAAATTTATCTTCTCCCCAATATTAATGGCTATCTCGATGCACTGTTTAACACTTGGTTGGTCCATGATATCTTTTTAAAGAGCACGGGGGGCATTTGTTGACGATTTATTGTGGGAAACCCATATTTAAATTATTTTCATTTTGTATTAATACATTGCTCCAAGTGATTACATCATTTGGGGCCCAGGTATATGGCCTTTTTTCATGGTTTTAACCATGCAATAAACACTTGCAATTGGTTTTTATCTATTTCCTAACCAATCACCTTAAGGTTTCCAACACCGTATTTATTAAACAAGTTGAATTCTTCCATTGCTCCAAAAACCCTTACCTCCCCTTAGATGTGGATGATGGAACTCGAAAGAAATATTTCAAGGAGGCTTTCCCTTATCCTAGCTTGTTCAAATAGAAACATCCTTTAGGACATACCACTATTGAAAAGGTAATATCTATTCTTGTTATCATTTTTTTTTAGGATACCAAAATTTAGTCAATATTCTATAAGAATCATGGGATGAAAATATTTTTTAAGGATTTATTTCATAAACTAAGTGATCTAATATAGTTAAGGTTTCGAGATTTGAAAGTTGTTAAAAGGGGAAGCTTATTTATAGCCCTACACTTGGGTTTTTTTCATAATGGAATTTGACTCAATGGAAGATAGGGATATCATTATGCACATTGGACCTTAGTTATGGGGAAATATTGATCTCTATATGAAGCCTTTGTTCCCCACAAATTAACCCCTAGTCTCACTATTTATCCTTGATACTTGTTTTCTTAATTCTCCCCAACCTTATAGTTTAGTTCTAGGCCTTCGAGACTTTATCTAGAATTAGAAATGGAATTGAAAATTAAATCTCCTATAGTCTTGAAATGGTGGAAAGAAAATACACGAAATATTCAAGAATATATGTGGAAATTGATATATCTAAAGGAATTTGGGAATAGATTAGTTAGGTATTACTAAATATGTTTGGAAATAGAAACTAGACTATAAAAAATATCAATTTTAGGTGTAGAGATTGCTTCATGATAAGGCAAAGGATGATATCTTTCCATAATTGTACCAATAAGTAACATGTAACAATTTAAACAATATAGTCACCTTGTCAAAAGGAAGTACAACCATAATCCTACCTAGTGGAATGGGGCTAATGAAATTCTCTAGCTAATAAAAATGATAATATACCAAGAAGGTTCACCCTAGGAATTTTTAAGGAGGAAGCAACTATGGAAGCATCCAACTTGGATAGAGTTTGCTGGCCCCAACACCACACCCCCCCCCCCCCACCCCCACCCCTTGTGCAGAAACCATTATATTAAAGGAGTTAATAAATTTGAAAATAAAATAAGATGTTTCCTTGATACAATTAAATATGAATCCAATGGAAATAGAGACCTCCCTAAGTTATGCATCCATAATTCATGGAGGAGCTATCTCTACCATGAGAAAAGAAACAACCACTTCCACTTGTGAGATAGAAATTAGGCCCTCAGATGATTGAGATTATTGGTCTCAGGTGCCTAGAAAGAAAACAAATAAGAACTATAAACTCACCTTTGATTATCTGACCCATTTTTGGAAAATGAAAGGTTGTTCCAACTTCTCATAATGTTTTATCACACTATCTTTTTACATCTAGTTTTTTGAACTGCAAAGTTTTGAGTGGGACGATTTGGTTAGGTATTCATAGATTTTTTTATGGATTTATTATAGTTATTTCCAGACATCAGACATTTCGACATTAAACTTCTCATCTTTTATGCTATAAAGGGTCACCCAAAACCTTTTATAATACAAATTTTAATTGTCATCGTGATGAAAAACATAGAATAAAAGCACCAAGGTTAGCTCAATTGGTCGAGTTCCTGTTGCTAAAGCTTCTCCCTAATGGGAGGTCACAAGGTCAATTCTCCTCAACGCCCTTGGGGTCAAGCTATGCTCATAAGCCGATGAGATGTGATCCCTTTGGGTGGATTTTCCTAGTTATTTGCTCAAAAAATAAAAATAGAAGAAAACAATTATTTATCTATTTTGAAAAATGTCTTCTTTAATGCATGCTTTTTTATCACATAATTTTCGCTTCTTTCACCTAATTAGATATAGAAATATTGTAAATCTATATCTCTTTTGATGTGATTGTGTGAGATTGTGATAAAATACAACTTTTTTGCATTATTATTAGAAAAGATAGTTATAGATAAACTTGACATTTACTAGTATTTCAAGTGTCATAATCATAACAACAATCTTTATTCATTTTTGAGTGGCTAATTATCTAGGGCCTTATTGTATTTTCTAGAGGCTCTCTCTCTCTCCATCTCTCTTTGGTCAACGCACCACCTTCACTATTCAATTACAATGATTCATATCTCAAATTTGTTCAAAATTCAATGTGTAATAAATACTCAATTTACACAATTAAGTTTCATGTCCTCTTAAAACAATATATCATATTTAAATTATGCATGCCTAAAGGTTTTGAAGGAATGAATAGCATGTCATTATTTATGTCTCATTATCATGTGCTATTAAAATGCATGCAACACTGTTGAAATTGAATCAAGAGTCCAAAGATTGAGTTGTAGACTTGAAAATAAGGTGTTTCATAAGCTTGAGTTGACTTAGGAAAATGAATTACATACCATACAAAATCATTCATGACCAAATATGGAAGTCGATAATTGAAGTATATTACATTTAATACAACATTAAATTTCCACATTTTCCCATATTAGCACCATCTACGAGTAATTAACTTGCCAAATTTCCACTTTCCGTGCATTGTTTCTAGTTCCAGTGAACTAGTCTTCACACAAAATATATGATGAGGTCGAATATTGACCAATTTTTGACCTGATTTTTTTTGCTATTCCTCATTCTCTAACTAACTGTTGGGTCCCTATAATACTAGTGATTACCCCATTAATATTGTAGTTATACCCCTTATTTATATTGTTGTGCCCCCATTGCCCCCATATTGTTATTAATGTGCCCATAGAATCCCTCTATTGTTATTTTTGTCGCTTTATATTATTATTGTTAGGTCGGCTGGATTATATTGTGACTCCTTAGACTCCTATATATAGAAAGGAGGTTTTTTCATTTGAATTATCCAAGAATTGTTCATTTATGTAATGTAAAGGAGGTTGCCCCCTCCAAGAGGCTGAATTCTAAGGCGTTGATCTATCTTTTCTATCTTTTCTTGAGCTAGTTTCATAACATTTGGTATCAGAGCTTTGGATTCTAGGGTTTCGCTGCTCCAAACAGGTCATCGTGGAATTTTTGCTATAACTTTTTTTCTGTGACGTTTCAGAAGTCGCAAAAAAAACCCATTTGAGAAGAAATCGCGCTGAACCTTGGGTCCGAATTTCAGAGCTTTTCGCGCAACATTTGCAAACTCCTGAATTACACTCAAAACAGGTGACCTGGGGAAAATCGTCATAACTTTCTCTCTGAGCATCGGATTGAAATTTCGTAAGAAGGCACAGAAAGAGGAAGGACTGTAGTTTTCTTTTATATATTTTTCAGAGTCAAAGGTTGAAACAGTGACACGTGGCACTTCATACAAGTTCGCTCTACTGAACTAGTCTATAATTAGGTCACTGCGGGAGATTGTGCATAACTCTTTCTTGGAGAATCCAATTTGGATCAAACTAGTGGCATTGGAAAGAGGACATAGAAGGCTACTACAGGTCACAATTTCAGAACCGGATGATTCGAAATTACAGAGATACATCAGATTCAATATCAGGCTTCTACAAAGTAAAAAAAGGTGTGTAGTTTTTTTTTAATTTTTGCATAAGCTTGGTTTGAAGGAATTCAAAGGGCATAGTAAAGCATTATATATCGGTAACTGATGCCCCGAGGAAAGAAAATGAAAACACCTAGTAAGGAACCTGAAATCTCTAGCAGGACTCATGAAGAAGAGGAAGAAATGCTACATGATATATCAAAATTACAAGAACAAGTGCAACAAATGTCACGCTCACAAAAGCTAACAGATGCTAAGATAAATGGCGTGGAATCTAAGATAAAGGGCATGGAAGCTAATATGGATGATCTGAAGGCAGATTTGAGGACAGATTTGAAGACAGACATGGCAGATTTGAATACAGATTTGACAAATTTTCTACAAGAAATACTTACTAATGGTGAAAAGGTTGTAAAGGAAACTCATGATGTGAACAAAAGAAATGTTAATCATGATTCCATAGACTCTAATGTTGGATCGAAGACCCACCATATTCCAAAAATCGATATGAGGAAGTTTGATGGCAAGGATCCCGCCACATGGATATTACAGATGGAGCAATTCTTCGATCTCAATAATGTGCAAAACACAAAAAAGGTACGTATGGCAACTTTATATTTGGAACCAAATCAGTTTGTATGGTATCAATGGCTTTGCTCTCGTAAACAATTTATCACTTGGGCAATTTTTACGGAAGAATTGATAGCACATTATGAGGATACAAAAAGAAACACTTTTTTTAGCCAATTGATAAGTCTCAAACAAAAGGGTTCAATAATGGAGCACATTGAGGAGTTCCAAAAATTGAACATAAGGGTAAAAGATATTCCAGAGGAGCATAGGATTGATGTGTTCATAGGGTCTTTAAAGGATAATATCCAACATGATGTTCGACTTTGGGAACCTGATTCATTAGAGAAGGCATTCAGGTTAGCAAGAAAAATGGAAAGCAAAATTATGGCAACCAGGAAGCATACCACTCACAACTATAAAGACAGAAGTGCAGTTGCCCCTAGTCTTCCACAACCTATAAGGTTGACACCACAACAATTGGAAGAAAAAAGAGCAAAAGGGCTTTGTTACAGTTGTGATAGCAAATACACTAAAGGTCATAAGTGTGCTGAGAAGAAATTATTCTACATAGATTGTGAAGAGGAAGAAGAAAAGGAGCAAGAAAGGTCAAAAGAAGAGGATATGCTCCAGGAACAAAGCCTAGATGAAGAACAAATAAATCCGACCATATCTTGTAATGCATTGGCGGGAATTACCACTCCTCAAACCATCAAGATAGAAGGACAAATCAAGAAGAAAAAGGTAATAGTGTTGATTGATTCAGGAAGCACCCACAATTTTATTCATTGTAGGGTAGCAAAAGAATTGAATTGCTTCCTATATCCAGCACCAGAGTGTCAAGTGATGATTGCAAATGGAGGAACAATAAATTTCTCTGGAAAGTGCCATAATATCAAGCTATCCATGGGAGAATATGTATTGACTAGCCCAATGCTTTCCATTCCAATGGGAGGTGCTGATGTTGTACTAGGAGTCCAATGGCTACAATCCTTGGGTACAATAGCTTTTAATGTTCAAGAACTTTTCATCAAATTTTCTACGGAAGGAAAGGAAGTTGAATTAAGGGTATTGCAGGGAAACCGGGAAAGATAATCAGCTCTAATGGTATGACAAAGCTTCTAAAAAAGGAGCAAAGGGGTATAATTGCACAATTATGTTCGCTAGATGTTTCCACATTAGAATCATCTATTTCTCCAGATCTCCAAAAAGTCCTGGACAATCATTCCAAGGTATTTGAGACTCCCAAAGGTCTCCAACCTATGCGTGATCATGATCATGCTATTCATCTGATTCCAGGAAGTGTTCCTCCAAACATCAGGCCGTACAGATATCCCTATGTCCAAAAAAGTGAAATTGAACGTATGGTTGCAGAAATGCTAGAGGCTGGTATAATTCAACCGAGTCAAAGTTCTTTCTCTGCTCCAGTAGTATTGGTGCACAAGAAGGATGGATCATGGCGCATGTGTCCGGATTATAGGGAGCTCAACAAGCTCACTATTAAAGATAAGTTCCCCATTCCTGTCATTGATGAATTACTGGATGAATTGCATGGATCAATTTACTTCACCAAGTTGGATCTTCGTTCAGGATATCATCAAATCAGAATGAAGATTGAAGACATTCCGAAAACGGCATTTAGAACTCATGAGGGTCATTATGAATTTTTGGTCATGCCTTTTGGCCTTACCAATGCACCTTCAACATTTCAAGGTTTGATGAATTCAATTTTCAAACCATTCCTTAGAAAATTTGTGTTAGTATTTTTTGATGATATACTTATCTACAGCAAGTCTTGGAAGGATCATGTTGAACATGTTGACAGGGTGCTACAACTATTGGAGGAGAAACAATTATATGCCAAAAGATCCAAATGTTTTTTTGGAGTCCAGGAGGTGGAATATTTGGGTCATATTGTATCTCATGAAGGAGTTAAGGTAGACCCTAGCAAAATTAAAGCCATTAAGGAATGGAAAATCCCACATCCATAAAGCATTTGCGCGGATTTCTTGGGTTGACAGGGTATTATCCCAAGTTTGTTAAGAATTATGGGAGAATAGCAGCACCTCTAACGACATTATTGAAGAAAGATGCATTTTCATGGACTCCGGAAGCAACAAAGGCCTTTGAACATCTTAAAGAGGCAATGTGCCAAGCACCGGTCTTAGCTACACCGGACTTCACAAAAACCTTTATTGTGGAATGTGATGCTTCAGGAAATGGAATTGGTGTTGTTCTAATGCAAGATGAAAGACCCATTGCTTTTGAAAGTCGTCCAATCAAGGGAAAGTTTCTAAGAAAAGCTATTTATGAGAAGGAAATGTTGCAATACTCCATGCACTTAAGAAATGGCGACCCTACCTAATGGAAAGACACTTCAAGGTAAAAACGGATCATGATAGCCTTAAATACTTTTTAGAACAAAGATTATCCTCTGAAGAGCAACAAAAGTGGGTCACAAAGATGTTGGGTTATGACTTTGAAATCATCTACAAAAAAGGGAAGCAAAATGTGGTGGCAGATGCACTCTCAAGAAAGGATGAGGATGTGGAAGCATTGTTGTGCGCTATTTCTATCATCCAACCAGATTGGATAAATGAAGCAAGGGAGGAATGGAAGAATAACGAAGAAGTGTGGGCACTTATTCGAAAGCTACAACTAGTACGTCTAATAGATTTAGCTGGAAAAATGATTCGTTATGGTACAAAGATCGCTTATACCTCTGTAAGAATTCCCAGCTAAAACAAAAGATTCTTATGGAATTGCACACTTCTCCCTTAGGAGGGCACTCAGGATTTTTAAAACTTACCACAGGGTTAAGAAGGAATTTTTTTGGGATGGCCTTAAATCAGATATTCAAAAGTTTGTGGCAGAATGTTTGGTTTGCCAACAAAATAAAGTTGAAACAATTAAGACACCGGGTCTATTACAACCTTTATCCATTCCAAGCCAACGTTGGGAGGAGGTATCAATGGATTTTATCACAGGTTTACCCAAGTCTGAGGGAAAGAGTGTCATCATGGTGGTAGTTGACAGACTTACCAAGTATGCACACTTTTGTGCATTATCACATCCATTTAGAGCCAGTACAGTTTCTACTGCATTTATGGAAACAATTCAAAAGCTACATGGAAACCCAAAGATTATTGTAAGTGACAGAGATCCCATTTTCACTGGAAATTTTTGGACAGAATTATTTTCTCATCTTGGTACTCAGTTAGCTCATAGCTCATCTTATCATCCTCAATCTGATGGGCAAACTGAGATAGTAAACAAATGTTTGGAAGGATATCTTCGTTGCTTTGTATCTGATAAACAGACACAATGGGTCAAATGGTTGCCTCTGGCTGAATGGTGGTATAACACTTCCTTCCATACAAAAACAAAAATGACCCCATTTATGGCACTTTATGGGTATCAACCACCATCCATCACATCATATTTAAGAGAAAATTCTAAGGTTCAGGTAGTGGAACATCACATCGAACATCAACAACAAGTCCTCCAACTCTTAAAGGATAACCTCGTGTTGGCACAGAATAGAATGAAACAACAGGCAGATCAACATCGCAGTGAAAGAAGTTTTGATGTAGGTGATTGGGTATTCCTACGGCTACAACCATATAAGCAAATGTCCCTCAAGCAAGCTAAGAAGGATAATAAATTATCACCAAAGTATTATGGTCCGTACAAGGTGTTGCAAAAGATTGGTACTATGGCATACAAATTGGAGCTTCCTGCAGCTTCTCGATTGCACCCAGTTTTCCATGTTTCATGCTTAAAGAAGGTTATAGGTGACAAGCTCCTAGTTCAAACAATATTGCCAAACTTGACGAGGAAGGAAAAATTATATTGGAACCAGAAGCAGTTATAGAAACAAGAACTCGACAGCTACGAAATCGATCAATTTCAGAGTACCTTATCAAGTGGAAGAACTTATCCGCTGAAGATTCCACATGGGAGGATGAGAATTTTATGCAGAAATATCCAGAACTACTCAAGCGTTGAGGACAACACTTTTTTGAAGGAGAGGGGCATGTTGGGTCCCTATAATACTAGTGATTACCCCATTACTATTGTAGTTATACCCCTTATTTATATTGTTGTGCCCCCATTGCCCCCATATTGTTATTAATGTGCCCATAGAATCCTCTATTGTTATTTTTGTGGCTTTATATTATTATTGTTAGGTCGGCTGGATTATATTGTGACTCCTTAGACTCCTATATATATAAAGGAGGTTTTGTCATTTGAATCATCCAAGAATTGTTCATTTATGTAATGTAAAGGAGGTTGCCCCCTCGAAGAGGCTGAATTCTAAGGCATTGATCTATCTTTTCTATCTTTTCTTGAGCTGTTTCATAGCACTAACCTTCCCACATTTTTATATTTTCAATTTCAACCTTAAGAACCTTTTCTTTTACAAAGTGCATCAAAACTACACTTTTTACATAGAATGCCAATAAACCAACATGACAACAAAATGCATGCTGGATGTAGAAAACACATGCTCATGGAAATTCTATTGTACCAAACTAGAGTATCTCATACGATTAACAACCCTTCATATCAATATTTCTTTATTTTATTTTTACCTATAAGATATAGGTTTGCAAAAATGAAATTTTCAAAAAAAAAGCATCGTTTTTGTTAGTGCTATAAATATTCACACCACATTTTCAAAAATGCACACTAATATGAATATGAACCCAGTTGATGATTTCAAACTTATATATGATTATTCAAGATTCCCTTTATCTATCAATAGCGTTATATTTCATGAATGGATCCCCAAAGGTCCTTTCATTCTAAATAAACACATATACTTATAGCATGATGAAATGCAAGTCAAATGTTCCAAAAATGCACTCTTAAGGCTAGATAAACATTCCAAAGTTCAAAAATCCATGCTAAATGCTTATGAAGCTATATTTAACTTGTACATGAATTCAAAATGCATCTAGGATAACTTTCAAGGCCATGATGCTCCAATAACAAGCATCATTGTTTTCCCTTAGGATGGGCTTGTATCAAGAGTCATTGTTTCCATAGGATGCTTTTATGATGTAAAACCTATATGGGATTCTATCAAGGCACATAAGCATAACAAAATATATATTCATAACACATATTTAAATTTTAATGAAGAATTAAATATGAAGAACCTAACAAAATATTTCCTCAAGTCAAAGCCCAATGATTAGGGCCTTCATAAAATATCCACATGAACAATTGGGTATCAATTCAAAAACCCTATACCTACAACCAATTGTTTCATCAAATATGTTTATATAGTTTTATATTTAGTATTTTCCTTAGTTTATCTCTTTAATGTATCTCCCAGAATTTGTCTCTTCAATCTACCTCATTATCATTTGATTGGATCTTCTTCAAATATCTTCAATCTCTCCTTTTACTCTTAGAAACAATATGTATTCATACAAAAAAATGAGAGAAACTTCCATAACCAACCTACCATCAATGATGTCTTCAGTGAAAAACATAGACATATTTAACTTTTAATATGGGAAATACCCTTAAACATGATAACATCATTTATATACCAAGGAAATAAGGCCTATGCCTAAGCATCATTAAACCATGTGATCATAAGTTCTTTTTGGAAAAATACATCTTATATTTACAGACATCAAAATAAAATGTGGAAGGGTGTATAATGGATATTTTAACATTTTATGTGAAGTGTATAATGGATATTTTAACGTTTTATGTGAAGTGACCAATGATGAGATAAAATTTGAATATTCTATGAAGTCTAAAGTTAAGTATGAGCATCTTCAACCAATAAGGTACTCTTATAATTCAATCATGTTGACATACTTCATCATGTCACATGGCACAAAAGGTACAAGGTATTTTTTAAGGATTCAAATATTATGCCTATGTATAGTATTATAGGTGCTTATTCTAGTTGAAGAATCAGACATATAGGATGTAGATGAATATTCAATAAAACCCATGTAATTTACTATTAAAACTAGTAAATTTTAGGGAAATATAATCAATTTAATCATATGTGTGTAAAAAATAGGTTGGCTTTAACCATATGGGTATATGTGTGTATGTGTATGAGAGAGAGAGAGAGAACAGAAGCATATACACGTAATACACATGGGTTAACAGAACAAAAACAGCGTATATGTATGCATGCACTTTCACAAGAGGAAAAGCCTGTATGGGTTGGAAAATCAAGGAAATTCAAGATTAAAGAATACCAAGGGTCAATACCATGGTATTAGCCCACAATATTGAGTGGAGGAACGACTATTTGATCCCGTCCAAGAATACCACAAATTCGAGGTATTGAGAAAGGCCAAAAACTATATAAGGAGGAGAAGATCAAAGGGTCAAGTGCGCAAGTGGAAGGGTTTCTTAGGAATACTTCTATCTGAAATAGTTAAGTATAACTTGGTCTAGTGTAGAGTTGGGTAAAGTGTGTTTCTCTACTATGTACTTTTGTAACTTACAATCCGACGGTCACAATATGTAGTGATCCAACGGTTCATTCTCTCCTCGGTATTACCAACACTTGATCTGTGGCTTAACACCCGATTGGTCCATGATATCTATTTAAAGAGCATGGAGGGTCATTTGTAGGGTAACCGTTCATGAGAGAAGCTTATGTAAATTTTCATTCTTTTATTAATAAATTGTCTGAAGTGGATGTGTTGGCTCAGGCCATGGACTGTTTCCCTCTTTAAGGGTTTTAACCACGTCAAGAATATTGGTGTATTGATCTGTGATCTGTTTGTGAGCGGTGTCCTTTGGTGTTTTGTCTAAGGAACTTACCCTGTAAATTCCTACATGGTATCAGAGCTATTTAAGGGCCGCATCCATTGGTGATCCAAATCTGAAGCCGGTAGAACTGCATCCGACTGTTGTTTCCTAGATTTATTGTTTTTTACTGCTTTCGGGCCAAGAGGACTGCTCTATTGTGTTAGGATCATTTGTTCTAGTGAGGAACCACTTTTGTTACACACGAAAAGGTTTCTGGTAGCCTTAGCTACATCATTTTTAAGATCTGGAGGTATAGAGTGTTTATTTGCAATTTTTAGTTATTTTCTCTCTGTTTATTTCGGTTTATTTATCTCTTTGTTTTATATTACTAGATCTATACCTTTCATTTCTGCGTATTCTCTTTCCCCACGGCTCTGTGCGATCTAAGCAAATAAAAAACATAAAGGAAGGATTTTTCTCATGCATATGCTCTTTTTCGCTACGCCTTGGTGTGATCACGGAAAACCAAAAACATTGAGGAAAATTTATAGTTTCCAGGTAAAGTTAACTTCAAACCATAAAGTTTTTTTTTTTTTTGTATGTCCATGTTGGGTTTTGTGTGGTTTTTGTTTTGTAGGGAAAAAAGAGATTTCTCAAGTAAGCACGCACCCCAAAGCTTCAGTGATTCAAAAAAAAACCCCTTCCTCTTTTCCAAAAATTACCAACCTTTTAAACTAGCTCACTTGGTCCAAAGTTATTTTATGAGAATAGAGGTCTTGGGTTCAAGTCTTTCTTTTTGTTGAGTTACTTTTTCAAAAAGCACATGTCGCTTATATTTCAAAGTTACTTTATGTAAAAGTGTTCTCACCCATTATAAAAAGTGAGTCACTTATAATTCTAAAGTCTCTTTATCTTTTATTTAAGTTACAATTTAGTGGGTAGCTCATAAAGTACCATTGTAAAAGTGACTTTCACTTATTTATAAAAGTGAGTCACATATATTTTTTTTAAAGTGAGCTAATTAGATTTATGTTTGGAAAGGGGGGAGATTTTTTTTTTAAATATAACATTATCATTCATTTTCACACATTCACGCACTTTGTCGGCATCTTCAACAACTTTTCTTCAAAAAGCCATAAATTCTTCATCCGGAAGCCGTTTTCAAAGCCGTTTTTTTTAATCGGCCTAATTTTTCGAGATATTTCCATTGGAACACTTAGTTTCAGCATCTACAACTTTAGTTTATGTTAAAATGGAAAGTCCATGCCAAGTTATTCTTGACAGAACCAACTACTTCCAATGGTGGTCCTACATTGTGGATTTACTTAGAAGTAAAGGTCTTTACAGAATAGCCTCAAGCCAAGAAACGAAACCTCAAGATGAAGATAAGGTAGCTAAATGGCAAAATAGGCAAGATCAAGCATGTGGGTTGATAGGGATGTCTATTCCTCTAGACCTTAGATTCCATATCGCAAAACTTGATACTCCTATTGAAGCAATGAAACAACTCACTAAAGTTTTTGGAATTAAAAATGAAATTAGAGCCCATCAACTCGAAAATGAGTTGCTTACATTGGGCCCAATAATTTTATTCCATTGAAGATTTTTTGTCCAAGTTCAAGACCCTTAGACTTCTCTTGGAAGGTGTTAAGGTTAAGAAAGAAGATGGTAGCCTTATATATTCCATTCTTACGAATTTGGGACCAACCTACTCTGTGTTTGTTTCCACCTTCCATTCTACTAGAGAAGCCTTTATTTCTCAATGAAAAGACTACAAGCCCCCTTCTTTTGATGCTTTTTGTGATTCTTTAATAAGAGAACAAGAAAAGCTCTTATATCTTGGTCTTCTTAATCTTGGAAACTCTTTTCAGAAAGCCTTAGCCGCCCAACAGCAACCAAATTCAAAGAATCCTAAGAAGCAATATCCTAAAAAGAATGGTCCTAAACCAAACAAGGGTCCTAAGCAATTTCAATCTCAAAATGAAAAATCATTTCAACAAAATGATAAGGCAAATAAAGCCAAAGGGAAGAAGACTGATAGACATTTCCACTTTTGTAATCGAGATGGCCACTTAGAATCCAAATTCTTTAAGAAGATGGAAGCCTTGGAAGCAGCAATGACGAAGCATAACATTCATTTGGAGCACTCTTCAACTTCAACTTCATCTTCAGGAATAACACTTTCTGCGTGTGGTTGTCAAGCATCTCGATCTGGTTATGCACTAAATGTATCTTCTTCTTCTCATTCTCATGAGTGGCTCATTGATTAAGAGCTTCTTATCACATGGCCAAAAACAAAGCCATGTTTTCTTCTTTAAATGATTGTAACACCAAAAATATATATGTTGGTGATGACAAATCTCTTAGTGTTGTAGGGACTAGAACTATTCATTTAGACAATGGTCAATTTGAATGATGTATTATGTATTCCAACCTTATCCTGCAACCTTCTATTTGTATATCAGATAACTCATTTAGGTGAAGGTAAAATCATTGAATTTTCACCTCACAATGTTGTAATTAAGGACCTAAGAGATCCTAGACAGATTTTAGCTACTGGCATGTTGATGATTCTACAAGGTTGTATAAGTTTAACAACTTTGGGTTATCAAATCTTCCCTTGGTATTTGTTGCTCATAATGATGAAGTGAGCAAAATTTGGCATCAGTGATTTGGTCACTTAAACTATCACTCCCTTCATAATCTATGTAAAGAAAATATGGTGACAGGTCTTCCAATGGTATCTTGCAAAGATGGTTTTGTTCTGGATGTGTACTTGGAAAACATCATTGGGACAATTTTGAAAAATGTGCCTCTTGGCATGCCTCGGCCCCTTTACAGCTTGTGCATAGTGATTTATGTGGTCCACTTCCAGTTGTTTCATTCTCTGGCTACAAGTATTTCTTAAATTTTATTGATGATTTCTCCAAATTCACTTGGGTATACTTTTTAAAACTCAAGAGTGAAGTATTTAACATGTTCTTAGCCTTTAAGGCCTTTGTTGAAAAACAATCTAGACATCAAATTCTTAAGCTAAGATCTGATAATGGTGGAGAATATGTTAACAACAAATTCATCAACGTTTTCACTAAGAACAGAATTCAAATGCAACATAATGTTCCATATACTCCACAACAAAATGATGTAGTTGAAAGAAAGAATCACACCTTAAAGGAAATGGCTAATTGTATGCTTCAATCTAAAGGACTTAGTCTTAATTTTTAGGAAGAAGCAATTAACTGTGTAAATTACATAGTAAATCGCACTCCTACTGAGGTTTTAAAGAATATCACTCCAGAAGAAGCATGGAGCTCAATTAAAGCAGATGTAAGTCACTTTCGTGTTTTTGGAAGTGAAGCATGGCCCATATTCCAGATGAGAAACATAAAGCTTTAGAACCTAAGAGTGAAAAAAATCTTTGTTGGATATTCTGAAGATGTCAAAGGATATAGACGTATTCCACTTAAGTCCAAAAATGTTATCATTAGAAGAGATGTAAAGTTTGCTGAGAATATATCGGCCTACGAGCCTAGTTAAATGGATGTGCATCCTCTCTCTATCCCTTCTACTTCTGAAAATATTTCTTCTTCAGATGATGACAGCGAGGATGACAATCCTCCCCCACCTTCTCAGGATCCTCCTTCAGCTCCTCAGCTTCCAAAATGGGTCCATGCTACTCGGGATGTAGCAGGTGCTCTTGTTGGTGATCCTACAGATTAGCGATGTACACGTTCTCAGTTCGATAGAGCCTCTTCTTTATTGGCTCAAGCTTTAGCGAATTATGATCCTAACACCTTTGCAGAAGCTTCAGGCCATTCAAATTGGGACGCAGCTATGAATGAAGAATATCGTTCATTATTGAAAATTATACATGGGATCTTGTTCCTCTACCAAAGCGATGAAAACTTGTTAGATGCAAATGGGTTTACAGAACCAAGTATGGACTAGATGGAAAAGTTGATAAACATAAAGCTCGTCTTGTTGCTAAGGGTTTTTCACAAGTTTAAGGTATTGACTATACTGAAACCTTCTCCCCTATTGCCAAAATGAACCCTATCCACCTTGTTCTTTCCCTTGTTGCCTCTTTCAAATGGGAATTCCATCAGATGGATGTTCAATCTGCTTATTCATGAAGAAATCTATTGGAACAACCTACTAGCTTTATACAAATAGAATCCAGCCTTGTATGTCCGCTTAAGAAATCCCTTTATGGTCTCAAGCAAGCCCCTCGGGCTTGGTATGCCAAAATGGATAGTTTTCTTTTATAAACTGGATTTTCTAGGTGTCATTCTGACAATACTATCTACACCAAGAAAGTGGGAAAGTCTCTTATCATTCTTGTTCTTTATGTTGATGTTCTTATCCTTACTAGTAGTGATCCCAACCTTATAAACCATGTGAAGTCCAGCCTTAAAAAGAAGTTTGAAATGAGAGACTTAGGACACTTGCATTATTTTCTTGGTCTTTAAGTCTTGCAATCCGAGGAAGGTATTTCCCTTTCCAGTCCAAGTATGCCTGTGATCTTCTATGCCATTTTCACATGGAAGACTATAAGCTAGCCCATTCTCCCTTTCAGTCTGAAGCCAAACTTTCAGTCACTTGTACTTCCCTTGAATTTGATGCTATCTTATACCGTCAACTTGTAGGAAAACTTTTGTATCTGACCCATACTCATCATGACCTTTCCTTTTTTGTTGGCTTTATTGCTTGGTTTATGAAAAACCCACATGAACGTCATTCGAAAGAAGATAAAAGAATAATTCGTTATGTTCGAGGTACAGTTCAATTTGGGATTCATTACAATGCATAAGAATCTCTTCTATTGGTTGGTTTCACTGATTCCAATTGGGTTGGTGACCCTGATGATCGGAAGTCTACTGTAGGTTATGTGTTCACTCTTGGTTTAGGACCTATTACATGGGATTGCAAGAAAACAAGTTCCATTTCTCTTTCTTTAGCAAAATCAGAGTATTGTGGTGTCGTAGAAGCTAGCAAGGAAGCCATGTGGCTTCATCAGATCCTGTTAGAGTTTTTCTTTCAACAACAACATCCAACTACACTTTGGTGTGATAATCAAAGTGCCATTCAACTATGCAAAGATCTAGTCCAACATCAGCGCAGAAAACACATTGAAATGCACATGCACTTCATCACTCATTCATGACCATGTTCATGAAGTGCAATATTGTTCAACAGATGATCAAGTTGCAGACATCTTTACAAAGGCTCTCACAAAGGTGAAGTTTACTAAACTTCGATTTATGGTTGGAGTTCAGGAAGTTGTCACTAAGGGCAGATAGGCTCTAATGCCTCCTTCCTTACCTTATTGTGTCATATTTGTACATGCTTCAATCCTATCCCAAGTTGTTCTTAAGGGGGGAAGTTAGGATATTCCGACACATAGGAAATAGTTAAGTATAACTTGGTCTAGTGTAGAGTTGGGTAAAGTGTGTTTCTTTACTATGTACTTTTGTAACTTACAATTTGATGGTCACAATATGTAGTGATCCGATGGTTCATTCTCTCCTCGGTATTACCGACACTTGATCTGTGGCTTAACACCCAATTGGTCAAGGATCTCTATTTAAAGAGCATGGAGGGTCATTTCTAGGGTGACCATTCATGAGAGAAGCTTATGTAAATTTTCATTCTTTTATTAATAAATTGCCTAAAGTGGCTGCGTTGGCTCAGGCTGTGGACTATTTCCCTCTTTGAGGGTTTTAACCACGTCAAGAATATTGGTGTATTGATTTGTGACCTGTTTGTGAGAAGTGTCCTTTGGTGTTCTGTCTAAGAAACTTACCCTGTAAATTCCTACACATTTTATGTTGAACAGGCTATGATTATGATAGAATTTGAAATATTGTGTGCACCTTGAATTCAATGTTGGATCAGGACCATGAGATCTGAAATGAATTATCATTGAATGATATGATATTGGTTGGGCTAGATCTGATTGCTTACAATGTTTTTATTCTTCAAATGTCATGATCTGAGTATGTCTGAAATCTGGAATAGCAATGAAGTTGTAAGTTAGTATTTGCAGATATATACGCTGGTTCGCCTTGGTGAAAGCGCGTATACACGCTGGTTCGAAACTTCCAAGTAGAATATACAAAAGAAAATCCTGTTATTCAGAAATGACTGATCTATTTGATCAGTGTTGCTGGTTTACTGTTGTCTTCCAATGATGTCTTCTTAGATCTAAAAGTAGAATTTAATGCATAAGCAGATTGAGTCTGGTTTATTGATTAATTAAGTGAGAGGGGTGATCTTTACTACTGAATGTCTATATCTTTGTAATTTGACAGTAGATGTTCATAATATTACTAGTTGGTATAGATTTGATTCAGAAGTTTTTATGATTAAGTGGTTTTGGAGGTATACGCAGGTTTGGTTAAAGGAAGTAGCATATACATGCAGGTTGGGTTCATTAAAGTAGCATATGCATTCTGATGTATGATTTTTGAGGTTGCAGTTGGTTCTGAATGATGATGCATGTTTTTGGGTTCAACATAGTGTTCTGGTGACAGTGATTTGACTGTTCAGATTGACTGATTTTTTGTTGATGTAGTTATTGTTATAGAGTTTGAGCTTCAAAGTTTCTGATTGGTCTAGTGTGAAAATTTGATGAAACAAGGCATTCATATTGTGTTGTTGTGTACCAGGAGAATCCAGTTTGAAAATTTATGAAACATGGTCTCTGGAGGAAGAGATAAGGCCGTAACCTTCTGTAGGCCGGTACCTACGTACTAGTAAACATATTGGTTAGTAAAAGAGGTAGGGGGTTGTAGCTTCCTTCTAGTAGAAGTTGGAGAACGAGAGAATGTTGTAGCCTTCTACAAGTGTGTGCCTGCGTACTGGTATGAGTCTGCACCAGTACAATATTGTAAACATATTTTCTTTTATATTAAAAAGAAGACATAGACGACAACAACAGGTGGTTTTTCCCCTGCATTGGGTTTCCACCTTAAATCTTGGTGTTCATGTGTGTTGCTTATGTGTGATGGTTTATTATGTTATTATTGCACATACTTATTGTAGAATAAAATATAGATGCACAATTAAAGATCAACACATGATGAATTAACTAAATCATAAGTTCTCTGGGTATACACTGGTTTCTTTAATCATAGTTGTGTGCACATGCAAGTTCACTTCACTAAAGTAGCATATATAAATCTGATCTGAAATGAAAAATTATTGATTGGTAAATACTGATTCACCCCCC